>CM020025.1:4834282-7234282 GCA_009769605.1 Bucorvus abyssinicus
AAATCACTTCCCTGCTCCTGCTGGCCACACTAGTGCTGATACAAGCCAGGGTGCCATTGGCTTTCTTGGACACTTGGGCACACTGCTGTGTCTCAAATAACAATCTTTGCAATTAGGATGGGAACTTTCCCTCTGGCCCAAGGTCATTTCCCAGGTTGCTAGCAAGCCATCAACAGATCTTTCAGGTGAGCAAACTGGTCATGCAATTACTCGTGAACTGCTAGACAGTTACTATTCCCAATTATCTAAGAACTGACCATGCCATTATATATTTATTACCCCACCTTCTCTACTTCTACCCACTTGTGCTTCATATGCAGGATGAATGTTCACCTGGTGGGACTCTAGTCTGGTTGTCTCCACAGGACAGCTACTATGTATGAATTACACAAAACCAGTATCAGGCTGCGGAGTCCTTCGCTGGAGCTGGCTGCATGCAGCAGAACAGGTCTTATAAAAATTGCCTGTTTGAAATATTCTTCTAGACCCCAATTAAATTCAGACTTCAAATTCTTACTCGAGGTGCTTAAATTGGCAGCACAGTGCATGGTCACTTTATGTTTCCTCTATAGTAACAGAGCTCAACAGTCACCTGCTGAGGGTGATTCACGTTATCTCATATCTGAATTGTTCTGTGGTTTTCACTATCTTACCTCAAGAGCAACTACCTGCCTAAATTAGGTGATACTGTTAGCGCCTTAGGTGGGAGAAACTGGTCCTGCTCTGGATTATATGGGATATCTCAATCATTTATTTTAGCACAGAAGAAAAATAAAATTACAAAAAAAGAGTGGGTGGTATATTCGGACTGCTCATCCATTGAGCCAGGCAAAAGCACATGGACTAAGTGAAAGTGTTTCCATTCATGACTTCCTCATTACTTTCTTTTAAAAATTTCACATCATCATGTACGTAGACACACTGAAAATACCGCTTGACCCAGATACCAAATCAAACATAATTGGCAAATAATCTAGTTCATCACCAATAGATTAAAATCTGTCAATGTAAACTACTGGCACACGCTCATTTGAATAATGGATGTATTGTAAGAAATCAAGTGTGTTTATAGAAAAATGAAGATTAATGACTGAATGATTATGTAATGCTGTATTATCTGAATTGATTCAGATAATTCAAATTATCACTGAGACTTTAGATGGCATATGCATCCAACATGTTCTCAGGAGACCAGATTTTGTAACCAGTGACCACAATGTAAGCTGGGGAACCTACAATCACATCCAGCCATTTTTGACTGCGTGAGCTGGGTCATTGAATACCTGCCTGGGTCTGAGGAGGGTGTGGGTGGCCTTTGTCATAAGCCCAGAGTGAGACTTAATCACACATCACATGCCTGCAGGCAGACACTTTGCTTTTTCAGCAAATAAGCACCTACAAACACGTAAACATGATCAATAATACAAGAGGATGTTCTTTGTAGGAACATTCCCATCTGAGATCTTCCTTCCTGTGCTAGAGACTGGAGAAATACAAATGATTCTGAGTTTTTATGACTTGTTCCTACTTCTATTTCACAACCCACTCTTCCTTGCTGACTGTTGCGAGAAAGTCACTGGTAAGCACGGATGACCTCTGCACCTTGAACTCTGTGCTAATCCTGGGGGCACTCCTTAGCATTTCAGTTTGCCACATACCTTGACATGAGACTGGCATATTTTGCATTGCAGAAAGGAATTTTGGACTTGGAACCTGTATTACATGGAAACATGCTCTGCTAGTGGAAGCATCAGTGGTTCAGGCATATCTTTACTTTTTGACACGGCAGAAAAGAAATGCTTGGAATGAGGCAACTGGAATCTACTCTCCGCTTTGAGGATGCTTTGAGAAAGAAAGAGAAACAGGAAAGCTAGTGGTTGGGAGAAAGTCATCATCCATTTCTCTCCTGTTGCTTGTGATTAAACAGCGGGGTCAGTGTGGGATGTTTGGATAGCTGCCAGGCCTTTGTTACTGCTCTTTTTGGCTACGTCTATTTTGTATCTCAGGAAATAAGTCAGAGAGCAAACTGAGGTTGCCCGTCCTCCACCACCTAGCTGTGGACTCAAGATACCTTTATGAAATGCAGCTCACCAAGCTGTTCAGGATGCCTACAGATCCCGTCTGCATGTGGTCTTAGGTGTCTCCTTTAAAAGATCTCAGATCATTCCATCTGCACACCCTCAGTTGTGTGGCTTTGCCACAGGAGAAATGGAACAATTTGTGACCGTCACGTCTGTATTATAGACATGTGCTGCTGATCAGACTTCAGCCATGAAGCAAGTCTGGGTTTAACAGAGGCACAGGCTCGGGGTGTTTGTAGTAGAAGGGGTTTGGCTTCAGATGCAGACATTTATATTTATATGCAAACGGACTTTGAAGAGTGACTCAGCTGTGCCTGCTGCACAGTGCCCTCTTGGTTGCAGTGACTGCACCCCCTGCATCTTTACTTCATTACCTGCAACTATGGCACTGTCAAGTCCCTGTGTGGGTCCACAAAATACTGAATCAACCGAAGTTTCTACATATCTTTGCTCTGTTGGGTACACAAAAACAGGAATAGAAACTCACAATAGGAAATGGGCATCTGGGCATCTGGGCATCCTTAGATGTCCATCAGAGGACCAAATCCAAAGATTTACAGCATCATTAATGAGGTTTTCCACTGACTTTGTAAAGGAAGGAAGGAAGGAAGGAAGGAAGGAAGGAAGGAAAGGAAGGAAGGAAGGAAGAGAAGAAGAAATAAATAAGAAAAGTAACAGAAAAAGAGAAAACAGAAGAGTGAGCAATTCTCTTTGGAAAAGTAGTTGTAGTTCATTGAACCTTGTCTTCCTTTTGCCTTCCTGATCTTAGGTAAATATTTGAGTGAAGTCCAAACCAAACACACACTAAAATAGCATAGGGTGTAACTGATACAATCTCCAGTACTAATAGAAAAGGCTACTTTGAAGGGGGAAGGGAGAGACCTTTTCCTAGAACAGCTATTGCTTAGGTGAAGACTATCGTCCCTTTGTACAATGGGAATTAAGTACTTCCTACAGCAAGTGTAACAAAATGTCCCGTTTTAGGGTCACACAACACGTGACCACTGCTGAGATGGTGGAGGAGCTCTAAATGTTTGGTGCCCTTTTACAGTGCTTTTTATGAAATTGTCCTACAGTCCCTCATAAAAGTTTTGACTCCACATATTGGAGTAAGCTAATTAGGACATCTTTTCTATGTAGTAATAATTTCTCTTTTCTAACTTTCTGGGGACATTGTGTGTGTGTGTTATGGGAGGAGGTGAGCATGAAAGGCAATGTATGAGCAGAGAGGAGAAATCCAAGCCACAGAAGTCGAGTAACTTTGGTCCATGTGCAAGACAAAGGCTGATTGCATAATGTTACAAGCACAGCTAACTCCAAGGCTTAGGCCCTCACCTTCTTGGTTAGGCAACAGAGGAGAGAGATAGGGCCAGAAGAGCACTTGGATGGCGATAGCCTTAGTCATTTAAATGCCTGAAGTTAGCTGTGAGGAGGCTGAACCATTCATCATTTCATGCCAAGCTCAACTGCTTTGATGGAGGCATCACACCCAGTGTGCGTTGAAGATGTCCTCACATGTCTAATGTGTCTAGACTTACTGGCCTTTAATATCCTGCAAGTGGCAAGAATCTGGAACTGGTAGGGACACTACGGTGGTCAAAGCCCGAGTTGCATTTTCGCTGGTGTAAATCAGCATACCACCACCCATGGTTAGAGCTGCATCCATTTAGACCTGGTGAGGAGCTGGCTCCTTTCCAGTGCTGGCTGTTTCAGAAGATATAAAAGATCTTAACATAAGGAGGTTATGGAAGGGAGTGGTGTCTTATTGTGAAGATGGGGCTGAGTCTGCCTTTGGTACAAGTCCATGTAGCTGTTTAGGAGACAGCAAAACCCAGACCCAGCATGTCTGACACAAGATTTCTGGGGATTAAAAAGGATCTGTGACTTCTTTTGCGGTTCTGAGCACAGGTTGTCACTTGTGCTGTTGCACTGTGCTCTGCACAGCTCTCACCATTGCTTTACGACAGATACAAAACCTCTCTGGAGGGCCTCTGATCTTCTGGGATTGTTGCTGCTGGCTGTTAAAAGGCTGCTGCATTTGCCCCAGAGGAGAAGAAGGGTACAGATGAACACCAGATTTCCACATTGTGTGAAAGGAGCCTTATAATTATCTTATACATTACAGTTGGGAGCCTTAGGCAAGGGGTAGGCTCCTGTGCTTTCTCCTGACCCTTTGTGTGAAGTTTCGTGTGAAGCAGGGTAGGGAGGTGGCTCCTCTAGACGTCTTTGTCGTGTAATGATAGTCATTACGTGACAAATGGGGTTGGGCCAACTTGCCTGGGCATGGGTCGAGGTTGGACGGTGTGGCTGCAGGACACGTTGGGCACTGTGGTGGGGAAGGGGCTGGGACATCAACAGGTGCTGGGACCTGAGGCTTTCTCAGAGATCTGCAGAGGGTGGGCCATGCTCTGGGGTGGCTGTACAGCATCCTGACCTCTCTTCTGAATGTGGAGTCCATGGGCTGTGTGTGGTAAAGGCTAACCCAGCTGCCTGCCACCACTCGCCCCAAGAAGAGGACCTGTTTCCACCATCCCTTACTCATCCTCTGACAAGGTCTCACCTGCATCTTGTCCATTTATCCTAGAGATGAGACAGCTTAGCACCTTTTTCACCTCCCAGCTTTGTCTCCATAATAATGACCAGCAGGAGCTGGTGTACCTTGTACCATCTTCTCCATGTTGGTTCAGAATCTCCTTGGAAAAGCCAAGATGGGATAAAATAGGAAATTTTGGACAATTTGTATGAATAGACTGTACTTAGCTGTTGTCACTGTGGTATAATAGGAGAGGATTTGCTCTTGTGAGGAGGGATGGATGCACTGTAATCCCCCTTAGCCTGGTCCAGCACACGATGTGTGGTCTAGGTGCCGAGATGCTGTTGCAGATGAACTGACTTGTTCAGACTGTAAGTGCACGCAGCCAAAATTAATTCCAAGATTAACGATAGAGCTGGCTGTGGAGAGGCTGTTCATCTCATAGAAATGCTGCAACTGTTGAACTAATGGTAGGGTCACCTCTCAGAAAGGGATAAAATCAAATGCACACAAAATTTCCACAAAGCAAAAAAATTGGAATTTGTTGGGTTCACATAATTAAAATGTTTCCTTTGTGTCCAGTCTTCTTGCTTTTTATTTTTCCGAGTCTGTTTTTTTCACCAACGAGCCAGGTCCAATAGCAAAAGCGCAAACCTGGTCTTTGAACATGCTGAAGTGAAACGCTTTGATCACCTTGAGAGGTTTGAAGCCCACCAAGTTACTCAAATGGACCTTAGGCCATGGGCAGGATAGGCTTCCAGGAGCTGACAAAATCAAATTTTTAAGTAAGAATTCCCAGTCTGCGGCGCACCCCACCACCCCACCCAGGGGAGAGAGATTATGGGAACTCATATCACAGAAAGATCAAGCTTCAGTTTAATCACCTCTTGTTAATGACTTTCTTATATTGGATTTTAATACATTTTTAATCTGTTTTTCATTCTTCATGCTTTATCACATGGGTGATCTGAGCGAACAGGAACCAACCTGATGCTGGGACTGAAAGGCATCAGGGGAGGTGCAAAAGCAGAAGTAAAATTTCCCAGGAGTTCATGGAGGAGGAATGTAAGTTGAGGACTTGTCTGGCAGAAAAACTCTGATTTGGGACTGAGGCAGCTCATGTGACCTGGTCCTGTTCTGTGACCTTGAGTCCCTCCACCCTGTGTTCCTCCAGCCTTTGATTGCCTATTCAGTTCTATTCTCCTTTCATAAATAGTTTTTTTTTCTACACACAGCACCAAGCACACTGAAACCTTCTTCCTAGCCACATCCTCTAAGTAATACCAATCATACAAAACCCAAGAAAAATCTTGAAAGCTTAAACTAATGACACAGAGAACCTGTCAAAACCCCCTTCTGAGGGACTTCTCCCATCCCCCTCCATGCTGAACTTATTTTTCCTTCAGTTCAAAAAGGCCCTTATCAACGTTTCAATCTTTCCATGTAAATACACTGACAAGTGTCAGGCCCTGGCAAACCTATAATTAAGGCTGAACACAATTTGCTAATAAAAGCTAAGAAACTCTGGGTTGAGTTTACTTACATTATCCCCACTGGGCACTTTCCATCAGAATCTTTCATCTGCCTCTGCAAATGCCACTTTGACATTATTTTTACCGAATCAATCAAACGTGGACACTGAACTCATTCTCCTCCTTGCCGAGATGCTCCGGCTTCAGAAATAAAGATTTTTGTTGTTGTTGGTTGTTGTTGCTGTCATTGCAGCTCCTCTGACTCACAAAGCACAGTGAGCTTTTGGAAGGAGAGAAAGAATGAGAAAAATGGGGGGGTGCGGGGTGTCTGTGTAGAGAAAGAGAGAGAGTTGGAGAGAGAGAGAGAGAAAACGTGAGCCAGAGATTGTGGCAGGCTTTACAAATTGGCACAGTCTTATCAACAGCATTTCATGGTTTTCTGGAACTCTTTCAAAGGGAACTTGCCTTTGTGTGCACAGGCTTAAGCTTTACTAATATTTAAAGCTATATTTAAAAGTTTATGAAAATTACTTCTGAGTTCCTCTGCCTCTTAAAATCGCCGAGGCCAACGCTTGCTTCTCGCTGTTATCCTGCTCACCCCCCTTCCCCCAAAGTTTCTGCGTTCATCCTGTCCTCTTCGTTCTTCCTTGGCAGGCTCTCTGCCTCTCCCTCTCCCTCCCCATTTGCTGCGCTCCCTTCATCCAGCCTCCCCTCCCCATTGCTAGAGTGGCCGGGAGAATGGTTTCGTTTGGTGGGTCTGTTTGTAACGGGTGAGGTCCAGGTTTCAGCAGCGTTGCTCTCTTCTACATCAGTCAGTATGTAAGGAAATACATCTCTCATTTCTTTCTCTAGGCTCCCTGCTTGGGCAGAGGGTCAGCTGGCTTTTCTTCTTGCTTCCCTCTCTACCCAGCTAGGTCTGGGTCAGCAGAGCACAGTCTGACATCTCTAACAGCCCATGGTGGCATCTTCATTCTAAAGCAGATGTTGAAATAGCTCAAGTGATCCTTAACGCAGACACATGCCGCTTTTAATGAGATTCAAGGGGAGAAATCATCCCAGCTTTCCACTCATGGGTGAAGGACTGGTGCAAGGCCCGAAGTGCATCCAGATTTGCCTACAGCCAATGTTATTTGCATGCATGGAGACACTCAGATGCATGAGCACCAAGGCTCTCTGAAGGAGGAAAGTCTAAACAGGTTCAACACCTTGGTGTACAGGTGGGCCCTTGTTCTAGACATGGATGGGAGGAGGACAGGTGGAAAGGAGCGTGATCCAGCACAGACTTCTGGCAGTCTATTCCTCAATGTGGCTCTTCCAAAGGGCAGTGGTGACACTGGGGATAAGGTTTGTCCCCCCGTGATGGCGGTGTCTGAGCTGCTCACCCTTTTTAAAGCATCATGCTGACGTAGACATCTGTCCCTGTTCACTGCAGGGAGTTGGACTAGATGACCTTTAAAGGTTCCTTCCAACCCCAAACATTCTATAATCTGCAGAGAAATTGTCTCTTAAAAATGTCCATTGCTCTTCAGGGCTGTTGATGGAGCTGGAGGTGGCTCTCTCGGCTGTGTGAATACCTACATCTTAGAGGTCTAAATAAAGGTAAGATGAATCCTTTCTGCGGTAAATAACTTAGAGAGGTTCAGAGATGTTAGATCTCAGTTACTACATTCTAAAACGACTTACAATGTTCTCACATTACAGTTTTAGTTGTATCATAAGAAAATCACGTTAGCTAATGCGGTTTTAAACACGAAGTCTGTGACAGCGGCCGTAGTAGGTCAAGCCAGAGGGCTCCGATGGTCCATCGTCCTGTTTCCAACAGCAGTCAAGAATAAATGGGTAAAGAGAAGAATAAACTACTCACAGAATAAAAAAAGTGTCTGCTTTTCCAGCATTCACCATTGTAATCTTCAGAAGACTACATTTATACAACCAGGCTTAATAGCCCTCAGTGTGCCTATGTGTTGAAGTTTCCCCCCGCCTTTTTTTTTCTGTTTTTAAATAAAAAGTTTATACCTTGAGTATATCCATTGGAAATTCCCCGCTTTCCTATTTTAGACCCAGCTGATGATGCCATGAGTGATTCTTTGCCTTCCCAGTGTCCCGGAAAGTGCCTGCTCTGCACCTGGGGCTATTGGTTACTTATGTTGGTTTGAGACAGGATGATCTCCTACGACTTTGCTGTGACTTCAAAAGAGCTAGGCAAATGTGCCCTTTCTGAGGAAGTGACCCTTGCTTTACCTTATTTTATGACATTAAAAAGAGCACCTTTGGTGTAGGAGAATGTCGAGCAACTCTCTCATCTCATAATGCTTAAAAGTGCTTAGGAATGAACCACATGGAAAAGGCATAAATGACTTCTGTATCCCATAGTGTATCAGTTATAAGCAAATCCTTCATATAAATGAACCCCAGATCCTTTAGATTCTCTTTGAAGAAGTCTTGTCCTGTGGCAGCTGGAACTGCAGTGGAGGGAGAGACAGTGGTAGTGGCTGGGAGACATGGGTCTCTGCTCGAGATAGGATCAATGTTCCTGCAAGGGACAACTGCAGATTTGGTGTTACAGTCAGATTATAAATACCCTTAGATTTTACTGGTGGTTTTGGATAGAGAAGGAAACTAGATTTTGCAAAATATGAGAAATATAAATATACATGTACACAGTATATATATAAAGTCTGGGTATAGTTGGTAACACCATGTCATGATTTGGAAGGTATATTATGCTTTAACGCATTAATCAGCTCAGGACCGATGAAGTGGGTATGAGCATCTTTTACAAGGCAGGGGAAGGTTAAGTGATTTACCTGAGGCCAGAGACTAAATCAGTGTCAGAGATGGGATGAGAAAGGAAGAGGCTCCAGTTCAGGTTGGATTCTCAACAGAACAGGCCATACCAGAAAGAAACGAGGCAAAGGGTAGTGGTGCCTCGTCACTTCAGTGTCCATCACACTGCTAAGATATGTTGCTAAGGGGAAGTTCCTCTACCCCCTCTACTCTTTTCTCATCAGATAAAATTGCAGCAAAAGCTCTCTTTTTGTTGTCTACATGCTGGACTCATCTTTTTCTCTTTTTCACAGTTCCCATATGCTGGAAAATTATTTCCTTTTTATTTCCTAGATGTCAGATATCTTGGTGTTGGGAAGTTCATAGCCTGGGCTCAATTTCTCTGCAACAGCAAGAAATAGTTTGTAAAAAACACCAGTGCCTATTAAAAAGCAATGATCACACCCTCCAAATAATTAGTGTCATTATTAGTGCTGTGGTATAACCTGTAGAGTCCCATTAAGTTCCGAACCTTATCACGCTGGGTTGGGGAAACATACTAACGCACAGTTTCGGCTTTGAATGTTTTGCAGGTTTAATAGATGGAATTAGGAATGGGAAAAAGTAACTTATTCTCCCTATTTCACAGGTGGAGCCGTGGAACCTGGTGGTATTAAGTGAGCTGCCCAAGGTCACGTGGCCTCTGTCAAAGTCAGGACTTGAACCTGTGTTCCTACCTCCTTATCAAGGAGAACTATGAGATGGAGCTTATAACTATGATGAGTCTTTAATACAACAGGGAAAGTAATGAAAAGCTTAGGAAGGAAGGAGGGAGGGAGAGGGATGTGTGTGATTGTGTCTCTCACAGCCAAGTCTTCAGTGAGTAACAACTGGTCTTAACTGAGATGCTCCAGGGGATATCTTATTTCATCCCCAGCCACTTAAAAAGCCAGGTAGTCTTAGAAAACTCCGAGCCTATAATCTAACGCCCAAATAACAACATTTGCCATTAAGTCACCGTGAGGAGAACTTGCATGTATATGTCTGTATATTTACAAATATATACACATAAAGTGTTTTACTTGTTTAATCTACATGTATATGTATATGTAATAACACATACATGTACACACCCTGCCCTGCCTTAAAATAATGTGGCTGAGTTAGGAGTGGGTCTACCGTCGCAGCCTGGAAATATAGATGATTTAGAACTTGCTGTTAACATTAGGAAAAAAAAAAGTGTATTGGAACTCATGTTTTCAAAAGCCGTGCTCGAAGAAAAGCACTTAATCAATGGCAGAAAATCCTGCTCTATCATTTGCAGAAAAGAATACTGGTTTAATTCCAATTTTTTTGTTTTCAAAATTAGATGTATTTTTTACATAACCTTTTGGAAAAATTTGGGGTTGATATCAAACTTAAAATATTTCAAAGTTACCAAATTTTTGAGTTTAGCCTTTGGGATGAAAAAAAAAAAAGAGTTCACATTCCAGGTGGAAAAAAAGTCAGAGTGATAAAAAACAAACCATGAAATGGAAAATTTAATTCTCCTAGCTGGGAAATAAAGATCCCTCTGGCCCTGTGGTTCAGCTCCCTGGGATAAACGCATTCTGGTAGAGTCCCAACAGATATAATACACTTTCTTTCCCACAGACTGTGTTGTTTATCACATGGGAGGGTCCTGCTGCAGCGATGAGCTGGGTCAGGTGATGGTGACTCTGAGGATGGTTTCATTTGCAGCCCTGGTTGGCATCAGGGGTTCCTGCACTGCAGAAGTGGATTCTGGCTCTGCTTTTCACAAAGGCTTCCGGTCAAACAGTTTTGTGTTGGTTTGGTACAAGAGATCAGTCGTGAGTTTCCCTTCTTGGAGAGAATCTGGAGATGTGGAGCCTCTTCCACCAAACAGCTTGGTTTTGTTCTTACAAAGGATGCTGGAAAGCAACTTTCTCCTCGCTATGGAGTGGGCATCTCAAATTAGCAATCGCTTTTCACCTTAACACTTCAGTACATCAATCTCTGAGAAAACGAGACCAAGAAAACCCACTCAACACAAACGTGCTACAGAGAGAAAGGCATAAATATCTGTGGTGCCTTTGGGCGTTAAAGTGATGGGCAGTGAGGAAAAGCCCATGTGGAAATGAATCATTCTGTCTCGGGGCCAAACTGTGCTAACATGCAAAAAAATTTGTCTCGAGGGTCATGCATCACATGGGGAAGAAAGTAAAATTCAGAAGAGCTTTTGACTATGGGAGCTCTGTCCAGTCTCCACACGGATTAAGGCCTTAGAGGAAGAGAAGTAAATGAGGGTGTATTTGCATTTCTTTTGCAAAGTGGATGTGTGCAGAATAGCAGCTTTAATTCTGGAACTTCCAAACTGTTGGACGCTTGACTTGGAGATCTGAGTTACACTTGTTTGATGTACTTTTTTTTTTTTATTTTTGCATCTCTTCACACAGACACGTTAGATAGGCAGCATATATTTACATTCTGGATTTATGAAGTTGTAGCTGGACATTTTTCTAAATTACTGTGAAACCAACACTGCCCACGTTCTGTTCAGTCCTTTTTGGGCATCCTCATCTGCACTTCAGCTGACGCAGTTGCAGGTTTGACTTCGTTTCTCTCTTTCTGCTACATTGGTGATTCTTCCCCATTTTCATATATTTCCATCTTCTAGTTTAAGTGACCTTTCCCATTCACCCTTAAAATTCCACCCGACTGAAAACTAGTCCTGCCTCCAGGCCTGTAACTTTGGCCTCTGTATCCCCAGACAATGGGGTGAGGAAGGCAAAAAAAGGGACATTCCTGCAGGTCCTCCTTGTGTGGATAACAAACAGGACACAAGAGGTGGGCATGTAAAGCAGAAATCACTCCATCAGCTTGTTAAGCATTTTGGAGTGACACCAGGTACATTAGGAGCTGGCAGCCACAATGGAGGGATCCTGGCCATTTGAGATTCATGAGATGAAGAAGGTTTAAGAAGAGAAAAGGAAGGGGGAGGGATGGATGTGGGCTTTCTAATGTAAACACCATTATCATTTGAAAATCAATTAGCTCCTTGCACCGAGGGAATGACGAGACTTAAGGCCCTTTTCTGAACTGCTATTGTGAGCCTGGGTTATTTACTTTAATTAAGAGGAGACAGAGTGGATTATTGTCTCAAACTAAGGAGTGGGGAAGAGTCAGAAAATTACACTCTACCTCACTGCACAACAAAGCCAGAATAAGAGGCAGGCTCCAAACCCAGCAAAGTCAGAAAGAAATTAGCCTTTAATCTGGATTCGTCCTACATAAGGAGCAATCAAAGGGAAGCAAGGTTCGGAGCCTTCTTGCTGAGCACCCGGCATGATATTGCAGTGGCTGTCACTGCCAGCTCTTCTGTTGAAGCTTAATGTTGGGATTGGAAGGGGGTTTTGCCCCTGGAGGGGCTGAAGTTTGATTGCCTTGGCCTAAAAGTTGACACACTGAAGTGTCATCAGGTGTGGGGCTGTATTTCCTCCTGTCCCCTCCAACAGGACGATGGAGAAATACATTGCTTTAGAAAAGAAATGGATGTAATAGTTGATGCACAGATGTCTCTCCTGGATGAAGACGCTTGCATTTTTTTGGCTCTTAGTTAATTCAAACAGCTTGGATTAAAAAACTAGAAAACAAAAAAAAAAAAAAAAAAGAAGAAGGAGGAAAAAAAAGAAAAGGAATTTGGCAAGTGACTAATCCACAATATTGTCTAATTTGGCATATGGAGAAACACCCCCCCGAGGTATCCAATACTGAGATGTTTCAGCTCTGCTTTGCATTGCCCACTCTTATTCTGTGTACTCTAAATATGTATTAAGTCAGTCGAGCATGGCAGCTGCTGAAGGAGTTGCCACAGCTTACTGGGTAAATAATGATCGTTTTTTAAATCACCTAAATGCGTATCTACCCCAAAGACCTTGGCGGTGGCTTATGGGAATGCCGATTTGCATTTTAAAAATTTGCTCCGATGCCATTTGCAATTCCTGTGCCTCCTGCTGATTGCTGCATGCTCCAGTTTTAAGTCCAGGGCCCAATTCTGCTCTCAGTTATGAACGGATGAATATTAAGTGCCATCACTGAAATCAGCAACACGAAGTCAAACGGAGGAACCAGACTTCTCAGCGAGTATCTCAAGAAATGCAATTTAGCTCCAAGATTTCTTTGTGATTTTGCAACTTTAAATCCTTGAGAACTGAGGAGCACCTTTTTGGGGGGCTCCATGTGGGAGAGAGACACCAAAGTCGAGCTGCTGTCCAGCCTTTATGTTGAAGCAGGGCAGGGCCAGATCACCTCGAAATGATCCCAGTCAGGCTTTACTACACCTCTAGAAAAAATATCTTTCCAAACCAGGCTTTGGGGCCAAGATATGCCTTTTTTGGTCCATGGAGGGAAAAACAGTGTCTTCTTCTGAATTCTTAACACACATCCAAGCTCATAGACTCTTAATCCAGAAGCACATGGCTCTGGAAGAAAATGAAGGCTCTTTAGAGGGCCCTGGGAAACAGAAGACTTGTTACTTCAGGCATCATAAGGAAAACATATATTTTTGTATATAGCCAGTCAGAGTTCTCCCAGGCATCCGGGGGATCCCTGCCTCCAGACCATGGACTCTGCGTCTCCTTTGCAGCTGGATTCCTTCTTTCTCATTTGGACCTGCCATTACACTGGATCCTTTTCCTCTGACAGCCATTCCCTCATCTCTGCTTGTGTTCCTCATGGACAAGTGTCTACCCATGCACTACAGGTTCTTGTTGAAATGCTTGTCCTGCCTCTGGGGTCCAGCGAAGCAGATGTGCGTCAGTGTGTCCCAGCTGAGTTTCATCCTGGCTCTTTCACCTCTTTTATGAGTCTGTACCATTTCCAACCAGGGTAACTAGGCCAGACCTAGTGATCTGCACCTCGGACGCGCCCCATGTATTTTCCACCACCTCTCCTTCCTCCCCTGGGGAAGGTGTACTCTGCCCTACAGCATGAGGTGAACAAACCTCCACGTGAGGTCACATTAACATGCTCATAGGGTGGGTGTTTTGATGACACAGCATTAACACTGATCACAGTTACTCCTTGTGGGAGGATTTTCAGTTGTCTCCTCACTCACTAGAGGAAAGAAAATTTGCCTTGTGAATGGCAGAACTAAGCAAGGCTCATCTCTTTCTACCCTCACCTACCCCACATGAAAAGGCACCATCAACCATCACTAGATGTCACATGGCAGCAGAAGTAGAGGTACAAACACAGGCAAGTGAGGACCAGAGCCCAGGTGAGAAATTAGAAGTACGGAGAAATGAGACCTCTGGCCATCATGAATCAGTCTTAGAAACATTTGGAAGTGAATAGCTGGATGCAGTGACACAAAGACAGCAGCTGCCTTCCTTAAATGAAGCATCACCACAAAAAGGCTGAACATCGTGCTGTTGGTGTCACATCTTGGAGGACCTGGGGAGGTGTAATATAAGACAGATGCTCAGCTGTTGCTCTCTCCCCCTCTGGCAGGGTATAGCTTTTAATACTTAACCACAATGGGCACAGATAATGCATTAATTCCAGTGTTAGCTCTGTACTTGTTGGATTAAAGTGAGTTCTTTATGTATATATTGTCTGGTTATTGTAACATTATTTTGTGATCTTGAATATACTTAATTGTATTAGAAATGGTGCACTGGAACCTTTCTCATCATTATTAATATGAAAAAAAATAAAAGGAGGATTTTTTTTTCCCCCTCAGAAATAAATCAAATCCTCAGCTGGAGTGCAGGGTCAACAGACCCACAGGGCTGAGCTCCTGGCTGCAGATAGCACATGTGTGTGTGCAGAGATGACTACACACAAGCGTGCCACCTGTATTTGCATTCCTACAACTGTTCATTATTTGTATCTATTTTATAGTGGAGAGAGCACAAATGTATGCAATTGAGACACAGTAACACCAGGATGTGAAAGGACCAATCCATCAGTTCAAGTGTGTTTGGGTTTAAGGAGAAGGGGCCGTACTGATAAATTCACTGATTTATTCTCACTAACTCTTGCTGTATTCTGAGGCAGGGCCTGAGCTACTGAAGCTGCTGGAGCTGTCAGTGATTTATATTAACTGCAAGATCTGGCCTGGAGTTTTCAAGTGTTGTCAAGCACCTCCAGCACTTTACGAACCTTTATGGATGGCGTTTTCCAAATCAAAATCGAGGGAAAGGCAAATCCATCAAGAAGGTGAGCACATGCTCAACTGTGTTTTGTGTTTAGGAATTTCTATCATGTTTTTTGAGATCCTGTTCAGTTTTGACCATCCAGCTGTTCAGAGTCACGGGCTTGAATAGCAACCACGGTCTCATTCCAGATGAACCAAGAAGTCCCTAAACACTGGTCAGATTGAACTGAGTACAGGAAGGAGATGACGGACAACGTTGTTAGTTACAATCTCTTATTCTTAGAGTCAGGCCATGGAGATTTCTTGACAGCTTTTGTTGCTGCGTGAAGCAACATGTTCCTGCATGTTCCGGTGTTGTTACATGGTGGAATTCTGGAGAGCCCAACCGACGAGCCAGAATGACTTGACCACAGACTTTTTTTGGGTTATGCTGCCATCTCCTTTATTATAAGCTTAAAACAGAGATGTGAAACATGGCGTGCTCAGGAGTGCAGCCCAAAATGAGAATAAATTCGATGGGAAAGAACAACCCAGAAGCAAGGTGGAGGGTGCACAGGGCTGGGACTCAGGGTCTGCATTCCCAGCCATGCTGGGGATCTGGGTTAATTCCCTTCTTGCCTCTGTTTCCCATCTATCTTTTGTGAAGATAATTATAATCTCACGGCAGCAGAGGGTAGGGGCTCTTTCAGGATCCATGAAGACAGTTGGCCCTATTTGTTAGGATAAGTAGGTAAAAGTAATGGGAATGAGCCCTGGGGGAAGGCAGGGATTGGGGGAGGAGGGGTGAGATGGGCTGATTCCCAGATCACAGATTTAAGAGTCTTCCAGCTCAAGAAGGTGAAGGAGGGCTCAGACAGGAGCTCCTTGGCATGTGAAGGAACTGTTTCCCTGAGGGGTCCAGATGTCTAATTTGCAGAAGGGCAGAAATGTTTTCTTTTCTGTGGAGCTGTCCCAGTCCCTTGTTCTTATTGGAAAATAAAGCTAATTGTGGAGCTTAAGCCTAAAATGTTCTGGCCATCAGGAAGGTCACTGGCAGAAGTCACCATCAACCTACATCATATCTTGTCTATGTGCAGCACCTTGTATGATGGGTGCTGAACATCCACAGACTGTGCTATTGTCATGATTTAATCAATAATAATAATAATATCATCATCATCATCATCACCATCATCAAAACTCCTTATTTCATCCTCAGCTTTCTTCTAGATGACTTAATTATCAAGGCAACTTGCTAAATTTAAGCACTGGCATAAAGCCAATGAAGTTAAAACAGCAAAAAGCTTGACTGCTTCTTACAGGTCTGGTCAAAGTCAGATCTTATCAGTAGACAATTCGCTATAGGTTTAATTCCATTCCATGGGCACTATAAGCAAGGAGTTCTTAAAAACTTTTTATTCATACCCAACTATTCAATTACCTTGGTTTCCTTAATGTCCTGTACTTGTTTTCCAGCAGCGAACAAAGGCAGCTACCTGGAGAACAGACCTTGTGCCTTCTTACGTTCCTTTGCAAGCCTCTGGTAGAGCTAGTGAATGAGTGTCCTCCAGGATGTGCCAGAAGCAGAAAGCTCCTTCCACTGTTTGTAGCCTCAGCCTCTACTACCCATTAGCTGTGAACGTGCCTCCCTTCCCCATACATGTCACAGAGCCTCTTTTGTCCTTTCATCCCTTTCAGAGCGGGACTGCACCTGAGAAGAAAAGATTACAGCTCCTGGGGCCCAGGCTCACCCCTGGCAGAGTGCAGCTGAAGAAAGTGTTGTCAAACACAGACAGGGATGAACTTGTGCTGTATGTCTCTGATGCAAATGCTCACAGAAGGCGGTTGTAAGGATGGGTTCAGCTCAGTGCTCAGCTTGTGAGTGGAGATTCGAGGGTTACAGGAGCAACTGGGTGGTGGTGCTGATAACGATGCTGCAGTTTGCCTTTTGCTCAAGTCGTTTACCTGTTGTTGGACCAGTTGCAGAGACAATTCTTACCCAATTTCTAGCTCAGAAAAACTAATTCAGAGAATAAACCTCTTGCTTATCTATGTTCATCCGGTTGCTCCTTTGCTAGTGAAAGAGGCTCTTAACTTGCTGCTGTTGCCACTAGAAGGTATTGTCTTGGTGGGATCAGTGGGATGAGCTCCTGTAAGCATTCCCTAACTTGTAGATCTCAAGAGCTTGTGAGCTAAAAAGACTTTTGTGGAAAAAGTTAAAAGTGACTGGACTTGATCCAGCTGAAATGGGCTGGGGGCTGTTCACACTGGCATCTGAGCTGGCAAACTGATGAGAGATGGGTGAATAACATCTTGCCTCAGAGATGTGCGGATCTCTTCAGGAAGGGGCGTTGGCTGGAGAAAGGCATATGATTAAGCATGGTGTTAAGGCTGAATAGAAGTCGCGGATCCAACTGCTGGTCCCACAGAAGAGCTGAAGAAAGAGGGAATTCTCTGTAACATTTCCTGAGAGGTTTATTGTTCCCTGGTGGTAAGGCTGCAGGACATCTCAGTGAAAGGCTGGCCTCTCTACAGAGACCTTGTGCCTCTGCAGTGACGGCTTTCCCAGAGTTGATGCCTGTTTTCCACCAGTAGCTTCCTGTCAGAGCTGTTGGCCTGCAAGGATGTTGGCCTGAAAGATTGCTTGGAAACTAAGTGTCCTTGGTCCTCGTTGGATCATGGGACCATAGAATGATCTGGGTTGGAAGGGACCTCAGGAGGTCCCTATCTAACCTTCCGCTCCCCACAGGACCAGCTATGAGATCAGACCAGCTTGCTCGGGGCTGCATATGGGCCGTTGGATATTTCTCTCCATTATCCAGGGATTGCCAGCTCTCCTGTACTGGCCTTTGACATCCAGGTTTCTATGGTTCCTTGTGTGGCCAGGTCCAAAGCTGGCTGGCCATCAAACCCAGCAGCTGCCAATCTTCCAGACTGCTGAGGATGCAGAAGCTGTGCTGCCAAATTAGGCTGTCCCCAAGTTTCATGTTATTTTTCCCCAAAGAGGATTATTTTTGCCTTCTTTCCCTTTCTCCTTTCCTCCAAACAAGCCTTTCTCTCTCTCTCTCTCACCCTCTTTGTATATAGTTGAAATAAAACCATATCAAAACAGATGTTTTCTGTTGGGGTGAAATATCCAGGGTGCATGTGACTGACTTTTGTCTTTTCAAGATGTGGGGAAGACGATTGTGTGGACTCAGGGTCAAATATCACAGAGCAACTACTGATTTAACCGTTTATTTCTCCTAAAACATCAGGGAATGTAACGTAAACTGGGGAATTCCTTCCTGCTAGATTTTATGGATACTAAAAGTTTCCTTGGATTCAGAGTCTGGTGGGATAAATCCGTGGAGGAAAGCCCATGGAGGTCCTTCACAACAAGTAAATCACTCATGGCTCAAATTCACAAACCGCAAATTGCTGTTGTTTGTGGGAAAATGACAACGTTTCCTTTTTCTTATATTTTACTTATTGTAAGGAGTTGTCATAGATGGGGCAGGAGGAATATTGTTACATTCTCTTGTTGGGCTTTATCTTGATTTGCCTGGTGGGATGAGTCAACTTACGCTCCCGGATCTTGGCTTCCCAGATGCCGACGCAGAGCATGATCATTTCTGAAATATGGGCTTGAGCTTCTTTCTGTGGAACTGACTGTGCTGGGTGTGGCTGGTGCATCTCTGGTACGGTGCACAGGCTGATATGCACGGCTGAAGCACGGGTACGTGCAGACCCAGAAACTCAGAGTCACCCCCGTGTCCGTACTGCCTTTATTTCTGTGCACAACTCTCAAACACGCTCTGTTTCCTTTAACAGAGTAATGATCATCCTTTTTGTTGCCCCCATAGATCTTGATATCAGTAACACTCTGTTGACCAGGCACTGACTTTGGATCAGGAAGTGCCTGTGTAATGAAAGTCTGAGGAGCTTATTCAGGTTGGGTTCACACAGAACCCTCTTTCATGTCATACCACGGATTTCCTCCCAACCCCTCTTTTGACTGACTACTTGTGCGTTTCCTCCTCCCTCTCCTTTTTCCCTTCAGGGAAACCTTTAAATTAAACCTTTCCCAGACTGTCATTTGCCTCTAGAGTGCTGTTGAATGCCCGCAGTGGCATTGTTCAAACCACGACTGGGTCACCCTACGCCGCTCACCAGTATGTTTGGTCTTAGTCTGCCCACACTGATCCATGGAGGGCAGATGCTCTAGTGGGGGACTACTAGAGCACATGCTGTAGTGAGGAGCCTGGCTCGAGATCCACAGGTTTAGGTCTGTTAGCAGTGCTATATGTAACCTTGACATGCAATCAGCAAAGTAAAATATTCATTATTGCCCGACTGTCATCTGAAGACAATTTCAATTATTCTGACGTTTCAACGGGTGAAGCAGCCCTTTAGGCTGGCTCATGAGGTTAGACTTGGAGGCTCTGTAAATGAAGTTCCAATCGCTGTATTATCTGGCAGGCAGCTGTGGAATACGCTACAACAGGGAGGGGAAGGAAGACAGAGAAAAAGAGACAAATTGCTATATTCAAGTTGTGGTTTTGGTATATCAATTCATAGTTTTAACATATGTATTTGTGAAATAATAGTTTTGCATGACTTAAATCAGCTTTAACAGCATCAGCGTGAAGTTTCCAACTCCTTTAGCTTGAAAGGTCAGTTTTGATTTTGCCTTGAACTTCCTTTGAAAGACTAATTTTGGTTAGAGAGGGAAAAAACCTAAGCATTGCCGGAAGAACAAATCTTTCTGAAAGTTATTCAAATATTAGAATCTGTGGCTGTTGATCATGAAATTCCATTAGAAGCAGCTTTTGTAACATCTCCCAGGTTAATTTTTAGATGATCTCAGCCTCCTTTTGCTAGATATGCACGGGTGTGGTAATTACAACCATACATGGCCTTTACTGCTCCTGTCTGACGTGCTAAGGAGAATAATTTATATCATCACATCTTGCATTTCTAGAGCTTTTATCTCTGAGTTTCCCCAACTGTTTCAACACCTTTACACACGGCAGTGCAGAACCTGTTTTCTTCCCGCAGTTATACGATTCCTCCTGGTCGGAAATGCTGAGGGCTGGAAAATGGATAAATTTCAGGCACTTTTGGCAAGGAGCAAGTACAGTTTAGTAGTAGCATGTGCTTACTCTCGTGGGGTGTGAGTTTGAGTTATACCCTTCAGGAACACTACACAGAGGACAGATTTGCCTCAAGCAGAGAGTTGTTGAGTTGTGACCTAGAGTAGTTGGTGAAAAACAGTGGTCGAGTTGTGGCAACGAGGACTTCTGCAGAGGCGATGAGTGGGAAGGTCTCACTGAAGGTTGAGCCATCTCCTTCATTGTTGTCACCACCCCAGCTAGAAAGGCTGAGGAAACGCATTTATTGTAGAGGTTCCTACAGCCTCACTCCGTAGATACAAAAGTGATTACAGCCCAATGACACAGATTACAGACCTCTAAGTTGCCTTTGGTGATGTCCACTCTGCATTGTAAGGATCAGTGTCCAGCTGTTACCCCTCAACCTTGATAACAAGGGTAGTTTTGGATGGCCTATGTCATGCAAAAATGTCAAGGAGAGACCCTGGACAGAGTCTGAATTTATGAGTGCACTTGAAGGCACATTCTCCTGCAGTGCGGGTGAGATTCACATGTCTTAAGAAACTCTCTCCACTTTATTGGCCTTTGCTCTCTGGTGCACATGACTCAAGAAGGTGGGTGGTTTCCTCTGCAAATAGCCTTATGACTGTTCCATAAAGGTTGATAAATCCTGAATTTTTATTTCTTAAGACACTGTTATTCCCTTTCTTTTTCATGTATAAGTGAAACCATGAACTGTAGCAAGATCTCACACTTTTTTTCTCATACGTTTTGCCTGAGCCCAGGCCCATGCCCAATTCTTGAATAGGATTCATCTTAGTTATGATTAGATATTTACAACATGGAGGGAGATATCTTAGATTCCCATTGTCACCACTACTCCATGAACCCAGACTGTTTTATCCTAAGGCGGACATCTCACTTCAGGCAGAGGAGTCATGATCTAGAAGTTCCTGTTTCTCTCCACTAGCTGTGAAGGAAACCTTGACTACTAGTTCATATACAAATGTTTAAAGCTAGGTGAGATAAACACCACCCATTCCTTAGCCTGCAGAACGGTTAGACCATACAGCATTCAGTATAGAGCTTGTGTCTTCCCATGGATGTGTAGAGTAGAAATTACAGTGTTGGTAGATCTTGACTGGAACCGCTAGAGATACAGCAGCAATAACCATGATAACAGCAGCAACAACAGCCGTAGATCTGATGCAAGGAACCATCAAATACAAGATTTCCACCACCCATCGCCCTTAATAACTTTCACTTATCAACCTAATTTTAATCTCATCAACTTTAACGAAGACTACATTCACTTCTGTGAAACTATTTTCAAATGAGAGCAATGTAAATATGACTTTGATCTGTAGATCATGTGATACCAAGAAGATTGGCATCTGCAGGGTTCTACTTCCAGGTTGTGACCTCTTTCTGGATTAATGAAATGATGCGAGTAACATCTCGGAAGTTAGAATTTGAATGATGGAATACAACGATCCGAATTTCCAAGCACATCTACTGATTCTCAGAGTCTCTGTTTTTGAATGGCTTGAACTTAGATGCCTTCATGAACTAGATTTTTGAGGGTTGAGTGCCCCCTTTCTGAAATCCAGGCTCTGATAAAACATATTAGGTTGGCAACATACGAGCAGACACCCAAATCCCTGACGACTTTCAGAAATCTCGGTCAAGGGTACTTTAACGCACCTAAGGCAGCCAATCGGCATCTTGCATATTGTGCACTATTTTTTTTTCAAGTGAGGTGTTGACCTATATTTGAAAACCAAAAAATTTTGGAAGTTGAGACCCAGTATATTTTACTGATGATTCTTTTGAAATATTCAACATTGCTCGTGTTGTTTCTTTTTTTCCCTCCCTGAGTTTGGCTAACAAAGCTGTAAACAGATCCTTAAAAAAATAAAAACCTCACTAGCAATTTACCCCACAGTTATGCATCTTTCTGCTTTGGAGAACATTTAGCTAAAATTAGATGACAGCTCTATACCCTTAGAACCAGTGTTATGTTTTTCCTCCATTCCTGATCTACATAATTCAAAACAAGGAAATGTTAGCAGGTAAAACTGCAGGGTAAAACCTTTGGCTGCTGGAGATATTTGCATTTATTAGGCTAACAACTGTAAAGCAGATATGCACATCTTTAGACTTCCTCATTCTTGCCTTATTAAAAAAGATCTTTGAAATTCAAAAGCTTCCATGTAAATGTTGTGGAGGGTTTTTTTCCTTCCCCTGATGTAGATGATTGTACTTGGGTGGCTTAAAAAACCAGAACCTGCAACCAAGCATCTCAGCATGTCACTGCTGGTTGAAATCAGGGTCTGGATCTAAAATTTGGTAATGGCTGAACTGAGGGTCCCCACCAGCTCCCTCAGACTCCTGAGTTTGAACTTTTCCATAGTACAGAAGCCTGATAGGGAAAACTGGCTTCGCTCGGTCTATTTGCTCGGAGGCAGGTGAGTGTTGCGCAATGGTCTTTTACTAGCTCCGTGACGTTGTGTGCTGCATAAGCAGTGTTTGGTCTGCTGGTCCTCTCCACCTGATGCGGGAGGGGGTTACTGCTAGGGGATGGACCACCTCATCCACCCCTGCATGCGCTGGAAAGCAGATTTCCCCAGGGGCAAGCTCTCATGGTCTCTCCTGTGATCTGATGGGCATCCCTTGCTTTGGGAGACAGGAGATCCGAAGCAGCCTCAGCCTGTATCTGACTTTAACACCTCCTCCAGGAAGGGTACTCATTAAAGACTCGTGTGGACTACCAGATCTGCAAAGGTGACTTATTCGAAGCCATTTTACCGTACGAGGAACTCAGACACATGAGCATGTCAGTGATGAAAAACAATTTACCCTCTACTAGCTGTTGACCCGGGGCAAAGGCCAGCCTAACCTTCCACACAAGGGGCTGCGTTCTCCTGCCTCCGTCTATGTTTTTCCATGTTGCGTACATGTATATCACGCAAGAGCGTTCTTAAATCACAATTCCAAACGCTTAATCAGTAAAGCTAACTAATAAAGTATCCCTCGCGGCCTTTTCAAGAAGGTATCAATCGATAACAGAGAATGAAACTAAACAAAACACAAAAGAACACTCCCCCTCTTATTTACAGAAGAAAATGACTCACAAGGGACAGTTTCTTGTCTTTTCACAATACAAGGGTAATGCCCTTCATGGCAAACACTGGAGTCTGAGCCCAGACTTTTATAGATGTGGCATTGATATATTTTCTCATGGGAAATGCTGGACTAGTCCAGACAAGCATCTGCGATTTCTAAGTGGACTGAGGCTGAGGAATTTCAGAAGGACACCCCAACTGAGTTTTAATGCTTCATGGCGTAACGCCAAGGGACAGTTTTCAGAAGACTTGTTAAATATTATTCTCAATTTGAAGACAAAGGGAAGTCATTGCAGGATTTGACAATAGATGAGCGGCTAACTTTACTAATGCAGCTTAGGGTTTCTTTTTCCTTACTTCTTTCTTTTGCTTGGATTGGTTTCTCTGAACCAGCTGCAGGAGCTTACTTCAATATGGCTAATGCTCTAAAGCAACGTTTGAATTTTGTACTAATTAGGGGCAATCCACAGTCAGTTTTTCTATAATGTGAAGACTAGTGCCCACAGTAACTCACTGAAATTTAACATAAAAGCTAGATAAAAGAGTTAAATTGGGAGAGTGTTTGATTAAGCAGCTTCTTGATTTGTGGTGGAGTACATTGAATTTGATGGGACAGAGAATTTTTTTTTAATGACAATCATATTTTGTGTTCATTATCAAAACCTCTGTGCTCTTTGTGTTTTGGAGATTAAAAAAAAAACCAACATTTTAGGGATAGTAATTATGGGATTTATTACTCTAGTCTTCTTTTTTAAGGTTTTTTAGCCCCTTTCCTTGCTTCCTGTGGTAAAATATTAAGGTCCCATTGAAAAGTCATATGGAATAAATACATTGCTAACCAACCAGTGGCTGTTTGACATCATTTTAACAGCATTAATCCTGACAGTTACGCAGGGTGAAAAAACAAACACACAGAGTTTTGTTTTGGTGTCAGGGATTAAATCTCTCCTCGGGGAGACTTCAGCACTGAAGCGGGAGCTCAAGGGTAGCGACTCTCATGCCACTGGAGGCATCAGCGAACACTGTGGCCCCGGGCTGGGAAAACCCACCACTCAGTGGTGGGATGAGGACATTCTATAGGGCACCACCAGAGCAAGGTGCATCCCCAAAATTTCTGAGTCCCAGACTCCTGATTCATCCACCAGACTCTGCAGATGACATGCAGCACTCACCTCTGCTAGCAGGGACGGGGTGAGGAAAGGGGTTATTTCCCCCTCTCTCCGCTCCCTGAAGGGTGCTTTCTACTCTTTTAGAAGTATATTTGCACCTCCATGCCACCAAAAGAGCAGAGGTGTTTTCCATCCCACCCCGTGCTTGCGATGGGGAAAGACAAAGAGCAAAGCTCCAATACACAAAAATATTTAGATGGCATCTTATGAAATGCAAATGTTAAGAGGCTTGCCTAAGGACACAGAGAAAATCAGTGACAGAACGAGCAAGCCAAGTGCAGAGAGGTGATTATTGAAGAGTACTCTGCAAACCACCAGTACCTGCATGCTACCAGCATGCCCTGTATACTCACCATATATCTGCCTATGGCTTCCTTGCCACCTTGGCTCAGAAAAAAAAAAAAAAAGGGAGCAGAGGAGGAAAATCGCAGTCAGTCTCCTGTAAATGTTTAACAGTTTGAAGAAGGGAAAGGCATTTTTATCAGTCTCCACGAGCACTGACACATACGCATATTTTCACTCTCGGTCTCTCAGTGACGCCTGCGTATAGGCTCCCGTCCAGGATGGTTTCTGAAAGAAAACATGCGCGGTGATCCAGGATAGTATTTGCAGCTGATCACACTGGCGAGGGTAAAAATAGGTCAGGAAAAAAAAAAGAAATATAAGCAATAAGCTACCTGATTAATGAACATAAGCCCATGAAAGGGTTTTGTTGTTGTGGGTTTGTTTAAAGAGCTCTTGCACTTTCCAGGAAAGGAGGTGGTAAAAGCAGAAACCCAAGGCAAAGTTATATGGCTCGACCGGAGAGAGCAGCCGATGAAATCAGCTCCTTTTTTTCTCAGCGTTCGTTTTGCTGCCAAGCGTCCTCACCATGGAGTTGGGAGACTCCAGGGCCATCTGTTCAGCTTTTCAGAGACCTGCTTTTCAATAGTGGGGTTCTGTTTTGTGGCATTTCTTCCCAGAGTTACCTTTTTGCAGGGACATCTGCTTGAAGGTCAGCTCAAACAAAGTACCGCCTCTCAAAAGAGAGTCTAACCCGTGCCAGGAGCTGGGCTGAGTGGGGAGAGGGAGGGACAAGGAAGACACATTTTTCACTCATCTGGTTTATACCCCACCTGTCCCCTCCCCTCTTTCCTCAGGGCATGTTTCAGAATTGTGACACCCAGAGGAACTTGAATGAACCTCTTACTTTCGGTACTGCTCACCCCAGGGGTCCAGAAATCAAAAGCCAAGCTCTTAAAAATTACAAGATCGGGTTAAAAGCCATGAAACTGCTGTAAAAATTACATTTCAGGGATCTTTCTCTTTGCCTTCTGTCTTCAGAGACTTACATTTGTGTCCTGCTTGTTTCAGGATTTCTCTGCAGCAAAAGAAGGTTAAAACATGCATCATTTTTTAGTAAAGTGCGAGACAGTCCTGTGGGAACGAGAGCTGAAACTAGGGAAAATATACCACAAGGTATGTTGTGGGGGCTGGCAACCCAGTTTTTGCTCAGCATAAGGAATGAGATGACTTTAGGGCCCAATCTTGGAAGGTGCTAAGGATACCCTGCATCCCACAGGATGGGGACCTTCATCCTCAAGTGTTCTTTGGGGGGAAAGGATTTGATCTAGAAGCTGAAATAATTCAGTGTCTTTCAGGAGACCTAAGCTCTGTGTTTCCCATACTTTGCCAGCCAATGTGGGATTGATCTCAAGTCTAGCTACCTGGAAGACTGGTGTGTCACCTCAGTTGGTCATCGTACCTGCAGAGAGACAGATACCTCCAAAAGGTGCTTCCAGCGTTTTTAGACACCATCACTGGCAGATGATGGCTTCCCTCTGCAAGAGTTTGTTCCCTTCCAGTAATCACAGAGGGAATCTCAAAAACTACTCAAGTTTAGAGCCTCACCTTTGTGTGGCTAAAATTGTGTCTAGTCTGATGCCTTGGAGTCAACGTGGGTACACTGCTCTCTTTGGACACAATTACTGTCTGGTCCTTCTGGCTCTGTATCTGTTTTGACCTTTTCTTGGAAAATCATGGGTGCTAGTGCCAGAGATGCCCTGGGGCTGGGGGAAACCGCAACTTGTAGTAGGGCTGTTGGCACCCTCTGGATGCAAAGAGCGCAGAAATGCAATAGCAGAGGGGACTTGCTCAGGTCTTGAAAAGGATCAGAATATTTTTTTCTTACTAGT
This sequence comes from Bucorvus abyssinicus, assembly GCA_009769605.1. NCBI lineage: Eukaryota > Metazoa > Chordata > Aves > Bucerotiformes > Bucorvidae > Bucorvus > Bucorvus abyssinicus. The sequence continues at coordinate 4,860,835 of CM020025.1, forward strand.
GTTGCTGAAAAATAACATCCAGATATATCACGCTAACCATAGGGCTGTGAGTATATGTGTGTGTGTGTACACAGGCAAGCGCACATATAGGAAACCCTCAACACACATATCTGTGTAGTTAAAATTAAAATTTATGCTATTATACTACTCTACACTATATGCATACACACACAAACAGAATAGTTCAGCCATACCAGCATGTCTTTAGTTTAGGACAAACAGAAGATGATAATATTGAGACCTTGCTGTACCAGGGGAATTGTAATTCCCTTCTGCAGTCATGGTTGGGAAAAGATTACCGTGCTGGTAGCAAGTTTCCAGCCCTCAACTCCCCAATCAAGGCATAAGGGGATCTGGAAGCTGGGGAGGGATTATTGCTACCCAGTTGAGGGAAAGGGATATGTGGAGGCGGGCTTTCAGAGCAGCCTTGAAGTGTTTAATCCAGCACAAGCAGCTGGAGAGCCATGGTGGTTATCACTGGTGGGTTACCTAGGGGGGCCCGCAGCATGGATTACCTCAGCGAGGAGGGAGTATGGGGGATGTTTTGGGAAGGGGGGGGGGGGCACAAGGGCTCATGGCTGAGGCAGGATTAAGAAGCCCCACAGCAGAAGGCAGCCAGGGAAAGGTGTTAAATTTGATGAATGTATTTGAAGTGCCTCTTTGGTGGTTGCAGTATCCATCTACGCGGTAAGCTGGGCATCACTTTGAGCCTACTGCTGAGGCCTGACCCTTCTGCGCTGTCTCAGCAATCTCACAAGAACCTGTCTTGAAGCCCAGAGATCTCTGCAGAAGAGAAGATGAGGTGATGGTAGTGAGGAAAAGCTCAAGCTCACAACCAGTGGAGGCACAGACCAGGCTGTGCCATGGTCCGCCAGCTCCCACTTTGAGGTCATTTCTTCCTAAGCACAGTATTGAACCATGCCTGGGTAAAGTGTTAGTGCTTCAGACCAAAAGGCAAAGGTCACAGGGTATTCAGAACCTTTAAATTTTCATCTCATAATCACAGTTTAGCTTGGCTCACAAAGGATGTACTATATCTCAGGCAGGGACAAGTACCTGTACAAACACAACTACCATCCGGGATGCGGTGGTGTTTCCCAGCTGTGCCCTGGAAACAGATGCCAGCTGAGATGGTGGCTTGGCATCATACGGCTGTGCTGTCTCAAGGTGCGATTTTCTTCACAGCCCGAAGCAGTGGAGAGCAAGGCTGGGTGTTATCTGCAGTGGAGGCCAGTGAGGAAGCAGAGCCAGCGTGTTTCAAGAAAAGGGTCTGGTCTCTGACTCTATCAGTGACCTTTTGTTCCGTAAGACACTATCTACCTGAAGAGAGATTAAACTAACTTGCTGTGTTGCTCACTCCCTGTGCAGATGCTCTACAGATAACTCTGTCGTCTACCAGCCTCAAGGCCAGGCTAATATAAGCTGAAATCCTGAAGCTCTGCTCTGGAATAGGTGGAGAACCACGCTCTGGTTCTCTTGCTGCGACAATATAGGAACAGCAGGTAAAAAATTCCCACGTTAGCTCAATTTATTTCACTGTTGATACAGTGCCCTGGAAAAAGAAGCTTCCTTCTGAAACCCTCACTGTTTTTATTGGGCGAGGCTTCTGCTTTGCAACCCAGCCTCTTTGCAAACTTGGTTGTGCTCAGTACTCAGGCGTACATGACAGCTGCCAATGCAAATCCTGTTGTTTGTATGCACAGATCACAGCGGGCTTGTGTTAAGGAGATGTGTTTGGGTTTGGTTTTTTTTTTTAATATTTTGTTACCAGTGAGCTGGCTTTGTTTCAAATGCTAAGTGATCCCTTGATAAATCCCTCCCAACTCTTCTCTGAGACATGAAGCCGTTTTAATTTCCCAAGGCCTGTTCTGAACTACGGCTGTACAGTGTGGTAGTACACATTGTATTTAAAGAAATTAGTATTAATTGCTTTTTCAAGCCTGGTGATGGTAGGGAAGACAGTGAGAAGCTGGAAAGATAGAAGGAAAGAAGGAAAAGAGCAGATAACAGAGGAAGGTGAGGAAGGGCAGTTGTAGGAATCAACCTCACTGATAAGAAAGCTTGAGTTTTGCTTGTGTTCATGGTGCTTGGACATTGGAAATCTGGGGCCTTTCCACCAATATATTGTAATGTCACGTCTCAAGAGTGTCGAACTCTGCAAACTGCAATACTCTGACTTAGACAAGTCCAAGTAACAGAGCAAAAATGCAAAAGTCCTCTTCTAGTGAGCGCTGTCTTGGAATGGCAACGTAGGACCTGAGGCCTCCTCAGACCAATGCTTTTTTGTTGTCTCTAAGCACTCATTCCCTTTTGCAAACACCATGATGTGCTTGTTACTACTAGACCAGAAGTGTCCTTCTTGCTGGATCTCCCTGTCCAGCAAGAGGAAAGGTCAGCTTTCTTCCAAACTACCCCCTGGTTGTCTTAAGAGGCTGGGAGAAAACTCCATGGTCTCAAGTAAAGGGATGATGGGATATCATGATTCCCTCAATGCTAGAGAAGAGGGAATGAAAAAAGAAGTGGGAAAATAATTCATTGTTTCATGGTGGAGTGACATCCTCAGGAAAGCCATTGGCTCCGGAGTGGCTGTGGATGATTAAAAGACAGAGTAAAGAATTTAACATTTGACACAGATATTTCTCCAAACAGGTCCCACCTCATCCCCCAGCAGGATTATCACACATATTACTGTTCTTATTGCCTCTACTGTTGCCTTACTTCTCTTCACCTGGATGCTTACTGAGAAGTGTCTCCCCCCCTCTTCTCTCCACACCCTACAGGTGTCTCCTGAGCTCCAAACTCCTGGCCGTTCTGGGTTACGAGAGGACAGAAGCAAACAGGGAACTTTGGGATCTGCTTCTCAAAGCTTCCATGACAGACTAATGTCTTCTAACTTCAGGGATTTGAACATTTCTCTCACAGACTCTAGAGAATATATAGGGAGACCAGCCAAGATAACCTTGTAGAAACCTTCCTCTGGTCAGATGAATCCTATTCCTGAAGTTCCCAATGAACAAATCACTATTTACTTTGATGGAAGAAAATCAATATTCCCATAGGCACAGTACTTCAGCTGCGCTCTTAAGCAGTCTCTGGACTAGATTGGAGCTCACTCAGCAGCATGGGCATCCTTGGCGTCTGCTCATCTTCTCTGGGTTAAAGGATGGTGCAAGCAAAGAAACAGAGAAGGCTTCAAAGGAACTGTAAAACGTCTCAGTGTATTTAATCTACTAGAAGATCTGGATGAGATAAAGGACACCCTCTTTACTGCCCTTTCTCAACACTCTTGAGCAATCCAGGGGTTATGTCTAAGTCCAGTGAGGAGAACATGGTCTGAACTCCAGGAAACAGCATTGTTTCTTTGCAATCCCAATTCCAGCCTGCCTTTTATTTTCTCACGCTTTGATGACTTCAGACTCCTAACGGACTCTGACAGATGTCTACCATGGGATACATTACTTAGTTACCAGTTCCCCACAGCCCAGACTCAGGAGGTGGCTGGTCTGCTGTCCTCGTTTGAATGAACTGTCACATAGGTCTTATTAGTCTGTGTCAGATATTTTTTTCTGGCACCTCTTGCAGCCTATGGCTCAAAATAGCCAGGAAACCCCATATTCAAACAGAATTTGCAATCAGAGAGGGTAGAATAAAAGCTGATAGGTCCATGGTGTAGCCCCTTCTTTTCTCTCTGTGCCTGAGCTGGCTTCCACTCCCCTCCTTTTAACCATGTTTCTTCCCAGCATTTCACTCTGGCATGGTGCACACCCTGGTGTATATCTCACCATCTCACTTTCTTTCAATTTTGGGAATCGGACACCCTGGAAGTTAGATTAGGCCTTTTAGAAACCCTATATATTGTGTTAATATACTGCAAGAGCATTTCAAAACCACGTGAGAAAATCACGAGAATTATTTTGTTTTGCAACCTGACCTAAAAAAGACACTTCCAGATCTGAGCAGCGTTACCCTTCGACCAGTCAAGTCTCACTGAACACATTAAGACTGCTTGAAGCCCTGGGACTGCTCTGTTTTTCAAAGAAATCCTTGAAAAGAGAGAAGGAAGGTCTCAGTTAGCCTGTGATATCACAGGGTGATTAGTCACCAGAGAAAAGTCTCTGCTTCTCACATTCCACTGGCTCTCAGATCTGGAGCTGGATGCACAATTCTGGCTGGGTATCCCCTTCTCACAGACGAGACCCTGAAGGGTAAATTATCTTTCCTGGCAAAAGACACAGGGAGGAGAGCAAAGGATGATCCCCTCTGGAATTGCATGACTGCCAGAATAATCCTGTGAGGACTAAAGAGCTCAAGTCCAAGCCGAAGTCATCCTCATCCTCTTTCAGGAAGTCTAACCCAAGACAGTGGGCGGCTGTGGCCTGGGTGAGGGCAATGCAACCATTTCCACGGTGGTCTCCAAGCTGCAGGCCTGAAAGGATACGGTTTGTTACGTCCTCTCATTTTAGCTCTGTTTTTCATTGGTGTTAGCAACCACATCAGTTAGCTGAGTTTTCAAATGACGTATCAAGGGGTATTGTGTCTGATCGTTAACTTCTACAGAAATCTGCTGGGCTGCATTTGCTCCCATCAGGGGGGAATTCAGACCTCTCGCTCACCCAGCGCTTCAGCTTTGTGGGCCAAACTTAGCTTTGAAGTAAACAGCCTTAGAACCACTTCTTTGGCTGTTGAAGTTCACAGAGCACATCTGATTTGCACTAACGCAGAGAACCTGGCAGCTCACTCCTGCTGCAGTGAATGGCATTAGCCCAAGTCTGAATTTGGCCTTTTGACTTTCAAAAATTGGCTGCCAAATGAGGGACCCTTGTCAGCTTTAAGACTGATGCTGTATGACTCCAAGCACGTTTGTCATCTGTCTGCAAAGTGAAAATAAGCCTGCAGTTGTTGACAGTAAATGAAGTAATATTTACATAACACAGTCATACCTGTTTCCTGGTAAAGAGATCAATGCATATTTCTTTTTGCAATAACACATCCATGCTGTATATCTTCACAGAGACAATAATATTTGAAGTGAAACATTCATCCACCTATATAATTACTTCTGTTGTTTTCCATTTGCTTTTTGTTCCCTAATAGTTTATTACTAGTGGCTGATAGTCAAAAATAATCCTGAGGGATGCAAAACAGCCCCTCGTTCCAGGTCCTTTCAAAGATGTCTTGGTTATTAAATATACTTCCATTAAGATTGGTGCTCAGAGACTGCTCCCAAAACTGAGGTCCCGTTGCTCTGGGTGGTGGATGCACTTGCAATCCAAGGCATAGCCTGGCCACAGGATCTTACGGCTGGAAAAAGACACAGCAGGGACACAGCCACCATCTAACAGATCGGCAGCAAAACTGTCATGAGGTGTCCTGCACCTTTCCCGCCTTACTCCTGGTTGCTCGCTTCTGCGTTTCACTTTTACAGCCAAATTAGCTCTGGTAAAGTGGGTGGTGGGGGAGAGGGGATGGGGTGGTCTCTGATGTACTCCATGTAATAGCAAACCTGTGTCATAGCGGTTTGATGGACTCTGCTTGGGGGCTTTCTTGCAGTCAGCTCTGGCACAACGTAAGTGTTCCTCTACCTGCATTGGGTGACTGAGGATATGGGGTGGATCAGAGGAGTCATTCTTTGGTGTTGCCTCTTTATTTCCACAGATTATCTCTGCTCTAGACTTTAAGAGGCTGGAAAGCAGGTAAGATGAGACTCCCCGCTTCTGTTTCTCTCGTTAGAACAAAAATTTCTATCTTTCTGTTCTATAGCACCTTCCAGACCATATGGTTCCTAAATCACTTCATACAAATCAATAACGATAAATAAATACCAAGGTGCCTCCACTGTTAAGACACTTGTGTGGCCTATCTTGTCTAAATACTGAAGATAGCAATCACGATTTAATAATTATTTCACCCTCTTTCCACCTCCATAACCCTCTATGAACACAGATCTTCTGAAGAAAACCCTACAGCTATTTTTCCCCCGCACAGCAATATCAACATAACAAACTCTTGAGTCAGGCAAGTTCCCCTCTCGTCCCTCCAGCTGCTCGCGTATTTTCACCCCGGTGCAGAACGATGCTCTGAGTCAACTGGATACTCGCCTCCGCCTACCCAAGAGCGGCTGTATTTCATGCCGCCTCTGTTGCTCTGGGTGTCATGCAAATGGGGAGTAGCAGAATTACATCCCCAGTATGGAACAGCAGTGCTGATCTTCGCATCCGTGTGGCTTTGTTTGTTCTTAAAATCGAGAGTTATTTGCCCTAGTGCAAAAAAGTTTTTATGTTGATCTTTCATACCTAGTCTGGACTGGTCACTGGGTAGGAGAAGAGGAAGAAAAGGAAGGTTTTCTGGCAGGAACAGAGGTAGGAAAGGGGGTTTTCTGATAGGCAGTGGCAAAGGGGAACCTGGTTTCCGATTCCACCCAGTAGAACTGGTTCAAATGGCTGACCATAAGGACACAGCAACTGCTGCATTAGCAGGTTCGAACCATCCCGAGATGAACAGTGGGCAAGTTAGCGCAGCAGTCTGGATGTCTGAGATTGGTCCCACAGCCACTACAGACATCTTGGTGGCCAGCTCAAAGGTGCTGAAAGAAGATCTCTCAGGTTAGATCATTTATCAGCAGTTTCCTGGCTGATGAGTCTGCTTGGCTCATCTGATTATGAACAAGAAGCGATGTGATGAGGAATGGAATGGCTTCAGGTTGTGCAGATGCTATGTAACTCAAGCTCTAAAAGGTGAGCTGGTCTCATCCCTCTCTGAGACATCTCTAGTTATTCCGTTCAAGGCTTCAACTCCCTCTCGGTTTTCCTAGTGGAGTTGTCTTGCAAATGGGATTTGCAAACCGTGCAAGGCTGCATATTTGGAGAGATGGAGAGTTAACTAGGCCTTTTCTCAAGTCCTGAGCCGCAGATACTGGAGATGAGGACCTCAGATGTCCTAATATGGCCAGCTCATCCTACATTGGGGTCTAAAAATAAAAGACCTTCTTCGGAGTGATGAGGATACTTAGCAGCAGTTCTGGTTTTGTACCTATATCCCTGCTCTCTTCCACCTCCCCTCCTACATCCCTCCCTATGCTTGGCTCCTGGGAACAAAACACACCATATATGGTCCAAGTCTGCCCTGATTCCTGTGAAGCTGAAAGAGTCAGTCAGGACTTGCCTTCTCACCTCCTGCTTTGCTGTGGGGTAAATCTCTGAAGCTCTCCCCATCATCATCATTCCTCTGCCAGGCCCTATAAGACTACTACTACCACAACACTGAGAAGATGAAAAGCTGGGCCACCTCTCTCCATCACATGAGGTGCAACATATCTGTGCTCTGAAACAACTGCTTGGCTCTTGAGTGGGTTTGCACAAGGGCTTAATAAATCCATCAGAGGCTGCCCCAGCTCCTGGGTATTTGCAGGCTGAACAGGGAAGGGAAGAATTTTTCTTCCTTTTTTTGATTGTGAGAAATGGAATATAGAGAAATGAAGGGATCTTCCTGAAGTTACAATCCCAAGTCTTTATACCACAGCTAGTAAATAAGCATCTGAATCATGGCTTGGCTTCGCGGACGAAGATTTGGGAAGGGCTTTAAACGTGAGTACACCCTTCAAGCCTGCGCGGTGGATTTTTTAGGTGAGGCGCAACGTGCACGAGACTGGCCCCACGCTTTACACCTGAGGTTCATCTGCCAGGGCCTAGCGAGCTTGGACGGTGACAGCGAAGTCCTCAGGTCGTAGGTTTGGTTAGAGTATCCTTCTCTTAGATGGATGGCCTTACAGGGCTCAACGAGCTCCATCTGCCCGGGTTTGGAGTTAGAGTTGTCCTTCTCCTAGGATGGTTGCCCGAAGGCTAGTGAGCCCATCCTGCCCGTGGACACACTTTGTCTGACCCTTCAGTTGAGACCTGTCTGGCTTGGGAGACCCTACCAGAGGCATATGCCACCACCAGCATAGCTCTCAACTTCGCAAGGGCACGCAAGCTTTTTCCCCACGGCAAGGGGGTGCCCGTGAAAGAGAAGCATCTGAATAGCTTGCATTTATATTGATGTATGAAGCATCTTTGGGTCAGACATACTTGGTGTGTTTCTACAGCACCTAGCACAATAGGGCTCATATCCTGAATAAACACTGATAATACACTGTAAGCAATCCTCAGTGATGGTATTGATTAGTGTGGATTATTTTGCAGCTCTTGACCCTTTTATCTGTGAATGTCTCATCACATGTATTTGTCTAATATTCTATGCCAGTTAATTTCTGTCAGGGAGAAGGTTCATTCTTGGGCAGAATTCCCTTTGGATTGAAGGCATTTAGGAGCTCATTTCTCAGTGCACATCGGAGGGCTCTCTGTGCTCCTAAACCTTTCTGGATACTCCTGTCAATCTCTAGGGTGGATCATCCACATCAATTAAGTTCTGTACATGATTGAAATTCTGTATATGACTGAAATGATCTTGTGCAGTGCAAAGCCCCTCTATATCATTTAACTATTGACCATTTTTTTCTGGTTCATTTGTTGCGTTGTTGGTCATAATACCATCAGGAAATAAAATGTGCCAGAGAGTTAGTTGTACTGCTTGTCAAGTAGGTGCTTTGTAAGAACAGAGTGGCTGTCCAGTCATCTCCGTGAACCTTTCCTACGCAGCATACTTCTTCTGGAGCTCTACCATACTGTTCAAGTCACCATACACACAACCTGTTTCAAAGCCTGCTCCAAATCATGTTTTATTTTTGCACTTGCCATTTTATTTCGAAAAGCTGAGAAAGCCATGAAGAAGGGAAGGGGAAGAGGCTGCAGCGATGTCCCTGAACTGCTCTGCAAACTCTTGTTTTTAATTTCCTTGCATTTGCAAAGCAAAAGCTCCAAGTGACTATTGGCTTTGGTCACCAGCTGGAAAACTTAGTAGTGTTGAGTACTGTGGGCAGTAAAACGCTGCCACCCAGGACTGAAGAGGCAACATCTGTGGCTATCGGACTGTTTCCATTCAGCCTTTAAACTGCCCAGTGGAGATTTGTGGATGTGCGTGTAAGGGCCCTTATCAAAGACTATCCTTGTAATGTATTTGAGGCAGGGTAATAATAGGCAGCATCGGTGAATGCTCTCTCATTTTTTTTAAGTGCATGTCTTCTAGTGGGTGATTCATCAGCTGCTGTTACAGAAAGTATGTTGGGAAGCTTGCAGCTGTGGGCTCAGGCTGCAGTTTCTGTGTTGTTGCTAGGGATTCCGCATTAAATATCCCAACTCTCTGCACTTAAAACTAGGAAAAACTGACATTCTGACTTCCCATAAGAGAATGGAATACGTGATTCACAACCCTTCTTCTGCAACATTAATCAGTCCCTGTTTACAGGGAAAAGAGCCAATGTGGGGGTTAGAGCCAAAGAGGTATGCTCAGAAAGCCAAATGGTGATGTCATTTGGGGCAAAACAGTAACGGCAAGCCACTTAACTGGCCAAGATGGCTTGTAGTGGGAGCAAATCCCAGTTAAAAGATGAAGAAGCATTAGGGTTTCTTGGCTGTGCCAATGACTGCCCTGGTTTTACTATGGGTTGTTTATGGAGGAGGATAACAGAGCCATCAGTTGTGGTGGTGAGCACTTAGAGTTCAAGTTGGGCAGCTGAGTCCTGCAGATCTGCTCTGAGACTGGGAGCTGAGAAGTTCATAGTTCACATGCTGGTCTTTAAATCCCCAACAATTTCTGTGTATTATATGAAGTTGTTTTGAGGGGGTCTTTCCATAATGTGCGATGGTCTGGTTTTCCCCTTGCAGCTGGTCCTATCAATATGTGGGTCATGCCTTGGGCTGCCTTGGCGCCTGGTGCTCTACAGGTGTGTGAGGGTTTGCTCCCGATCTTGGTCATTTGTAACCCACGTGGAAAAGGAGGGAGCTGTGATTGCCTTTTAACAGATGGACTAAAGGAAACGACAAGGGATTCCTTGGGGCCACACAGGAAAACAGCTGGGAGAGGAACACAACTTTTTGTAGCAAGTCCTCTGTGTTAACTGGGAGATGGTCCACTTGACTTCTTGTGACACTCTTTTACACACAGGCAGCACTAATCATTTTGCAAGTTCAACAAATATTGAACAAATGGGTTTCTGACCCTTCCTCTGTTACAGACAGTGCTGGGGGTGAGTGTGCCAAGGTTTTAGACAAAACATGGTGATACTCTCTGAGGACACAGGCAAGGAAAATATAAAGGCTGATCCCCATCCAGTCAATGCGTGGGACCTTAAGGAATGTTGCCTCCCTGGGCTGTCTTCTTGGGCATCCTTCTCCTTGCAAAAGTGGATCCCAAGTGTCTGCCTAGAGAGATGTAGAAAGGAGGCTTATGAAGGAGGTTTAGAAAGTCTGACCAACCTATCTGCATACTTCATATGGCATGGAGATCTCTGGGCAAGCCAGCAGCGAGCTGTTGTATCCACAGGTATCGACTTGCACCCAGCAACCTGATGTTCTGGTCTCAAACTTAGGCAAAACAGATCATTGCCTAGATCAGTAAACTGCAAAAATAACTGTGGTTCCTCTGTCTCCTTTTCAGATGAATTCAGGTTTGCAGTTTGAAGCAGAATTTATTGGTTATGGCATCACCTTACATTTTGTTCTGCTCATTTTTTGAGGTGTTCTACTCCTTTTTCTGCAGCTATGATAGAAGATCCTTCTCTCTACAAGCAGTCCTTCCCCATGCTATTACTTCAATCCCATCAAACAAAAGAAGTAGAGAGCATGATTTATAAAGTGATAAAATATCATATTGTTGCCCTTAATCCAAGCCATGCTTTTGGAGCTTAGAAGCACTTTTAAACAACACATATTATCTTACCAGGAAATGTGTTTTCCTGGACACTGCATCAAAATTGTTAAGCTGTGGAAGACCCAGGCTGATAAAGAAGGGAAGGCTGTTGGCTGGACCAGTGGAAGTTCTCTATTCTAAGTCAGACCTGTGGTTTGATCTTGGTCTTATAGGAGAGAGAACAAAGAGCAAGCCAACCAGAATTTGGGATGGTATGATATTATCAGTGATATATCTACTGCTTCGCTGCCTAAGTACTGAGGACGCACACTTGGGACATAGGATTAGAGAGCCAAAAAACCTGTAGGGCTCTGTTGGGGAGAAGAAGGTGTTAGCATACATCATCCACTTCAAAGATGTTGCTCCGTTATCTAACCCAACATGGGTATGTTTCAGCATATGATATTGAAGAGGTTGGCCATAGGTGATGCAGTAGAAGCTGAAAATACTGTGAATGGTGTGTTTAGCAGTGGTAGATTGATTGTTATACCTCAGAGGCTGATTAAGGGTTTCCTCTGTGGTAAATCTGAATGAAATCTGTAGGCTCCTTAGCAGGTAGAACAAGAAGATAATAATGATAGAAAGCAATAATTTATAAATGAAAGAGAAGAATACAGAAAAGGAGATAGTGTATGGGCTGGCTGAGGATCACTAAATGCCACAGGGTCACTCCTATGGGGCACTCACAGTGAGGGGTGGAAGGTCTGGGTCCTATCCTAAACTCTGCCATGAATTCCTTTTATGCTTTTGGTCCCATTGTTTCATTTTATCAAATTTCAGTTTTCCTTTAATTCACGGTACAAGACAATGGTGTGTGGGGAAATCTAGTTGTAACAGCAGAGCATTTTGAGCTCTTGGGTAGCACAAGATGCCACTATGCAGCCAGGTCCTCAGCTGGTGGTGAAGATAGTGATATGCACAAGCTGATGATCTGGCTCCCCCTTTTCTAGTAGGTCAGCACACATCCATCCTTATGCCAGCAACTTCCAGGCCCCCATTGCAAGCATTTAATAATTTTAAGGAAGTTCCTGTTTTGATCTTTTGTTATAATCAGTGTTGTTACAAATGCAAACAATAACCAGAACAATTGTAGTCATCAATGGAGCTATTGGTGAAGAATACAGGGCTTTCCTGCTTAGACACAACTATGAAGAGGACTGTTTACTTAGCTAGACTGTCCTTTTATAGTTACCAACAGGAAATATTTGCAATGTTTGTGTAAGAAGGAGACTTCAAATTATCCCACATGATCTCTTCAAAGGGATGTGAGAACAGAACGTATGTTTTAAATAAAATCTCACTGTCCTTTTTTCGCCTTAAGAGTGAGCACATCTGGTTATGATGGGCATGTCAACCTGTTGTCTGTGTCTTTATCACCCAGGTTTGTCAGATTCCCACCTCTAAATGGAAAAGTTTTGGATGAGAACCCACTTTTAATTTTTGGTTGAGTTGCTTTAAACATCAGTAGACAGTATGATAAGGCCAACTTGACTCAAACGGCCTCTATTATCGAATGTCCAGACATCTGCCATGCTGGAGAATAACACACCTTCACAGCTATGGGTGGGTGGAATGGGACTGGCTGGAGTGAAAACGTCCCATTCCTGGAAACCTTCCAGATCAGGTGTTGGACAGGGCTCTAAGCAACCTGATCCAGCTGAAGATCACACCCTCACTGAAGGGGGGTTGGACTAGATGATCTTTAAATGTCCCTTTCAACCCAAATCATTCTATGATTCTGTACAGGGGTGAAGTACAGAGAACTCACTGGACCGTTAACAGACAAACCAGAATGTTCTTTATAAACAATAAAGAACTGTTGCAAACGTAAATTAAAGTTCAGTTTTGTCTTGGTTTTGTTTCTTGTTACAGAGAATTATACAACAAATAAACCACAGTTCAAGAATTCTCTCAGCCTCCACCCCAGTAAATCAGTGATGCACCCAAAGCATATATTAGACCCACTTTGATCAATGGGGTTTTATCATTTGGAGCTTCAGAATTACGTGTTATACACATTAATGCATGGTTGGTGGAAGACATTTATGAACATGAGAGCTGGGAGTCCCGTTAACTGGTCACACCCAGACAAGTAAGGACTGGTGCATGCATGTAACTATTCCATTGCTGTATGATAGCGTTCACAGGCCAATTTAAGATTTGAGTCCCATTAGGAGTAGGAACAATTCTATCCACATTTTACTCATGGGGGAAGGGAACCAGAGGGGTTAAGGGACTTACCCAAGGTCACACAGGAAGCCTGTGGTAGAACCAGGGTATGAACATAGATTTCCTGAGCCTCCATTGCTGCATTAACCACAAGCTCTTCCTTCCTCCCTCCCTTGTTTGGGAGAAATGACAAGTTTTCTTCAACATGAGAGGTGCCCTGCAGGGAACTCAGCTACAAGGTTTTTCTTTGCATGTGGAGAAGAAGTTATAGGTAAGCGATGTCCTTGCACTGAAGCACATCCCTGCAAGTATTTGTGTGTTTGTACCAGAAGAAACCAAGTATTTGTGTGTTTGTACCAGAAGAAACCAAGTATTTGTGTGTTTGTACCAGAAGAAACCAGTCACCCATGTAAGTGTCTGCCCTTTTCTCTTTGGCACAGTGCAAGGAGGCAGCTTTGGGGTTCTAGGGTTGTGTAATTTGGTGAATGTGAGCATAGGAGATGGTTTTGGCTCTGGGAGATGGTTTTCACCTTTTGGCCCACATGTGGACATCTGCATTGTGAATCTGGGCTGGTTTCTGGCGTGCCAGATAAAGGAAGGGCAATAGGTTACATTGGGCTGTTAGATAAGTCCTGCAAAGTGAAGATGCCTTTGCTCCTGTTAAACCTAATGCCAACTCTGGGACATGGGTAAAATTTTAACTTATAATTTCATAGAAAAATCTGTTTCTTGATCAGTGAATTCCTTTCTTTCCCCATAGAGCAGAAGCCAGACTTTCTCTCCCAGGTATCAGTGGAAAAGTGCCCTGCAGCGTGGACAACAGGGACGAGAAAAAGCTCATTGCTGGATGAACCACTTGGGTGTCAATGGGTAGGACTGCCGTTACAGCATCTTGTGATGAAAAACCCCATCTCCTCCATCAGGGACACTCTGGGGGAAAATGGGGCAGAGACAACATATCACCAGGTCTACATAATTTTTGTGAGATCAAGATTTCCTTTAGGAGATGTCACTGATCGACCTTTAACATAATTACATTTCCAAGGGAGAGATCATTTTGCCTGGGATTCTCTGCCATAACTGTGTAGGATAACCAGGACGAGGTAAGGAGCAGCTTGAGTTTCCTCTACCTGCTTGTGTAACCAAACCACCATTCACAAGGACTTTTAAACACACGCACACACATGTATACAAAAGGAATTACGTTGTCAGTGGCACCACCTTCGATTATAAAGGACAATATGGTAATAATATGGTATTTTCTTGTGCTGGTTGGAAGAAAAGGACACTCCCAAGTAAGTTTTTGTGGGGTTTTTTTGTGGTCATCTACTCCCCTTCCTATCATATTGCCTCAACATTAAGACAGAGATCAGAGAGAGCCCACATGCCTTTTATTCTCCAGGCATGTTGGTAACTAACACCATCTCACCTCCAAATTCATCTAGGCAAGGACTCAGCTTCCTTTCTTAGATAAATTTTGTGCTGAGCACAGGATCCGTTCGCTCGTGGGGAGACCAGAAACTTCCCCATCTCACCACAGTATCACCGCTTCCTATCTATCCCCGCGCTAAACCAATGGGAGTGCATCCAGTAACCAACCATAGGGCTTTTCCTTCAGGAGAAACATTGGCTGAAGAAGACTGCAGTTCCCCAGCAAAGACCGGTATGAGATGCAATCACCCAGCCTAACCCCTGGCAGCAGTGTCAGAATGAGGGCAGCAGGGACAGTCTCATGGGTAGCCTGAAAGATCTGTTGCTTTTGTTTCACTGATCTACCATCAGCCTGTCCTGGGTAAGATGCTTTTGTCTGAAGTATTGAGACCAGTTTTTCTGCTCTTTTAATGACAGGGTCCTGATATAGTCTCATCAGCTCACAAGTAAGTGCAAGCAAGGAAGTTGAGGATGGTGCTTGAATATATTTTGGGGGTGGGAAGAATATCAGGCATCCTGTTAAAAATTAATGTCTAGGGCTTTGGCAGGACACTGTGAACATTACTTCAGTGTTTTACAGATAGTTATCTGTCTCACAGGCACACCCCATTATTATAATTTTTATTAAGCTAACAAAGATGAGCCCGGATACAGGGAAAAAAATATTTTTGAAAGTGCATCCTTCTCTAGCCAGATGTTTGTCTTCCTTTGGTCAAATGTAGCCTTTCCCTCCTCTCTTTATTTTTTTTCTTTCTTATGGTTTCCATTCTTCTTTCTCAGAAAGACATTAGAATTATTTCATGAGAATTTTTATGTACTTAAGGTCTTATTTGAGTCAAAAGTTTAATTTCACGACAAATTAATATACTTCAGGTCAAATCCTTGTAATTTGAGACTCTTAAAAGTGAGTATATAGAACTAAATTGGCTGCTAAAAATTATAATGAAAAATTGCAATAGCTTCCTCCTCTGTTATTCATAGTATGGCACTCAGTTACATTTCAGTTCTTTGACTCCAGCTAAATATTGTCATCTTCAATGAGATGTCCTTGTGGATTTAAATATTACTAGCATGTGTAAGCATAGTCGACCGTATCTCATTCAAATGGATAACAAATTTTCACAGAGCTGCCAATGTGCTGAAACTCCTCCTGAGTCCCCAAAGTTTATTGTATTTCCTTATAATGGTATTCTGTTAAAAAAATATATGTCTATGGCTTTGCCATTAGTCATGATGCTGAAAGGATTTGGTCAGCCAGTCACGGTTACATACCCTGTGACAAAGAGACCACACAGGTTGCAAATATTGATCAGTGCATGGCCTGTGTTTTAAACAAACCCAGAAGGAGGCGAAATGACTGGTGAATATTTGTGACTAGCTGGGAAACCAGGACCTTCTTGTGTTAAAAAAATACCAGATAAAAAGATCAATTCCCGTTTGGTGATTGTGGCAGCATAGGACAGGCTGGGCTGCAGGTTGGTTGTGCAAATACCCATGAACTCATATGCACTAAAACCCGATAGAATTCTTCTGATAGCACTGCATACAAGGTCAGCTGCCCCGCACTGACCAGATACACCTAAAACTGGAAACTGGGAGTTTTACCAGTAGGGAACTTCAGACCACAGTTATATTGTCTTGAAACTCAGAGCAGGGCTGTAGCCAGAGAAAGGTCCACTTTCTTAGGCCAAGTGCAGATGTCTAATGGCTCTGGAACAACATGGAGCTCATGAGGAGCTGAGATGTCCCCTCATGAAGGGCTGTGCTACTTGACAAAAGCAACTTGTAGCTGGAGAGGAGTGGTATATGGGCTGCAGAGTAACCTGATCCTTCAACTGTGAAGGATGCAAGGTGACAGGGTCTGCTGAACCCAGTGTCCCTGAGCTACCATTTTTGACATCTGAAGATGTCTCATTTAAGATAAGAGGAATCACCTTGGGTCAGGTGTCCATTTAGTTCAGATGAACCTCATTTCATATCTTGGGGTAGAGAATATAGCGTGGACATGTATGAAAATAATAGGTAGTTGCTTGTGTCCTGGCAACAGTATTCCTTTGGGAAGATAGGACTCGATCCGACTGAGGAGGAACACAAGTGCATGCTCCTTTCAGTACCCAAACTAGTGCCTTGCTCTGCAGACATACCTGGTGCTTTTGTGAAAATCTGGCTGTGTAAGATAATCTAGAAATACTAATTATGAAGGCAATTCCCGTTCTCCCCACCTTCTTCACAACCTTTACAACAAGTCAGGTTTTTACCTTTTGAAAGGAGCAGTTAGTTTTATTCATGTTGCAAAAGATTTTCCAAACTCTGCATACATTGTTATGTCTCTCAAATGCATTACATCACACCACAGAACTCTTCTGAAAGGTGTCCAAATCCTGCATTAAAACGCTTGTGGGAAAAGTTGAAAAAATAAATGGTTTATGTTAAATGGTATTTGGAAAAGGGAATGAAATGCGTTGCACTGATACGGTGGAAAGGTAACGTACGAACGGGTGCTTTGGTTTTGAATTAAGTGTTACACTCCCCCTCATTAAACTCCATTCTGAAATTATGCAAACTTATGTGTACCTTTCCCCTCTTTCCTTTTTTTTTCCACCGGATAGTGTGTAACAGAAGAGTGGTGAAGTATGAACTCTCTGAACATTATGCCATGAAAAACATAACTAAAGCAGGTGGGTTTATGTTAAATTAGGAGAGAATCTGATCTGCCTGTATTTCAAACACTGACTTGGAGAACTCTGGAAAACAGCAGATCCAACCTGTGCCTCATGGCTTGGTGGGACTCAGTGTACGCCTCAGAAAGCCGTTGCTGCTTCGGCTCAGGTTGAGAGGAAGAACAGTGTTTAACGTTTCCCTCAGCACAGTCTTGATGAGTGTGGTAGACTTCAGCCAGTGAACTTTGGGGACTAGTGATACTAAAGATCTTTATTAATGAGACTTTTGTTCTAGCAAGGTTTATGCACATTGTGCTTTTATCATGTTCCCATGGCCCCCATGAGTCCAAATATTCTGACTGATTGCATTGGTCTGGGCTCGAGGTACGCTGGGGACACCATGGGATATAGGCGTGCTTGCATGCCATGGAGGGACATTTAGGGCCTCTTGACGTTCATAAAAACCTCCAAGATCTTTTAATGTGTTTTTCTGATCAAGTCCAAATCTGGAAAGCTACCTGTCTGGAGCATTCAGAGTCTTTAAAAACATATCCCACAAAACCATGTGCAGCTCTCTCAGCAGACTCCTCAGTGCCTTGCGTTTCAAAGGTTTGGAGACAAACCTTGCACATATCCAACTTTTGCTCAGAATCAGCCAAGTCCAGAAGAGCACAAGATGGCTGCCTGGCCACACACCACATCCCAGCAAAACATATGACGAAAGTACTCTGCTGGCCTTTCTTGGACCATCTCCAAAGCCAAGCTCCCAAAAATCTTGTCCTGGGATGGGCTAATAACATCAGCATAGCCCACACCTGCTGAACAGTGATGGTGGTTGAGGAGAGGCTTATGGGCCCCAGAGAGGATTTTGATTCACTGTTTATAGTTTAGAGTTTTCTTTAAGGGATGGATTGTGCTGACTTTGAGAAAGAAAGCAATGCGACTGCATTTGATGAGGGGTCCTATACTGCTGGCATGATTCACATCTTCAGGGGATTGTCTCTTTGCTTTGTCCATTTCCAGGTTTTGATATGACTTAGGCAGAAAACAGGCACATTGTTGCACCAGCTAGGTGATTCTGACAAAGGTGGCTTGTGAAGAAAGTTAGGATGAGTCGTCTTCTGAAGGTACCTAACTCCCAAGTCATGGTTGGATGTCACTTAGTTGTTTGGGAATGCAAGGTATACAGGGATCAAAAAATAGAAAGTACCAGTCCATGCTTGTGCTATTGCAAGTTCATAAACATGCTTTATTAGCTGCTTCCACAAACTCCTTTACTTATTATTGATAAATATTAGTAAAAAAATTGGAAGCTGCAGAAACACACTCACAGAGTCCAACCCTCCAGTAATAAGTGGGAGTACATCCTCTAACTTGTTTCAGCATAA
Organism: Bucorvus abyssinicus; assembly: GCA_009769605.1. NCBI lineage: Eukaryota > Metazoa > Chordata > Aves > Bucerotiformes > Bucorvidae > Bucorvus > Bucorvus abyssinicus. Next base: position 4,879,265 of record CM020025.1, read on the forward strand.
ACAGTTTGGTATGAAAGGTGTTCTCTCACATGACCTCCTCTGCAGAACTTGCATTGCTTCAAGAAGAAAACACAGTATTAACACTATCTATCTTCAGTGGTTAAAAATTTCAAACTGATAGTTTCAACCTCTGTCCCTAGTGAGAGTCATGGATCAAGGTGATGTGGAGGAAGGTATGTTGTACCTTTCAGAAGCGAACAAGCTACAGAAAAATGATAATAAAAAGGTTTTTTGAACTTTGGATCAGAATTGACCATTGACAATTCAAGAGTACAAGACATAATCAGAGAGCTGCAAAGAAGAAATGACTAATTGTCCCCTATGTTTAGAAAGTTCTATTGCTGTTATTGGAAATGAGGATTTCTTTTACATCCCAGTTATGTGGGGATGTACAAGAAAGGAGCCTTCCCATTGCACGGCCCAGACTCAGGCTGTCTAAAAATTAGGGAATTAGTCTAACATGAATATATTCGGTTTTGTGGAGAGAGAGTGATTTCAAAGGAATATTTATCCTGAAATAATTGTCCCTCATTGCCTTCTAGATGTCCCTTCGTCTTTGCCACACCAATAGAGCGAATGTAGACAATTATCTTAGACTGGATGCCTAAAACCTGAGTAGTTGAGAATGCTATCTTATTTTTATCCTTTATTTTAAGAACCGTAATTTAATCTAAGCTATTGTAACCACCACTTTTTAAAAATCATCCCCCAATTTGACTTCTAGACAGTTGTCCTCCCTGGTTTCCATCACATCTTTGGACACTTTGGTTCTCAGCAAAACACGTTTTAAAAGAGCTTGTTCACTTGTTCCTCTGACCACCACAAGCCCTTCCTTGGCTTATTCCTTCTGAGGTAGTTCAAGCTCATTCACACTAAGGCTCCAACTTATTGCTCCAAATGATGTGTCTTCTCATTTCTGTTTTGCGTTTCCTTCTGAGGCTTTAGCTTGGTGCTGCACTGTGCTGCATGGACAGGATCCTCCTTTTAATACCATTGATTCTGCTCACACTGAGATCAGAAGCTGACTATCAGGACACCTACGTTGTAGTCTCAGCAGCCTCCTCTCCTTCCTGTGCCATGACGATGTGACGGTCCTCGAGAGAATAATAAGGAGACTAAAAAACTTCAGAATAATGTAAAGGCTCAGATGGACAGATTTTCACACTGTGTGGTTGAGCCTGTCAGCCACAAGGTACCTTCTCCATGGGATGCACCAAGGAGAATGGAGATTACATGAAGGTGCTGGAGATATCAGCCTTCCTACATCCCGAGTCCAAGCATTTGGAAGCAACCATCACAGTATAAAGTTGGTCATGTCAGAAAAGACTGAGTACTCTTTGCAGAAACTAGAAGAATTCACTTGGATTTGTTTCTATCTCTATATTTAAATTCATCTTTCATTCCAGTGCTACGTCCCAACATAGCGGCAATTGCTACTGAAAGCCCATGAGGCACCTGGGAAGGTCAAAAAATTGGACATTTTAAAGAAACCAGACAACAATTTCCTTTTATTTTATCTTGTAAACACATTTGCAGCCTCATTAAAACAACAAAGTAAGACATTTCATACATTCAGTTCCTTAATCGAATGACAGACCAGAGCCTTGGCTGGTGTGATTCTGTATCCCTCCCTTGCAATCAATTTAGTGCCATGGGAAATTCACTTCCAAACCGCATTTTTCATGGTGAGCACAAAAAGTTTTCATGCAGTTTCTATCAAGGTTTCTGCCACTGCTGCTAACGTCATCCCATTGCTTGCAGAATCTGCAGCTGCTATAGATTCTCCTGCCACTGCGCCTTCGAGCACATTGCTAGTGATTTCGCTATGACTTAGAGCCACTTTGGCTAACTTAGCCACGTATCATGAAAAACTTTCTGCCAAGCCAGGCTCAGCGCAGCTTTAGGTTTGGCAGGTACTTGACTGGCGTGCAGAAAACGCCCATAATTTTTTTTTTATTCTGAAGAGATAATGGCAACATTTTTTTTTTACTGGTTTACAAAGGCTTTATGTTAACCTGCCTGAGTCAAGTACTTTTTTTTCTTTCAAAGAGACTTAACTCACTCTTAAAGAAAGTTAACACGGTTACCAGGGACAACATCTTGCAAATTTTTCAGTGATAGTTGTTCATGAATGTACACGTTTCCTTTAAGATGATCTATGCCTAAACCACAGTGCATGGACATGAGTCAATAAAGGAAGCAATTCTTGTAAGCTTGAATGCATCTACACGGTTTCATAAAAACAGGCTATGGCAGCAGAACTGCATGACGAGATGCTGTCACCTGAAAGTATCAACTGCTGTATAATACCAGTAGGTAAACTGGTACGTTGGATCTGTGAGGGAAGTGGCAAACCAAACCACAAATGGACTGTGTCAGTACTTGAACTTCAGAACCTCTATAAAAATGTCACCGAGTTTTCAATTTTCAGGAGAAAATTAAAAGAGGATCCTTCCCCCTTATTTTTATGACCTCACATTTTCAAACTGAAGTTGAAGGTTTGTTTGGATCTTTGCCATTTGAACACCTGTGCAAAAATAAGAAAGGGAGGGAGGGGTGAGAAAAACCTCACAACTTTTTTCTCTTCTGTGCTTTTTGCAACTGTCTGTATCCATACGCACGTCTTTAGGCAGCTTGAATATCAGTAAAGTTTTTTTACACAATCTAGTCTGGCAGATAATGAAAATTAATTTTTTTGGCATAAAAATAAAATTTCAAGTGACTTAAAAAGTTTCTCGATGGTTTACTTTTGCCCTGTGCCAGCACTATGTGATGTAGTGGCTACATAAGAATGAAAAAGAGAAATCATTAAAAAAAAAAAATAAAAGAAAGAAAAAAAATACACAAAAAAGAGGGAAAAAAAAGAATTTGAAGCCTGAAATAATACCAAGAAAGGCATGTTCTGCAGGCTGATGTAGGGCAGAGCAATCAGAGCTACGCCTGGGTACGGTAAGCGGAAAGCAGAGCAGCTGCACCGTGTTTTACCTCTTTGAAATTTCTAACAGGAAACAGCCCTGACGTGGGGCAGGGAAAGAGTCCTTCAAGTGCTGGAAGGCTCTCGGTGTTTTCAGCACTCAGCACTTTGCAGGAGGCACCCGCAACTTCTCCGGTGCCCATCTTACAGAGGGTCCATTCTGCTGCAGCCTCTGCAGCTCCAGATTTTCCTGTCTCAGCTTCCCCAGCGCTGTCCCAGAGGAGGTGGTCACAGCTCCTGCTAAGCCTCCCCATCTCCTAGGGCAGATTTCCAGCTCAGCCAGCAAAGCAGCCCAGCATGAGGCCAGTCTCCCTCCTGATAATCTTTGGGGACTTTAAAAGTTGCTCAAGAGAAAGAGCACAGGAACCTCTTTACCACACACGGCAGCGATATGAATAATGCCAAGTCACAGCCTAGCGACAGAAAAGCATCGCAGCACACAGCAGGTGAGCTGCGAAATTCAGGACAGCAACGTGAATTTATAAGCATCCCCAAAGTCAAAATATAAGGGGGCTGCTGAAGCCCCATTTCCATGAGCACAGAGCTTGCTGCATGCCAACACATATGCAGACACCCCTACACGCACAGGCTTTCACATACAAAAAAAATTTTTTTTTTATTTCTTCTTGATAGGCATGTTGTGGAAAATGTGTGTCTCTGTGGGTCTGGTGACATGCAAATGTTTATGTGGGTGTTAAAAAAAAAAAAAATGGAGAAGGTGTGAGGCATATATTCAGAGAGCCAGAAAGCCACACACAGGCTTCTATTTATAGCAGCTTCGTGGTGAAATAGAGAAAACGAACTGCAGCTTCTATCTGCTGCTCCCAACTGAAGTTTGACAAGAGCGGATAAAACCTTTTTAGGGTCTCTTTGTAGTTTTAACTGACAACAAAAAGTGATGAGTTAGCTGTTTCCTTTGCGACCCTCTTAAGCAGGTGAAGAAGCCAACCGCTGCACGAGAGCAGTGGAACAAGCTGGTGCTGCCTTGGTGCCTGGAAATGCACTCCTTCCCCTGCAGAACCTGGGTCGAGGAGTAGAACTAGAACTTATTCTGAGCACCACAGCCAGACTCTGCCTCCCAACCCGGATTCCCAGCCCCAGGTGAAGAATTCACGATCCAGGCACCTCAAGGTTCATCGACATTTCCATATCTTTCCAGTTGCACCTGTTAGAAAGAGAAGAAGAGATGCAGGGTCCTAATATCAGAGTTGAGATCTGAGGTTATGGTTCAAACCCATTGATGATTTCTAATGCCAATAATAGAACAGCTGCAGTTTTGCTCTTGTTTTTTTCTTCTTCTGAAATGGAATTGACTCGATATTTTCTTACTGATGTGATCCTGTTGCTCTTTAGTACCTGTTTTCTCAGCTTTCACCCACTGCTTTCCTGAGGGCACTAATTCAAATATTTTCCCGCTCGAAGCTGAGATATTCAGTAAGTGAGTAGACATCTCACCACTCACCTCTTTCTTCCACGGAGGCTGGTCTTTGCAGTCCCTGGTGCTGGCCACTCTTATGACTCTCATGCTGGTGCAGGACATTGTATCTTCCTCAGCTCCTCACTTCACGACACCTTCACATTACATTTCTCGTGTGCAAATTGCGGATTGCTCCACGAGGAGTTGGGAGACATCAATTTTCTTCTTGTTTGGGAGGTGGAGGTGGGTTTGACCCTTGGAAAATGACAGGGCTGGGAGCAGAATATCAAGATCCTGCCTTAGGTCCAGACTTAAGCCTAGCGATGGTGGAAAAACTCACTTAAAGCTAAGCTCTTATTTTTCCACCATTTTTTTTTTATGTTATAAAACATAAAGAATGCAAGTGATCACAAATATGTTGTGAGTTGGCATTGGTTAAGCAGTACACAAGTGAAGATCTTGAATTATTAAATAACCACAAAACTTCAGTTTCATCTTCTAAAATGAATTACGTTGACAGTTTTCTTTAAAGTGATTTGCAATTTTTGTCAGTGCAGTTTTAAAAAATAACATCTAAAATGTTGAGAAAAAAGATACGTTTGGATTAATTTTTAAGGAAATCAATGCTTTTGGAACTAATCTTCAAACTCTGTTGACTTACCAAAAATTTAGAGTATTTTCATTTTGAGTTGATCTGAATGGAATTTTTATCAAATTCTGCATTTTTAAAATTCCAATGAACCAAGAAATTAGGTATTTGCAGGGTGCTAGGATAATATTAAGCAGTGAGCTTTTCCTCCTTCTGTCTCATCTGGAATTGTTGGCAAAGCAATTGATTAGAATTTCTGTTTCATTCTAGCATTTCTTTGTTTCATTCATTCAGTATTAAAACTGTTCTGATTGAACAAACTGGTCACTCTGTTAATTATCTGTTCCTTGACTGGAAGAGTATATCTCTTGGGGATGATCAGCCTCGAAGGCTTTTGATACCACTCTACTTCTATTTTTATAAACATGTATGTTATGTGAGTTCTCCAGTGTCTAATATAATGGCTGCGTTTATACCGATGCCTTTCTCTCTGGGGTGATGTCTCAGTGAGAACATTGATTTGTCAAACTCTTCTCTCAGATTTGGACCTGGCCTCCTGGTGCAAGCGTTAATACTAATACTCTCACTGCTAAGAAAGTCTTGCATTTTCTGTGACGAATATTCCTCAGTATTCGCTCTAATTTTCATATTTTCATAGAATCACAGAATGGTTTGGGTCATCTAGTTCCGGCCCCTCTGCCATGGGCAAGGACACCTTCCTCTAGATCAGTTGCTGAAACTCCCATCCGACCTGGCCTTGAACACTGCCAGGGAGGGACCATCCACAACTTCTCTGGGCAACCTGTTCCAGTGCCTCACCCCTGCCAGAGTCTGTCAATAAACCACTTTCATAGACATTGATAGGGAGAGATCACAGCACGTGACAAATGCTGCTGCTTTCCTTTCAAGCAATAACTTAAAAAGCACCATTTCTTTGCAAAATCTTTGTTTAATCTTGGCCACTTTTAATTCTGTCCTTATTGTGTTGCTCTTCTTGTGACAGCACGTCTCTCTAGTAAAAAAAAAAACGAAGAATGCAGAACTTACTTTAAAAGCATAGATGCTACATAAAATCCAGCAGTCAAAACACCCTCTGTTATAGAGGAAACCAGCAAGACCTTTGCAAAACAGAGAATTGAAACATAGTCGTTGCTCCCGCTTTGCTCACGTAGACCAAAAGTCAACGTGAAAAGCTTGGCTTTGCACTCACCTACAGGTTAACAGGGGCAAGCAAGTGAAGTCCCCGATGTATGTCCAAGCACTGCTGTGGGTGTGGGTGTGGGTGTGACACACGAAGACACTGATTTGCACCGTACTTCTGTTACCCAGCTGGCATCTTGGGTAATTTGCTCCACCGCAATGACATGAGAAGCCTTACTCAAGGTCCTACCTGTGATGAGACATTGCCCTTGCCCCAGAGATCTTTCTGCTGTAGGGACAAAGACAGCAAGAGGGGGAAATAATGGGGAAACTGTTGCCCAGCCTCATAAAACAGGCCAGTGCTGGTAAAAATGTTGGTTTTTTCTCCTTCCACTGTGCCCATGCTGCTGTGGGAGTCGTAGTGAAGACATGTCTAGTCCTGGGGTTTTTAGGCACATTTCTGTATTTGCTATTTCAGCATAGTTATGAAATTTTAGACCAGGCGCTGCATAACTGTTGGTTCTCAGTCCACAGTAAAGCACTTCTTGGTGTCCTCAGGATCTTAAACCTGTGTTAGGCAGAACATGTTAAAGCAAAGCTAAGCTGCTTCGGCTCAATAATCAGGGAAAAAATACAGGGAAGAGAGGTCCTTCAGTTATGCCCCAAGGGAAACTCATGGTGAAGTGGGGTTTGGAGATGAAGGACTGACCTCAGCAAATTCACCCCAGTCAAAATAAAATGCTTTCTCTTTATTATAGTTTTACCTCAGGGTAACTCAGGCATCTCAGTCATTCTGAGGTTAAGAAAAAAACCCCAAACCCAGCTTTTTCCATGGCAAAGGCAAGCCCTAACTGCAGACCTAGCTCAAGGGCTCACCTTCGCTTGGGATACTTGGTAGATCAGCACTGTCAATTAGTTAAATGCATTACAAAAGTAATTGTGGGTATTCCATCAGAGCCTACACATCTTTTTTCAAACCATGTTCATTTTTAGTGTAAATGATCAAGGATTTAGCCAATGTATTGAGGGAGAGGGGAAGGTAGCAATTCCTGAAAGAAACTGTCAATAATTAGGAGCACATTTTTTAGAGCTACCCATGCATGGAGGTCTGCGACCTGTCTCTACGAGAGGAGCAAGGAGGTTTCATCAGAAACAGCATTTCTTCTCTAGTCTTCAGGTGCAGCATTTGGACTTGCTTTTTTTTTTTTTTTTTTTCCAATACAAAAAGCCACCCCCCTCCACCCCCCAGCTTGTACTAGATTGTACCAAGCCTGAGCGAAAGCTGGGGCTGGCAAAGCTCCAGCCGAGTGCAGAGGGTATGCTCAAAAGCAGGAAGCTGTGGCAAAGCTGAGTCGCTGAAAAGCTACTGGAGCTAATATCTTGTGGTCATGGGGATAGGCAGCAGCATCTGAGTAGTGATGGGAAGACTCAAAAGCACCTTCAAAACAGGCTTGAAAATTACTGCTCGTCTTTGCACTTTGACTGTACTCACAGTTACACTGGAAGCATTTAGAACGGCTTTTGCATTGATGATCCGGAGCGGCTTGTACAGTTCATCCCTATGTGTGACGTGTGCCTTGCAGAAGCCTCGTTTGCTGCCTGTGCACTGAAACGCAGGGGTAGGCTTTGAAGGTGAAAGGGATGCGTAGGATTGAGTTCATCTGGCAGCATTTGTGACGGCATCTGGGGCAAAGCAGGTCGTAAACACCCGCTGGTGAATTGCTGCCTTCCCCACCGCTCTCTTTCCGTGGCAGTGAAAAGCCAGTTGTACACTCATGGATTGACTAATTCTTTTATGGGGCGGAAAAAAAGGTACTGGCTGTGAAGCTAATAAAAACCACCAGCTGGTCAAGACATCATGGAGGTCTATTGTTCTAGGAGATTGTTTCATTCATTAATATGAACTGTGATGATGAGAACAGGATGCATAATATTGCCATGCAAGATAGGGAGCAAGGAGATGGGGGGGGTGAGGTAAGATGTCCCTTCCCTTCTCGGGCAGCTCTTGGGAGCAGGGCAGGACTGGCTACGTTTCAAGTCTGAAGAACCAGAGCAAGCTGAGATAAAGGGAGGACTTCCACCAGTTTCTCAGGGATGAGATTGCTGCTACCTTAAAATGCCACAGTTCATCAGAGAGCTGCAGCCAGCACGTGTCGGGGGAGGACAAGCTCCTGTCTCCATACTTGAGCTGTGCACTCTACTCTTCTAGGTGCCTGTAGGTGCCTGCCTTTGTAGCTGTCTTGGATTTGCATATGGCCCAAGAGACTGTTTCACATGCTTCTTAGTGCCTGGAGCGGCCGTAAGGAACCACGTGTGCCTGATGGAGACACAGATGTAATTTCTGTGGTCCTTACTCTACTGAGAGTCAGAAAATACATGAAGATCCAAGACACCCCTTGTCACAGTTGTCTGCTTTGTACTGACCTGTGGACCCTGGACAAACCCACCAGGAATACGGATAACCTGCCTGCTCTTTTTATCTGCTTTGCAGCTTTTCAGCAGGGTCCTGCTCTCAGCTAGAGGAAACCACGAGCATGTGTCAGGGGGCTTAGTGGAGCTGTGTCAAACCCACTCTCAGGTCATGCTCACTGCTTGCCCTGTGTTGCACTGGGCTGTAAACCTAAGGCATGACCTGTCCAATTGTAAGTGTATAAAAGAAGGGTCTGATTGAAGAACAGAGGTAGGTGCTCAGACAAGCGGCTCAAGTTGAGTGGGGTGGGTCTGGACCCAACAGGCCACCTTAGGGCTCTGTGAAGAGTGATGCTTTGTGTTTGATTTGTGTTCTAGTGTGGGCCCAAGGGGGTTGGGATGAGAGATGTTTAAGTAGAGAAGGATGCCACCATCAGCTTCAAGCGGGGGCCTTCCTGAGAAGCTAGGTTCTTTGAGTCAAATCTGCAGCCAAAGAGGTGACAAAGGAGAACGTAGTGATGGAGCCAGTATCGTCGAGCCAGCTCTTACATCCCAGTGCAGAAGCAGCTTTGCATCTGCTGCACAGAATGCAAAACACACTGTTTGGTCCAAAATATCTCCCATGCTGTATCTCTGCTGTGGGATCACTTTCAGTGATCAGACACCCAGCCCTGCTCTTAGATGGTGAGCGGAGGAGACAAAGAAATGAAGAGCAAAACTCTTTCTTTTTCCTAGAGAGTATGCTCTGTAGCTTGCCCTAGAAGCAGAGTTAAAAAAAAAAAAAGGCAATAATTTATGTTGGCCTGAGCTGTGGTTTGGAAAGAGAAAAGGAGAAAAGAAACAAAACAAAAACACTGGCCCACAAAGAAGAGAAAACAGGAAAGGAAAAGAACAAAACATCCTGCACACAGCAGCCAGTCAGTCGAGAAGGGAGGGTCCATGTCATCTGCATTCCTCTGCTGAAGTGGGCACAGGCAGCAGTCATCGGGTCTGTGTTGCTCAAACCTGCCCTTTCCTTTCTTCAGCCTTTCTGCTCCCCCGATTCTATGATGTCTCCTGTTTGTCCCTGAGCTGGATCAGCAGGACCAAAGGGGGTTTCAGACCTTCCCACCCCTCTAGCAGCTGTTTCATGAGGTTGTGAGAGCAGTGGCTTCTGCAGGTGGTACCATTCCCTGCTCCTCTCCTGGGATGAGTATCAGGGAGCCCAAATCCCCACTGGGCATTGACAGACGTAATCTCACCTTGCTCCGCTCCAAGATAAGGGGCAAACACCAAGCCTGAGGCTGTGTGGTGCAGTCAGCACCGTACTGTAGACAAGCTAACAAAATACATAGCTCTAGGACTAGGCTGAGAAACTCTGGTCTCTCTGCACCCGCCTGTGTGAAAATACCTCTTGTTCTTCATGGCAACAGCTAACCCAAGAATGAAACCAGTGTGGAGACCTCGTTGTTGTTTCAACTCAAGAAGGAACTGGTTTGCAGGGTGGGGTGGCTGGGGTGGGTGGGACAGGGAGGCTGAGACCCATGCTGTTCATGCTGTTTATTCCGAGGTGAGGAGGGAGCATGTTGAATGGGTACTGCTAGCACAGCATCTTTTGGGAGGCCTCAAAGATGGGTGCAAACACTAGTTTTGATGGGGGGAAACCTCTCCTTTACTAGGCACAGTTAAATACTAGTCAGGTGCCTCTCTCCTGGTTATCGTTTGTGTGGTCTTACTGAAGCAGATGTGATTTCCTCCAAACCCCATAAATGTCATTTCTTAATCAGTTCCAGAGTTACTGCCTCCTTCTCCAAGCAGGCTGCACGCACGAATCTATCACTGAGCTGCTGGAGCTAATCCCTTCCCCTGCCTTTCCTTCTGGAGAGGATAAATTAGTTTTTGAAATAGGGGCAGAACATTTCCAATGAGTGGTGGACATGGTCTCGTATCTGGGAAGTCAGGCACGCTACTTCTGCCCCATCACAGACACAAGGGGAGGACAGACACTTCGTGTATCAGCAAGAAGCGAAGCCTGAATGAATTCCCCGAAAGCTGGTACTCACAGCATGATCCTCGAGGTTAGTTAAACTGGCACAGAAGTGCACACAGCTTCTCCTTAGACAACTCCATCTTAGACAACTTCACTCAACGATGAAGGCAAACTGTGACAGATGATGGAACATACAACTTTTCCCGTGCATTTTGCCTTCGTTCTCCCTCTAAAAGTATTCCAGAATACTCCAGAAGAGATGCTTTTTCCTCCGCTTCTCCTGTTGAAGTTCTCTCTGCTGCTTATTCAAGAAGGGATGTAGCAGCTGCAATTTGAACTAGCTTCCCCATCTCCCCAAATCCCTTAAACTTGGGGAAATAAATTTTTGATAATGATGTATTAGTTATTTAGGTGCTTTAAGAAACACTGCCTTTATATGATGTAATTTACTGTAATTCCCTACTATCCCTTGTCCTCTCATTTCCACCTCCTGCCATCCCATACCTTCACTTTTCCAGCTTGTTTACTTTAGAGTGCAAAGCTACTTAGAATTATTTATTTTTGGATCAGCTACTGATTCACTTAGTGACTCATTTCATCACTCGATGCCTCACTTTACCTATACATTAAGAAGGATTAATAGTACCTGCTTTTCAGGGCTGTTAGCAGTCTAAATTAATTAATGCTTATAATGTTTATAAAGAGATTTGAGTTCCTCAGTTACTGCAGGCTAGGGAGCTGCAAAGTATCTTATATTTACTTAATAGTGGGTTTTTTTGTGCAACTCTGCATCATAAAACTATAAGAAACCTTGCAATTAGTTGGAGAGTCTATTATTCCCAGGGCTTAGTTTATATTCCAGTTCACACACAAGCATTTTGTCTGCGTATTTTTCCCCCTGATGTTTCAATCAGAGTTAATGTCCTGATCTCCTTTGCTGAGAAACATTGAATGGTGAGAAATGTGGCAATGAGCATCACAGGGTGGAGAACAGAGCTCTGCAGTGTTGTCTGGTGCTCTTAAAGGAGCCGATGTGCTCTTCTTCAGAGGGGACTGCATGTTGCTGTTGTTACTGCAAAATATTTAACCAGAAAGCCAAATAGTTAGACTTAACATTAGCATCACTGGGAACACTTTGTCGGCATTGTGGGAGATTGCTGTGGGTCTATGAGGAAGAGTGGAAGGGCAGCAAACCAGGAGGAGGCACGAGGGGAGTGTCTCTAAATGAAATCCCAAATCAGCCTGCAATTACTTCATATTTACTCAGTGCTCTACCAGATGATAGTGCCAGTGACCACATCTGCTACCGATGCCTCATTGCCATGCAAATCCTGCTTGCAGAAGAGGCATATTTGGGCTTGAATATCAGAATGTGGACAGACCATCAGTTTGGTTAAGTTAAAAATAACTCCACTGGAATCACTAGAGACTTTTTATTCTGTTGCTTGTCTCTTATGAATGGACTTGACTGGTTTGTGTAATGCAGTGAATGAATTTTTTGGGAAAATAAGTGGGTACTCTCAGTCTTGTTGCCTCTGGACTGATGGCCACATTTTAAAATCCAGCATCATAGATTCCCGTGCTTGGGAATCTCTCAGTGGAGGAGCCAAGCAGGGTGACAGAGGAGTTGAAATATCCTCAAGATGGAGCAGAGAGAGAAGTGGTTTTTGTGCTGCTTGATCCAAGGGCAGTTACACACACCCATCTTCTAACATTATGTAGAAGAGCTGCAGAGTGTGAGATGATCCAGTTGCTGACAGCAGCTGAGGACCACTGTCCCTGCCCTCAGCCCTGTCTATGGGAATGGTGGGAATTGCTTCCACAGTGGTCACCTGATGGTCTCCCTTGATGGGAGAATTGGTGAGCTTCCTGACTGCATGCATCCAGCATCGCAAAACTCAGTAACCAAAATATGGCCCAAAACAAGGCCTCCCTTTGACAAGAACTTTATTTTTTGGACTTAGCCCGTTAGCCGTTGCCCTTTTTTCATCCTGGCAGACTGCAATAATTATCCAAATGACATATATAGGGAGGCCACGAATTATTAACAATTAACCCAGCTCTGGAGTCACTGCCAAATATTTGTTGGTTCGTAGAGGAAGTCTAAGTGAGTAAACCATGCTGAGTGACAATAGCTCCGCTTCCCAGCCAGACTGAACAGCTCGTAATGTAACTCAAACGTTTCCTCTTTCCGAGCTTGCTTATAAAAGAGCAGACAAGGAAAGGGCAAAAAGGACATTTAGAGGAATGCAAGACTGGAAAAACAACCACTGATGTAATATACTTTCTAAACTAAACATAAGGCGTGCACTGTTGCAGCCATTTAAATAATGATAAAGAAGAAAACCTAAACAAACAGACACGTAACTTTGTCTGCTTAGTCCTGAACTGTAGAATCATAGGAACATAGAACCATAGAATGGTTTGGGTTGGAAGGGACCTTAAAGATCATCTAGTTCCAAGACCCCTGCCGTGGACAGGGATACCTTCCACTAGACTACATTGCTCAGAGCCCTATCACTACAGTCCCTGATAAAGACTTCTGCCCTCCCATCTTTCCTGTAGTCCCCCTTTAAGTACTGGAAGGCTGCAATAAGGTCTCCCCAGAGCCTTCTCTTCTCCAGGCTGAACAATCCCAACTTTCTCAGCCTGTCCTCATAAGGGAGTTGTTCCAGCCCCTTAATAATCTTCATGGTCTTCTCTGGACCTGCTCAAGCAGGGCTATGTCTTTCTTTTGCTGAGGGGCCCAGAGCTGAACACAGCACTGAAAGAAAAAGTGAGAGCAATTCCATGTTGAATATCCAGGAAACACTTGCACTACACCTGTCCTGAGTCACCTTCTGGACCTGGTAGAAATACCAAAAAGTAAAACAGTTGGATGAGATAAAGGGCATGGGAACCAGATCACACAAGGCAGAAGAACAATGGAAATATCATGGACCTCTGGTGACCATCTTACGTGGTCCTGCAAGGCCCAGCTGAGATGAAGTCTTCATTTTGCAAATACACAGTTAAGTGGCTGGGCTTTGGAATCCATAGGAGAGTGAGAGAGAGATTAATTTACAACCCTATTTCACAGAAGGATGACTGAAGTATGGAAAGGTCAAAGCTTCTTTGCTGCCTACGCTTTTCCACAGGTCTAATCTGGCCTGTTCACTGACACCACTTATTTCAGCCCAGTTAAGTGGATGCACTGGTCTTTTCAGGATTGGGACCTATGTAACTTTCCCAAAATCACAGAGGAAGTGTGTAGGAATAGCACCCTCATCTCTCGAGTCCCGCATCACTCTCTCAACCACAAAACCATCCTTCCTGTCTCTGCATAAAGATAGAGCTGAGAGGAGTGATTTTATGTACACACGGATGTATGCAGAGTGCCTTATAAGGAGTACAGGCACTCTAAGGTGAAACTTCATGAGGAATCGCATAAATTCAGCAAGTTTCAGAGTGAATTTTTTTTTGGTATAAAGCAATCTTTTTTGTCTTTCTCTTGTTTCTCCTCCACCAACTTCCTCCCATTTCAGGCATCATAACACAACTTGCTTATATGAGGTTTCTGACCGCGTTTTATGGAATGAAAGAAAAATTGTATGAATCTGAGCTGGATCAAAGCCATAGAGCTTGATTTTATAATGCAAATCATTAAAACTTTTTTTCTTCTGGTATGAGTCACTCATATATTTCATTGAATTTCTTTGTTCCTGAAGTGAATCTTTTTCTCAGGGAGGATCCAAAATAGAAACAGTGAGAAAACGATCCTCCCTTTGCCCTTGAATGCTCAGGTTCAATACGAACGATAACTTTATCGAAGTTGTGCAGCAGACTTTGGCTGGAGTTAAAAGAGCAATTCTGTCGTAAATCAGCACACGGCCGGGCTATGTTTTCAAATAGTCTTTAACGGTCCTCATGCAATTGGTAGATGACAAGTTCAAAGCGTACAAAAGGACGAGGTTCCTCTTTCACTGTGTCACCGAGCAGTGGAATTCCTTGCTGCTGTGAATTGTCTGGATACTAAGAATTTTCCATGGATTAGAAAAGCAATTACACAAGCCTGTGAAAGAAAAGATCATGTGGGGCTGTGGATTACAAAGATATATTTTTGGCTGAAGAAGTCTCTGAGTCACAAGTTGGTTGGATGAGGGAAAGAAGACTGCATTAGTGAACAACAAGATGTTAGAGGTGGCCTTCCTGGAAATGCTCAGACTTGGGCTGGCTTTTGAGTAAGTTAGTAAAAGCTGATACCAGTGAAAGTAAAGAGGAGCCAGTGGACAGGGCAGGCTGTTCCGTCATCTAAAAGACAGGCAGTGCATTTAATCTCATTGGGTAGGCTTATTCTTTGTTCAGTGGGCAGATATAGGCACCTCTGGAGACTGATTTGTCCTCTCCTAAGATGGAAGTCCAAGATAAGTGAGGTCAATCACCCACCGGCTCACTTCATGACTTAAGTAGAAGCCAGAGTAAATAATTTATTTGGAAAGTTTAGGGCAGGATTCAGTTAAAGACTGAAATTTTGGAAGTCTACACGTGAGGTAGGTGCTTCATCTCTCTTAAGAGGAAATGGAGATGTAGTAAAGATAGTCCATGGAGCCTATGCTTCATTTTATTCAGCAGTAGACAAATTTAGTGAGTAAGTTTGGGTGTCTGCACCTGGAGCACAATCCAATTTCTATTTTCTGGAGGACAAAACCATGGTGAGTTCTACCAAAAATGATTGTGGAAAGTTCCACCTTAAGAACAGGAAGAACACAGCAGCTTCTAGGAGCACTCAGCAGGTTCAACAAGGAGCTCTTCCTTTTTATCTCTTCTCCCCAGCATTTCTTTCTCCAAAAGCCTTGCTTGACAGCAGGTGTAGAGCTCCAGCTCCTGAATGAGAGGCACTTGTTCTCAAAGGGCTCTCCAGAACTAGTAATAAATGTCTCATGCCTACAAGTAATAGTTTTTACTTTCATAAATGCATAAACCATAGAAGTCTTTTTTTCAGAATTTAGCATTTCATAATAGTGGAAAAAAAATTTCTTAGCTACTTTACACTAGCTCTCAGTGCAGTAAACGGAAAGTGGCTTTTAATCGTTGGTTGGCCATTAGTTTGACAGAGCCTCTTCATCACAAACCACAAATGACTCTTACACATGGAAGCAATTTTGATTTTTCTCAGGGAGAAAAAAATCCCTGCTGTTTCCAAAGATTTTTGTCAGTTAGGATGGCTTAGCTCAAAGCTTCCCCGTTAGGGCACATTGACATAGATGGCACAAATAGATGAAGGTCATTTTGCCTACACTCCAAGCTGGCTGGATGTAGGCCAGCTCTGAACTGGAAGCCAGAAATCATATTAGGATGGAGCTTTGCCCAAGCTAATAAGATCTGTTGAAGGCATATGCTGAGAAGAAAGACATATTAGTTTGGGCAATACTTCATTTTCATGTAGCTACAAAACTCCCAACAAGGATTCCTCATCCTGTGCACCCACGTCCAGGTGCCTTCAGCTTCGCTAATGGGGGCCTCCAAGGAGAAGGTAGCATATTAAAATTAGCCCAAAGTCCACCAAGAACTTCTGCTGACAAATTAAATGTTGGATCAGGCCCATGGCTTAGGCTGTTCCGTCCTTAAAAAAATACACAGCAAGGACTTAGAGGAAAACATCATTCTAGAGATCCCCAACCAGCGGATTTTGCTTTATAGCTATTGACTGTTTCCATTTAATCTCCAACTGGCTTGTGCCACCAGACTGTAGGAGACAAACTGGTGATCAGGGCAGCCTGCCTGTGCTCGGCATCTCATGCAGAAATAATGCCATTTGTATGACACAACATGCAACGACTCAAGGCTTGTTTGCTTGTCTCCACTGAGCAATAATCCAGTGCAAAGCCCCTGGAGATTTCAACAAGCCTCACACTGTTGAAGCAAAGATCTGTAGAAGGCTGCATGGTCTTCCACGTGTTCACCCACATGCTTTGTTCATGCACTGCAAGGTAGGATGTGGAATGGTCTCTTATACATCCCTGTGCATGCTGGAAAGCTTCAGTACTGGAAAAACTGAAGCCCAACCACGTGAGCAACCTCTGAGCTTATCAAATACTCTTACTTGGCCTGGTGTCCAACCATTTGGTCTTTGCAGGTCCTTGGAGTCCTCATGGAATATATTTTAAACTGCATGTCAATTTTTAATAATGAAAATATATCAAGGACTGAAGGACAGTGTGAAAGATTGCACACATGGGGTCTTTTCCCTTTCCAAATATTGATCTAATCAAAACAAAGGCTTGAAATGAAAATTCCCCTTTGATGGTAATTGTGGTCCTGAGGTCACAGTTAAGTAGCAGGATGTGAACAGTTAATAGTGCAGATCCTGGTTCTTCCTAAACTGGTGTGAATTGATAGTAAAGCCAAGGATGTCAAATACACGATACTGATGTGAAACCAGCATGAGTGAGAGCAGAATCAAACCTCCAGTGAACTATCATTACTCTGAATTTCTCTGATTTCTGGCAGGTTTATGGCAAGGTCTCTACAATATTTTAACTTTGCATTTTTGTGTGTGTGTATTTAACGTCCTGTCTATTTGAAAGCTGCATAACCACAGTGTGTTCCCCAGGGGCATCCCTCCTACACATACACAATGTTCTGCTTAATGTTTCACTTGGATTTATTTGAGCCTTTTATTATTACAGTACTCAATGAATTCTTGCATTAAAACCACTCGTCCAGTAATTTCTCCAAGAGTTGTTTTTTTCCCTTTTTTAAATTTGCTTCATCACGTAAAGGCATTGAGACTGTAGATAGAGTTCATTGCTGTAGAGATTCTGAAAAACTAATGTTACGTCCGCCCACAAGACTTTTAATAGTCTGATTAAACACATATAAAACTAAGTGTTGTCAGGTCCTACATGAACACTTAAAACTTTCGATGCAGCTTGTATTGAGTAAATTTGTTTGGGACAAAAAATTGTGTTGAAATTTCTTTTCTGATGGACCACTTCTCTGAATGGAAACGGAGAGTGTTTCTGAAAAAAACTGACAAGGACAGAAGATTTAAAGCACTTCACTAACAGTGCTCAGCACCTCACAAA
The DNA here is from genome assembly GCA_009769605.1 of Bucorvus abyssinicus. Lineage (NCBI taxonomy): Eukaryota > Metazoa > Chordata > Aves > Bucerotiformes > Bucorvidae > Bucorvus > Bucorvus abyssinicus. Next base: position 4,896,830 of record CM020025.1, read on the forward strand.
ACAGAAGGTTTTAATTCTTTTTTTTTCCCCAGCTTGGTATGGAAAATATAACTACAGTAAATTTCAGGTCGATTTAGGTTATCTTGGGAAGGACTATGTGGCTGCTCTGAAGTCCATACATTTTAATTGATTATATTTAACTAATTTCAGCTACTCTGTGTAGATAAAACTTGCATATGGATGAGATATGGAAGCCTTCTGCTGGATCTCTGAATGCTTCTGGGAGGTCCTATGATACTTATTGGCAGTTTCCATCAATATTGAGCAAAATGTTGACAGGTCAAGACATTCTTCTGCATCTGGGGTTTTGGATTCTGGGAAGGCGGGGGGATAGAGGATGGAGAACTGCAAAGCAGCCTGGGACTTTGTAAATCAAATTGGCATGTCTGAAGGGTTTAGCTTAGCAAACCAGGTTTCCCTGATGTGTTATTTTGTCCCTGTTATTGATCTTCTTTTAATTAAAAAACCCAATGTCTAGTTTCATAAGAAAACACAAATTATTCTGTTTTGCTGTCAGTGAGCTGGACATTTATTAACCTTTTAATTTAAATTAAACTGGGGGAAAGGAGAAGGAAAGAGGGATAGTAGCGCGAAGATACTACGTTCCGACAAAATCTGAGAAAAGAGTTTGACAAATCAATGCTCTCACCAAGACATTATCTCAAAAAGAACAGCATTGGTCTAAACTCAGCAATGATACTAGACACTGGAGAACTCACATAAGTAGTAGGAAACCAGGCTATCATATTTTTTAGTTTTCTCTGGACTACAAAGTGAGATATTCTTAGCCCAGAGTGCATGACAAGTTGTGCTTTATACATCGCTTTAAAGCACCTGGTTTTTCTCACTGTTGCAGAGCAAAACAGTGGTTTTGCTGCAATCGCTTGACACCATCACAAGGACAATATCAAGTCATGCTTCAGAGTCACTTCCTCTGACCAGTAGAAGTTTAGGTCATGCTAGATGTCTGGATCTTCTCTATAATTGAAGGGGAGCAACAGGCACCTCCCTGGGACAGCTGACTTACCTTTCAGGGAGCCATGCTCTCCACCGCTTATCCTAGAAGGTAACACGTAAGAGGAACCACATTGTGGTTATTTGAAGACCGATGGCTAATTCTCCCCATGACACTGCAAAAAACCCTGGCAGGAGGTGACCTGAGCTGTCCACCACCCTCTTCACCTGTGCCTCCAGGATAGAGGTGACAGCTAAATTAAATACTGATGTTAAGTGGGATTTTTTGTTTAGAACTGGACAGAGTCCCAGCATCCTGGGAAGAAAAGGGCTGTTCTTGTCCAGCCTGGTCAGGATAAGATCCCAGGGAGAGGTTTCACTTGTAGGCAGAGGCACTCTGAGAAAAAAAGCGGTTTTCCTCTGCAAACTCCATGTCTCCACTCAGCCAGTCATTGGATTTCCCAGCTGCTCTACTAAAAATAAATTGATGAAAATGAAAACTTTCTCTTGGCAGGGATTCTGACAAGTGTCTAATGTAGACTTGTGCTGATGCAGTCAATGAGTAATAATATCAGCATAGCCAGCTATGGGAGAGGTTTATATTTTTACTTTTTCCTTAGGAAGGGGGAGGGCTGCACTGTAGCACATTATTTACAGTTCAAAATGATTCAATTGCCAGAGGGGGAGAAATGTCAACCCATTGTTCAAGGACTATACATGGATTGAACATTAAGAAGTAAATTTCCCTGCCTGAAAAACGTAACCCCTCCTCTTTCCCTTTGGCATGGCTTCATCTGGGAGCCTTGCATCTGCAACTTGGTTTCTGAAGGCAGATCAAAATGCCTGCTCAGGTCAGACACAAAAGGCCAGACACAAAAGGCCATCTTTGTTGCATCCTGAAGATGAAATTTTCTATTATTTTTTAAGGAGCGGATTTGTTACAGTTATAAAGAAAGCTGCAAAATTAATTGAAGCACTACTGGGTTACACCAGCGCAGGATCTTGCATATTTTTTTTTAAAGTCCCTTTGACTGATTTTTAGAAGTGGCTGATGTAAACCCAAAGAAGAAGACAAGCTGCAGTGGAGATGGGATGTGCTCGGCCTCATGACTGCCATCGCATCCTGTGCGAAGGCCCCTAGGAACTGCAACAAGCTGCACTCTCTACTAACTATTGAGATGCACAGTTAAACAGGCTTGGGTAGTCATCCTTAAAATGGCAAAAAGTGGCAAACAGAATAATAAACACACACAAAAAAATAACCTTGAAAGCCTGGAAAATATTTAACAAGACTCTCAGTACTCATCTTGTGAAAACATGTGTCTGCATGCACTGAGGACAGGCAAAATGAGATCTCCTGTAATTCTGAAACCCTTTTGGCGGGTAAGGAAAAGTGTTAGAAAACCTGCGTTACACAGCTTTCAAAATCAAAGTATGACTTAGCTGTGACACACTTTGTTATATTAAGTAGTATAATAGATGAGTAATTAGTTGGAAGAAAATTTTTTTTGCCATCAGTTTATAGAGAGTGTCGAGTCTGCCAAAACAAATGAAGCATCGTATGCAAATATTGATGTATTGTTGAAGTATAGCTTGCTGAGCCCTTCTGCGAATTCCCGAAGAGCGCTGATAAAATACCCATCTAGAAACATCCAGGCCTTGGAGTAATAGCTCGCTTGCTCCTGCATGTTGGACTCGCAGAGAATTTGCAAAAGAGGCATGCAAACGGCAAGTATGTGTTGTTTACATAGCCATCAATGAGCATTTCCAGATTTATTTCGCTCGGTGTTACTTCTCTAACTGAACTACAAGTGCAAAAACAAGATTGTGGTCATATCGTGTTTAAACAGGCAAAGTTTCAAACATGAAGCCACATCTATTATGCAGCACCATCTTCTAAAAACATTAGAAGATACCCTTTTGAACTTTGTGGTTATTTTTGTCAAAAGACAAAGCTTCTTCAGGTTGGATTTTACTCTGAAACCAGGGTGTGAGTAACAATTACACTGCTTTTCGTGTGGCGTAGCGTTACTGCTTGCTAGCCTAACAGCTCAGTCCTTCTCTCCCTCCACTTCCTTCCTCCCATCCCTGCGCACCATCAGATAATCCAGCCCCTTCGCTTGCTGAAACACACTGGGCCCTTCGCTGAGCTACTGCCCTTCTGTAACCCAGAGGAAAACATCTTCGTCTCATCACCACGTTAGTTTTCTGCCAGTTGAGAGAGCTGATCTGGCTGAGGAAGGGACCTGAGGTGCCGCAGGAGCTGATGGCAGTGCTGGATGGTGGTAGGTAGAAGTGGAGGAGGAAGAAGGGAGGATGGAGAAAGACCACCCCACCCACGGCACTGAAATGAATTCAGCTGTGTTATCTACCTGGGTATACGTGCAGCTACGCAGAGATTCGACTGAGTCAGTCTTCTCTGCGCTCATGGTAGAAATTAATGAATGAAAAGATGCACCTAAAATAAGGGTTGAGAGGTTACACTGTTTGCATCTTTAGGCATTTAAAAACTTTTGTAAATCTGCCTGGATTCGATTAACATTAATTTTAGACTTAGGTTCAACCTTAAGTAGCAGTGTAGTGTCCCAGAGTCCAGTGAATCTGCTAATCTGCTTCCATTTTAATGCGTACTTATGTTCTTTGCTCAAACGGGTAAAAGAAAGGACCTGATAAAAAATTAATAAACACAGATTAGCTGTGTGCACCAATTCTTTTCTGTGCTGTATCAGCAACCCTTCCTCACTATCTTCCTATCCATTATCAGGCAAGGTTTTCTCTAGACGAGGAGATAGAGGTGAATTCAGAGATGGAACCTGAAGGTTGTTAAAAAGCCTGAAAGTAGCTTTAGGGAGGTAAAATTATTCTGAATAATTATTTTTCTAGAACTATCCCAAAGACATGTAAAGTTAGGAAAGTTACTCTCCTTATCTGTAAGGACAAGAGTTCGGCTGATGGAAATCTGAGCTGAAAATTGTGCGAGAGTTGAGCAATTGGAATGGGAAGTCAGGATTATTGTGCTATGAGGGATTCTAAACAATGACTTTTTTTCTATTTCTCATTGGTAAGAAAATGAAAAAACACCTGCACAGCCAAAATTCTGAAATGATGTGTAGGGTAAGTGGAATCACAGTTTCATTTTGACTAACATTGATCTGACTTGCCTGTTCTGATTTATAATCTAATCCTGGAATGAAGTAGAACTGTTTTAAATACAGCAACAATACCTGACACAAGACATTTTCGTTGTGGCAATGTACTTAGATGTTATTGCAATTAATTTTTTTTTTTTAAAATATTGAGGAGATGAAATCACTATTTTCTGAAAGAATAAAGTTGGTAATCCTGACTGAAAGACTTGGCTTGAATTATTTCTGATTTGCATTTATCTAATTTAGGAATGGTGCCGTAAAGCCACCTGGGATAAAATCTTGAAACCAAGAGGGGAATATGTATATTGAAGGGATCTCTTTACTGTGCCTATTGATTGGCTTTTAGTCTTCCAAGAGCAGCTGTAGAAATCTTGATCTAACAGGAGTAATTTCTTGCCTTAATTTCTGAACTGATGGCTTTTTCACCATCCTGTATCTCTCAAAACTCTTTCTGCTTGCTTAAATAGATCTTAGTGATCCTCCACCCAGTGCTGTGAATGACAGAAGGAAGAAATAGCTGCAATTTCTAAGAATGTGATCACCTGGTTTCCATGATCTTATATTTTTTGAATTTACTGAATGTCTCTTGTGCTCTGTGATAGGCACTTCAGGAGGAATATTGAGGAGGTATCTGGTTTTGGGAAAAGGCACTGGACAGAGATCTGCCAGGTCTGTATTCAGTTCTTGATGCCTGATCTTGTTTCTGAAGCCATGCAGTGGTATGTACAAAACTGAAAGAGCAAATGGAGGCTTTGACAATTTTACAAATCAGGGCTTTTGTGTTGCCTTCCTCAGCTCTACCACATGGCACAAAATAAATCCTCCTTTTCCCTCTCTTTTATTTGTTTTGCTTTTAAAAATATTTTTCTTTTTTCAGGCTTTCTCTGCTCATGCACGTGGTTAGTACAGAATATTTTAAGGTGTCTAGTTGTTGATCTATACAAATATTAAAAGTAAGAAAACATCAGAAGAACTTGCTTTCTTTGACCAACTGTACTAACACACGTGGGGTGACCAGTTGCCAAGACTCCGGTGTTATCCTTCGCTGGCCAAGCCCAGAAGGGAAAAGGTTATTAATTTTTACTGGCAGAAGCATCTGAAGCATTCCAGCTTTAAGAACGAGGATCACCTGAACGTAAAGAAAAAAGTCAGATTCCATTCCCTATGAGGCAGGAGACCTGAGCACCTTGTTTTGGAGACTTTCTGGGAGTGTAAATATCCATCCAGAAATGGAGGTAGAGAATGAACTAGAGGCACACAAAAGAAGTAACACCAAGTTCCTTCTCAGTGACTCTTTGATACATAAATAGTGTTTACTGAGCACTGAGATTAGCACCTCACTGAGGCCACAGCAGGGTTGCAGGTATCATGCTTTTGCTGTTGCCTGCTCAGAGGGAGGTGGAACGAGCAGCACTGTCTTGGTAAACTTGCTTTACCATATCTCATACATCTTTCAGAGTAAGTCTGCAGATTCTTTTTTAAAGGCTAGTCTGCACCGCTCCCCCCTTCAAATAGAATGAAAAAAAAAAAATTAATAGAAGACCTATGGTTTGTAGATGCTCCCAAATTTTCTCAGAATCTTTTTAATTCCTTAATACATTTTTTTTCAGAAAGAAAATTTAATGCATTCGCTTTTCTTGTGTGTCTATCTGTATCCTTTTTCTCCTCTTTCCTCAGCACGAGACTTTTATTAATCAAGTTTGTCCAAGCGTCTCAGAACTGGCACGTCCATACCAGCCTCATGAAGATAAACAGCCAGGTGGTGGAGAGAGAGACATCCCACAAGACTGCCCCCATAAGTATGTCCTCAGCATTATAAGATACCAGAGAATTTATGTGATGTGAGAGATGTGTAACCAATGCCCAAACCATGCCTAAAGCGTAGCCCGTACCTTTGGAGATGTCGATCAGCCAGTACGCCACAGTTTTACTCTTCCTAACTCTGTTTAGCCATGTAAGAAAGGCCGAATCATAATTCATGAAGCAATAGAATCATAGAATCATGGAATAATTTAAGTTGGAAAAGACCTTTAAGATCATTGAGTCCAACCATAGACCTGGTCTGCACTGGTGCCAGAATATGATCAGTCTGCTAAGGAGATGAGCTTATCTAGATAGGCTCATTAGGGAACGAATCTAGAATAACACCACCTAGCTTGTGATCTGACAAAAGCTCTTGGGCTAGTTTTCCATGGATACAAGCAAAAATCCATTGATCAACTCACAAACCAAAAGGGCTAAATATTTGGACATTCATTTAGTTTTAGGGGAAAATGTACTTGCAGTGCCTTGTTCATTGCTGGATTTCCATACCATGAGGCAGTCTGTTAGGGCCGCCTCCAGGTGGGTTAATGAGGCATTACTGGATGAAATTTGCCAGCTAAAACACATCCTGTGGAAGGATATGGTGTTGATATCTGTCTTATCTCCGTGGGATTAAAGTGCCTGTCTATGTGCTTACACAAAGCTCTCACTTCGTGTGCAGATTCACAGAGCCATATGCCACATGAAGCGTGTGGGTCGGTTCTCCCTTCCTCTGTCGCTGTCAGATAGCTCAGTTTCCACTTCCTCCAGATACGTAAGACCCAGGGTCTTGTTCCTTGTGAACGAGTTCTGAAGGAGCAACGCTGTTGAGTGTCCAAGTAGACCAGAGCAGCACCATCTTACTGGTGTCAAATAGGCACAGAATTATAATTTTGGATTAAAAGCTGCATCTGCTAAGGAGAGCTCAGAGAGAGATGTTAACTGTACAGAACATGGGAGACCTTGGGAAATTGCATTTGTGGACAATTAAAGATCACATTGTTTAGCTAAGTCATAATCCATCACCAGGGACAAGGCATTGATTACTGCCCAGGACTACATTTATTAGTCCGTTAGTGGTATAAATGACGGTTTCTGTGTTTGCCTCTTCTCATACACATAGCAATCAGAATGGCAAATTACCCCCAAATGCAAAGTAACTGAGCAGATACGTTTCTTTCCATGCTCTTTGGCAAAAGAAAAACCCTTCCTAGCCTTAGCAAGCAGTAAACATCTTGGCAATCTCCTGAAATGACGCATTAATGGACTAGAGCAGGGTTATGATTATCCGATTATCTGAGGAATGTTTACTGAGGTGTAAGTGTAACCATACAAGGCAAATTACAGTTTCTCCATCAGTCCTTCTGTGTCTGATTTAGTGGAAAAAGAGCGAGATGCTGCATTAGGTTTTCTCTGAATTGTTCTCTAGGAATAGAAGTTATTCTTACATCCCCGGAAGTTGGGCGTCTAGTCCAAGCTTCTTGACTGCAGCTGTGGGAAGCCTGCAGGAGGAAATGGGCACCTTAAAAGACAGCTTGCCTCCCCCAGCTCCAGCCTTACCCCTGCCTTCGTGCAGCTCAGTAGTGCTAATGCTGGTGGATGGGGGAGCCTGAAATCAGGCAGCTTTGAGGGCAGCAATGCAATCGGTTGCTTTTTAAATCTCTTCACTGTTCATGAAGGAGTACTCCTGATCTCGCCTGGTCCTGAGTGAAGTGAGAAGTCATGAGAAAAGAGGGAACGACTCACTGGTAAAATAAATTGTTAATTTGTGTTTAACCCCTGATGTAGCAGCAGCAGTTTTAGCTGCCTGTGCGATGTGGAATTAATTTGACACTGAGACGTACAGCTAATTGCTCAGGGATTGACAGCAGAGAACGTGACAACTGCTGTGTGCAGGCATGGTTGTTCTTGTTAACCAGAGCTGGCTCATACCTCCTGTGAGCTCTCCCCTTTACCTCCTCTTCTGTATCACTCTGGTTACCAGCTCCTTGAGCTTTAGGACAGCGCGAGGAATGTTGGTACCTTCAGCTGCATGCAGCAGTATTGTGCGAGAAATTAACGACCCGGTGTTTAGGTGGTAGCTGCCTAACAGGATCTGTATGTGGGTTCAAGTGCTCTCTTGACTCTTAGTGGCAGTTAAATGTCCAAAGGACTTTTAAAAAAGCCATTAGTGCCTAGTGGCACATTTAGGTGCCTGAACATCTCAATAAATCTCCTTGTAAATTAGAAGAAAATGATATTCAAATTCATCAACATTTGCAAAACGTATTAGGAACGATAGGTGTATCAACTATTATTAGCCCAAAGGCAGAGCTACTCTTATCACTGCCCCCAATAGCTAAGCTGGTTTTACTTGGCAGGATTTAAACTTAACGGTTCTTATCATAAAAAGAGAAAGAAAGTGTCATCAGAACTGATTGAACTATATATTGGCTACGTTATGTTGTAATGGCTGTCAAAGATAAATGCAGGGGTGGCTTATCTTGTTTCCTAATCGTCTTCAGGTGTAATGTTGTCATTCATTTTGTTAACTCCCTCTTTGTATTTAAACCCAGGGGAGACCACAAACTGAAAACTACGCATTCAGTCTATTTCTGCTTTCTATTGGTCTGTTTGTGGGAATAATCGTTTCAAACTCAGTGACCACAAATGAGCTTATGTTTATACAAAACTTCCTGAGAAAGCGTGACGGGGACCTGCCACTCTTCGCTGATGGGTTAACATCTGCCGCTGCACACCCCATGCCGGGTCTGGTCTTGCATAAGCCTGAGCTGCCCTTGCTTCTACCAGATCTCTGCAGGTTCATGGGAGCTTGTCCTGTAGATCTGCTTAATCTTAATCTTCCTGAGCACCCAAATAAAGTCCTCCTGGCTCTTCCTTGTGTAGATAAGGAAAGTCTCCTCCCATTGCTACAGAGGAAAGTAATGTCCTCTGATCCACCAGCAGGAAGGGAGGGAGAAGACGCTATTCCACCTCTGCTGTCTGTGGTCGTTGGCTCTGAGGAACAAGCTGGGCCTGAAGAGAGGACAGCAAAATTGGTGAGATAAACATAAACCAAAGCTGGAATACTCCCTTCTTCTTCTCCTAGAGCAAAGGAATTGATTTTTTTTCCCCCTTCCTTGAAGCAGTGGACTTCAGGATACTTCCTAACCTCATCCTAAGAATGTAAAAGAAACTCTCAGTTAGGTTTATCCTAATAATAACCCTGTGACGGAAGGAAGTAATCTTAGTATTCTCGTTTTATAAATACGGAACTGACACTCCAAAAGGGGATGCGTGGTGTGTGTATCTTGTCTATTTACATGCAATTGGGCATTTGGTCTAAGCCAGCTGTTTGGGCTCTCTCTGTAGTTGATGGGAGAAGGTAGGCAATTCCAGAGAGTAAATAGTCCATTTCTTCTTAGCCACTTAATTTATCAGTGGGAGAGTTGTCCTTTGCCTAATCCCCATTGGGATCCTGGGCTAGGTGGAGAAGGACTTTGGTATTCTGACCATGCGGGTGTTCTCAGAGTTTGCCTAAAATATTCTAATAGGATCAGGGCCCTCATAAAATGCTGTTTTAGCTGCTTTGCTTTGAAAACCCAGCCAGTGGTGCGTTATCTCCCTTGCTTAATAGCCCACTGGTTTGAACAGTCATTTAGGAGGTGAAAGCTCACAGTTCAGCCCTGAGAGAGCCTGGTTTTATCCCTCCTGGAAACATGACCTAGATACCTCACAGCCCTGCTGGGTAGAGGTGTTCTACCAAATTAATCACAGACAAATTTGAGAGTGGTGGCAGAGACCTCGGGGGATAAGGATCAAGGTGGGGCACCTTTGAATCAGTGTAGACAGAAGAAAAATCTACATCTTCCCAAGCTCATGTCTCCTTCCAGGGAGAGGAAGCAGATCTTAAATCTTAAGATCTTAAAGGTCCTTTCCAACCAAATGATTCTGTGTTTCTGTATCATGGGGAAAGAAAGCCACTGGAAGAAGTTTTTAACAGAAGTTTTTTCCTCATCCGGTTCTGCCGCCCTGGACAGCCTGGATAACCACTGGGGCTCTTAGAGCTTTCAAACTGGTTAATACAGTGCTGACCCAACAACTTGGCTTCTTGGATTATTTTGCCCTTCCTCTCCTAAAAAAAAAAAAAAATGTTCAGTTTAATTGACAGGCATCTTTAGATGGTTAAATTGATTGTTGGAATCTCACACAGCACAGAAATAACCTTTTCAGTCTTCCCTAAATGGAAATCATCTTCCTCTCACTGAACTTGATTAGGCCATTTCTGTGTCTTCACAACACTTGCCCTTTAGACAACAGGTACGAAATCTTTCTAAGAAATAAGCACAACATTTCTGATTCTACAGAGAGAAGAGAAGAGAAGAGAAGAGAAGAGAAGAGAAGAGAAGAGAAGAGAAGAGAAGAGAAGAGAAGAGAAGAGAAGAGAAGAGAAGAGAAGAGAAGAGAAGAGAGAAGAAAAAAGAAAAGAAAAGAAAAGAAAAGAAAAGAAAAGAAAAGAAAAGAAAAGAAAAGAAAAGAAAAGAAAAGAAAAGAAAAGAAAAGAAAAGAAAAGAGAAAAAGAGAAAAGAGAAAAGGAAGAAAAGAAAAAAGAAGAAAAAGTAGAACAGAAAGGAAAAATCTGAGGGAAAGAGGAAAAGAAAAGAAATCTTTAGCTATTAAATGAAAGGTCACATAAAGAAAAGAATTGTAACTGGACTGATAACCGTGTCCCTTAAATTAATACTGAATAATTGGAAATGATAATTTGCAAGTGACATTTCCTGCATGGTTAACCATGGTATAGGCTTCATTGTTATATTGTTAAAAATGAATAAGTTGCTGCACAACTGCTAATAGCATTTGTAGCTATTGAAGATAAGGCAACAGTAAGGGGTAATCAAACTATATTCTACCAAGTATAAAATGACTGTGTAAAATGACATCTGTAAATCAAAGCTTAATTAGCCCGATGTAATTTACAATAACTGGCCAGCTCAAGCTCTCCTCAGGCGAGCTGCCCTACTGGAGTCGGCTGATGGCACAGGCAGGTGGGATGTTCTGGCTGTAGATGAGGCACAAGGTTGCTGCTGTCCCCCTGCAAATGCTTGGTGCACCTTCACATCTACTGGCGTAACTGCTCACGTAATCGTTCCCTTACCCTGGTGTCTGTCTGTACTATCTGGGTTTAAAAAATAGGCTAAGCCAGAACCTTTTGGAAGAATCCCAGGAGATCAGAAGGTCTGATCTCCCTGAGGTCAGGGGGTCTGTGCGTGTGGCGTGGGACTCCCATTTTGACATGGGTGCTGCAGGCGTGGAGGGGGCACAGCAGAGAAGCACTGAAAGGATTAGAGGCTTGGGGAAAATGCCTGATGGTGTCAGAAATGAAGAACTCGATTTATTTAGCCTGTATGGAAGAAGACTGAGAAACGCTTTGATTACACTGCAGTAGAGAAAATGTGAGTTTAATCTGTCAGGAAGCAGATAACAAGAATCATGGATATGAAAGCTAGACGTGTTCATCTTAGAAATAAGGCACGTATCTTTTTAACAATGAGGCTGGTTAAGAAACTACAGAAAGGAATGATGGAGTTTCCATTTCCTGATGCATGCTACTTAATTTAAATTGAGTCACCTTCCAGGGAGAAATGTGTTAGTCCAACACAAGTTACCGGCTAGACACAGCCCTGGAGCAGGAAGACAAATCAGATGGTTTACTTTTTAATAATGGCTTTAATATACAGGAATTTAGAAACACTGTCCTGTGGTTACTGCTAAAAACTGTACTACAGAAGCTGGTGTAAATCTATTTCACCTCATCTTTCACTGCACTCTAGTTTAGGATAAAAATACTGGATTCCAGTCGGTAATCCCGGTTTTTGTGCCCTATTTTACAGCTATACAGGTGGAAGTGTTGTTATTATTATCACCATTAAGGCTTAAGCGTATGTTTAACGTGCACTTAAACATTTTTTTCAACTTGCAGCCTTAATCATCACAGTGTAATAAGGACCGAATCATTACAGGGCAGCAGATCTCAGAGCTTCTGCACCTTAGGTGCAATTGGAACCGACACTGGAAGTATGTGTGAAACAAATGAAGGCATGCAAGAAAATGCACAAGGTATGAATCAGATTTCAATGGACGTGCAATATAAGTGCATCTTTCACGAATTCTTCAACCCCTCTGATTTTTCCATTTTCTAAATACTGCAGAAGTTATATTCTATCTGTATATATCAAATTCATTCCATAAAAACCGCTTCTGCTGAACCATACACAGTTCATGAAAACTCGATTTTTTCAGAATGGTGCAGAAAATTCTCCATCCTTTACCATCAGCCACTTACTATCTAAACGGACTGAGACAGAAAGGGTACTTCTGAAATGTCTGTATGATCATGCTCGTACTCAGGGGAACAACTTGCTACCAAAAATTGCTAAGTACAGGGTTTAACCAAAAAAAAAAAAAAAAAAAAAAGCTTGGCCTAAACAAAACAAAAGAAGGATTTAGTTTCCCAGGCATATTCTCTAATACATTATAGTGTGCAAGTGCTGGTCAAACCTTTGTCATATTCGGACCTCTAAGAAGTTTTCCTTCTGTGCAGCTTTCTTGGCATCCTTCATTCAGTGATGACTTTGGTCTACTTTCAGGCTACTCTTACAATTAAACTTACCAGGACTTAATAACATGGTATCTCTCCTTCTCTGTTAAATATGTTTGAAAGTGGCCTAGATTCAGAAGTTCTCACTGTGGAACAGGTAAAGATGCAAAGGCACATTGTCATCTCATGTACTTTGTCCCATAAGGATACCATATTAAAAAAGGGATTGGCTGTTTACACAGATACCAAGGATAACAATACAAACCATAATTAAAGACAATAAAACTATTGGAAGGCATATTAAACCTTGTACTTCAGGGCTTAAGCTAAACTCTAGCGGTTAGAGAGGATTATAGCTCTATATGAGAGCAAATAATTGATTTTCTGGGTCACTTCATATTCACTAAAATCCAAAAAGTAAAAAAAAAAAAAAGCATAAATTTATTTTTCTTCTCCCCGTTCTTGATTTTTTTTTCAGGACTAGAATGATTTGACAATAGTAAACAGAGTTTCCCAAAACTCATTTGGCGAGTCTAAACTTGTTCTTTTGTGTAGCAAAAAGGTTTAATACAGAACTATTCCTTCCATCTTCCGCTAAGAAGGGAAGAAAGGTGGGAGTCACAGGATATTTAACCAATAGCTGCTGTGAAGATTTTCCTTTCGTCCTCATGGTGTTCTCATCTTGTGGCTTGGGATTTGGCTGAAGAGGGACCTTGGGTGGGATAGTTTGGGGTCTTGCCCAGGCAGGTTACGCCCATGGGCCATGCATAGGACACAGCAGTCTGGAGGCCTTCCTTATCTGTAGTAACCTATAGATTGTTTGATCAAGATGTGACTATTTTTCTCCACTGACGGCAAGAGGAAAGAAGGTCTGACAGCTCTGGTGGTAGGTGGACTGAATTGCTCATCAGTCTCTTGACCTTACAGTCCCTAGGAGGTGAGATACTTAGATGAGGTCCTCGTGATGGGTGGTGTGAATATGACTTTATGTGTCCACAAACTGAAGTATAATTCTCCAGGGTTAGGGTTCTGCTTGCTGGAGGGAAAATTCCTGCTGTTAAGACATGTCTTTGGTGGTCCGCCAGAACTTCCTTCTCCTGAGATTAAAGGTCCCGTGACAACTGTTTACTTACTTGCAATTGCGTTTGATCTAACTATTTTGGTTGGAAATGGCTGTGAGTTCTGCTAGGAAATTATTACAGGAGATAGATTGACATGGAGTTTGCTTTGAAACCTTTCTTTAGCAGGGTATCTTCTCAAGCCAAGGCAGAGTCATGCAGAGGTACCCAAGCAGGTGCCGTTGGTTACGAAAAACCATGAAGCACTGGCAAGACCTTTCTCCAGCCAGGGAAATGCTTCTGCTTCTCAGAGGGTCTCTCTGACCTATCTTGAGCATTGCCTTGATGCAGCTGTGCTTCTCTTGCTGTGCCAGGCAGCAAGGGACTGTGCCACCATCTTCCATCTCCCTATCTGGGAAATGGGGCTAAAACCTCCTAATGTCACAGTGACTGTGAGGCACTTGGGATTGAATATGTAAAAATACCAATTCCCAATACCACTTCAGATATGAGTGATGCAGTGTCAGCACAATTAGATGTTTTCAGTATCTTTGAGGCTCTGAGCTATCTACACTGGGAGGGAGTAAGAGAAGCCTTTGAGTTTGCAGAATATCATTTAGGCTGGTGCTGATGTATCAGAGTGAGTAAAAGACAGAGGGTAACCCATTAAATGATAGAACAGCCTTTCTTCCTTGCCATGTACCTTTCCCAGGTTTCAAAATTGAGTTTATGGGTGGGTTTATACAGGAAAAATAAGATTTACCTGTCCCTAGCGCAACGAGAATCATATTCCAAGCAACCATGCTATGTATATATTTATACAGAAAGAAGTCAAATCATAACTATTGGATTTGGAAATATTAAGTGGTTATTTCCGGATATGCATTTTGTCTCTTTTACTCCACCCCTAAAAAAAACCCCCTATAAACAACAACAAAAATTAAAGGAACAGCCATTGAATAACAAGATCAACAAAACAAGAGAGCTGCTGCTGCAGTTTGCTCTTCCTCTTCACCCATCCCTGCAGCACATCTATCACTAAAGACCAAGAGAGCATTTTGCAGCTCTAACCACAGCTGATGAAGACACTGCCACCTCCACCCACTCTCCTCACGCGAGGCAAAGTGTGAGCTGACTACGTACCTCACTCAGATGCTTCACCTTAGTATCCAAAATTTGTTATGATGAGTTTGGATGCCAGTAGGTCAGTGGCTCAGCTGTACAGTGGCGGCAATAATTCCTCCTAGCTGCCCTGTGCTCCTGTGCTGTAACAACCACATATGACTATGAAGGCCAACATTTAAGAAAAACCATAAGCCATTTCTTCTGCAGAAAAATGGATATATAGGAATACAAACAGCTCAGTTCATCTGATACAATTCTGCTAGTCAGAAGCAACTGCACTGAAATCGATGTGTTACTCTCAAACAGGGAGGAAATAGGAAACTATTTCTTTAATAGAATAAAAGTTTTCTTAAATAGAAGAGAGCAGACAACCAGTAATCCCAATGAATTACTTCATTGGCATTAGTGATTCTGTATTGACTGATCCCAGCAGGGAATTTGGCCAGCGCTATGACCGGATGACATTACAGCAAACATGGCTCAGAGCATCTTCGTGTAAAACTGGAATATATCAGAGCAAAATAATCAAGACGGTGATTTTGTTTGATGATAACAAAATTCTTTTATAAAAGGAGTTCAGGGTGTGATACTACAGGACTGCCACTGATGCAGAGACAAATCCCTAAGCTGAGGAACACTAGAGGCTTCTCATCACGCTTTCTGCTATCCTTTGGCCTCTTTCCATTTCTGAAGAGCAGGGTCAATGTGAAGGCATTTTGCTTCCTCATATTCCATGGATATAGAAGCTCTTAATCTTCATTGTTAAACTAAAATAAAACCCAAACCAAAACCCAAATTTTTGATTTCTTTTGAGGGTGAGAGATGACAGGAAGGTTGGTTTTGCTGTGGTTCTCAGTATTTGAAATCCAATGGAACTTTTCAGTACAAGAGCTTAATCTGGACTTGATGGGAACCCAGTTTACTAGTTCAAGTCACTGTTGGCTAATACAGCTTGAAGCTGTTCCACAATAAAGCACTACATTCAGCCATGAGCCTTATCGCAGGGACTCATCTGACCTTTCCCAGGTAAGCTGGAATTGCTTAACACCGTGGCTATCCCAAAACTAATAGAACCTTTCAGGGTGGCTTAGGCTATCACTTCACTTCCCTGACATCAATTTCTAAAATAAAATAGAAGGCTAATTGGTAAATCAGGTGAGTGTTTTTTCCTACCCCCCTGAGATATGATGGTCAAATACATTTTCAAATCTAAACTACCAATAATACAACGGTATGACTCAAGCACACAAATAAAAGGGGAAGCTCAGCAGGAGGATGAAAGTTCAACTAGAATTTACCCGGCCAAATTTATCAGTATTGGTGGGGATGGGTCTTAATCAGCCACCAAGTCTAAGGTGGTGTGGTTGATTTTAATCAGCATGGTTGAAAACTTCAGGGGGGAAATGGATGTGCAGAAAGCAGAGGATAACACCCAAGCTTCCGGCACCTCAAAATAGTTTTTGTATCATCATATTGTGCTACTGTACTGAAATACTTTTAGAGAAAAATAAGACCACATAGGATGACTAAAACATGAATTCTTCAAAAACTACGTAGCATGTGGTTCTGAAACTGAAGATAAATACCGATAGGATGCTTAACATATTTTGTGTTGGATTTTGAGATGTAGTGAAGTAAAGCCAGGAGGGACAACAGGATCTCAACAACTGATCCAAGTGGGTCAAAGGCTGAACCGTACCGTGGCTCCTTAGCAGGAGGATTTTGGTTAAGGAGCATGTGATGTGAGTGGTGGGTGTGAAAGAAGCTCTTCTAGCTGTCAGAAGAAATTAAGATAAAAAGGAAGGTGAAGAAGTGAGGAAACTAGTCAGACTCATAGGTTCAAATCTCTGCTGAACGACATGGACACAAGCCAAATTATAGAGGATGCATTAGAGCCCAGACTGTAACATGTGTCAACAACCAGTCTGAATATGTGGGGTCTATCAAGAAGAGTAAAGAAAGGAGGGATCCGTTAAAGCATGAAGGGCTTTTGTACTTTGACAGCAGTTGGGACTGTGAATATCAGCCTTGAGGCACAGTCCCATACTGCTGCTTTCTGTACTAAGCACAGATGAAAAAAAGGAGAGTTCCTGCCACAAACCACTTCTAATCTCAGTATAAGGCATAAATATCCTCTAATCGCCACCCACGGCATATGAGGTGGGGAACCTCCTGTCTTCGGTAGAGAAGTGTACCCCTTGGCAGCACCAGCATTGCTCGTCTGTTCAACCTGTCCAATGATGACCAGCAGGGTCATCATTCCTTTTTTCGGTCCCTACAACAGACACCTTGTTGTAGGAAATAGGAGGAAGCTGGAGGCATCCAGAGTGCCTGTGATCGCTTGTGGGCTGAGAACGGGGCAGCTCCACAGGAGTTGTCCTCGGGCACAATCCCCAGGAGTGCTGCACATGAAGCTTCCTCCAGAGCTTGGCCAGCGTGCAGGAATCCGATGTTTAGAAAGCCATTTTCCTGTCCGTATAAACAATTTGACCACAATAGCCCAATTCCTGGCTCCGAGGCCTCATTTAAATGTTGGTCAGTCGAGGCCCACAATTAACATTTAATTAGTAAACTCATTACAAAGGCAGGAAGTCTCAGACTTTCCCTTCATTCTCTTTCAGGCCTCTGAAGGGAAGGACCAGGCCCGTCTTTGGCTTTCGATTCAGCAGACGGGTGGTTTTTTTTTTTCATTCCCTCTCCTGATTTCCCTCCCCTTGCAGAACAGTTGCTTTCCCTGAAGCAGACAGGCATGACCTGAATATGTTGAATGTTTGGCTGGAAATAATCTACTTAACATAAATATTTCCATCTAAATTTCTCCCTGGATGGCTTCCTCAGTGTTCCCGGGGGGTTGAAGGAGCAGTGGTTTTCATGAATGAGGTGGTGAGGAACCTGGTCACCTGCACTGACAAGCCTTTGTGGTAGAGGAACAGCAAAAAATCTGATTTTGTGTGGGATTCTAGAAGGTTATGTCTATTATCTGTGACAGGCAGGAGAAAGGCAGCCACTTGACATCAAGAACGGAAAATAGTGAGGGTTAAAATCAAGAGAAAGCCCTAACGCAGAGAATGAGAGCAGACTGTGCCTGTGATGAGGTACCTTGCTGGCAACGTGTGATGAAACTGGTACAGTGGCCTCTCCCAGGGACTGGGAGTTCGTATTTCCTGATGGGGAGTTGTTCATCCATCCGTAGTGTACGGGACCTCATCTTTGTCCACCTAGTTCCTTTCTATGTGATTATGCATGATTATGAATCATAAGTAGAGCTTGTTTTCTGACCATGCTAAAAAAGTCTGAACTTGCTGACTTGGAGGTCAACAAGGCAGACCATAGCACAAATGCTTTTCCAACACTTAGAGTACTCTATGGAAATAAATTCACCTGATCATGCCCTGGAGCAGGGAGGAAAGTAAAGAACTCAATGCAAAAAATAATTGTAAAGAGGTTTTAAAAAATTCTTTGCATTTTCTAATTTTGAGAAGATTTTCTCAAAGTAAACTTTGTATTTCTCTCAAAACGGAGCGCTGCAGTGCTGGCTGGACCATCAGTCATACCAGTGTGGTAACCTTTTGAAAAGAGGGACTGTGGGGAACAGAAGACGCTCGGGTTGTGAGGCTTGTTGAATTGTCTGTCTTACCTATCTATCTTGTCTGTCTTTTGCAGAGATGAGGAGATTGAAAGAATTTTTTATTTCATTATATTAATGTCTGAAATCACAATAATCCCTCTCACGTTGTGATCTTGGCCATCTAAACAGCAAATTTGCTTTGGATTCATTGGTTTATTCCATATTATGTCTTTAATTCACTGTTTTGTCAACATTGCATCTCAAATGGTTTTTCCTCTTGTGTTCACAGAATCGGAAGGAGATAGCTGACTTGTAGTGATTTATGGGAGTGCTTAGTCCTGGTTTGTTTTGGTTTTGCACAAGCATTAAAAAGCATTTACTACCAGGCAAAGAACTTCTATGTGCTAGGACAAGGACCTAAAAAATTCTTCTCCTTAAGGGCCTTTTACAGGTCTCTGAGTATAGAGAAGTTATTGAGGCACAGGTTTTTTCGTTAGGTATCTAGGTCAATATTTAGCAGAATTTTGTTGGAACATCCTGTTTCCTCTGCATTTCTTCTGCAGAGAGAGATAAGCTACTGCACTCCTTTATCCAAGGCATTTACCGCCGTCATCATCCACACCAATTCCACTCGCTTGGTTGGATCATGGGGTGAGCAGAATGACAACTTAAACTCCTTTTTCCAAACCTCCCACTGGTGCTTGAAATTTACTCCAAGCAGCAGTTCTGGAAGTTATCCAAATGATGTGGAGACAAGAATGGGTGGACCTTATAGCCCCTTGCTACCCTCTATGACTAAAAGTGGGAGCTACCTGACCAAAAGTGCTAATCTATAAAATAGATAACCACGGTTGAGCAAATCACCTTGGATCCCTTGTTAATAAATGGAAAAAAACCAAACAGAGTCAGTAGAGACAAGGATGCGATTGATTTCCTTCAAAAGTGGGGAAATCAGATGTTTTTCTCCAATGACTGCAATGATTAGATCTTCTCAGACCATAATGGTATCTCAGACACTTGGAGGTAGGCATCTGCATCGTAGTCATCTCAACTTAGATTCATCCAACATGTAACATATCTGAATGTGTGTAATTTTGTTATTACAGTGTTGTAACGAATTGTGCTTGCTGTGATCAGGGCTTCAGGACTTGTCAACAATTAGAATCATTAGATAGACAGTTCCTGACCAGGATGTTTAGAGAGCTGAAAGGACCAATGCAAAACAGGGGAAGTCCCAGTCACCTTTCTGGTAAACCTCACTAGAACTCAATGGCACTCTGACTTTTACCAGTACAAAACATAAAAATGCTTCCTTTTTTTTTCTGTCTTTTTTTTTTTTTTTTAATTGGCTTCATTTTGGACTGAAGATTTTGTTTCAGAACTTCACTGTAACAGGCATCTTGCATCAGAGTGCTCTCAGTAAGTACTAAAGCATCCTTTTTCGGTGTGGTGTGAAATAGGGGCTTGCCTCAGCCACTACTGTATCCTCTGCTCTCCAGACCTGTGCTTCATTCATGGGTCTGACTGGGTCAAACACCAGAAAAGTGGCTCAGGACAGGTCAGCTTATTTCCCCCTCTTGCATCTTCATTTCTCTCCACTGGCTGTAAAGGGTCTTGTATATCTAGGTCAGATGTAGATACATGGAGAAAAAAGACTAGACATATCCCATCCCTTACCTAGGTCCTGGATAGTCCAAAACTTCATGCAAGTGTCAAGCACGGGCTGGAGATTCATCTGCACACCATGAGGCACCACGTCCCGAGTTGTGCACACGTCCAGTCTACAATACAGAAGTTCAAAGAAAAAGGTATAAAAGACCTGTGGAAGAAAGATCTGGCTTGTGGATAGTATCCCTGTGAGGCTTTGCCACTGTGTATTAAAGGTTAAAACTCCTCCAAAAATAGGGGTTTTTTTACATTTTTTGTTCTTGGTGCCAGAAATAAAGGAACGCTGGCACAAGATGATGAGCTGGTAGGCTGAGCCAGTTGGTTTATAAAACACGATCCCCTGAAATAGTAAATGACTAGCCATAATATATGCACGGCAAGCAAAACCATAGTCTTAGTTGCATCATTTCACTTATCTTTTTTTATATTTTTTTTACAATTAAAATTAAAATCAGGAATAGAAATAAACCAGACCAGAGTTCATGACCTGTTCAGGAATGCAATTAGCCCATAAAAATCATGACTGGGATTTGTTGCACGGTAGAAACATGATCCTTTAAGAAAAGTTGCCCCTTTGCAAAGAACCTCGCGACGAGCAAGAACAAAATAAGGGGGAGATGAGCGGTTTTTATTTTAACCCCACTTCCCTCCCTCCTGAACCAGAAAGAGCTGTAAAAGAAAAGACCCATCACCTCCTGTAGTCAAGTTTCACAGCAAACAAGAAGTCCTGAGCAACTCCGTGATTACTTTTATCTCTGTAAGACTAATCCCATGATAAACCTCTTGTTTCCTATACTTGATGTACCACTATTTTACTAGTCCTGAATGCATCAGGCACATTGTGGATGGCTCACTACGAACAAACAGAACCTGACAGTTTCCTTCCTTAAAATAAACAGAAGTGGTACTTAGACACAGTTCAAAGAGTTTAGCACTCCCAGAATGGCTATTATAACCCTTTAGGTGGGCGAGTAGACCCAGTTTTTCATTCTAGTGAAGGCACTTCTTAAAAATTTTTTCCCTTCCTATTTTCTACTGGCAGTAAAATAATTGTATCGTTACCGAGCCTCTTTTACAGTCCTCTGCTTCCACTTTCCACACGAAGTGATCGATCAGTTTACGCCGTTGCTTGTTTACTTCTACTTCCTTTCTGAGAAAAAGTCATGCCATTCGGACTTCTCAGCATTTTAGCAATGCTCCCGTCTATCCTCAAAGCTACACAGTACTGGCCTGTTAACCAGCAGCAGGAGAGATGGTTATTAATTATAAGAATATTACATAATATTAAAATGTTAGGATAATATTAAGATTATTACAGTGACCTCTATGAGGCCTTTGATCCAAAGATTTCTGAAACTTAACTGTTAGCAATGATGTGGAGCAAACCTACCTACATATTCCCCATATGGTCACAAATTCCATGGTACCTACAGTGAAAATAAGCTTTTTAGGAGACCTTCAGCACCCTTGTCTACACGGAGTTCATGAAGTGTTGTGGAGTGTAAATTAAAGTGCAGTTGCTGTTTTGAATGGAAATTTACTTGGAAACTCGTTCATCATTAGGATCTGTGTTCATCCTAAGTGAGTGTAAGAAACTGCCCAGAGTGTCTAGGACTTCTAGGTTATACACCAAGAGGATGTGTAGAAGGAAATTTATATCCTCTAACATTAAATATTAAATATTTGATTGACATACTGGAACAAGCCCAGTGGAGTTTCACCAAAATGGCTGGGGACAGGAGCACACGGCATAATAGGAGAAGATGAGGATCCTGGTTTGGCTCAGTTTTAAGAAGAAAAGATTCAAGATCACTTGTCTTACCGGATTTGGTGTTGCAGGTGCCTTGTGGGGGCATGTAGAAAAGACCGAACCAGACTCTTCTCAGAGGTACACAGCAACAAGATTAAGGCAACAGACAGGAGAACTCTAATAAGATATTATGGACATTTTTTTTTTCACCTTGAGGGTGGTCAAAGAGTGGAAGAGAGGTCCCTAGGGACTGTGAAATCTCCATCCTTGGAAATATCCCAAACTCAATGAGATGAGACCTTAAACGATTTCATCTAACTTCAAGGGTGGGTCTACTTTGAGCGAGGGGCTGGATCAAGTGATCTCCGGGCTTTTTTGTTAAACCCAGGTAATGATTCTGTGGTTTATTACAACTGAAGTTGTCTTGGCTTTCTCCATAAAGTGCATCCCACTATCCTAACAAAAGCATCTGTGTTTAATGGCACTGATGTGTCTGTCTCTCCAGTGGCTGTAGGGAGACTCTAGGTGAGTACCGTAGCCTATTAGATGTGTAAAGTTAACTGAGAGGAAACATATTCCTAGTCACCCAACACTCTGTAATTAATAGAAGTACCTGTTTCTGTTACAGCAGGAGCTGAAGACACATGCACTCCCAACACCTTGAATAAACCCGGGGCTCACTCTGCTGCCTTCACATAGGCATATGTTTGTTGAGAGACCTGGGGAGTCTGAGCCACCCCCAGAGACTGGCAAACATGACACAGGGCATCTCAAGTGACCCTTCACACTCAGCTGTGGGCAATGAAGTCATACTCATGCTCTTAGATGGGATAAATCCAGGTCCAAGTGTTTTCCCAGTAAGCATGTAAGTGGCTATTTAGATCTTTGCCTCAGGCAGTCAAGATCCTGAACACCTGAATAAAGACAGACACTAATATACTACTGTGCACCTTATAAGTTATTAGTGACCTGCAGCTCCCATTGTGATACACGTCACTGAATTTTCCCAGGAAACGGGTTGTTTTTTATTGCCTTGTCTTCTATAGAAAATGCCTTTCTGCTGTTAAAAAAAGGAGGAGAAAAGCTGAAAACTCAAAGTTTTGGTTTTTAGATGGAATGCTTTCAGAGTTCGGGGGGGAAACTTGAAGGTTTTCAGATCCTTGGCAAAAATTTCTCTTTTTTTTTTTTTTCCCAACAGAAAATGCATGCCTCTTCTGAAAAAAATTTATGCAAGTCTACAATCATCAGTTTAGAATCATTTAGGTTGGAAAAGACCCTTAAGATCATCAAGTCCGATGGTAAACCTAACACTGACAAGTCCACCACTAAACCATGTCCCTGAGTGCCACATGTACATGTCTCTTAAATACCTCCAGGGACGGTGACTCCGCCACTTCCCTGGGCAGCCTGTAGTGATGGTCAAAAGAGAAATGTTTTGGCCAGAAGACCTTAAGAACACTCCAAGAAGGAGACCTCTGTAAAGAAGCCTATTAATTTTGAGCTTATAAATCCCAAAAGAATCCCCTAGATCCCTTAATGAAATGCTCCAGAAAGGTCAAAGGTTTAGAGAGGTGTAAATGGCTAAGGTTCAGGGCTACAATTCACAGTGTGTCTGAAGGAGAAATTGGCTGTTTTCTGGTACTGCTGGGCTTGTCACAGGTAGGAATAGGATGATGTTTGACGATCTCAGCCCTGTTGACTAACTTGTGCAGACACTACGCTTGGGTTAGATTTTCAGCGAATGTCGCTGGTTTAGCTCTCTTGATTAGAGGGTGTGAGCAAAACCAACATGACTGAAAAACCCAAGTCTAACCAACAGAGATACGCCAGAGATGCCGTTTCAAGGATGTCTTCATCTGTGTCCATTGCTGTTACTACGGTACGATGGTATCTTGAACGTATGAAGTGGCATTGTGTCAGGTTTAGTGACACCAGGGAAGAGCTGTACTGGGAATCTGCAGCTGTGAACACACCTCCCAGCCAACCTCCTCTGCACTGGGGTCCCACTGAGAGCAGGCCCATGATCTGCTATGGCCTTATGCTCGGGCTGAAACTCCTGCCTTTATTCATTTTGGTGTACTGACTCACGGGCGGAGGGGATATCAGCGTATGCAGTGCATATATCCCATTGCATGGAAAGAAAAAAAACATGACAGGAATGAATGGCATCAACCTTATGTTCAAAATATGATACTTGACAGGATTGCTTCTACCAGTTTGTCATCGCTAGAAAAGATTCAACTGTATAAATCAGCTTCGATTTTCCCCAGGTTGGAAAGGCTGGAAGAACCTGTTGCACTGATTAGGCTGCAGATGCTTTGGAGCCCTCCTAATGTATAAAGGGAGGAGTAATCACCCCCTTTTTATAGATGGGTAAACTGAGGCAGCAGGAAGAGACACTAGCCAATGAGAGTTACAATACCACAGCCTGAGAGGGAAGCCAGCTCTCCTGGCTCGCCAGCATTTGCCTTTTAACCACTAGACCATGAATCCTGTTTGCTTTGTTTTCTTGGGTTTTGTGCGTGTTTGTTTTCCCCTTTCATGTACCTAATGATGCTGGTCCATGGCAGGCAGGGACAGCTGACAGATGACAGGGAGCGCCTGGCTGAAATGGGAGGCAGGGCGCTTCACCAGCTCCAGGGCTATTTAACTTTTCTCCTTCAGTGTGGGTCTGGGTCCCTCCCACTCGTGCTCATATAACATCCCTGGGGCAAGGACAACAACTGCCTAAATGGAAAAAGGAAACATTTCCTGTGTCTTTAACCACTTTTAGTGCAGTTTGGCACCTTCAAAGAAAAAGCAGCATGCTTAGCTGACAGTCAGCCAGCACTCAGCGGGGCTTCAGAAACCTGTGATGTTGCTGGACAAATCCAACAGAAGGTGCTCTTTGGGAGCATAACAGCGCTCTCAGGGAGCTGGGAAATACTTGTTGACCTCTCTGATACCCATGAGCCCAAAATGCACAGCAAAGTGGTTTTAAACAGACCGCCCCCCTCGGATTGGTTTTCACTCTCACTTCACGTAACTTTATTTTAGACTCCCTCCACGTGGTTCGTTACGATCTACGTGCACAGGTACTGATGAATCATTCTTCACTTCCGCACTTCTCCATCCTTCCACTGAAGGCTCCAGTTAACAGATCAGAGAAAAAGAGACACAGAGAGAGACGAGGCCAGCGCGAACGCTCAGGAGCCGCTTGCTCTTTCTCTTCACCTCACAGCGTCTGCAAAACTGTTAAACCACAGTCCTGCCTAGTTTAATAGTTGGCCTAAGCTGGTGAAGCAAAGCTTTTTTGCAACCACTTCAAGTGTGCGGATAGGCATTGTTTTTTGGCTTTTTTCCTTTTTCTTTTCATTTTTCCAGCTGGATACTCAGATCGTGTTTTCAGCGTTACCATATCAGAAAACAAAACTGTACTAATTTTGTGTGCACAGGAAAATGGCTCTGATAACGTTGACAGATGCTTTCAGTCCTCATATGAGTTTGTTCCTGCTTTGAAGTCTCACGCAGTCGTATATCCACACTGGGCTCAGTGCAGGTTTGATTACCGCCACCAACACACTCCACTGAAAGTTAGACTTAGAAATGCCTTTGGGTTCAAAGGGCTGAAATGCCTTAAAAATACTACTTATGTACATCAGCCCCAAGAATAAACCTCACTATATTCTAAATATTGCAGCAGTGCTTTCAGGGCAGCAGAAGGTGAAAGGTTATTGCTGGTGCTTTTTGGATGTCTCCTATGGTCCAAAATGGTGGCCAAAACTCCACTGTGCTCATTGTTGTCCCAAACCAGCTCAGAGGTAGGTCCTGCACCAAAAAAACTGAGAAGTGGTTTTGTGTCCAGGCTGTGTAACAGGGTTGAACAGAGTGATCTTTCCTTGGAGAGCAGGACCCCCCTGTCATGCAGCGTTGATATCAAAGTTGGGAGCCTGGACTCCCTGCAAAGTCTTCAGAGAGAAAAACTCCTACAGAGCTTCCAAATTCCTTGGAATTTCATTACAGAGAGGGTGGTACAGCATTGGAACAGGCTGCCCAGGGAAGTGGTAGAGTCCCCATACCTGGAGGTATTTAAAAGACATGTAGATGTGGTGCCAGGGGTCATGGTTTAGGGACCCTGGCAGTGCAGGGTGAACGGTTGGACTCGATGATCTGAATGGTCTTTTCCAACCATAATGATTCTGTGATTCTGTGACTCCTTCACTGACTCATCCCCTCTCTGTTGGCTTCCTTAAATGCAGTCAGTGAGATACTGAGCTATGACCATACTCTCTTCAGGGGGATGGACTTCTCTTGTCCTTATTTATGAGGATATTGTCTATCAGGTTTATGGACCTGTAGCTAATGCCATAGGACAAAAAAAAAAAAAAAAAAAAAAAGGATACAGACTAGGGAACACCTGAAATGTCAGAGGCAAAGCACTTATTGGGATTAGTCTCATACTATTTTTCCATTAGAGATTCTAATTAAAATGCAAGCCCTAATTGAGTTGGGGACGGCTAACATACAGACTCTGATCAAGAAAAACCATTATTTTAGGTCCTACTGTGTTAAGGAGGGTTGTGTTGTGTTTGAGTAGGTCTTTTTAAAGTCAGAGGATGAAAAAAGGGAGAAAAACTGTGTGTGAGTGTTGGAGAGTCTCATTCATTTGCTCCTCCACTCCCCTGCTCCAAAGAAGCAAGATGCTGTATGAAACATTTTCTCTTTCCCTTTCTTGGGGAAGAGGGAGAGTTGAGCAGTTCTCAGTGGCAAGAGATTTCCTCCTCCTGCAACAGCAGGGATCTTCCTCTGGCCCTAGGAATGATGTAGCATCCCAGCATGACGCGTGTGAATGAGGCCACATGGTAAATGTCACAGGAGCTGCTGGTCTGCAGAGCAAGAGTGAGGACAGTCGTGCTGAAAGGAGATCCTGTGAATGAGGTGTGACTTAAAGTGCCGAGTGGCCCCATGGCAGCCTCCTGCTATTTAATGGGCAACTGGGAGATGCATGAGGCTTTTAGCAGCATCAGCGGCGTTTTAATTCCTTCACAAGCTCAAGAGGGAGTACAAAAGCTCTGTTTTATTTTGCTCACTGAATTTTAGTGGCAAACATGTTTTCCAGGCTTTTACTCCAAAAGCTGGTTTTGCTGACCTTATTCGGCCCTGCTGGCCAATTTATTGGTCCTTTGGCAAATAGAGAGCCAGCATATCCATCAACCTGCTAGGCTTATTTGAAGCTGCTCTTGGTGCAAATCCCATCAATTTCTGAGTCTTCTTGGTTTCCCCACTGGCATCAGAGGAAACACTATTTTTGCGAGCATCACAGCTTTTGCTCAAGTGCTATGTTCTTGTGATATAACAGGAAGAGTCCTCAGCGACTAAAGCAAAGTTTCTTCAAACATGACCTATCCTGTCTCTTGCCAGGACTGTCTGACGTCAAAGGAACCAGAGGCATCCTCCTCCTCAAGTAAATCTACCTATTTTTCTGTGCTATGACTTGTCTAGGAAGAACTTTATGCAACCCAGTGACAGTTTCTACTCTAGAGAAATTTCTGACTTGAATTAATTCAAAATGAGGACTTTTGGGAAAAAAGAAAACAAAACATGGCCCCTGGTCCCCTCCTCCAAAAAAAACCAAACAACCCCAAAACCCAACCAAAAAAACCCTCCCCCCAAAAAAAGCCAAACAAGATGGTTTGGTTGCATTTCCTAATTCAAAATTTAAAAGACAAGCTTTCAGGAGGCATCATTTTGATCTTTCTTTTTCAAACGACTCGTTAAAAGAAAAGCACTTTTTGTTTGAGCTGTTTAACCTCAGGATTTCCTAAATACCTAAACCATTTCTGAAAACTAATCCAGATTCTCAAAAGGACCCAAGTGCTTCTCTGCCTTTTAGGAGGAGACAGATGCATCGGGCTTCTGCCCAGCAGGGTTTCAGGCACGTGTAAGTCACCCACTGAACATGGGTTTGATTCCAGGTTTCTCATACCCCAGAATAATGCCCTAATCACCAATCCACATATATTTCTTGAGCCACAGGGGAGCACTGTGCCTGTGATGGAGATGTCTAGACAGACCTCCTCCTGGGGCTCTGCGGTATGAGGAAGTTTCCAGCACAGACTGAAGCTTCTGCTCTGCTCCAGAGCTCTCTTCACAAGAGAGAACTCTGTGTGCCCATGGGTTATGTCTGACAGGATCTGATCCTGGGGCAGAAGAGAGATGCCAGGATGACTGAAAAATGAGAGATCTATCATCCAGAGGGGAAGATGAATTGGGGAGCAAAGAAATGAAGCTCTTGCATGATGTATGAGGCTGGGCAGGACCCATTCTGGGCAAGAACACCCTGACGCTGCTACGAAAGAGTTCAGCATTTTCCAGAGCCAGGATTCCCACGCCTGTTTTCAGTGAGCAGTCCCTGGCTGAGATGCAAACTAGTCCTTCTGTTCTCTCCTATGACATGGGGACATGGCTGCATCTTCTGTTTGTGATTCTTTTTTTTGTTTTGTTTTCCTTTTCAGATTTAAGAAATGCAAGAAAAAAAGCCGAAACGTTGCAATAAATATTTACTCCATCTTAAAACCAAAACCAAACCCAAAACCAAAACACCAACTCAGTTCTAGGAATAAATAAGACAGCTCTACAGATGTGACTGAGAA
Source organism: Bucorvus abyssinicus (assembly GCA_009769605.1). Lineage (NCBI taxonomy): Eukaryota > Metazoa > Chordata > Aves > Bucerotiformes > Bucorvidae > Bucorvus > Bucorvus abyssinicus. Next base: position 4,925,117 of record CM020025.1, read on the forward strand.
AGGGTCAGGCTGCAGATGCCACAGAAAGCATCGGTGGTGGGAGAGTCTGACGGGGCGGAGTCTGGGGGTGGAAGCTGTGGTAGAAGAGAAGGTCATTTTGTTAAGGCAGAGGAGCTATGACTATTTACACCAGCTGAGGTGTGACTGTCTACAAGCAGGCGCGCTGGCGATGCTGAAGGTCACGGGGGACACTCACGAGGCCTGCTGGATTGAAACACTTCTCTTTCCACTACTCACTGAAGTAGAAAGTGAAAAAGAGAGACCGAGCCTGTTTTCTCTTGGTTCAGTAAGTCTGCTGCACACTCCGTCTTCCTCGAGCCCTGTGCTTTGCCAATCCCCTAGTAAGCTGTGGTCTCTCGTTTTGCTCATGTTAAACCTATGGAGAGCGTGGCACGAGCAGCACCTTGAATTGGATGCTGAGAGGTCCTGCACGTGATGGCTCACCTCTCAGATGGAGGATGCAGCACTTGGAAAGTGGAGGTTGGGCTGGAGGCCGGAGCACTGTGCCCTCTCCTTTGCAGCTCTGAGCTGGTGCTGAGTGATGGGGAGGAAATGTCTTAGCTGTGAAGATTGGCAGTGTTTACGAGCTCGTGTTCAAGCGCAGTAATGCCAGGTGACTTTCCCCTGCGTGAGGCTGATTTCATCTGTGCATTCCCAAACACACCATCCAGGCGAGCTCTTTCACTCATGGAAGAGAAAGGTCCCAGTCAAAAACCTGGCTGCGAGCACAGCCGCGAAGCACAGGTGTGGGTTTACAAGGAGAAGGGAAAGGAGGGGGATTTAGGTCCTCATTACCCTCCATCTCCTTTCCTTTACGGCCACAGCTCTCATGCTCCCAGCCTAGCTGTGTGGCTTTTCTCCCCAGCAGTGCTGTGGGAAGAAAGAGATGGTGAGAAGAGCAAGCACGGGGACAAGCCCAAGGCATGATGTGATAATGTTAGGAAGAGAGGGGCTCAGCCCTCTCCATTGGCACTGGGGCTTCTTTCCCAGTGAATCCAAAACACCAAGGCCTGACATTTCCCCACCCCCCAAGTGCTTTCCTTGGCTCCCGGCTAGAATACTGGCTTGTTTTTCTGTAGCCTCCCAAGCAGCTTGTCTTCCCATCTCCTGGAGGGAGATGTCTACTCTAATGTCCCTGGCTCGACACTTCAACTTCTCCCTTGGCTGAACATCTCTGTTGCCAGAAACAACCAATACTCTACCACCGATATCTGGGGTCCAGCATTAAAGGAGAAACTTGGTAGACCTGTTTTTCTCTTCCCTTTCTGACGTGCCCTGGGTGACATCCCCTACTCTCCTGTCATCCCTCAGCATGCACACCAGTTTTTTTAAGTTAGTATCTAAAGCTTCATGCAAGTTTGTCAAAATATGTAGCAGTTTAACTCTTTCATTGTTCTTTGATTTCACTGAGCTACTGGTTGCTTTGCATTGCAGCTATGCTCTTTCCTGCCCTGCCTCTTCCACAGCTGTTGAAGGAGTATTTCATGTAGATGCCTTGCTGGAGTGGGAGAAAGGGGCTGAGACCATTGGAGCTGCAGCTCAAACTCTTGTCACTACTCAGTGCACTGTATTTCCTCTGGAGACCTTTCTGGCTGACCCCAGTGTACCTGACTACTGCAGGTGACTCAAAGCATGAAGAAGGGTGAGTTGGGCAAGGGAAGGTGCAAGGAAAGGTGTTTGGCTTTCCTCCTCCTTACTCATACATGTAAGAAACACTCTGAGAGTGCTGAACAGGCTGATTTGGGCGCTGCTCATCTCGGTGCCTTGCCAGAGCAGCACCAAAAGGGAATTTCCTCTGTTCTTTAGTGGCATCCTCTCATGTTTTACTTCGCACCAGAAAATGTGCATGCCCTGTCTACTGTGTGCACAAGAAATTTTGGCCTGTTACTTACGAGAATGGAGGTAAAAAAAAAAATAAAGAGAAAAAAAAGCTATAAAATGCACTTAGTTTCTTTGGTTAGCACGGTCGCTGAAAAATGTGCTGCTGCTTTTTTTTTTTCCTTTTTCATGTTACAGAGCAATTTCTGTGTTATGATGGAATTAGTTCACAGTACTAAGATCCAGAGTTGTGGTTAATTAGGAGCCAGTTTAGGAAATTATGTTATCGTTACCTCATCCTTTCTTAGCTTAGCAGCTTTCCTCGTCTTCCACCTCCCTCCCTTCCCCATCCCCTCCAGCCTTCCCTGACCAGGGATATTATTTTTCTTAATCACATCTATGTCACACATACAAACTCAAATCTCCAAACCCAAGCTCAGCATCTTGGGTCTCCAGTAGTTTGAAAACCCACATGAATTAACTTTTTTGGCATGGAGACTGACCAAGAAAAACCAAAGCCCAACAAAAAATACATTGTTCTTCACTTTCCCCTCACCACGCTGGTTTTATGCTGGCTCTTGCCCATGCCGCTCTGCACCAGGCACCGAGTCTGATGCTGTGCTGACCTCCACCTGCCCCATGTTTGTTGATGGTGAACACGCTTGCTTCCACCCTCGGCCATCCTCCCCCATGAGGAGAGCAAAGGGGAAAACAAACCGCAGAAAGGAGCAAACAGCCAGGTCCTCTCAACGAGCGATGGTAACATGCAGAATTATAAAGAAAAACCATGGAGGGGGAGATAAAAACCACAGCTTAAACGGGGATTTTCTAGTGGCATGCTTTGAAACCAGACACTTGCTATAATGGCAGAGGAGGAAGGGGAGTGGTTGTTCAGTGATGTAGACCTTGGGTTTGCTGCTCTTCTGTTCAACTCTGCTCTTAGCCAGGCCTTGGCTGGATCTACACGGTGTCTAAGGATGAAAACCCAGGGTGGACGTATGGGAAAAACACTCATCTACCAAGTTTTGGCCCAGAATAAATGTAAATTGTTCTTTTGTTACTTTCCTTCCATCAGTGATAGGGTCATTTTGGTTGTTTGTCCTCCTTAATGTGTTGGAGGTCTGTGTTGCCATGTATGACAAGACCCAGCCACCTCGAGGAAGGGAGGTTGATGTAGAAAACTCTGGACCACAAAGCTCTGAGCTGCCAAAGCTTTAGCTGAACCTCTGAATCACCTTGTTGGTGTGTCCACGGGCACATCCTCTGTAAATTGAGCACGAAGAATCATTTGTGCCACCCACCTTGCTCTTGCTGTGCAAAATACCATTTTTGCTCTCCTTTTCTACCTTGGTTGTTTTTCAGTTCCCTCTGTCTTGGACTCTATACCTTACAACAAGCACATTTGGGTAGATGATCTCTGTTGTCTCCTAGATCTAGGATTGTGACCTTCTGTACAGCACCTCATGTATTGTCTCTATTGAATTCTTCTCCTGCTCTATGCCAGTTCCCCCTTCTCTGCAGTGTTCACACCTCTCAGGCATTTGCAGACTGGGAGGGGCTGGCTCACAAGTTAGTCATTTCTTCACCAAGCTGCTCATGGTTTTTGCGGCTTTTGCCAGCCCTAAAAACTTGTGTTGCTCTTCTCTGCACCCCTCCTACTCAACATGGATGTGAGGGGCCTGGAAATGCATGCGATAATCCACACACACTGTCACCGCAGCTTGTGGGAGAAGGACTTTTCCTCCTCAGTGGTGATCACAATATTGAGACAGGCCAAAATCACCCAGGCTTTTGCCGTATCACATTTCAAGGCAGAACTATCTGTTGCCTCTCAGGCAGTCTTTAGACTAGGGAAATAGGTTGTGTCTGGAAATAAATAAATGCGTTACTGAATTTTAAACAGGACTTTGCACTGAGGATAAATCAAGCTTCAAATCATATGAGCTGGCTGTAGCCAGCACCAGCAGTGGGGTGTGTGGGGAAGGCTAATACATGAATTTCTTCATGCACTCGGCACTAATTCCCATCAAAAATTGCATGAGTCGAAACATGTTAAAATTTTTCTGGAAGTGTGGTGCGTCTCATTGAACACCTTCTCTCCCCAGGTTTGTCTTCACTCAACAGCATATTTCAAAGGCTTTTGTCAGCCACTGTGTTTCTGTTTTCCCAGGAGGAATCTCCTTTCTGTCTCTGCTGCCCAGGTTGCGCGTCAACCAGGACAGCTTTATGGTCCCGAGTTGTAGGTCAGAGTTATGATGGTCCCAGAAAGAGGACCTGTGGGTCTCTGTGGGGGGAAGTGGGAAGGACAGTCTTTCCAGGACATTTACAATGCTTTGCTTGTGCAGAACAAGGCATTGGAAGCATCCATCCAGCTCCTACACCCATCCATCCTTTTATTTTCTGTGGATGCCAGGTTTCTGGGGTCTTCTGCTGGCTGAAGAGCCTAGGACTTCAGCCTGGTGGTTCTTATGGTGTATTTCAGCATTTCTCAACCATCACAGAGTCACCATCAGGGTGGGATGGTGAGAGCTAAAGGCAGCACTTAAGTTCTGCAGAGTAAGAGACCTTAACCAAGAAGAGGACCTACTCCTTTCCCTGTTGGCTGAGGCGACAAACCATTGAAGTCTCAGCCAGGCCAGAGGCACAGAAAGGTGCTTGCTGGGACCTGGTCTGAGAGCCAGCTCTGAAGCACAGCTGGAGCTGGAGGCAATGTCCAGACATGTGGGCAACTCTTCTGCTAACACACCCAGCTCTGCTGCGTCCGACATGCCCCAGGGACACGGCTGAAAGCTATTGCTAATGCCTGGTATAGACGCTCTCTAACTGGTCTATTGCTCATTTTAAAAGCCTTAATTTGGTGGGGTAGGTTGCCCAATAAAATTCAGAAGATGTTTACTCCTGTCTTGATCTGTCCAGAGGGAAAAAAGAGTTTTGTTGGTCATTTAGTGAAGCTAAACAGGCTCAGCTTTTCCACTGTAGGCAAACCTCTGTGCCTCCCTGTCCTCCTCTGTCTGCACGCTCTCTTCTACCTCTTGCAGCAGCGTGGAAAGCTTCAAATGCTCCAGACTCTGGCATCCTGATGTAAAGCAGCGCTATTTATTTTTTCACTGTTCAACACAGAAATCTCTTCTGGGGGTGGCTATCTTTTAAGACTTAGATTCAAGGGATGCTGCACTCTGGTCTCAGCTTATTTCTGACACCGCTGGGTGCATTTCAGGGGTGGTGTTCATCAGCGCTTTGAACAACACTTGACTCCTCAGATAGCCACGCTGAAGTCAAAGGGCATCTTTGCTGAGAGAGGTGTTATTTCCAGGAGCACAGACACATCTGCACCCTGGCTCAGCCTATTTTGTTTTGAATCCCTTAGAAATACTCAGCTGCTGGAATGAACTTATCATCTGAAAATCTTCTCTATTTTTTTTTTTCCCCTCTTCAGTGTGAGTTGTTTTTAATCTCTGTGGCTGTGTGGAAACTGGAAAAAAAAAAAAAGAAAACAACCAAACACCACCACCTTAGCCACAGAAGGCAAATGAAAAGATCTTTGAATTTTATATTTTGCCTCAGGACTTCTAGGTAGGTTGGGCAATTTTTAACACCTGACAGCTACACCTTGCAGACAGACGGCTTACAACACCAATGACCAGTCCCCTGAGTGAGTCTAAGGCACGGTGTTTGCAAAGCACAGCTCTTTTCTACCCATGCTCTGAGGGCTGATGTTAAATGAGTTTGGTTAAATCAGAGAAAATTCTCCCCTGCTGGAGACATTCGTAACCTGAAGTAAGTGACTGGACTGACTCGGTCTCATTCATTTAATTGAATCTCTTGATGGGATTCCTGAGTTAAGCTGACATAGTGCACACACCATTCCTTAGGTTGCTTCTCACTGTTTTCCTGGTGTCACTGTTGGTCAAACATAAATGTGACATAACTTGCTTGCTCCCATCAGCTAATATTACTGCAGGAGTGTTTAAAAAAAAAAAAAAAGAGAGAAAGAGAAAGAAAGAAGGTGACATTAAACCAGCTAAAAAACCTCAAGAGACCTGTCAATCAAGATAGATATTTACTGAAGCTTCTATTGACCCATATATGCTCTTATCTAGAAACCTTTATCTTCTAAGACAATGTTGACTAACAGCTTTTCCTTTACTCTTGTTTCTATCTTAAAAGAATAACAAATAAGCTTAATTCTTCACAAAATCTTTAGCAAATGCCTTTTAAGCTTAACACAATGGTAGTTATTTTAAGAAGGATAGCTAAGCACTGCGAGACTTTTCTATTTTTCTGTCTTGGTTTTTCATATTGGAGCACTTAATCACAGTTAATCTTTGTGCACAAGGAAGACACATTAACTTTGTTTGCACAGGACTGATATAAAAGCTTTCAACTCCTCTGTTCCTGTATTCATCTCTCTGGTAAGCCTTACCATTTTAAATAACAGATAAGGGAAACGCTGAAGATTCAATGATACAGTCTACCCTTGCTCAAGTCACTGCAGGGACTAGACTCTGTAAGCAAACTTGCAGCCTAACAGATGAGCCAACTGAAGCAGAGCATCTACAAATCCTGCTGGAAGGTTTGAGCAGGGAGAAGGGCAGAGTTTATAAGCGTGTATCAAAACCAGCAACCTGAGAAGATGCCGCTGCTTAGGACAGGTGAAAGGAGATCATCTCCCTGTGCATCCAGGGGTGTTGAGACGTCTCTGCTCTCGGCAGACGCAAGAAAGCCTCGTTGCCAGCATCGCAGCCACCTCCCGACATTTGTTTGAGCATACCCTCTCTGTGTCTTGCTTCAGAGGATACTGTAATGGCTTGCTAAAGAGCCTTGTTTTGATAGGGTTGTGTTCTCCAAGGCTGTGAAATTGAGGGCTAAATCTCAGCTCTACTGAAGTCGGTGAGCCTGAAATGAATAGAATTTCTTTTGGACTGACTCCGAATTTTGCTGTTGAGAGTAATGGTAATTTAAATGCCTTTTATGACCTCGTTACTCTGTCAGAGCAATAAAAGGGGGCTTAGTCCTTGGTTACACCCAAAAGTTGTCCTGCTTAATTATCCTGGAATAGTTAAAGTAATAAAACCCTTTGCTTGCTCCTGCCTCCCTCACACCCACCAGAGCAGATCTGCTGGTATAAATGTACCAATGAAGGGAATTAGACTGCGGTGGCTTGGGGGTGTTGGCTGGAAGGAGGCAGCTGTATGTTAATTCATTAAGTGAGACCTTGTTTGTGGGATTTTATTCTGTCTGATTATATAGGTATGAACTTAAACTACTGAACTCAGAAGAAATTCTGGGCTCTCAGAGCTGGATGCCTGCCATGGCCACATCACGATCTCAGATCACGGGGAGACTCAGATGTGTGCAGAAACCTGTGTGTGTTTATTTGCACAGGAAAGAAGCTTGGATGTGAGGACCAGAGGAAGTGATAGTCCCTAATGTTGGCATCTGGGAACCAGGGCTCCAGGGCATGGCATGGTGCACATCCTTGGCTTTAGGAAAATCAGCACATAAAAAGAAAGGAGCTGGAGAAAAGAGATCCCATGGCAACTTCAGTAGATGTTAAAACACAACTTGAGGTCTTCCTTTGCTGACTCTTCCCAATTCTGCTTCCTGTTTTGTGTTTGCTAGGATCCAGCAAAACACGAGCAGTAGGTGTTGCTCCGAACTTTCTCTGTCTCTGTCCAGACGCTTCTGGGAGCTATTCACTGAGACCAAACTGAAAAACATTGTGCATACTTTGGCCAGGAACCATTTTCTTTCGCTATGAAGTGCTGTAGTATAAATAAATATATATGTCCAAACAAATGCATAACGAACATTTGTTTGGTGGTCAAAAGAAGCAAAGCTGTCCTTGCCCTTTCATCCCAAGATGAGAGGACGTTAGATCAGACTGATAAGCATGTAGATTGTTGTTCTTTTATTTCGCTTGTGTTCCAGTTGTACTGTTTAATCTTAACAGTAGTTAGGTACAAGAGGGCTGTGTAACCTGTTTACTAACCAGCTACCCAGTAGACTCAGAGGCCTGAGAGTCAAAAGGTTGCACTCAAAGGACATATCTATGACATGTCTACGACAGTAGATAGACCATGGCCCTGAGGCCAAATGGCACAAAATAGTTCAACGATAGTGACTCTTTCTGTCTCTCATTGCCAAACAGTTTTGGTTCCTCTGCACCACTCTCTTTCCATGTGTACATGCTGAATGTCCTTTGAGGTGCTCTAGGGCATGTTGTCTTGCTTCTTAATGCTGTTCAGAAGACCGTAGGTCTTCCATACACCCCAAATCATATCTGACAATCTGGTGCAAATGTTATGGACCCTGAACTCTAGGGTTTCACTCCAGTTACCAGATGTTGGTTTGTGGACAGCTGGATGAAGCTCCTAGAAAGTACAGTCACTACCATCAAGAAAACCAATCAGTGGGCCAAATGAAAGTGTCTGCCTTAAGATGAGCTGAGTCAATTTTTAGAAGCCACTACCAACATTGCTAACTCCTCACCAGCCACCATGGGACTTCACCGTGTAAACACCTGAATTTTGACACTTGAATCAGTGCACTAGATTTCATTCCAAATTCCTATTCCTACCTGAATATCTAATACTACTTGAAATGCATGAGCTCATTCGTGGATCTGACCCTGAATATCTAAGGCTCTGTATCTTACCCACTTTGCAACAATAAAAGAGTAAATATCAGAAAAAATCCTTAGAAATAGGCTTCTGAAACAGCTTCATGTGCAGTACAGATAAGGCAGAGGAACCTCACTTTGCTATATTCCTCTTTACAGAGTGCCCTGTTCTGCTCCTTTAGGACAGGCAACTTTCTTTCCTGGGGAAGTAGGTAGGCAGAAAGAGATTTTTATTGCAGATATGCTCATTTCTAGCTCCCTGTCCTAATGATTGCAGTGTGTGTGTGTCAATTGGTTCTCATTGGCTTTGTTAAGAAAACCCAGGCTCCTTGAGTTTCTTCAAATTCCCAAAGGAAGTTTTAGTTCATTGGCTCTGGGTATCATCCTACAGTGTCTGAATACTGGTGCTACTGGTTGGGTCTTGGAAGGGATTCAAAGGCAGCACTGCACAAGCAAACTTCACAGGTCTTGGCATGTTAGATAGTGGTGGGTAGTGGGATTGCTTAATAAAGCAGTTCAGTTCAAAGTGGTGGTAGAGGGAGTGTAGGCTCATAGATCATAGCACACATGCTAACCCAGAAATGCCAGGGTATTTCAGTTGTCATTAAAACATGCAGGTACACGAATTATTGGTAGAACTAACCATCCTATGATGCCTGAGCATGGAGCCAATAGAGGCAAAACACTTCCAGTTTTTAGCAAGTTTAAATACTTTGGCAAATTGTTTAGCTTGGAAGATACTGAAAGTCATATTCATTTAATTAGCCTTCCAGTCTACTGGCAACAGGTCTAGGAGTTTATCTCTGCTCAGACCCCCTCCACGATAGGTGCTTTTCAGGTCCCACACATTGAATTTGGAAGTAACTTCAGGAATTATGAACATGAGGGGAGGATGGTACTTGTCAAAGTCAGACAAGATGTGGGTGGGCTCTTCCACAGCTCGCTTGCACAGCCGATTCTTGCCAGCACCCCTCACATCCCACCTGTCAGCCCAGGGCTGGGTTTTCAATAGGGCATGATAAGATTTTTGACATAAAGTCTGAGTGCCTGAGATTCAGAATATCATTAAAGAAGCCTTGGTTTTTAGTGGATGAGACGTTCAGCAACGGAAGACAGAGGCTCTGGGTGCCATATGCAGACCACCTTCTATGTGTGCCTGTATACCTCAGGACAAGAAACCAGTGACTGGTTTGCATTACCGTGATCCCCACACCCTGAACCACCAGTACTCTGAAGTGCCTGCAGTACCCAAATCAGGCATTCCAGTAGAAAGTTTGGAGATTATTAGGATTATATTCAAGTTCTGTGGCTCTTGAAAACAGGGACCATGATTAAAAGTTCCAATTTGTTTTTCAGAGGGAGCAGAGAGGACTTGACCTTTCCTCCGATGCTATAATCTCCTTTCTCTTCTTTGGGATGTTCACGAGATAGAGAACCTTTCTAATTTTTTATACATGGGAAGAAACTCTCTCCAATGAAAAATAATAAATCTTTCATCATAGCTCATTTACATCTATCTCACTACCAGCCCAGGAATGCTGGTCTAAACAGAGACAATCTCGAAAAACAGACAGGTAGTCAGGGGGAGTAGCAATGCGGACTTCATTTTAGACATCAAAGCAGTCGTTAACTGAGCAGCTCTATTTATAATGTTGGTAGATTTTCAATGCACTTTCACAGAATGAGATAGACAATTAAAGAGGGGAGGTTTTATGTCGATGAGTAAGTAAATGTTTCATTTCTAAAATGATTTGTCTTAAATGAGTTGCTTAAGGTTCTGTTTATAGTCTTGGAGTACTGGAGTACTGTCACACCTCGGCTGGTAACATCTACCCTCAGGGGCTCAAGGGAATAGCATCTGGCCATGTGTTTTTTTTCTCCAATACCTTGTTAGCACCCTTTGCTTCCCAAAACACTTTTTTTTCTGAGGTCCATGTTACGAAGAGCAACATTAAATCCGACTTCTTTTGGCCCTCTCCACCACAGGACAAAATCCTGCATGACAAGGTTCAATCCTTTCATTTTTTTTTAATATTTACTGGACTTTTTCTTCATTGAACATTGAGGCTTGAGTTTGTGGAATAACTCAGGGCTGGGAAAGTAAGGAGACTGGGTTTTCCTGGTCCAGATATTGCCAAAGAGGGAAGATGAAGGACATGATGGGAAGAGAGAGGAGCTGCTTACGGTAAGGCCGCTGAGTATAGTTCTGGAGAACAGGGTTTTGACACGAGGTTTCCTATGTGGCACCTTTCCCACCTGGGGAAATGTAACTCCCCTGTCTGGGACCAATTAGTCACCTGGTGAAGGAAAACAGGAACTATAAACTGATTTAAGAGTCCTGCCCTCTCTTGCTGTAACATTCATCCAGCGATGACTTCAGAGCCACTATGGGGAAAGGGGAGAGCTGCTTGCAAGAAACACTTTTGCCTTTGTTTCTCCTTGGTGGCCTCAAGGAATTGATCAGACCAGCCTGGGGCAGCATCCAGGCTGCCCGTTTCCTCCCTGATGCTCATTTCTGCTAATATAAGTATCCTGCACCTCTCATGCCCTCTGAATGTCATACAAGACATTTCCAGAGCCCCAACTTCTATGACTCCTGAAGAAAAACTGCTTTATTTTTTTTTTAAAAAAGAGCATGTGTTCATCTCTCAGAGTAGTGAAGATGAATTTAATGATGTGGCTTCCTAAATGCTCTGCATCAGAAAGCAAGTAGAATACAGAATTGCTCCTTGGCAAAGTCTGACGCTGTCCTTAAGGTAATTTCAGAGTCTGCAGAGAAGGTTTTCCTATTTTTGAGGGTTTGATATTGCCACCATGACCTCAAAGTCTTTCTGTTTGAAATTGTAACAGTGTGTTGAGATGCATGTTGGTTATTTCAAGGACAGAAAGGGACTCAGGTCAGATGTATTGAGCTTTGTGTGTTGAACACAAGACTCACAATATAGCTGAGAAGAATATGTACCGAGGGGAAGAGCATATTGTGGCCGACAGAGAAAAACAATAGATACCTTGGAAAAAAGCTGAGAATAATCATGTAGTGATACTTCCTCAAACACCTTCCCAGGCATCAGCAATTTGCATCTGAACCAGAGCGGCTGCCTTTGTGTTCAGTAGCCCTTGGGTTTTTTTATTTTCTTCTATGAGTTTCTTTAGCTGCTCATTGGACCTGGATAAGCTATCGGTGAAGGTCTCTCACTGTAGCCTCTGGAGACCAACACTGCTGCTTCTGTCCTGCTGTGTAGTTTCAACTGCCAGGTGCTTCTGGTAGGGCTGGTATGCATGAAGCAACAGCCTTGGATATGAGGAATCACAGCAGTGGGAGAGGCTTTCCTGCAGGGTTTTACTGCAGCTGGGGTACATCCCCTGGCAGCACCCTACGTTCAGAAGAGGTTTTCTTGAGGGTATTTTCCCGACAGCACCTTGGATATGGGAGAATTGATTAGTGGGATGTCTCTCTGGAGACCAGAAGCACAGCACTAGTTGTAGAGTTTCATCACTGTTTAACTGGGCAATACAAAGCTCAATATAGGTGTGATTCTTGGCTGAACTGTCTGCAATAGGTAACAATGGAATCTTGTCCTCCACCTCCTTCTCCTCCTGCTGCTAATCCCAGCTGTGCCCATACAGCTTCCAGGGCTGGTGTAATGTGAAGCAGACAGCAGTGTGGACTCTGCATGAAAAAAGCAGCCTGTCCCACTCCTCTTCTCCTTCCAAAAGCAGCCACAAAACAGGAATGAGGAGTGAGGGACCTGGACTCAGATAAGGGTGCATATGTGGAAGAAAACATATGTAGAGTCACAACGTTGTTTACTGAATGTCTTTATGAATTTGGAAGACACTCCCAAGACACTCCCTCACCCTGCAACCCTGCACCTCTCTCACCTCCTCATCTTCACGCATGCCTAACAGGAGGTTGGCACTGACCTCACCGACACTCAGATCTGATAATACCAAACAAACATTTTCACCTTTCTGAGACCTTCCTTACATGTAAGCCTCGCCACACTGCAGTCAAGGTAGCTGAGAAACTCTGCCCAGATCCGGAGGCATTCCCACTCCCTCTCCCACCTACCCATACATCCCTTGTGCCCTGACTGGCCAAGTGTCTTGCTGAGAAAGGCAGGGGAGCAAGCTGAGGTGCTCCTGGGAAGGCTCTGCACCAATCTTCCCTCTTGCAAACCCAAATGAAAGGCAAGGATGTTTCCTAAAACAGCCTCCGAGAAGAACGGGTTAACCCAGGAGGTAGTGAAAGCCACATGAGAACTACACAGGTGCAGCAACAGTTTTTATTTGGTAAATATCAGCCCAAGAGGAGGCTCATGAAAGAATATGCCTCTTCTGCAACTAGGAAGAGTGTGGTTAGGAGCACTTGCCGAGCTAATAAAGGCTGTTGAAGCTTCAGCTTCCGTTGGTGGTTAACCCCGTGACATCGCTCCGCTCCTCTGAAAACAGCACCTGACTGATACACAGCTTAATTGTGTGTGATATAAACACGTTTTTATCGTGTTATCCTGCCATCGAGCACACAACCGAAAGGTGCTGCTTAATTGAGCAGGGGGTAATTTGTACACAACAACATGGGGTTGTGCATAATAGAGTGCTGGGGTTGGCACAGGTAACCAGGGCTGCCCCTGCTCGGTGAGCAGCTGCTGGAGAGGTTGCAGGGCAGAGAGCTGAGATGCGATAGGAAAATGATCACCCTTGTGGTTAAATACCAAAGCTCGCTGACCTATTTCCTAGCAAATGTATTCATTTTTGCTTTGGTGCTCTTCTCTGTCTCTCAACGAGGGGCGCTTGGATCTAATGTCCAAGTTGTGCAGCTGTTGGTCCATCTGAGACACAGGCTCAGATAGCAGAATCACCTCAGTCTGCAACACCCAACACCTCCAGGCCAAGGCTCTACAGGGAAATACAAGCTGCAGAGCTGGACGGAGCCCTGAGCACCAAGCTGATTTCTGCATTAGGAGCTTTTTTGCATCGCCATCCGAGAGCACTTTTGCATCTGATTTTCGAGCAGCCAGAGGCATACTAGCAAAAAGCTCCCCACACTTTGTGTCCCTGCTCTAAAGCTGCTTCATGACCTCAAGGGCTATTTTTTCCCCCCTGTTTTCCTCCAGGAGCAGATAACGTTAAAATTGGAGGAGGATGTGACATGGATCTGGGCTCACCCTACCCTATGGTAACATCCAAAATCACCGTCACATCCTCTCCTGAGCTGGGAATGGCTGTTTTCTCTCATCCACTGTGTAATCCCAAATAACCATGTAAGGTGTTTCCCAGGTTCACTGTCCATAAATATTCCTCTGTTTTCTCCATCCCTAAGCACTATTAAACTGTATTTTGGATACTAAGGAAGATGAGGGAAACAGTCTGCAATGGCAGTGAAGTTCACACAAAATCTGTATTCCAGGAGCTTCTCCCTCTGCAAATGGAGGCCTCTGTAAAGGTATTTTATTTAGGATAAAAAATGTCTATTTTTTTTCCTCCAGAATTCTATTTGTCTGCAAAGCATCACACACACACCCATGGCTCTGTAGGCACACTACAGTTTTAATATTGCTTTGGTTCACGTTTCACTCACTCCACATCAGCAAAACACCGTGTGCAGAGTTGCAGCCCACTTCCAGGCTGGTAAATGGCTCCCTGGAGGTCCTCCCTCACCTGGGCGAGCTCTGCTCTGCAGAAGTCCAGCACAAAATGATGGGGTTTAAGACCTGCCCCACTGCAAGGCAGCAGAAATTTTCTCCTTACTTCACTAAGGCAGGATTGGGCCAAGGCTGCAGTGGATCATGGCTGATCCTACTTGACTTTCATTCCTCACACCTTCACCACAGTGCCTCCATCCATCGGCTGTGACAAACATCCTTTTCCCACCCCTTCTTCCTCTCTCCGCTGTCCTCCTCTCCCAGCCTCCTCTCCTTTGCACAGCCAGGCTTGTCACAACACTGATTTCTTCAGGCATTAATTTATGAACGGTACAGGCAGCCCTTTGGAAATTTACCCCTTCATGCCAACTTCCTGCTGTGTGGAACACCTGCATTTAACAGCAGAGAAGGAAAACAACCACCACAGTAAACCTTGGGTAAAACTGGTTTCAATTAGGAGTCTTAATTGCAATGAAACTGAAAGGAAACAAAATGGATCTTTGCTTATATGAGCTCTCCTCCTTCTCTCCCCTCACTGCCCTCTTCATTCCCTCCAGCCCGGGTGAAGCATCACATCTCTTCTGTTCCCACCTAGGCGCTCAGCATCCCTACAAGTGGCCTAGTCCCCAAATCTGTGCCATCTTTCTCATTTGCCCTCCTAACAGGATGAGGCAAAAATTCAGCCACAGACATCATGGCTGCAATAGACCCTCAGACACTTTGGGACAACTTCTTCTATACCACGGGCCGGTGTTTCTCAACCAGATATCCCCTTACTGAGTTCAGTAACTTGCTTTTAACTAAATTAAAGACCCAGAGACATCAACTTTCACTTTTCTTCCCCTCACCCATATTTTCCTGGGTCTGGGATGTCAGTCATCACACAGCCAATGTAGCTGACTTTCTGATTGAATGGAGCTCAGCAGGAGGCTGTGAACTTCCACGTGTTTTCCCCTCACCCTGTTGCAAATATTCTCCATGCAAGAAGACTGAAAGGTGCAATTTCCCCATTTTAACCCAGATCTGCTCGAGGTGTGGTTATTTTCATATTTCAGTCAACACAGTTTCGTGTCTCTTGGCAGAGGGAGCATGGTGCTGTATGCAGTATCACATCCGCAGGTGTTATGGCTGCTGCCACACTAAGGAGGTGTGAGGAGATGGTTCGGGCTTGTCACACCTACATTTCATCATAAAAATGTTAATGGATCATTCCAGAAAGTCTCTGCAATCTTTTCAATTGCATTTACCAGTTGTTGTTTTGGACATTCTTGGCACCAGCATGGCCCGTTTGTGCCTCGTTTCTGCCTATGGAGAACTGGAGGTGGGTTATGTACAGTGCTTCCTCTCAGCTGCAAGGGTTTGCAGACTCCAGTTCCCCCCATCGTTAAACTTGGGACTCAAAAGCACAGTGCTGCTGCCCTGAGCTAGCAGCACAGGATGTTTTATTTCCCTCTCTACCAGCAGGAGATCCCAGTGATGACAGTGATGATGGCAGGGGGATCTAAGCTATTCCTCCCGGCTCCCTGCATAAATGACTACTAGACCCAAGTGGCAATGGGACCTACCACACACGGAGATGGCTGAGGTTCAAAGCTCAGTGATGCCATCACCGTGGGTGACCTCAGGGTGCCTGGGTTTGTCTGTTTTATCATTGTTTCTGATGTTGTTGTACTATATACAAAGATATACATACAGTAGCCTGATGTGAAAAAACCCTTACAGGTGTTATCATCAGGTTGTATGGTTTGCTCAACAGTCATGTTGCCTACACTCTCCTTTTGGCAGGAACTGCTTCATGTTGCGCTTTGTCCTTAGTGGCCTGTTATGTCCTGGTTGCTGCTGTTCATCCACATGACCTGGTGAGACCAAAAGTGAAGATGGATATTTACCCTAATCGACATTTCCCTAGAAGAGGCCGGGTTGTTATTGCTGGAGAGAAACTGTGCTCTTCCTTAGCTGATGTCAGTGCAGGGCCTTGAAAACAGGTAGAAGAGCTCAAGTCTCATCCAGCAGAGATGAGTTTCAGCAAAATTTAAGCACATATGGAAGGACTGTTGGCTTCCAGTAGGGTTGAGGAGAGAGCAAATAGCATCCCAGGATTCACGCAGACATTGAGGGGACTGAAGGACTATCCATGTCGTTGCCAACTGACTGTGGTAGTGGGGATGGCCCTTTGTAATTCAGGTGCTGCAGGTGGACGCTTAGAGCTAAGGGATGGAGCTGTGTTCCCTGCCAGCAAACACATAAGCTGTTGGGTGCATTGCAACTCCCAGCTGTGTTTCTCCATGTCTGTACCACCATCAGTTAAAGGAAAGTGCTTTTTCCCTCCTGTGCCAACAAACTTTGTTGTCAAGGAGGCAAAATGTGACTTGTTTGAGGTAACCAGGACGAGAGTGCCACCTTTCTTACAGCAAAGCCACCTGTCAAAACCTTCCTGCCTGTGACACAGCCGTGAAGGCAACACAGACAGAGCTTGGTGGTGCGCTCGCCCGGGCAGAAAGCTTTATCTGTCGTTCTCCCGCAGTGCTGGGCGCGTGTGGTAAAACTGAAATCTTTCTCAGCGGAGCCGAAGAGCGTAGCTGTGGTCGCTCTGCAGCGAAAGAAGGGATCGGAGTGTGTTTGATCTGGAGGAGGTCCCGGTTTGCCTCGAACCATAGCTGACAGCCGCGAGAGCTGCAGCTCCCATCCCTGCTGTGGTCAGGACTTGCTGAGCGCCGGCACACAACAAAGGGTGGCTGAGAGGCATGTACCTTCCTGGCTGTGACCTGCCCTGACGATGGGGAACTGCGTCTCAGTTCTTGGCGTGGTTAAAGACGTTACCCCCGTTCATTAAGCCACGGCTCCCGCTTCAGACCCATCCTTCCCTTCTCGCAGTTAATTTCCTTATTTGCTTTAGCAGAGGTGGGACATGTCACACTGTTTCTGGAGCAGAGACATGTCGGAGAGCTGGAAGCCAGCCTGGCAAAATACTTGTTTGTGTGGTTTGTTACGATAGGGATGAGGCAGTTTGGCAGCAGAAACAGAAGAGGAAACAAAATAGGATTCTCTCCCAACCATCTTGCAGATTTTTGCAGCAGTTTTGTCCTGCCCTTTCTCCTTGTTCATGAGCCTCAGTTTCTCCACCTGAGAAATGAGGAGAGTTGCTGGTATTTTGGGCCAAGCTACAAGTGGCCACTCACTGTTGTGGCTTAGGTTAAGATTAGACTGTGTGTGTCGTGGAAATGGAGGAGAAATGCAGACTGTTCTTACCACTGAATGAGTGGGCCTTAGCACTCGTGTTTTTCACACATCGAAACCAACTACATACTTTCAGTGCGCACAGTTTTCCTGCAGGGTTACATGGACGGCACTGGAAATGAATTTCTGGGTCATCAAATTCAGTCCCTCATGTCTGCCAGTCATCCTGTCTAGTCCTCCTCCTAACAAACTTCTCAGGTTTTCACCGACATGCACTTTTCTTAGCCCAAACTGTTCCAGACCTAGAGTACGTTGAAGATTAGCCACCTTTTCCCACAATTACTTGGGAGTGGAATTAAAGAAAAGCAAAACAATAAAGACCGAAAGTCAAATTTTCACAGATCTCTTTAGGAGTGACATGTCTTATATGTGGACAGCGGTGGCTGCACCATGAAGAGGGCACAGGAGACTGCAGCACCCAGAAAGCAAAGACAGAGAAGCTGCATCAGCTTCACTATGGTGCTCTGAAGGAAACACCATGGATAATGCAAACAGCCCAGCATGTTTTGTTACCTTAGTATGCAGTTGGGTATACACTGCCACTGGACTACATGTAACTATTTGAGAAGAAACTCCTTCCTACAGCCCGGTTTGCAATGTGCAAAGCAGACCAGCTCCAGCTCCGGACTAGCTTCAGCATGGGCCCAACCCCGATCCCCACATCAGCGGCAGCATAGCTCCCCCCTTGCTCAACCCTTTGCAATCAAGTGTTCCCAGGCCGTGTGTTTATAGGGGCCCTCAGGAAGGTGAATGAGCAAAGGTGTGAAGTCAATGTGCTCCAAAGGCATTTAACCCTTGCGGGGATGGTCTCATTCAACAATAAAGTCACCTTACATCGCTTAATCCTCCTCTGAGAATTAAGCACTAAAGGCGTTTTAATCCTAAATGAGAACATGCACACGTGCTTTAATTTATGGGCACTGACTTCACACCTGTAGTTAGCTGACCTGCCTTCACTTCCCTGCATGTCCTGGTGTAAGAAAACTCTAATGAGATGCAAGTGGAATTTGAGCGATGCTGTGGCTATTAGTTCTCTCTGAGGTTTCTGTGGTTTGGGTTTCAGTGCATTCCTTGTGTTTGGGGTGAGGTCTTTTTCCCCTTTTTGGCCTTTTCAGACACCCTTTCATTTTTTGTATACACACCTTTGATTAGAAGAATCTCAGATGGGTGAATTTTACCCCCAAAGAAACACATGGTTTTGACCATTAGAAAGGTTTTGAATCCTGTTGGGGTATGAGGCAGCCTCCACGTGTGGCTTGGATTAATTCTTTGAATGAGAGGGACTCTTCCTTTAAACACATGCTTCTCCTTCACAGAAGCTCATTACTCCAAGTGCTAAACTAAGCTACTTAAGTTACCTAGTTGGTCTGCTAATGCTCTGTCTACATTGCGAAAAGTAATTTTCTCTGGGGTGGTTCAGGTTAGAAACAATTTTTGGAGAAATCTCTCTCTTTGTTGGCTACACTCTGAGAGTAGAGACTAGGCAGGTCAGACAGACACCTAAATTTTGGTGGTGCAACCGTTCTGCTGTGCTGGGCTGGTTTTTTGCTTCCAAAAAGGAACTCAACGATGGTATGTGTAAGGGGGAACCAAGACCACCTACATTGATTTTTTTTTTATCAGCCATTAACTCTTCCACTTTGAGGTGATTACACAGAATGAAACGTGGGCAGGATTATGTTGTGCTAAGGCACCGATAACTTTCCTGGCTGGAAAATTTTGCCCTAACCTTCTAAGAATATTCTGGAATTTCCATTACCCTCAAAGTTAATCTCTGTGGGGATAGAGACTTGGACTTACTGCTACCAACCTCATGAATTTATCAGAAGACATCTGTGCCCTCAGGTGCAGTGGTACCCAACAGGCCGAGTGTTGGTTTAGGGCATCGGGAACAAAGGCACATCCCCTCGTCCTGATGTGTTTTGGTTTCCTGAGCTGAGAAATAATATCTATTCTCTTTGCTTTGAAACTGCTGTTGACACTTGAGGAATCTAAGATCCTTCAGGAGTGATGATCTGAAGCAGGCAGTAACTTCATCTCCTAGATAAGCTTTTCTTGCTCTGTTGACTACGTGGGGAGCCCAAAAGACTGACTATTTTCTGTTTAAATATGAGATTTGCTTAGTACTAGGGCCCTTAGTGAGGTTCTGGGTAAAAAAGTTGATGCCATTATAATAATGATAATATTATTATTATAACGTGCTCAACATGACACTTCATCCTCCATGTGAAGCTAAGTGGATACACTCTCCCATGTGTTACAACTCTTCCATGTGTTGTTATCACTATTTACTCATTATTCCTGTATCCAAAGATGTTTATTGCTTGATGGAACTAAAAAAGGAAAAGGGGCCTAGGCTGAAACTGCCTCTCACTCACAATCACTTCCATCCACTAAAAAGAAGAGGAAAATAGCGAAGAGTCTTCGCTCAAAGGATTACTTGGTTTTGATTTCGCTGTTGTTGTTGATGACTCTGTAAAGTCTTTGTGGCAAATATAAAATGCCCTCACCTACGCTCTGATACCTGGAAATCAGCACCATCTGGTCAACTACTCTGAGCTTTTTCAGGAGCTGACCCTCTTCTTTTCAATGTGTGAGCTGCTGCCAGATTTTAAGCACGTGAGTGGTAGTGTCAGAACCGGTGGGCTTTGTCTGCACTCAGAATGAGATACACCCTTCCAAGGATTTTTTTTTAGGAGGGATTGTTATTTATTTCTAAATAATCGGAAAATTTGAATCATTGTTCATCTGTAGTTCTCAAAAAGCTGTCTGAAAGCAGCAGAAAAGCTTAATTTCCACGTGAAATCGTGTTCAATTACACAGCGGAGAGGCAGAAAACCAAGTGATCTTTAAGCCATTGCAAGATGTAAAAACACACACTCCTTTCATTAAGAGGTGCCGAAGCACCTTTCAAGCCACCCTTAGTCTTTAGGGCTGAAAGGTTCCCAGGCCTTGAGGCATTTATATACAGACTTTCCCTGGCTTGAAATGTCTGGCACTTTCATTTTAAAGAAATAATTAAATTAATATTTAAAATAAACTTGAAAGCGATGTGTCGTAATATTGCAGGACAAGCTTCAGTCTTGCAGGTGAATGAGAACACGCTGTTGTGGGTATCACTTTTTCTGCTCTTCCTGTGTCAAACTTCATGCACTCATTTAAATCACAGAGCTCAGCAGATCTCAAAACAATTTGCAAAGGAATTACAATAAATTAGACTTATCCTCTTTTACAGAGAAGGAAACTGAGGCAAAGAGAAATGAAGTAACTTGGCAAGTTGCTGCAGCTGGTCTGTTGCAAAGGCAGGCAGGACTCAGCTCTTTGGGCTAGTCGTGGGTGTCGTAGCGTATTGTGCAATGCTATGTGCAAAATGCCTATTCTCTCATTGTTATAGACTAAATCCGAAGAAAATCTCGAAATACACTAATCCAAACTGACGCTACACCTTTCCTTTTTAAGCGGTACAAGAACTACTTTGAGATCTTCGCTTCACACTTAATAAGATGTTACAAAGTAAGTAGACTCCGGGGATTTTAAACATTTTCTAGACCTTTGAGCAGTGGGACTTTAAACTACTCCCCCATGAGCATGGGGCTGAGAGTGTGCCCCTTCTGTTTTGTCTGAGGCCAAGGTTTCCTACGACCCTAGGACTCCCTGAGAGATACCACGAGATTCATGCTGCCATCAAGCTGCAGGACACAGAACACGGTTACTTTCAGCTTCCAATTTGGAAAACAAACCCAATTCTTCAGTCCTGAACCAAAGAAATCTGTTGACAGTATAAGAAAAAAAAAAAACCAAACCAAACAACCAAACCCACAACCCTCATCTCCACGATCTGTCCTTAAGTCATTTCTTTTCTTTAAGGTGATGAATTCTCCTCCAGCTTGCGCAGATGTGTTTCACGGGGTAGAGATGTGTTTAAAGGGAGGTGCCTTTTTTCATGCCCTGGTGAATTTGGCCTCTAGGTAGCAAATTCTTCCCTCTGTTATTCCACTACAAGCTCATGCGCTTTTTCTGGGGCAGGGAACCTGTGTTTTTTTTCAGTGCACATAAAGAGCAGGGTGCACTGCAGTTCTGGGCCATGGTTTGGGGCTCCTGGGCACTACCGCATGCTGCATAATTAATACTAGTAATGAATAATAATAATAATAACAACAATAATAATAATAATAATGGCTGAATGTGAGTGAACCCCATAACCTTGCCCTTGGGTGCCTGAGTAGGAAACACAAGCCAAGGTGATTCAAGAGAGACACCAACACCAGAGTTACTGACAGCAGTCCCAGCAGCTGGCTTCCCTAATAAGCATTATAGATGTGGCTGGGAAGGGTAGGCAGAGCACAGCAATTTCACATTGCTAGGCTCCACGAACAGGGCAGTGTACCATCACCGATGGAGTCATTTCAGTCTCGACTGGAAAACCAGTGGGAATTATTGCTCCGGAACATTTTTCATTGAAGAGAGAGCAGCCCCAGAAGCAACCTCTGAGAGCGGCACTGGGCTGTAAAATGAATTGCAAACAACTATTGCTTTTATGTCTTCTATACAAATGCTTGAGTGATGAGACTCAAGCTATTGTGGAAGGTTGCTTTGTGGTGCCAGCCAGTTGGCTATCACTGGAACGATTAGCAGCTCTACCTGTCACCTCTTTATTCGAACAAAATGGATCCACTTAGATTCTGGCAGGTTCCTACTGACCCTTAATCTGTTGAGGGATACATCCTGAGGGGGTGCTGAGCACCTCCACCTTCCAGCTATGAATGCACTTCTATGAAATGAGCATCCCCTTGAGAGAGTATAACAAATGAATGATTGGAGTTTGTATTCCTTGCTCCACTGTTACTATTTCTATTCTGACTTCATACCTAGGCCCCTTCTTGTGGTTTCAGAAGGCTGTCTGATACCTGGAGAGGAGGAACCTGGTCTTCATGTCACTCCTTCAACATGATGCTCCTGGTGCATAAAAACCTTTTGATAGCACAACCTGTCCCTCCACAGCAAAACCCAGGACATAACACCGGCAGCTCAGCACGTATTTAAGTCCTCTGGTAAATAAGAACAGAGTGAAACTTTGCACTCAGAAAGAAAAAAGGGATTGGCCACATATCCCAATGACAATGTTTCTCATGGTTTCCGTTCAGCCTGGCATTTATTGCCTCTCCCAGGAAGATCCCTGAGCAGTGGCAGCAAAACCAATTGTTGGAGTAAGCAAATATTGTATGAATAAAGAACTTCAGTATGCCAAGCCAAATCCTGCCCACTTCCAGACTACTGTAAACTCAGAGAAACTCTCTTGACTTTGGTGGCATTGTGGTGAATAAAAAGCCCAGCTCTGCAGGGCCCTTCCCAGTCGTTCCTGGAAGGGTCAGCCTCTGCTCTGAAATCCACCACACCCTTGCTCTTGCCAGCAACCAACTCTTAGGTCACAGCCGTTAACCTACTGCCAATGCCTTTCAATTAGTATTTTTGCCCCGGCTCCTCCCTCATGGAAGGCTTTTCCTGAACCTCGCTCCTCTGATGTTTAGAAATCTTCAAATTTCCAGCCTTAGGGTCAGTTTGTTCTTGTGCCAACATTGTCCTTCTGCTTAAACAGCTCATTTCCCTCAGTGGCTCTTGCCCACCTTCCCCTCCCTGTGCTGTATTTATAGAGAGCAATCATATCCCCCGCTAGCCAGTGCATGCTCAGCACCTTCCAGTATAGGTCCCTGGCATCTGTCTTATAGGCATGGCTTAAAGTGCTTCCTCTGCGTCTGAGCGCAAATAGAGTTCCCACCCTGCTCCAAACACGATGCTTGCGCTCGCTGGATCTGGTCCAAACAGCCCCAGGATTGCCTCTATACTTAATTTAAATGGCAACAAAAATAAATCTCAACCCAAGCAGCCTCCTGGGAAGGGCTGTTAGCAAAAAATGGAGATGCACGCTCTTCTCCCAGTTCCCTCCGCCCGAGAATAAAGGGCAACTCGAAGTTGCTGAGGCTGAATTCCCACCTCGCCTCGCTGGTGCTCTCCGCCTGCCCTGCTTCTGGGGTCTCGCTGGGGAGGGGAGCCCCTGCAGTGGTGCTGATAGGACCGGAGTTGTCTGGCTGCCAGAGCGAATCAGAACAGCTCTGTCTCTAGCATCCTGCCGCCTGTTAATTAATGCATTAATGAATTGCCTTCTAATTCCTATAATCATCCTTATTTTGAGGGGTGAACAGGCTTTCAAGGTTGCATGGCTTGCCCAAGGCATGGAGTTAGTGGCAAAGCCAAGAAAGAAACCCGGGTGCCCTGAGTCCTGGGCTGTGCTGTGCTTGCCAGGCAATAACGTTCCCTCCGTGGCCGGGCCAGATTGCTCTCCTTTTGGTAAAACGTCCCACACACCATTTCCTTCACTCCAGCAAACGCGCTCGGTGCGACGAAGCACCTTTTTTCTGCCTTACAGCAAGACTGCAGAAAAGCGTGTAACAAACCGAGATTTGAAGCTGCCTTCAGCAGTTCCTAATCTCTGCAAACGTTATACTCTTTGTGGTAAGGAGCTTGGGAAGCTCTCCCTGCCTCCTTTGTGAAGGCAGATACGTGGAGCTGGCAGGGTATTGTTTTCACTTCTGAGTCGAGCTCGCCTTCTGTACGCAGATAAAACTTCCTTCAAAGTCAATAAGAGTTCTGCTGGAGCCCATAAGCCTGATTTGTTTTTAACTTCTATGTTACTTCACTGACATAAACAAGTTCAAACTAGTGCTAATGCTCTATGCAACCCGTACTGATGCTGCAGAGGGAACTGGGTAGTGGTCTGGTTAGCGCATCGCTGGGAAAACTGTGCCGTTCCGATGACCAAATGTCTGGTTTTCTGTAATTAATAAGAAATCAACCTTTTTTTTTCAATTGTTCACACCAATGCATTTTTATCTTCATGTCTAAGTTGAAAATAACCTCCTAGAACTGTGTGTGTTAAGATGAGTGGGATTCTCTACAGTATGTTTGATACTATGGTTATTATTTATTATTATTTTACTCTCATGAGTATTTAGAGTTCATCACAGAATTAATACTTCAAGACAAATTAGGCAGAATTTATACTGACCAAATTCATCCTGGAGCTACTCCAGTGTCTTTGAATTAACTCCTCTTGAGATGGTTTCATAGACTTTGTATATAAAGTGACAATTAACTTTTTTCAATTTCCTGTATAGTTATTATTCACCAGCGCAGCCTTTCTACTCACCAAATGAGAATCTACCTCACAAAAATATGCGTGCAGTTTATTAGATGGATTCATTCTTCCAATGCAGTAACGTTTCCTGCGAGAGGTGGAGGACTCTCAGTTTACACTGATGGTTATGGCTTTTGGGTGGGAAATTTTCACCAGAAAAAGACCCTTTTGGAAAGAACCTGTAGATTTTAATACATTTTTTTTTTCCCTTTGAAAACGTGAAAAAACCTGGAGTGGCACCAGCATTGCTGAGGGTCTTGCCTGTTCTCTGCTTATGACTAATGTTGAAAGTGATCTCAATTTTATATTAAAAGTTATAAAATACACCAAACTTTGACCAGGTTCTACGCTGTATTGCAGCAGTGGGACTTTGAATGTCTTGTATTCAAGGGTAAAACCAGAGCCGTAAAGTCCCACCTCCCAAATGCAGCATTTTTAATTGCTCCAAGGTCTGCTCAGACTACAACTTCCTGCCCAGAAAAGCAACGGTCTGGGGCTATGGGCTGGAAAGCGCCGCTCTCTCTGCTTGTACTGCTTGCGTGAGAGAGGGTATAGAGGGCTGTTGGCGATTTATGGAGAAGAGGCTGTGGAAGACCTAAAGAAAGAGATCAGAGGAGGAGGCAGAAGGGAGGCTCCTGCCTGGTGGTATGAAGATTGCTGATTCAGGGCTGCAGCCCTTGCAGGAGTTAGTGTGCTCTGCGGTGCGAAGGGAGCCAAGCCACTTATGCAATATTAATATTAATAACTGCTTTGCACTTCTATAGTGCCTTTCATCCGAAGATTTCAAAGCGCTTTACAAACATTAATTAATTAAGGCCCATAACACCCTGTGAGGTAATGCAAGTAGATATTACAGCTCATGCAGAGGCCAGAATTGCCAGCATTACAGGTATAATCCTCTAGCAAGAGTTAACTTATTCTTGAGCAAGCTTTCTTACTTATAGGCATAAACAGGCTTCCCTTTAACACCAAGCGTGTCTTTTTTTTTTTTTTCTTCTTCCCCTTGATCCGTCAGTCTTCACACAAGCAAAACTCCCACTACAAGGCAGCCAAATGAGGTGAATGAGCAGCACTTCCATCTCCCTGCTTGCTGCTTCCTCTTTGATCGTCTGATAAAATTGTAGGATATCGAGAGGCTGCAGAGTTGTGTCACGTATTAGTGTCCTGCTTCTGTGGGGTTTCCCTGTTCTAAATATACTTAGCACCAGGGAGATTAAAAAGGGAAGTGCACTAAAATATGTTTTATGGCACCTGCTTATCAGATGACCTCCAAACAACCTGCAGACATTAGCAAATGCAGCTCTCATCGCAGCTGGTCATAAAAGTCATTAGTGCCATTTCAGCCAGGGTTTTTTTAACCATTCCCAGCTCCTGTATTTCGGGGCTGAGGTGGGAGCTGGCAGGGAAAATCTGTTAAATCTGCCTCCCTGCTCATTGCAGCCACTCATTTAACTTCCATCTTGTGCTTTCTCAGCTCAGTGTTCGTGCCCATCCCATTTTCAGCCTGTCTTTCCCCCCACAGGAAGTTGCGGGTTGAGGAGATGTGGGGTGCTTCACCATCTAGCCTGTCCACTCTGCATGGGACAAGAGTGGAGGCCTAGCTGAGGTCCATGCCGTGCAGCTCTGAGTGTACCTACAAAAGGGTCCTGTCCTATAAACAGCACTGAGCACACGCTGAGACCTGGATTGACACCGCTGGCCACGCTGAGTCACGTCGTGCAATTAACTGTGCTGGCGCGTGTCCCTCAGTGAGTCCTGGCAGGAGCAGACCTGGCCAAGGGGAAGCTGGGTGGTTGGAAAGCCACATTTGGGCTCTTATATTCCAGTGCTCTCATGTACACCGTGGTTTGGAACACACAGAAAGCTGCTGTTTATTGTATGGGCAAGAAATACCCATTTTTCTGCCATTAGCCCCTTTCCAACCCATCTCCCCTGTCCCTTCTGGGACTGGATGCTCTGAGTAATTTGGGATGGAGCAGAACTCCATCAGGCAAGCAGAATGTTATGTCTGTCCTGCATGGCCGTTTTGGTAACCACTTGCTACAGCTGGAGAGGAGCAAAGGGACCTTGGGGGAAATCAGCCCAGAGTACACCTTCTCCAGGATTGGCCTATTCAATTGCATTCTGAAACTGCACAGACATTAGCTAATTAATGTGGTGAGTTCATTAAACCAATTAATTGCATTTCTTTCTGTGAGTGGGCTGGGCCTATCAGTCATCTCCATAGAGTGCAGTTTAGGGCGTTAAAAATGTTCTCTTCATCAAATTAAACTTTATTAAATAATAACTCCTTCCAAATTCTAGGCTAGGAATGAACAACGTCACTCTAACCACAAGAGCTGTTTATTGCGCATAAACTTCTTTTACTGCTCTGCCAGCTGTGATAAACCCAATTCAGATGCATATTCTCAGTACAGTAAGCACTTTCTCCCCTTTCATAGTCTTGCATTTACCCAAAAATTCCGTCCTTTTGTGCAGAACTCCCACTGAAATCAATGGGAATTTTGTGTGCAGAAAGAATGCAAGGTTGGGAAGTTATACGTCTGCGTGTTGGCCAGCAAAAGCATTGTGCTTGCCACAAGGGGCTTTTTGGCAGGCGACAGAGTGTTTTGCATTTTTCAAAGGCAAGCAGAACTGAAGAAACACTTAAAGGGAAAAAAAAATTTTAAAAAAATTTGTCTTTTGCCTGTTTTTTATTTTGCTTAATTCTTAAGTGAGTCTGAAAAGACCTCTTTTCATTTTAAAAGAATTTTAAGGTTTGTGTTCTGAAAAACCCTCTTTTTTAAGGTTAAAAATGATCTTCCTTCAGTATATTGAACCTTTCAAAACTCCTGAGTTTATCTGTTAGGTGTCTTGAACAAGACTTTTTTTCCCCTCAATGATTGTTAGACAGCAGACCTGAAAGGTGTTGAAATAAAACAATGACATTTTTTCAAATAATTCAACAAAAATACTTTGGTTTTAAGATTTAATATCTAAATTTCTGCTTTCTAGGTCTGATTTCAAAAAGTTGGGTTTGGGAGCCTTTTTTTTTTTTTTTGGGCTAAAGGCACCACAGAAAGTGACTATTTTAAGATATGTTGAGTACTATGCAGTGAAAACCAGGTCTTCTTCTTGGCATGGACGTTTGAAAACAAAGTCACTCAAAAAACATCGCATTTTAGTAATTTCTCTTCCGTAATTTCATCCTTGGAGATCTATTGGTTTTGATTTATGGCTGCCCAGGACCAAGTAAAAGCAGAATTTCCAGACCTTTAGTAAGAGCAAAGGACACAGGTGTTTAAGTGTCACTGCAGGTGCCTACACCCGAAGCCTACATCTTCAGCTCCCACTCAGCCCTGTGGCGGATTTTCTGGTGCTTATTATGTCCAAGAACAGGTCCAAGTCACACTCCAGCATCCCTCACAGGATGTCACCTTACGTGGGGAAAAGGAAGGAGGGACACATAACATCCTCTCTAGTTGAGGAAGGACAAAACCCCTCACCTATCTCATGAGCAGTTGTTCCAACTCCTTGGTAGCTAACACTGCACTCAACACGGTGTGCACCTACCCACTGATAAAAAAAAAGAAAATCCCAAGATTTGAGTTCTTGCGGCTTTTGAGAGAACTTAGGGGAAGAAATTTGTTGGAAAATTGTGTCTTCCCTTCCTCTCACCCTTTGTTTTCCACATCATGCTTCTACATTTCTACAGGAAACCTTAAAACTGCTCAGCGAGTCAGGTTTTTTGGCTGATCTTTTTCCAGATTTTTCTCCACAATGAGAGCTGAGTAGCCAAATCTCAGGTTTTAGATTTCTTTCTCAGTCTCAAGCACCTACAACGCAGGCATTATAGCACCTAGATTGTACATATCTGAGTCCTTTCATTAGGTCTAGCTCTTCGCTTGGAAAAGATCTGCCTTACTACATCTCAGGATGTTTACATCAAAACCTGAGAACGTGAAGATCCTGCTTCCCAGCTTCTTCAACTCATCATTCCTCTTATTAATTAACTTAGAGCAATTTATATCAAACATGTTAAGAGTAAATTGGAGACTCTTGGAAGAACTCCAGCCAATTACAATGATGGTTAAAAATAAATTCATATCTAAAAGAGAAAAAAACCTGAAAGACCACAGCAGGCCACAAAACACTGTAAGAACTTGAAAATAAAGCTTCAGGGAAAATAATCAATTGCATTGTGGCCCATATTAATCTCCCATCAATAAATACCGTATCTTTCACTGCTTATGGTAATTGCCCCCGTGATTCCCCTTAAAGTGGTTCTCGAGTACTTAGAGGGCCCGTTGATAGCATCTTATCAGGTCTCAGAGCAACGGTGTGAAAGCACAAATAGGAACTGCAGCCTAGTCTGAGAAAAAATGTGGTCTTTAGAATCTGCTGATTTGTCAAAAGGTTGTTGTTTGTCACAGACATTAGTTTTTATCTGCTTAGGGGACAGTTCTTCCAGAGGAGACTCTTCAGCATCTCTCTGATGATGCTGCTCAGCTCGACACGAGGCGGATTTTCCAGGAAAAGAAAATATTGAAATCGAATGAGTCCGGACTCCAGTTTCTTCTTGAAATGGACTTTTTCAGAACCATGGTCTGGATGTTTCGGGGTGGTGTGTGACTTTGCACGCGTTCCTGCCTGAGAGCTGCTGCTGTCTTCAGCCTGAAAAGTAACAGGAAGGAGTTCATGCCGCTGTGAAAGCGTTGTTGTAAAAATAGTTGTCACACTGAAGAGAAGTGGGCTTGGTGGTATTTTTTCTTTTGGAAGTTGTTTGAGTCAGAACTAATATCCATGAAACCTGATTGATGACCTTAATTGACTCTTGGGAAGCGGGCACAATGTCACATCCGTAGCGTGCAAAATGACATTCTCAATCTCCATTTGTTATCAAGCCCATCACCTCCCCTGTGCGTATTTTAAGAATTATCCAGCTGAATCTCTCCTCATGCTCCCTTTGCAGCCAGGACCTATATATTTCACAAAATATATAGGCCAGATCTTGAAGAAAATGCATAAGTGGCCATCAGTGTGGAGTGAACTCTTTGGGTCTAGAAATTTTGCATGCTTTTCACAACTGAGGAATCATCTTGCAGGCACATTTTACCAGTTGCTGGGTGACCCTGCCTGTTTTCTCACCGTACAGCTTGAAAGATGCTTAAACTGCCTGCAGGATATATGTCAGGAGGCATTGGTCAAGTGCAAAAAGATTTCTGGGACGCTGTTCAAATAATACCATAGAAAGTCAGGCAGCACAAGAGATGCACATAGGGATTTTCAGACAACATCCTTCAACTGCATACATTGAGATAATCTAGTGAATATTATTTATATGCGTATGTGCATATGCTACTCTTCTTGAAGAGCACACACAGAATTTGATGGCCTTGTGTTCTCTCATCAATGAGTGTTATACTTGGTTTATTATTTAGATTTCCTTAGGCTTAAGTGGCATTTTCTAGATTTTACAGAAATGTTCCAGAATTTATCCCTTCCAAGGTGCCATGTGCTATTTGAAATTAAACTAAAAGACATCTCTTTGATGTTACTTTTCATTCTAAACTTAGTCACCGTATGCCAGAGCCCCAGTTTTGATTGAACATGGCTTTCTTCGTTTTCGCAAGTATTTTTTTTTTTAAGTAAAGATCTCATTAAAAATTAAATTTTCATTGCCCTGTAATGTATCAGCAAGATTACACAACTCTGATTTACTATTAGGATTGGAAATTAACTTCAAAAGACAAGAAATGGAAAGTGGTGGCTTGTTCTCCTGTGGCACATTACAGCGGTAAGACAGAGTGATGTAGTGATATCAGAAGAGTATTTTCCCCTCAGATGAAAAAAACTCTATCGATTAATTTCCCACCTACATATTTACTTGCATTTCAAGGCACTTTTCTCCCCTAAGTAAACATCTGGGACAAGTCTGGTACTACTATTGTAAAAAACATGAGCAGATAAGAAGTTTCAGTGTTCTGCTACCTCCAACGCCAGCCATTATACTCTATTATATATCTTTAAGCTAAATTAGGCAAAGTATTGAGTGTTCTGGCTTGCACCCAGGTGTGCATTTAAACCCACTCCTGACTACAAGCAGGAGTGGTCCCACTGAACCTGGTTATATGCCATAAAGGAAGCAAGTGTTGAATTGCCCAACTGGGTCCATGCCAGGGTGCAGAGCATTTTAAGGATCCAGGCCATCCCACAGTCATCTCTACGGTTTCTGAGTATCTGCCTTAAGTCATTAAGTTTTCTGAAATGGCATCTCTGTTGTGGTATGTTATCCCTCCTTCCTTCATAAAAACCTTTATTGAAGTTTGAACTCTGTCCTTAAGGCCTGATCCAGACCAGGATAGGAGGCACTACATTCATAGCAGTTCTTGGAGCTGGCTGAAGTCACCCATGTGGGTTGAAGTGTCTTCCTGAAAGAGGCCCTTCTTTTACTCTGCTTGGTCTTAGCCCTATGGACTTTTTTGTAGGGGTGACCTGGAGAAGAAAGAGGACAATCCTGAGTGATTCACCACCTGAGAAAGTTCTGTCGCTTGCAGAAGGTCCTAACACGGGACCTTAAACAGGGCATTTAATGCTTATTCCAAACGGGACAACCCACGGCAATACCTAACTCTTCAGCACGTGTGCCTAGAATGGACCCCCAACTTACTGTTTGGACCTCGGATCAGTATGTGAAGAAGATATAATGCCTTAGAAAATTCATCCCAAAGCCCCACACTGAGGAGTAGGTGGTCAAGAAAGAAAACACGAAATGGAAGTGCCCGAATCAGTGCTGCATGGCTGGGACGATAGGCCCCAGGTTTCTCCTGAGCAGGTCTTCAAAGGAGTGAGCAAAGTCAGCTTTGTTTTACTCCCCTCTAAAAATGCAGTCGCCAAAGGAAAAGGAGGGGCCTGTTACCATTATGTTGTAGTCCAGTGGTTAAAACCACCTGCCCAAGAAAAGCAGGATGAGTTTTTGGTTTGCCTCTGCCTGGGAGGTTCAAACCTACGTCTCCCAATTGCCATGGGAGTACCCCAACCACAAGACTGTAGGTGACGCTGGGTGGAGAAGGCATTTCTGCATTCCTTGGTCAAGCTGTGGGACTGTGCAGGAAAGATGAAGAGATTCCCATGACCCTTTTTAAGGAGAAAGGGGTGCTGAGGCTCTGGGGAATTTCCCCTCATCTTTTTTCAGTCTGATGTCTGTTTATCTAGACAAAGTATGAGATTTGGATTTGGGAAAGAGAAGTGGCAATTTTGGAAGTGATTCGGACAGGCATTTAATGAATAAAAGGTCTTCTACAGATTTATACCCTCTACATTCTTCAAATCTCAGTCCATAGCTCTGTAGTGCAAAATACTTGTGCAGCAAAAAAAGGGGAAACAGAAACTTAAGACAATCCTCCTCTTAATCACCAGGACATGGACTCATGCTCTGCTTGAAAGTCACCTTGGGGTACCACGGCTCTTTCACTTCTTTCTCTCTACTCATTGTCATAGCTTAAATGAGGAAATAAATGCTTTCTCCTCCTCTCCTCCCTGTGCCCTCTATCTCATCCTCACCCAATAACTCAGGGTTTCGGATGGTTTCATGGGAAATGGAAACTCTGAAACCCTGGGGCTGAGGAGGGCCCAGGGCCCACTGTCCCACTTCCTGGGTGAGCGCTTTAATCCTGCGGTTATTACAGGAGCGGAGGGCACTGGCACTGCTGTCTCCTCCTCCGCCAGCTGCATTTAAAAGAAAAAAGCAACTACGACTGCATTCTTGAAGGGTGTGATCCTGCAAGAGGTAGGTGTGTTCCCAGCATACCTCCAGGATTGGGCCCCTCAGGGGACTCTGGTGCCACTCTACCTTGTCATGCCAGATTGCAGTGGGGCTACCCAAGCCAAGCCAGGAGGCACCCGATGAGCTGAGGCACCTCCAGGGTTAGATGGTAGAATTAGAGGTTTGGGGATTGTGATTTTTTGGGATGTTGAAATTCTCCCCAGTCTTTTCTGTCAGGTGTCATTAGCAAGTGTTGAGGCCCTTCAGGAATGACAGCCTCTATGAAGCCTCTAGATGGAGAGGTGGGCACAGCCAGTGAGGTTTTAGTCCCACCTTATAGCAGAATCCCCTTCTGAGGTATACTCTTCTGTTCACAAACCATAGAGGGAAGATACAGAGGTGTCTTAATGCAGATCTCTGATCATGTGGAACAAATATTGACCTGAATTTATGCTTATT
Organism: Bucorvus abyssinicus; assembly: GCA_009769605.1. NCBI lineage: Eukaryota > Metazoa > Chordata > Aves > Bucerotiformes > Bucorvidae > Bucorvus > Bucorvus abyssinicus. Next base: position 4,957,834 of record CM020025.1, read on the forward strand.
CACTTGAAGTGATGTATGGACCTCAGCATATGCTTGGGTTTAAGTATATGGGCTTAAGAGGTGGGCTTAAGTATGTACTTAAGCGATTTGAGACCTTGGGCAAGACTTAGCTTTGAGACCAACAGCTCAGTTCTCATTGCCAGTTCATTCCCTTCAGACTTGGAGTGAGATCCACCTAACAAAGCAGCTGCAGCAGTACATCAGGCAGGCTAAAGGCAGTTGACTGGGAATTATTCTCGTGGTGGACTGGTCATTACTTTTGTTTCTTTCCCTCTGAGGCTCCTTATGAAACAAAAAACATTTTTGTAGAAATGGTTCCCTGAGTGCTAAAGCAACACGGGACGTTAATCTGGAAAATAGGACCATGTCTCCACTGAGACCATATGGATTCTTTTTATAAACTGCAATTTCCCACTTTACAAGATGGAAGTAGCTCTCCTGTGGCTGAAGGAGTCTTTCACACACTGTTTCTTTAAATTATCATTTGCAATCCCTCAAAGAGAAAGAGGCAAAGGAAACTGGGTGGGAATTAGTTGCTCCTTCACGTACATTGCACTAGTTACTGTGTGGGAGGATCATTATTTCTAATGATGATGGATGGTTCCTATATGAAAGCGTTTTTTGCCTCTGTTGTTCCCCAAGTTGGAGCAAGAAAGGGTTACTGTTTTAATGAGAGAAGTTGAAATACTATTTATTGAGAGGGATGAAAAGGAAGAACCATAAAAGCCGAATCAAAACAAATGGAATGCTTTACCTGATCATTTTTATGGCGTTGTTGCTTTCATAACGCACACACAGAGGCTGCCACCGAGCTTTGACTTCAACTATTTTTGCAATCTCTTTTTTCCCCTTGTATCTTCAGAAGAGGGTTTTCACCAAATAATTATTTCCAATGCATATTTTTAATCAAAACACAAAGAGGGGAAAACGCGACTACAAAAGCTTGTACGCTGAGAATTTGTTTTTCATTTTTAATAGCCCGCTGATAGAGACAGTCTCTATTGCATAATAACAGAAACCCGAAACCTGATCGTACCTATGTGCTACTACTCCTCGGAGCACTGACGGTGCTGCCCGAAACAATGGCAAAGAACGTGCTAAACAGGGACCCTCGTATAAACCCAGAACGGCTGGAATAAAAGCATCGGCTTATTCCAATCCTCCCTCAGCTGATTAAACCAAGGAGTTGTCATAAAGATAGATAGATAAATAGATTGATCATATCATTTTTAAAAATAATTGTAGCCTTCAAACTTCACATATTTTGACAGGAGTGTATATTAAAAGCCATTAAAACAGCTGTTTGGCTGTAGGGAATATTACTTGTGGGTTGAATGCAGAGATATGTGTAGGTATTTATTCAGTAATCAATCACAGAGAGAAAAGACCTCGAATTTCAGTTGGAAGTTTTTATTTTTATCCTTTTCCTTACTACTGGTCTTTAAACCTGCTCTGAGGAAAGCTATACATGCCCGGCTGGTGCTCATCAAAAGCAAGCAATCACAGCTAAATCAGCATGCAAAATGCCACTCAACCTTGGGCCTTTATTAAAATTTGCTGGGACTCAATTTGAGATAGCGATCGTTCTTATTAAAAAGCAAAATGTAAGATAGTTTTTTTATATAAATCTCTGGATGGAATGGAATTGTTAATCAGCATAGGCTGATGTGATTTCTCTGTTGCAAATCCTGCCGAGGGCTCAGAAGTGGCACATTACCATAATTCCTAGGCTAGAGCTGGCAGCTTGAAAAAGACCTGCAAGAATCTTTAAAATGCTTAAGCAAAGCTGTAAGTCACAGCAAACAACACACACTGGGGACGGTTACCACAGGTTCTTCGTGTTATATAACAAAGTTTCTTCCTTCCTTCTATTTGCTCTTACCACAGTGTACTGTTCTGTTGGGTAATTGTTTATGTTTTCTCGAGAAAAAGGGTAACAACAACAAAATTGCCAATCTAACCAAAACTCTGCTATTATTTCCCCTAAAAGCCCAACCTATTTTAACACAAACCCTTCTGCTGTATTGCGAATTCGATATGTGGAATCATTTGACTATACATGTATATCTATAAGTATTTTCACCTTAAACCTAACATCAATTATTTCAGGATCAGTTTAGCGCCTTTCCTTTCCCCCTGTCCTACGCTGCTCTTATGCTGGTGCATTTCAGCCCCGAAGTATCTGCGGGCCAGCGATAAACAGGTCCCTGTGAAAATTTTGTATATTCATTTTAAAAGATTGTTGACCTATTTGCTATCCCAGGCGCTAATACAATTAAGCTATTATTATTGTTAATAATAATGCAAGTGAAGTAGTGCAAGTTACGATTATTTTGAGCGATGGAAAACAACGCTGATCACTGCAGACAGAAGACGCCCCCGCTGAACTCTGCCCTCCCAGTACAATGATGGTTTCTCTTTAATATTACTATAACATTCAAAGTCCACTGTGTGACCACATTAGACACTGCTCAAAACATAGAGCAAAGAAGAACAGTTTTTCCGTATATTTTTTATTCCTTCTGTAAATATACGCAGCCAGGGTTAACAAGGAGTAAAAACGTGGTCGGTGCAAATGTCATGCTACCTCGCTGGTGGTATGTTTTGGAGGCTGTGGCACCAATAGGAAGTGTTTTCATTGACTCGGACGCTGTTGGCTCAGGATCTGAGACAGGCAGTTGGCTGCTCTCTTCTCGTCTTTCGTCAGGAATTCACAAGAGGCAAAGGAAACAAAAAAGCCTTTTAATGACATATTTCTACCTTGATATTGATGGTCCAAATCTCGCCTAGGCCAGCAATGGACAAAAGTAAATTTTTTTTTTCTGATTTTTTTTGGTTAGGGGTCTGGGAAATAAAGATGTTACTCACGGTCCGGTTCTCATAGGAGATGCGAACACCTAAGAAACGTACCTCCTCCCAGGGGTTTGCTGAAGTGTTCTGCATTAAGAAGCCAAAAACTCATGGCTCAAAGAGTGAGCTACCTGTTGACCTACAGAACAGCCTTTGCAAACTGATGCATATGGAAAGAGAAACTTGATGCTGATTCTTCTGTACCTGCCTTGAAGATTGTGAGAACAAATCGGTCATAGATTGCTGCCTGATAGTCATGAGCAAATTTTAATTCCAGCATGCAGACACTCCCTTTGGAAGGGAAAGACAGGCTCAATTGCACATGGAGAGACAGAATTGCAACCTTGCAAAAATCAGAGACTTTGTTTCGAGAGCCAAACAAAATTGAATGTGTTCCCCCCACACGCAAACATACACTATCATCAAATATTATCAATTTAATTGCTCAGCTCCTGCAGCTGTGAGCACAATATATCAGCTTGGCTGGAATGGAATTTGTGATTCTGTAAGACACATTCAAAAATAAAATACTGAGCTAAATTCTCGGCTAATGAGAATCAGCATAGTTCCACTAACCTCAGATAAGCTACTGAGCAAGTAGGAATCGTTCGAGTTCCTCTGACTTAGTTGGAATGCCTTCACTCGATTCAGCAGAGGAATAGAAATTTACTCCAAGACTTTGTGTTTCTGTGCCTTTTTGGGATCTGATATATAACCGGTGCTTGGAACGAACCAGCATGGTGCCTTATACCACAGCACCTCTTCTCTAAACTTCAGCGGCTCTGCCGCTTAGTTGCGCTGGCAAACTCACTGTCACGGTGTGTTGTAAATGGTTAAAATCTACACAGTTTAGGGGAGCCACTGGAGAAATTAATGGAAGAGAAAGCTATTTAAAGTTGCTAAATATTAAGGACAAGATCTCTGGCTCAGAAATTCTCAATCTGTAAATTGCTGGCATATTTGGGAGGCACCATCATGTGCCTGCGTTTTTCTTATATTCCCCTCTGTGCATTTACTTTCAACCTTTCTTAAACCAGGATCCTAAGCTGGCGGGACCTCTGCTCTGGCCAAGCATTGCTGGTTTTATATTCCCCAAAAAATGAATTATGAACCAGAACTGTTTTCTTCCCCATCAGAGTTTTCGTCTCCTCTTTCTCCACACTAACACACGCTTTCCCTTTTATTTCAAGCATAAAGGATAAAAGGAAAAAGTTAAGACAACACATAGAAATCACAAATGCCACACACCCATTTTTAGCTATTCTAGGAGCAAGGCAAGAAGGGGAATTTATACCCTGTGTAGATTTCCCACTCCATACAACCCTTTCAGCTCGCAGAGATGCAGGAATGGTAATTTTATGAATCAAGTAGAGTATTCCTGTCTTCCATGCTTCAGTCAAAGTATTAGAGCTAAAGATGAAGTCTAAATTATCTATACCTATGATATAAATATATGCACATATGTTTAAATACATGTATGACATATATATATATTTGTTACTAGAAAAACGGATTCTGTTTTAATCTCGTGGTTAGCAATTCGTGCCTGCACAGAGGAGATGGAAATAATAACACCTTTCACTTCTTTTGCTGTGTTAATATCGATTTCCTTAGGTGCAAAGCCACAGAGAAATGGGCCCTTTGCATTTAATTCTGTGCATTTCCCAACTATTGCCATGTGGCCTACGTGAGCGAAAGTTTAGCATTCTTGAAGGATTATGTAAATGCATAGGTTAGTGAATAAACAGATGGTCTTTAATGAAAAACATCTTCTCATGAGCTGTGTCACACTGATTTGATTCTTCATTTGTAGTATCAGACCTCTGATGCAATGGAAAAACGTGCAGAGCTGAGTTCAAACAGCCCAAATTTGAGTGGACATCCCTTAGAAAGGTAGAAAAATTCACACCACATCAACTAGTGGTAGATGAACGAGTGCAGCCGATTTTTCATTGTTAGTGCTTGAGAACAAAAAGATGTGGATTTCGATCCAAGGATCTTTGGCTGCCCAGCAGATCTGTTTTCTGGGCATCAGAAGTGCCCGGGCAGATCTAAGAAAAGAGCCTCATTTTTCAACTTGAAACAGCAATCAGATTGGCAGAGACAGAAATTATCTCTCAGGAAAAGAAAAAAAAAGGAAAACGAAGCAAAAGGAAAAAAACCCGAACAACGTACAACCTAAAAACTTACCGAGGTGCTTTGTTTACTTCCATTCGTGTCAAAATGGAACAGGAGTTTAGGTGTCTGTGCTGCTTTTTTTTTTTTTTTTTTTTTGAATGACTAGATTTTTTTAGAATCAGGTTACGCAGCTGGACTTCACATTGCATTTGCTGCGGCTGCTTCATCAGAAATGCTGGTAGTATTTGTCAGCCTGGAAGTGTCTTGAGGCTGCTTCTGAGAGATACAAGGAGGCAACTGATAAGGAGAGCATCAGAAGGGCAGTTAATTGCCTCCAGTCTCTCGGTGCCGGGGAATATTTAAAATCTATGGGATTAAAGGCAGATTAAAAACTGTGGAAGCAGGAGCCCAATAGCGCTGAAAGATCATAATCAGCAAGGGTAATGGCAGAGCAAAAATGAATGTGGCAAATAAAATGACAGATAGGAAATTCAGATCCGCTTCTAATGCTCGAAGTTCCATCTTGTAAGCACAATTCATCTACGTGTAAATCATTTTTTGGCTTCAAGCTTATCAGCCAATCGGTGAATTAAAAATGCTCTTTCCTTGGAGGATTAAAGAGGTTGATTGAAGTCAGTGTGAAAACTGGCTAATAAGTCTGGAAATGTCAGGAGGGTGCTTCATAGGAACTCAGTGTACTTTTTCTATCAGTGCTATGAAACAGGAAGTTTGAAAAGCTCTGTAGTTCTGTTACTTTGAGAAACGCTTTTGTGGTTTGTTGTTTTTGGGTTTTTTTCCCTCTCCCGTGTGTCAGAGTGTCATGCAGAAATATTTTAATTTGCGAGATGAATGGTGATAGATGCAAATGTTGAAAAATGAGATCGGGAGAATTTGCAAAAATATGCAGAGAAGAGACATTTCATTTCGGAAAGCACAGCGAATGCATATCACAGCCATGGGAAGTTCTAGGTTCCAGGCCATGAACTGCTTAGACATGTTGCACCTTGGAGGGGTTGTTTAAACTTTGCTCCTTTTCCATGCCGAAAAATCTAGCGTAGGTGGGAAGGCCAGAGACTGTGTTAAGGCAGCCTCTCTGCTAAACATGAGAGCTACCAGGGCATCGCCAGATACGAAAACAGACACTCCCATACGATGTGAGGGCTTTCCATCAGTGCTATTAAAAATCGAACAAGTATTTCAGAGCTTTACGTACAAAAACTGTGCTGTTAACATTTCCACAGCCAATAGTTCCACCTGCAGTGCTCGCACTGGTAAGTGCAAATATTCTTTACGTGAGTATTTTTACAGAACTTGACCATAGTTGTCAGAAATGATCCCTCATATTGGTTGGACTGTGTGCTAAACCCTCTCTTTGTTCCAGCGTAAAATCACAAAGGAGGTCAAAAAATTGTCCCCAAATGAGAATATTCTGGAGGGAAAGCTGCTAACTGGGAATACCATTTTCTTTTCTCCTGGGCTCAAGGGAGACTGAAGTTGAGGGATGTATTCATGGGACAATGCTCTGTATCAATCCTATCTTTCATTAATATAGGGAGCATTAGCCCTCCGGGTTGTTAGAGCCATGACAATCAGTGAAAGATTGAGGATGCCGATGGGGAAAGAAAGGAATTGATCATTCAAGTCTCAAGGACTGAGCCTAAGAACTGCCCAGCTCACTCACTTCTTGCTCCAGCACAGATAAACTGGTGTCCTGCACACTAACAATGCAGCAATGTCCTTCTCACTTGCTCCACGAGCTAGGTATGGCTGGTTGGCCCAGTCTGTCAGTGGAGGCTTGCAGGAAGACCCGTGCTTTGGCAACAGCTTTGGGTTGGGGTCTTACCTTTTGCTTCAGGTACATGACCCACTGCATCGTCCTAGCAGGTCCAGACACCCCCAAGCATGTGTCCTCTCTCTCTCTCTCTCGTGTGATTCTGGGGAAAATAATCTCACCCAGCCAAAAAAGAAAAATAAAGATAAGTTACTGGAAAGAAATCTCGCTTATGGTTAGGTTGCAGGGCCTGAAAAATGTCAAAAGAGCATGCATGGACGTTCACTTGCTTCTAACCTGTAATGTTATTTACTATGTCTCATTCTTGGGCTTGGAACACCAAACCGGCAAGCCGAACCATGTTTTTGTTTACCGGTTCGTCCATAACTGCAGCCAAAGAAATGACAAAGTTGCCCAGATTCATATAACCCCTGTAAAAAATGATCCCCCCAAACTCACAGCAGCCCCCTGATTCCCTTTGATACAGGCACCTCCGGGGAGGACAAACCACAAGAGATACTGGATTCGTCTCCCTGCCGCAAGACGCGTTTCTGTTCTTTTCGCTCTATGACTTCTTTTCATATAAAAGGCATTAACTAGTGCAACTCTGACCCACAGCTCACGTCGGCCAGCTGAGCGCCTAACCGCTAGACTGCCGAGCGGTGGTCTGCGTGTGTCTGGGTTACGGGAGGTTTCTTTGATCTCCTTATGCCCCCCGGAATGCATTTCTGCGCAGCTTCAAGAAGAAGAGGCGGCTGCGCATCCTATCTCCCCAATCTCAACCTCACTTTACCCCCGTTGGTTCGGGCCCTCTCTTGGGAGGTGGGAAATGTGGTTTGGATCCCTCCAGGCTGAAGAAAGTGCTGAAGCTAGATTTCTTATTTCATGGGCCAGCGCTTTCGCTAGCTTGTCTCCTGATAAAAAAATAAAAGGTGTGTGTGCCCCTGTCTTCGTCTGCGTTTAGAAAGAGTGAGTAAAGCTCAGTTCTGAGTGCTTCCAGATGTCTCCCCTCAGGAGTGGGCTCGGCCCTCTGGAACCTGAGTGGAGGGAGATATTTTGCTTTGCAGACCTGATTCACGTACCTTAGGATGGGTTGGCGTTTGGGCACACCCTGTGTGCTCAGCATTTCCAAATTGGCTGGCTTTCAGTGGCTTCCGATGCACCGCACGGAGTCTCGCCCCAGGGCTGCTCCCTGTTGTGGCAGACTTCCTGGTTTGAAGCCTCCAGGCTTGAGGCTGTAGCAGGACCAGAGAGGAGGTGTATGGAAGTGCTCCACTCTCTGAGATAACTAACGCTCCTTATGCATTAGGTAGGGAGATCCCAAGGGCCTAATGCTGCTTTTTGGATTTCCATTTTGGGGACAGGCACCAAAAAAAATTAGCACTTAAGTCCTTTTCTTGGACATAGTGTTTAGTTTTTAGTCTGGGAGAACCTTATTCAGTATTTTCTCTGGCTGCTGGACTTACATTACTGGAGATATTTAGACTTCTTACAATGGAGAGGAGAGCTTGGAAAGCTTTCCAGAATCTCGTGGATGTAGGCACTCATTCCTAGATCTTCAATGGTACTGAAATCAGCAGGACTTTAGGTACCTAATTAGCTCTCTGCAGTCACTTCTGCAAACTCCACTGTACACTGTGTACAGCTGAAGGCACCCAAGTGTCTTCAAAAATATGGCCCTCAGTGTTCCTGGGTACATCTCCTTGGTTCATTTTGTATGAAGCTTCACATTTATCCATGCCTCAGCCAAACTGTGTTTTGTGTCCAGGCCTGCACTAACTTTTTTGGGTGTGAATCCTACCATGCATGAGCTGTATGACCATATGGGCATCTTGTATAGCCTTGTGGTGGCATCTTTCATCTCGGGCTTCTCTCTTGAACATTCTTGGATCTGCCATCCATAAAGGCAGATAGGATTTGCTGATGTCACCATTCTTGGCAGTTCCTGCATGGTGTGGATGCCCATGGCTGAACTATGGGCTTCTCAGAGGCAGCAGATCCTTGAAAAGAGGTGAGACATGGTCTCTTCAAACATTGCAGTGATTTCAGTTTGGATTAGCCTGTAACTGTATCACAGCTACACAGGTCAGGCAGACAAGATACTGCCTCTGTGTACTTTGGCCAAACGGCTGTTAGAGCAACGTGAACTTCTGGCTGGTGTGGCTCTGCTTCTGCACCAGCCAAAATACAGATGTCCACAAAGGCATCAGACCTCTGCTTTTTTCCCAGCTGTGCCATCATTGCGTTGTATGATGTCACTGTTGTTCATCAGTGACTCTAGACATATAGATGGCACTTGTCTGTGGCAGAAACAGTTGAGAATTGTTGGGCGGGATGAATCTTGCAGAAATGGATAAAAGCTGTGAGGAAAGAGAGATGCTGCTGCTGCCATTAGCTGATTAGCATGAGGTTGAATTCTTCCTTCAGACATGGCACTCTCCCTTAAAAATAATAATTTGCCCAGCAACATCAGGAAGACACAGTGAAGAACAGATGGGAGCCCTTCCTTAAATCTACACATGGAAAAGAAAACATGGTGTTTCTGATACCACTCTTCTCCAGTGGGACATCTACTGAGTTTTAATGGTATATCCCTGAGGAAGACTGAATCAGGAATACTAAGGGCAGCTAAGGTGAAGGTAATTGCATGTGATGTGACAGAACCAAAGAAAAGATGGACAGAGAAGGGCTATGTGGCCAAAGCAACACACAAAAGAAAGGGTCTTTGCAGCTGCATTCGGGGTTGGGTGCTGGAGGAGAAATGTGTGATTAGGAAAGCCTTTTCCATTCTTTATTTGCATGGTGGATCTCTGTTTATGAGACTTGTGATGAAGTGGCCGAGGCTTACTTCGCTGCACAAAAAGAGGTCCATAACAACAAAGTCTCCTAGCCTCTAGAGAAAGTGAGATTAAAACTCTTTAATTGTGGATGACATTAGGCCAAATGACCACAACTCACCATTACCTACAAAGGTACACAGATATCTACTATTGTTCACCTAATATCTATAGTTTAAGCTAGAGGTAACTTGATTTGTACCATGAGAAATAACCTTAAGGTAACTCCAGGTTACATCAGAGTACCTGAGACCTTAAAATAAGCTGAGCTCCAAAAGGTATAAATAATAATAATAATAATTATAGTAATAATAGTTACAACTCCCTGGACTCAGCTGGGCTTATGTGTCAGGAATCATCCTTAATAATAGTGTGCATTAATGAAATTATTATCTGATAACAGTGATTTTCCATGCACCTATTATAGTAGATAATCACAAAAAACAGAAAGCTGAGGTTTTTAAACCCTCCTGACAAACAGGAACATCTCACTCTTTATCTTTGCAATCACAGCTCCACAAGCAGCTCTCTGGGGCTGGCTTTTCAAAGAGGAGTACCAGCCTCTGGAAAACTAGGAGGACCTCCATAAGACTGATAGTTAGGCTGATGTTATCTCAACCAGGGTACACTCACAGGGCTGAAATACACCTGTGGGTGCCACAAGAGATTATTGAGGGCGGAATTTGGACAATAACTTCCAGTTTCTGTCCTGCTGTCTGAGAAGGAGATAAGCTAATATAGCTTTCAATGACCTGTACGTGTCTCTGAGCTTCCTGGGTTTTGGTGGGCAGGCTGGCCAATTGTTTCACAGGTTGCTTGATAAATATGGTTGATAAATCTTTCTGTACCAAGTGCACAGGGCCACAGCCCTCGGACTAATTTGATTAGCTATTGCTGACATTTCTGTAAACATGGGGCCGCTACTACACTTATCTTTTTTATTTTTCCCGTGATAACCCATGTAACGTGGCAAGAATGTGACATCGGCAAAAAGACAGGAACGAACTATTGAGGAACGTGGTGTGGCAGGTGAATTCTGCACAGTTCCCTTGTCATTTAGCTTTGTACCCTTACCCTCCCTTCCCTTCCTTTATGCTTTCCTCCTCACCCTGGGGAGGTGTTCTTCTTCTGAGCTCTGGGTCCATGTCTCAGTCTCCATTCATCTCTCTGAAGAGAATCAACTGACTCAAAACTGCAGCGGGGCTGACTGCAAGAGCAAAACCTTTAAAGAGATTCCCCTTCTCCTCCTCTTGTGAGGGCTTTCCTTGCTCAATCTGTCCCAGAGGGGTTGAACGCCTTCTGCCACTTCACTCTTGAGACATTAAGACCTTGAAATTTGAAAGAGGAGTGGCGCAGTCTGGAGAAAAATGGTTCTATGTTCTAACCCATGCAGCTTGAGATACGCACATTGTCGGGTGATAACAAAGGATTTACATAGGATTTACATTTTTCTTAGGGGACGTTTAGTGGAAAGGGAGCAATCAGTAGCAATGAAGGATGAATCCATTTGGCGGCAAAGGCTGCCTCTTTCACACGAATAACAGGCTTTTTCTTAATCTACAATTTGTCACTGTTTATTCGGCAGTGCAAGCCTTTTAATTGCCCTGCAGCATCCCGGGTTTGTGCTCCCTGGGAAGCAAAGGAGTAGCTTGAGGGGGTTAGAGGGCATTTCTGCCTCTCGCATAAATCTAGAAACCTGACCAAGGCTTTCCAGAGTTCAGCTAGTTTTTTCTGGGTAAGAATTTAGGTGAACGTGACTTGATCTGTCATGACTGATTTACAGCCATGGTGCGGGAGAAAGCAGTCTGATTCCCAGGCTGACATCAGTGTCCTCACAGCTCAGCACTTGCTTTGCTGGGACTGATGCTGAAGTGGATTCACAGCTTCGTATTAGTCTCCTCAGCTCCTGTTTAGCTCCCGACATGAGAACTACGAAAATCTGCGTAGTTACCTCTGCTGCTCCAGGAAAGCAAACTGGACACAAGAGGAACTTCAGGCAGACAGCACCCCATCAACTTTTCTACAATCCTGCTTGACCTAACACCAAGTTTGTTCCCAGTTTGCTCCTTGGTGATTGGGATGCTTTCATCCTGGCTTCTCTTCCCTGCTCCAGACAGTATTTCTGATCCAGTTATTTGTAGTCTCTGACATTACAGAGTATCGATTCAACTCACATCTGTAGGGAGTGTTTGGAAACAGTGATTACTGCCTTGAGGTTGTGGATAAACTATGTGAAACCTACACAGTCTTTCCAGAGCAGTGGGTTCCTGCTGAACACTGCCAGTGGATCTATAGATCTGCATGTCTATGTCATTTGCCTCAGAGCCAAATCAACATAAAGCATGACTCTTCCAAAAAAGTCTCCACTCAAGTCATTGAAGTTTAAGAATTATGGTTTTTTATTTTAATGACCACTGCTTGGTTTTAGGCCATTCCCTGCTCCCCTGTTAGCTTGATTATCTGATTTTATTTCAGGGCATCTCTGGAAAGTGGCAAATGCTCCTCAGGAGCAGGGGCTTAATAAATAAACTCAGTTGTGCATCCACGTGGAAGCTGGTATTTATTCTAAGCAAGCAACCAGCTTCAATGTGGTTCAGTCTGGGTTGGGAAATCATTCACTGGATAATCCAGCTGGACCTTCGACCTCCTTATATATGCCTGAAAGTGTCTTATTACATGACTACAGATTCTTTGCCCCAGAATACAACACTGACTGTAATATCAATGCAAGCATATCATTATTTACAAGCGTGCTTTCATGCTTGGTTGGATTCTTGAGTTTCAATCATATTTATGCATCAAGCTAAGTTTGAAGAAATATTCTTGTCTCCTTTTTCTTTGTTCCTATATAGTCATCTGTGCAGAATTAGATAAACTTCCTTCCACTCTATTCTGAATTAGAACAATCTCAGGGATCGTAGTATATTTCAGAGAAACGTGAATTGAAAATTCCCTTCGGAGAAGAACTGCATTGTACAATAAAAACCCCATTCAGTGTATATGCAGAAAGGTAACTCAGCTGTGAGCTTAGTATTAACCCCAGTAGTCGTTAACATCTGCAATGGGCTTCAGATCCCTCTCCTATCTAATGTCTTAGCCTGGATCTGCATCAGTCACTGTAGTGCATATAGTATTTCTCTTGTGGAGGCAAGTACTTCTCTCGATAAAATGTGTAGTATCATTAGCTTTGTCAAGAGTTGTATGTGACTGAAAGTCATCCATAGAATTGGTAGTAATTACCCAATATATTTCATTGCCAGCAACAGGGATGACCAAGGCCTTTTGTTTTTCCCGTTAAAAAAAAGAACTCCAGATTTCATCAGGAACTTTGTCTCACATAGGAACACTTAGATTCCCTTATTTAGGGGTGTTTGCAGGTGTCAAGGATGAGGACTGGGCAGGCCACTGGATGAATGTTAGATGCTCTGTATTATCTCCCCCTCTTCACAAAGGGGAAGAGAAAGGGAATAAGGAGAGAAACTTATGGACTGGAAAAGAAAATTAAAACCGCTTTAAGTAAAATAATAACAATTAAAGGAAATATATACAAATATATACGATACCAATATGGAACCTAGCCCCCTGATGACAATCACATCACCATCACCACTGATGCTGTGGATAAGGCCCAGAATGGATTCAGCATCAGATGGGAACTGGATTCAGGAGCTGTATTAGGAACTGGATTCAGGAATGCATGGATTAGGATTGAAGACAGAATGAACAGAGTCCTCCTCAAACACAGACCATTGAAGAAAAGAGTTTGAGTCTTGTGCTCCCTCAGCTTTATACCTAATATGGTGTATATGGGATGGAACACCTTGTTGGTCAGTGTAGGGTCACCTGTCCTGTCCACTCCTCCCTGCAGATGCAGCCCCTACCTTACTGAACCCCCAACGTGGCACACAAGATTTAGCAGAGACCTTTGTCTTCACAGCAGAAAGAATAAACAAGAGCTATTCTGCATCCCAGTCCCTGGCAGTAACTGTAAACATCAAGCGCTGCCACTTCTCGAAGCAGACACTGTCTGCAAAAATATGCCGTTAACTTCATAAAGTGCAGTTAGTTAGAAGAGACTGAGCTGAAAAGTAAAACCACTGAAGAGAATTAAGTCTGTTCAAGCTCAAACCAGGACACCAGGTTAGCAAGAGCAACTCCTCTATGACCATTTGCCACAGAAATTCGAAAGTATGTAGGGAAAAAGAAGGGGAGTTTCAAGAACAGAAAGGAAGGGCTTATAGTCAAGGAAGCTGGATACTCATCTGGAGAGAGGATCTCTGTCCCTGCCGGTGTTGCTAAAGTCCTTGGAGAGATTAACAAATGCTGTGAGTCCCCTTTTATAACCCTCCCAGGAGGGCTCTTTAGGACTCTGACGTGCTTTGCAAATGTGATAAGCCATTGCTGTGGCAATCACAGTGACAGGAACTAGTTCTGGAATGTAGAAACTAGTTACAATGCTAAGGTCTTAGGGAAGTCATGTTCTAGAGGTCTAAAATGAGGCACCTAAAATCAGTGGACGCCCTTGACAATCTGCTCTAACTTCAACCTCCCATTCTCAAGTACTCAGGGGGAATAACAGCACTCTTATTTTTTTACTGAGTCAGATAAAACAGGAAGCGTTTCAGGTTTTCTTGCCTGAGCATATAAAATCTATCACAGTTTGACTAGAACCGTTTCTACTACCTCTAGATGGTAGTGGAATGCAGATCCAATAATTCCTGTTATTTCTACTATTATTATTACCCCTGATTTTATTTAAAATATTATTATTATTACTACTACTAATTATAATTGTAATACGATCCTTATTAATACCACCACTCTTGCTATGAATTGCAGTGGTTGTGGCTTTGCAGACCAGCTTGGGTGGGTTATTCTATGCGCAATCATCGCTGATGGTCTCAGCTGAGAAGTGAGGGACACGGGCAAGTGATCTTTCCTTGAAGATGGATTGGGTAGTCTCTTGGTCATAATCAGGGCCAACTGTCAGAGCACTGTGAGCAATGTTGTTCTCTTTCTGAATTATTCCTGCTTTGCTTCTTCTCTATTTCCTGCTATATTCAAATAAAGAAAATAAAAAGAACCCCTAGAAGTGGATGGACACCAGGTGTTGCATGAACCAGCACTGTGCCCTTGCCACAAAGAAGGCAAATGGTATCCTGGGCTGCACTAGAAAATATATTTCCAGCAGGCTGAGAGAGGTGATCCTTCTCTACTCAGCACTGGTGAGGCCACTCTTGGAGTGCTGTGTCCCGTTCTGGTCTCCCCAGCACAAGAGAGACATGGACATACTGGAGAGAGTCCAATGAAGTGCCACGAAGACGAAAGGTCTTGAACAGCTGATATGTGAAGAAAGTCTGAGAGCAATGGGATTGTTCAGCCTGGAGAAGAGACGGCTTGGAGGAATCTCATAGGTGTATGTAAACAACTGAAGGGAGGAGGCAAAGAGGACAGAGCCAGGCTCTTTCCAGTGGTGCCCACTGACAAGAGGCAGTGGGCACAAAGTGAAATGCAGAACTTTCCCTCTGAACATCAGGAAGCACTTTTTTTTACTGTGAGGGTGACCAAGCACTGGCATAGGTTGCCCAGGGAGGTTATGGAGTCTCCTTCCTTGAAGACATATTCAAAAACCACCTGGACATGGTCCTGGGCAACAGTCTCTAGGCGATCCTGCTTGAGCAGGGGGTTGGATCAGATGACTTCCAGAGGTCCCTTCCAACCTCAACCATTCTGTGATTCTTTGATTGTATGTTCAAAGACAGGTTTAAAGCCCTGCTCCCTGCCCCTGGTCCCCATATCGAAGACCCTTGTCCTTTCTTGTTGGAGTTCCAGAGGGAGTTGAGGTCAGGCTAGGACATCTCATGCGTGCATGTGGAGAGCAGCTTTGCAGCTGCTCTTCCTCTGGCTTTGAGGATCTAAGAAGAAGCTGTGGCACTGGCCAGGGCAGTTGCTGGACCTTTGTGAATCACTGAGTGCCTAAGGGCATAGGAGGGACCTAACGGTAGCACCTGAAGCTTCCTCAGGCTCCCCTTAAAACTGCACCTGGATAAGTCACATCTGGAAATGATGGACCATTTTTTTTTATTATTACTTTTTGATCACAGGCTAAGTTTGCTGTGAAATGCAGTTGCAGCTGTCATGAAATTACTTGTACCTTTCAGGTCAAACGTTCTGGTAACTTCATCTGGAAGAGTCCTTTGTGGAGTACCTTCACCAAAAACCGAAGGTGAAATAAGAGTAGGACACACCTGCTTCATCAGTGAAGTTCAGTTGCTGGCATTTCTGCGCAGTAAGTGGGAAACTCCGTTTCAGTTCTTTTGAGGAGAGGGCCGATGCTGTTGGGTATGAAGAAAGGTGAATGTACTCAACCCCTCCTGTCTAAAATATCTTATTTCATGTGAATACGCAGTCACAGAGAACCCACAAACAACGTGCTAACCATCACCCTCGGGAATTATTCAATTTACTTTCCGCATGGACTAGTATTCAAATATTTTTTTGAGATTGGAACAGATCCAAGGAGAGGAATTAAGAGCAGCGTGCTCCCATAACACTCCCCAGGGAGGTGAGTAGGATATTCAGTGAGGGGGTAGCTGAATCAGGAAGAATATTGATTTGAGCAGATGTTTCCCAACCAGCTGCTGAGTGGCCTAGCCTCCAGGCTGGAGGGTATCCGAGGGCAACGTGATCTGGATGGTTCTGGAGCCCTTCCACTTGGCAGACAATAATTCAGAGCTCACACAAAGAGCCAGGGTGAGTCACCAGTCTGCTGATTAGGCTGCTCTCCTGGGAGGGAGGCACCTGGATCCCAGATCCAGGTTAGGGCTGCAAAGCGAAACAGCGTCAACTGGGAAGGATTGGAAATATCTAATGCTGCCTGGTTAGGAGGCTCTTCTTGTGTGGGAGGCATGAGTTTGAATCCACTAGGAGTGGGGACAGAGTTTAACTCAGGTCTCCTAAAACTTAAAGGAAAGCTTTTATCACTACCTTATAATTATGGGGATGGGATGGCTTTTCTTCAGCCATTGGGTGCTGAGGTGGATGCTTGATATTATTTTCTTAAAAGCGATGGAAAATAATTTTTTTTTTTTTTTGATCCACAGTGACACTTTGCAGAGAAAAGATCAGAAAAATGACCTCTAGTTTTCCTTTCTGTGGGACTATTTTTTTTTGTTTTTAAACTGCATTAGGGTTTTTTACCTGCAGAACAGGCAATTGTTCACACTCCTGTGACTGGCAATGCCATACCATGCCCTGGAAAGTGCTGAGAAAATGCTTGTTTGTGCAGATGGGCGCATTATCTCTGGGAATAGTCTGGTGGACTGGGAGCCAGGGGTGGCCGCAGAAAAGTTTGATGGGCCTGGAAGAACTTGTTACTACAAAAACAGAATGGGGGATTTTATTCTCGTGGGAAAGCCTCCATAATTTTCTCTTAAATGGGTATGCTAACGGTGAGCGGTAGAAATGTAGGGTCTTAGGGATGGATTCTTCTTCATTTGCAGCAGCTTAAAGCTGAGGATGATTCAATTCAAACTCAGAGAGTCACTCCGAATTACCTCTTCTGTAAAAGAGATAAGAAAAATGGCAAAAATTATTTATTTGTGTCAAATATTCATTTGTGTAAAGGGGAGTCTCCCTGCCGTTAACAGAAGTGATCTGAGAGCTCCTATCTGGTCTACCTCTGTCAGCTTTGCATCTTTGCTGCAGTCAGTGGTTGCACAAAACTGGCCAATTTTTCCATATATAGCATTGCTAAATTACCCTTTCTGGTTTTGTTTTATTACCCCCTCAGAGCAATGATCTCACCGATCAGTGTTGTGTTGCTCCTTGGGAGTGGCAGGGGTGGAGTGGGGTGGGACGAGCAAAGCCCTGAGCTTTTTCCAGAGTTCCCTGCATATGCAGAACATTTCATTGTCTTCTCTAACACGCCCTCACCTTTCACACAGACTGGAATTTGACACACCAGGTTAGAGAGAGAAAGCGAGGGGGGAAAATAAAGAAAAAAAAAAAGCACAACACCAGAAAAAACCCAGCAAACAAGATCTTATCATGGAAAATATCCATCTACCCTCCTGATAATAAAAAAGGCCTCAGGTTAGGAAAATAAAAAAATGTCTCTAATGAACACTCAAAATTAACATGCAAATACCTCCATGGTTCCTGGCACAGATGGAAAGACTGAACATAACCCTCTTCCAAAAAGGCAATTTTAACACTTCTTGCAAAAGGGAAATTTTATCCCAATTATTGGTGTTTTTGCATTGCCTTGAGAAGATTTTGTTCTCTGTTGAGGAAAGCTCTGTATACTCCTTCTTCACCCCACCCCATACCCCACATTCATTTCACCAGGTGGCATGACGAAACCCTCCAGATCAAGGCAGGTTTCATCAACAAGGCTTCATGCCATGCCACCCATAATTCATCCCAGCCTGCTGTGGCTTTCTCCCAGCAAGCAGCACCTCTTGCAAAACCAGCCCCTGCCTCACACTCCTTCCAAACTTGTGTTCCTGAGCACAAGCAATAGAAGAGCATGAATCACTAGCATATAGACCTTCGCTCCACTCTGGCCAGTTTGTGTCATTGCCTTAATGTTAATTACACACCATAATATGTGCATTTAATTTCCGTGGTGTTTCAATTAAATTAATCAGGCAATTAAAATTAATTAAAATTACAGAAATCACCTGCAGAAGTGCTTGAAACTTGGGGGAGGGGAAGGGAGGGGTTGGGAGGGAGCTGGGAACGTGGATGGCTGTGTTTTCACAGACCTTCCTTCCCTTGATTAATTTTGGGGATAGACTCTTTCAGAGCAGGTTATTTAAGGATTTAAAGACTGTTCCAAGGCCCATTGAAGCCAACGGAAATCTTTCTATTGGCACTGATAAGCTTGGGACCAGGCCACTAGCCCTGAGTGCTCAGGATAGAGGTTTAAGGGGTAGGTGATGAAATACTTGATGTTGAGCAGAAATCCCTCAACACCTCTGAGGAACAAGGCCAAGGGCCCTGAAGTACCAAATCAGAGTCAGATTTTGAAAGGCCACCATTTAAACTTGAGGATGATGTCTGTGGGAGTTGGGTGCGTCAGTACCTCCAAGGATCTGGGCTGGAGAGGTATTCTAAGAAACTTAAATGTGTTTTAAGTGTCAAAGGACTTTCAACACATGACCAAGCCTACCCCACCCTGAACTCCAGATGACTTCTGCAGCCGGTGAGAGGGGGTCCTAATCTCACAGAGGTGATTCATGCCTCCTGAAGTCTTGGGCAAGTTACTTCCCCTCTCTTTGGGCAAGATACTTAGCCGCTCTTTGGCAGCTCCCTTCCGTTAGGCAGGACTTAGCGCACTCAGTTGCTTCGCAGAGGGATCGTACTCTGCTCTGTTGAAGAGTTTGAAGATGTCACATAAAGCTGGACAGTTTTCATGCTGCTTATGCTGTTTTCACCAGGCAAGCACAGTCACATACTCATTTTTTAACAGAGCCGTTTTTCCTCAGTATGGAAGGGTCGGCACATTCAGCTTTCGAATGCTACTTACCCCGCAATATCCTGCCAGCCAATGCCAACCCAACTAGTTCCCGTGTCTGGGAGACAGGTTACTTCCTTCCATGCTTTCCTGGAAAGACTTTGCCTGGCACACTCCTGTCTTAGCGCGTGAGTCACTCATTCTTCCCTTCCATTCTTCGGCCCGTGGTTGGGGATGTTTATACCGCAGTCCCTGAAGATCATGCAGGTATCCCTGAGCTGCCTTTGAATTAATTTGCCGGAGTACCATCACTAGAAGAGCTGTAGTTTCAGGGAACGCTGTGTGGGCTGAAAAAGCAGGGTATGAAGCAAACGCTCGTAATGATGTTGAGTTTCTCTGCGCTGCACTGGCTGTTGGAGCCTGAGCTTGCTGTTTTAAAGACATAACTGCTTTTTTTGCACATTATAATTTCCCTCACACTGCAGATAATCCCTCACAGCTCCACAGGCAATTACCCATGCTTCTTGGTGTCCAAGAGGGAGTAAAACCTTATCACCTCTGCCCCGATGGCGCCCGCTTCTGCTCTGCACTTGTGAGCCACCTTTTTCTCTCCAGTTGTTTAGATGATTAACATAATTAAGTTATGCGCACAGCAAATGTTTAAGGCTTTTAGTTGGACTGAAGTTTACTGCCAGCCTCAGATCTGAAAGATTGAAGTGCGCCAGGACTTGTGTTATTCTTTACCAATCATATCAGTTGATGTTTACTCTTTCTGTAAACCTTGCATCTTTTACACTCTGAGACAACCAGGCAACAATATTCCCATTATTACTAGCCACTTTAGCATAGCTTTCTGCTACCCTTTCTCTTTGTTAAGTGGCAGCAATATGTCTGCTGGTACAGAATATTTTCAGGTTTTGGATCTGTAACTTTAATCTTTATGTTATATCTGTCTTTCTCCACTACCTTTTTAAAAAAGATAGAAAATAAAAAGCAGCAGAAATAGGAAAGAGAAGACAGAAAGAGAGGGAAAAAACCCATCTAAGAATAGAAAAACTTGATTTTCAAAATTAGAAGTTTTAAGAGAGTGATAGCATTTTGCTTCTGAACAGCCCCGAATTCTAATGACAAATCTGATGAACACTCTTCTCCAAAACTCTCTAAGTGATAAACCACCCCTCTCTCACTTTGCTAATCCTCCTCCACCTGAATGCTATGCCATGTCTTCTTGTGTGGCCTTTGGCATGTCACTTCACCTCAGCTTCCTCCTCTATAAAATGGCTGTTAATCCCTATATAGCATCACCCACGCAAATTGCCAAGGCTTATGCCTGAACATCACTTTGAAGATAAGTCAGTAAAGTTTCAAAAGGACCTAAGAGATTTAGGAGTGAAAGTTTCATTAGCTTTCCATCAGATTTGTACTCTTCTATCTCCAAGAGTCTTTTGAGAGTCTGCAGAATTGCAAGACTGTACTCATCACAGTCATACTCCTCGTTCTCCTCAAGGAAAGGGATTGCTCCTGGCTAGATTTGGCAGAAGAATTTGTTCCTCAAAAGAAATGAGGTGAAATTTGGGGCTCTCCAGTTTCTCCCCACTTTCTGGGTATAAGGTACGAAACCTTGAACACATGCTCCAACCATTTCAGGCAAAGTGGTATCGCTCAGGCTCTTGGCATTTATATTGGTAGATCTACTTGGCTTATTTCTACTGAAAGAAGAGAGGGGAGGTGCATATCTTCAGCTTTGTCACTAGATTTGAGATAGTAACCTTCAGCTGGGAGGCAGTGGTGAGCTCCTTTGGGTGATGTGGAGGTAGTCACCTCTTCAGTTAGCACAAATACTTCTTGAAGAGAGAATAATGCTCTCTTTTCTGTAAGTGTAGCTTGATGGAGAGGCTTGCAAAGACTATCTTGGCTCGTGCTGTCTATCTTGGACCATGCTGGGTGATTGGAGAAGAGATATGCGGTGTCTCTAACTGCATGAGGATGACCTTACTGCCCCATTTGTCCAGAGAATGGAAGTCCCAGGATTTTGCTAAAAACCCAACAGCATTAAGGGAAGAAAAAAAAAAAAATCAAAATTGCTAGGGAGACATACTGAAAAAAATCCAAATATCAGGCTTTTTAGTGGTCCTTTTTTTATTTTGGGGTTATCCACTCTGAATTCCACGTCCTAGCCTTTCTCAAAGACTATAAAAAGGGAAAAAAAAGATTGTCTGAAAAAAAGCTGTATGGATAGCGGTGGCTTGGTGGCTTTGGCTTGTTCAGCTTCAACGGCTACACCACTATTCTGAAATCTGGAAATAATGTTGTTTTTCTTTGTTGGACTTTCCTTATCAAAGTGAAAATGTAAATGAACTTGTGAAGAAGGAAACATTATCTTTGACCATAAATTAAATATTTTATTTTTTTTTTTTATTTTATTGACATAGTTAATGCAGATGAATTTGAAAATGAAATGTGATTGAAAAACACAAATCTGGAAGGTTTGTTCCCAAAGTTTTGAGGCAAATTGATGTAAAAGCTTATATTTTTTTACCAAACTGCTGTATTTTAATTAAATTTGCTGCTGATTTTGATCAACTAACACTACATTTTGCCGAAAATAAGCCTTTCTATGAATAAAAAAAATTGTCCTGAGTTTGGAAAGTGGGTCCTTAAGAAAAAACAGTAAATATTGTTACAATACTAAAAAAAGAGTCGTTTCAGGGATTGACAGTAAAAGGCTCTGAATAGTCTAATGTAACTTTGAAGGTAGCCATTTTTTTGAAGGGGTGTGGGATGGACCAGCTGTTCACAGTAGGTCCTTCCAACCCAAATTATTCTGTAATTATGTGATTGTCTAAGTATCTGTATTTAGTACCTTGTGTCTATTACCCCCAAATTGAATACCTTCCAATTCAATACATGCAGCCTTCAACATTCATTTTTTTTCTTGAATTTAATAGAGATGAAACAAAACCAGAGGCAGGTCATGGCTGAGTAGGCAACTGAGCCTGCAAGACTCAAGTCTCAAACCATCATCACACTGTAGGTTTCCCATTTTCTCTTCAGTTGTACATAAAAATTAATAAATGTCAAAAGCTCAAGAAACAGCTCTAAAATACTTTTTTGGGAAAGTCTGAACAAAAAACGGAACTCTTGGGAGATTTTTATTTTTCATTTTTAAATTTCTTCAACTCCAGTGGAGTGCAATTGGCCTACAAGCTCTGTTTCTGCAAGGACATTGATAGTGTCCATGCCTACTGCCAACCACAATTGAGAAAGACAGGGGACCCAAAAAACTCCAGGAGAATTACCTTGTGATGGAAGGTTCTTGGTATGCAGAGAGTTTCTTTTCACCTCTGCAATTACACACTACATTTAATTAGAGCTGTTAATTAAATACATTTTGTTAAAACATGTTTCATCGAAGCTGAAGCATTTTGTAGAGAAATGTCTCTTTTGTTGACACTTTTCTTGGAGACATTGTTGAGGTTCATGGATCTGGTTAGAAAGAGTATTCTAGGAAAAGCAGAGTCTTGCGTTTCTGTTGCATGGATGGTACAAAAGTGTCAGTAAAATTCCAAAATATTTGACAAAAGATTCAAAGAGCTTTTTATTTTCCTATTTTTCTTATCTCCAATGAGGAGGGAAAACAAATTTCAGCCCTCAAAAATTGTGGTGAAATGGAATTGCTGTCCTGTGGACAATTCCCGTAATAAAGCCGCAAACTCATCATGCTAAGTCCAGTTCCTCCCCGTTTAGGCACAGCAATTCATTTATGCAGCCTTACCAAGTGCCCAAAGTGTTTCATGCATTGCTGGTAATTATGGATGCATCTTGGTGGTCATATTGAACTTAATGGCAATTTTCCCACAGATTTTATCAGGAAGAGATTTTTATCCCTATATGCTTTAATTGTATAACTCAGTTTCTGTTATTGCTTAAGACTTGCCGGTCTGTGCCAGCATGTGAAATTCTGATGAAGTTTTATGTTAGCAGCGGCTGCTGCTAACTGCTCTTAATTATTTGATAGGCATCTGAGGCCTGAATTTCATAGACGTGCAGCTTCTCTTATTCTAATTCTAATCAGTGGTAGTTTGGATTCTTTGTCCATCTGTAGATCAGACCTTTAAAGGGCATTCCTGATCCCTTGTCTCTAATAGATCCAGGTTCACACTTTCAAGGCTAAATCTTTTCTTTAGTTAATGAATGAAGTATAGCTGGTTAAAAAACATCCAAGATTTGTTCTTTTTTGGGATGTGTGTGTGGCAGTGGGGAATCTCAAATTTAGGAAAAAATCACAGAATTTTTAATAAAGGTAAATATTTTGTTGCGGCAGCACTGAGCACAGCCTTGACACCAGTTTATGATAGGGAATTGGGTGGACAGTCCTCGATGTTCCCCATTCTCAGGAGACACACACCTGGGATATCAACCCTTGAAATCTTCACCATGCTCAGCACCATGCTGATATAAGCGCTGATTACGTTCCAACTTTATTACCCTTGTTTTAGGGCAGCTATAGGGAAGCCTGTGTTCCAAATGCTTGATTTAAATCAGGATTCAACCTAAGATACCTGAAAACTTACTTGTTAAGATATTTCTGTGTTTAATCTCCATTTCTCTAGAACCAGCTTACCAGGTCCTTTGTTTTCTTCTTCCCTTTTGGGGAAAGGGGATTTTCCACCAGCACTGCAAGGACTATCAGCTGAGGCACAGCACGGATCTGCAAGGGTGAAATAGTGGCTGCTGGCACGTTCTGGGAGATTTCAGCATCTTCCCTCCCCACTGTCTTGTGAGAAGTGAGAATTAGTTAGTACTGCACACTTGGGGATATCTACAGTAGTGTGTTCACAGGAGGCTAGTCCTCCCAGGGCTGTTCATTCATGGTCAAGTGCATGGCTGGATGAGGTACTTTGATACCACAGGTTTTGCCAACACCTTCTCAGCTTTGCCAGTTCAAATAACAAGTTTTTCTCTGAAGAAGGTGCTTTACTGAAGAAGTACAGTGGTTGATTTAAGAAATTGGAAGAGACAGTTTTAGTCTCTTCCCACTCAGAAATCACTCATGTAATCAGACCTCACATCTAGACTAACACCCTGCCTCGCCTTAGCTGTAATTGAAAAAGAAATAACAAGGAGTCTCTGTATGCTAGAGGCACAATTGTATCAAAAGTCTAGAGTAAAATGCAAGTATTTTTGCCTTTGGGCACCCAAATTGTTATCCAGTCAGTCGATACTCAGTAGTTTCTGAAAATCAGCCCTTGGAAATACCAGAGAAAATCATCCAAATTTAAGAACCTTCTGTCAAAAATCAGCTCTTGCTGGGTACTTTTGGAAGGACTTACATACCCTCCCCACCCCCAAATGCTTTTAGGAGGTTTGCATGACCATGAATACCCTTCCATTTGGGGTCAGACACAAAAGGACTCCCAAGCTGACACCTTACCTACCGCGCTCCCAGCCTGCTGGGAATACTGCCTTTGAAATTGAAAGGTTTATGTCAGAAATGTTGACACAACCCTGAACTGGAGTTATGTGGGTGTCAGGGAGGATTGTGAGTTGGGAACTCTTTGAGTCAGTCTTTTGCCTAATCCTTGGAAGGGGCTGTATAAAAGATTAATTTTCTATATCAAGTTTCATTCATTGAAAGGGTTTGGAAGATAAAACTCATGAACTATGCAAGCAGAGACGCAATGTGGTCAAAAGGGTTAAAGGACTGAAGAAGACTTGGTAATTTTCATAAATGGAGACCAGATGTTTGTTGACATTTTAAAAACACAGCCTCCTCCATCCCTACTTATCTTTCTGATACGGTGAATTGTTGGTTGAGATCAGTGAGACTTTACTGAAGAAGTAGTTTCTTTTCCATGGCTGCTTCTGTTTGTATCATAAAATACATGGGCAAAAGAATAAGGAAGCATTAATGATATCAAGAGCAGTTCTTACCGCATGTAAATTGGGATAGCTCCACTGAAGTCCATAGAGGAGCTCTGACTTAGAGCAGAGGGGCTTTTGTCCATCAGTGTGATTGCCTATACCTGGTGATATCACAAGAGTCTTTACAGACTGTCGTGTAGCTCAATATTTTCTCTATGCAAGGCTGTGCCCAGTCAAATGCTGTGGTGAAAGGTATGCCAGTACAGAACCAGGCTTGCTGTATACATGGGAGTTTTGAAATCCCAGGAGGAAAGAGCTGCACATCTAAGGATGAGAAGAAAGAAGGCAATAGCATTGGTCACTAACTGTGCAATCTGGACTTTAGCAAGGCCTTTGACACCGTTTCTCATGGTATTCTTCTGCAGAAACTGTCTGCCTATGGCCTGGATGGGTCCTTCACTGGATAAAAAACTGGCTGGCCCAGAGAGTGTTGGTGAATGGAGTTCAATCCAGTTGGTGGCCAGTCACCAGTGGTGTTCCCCAAGGCTCAGTATTGGGGTCTGTCCTCTTCAACATCTTTATCAATGATCTGGATGAGGGTATTGAGTGCACCCTCAGTAAGTTCGCAGGTGACACTAAGTTGGGAGGAAGTGTTGATCTGCCTGAGGGTCAGGAGGCTCTACAGAGCGATCTGGACAGGCTGGATCGATGGGCTGAGGCCAATGGTATGAAATTCAACAAGACCAAGTGCTGGGTCCTGCACTCAGTCCAAAACAACCCCCTGCAACATTACGGGCCTGGGGAGGAATGGCTGGAAAGCTGCACAGAAGAAAAGGACCTGGGAGTGCTGGTTGACGAATGAACATGAGCCAGCAGTGTGCCCAGGTGGCCAAGATGGCCAATGGCATCCTGGCTTGTATCAGCAATAGTGTGGCCAGCAAGAGGAAGGAAGAGATTGTCCCCTTGTACTTGGCGCTGGTGAGGCCACACCTTGAGTACTGTGCCCAGTTTTGAGCCTCTCACTTCAAGAAGGACAGTGAGGTGCTGAGGCGGGTTCAGAGAAGGGCAACAAAGCTGGTGAAGGGTCTGGAGAACTTATCTTATGAGGAGTGGCTGAGGGAAATGGGATTGTTTAGTCTGGAGAAGAGGAGGCTCAGGGGAGACCTTCTGGCTCTCTACAACTACCTGAAAGGAGGTTCTAGTGAGGTGGGGGTTGGTCTCTACTCCCATGTTACGAATGACAGGACAAGAGGAAAGGGCCTTAAGTTGCATCAGGGGAAATTTAGGTTGGATATCAGGAAAAATTTCTTTACCCAGAGGGTCATTAAGCCTTGGAACAGACTGCCCAGGGAGGTGGTGGAGTCCCCATCCCTGGAAGTGTTTAACAGACGTGTAGATGTGGTGCTGAGGGACATGGTTTAGGACCCTGGCAGTGCAGGGTGAATGGTCAGACTCGATGATCTTAAAGGTGTCTTCCAACCACATGATTCTGTGATTCTGTGACAAGTGATCGAGTGCAGCAGAAAAGATCTTCAGCTAGAAGGTAAAAAAGGACTAAATGACACCCAGGTAGAAGGAAAATCCTCTTTATTAGTTGTTCCATCTCACATTAAAATCAGACAGAAATGACGGATGGAGAGGAAACAGGAGCTATGTTTCAGTTTTGCTATAACAGAAAGGTCACATCATGTCTGCTCAGTTCAGCCTGATTCTTTCCCTATCATGACTCACTTGTGCGTACTCATGAAGGGGAGCTGAATTTGGCAGGCAAAACAGAGACAGCCATACCACGTTTTGTAAATCCTGTTGGCTCAGTTTAATCTGCATCCAAAAATATTGCCTGTGTGATGAAAGGGATGGGCTGAGCAGTGGAGAGACATTTCAGGGCCCAAAGTGACTGCTCTCATCACCATTATCTCAAGCATCTCAATTCATTCCTTTTGTCCACTACCCACTGTGAACTGATGGTCTCTTTTCCTAGAGACAGGAAATTATAACAGCGGCAAAGAGAGCCAAACTGAGGGAAGTTATGCCCTTTCTATTCAGACACTGACCAAGTAATTTGGGAGCAGTGTAGTTGCTGGACGCTTCCCACCACAGTCACTTGGAACAGTGCGACAAGGAAGGTGTGGGGAAACTGGCCAAACCAAGCCCCTTGGAAAGGGGTGAAACTGCCCCTCTGGCTAAACACCTGAGAAATCTGTTTTAAACACCATGAGCTAGTCCCAAAGTAATGTCATGGAGATGGGAAAGGGCAGAAGGAAGTAGCGTGATAGCAAGTCTGGAACACTGCTCTGGTCTAGGATGGGGTTTAGCTTGGGATGCTGTAACCCAGTCCTATGACATGTGACTTTTTCTATGGGACATTTTTTTCAGAGAATGTCCACCATTTGGCCAGCTTCTTGCTTCAAAGGCAATAGTAAGATAACTTCAGAAACAGGGGACTTAAGCCAGAGCTGGGAGCTTCTCAAAATAAATATATCTTTATAATTTACTTAAATACCTATAATATTATACTTATTATTTAATTATTATAATTTTTTAATTTACCGTCTACCTGGGTGACTTGATATCTGGATATCTTTTATCTTTTATCTTCATTTTGCCCTCTTCACCCAAGTCTTTTTATTTTTTGTTATTCCTTAGAAAGATATATCGCAGATGATGCCCTGCCACTGAATACACCTTTAACCGATGTATATTTAATATCCTTTTTATAAACTCTTCTGATTTACTGTCTCTTTTTACCCTCTGTGATAATAACTAGTCAATGTATTACCTCGAGACTTCTCTTCCAAAGTTTTCTCTTTCCCTTTTCACGAACCTAAATATACGTTGGCTGATGGCCAAGTAATTTTCCATATCAGCAACCTCTCTGCTGGCGTGCAGTCAGGAGAGATGTGCCTCTTGTAAAGTCTGCTTTTCTCTAAAACACCGAGTTCATGTACTCTGAAAAATCCCCAAACTTTCTATTTAAAATTAGGTGGTCAACCTCGTGCTGGCATCCTGCTTCTGATTTCATTATTTTCATGGACCTTTGTTCAGATTTCCCTACCACTACTTAACAGCACTTAAAACTGAAGTAAGACTTTATTCTAAAATCTCTTTCACTGAACTCAACAGTAAATTCTTGATGTCAGATAGCACAAAGATGAAGGGCAGTAAAATTTTATTCCAATTGATATGAATTGCTCCACCACCTTTGACACTGCTCTTGGAAGCTGTTGAATATGGATTGGTGAGCTAAAGTTAATGGATTATTTTGCTGTAGTGGTCCATGACGCAGAGAACCAGGGGTGAAATCAGGAGCTAACACCAGTTTGACCTGAGAAAGATGAGAATCGAGTGCTAAATTGACAGAATAGAAGTCCAAATGTAGCTCTGAATTATGCTTCTGTAACTACAAGATGGTTCGATGGATTTAGATTAATTGGTGTACATCAATGCAGAACTAGCACTTTCCCCAGCAATGCCCTGCGAGGGGCTATTCCCAACATGAAGCACGCAAGGAGACCTCCCCATTTCGGGAGGAGAGGAGGGAATTCAGCCTTAGGGACCTGTCCTGCAGCTTTTGCTTTCAGGACCAGAGAAATGGATCATGATATAGATGTAGCCAATATAGATAGCAGGCAACATTGCTGTGCAACACACCCTCTGCGAGCATGGCGGAGCTGGTAGTGAGTCAAATCCAGACATGTGACTTTTCAGCGCTGAGATAGACTAATTTACAGAAGCTGCGCTTACAACAGACATAACTCTTTTGTGATTCAGGAACTGAAAAAAGCCCTGAAATGAGCAGTAATAACCTGCACCACCTTATTTCATTCTTTACAAATTAAATGAGCCTCCCTCAGAAGATGTGAGCAAAGTTTGGGGTAGGGGGAAGAGGATATATAAAGGGTTAAAGTAAATCTGTCAGGTTGACATGGTTGAAATGGTCCTGTGTGCTGTGTTGTAGGTAATTCTTGAGCATACACAGCAGTTAAAGGAGACAGAAGGCAGCAGTGGAAATCTAGATGAAAACAAGTGTAGTAGGAAGGGACTTTTGGTATATAAGAGACAGCACGAAAAGGTCATACAAGCTTGTGTGGGTGGTGAAAGACACCACAGAGACTAGCACCCTCACAGAGGTATTGGGATGATATTTATCACTAGACTCTCTAAGTACCAAAACAAAGACACAAAATGAGATAAAGCAGATTGATTGACTGCTTCAGGAGATAAGATCAAGCGCAGAACAGAGGGAGAAGGGACCAGGCACCGAGCTGGGAGTTCTAAGGTTCCCTTAAAAATGAACAGGGAACCCTTTTCAGTGAAGGGATGTCACAGACCTCTGGTGTCATGGCCACAATGACAGATGAAAGGTTTGATAGGTCTGGCTCTTTGTCCCTTGGAGTCAAGGAAAAAAATCTTTTTCCTTGGGAATATAGGGTTGGACCTCACTGGATTTCAAAGGCACCATGCGAAAATATCTGTAAGGTATGTGATGAAATATTCCTTGGCCCCTTCCTACAGAAAACACCCCTGTTTTAGTTAATCTACTTTGAAAAGACAGATACATTTTGATCACTGCTGAGTGAGTGATGGAGACTCTAAAATGCAAGCCCCAATATAAACAGAACTTTCGTACAAGTGTTTTTGACAGAATCTGATCCAAACCATGCTCAAAGCCTCCATTCATGTGTTGGCGGTCAGGTCTTTCATGTGTCGCATTAATCTAGAATTGCCACAATACAGCACACTTTGCCCGGTTCGGCTCCATCCTTGGTCTGTCCCATGGGCAAGGCAGTACCTGTGGCATAGGCACTGAGCTCATAGCCTGTACCTAGTGACCTTCTGCCAGCATTATGGGTCCTTTCTTCCAGCCTAGACAGTGCACAGAAGCCCAAGGATGAAAACAACTTGGACTCCTGCTTCAGTCTGAAATCCCATATTGTTACATCAGGCAACCAGGCTCTTGGCTCCTCTCTTATAATCTTGAAGAAATTCCTTTTGAAATCAGGGCAGGTTCCCACCAAACCTCAGTGAAGGAGAGCTCTCCAGTCATCTGAACGACACGTCCCAGCAGGGAGCGATGAGCTGTGCGCAGATACCCCTCAGTGGGACACTGGCCTTGAAAATTTAGAAAGAGATGTTTAGATCATGTTGCTGAGTGCTTTATTTGTCCTTACCATCACTTTAAGGCAGCAGTAGACTTATGGGTCATAGGTTGACTATGAGCTCTTGGCTTCACAGCCTGTGTTACGTTTTCATAAATACAAGCTTGGGGTTTTTTTTGTTGTTTGGTTTTTTTTTCTGTTTTATTGGTGGGGTTTTTTTTTTTGTTTTTTTGGTTTTTTTTGAGTTTTTGGATGGTTTTCCCCTGTTAACCAATCTTTTAATTCTAAAGAATTATTGTCTTACTCAAGGCATCAAAGGACATTTCCAGCAAAGGCTAAGTTCCTTAACTAACATATACTGGGAAAACTAAAGTCTTCTATGGAGCCACCAGCCGTATAGCCCAGCGGGGACTGGCAATAGAGGTTTCTGAGCCCAAAGTGTTACTGGAAAAGCAAATTCTGTGGCTATTGCAGAGGAAATCATATTAAGAAACATACTTCATAAAATTCTGGATTCCTTCCAGTCAGATGGATATTTTTATTATGTTTAAATACTCGTGTCAGGGTCTCATTTACTGCAAACTTCTAGGAGAGCAAGGGACATTCCTGAACGTTGTGTTTCATATTTTTCTATTCTGTCTCTGACATATTTGATTTCATTTCATCAAGGGAGACACTATTCTCTGCACAAGTGAATCTACTGTCACTTTTTACAGTGCTGTTTTTCCTTCTTTCCCCTCCTAAACAAAACCAAGAGCATCTATCTCCTCTTTAGAGAATTCTGTGAGTCAGTCTGAAGGACTGCTTGGAGGAACAAGATGGTAACTACGTTTGGCATATGAGGCACTGAGGCAGAGGGGAGAGGTTTATCCAGAATCACACAGGATCCAAACCTCCAAAATCTTAGGGTAATGGGTGGGCACATATGTCTCACCTGAGCTCAAAGCCAAGGGGAGACTAGTTTTGTGTGGATTTTAACTTGAACAGTTTTGGACAGAACCTGCTGCTCCAGCTGCTTGTCTAATAACAGAAGAAACTGTTGGACTTTATACTGCTATGTCAATGTATAGAGCCTAATATATATGTACACGCGCATTTTAAGCTGGGTGGGTCACTAGGAATTCCCAAATCTGGTTTCAGCAGCCGTTTGCTTCACTCCTCAGACTGTGCATGTCATTTTCCTGACAGGGTACCTGAGGGAAAAGGATGTCCCGTGATGTTATCTGACGAATGGATGGGTCTTTTTTTGGTCTGACCCCACGCAAAGAGTGGGGATCCTCTTCCACTTCATGTAACACAATGAAGAAACTCCTCTTCGCAGCCATGCCATTCACACTGGATCATACCCATCTTTAGGGACATTCTCCTTCCTTGGCTTTCTGCATCAGAAAACTGTGGATAGAGACATCTTTCTTAAAAGGAAGTGAAGTCTACGGGTGAAACCCTGCATACGAAAGATAAGTATTTCAACACTGTGGATGCCAGTACTCCTAAGTACTATGTATTCCAATTTCAGGAGCATAGAATACCAGATTGGAAGGGACCTCAAGGATCATCTGGTCCAACCTTTCTTGGAACAAATATAGTCTAGACAAAATGGCCCAGCACCTTGTTCAGCTGAATCTTAAAAGTAGCCAACGTTGGTGGCTCCAGCACTTCCCTGGGGAGATTATTTCAATGGCTGATCATTCTTGTGAGAAATTTTCCTCTAATTGGAATCTCCCAGGAGTAACATGTACCCATAATCTTTTTCTTACGTAGCAGAACGAGACAGAAGAAATTACTCCTGTTGAGTGGGGAATTCCAGCACTTCAAAATTTCTTTTGGTAATTAGAAGTTGCAGTACTTCATAGAATGGAAAGTCTATGCTCTTTTAAGAGAAAACACAGAAACACACTTATCAAAAAGGAGGTCATTACCCTTAACTACTTGGCACAGGTGGGGATTCAGCTGGCCTGAGGTATGTAGTCCTGACCACCACACTTTAAAAAAAAGCAATAAACCATTTGGAAAGCATCCAGAGGAGAGTAACGCGAAGGAGAAGATGTTTAAGAAAACATGACCTATAATGAAAAGTTGAAGGAATTGAGTTTGTTTAGTCTAGAAAAGCAGCAAAGGAAGGGAGGCACGATAAGAGCCTTCAAACATAGAATAGGTTTTTTAAATGAGGACAGCAATCAACTGTTCTCTGTGTCCACTTCTGGTAGGACAATAAGAAATGGGCTTAATTTACAATGGGAAAAGCTTTAGGTTAGTTGTCACAAAATCCTTCTAAGTGTGGACAGGAACAGCACAACCTTGATGGGGTGCACAATCATGACACATATCTATCAAGGATGATCTAGAAATATTTGATTCAATATCAGAGAAAAGGGTCAGGTTGAAAGTCCCATAGAAGTTCTTGACACTTTACTCTCCCATCCTGCTGTAAAGGACTTTATCTTTTCATAAAAATTACAGAGTACATAAAACATCTTGTACTATTGTGTACAGTCCTTCTAATTAATGAAGAATCTTTGCAAAATTTTAATATTAAAGGGCAAAACAAGGAAAACAAACAAACAAACAAAATCCAAACCAAAAACATCTAAACAAAGAAAAAGGA
Source organism: Bucorvus abyssinicus (assembly GCA_009769605.1). NCBI lineage: Eukaryota > Metazoa > Chordata > Aves > Bucerotiformes > Bucorvidae > Bucorvus > Bucorvus abyssinicus. Next base: position 4,990,439 of record CM020025.1, read on the forward strand.
GGAGGTCAAAGTAAATATTCCATTTCACCATGAAGTTTTTTTGAAATGTTACCAACAAGAATATTATCACAGTTGACCGGCTCCCAAGAAACATCTTCGTTTTGATAAATCAGCTTTTTCAGATAGAAAGCTGTATAATCAAAAGAATATTAACCAACGTTTTTGCATCAGTAGGGTTGATGGGCCTTTAAAACCCTGATGGGTTTTACTCTAGGTATGCATAGAAAATATATTTTTAGTAAAACTTTACTTCCTGCATGGTGGATTTGGGATATGAAATGGTATTTATAGCACAGCCCTTTTTTCAGAGCTTATGAAGGGCAGTACTTGCAGGACAGTATCTGCGGACAGATGAGGAGAGTTCTTCTCACTCCTGTTGGAGTTTCAAAGCTGAAGATAACGAAAACTTGGCAGCAGCTGAAGGAAACTGAGCAGCTGAGGGGAACCAGAGAAGTTATCATCTCTCTAAGTGGGACTTAGCATGTGAGGGGTGATGCAGCCTCTGATAATTTCTGTATGCTTGGAAGTGAGAAAAAAACAAACCCAACAACTAAAAAGTTGCAGAGGATAAAGACCTAATTAACTCTGTCTTCTAAGCCTTGCTGCAAGTTGCATGGAAATTCCTTTTGGGTCAGAGAAGTGCAATTACTCAGTAATCTATGGAGAGATGTCATCCTATAATCACCTGATTCTTGTTTACCAGCAATTCTCATTAATTTTTCCTTAATTAGGAGGCAGTTACCTTGTGTTTAGGGCTCTGTGATTGTCATTGACACTTTCTGAGAGTGAAAGCTGCTCTAGCTTGTAGAAGTGGATGTGTCCTATTAAAACCATGTGTTGGCTTGAGGGTGAAAGACGGACCTGATAGACCAAGGCTTCCTATATGCCTTGGGATTCTCAGGCTTTTGATGACACAAAGCTTTACTTTACTGTCACTATGAGCATTTCCTGGAAATGACCTTGCCTCAGACCAATTTCAGAGTCTCTGTGATTTGAGGTTGTGTTTTTAAAGGGATCTGGATTAGATGAGACCACACTCGTCCTTGGAAGTAGGCAGTATGGGGATATTACAGCCCAACACCCAAGTGCTGATCCTTGCGTGTGGAGATGCTTTTACAGACATCCATGGGGAAGCCCTGAGTGGTGCACGAGTAGCTGGAGCAACTCCTCGAGGAAGGGACACCAACCCTGTGCTGCTCACTCCCCGTTACCAGTGGCACCACCGCAGGTGGTTGGGCTGTTACCGTGGCATAGTGACACCCTATTGACATTGCAGATAGCTAATGGGATGAAAGGTTGCAAGAACAGTTGGTGAGAAAGAACTGACCAAGAGTGTATACTGCATACTTAATTTTTTCATCAAAACCTTTAAGAAAGCATTAACCAAAAGTTGGGGACTCCTGCCATGTTCTGCCCAAGAATTGTAGCAACAGCAGCTGAAATGGGCACACACAACTTACACAGGGACCCTTTTGGAGAAACTATTTTTCTTCTTTTTACTACAGTAAAAAAACCCGAAGTGTGGCTGACTGTTGGATGTATAACCCTCAAAGCAAATAATTCATAATGAATGCCCTATCCCATTTTAATTCGTTCTGTGTTGTCTCTATACGGCATGATGTCTAGAGGCCAAACACTGTTCTCCATAATGTTGGTGCAATCCCATTGATACATTGATTTCAAGAGGTCACACCAGATTATCATAATGACTCCTTCAGGCCGTAAAAATCTATGAATACGAAAGCATGGGAGAGCAAGTTGAGGAGAATGCAGAAAACTTAACTTCGTATTTTTGTGTGGAGGAGACAGGGGAGTATGAGGGACTGTAAAGTAATAGACATGGGGCCTTTCGATCGGGAATGTGAACACTTTTCAGGTTGATACCTGTTGAAAGCTGCTGCTGTTTGAAGGCTCTGGAGTAGTTTGTGTGAAACCAGCTGGCAGTCTCTGTGCAGTTCCTTGGAGCTAAAAGTCTAGTGAAGTCAATAAAGAGGCTTCACTGACTGCAGCGGGTCTCAAAACTGGCCCTCAGCGGATAAATGTTCTCAACAACATCAAACTGTTTACCATATGATACCTCCTGCATTCAGTTTAACCCTCACCTCTTCTTCCCTCCAACACAAGCCAGCTTTATCTGAGTATCTGCTTTGAAACACAGGGAGAAACACTGACACCCTTTTAAAACTTGGCTTTCGAGTGGGTACCACTGCAATAACAGATCAACACTCTGTGAAAACAAATGTTACAGCAAGAACTGATTGAATTTCCTCCATAAAAGTCTCTTAAATACCCACATCACTTCCCCAGGGACAAGTTTTCTATAAACAGGCAACATTCTTTTGTTGCTGTTGTATTTTTAAGAGTCTAGTACAGTATCTTGTCAAGATGTCATCAATACAATTGCTTTGACATTTTTAGTGCAGCGTTTGGAAACCAGGTTGGGTTTTTCAGTCTGGCAAGACAATATAAGTCAGGCTCTGATACTTAATTTCTCTATGAGATCCTTCACTTCCATTATATACAGATCCAGCAGTTGAGAGATAAATTTCTTGGTAACAGTTTGGACTTTTTTATGAACCACCTGCAAGTTTTCTGCAAACAACATGTTTTATGGGAGCTCAAGGCAATGTTCACCCATCAAGACCTGACAGTAAGAAGTGGATGAATGAGGCCTTATCTCAGCCACACATGTAACCTTCTGTGTCCCCTGGCTTGACCTCCCTCTGCACTCATTTATGAAAATGATTCATCTTTAAAGAGCTTCCTCGCTCTGCCTGGAGGCTGTAGATCTTTCTGCACTGGACTTGTGTAGGCTGAGGTTATAAACTTCAGCATGGAAGGCATACAGAGGGGCTTAATTTTGAATATTAGGGGGAAAAAAGAATGTGTACACTGTGTACACACTTAAAGAGGCAGGTTAAAATACAGACAAAAAAATCTGTTTTTGTGAATACTGAGATTTTAAAAAGCAAATAGATGAAAAAGTGGGTCTCACTGATGTCACTTTAGATTCTTGTTTAATTTTGTTAATTTGTTTAATTTTTTGAAAGCTATTTGTTCTCATTATTTATGCTTCTTGCTTTATGTGTGGTTTTTTCCTGGGGAATAATGAATATAAAATATTGCATTTCTAATAAGTATTATTTCCTGGCTTTCAGACATTCACACTAGGATGTACTCCAGATTCAACAACTGGGTGGGATTGGGGAAAGCACAGTCTTTCACGAGAAAACAATCTCTTGTAGTAGTGAAAACAAGAATTTTAAAAGTCAGGAAAAAAAGCGTTCTAGTGGATTTTTAGCAGTACTTAGATTTCTGCAATACTAAACTTTATTCTATTCATGAAATTCTTCGCCATGTTTCAAACTTATATCTGCCCTTTCATTGCTACATGAAGTAAACCTCTACTCTTCTTAGCAAACCTGAGGATCTGAGACTTAGCAGTAAAAATAACCTTTACAAAATAAAAGCTAGCATCATCTTCTGAGTTATGTGTTCAAGTTTCTTGGGGTAGAATACTTCTGGTATTAGTTTAGGATTTGTCTCCTTTATATAAACAAGCTACCCAAACTGTACTCTGAAATGCTTGATCATCCATGCAGGAAAAAAACCAACCCTCACCTATACTGGGAGATCATTTAAGCCTGAGCGCATTTGTTCAGCTGGGCAGAAGAAGCTGGGTTAGGCTCCACTTTGCTTGGAGGTGAAACCTTGTTCTTCAAGGCATGTGTGAACAGAAGGTTCCTCCAATACAGAGGAACACAGTGGCCTTTTAACAGTTTCTTTCTTGAGGTCCAGGCACTCCTTCACACCACCAGTGCAACAGAGAGACAAAGAGTCCAAGAGAATCTGAGCATGAAAGCCCTTGAGCTGTGTCCTCAGGAAGATGTAGGTGAGGACAGATGCAAGGTGGTCACGCTCATGTGGATGGAACATCTCTGTGGGAATACTTATCTTTAGTTCAGGCAGAACCAGCAGCCAGTAACTAGGATCTTGCTGAGTAAACCTAATCCCTGCAGATCTTGCTGAGTTTGTTATGAGATACTGAACATGGGCCTGAAGGCAAAACTCCAGCATGGCAAGTGTTTGCCCTCATTGACTTTGTTTTCACAGTGATCATTGTCCTCTCCACAAATAGGTCCTCCATGAAACAAGAAAATTCTGGTTAGCCTCACAGCCTGGCATCAAGGAGATTTTTGAGAAGAAATAAAAAGATGACAGGAATATTATCGTTATCCCCTAATCATGTAGTATAAATCCCAGAAATTCATAGTTCATGTTAAAAGATAGTTCCTGACATTCTTTGGTATGGAAAAGAATTTCCCCCATGCAACCTCTGCTCTGAAGTGATGCAGTGAACAAAACATGCCATTCTGCTGCAGTGTTTACTATTCTAGAGCAAATGGGATGCGTGACACATTTCTGTGTGTTGCAGCTCTTTCTAGCTCGCAAAGCAGCACAGACAGTCGTAACACTAACATCTTTCACCAGCTGGTCATCACAAAACCCGTGATGGTTTTTGTTTTTTTGGTTCCCCCTACATGTCTGAAGTTTTATAGATCTTGATTTAATTGTAATCACAGCCATTAAATCCCATTGGTTCTGGTGGGAGCATTGGCCACTAGCTCAGAGAGCTTTTTTTGCTCACCCTTGATTATCTCTCAATGTATTTATACAGTGCACTTCTAACCCCTGTGATCCTTTGTTGCTGAGCATTTTTAAGTCAACAAGGTATGTTCGGACATGTTATATTGATATAGCTCTAAAGACACCTGAAAAATAACTGGTGTGCCTGTCTAGGGTAGTGTGTTTGACTGCAGTGATACGATCTGAGGTCCTGGAAACGCTATGGCCACATTAATGTCAGCTCTGTTCTGGTCCTCAGCAGAGCTGTATCAATAGCATGTGGACACTCTCTCCTTTTGACCCTTACATCACCCTTTTGTCTCCTGTTTAGAAGTAGACTCTGCCTCTCTGATCATCCAAGTAGCCCTACTCTATGTGTCACTTAACCTATAGTCAAGTTTCTAAACACAGGGTGATTGTGGTTATACACATCCAGAATGTCCAAGTGAAGTTGTCCGTAAATATGCAATGCAAGCTATTTGTCCCACCCCCATAAATCACTGAGTAGCTTTAACAGGTTTTGTTGAAATCTGGTGAAGCTGAAGATACTTTAGGTGGGGCTTGTTGCTAGGTTTTTTGTTTGGTTTGTGTTTTCACAAAATCATTACTGAAGGTGAATCTCAGCTGCTTCTTGATGAGTCTGCAAATACCTCCAGTTGACCACGGGAAGCCTGGTTTGTTTGTAGAACATCTGTCATTGGCACATAGGTGGAGGGTTAGTAGTTGAACACAGAAGTCTTATTATTGTGCTTATGGTACTTGATTGGGCATATCTAATACACTTAAGAAGAGGGAAACTTGAATGCATTTGATTCAAGTAGTGCCTAGGAACAGCTGAATGTCAGCTGCGGGGAGGGAGGGACAGAGACAGACAGACGGCAGAGCTGTCATCTGTAAAAGTTAATAAACAGCATGCCCGAGGAACAAGAAGGTTGCCAGCTTTAGCAGATCAAATGTATTTAGTAATTAGTAAATGAACTAAACTAGTTCAGAGAGCTGCAGGTATTAAAGATCCTGGATACCAACAAGTGAGGATTAAAGCTCCTATTCTGTTCTATTCTTTTATATTCTAATCTATTCTAAGTCTTCTGTCACTGGTGTGGTGTCAAAGATCCACATCTACCAAAGGACTTACATATCACAGCACTGAATGTAGTAGTTTCTAATTCTTAGGACCTTTGTTGATACCGAGTTGCCCAATTCAGTCAAATAAGTTTCTTACGCAATGTGTGGGGCACCAAGCACTTCCGAGAAGGTTTAGCTTGTGGTGGCACAAGGTAAAATTCCAGTTTGATGTCAGGAAAGCCAGGGGTAGGTGTGAGGCTTTGTGCTCTTTTCGTCTTAGGAAGTCAGGTGCCCAACTCCAAACTGGAGGCAGATACTGTCTTTCACTCCGGTTTCACAGCCTGCTTGTCAGTCCGTGAATTATGTCTCCAACACCGAGTTGAAACACTCACTTGGCATCTTGGAGACTTTTTCCCAGATCTTCCCAGTCTTACTGGAAGGGATCTGTCTCCTATTGAATGGATTAAGAGTTAAAATGCAGAGTCATTCTGCCTTGTTTGGACATTTTATCTGAAGGTGGAGCACAGAAGACAGTGATGATCAGAGTAATGTCTGCATTTCTAGCTTAACTATTTTCTCAAGAGATGAAAAACCTAGAAGCAGCTCCATCCGTGCTTATTATAAATATTAGAACTTTGAACTAGAGTCATTCCTAGACCAGTTATGTGTTTAATTAGCCAGCTGTTGAGATTACCTGCCCATGCAGGCTTTGCTGAGATGATAACTGAATGATTTCTCTATCTTCCTGCTTCTAGATGCTGATTTCCTCACTGACATTGAGATCTAGGTTTATGCATGTGCAAGGATAAAATCTGAAGCATTAGGTGATTGACGAATTTGTCAGTGATTTGCAGCAATGTAAAAACCAACCCTCTCCGTTCCAGAACTGGGACAGGGCTGCCCAGGGGCTAATTTCAGTGCTTGCAAACCTACACACAAAGAGCTTGCAATGCCTTTGAATCTCCTCTCATTTAATGTTTCCCACTAACAACCTTCTGAGTGGTGTTTGACAGCAGGGATGGCACGACAGAAAGGACAACAGCCACAGGGCCCTTTTCTGGGCACAGGGATATTTTTTGACTGTTTCACATTTCACAGACCTGGAGCATGGGAAGAAGCCGGATGGCCACTGAATGAGTTTCCTACTACTGATGCCACGCAGCCTGGGAGTTTACACCCTAATTTGTTTAGATAGCTGCCTCTGATCATCTCAACTTTCTTATTTATTGGCAAGCTGACAGCATGCCAGTGGCAAGACAACTCCCTCCAGGAGTTCCCATCATTTGGAGCACAGCTTCCTCCCTCTCCACCTACTGCAGCTCTTAGGTACATCCAATATCCACCCAGGCATGCATGCACTAAAACACCTCGGTGAACCCAAGGAGCGGCCAACTCTGAATACAAAACAGGCCTCCAAATAATAATACCCGTGGAGCCTGAAGAGTTGCCTTCCTTGCCCAAAAGGCTTTTTAGAGGTGATGGGAAGGGAGGGGAATGGCTTCTGAAACCCCAGGTTAAATCCTGCAATGGAGATTTTCATTTTTGAGTGCCTCCACTCTTTTGGGGTGACCAATTTGAGATACCTGCAATGGACCTGAAGCTAAGCTTCCTCTTCAGATGTTAGATCCCATGGGAGGGGGATGTACATCACTCAGCCAGGTTTAATTTTGCAGTAGCTCTCTCACTCCCCACCCCCAAAGCGTTAATTTAGCCCTCAAAAATGGGTAAGCCTGGGGGACCAAAGGCTTTTAGCGTGTACAGATGCAAGAGTACTCCAGTGCAGGACAGGACTTGTTCCCTGCATTAACTCTTCTCAAACCCAGCTGTTGGAACTGGTAAGAGTGAGGGGAGATATTTTTCTCTCCAAGGCTTGCTCAAATGGAGGGGCTATCAGATAGGGCACCAGGCAGCGCCTGGCAGAATGGAGGCAGTTTTCACTGACTTTTCTTCACTTCTCCTCATTACCAGGCAAACTCCTAATCAGGGAGACACTTTAAGCCTTGCCAAGTGCCAGAAGTAACAGGAATAAAATCTTGGGGGATTTCCCGGCCAATTTTCACATAGCCAAGCATCCTAAATGATGTGTGTTTCTACTTCTGAATCACTAAATATTTAGGACTGGAGTGGTTATTCGGACCGCCCATTTGCCCAAAAGGTAAGGAGCTGAGAGAGGCACCCCACTCTTTTACACAAGCCTACTCGTATTACCAACTGGAGCACAAGGAGGAGAGATGCCTCTGAGAGGCCGTTGTACCCTCCTCTCTCAGAGGCAGCCAGCAAGCTTAAATTTTCTGTACTTTCTGGGCAGAAAATCAGGAAGCTAAAATGCCTCAAAATAAATTTAGCAATACACTCATTTTCAGATTACTGCTGACAGTCAGAGAAAGATCATTAAGAAGTGAATGGTATGTCTACCAGTGGCCACCACTTGATTGACTCCCTGAATAAGATGACTGTATGAAATAAGGACATAAAAAGAGTTGTATCAGCTATACAAGGGATCCATCTAAGACATCTACCTCTTCCTGACAGGGGTCAACAATAAATATATGCTTGGGGAAAAGTAAAACAGCAAAGTGAGACTTCCTCAGAGCACTCTCCCAGCATCTTGAGATTTGCATTTCAGTGTCTTCCAGAGCCAGAGGTAATGTCTTTGTATTTAATAACTCTTGAAGATTTTTTCTTTCATGAACTTTTCCAGTCCTTTTTGAACCCATGTAAATTTACAACATCCACAACATCCTGTGGCAAGGAGTTCCACGGCTTGATTGTACATTGTATGAAGAGTCATTTCCCTTTGTTTTGTTTTGAACTTGTCTCCTCCGTGATTCATTTGATGTCCCCTTGCTCCTGTTTTGGAGGAGACAGAGAATAATTGCTCTCAATCTCGATGCCTCTGATTTCATAGACCTCTGTCATCTACCCCTCATTCGCAATCTGGTCCTTAATGAGCAATCTAAGGTTATCACACTGACTCTTGATTGCTTAAAATTGTTCTTCCCACCTAATGGGAATCCACATTCAGCAGAGAGAAGTGAAAGCGTTTTTAGAATGAGGAAGAATAAAACATCTGGGTGGATTTGTAATATCAGTAACCATCACCATTTACAGGGAACAATCTTTGATCTGCGGGTACTTGGGAAATTCCTCTCAACCATCTATCTGAGGAATTATGAAGGAGTTCCCTGTCTTGCAAATATGCTGCAAAAGCAATCAGAGGATAAAACCACATCTAAATCTGCTTATCAAAACCACTATCAGGAAGAGATGACAAAAATATACTATATGTTTACCGAAAGATCAGTTCTCTTTGTTAACTTTTGGTTCAAATTATATAGCCAGTAGACACTTAACGTGTTATCTCCTTGAGGTATCAGTGATACTGTATTACAACACTACAGAGAGCTTTATAGACTAGTGACAAGAAGCTGAGAGTTTCTCAACTGACATATAATTATCTAATGTGCTTGATGTGCCAAAAATTGCTACTCTACATGGACGAACTGAAAGCACAGAAGAGAAACAGAAAATACCTTAGCAGGAAGGAGGAAAAATTAGTCTTTGTAGCAGCGGTTGTTTCTTAGAAAAAATACCTTGGAAAGTAATAAATCACTACCAGAATCTTGTTTTAATAATAAACTTGAGTTTACTCATTAGAAGTACTCATCAGCTTAAATTAAACATGTACTTTATTGCCTTGCTTGATAAAGGTCTGACTGGTTCACTGACAGAAAACCAGTCTGCTCATTCACTCTGAGGTTCACAATCTATGAAGAATTTCTGATGGCAAAAATTGAACCTGTGTCCGAACCATCTCAGACTTTGAGGTCTTTGGAGGAACTCTAGCCAGAAAAGGGGACACATAAAATGTTCAGCTTTGGGGCCAGTCATGTGAGCAGTTCAGCTAATTACTACTCTGGGTGGTTTTGCAGTTGCGTTTGCAACATCAATTGATTGCTTATTCCTGCCTGGCTCATGTGATTTTCTCACAGGCTACCTCAGTCTGAGTAATCACTATCCTGAAAATTTAACAAGGTTCCAAGAAATAGTTTTTTCTAGGTAGATGGAGAAGGGAAGGGAAGGTGCGGGAAGGTGCGGGAAGGTGCGGGAAGGGAAGGTGCGGGAAGGGAAGGGAAGGTGCGGGAAGGTGCGGGAAGGGAAGGTGTGGGAAGGGAAGGGAAAGGAAGGTGCAGGAAGGTGCGGGAAGGTGCGGGAAGGGAAGGTGCGGGAAGGGAAGGTGCGGGAAGGTGCGGGAAGGGAAGGTGCGGGAAGGTGCGGGAAGGTGCGGGAAGGTGCGGGAAGGTGCGGGAAGGGAAGGTGCGGGAAGGTGCGGGAAGGTGCGGGAAGGGAAGGTGCGGGAAGGGAAGGGAAGGTGCGGGAAGGGAAGGGAAGGTGCGGGAAGGTGCGGGAAGGTGCGGGAAGGGAAGGGAAGGTGCGGGAAGGGAAGGGAAGGTGCGGGAAGGTGCGGGAAGGTGCGGGAAGGGAAGGGAAGGGAAGGGAAGGGAAGGGAAGGGAAGGGAAGGGAAGGGAAGGGAAGGGAAGGGAAGGGAAGGGAAGGGAAGGGAAGGGAAGGGAAGGGAAGGGAAGGGAAGGGAAGGGAAGGGAAGGTGCGGGAAGGGAAGGGAAGGGAAGGGAAGGGAAGGGAAGGTGCGGGAAGGGAAGGGAAGGGAAGGGAAGGGAAGGGAAGGGAAGGGAAGGGAAGGGAAGGGAAGGGAAGGGAAGGGAAGGGAAGGGAAGGGAAGGGAAGGGAAGGGAAGGGAAGGGAAGGGAAGGTGCGGGAAGGGAAGGGAAGGGAAGGGAAGGGAAGGGAAGGGAAGGGAAGGGAAGGGAAGGGAAGGGAAGGTGCGGGAAGGGAAGGGAAGGTGCGGGAAGGTGCGGGAAGGGAAGGGAAGGGAAGGTGCGGGAAGGGAAGGTGCGGGAAGGGAAGGTGCGGGAAGGGAAGGTGCGGGAAGGGAAGGTGCGGGAAGGGAAGGGAAGGGAAGGGAAGGGAAGGTGCGGGAAGGGAAGGTGCGGGAAGGGAAGGTGCGGGAAGGGAAGGGAAGGGAAGGGAAGGGAAGGGAAGGGAAGGGAAGGGAAGGGAAGGGAAGGGAAGGGAAGGGAAGGGAAGGGAAGGGAAGGGAAGGGAAGGGAAGGGAAGGGAAGGGAAGGGAAGGGAAGGGAAGGGAAGGGAAGGGAAGGGAAGGGAAGGGAAGGGAAGGGAAGGGAAGGGAAGGGAAGGGAAGGGAAGGTGTGGGAAGGGAAGGTGTGGGAAGGGAAGGGAAGGGAAGGGAAGGGAAGGGAAGGGAAGGGAAGGGAAGGGAAGGGAAGGGAAGGGAAGGGAAGGGAAGGGAAGGGAAGGGAAGGAAGGTGCGGGAAGGGAAGGGAAGGGAAGGGAAGGGAAGGGAAGGGAAGGGAAGGGAAGGAAGGGAAGGGAAGGGAAGGGAAGGGAAGGGAAGGGAAGGGAAGGGAAGGGAAGGGAAGGGAAGGGAAGGGAAGGGAAGGGAAGGGAAGGGAAGGGAAGGAAGGTGCGGGAAGGGAAGGGAAGGGAAGGGAAGGGAAGGGAAGGGAAGGGAAGGGAAGGGAAGGGAAGGGAAGGGAAGGGAAGGTGCGGGAAGGGAAGGGAAGGGAAGGGAAGGGAAGGGAAGGGAAGGGAAGGGAAGGGAAGGGAAGGGAAGGGAAGGGAAGGGAAGGGAAGGGAAGGGAAGGGAAGGGAAGGGAAGGGAAGGGAAGGGAAGGGAAGGGAAGGGAAGGGAAGGGAAGGGAAGGGAAGGGAAGGGAAGGGAAGGGAAGGGAAGGGAAGGGAAGGGAAGGGAAGGGAAGGGAAGGGAAGGGAAGGGAAGGAAGGGAAGGGAAGGGAAGGGAAGGGAAGGGAAGGGAAGGGAAGGGAAGGGAAGGGAAGGGAAGGGAAGGGAAGGGAAGGGAAGGGAAGGGTACAACATTTCTTTCTTAAAGATCTAAACTTATCTTTACTTAGCTAAATTAAGCCTGGGTATTCAAGAAACTTGAAGATGGGTATGTAGTTCTTCTCTTTCCTGCAAATGACTATCATTTTTAGTGACACATTCAAACCCAGTCACTGATAGAGAAGAAATCCTATTTTATATAAAACAGAAGATTGATCTAGGAGGTCAGTATTTACAGTCCTGCAGGAGACTGCCCCTTATCTTAACGATCATCAATTCAGAGTAAATCTGAGACCTAGATTCTCAAAGGTATTCAGACATCCACCCTTGTTTAACTTCTACACCTACAGACATTCTGAGATCTGTGCTCCAGGGTCATGGTTTATTTTAAAGGAAAAACAGCAATGTTACTTTTTTTTTTAAGCTGAACTCAAATAATCCAGAATTGAAATCAAAACTTGTCATGTCATGGCAAATCATTGCAGAGGTGCGTTTTATTTTATATGCTTGGAAATGTCTTCATCTGGCTGCAATTCTCTCCTGATCAAATGAACTTTCTCTCTGATTTTGATACAACAGACTGTCCCTACTCCTCATTTAGTAAAATATATTCATGCAATAGAGACATATACAAGAAATTGACGTGGCTTATGTTCAGTTCTCTTAAGACAACTGCCGGTTATCCTTGATTGCCCTGTGCTTGCTTTGTCATGCCCTGCAATCTGAGACCAGTTTTGTTTTTCGACATGCTTAAGTTTGATATGACTCCTAGTTTCCTAAGTTTACAACTACTAAGCATTACTCACACACAAATAGTAAATAATAACACCAATAAGAACATCTGGGTCCATGGAACTTGCTCATCCATGCTGTTGGAACAAGAGCTTTAACTGCCCAACATCTCAAGATATAATCTTGCTTGTTTGTCGACAACTGACTCCTCACACTGACACTTCAGTGGGAAAGTCCCATTTTTCTCTTCTTCTTCTTTTTTTTTTTTTCCTTTTTACCTCTGGACATGCAAGATTCTGGAAAATTGAACTCAGTCTTTTTTCTCATGTTTCTCCAGCTGTTTATCTCTCTTTTACTCATTTCAGTAAAATTGTGTGTTCAGATCAGGTGTGGGTAAAATTTTACCTTGCAGATATAGAAACAAATCAACTTCTTACCTTGCTTATTAGGCAAGACAAAAAGGAGGGAAAACCAGATTGTTTTTTAAACTGCAACTTTTCCCTTAATTACAACTTGAGAATGAAAATAAATTCAGCTGCTAGGCATACAATTATCTTCCTGTGAAATTCTTTATCTTCATTAGTGTTAATGTACTTTCTGTGCATCAGACCACCTGCTTTTCAGAAGTTCCATAAAAGTATTTCTCAAGGGCCCAGCTCTACCCAGCCTGTAGCCGGAGCTGGAGGGAGTGAGGTAGACCTACTACTTACATGATGCAATTACTAGGCAGAACTGCAGTTCTTATCCCTCAGGGCCAACCAACCTCATAGGAATCGCACAAAAAGTAAGTAGAAGCCTTGTTGTGTGGTAGGCTGGAAGAGGAGGTGTCTGAGGAGGTCTCTGATTCCTATTTTGGCAGAAGGTCATCAAGAATTTGAGGTGGTCTATGGCTTACACATATCTTTTTTTCACACAGCCTCCAGTGTGTGATTTGCAGTGCCTCCTGGGGTTTAAGTTGACTGCTGAAAATTAGCTCTGTCACTCCAGCACTGATTTTTGTGTAAAAGATGCAGGGAAAAGTGAGCTTTTTATTGCCTCATGAATGTCCTTTTCTGGACACCTAACCAGATTTTCTGTGACAAAGGAGCCAACTCAGGTGTAGGGAAAATGGCTTGTGCTAGGACCACTTTCCTGCCCCTGAAGCTTTGATTTACATGATGAGCTGGGGAGAAGGGAGTTCTGGCTGCAACATGCCACTCTGGTGGAGTCCCTCAGAGCTTCACTGCAACACTGCAAACCCGCTCCTGCTTGTTTACTCAGTAATTGCTCCTGCCCTGACTTTCCAGCAGGGAGGAAGAGAGAAGGAAGGGTAATATGACCTTTGGTATTTTGAAATAACATAAGTATGCACATCTTCAAAGGACACGACTGTTGAAGAACAGCTGGGGATGGTGGTGGGAACAGCCTCCCCCTAACATTCAGTCCTGGTGGAGGAACCAGAAGAACCTGCAGAGCTCGTGAGAAGCAGTGGGGAAAACTAGGAGTGGCCAGAGCAAACTCATTGTCCCCTTTCATTATATCTGAGATTGACCTTTATTAGTTGCCTGTGGGTATGGAATGGGCTGAGCTGAAGTTCTTCAGAGGAGGCAGAACCCAAGCACCCATGCAAAGCATGGAAAAGAGGAGATAGGGCAAATGGGAAAGCCAAAGGGAAATTGCACTAAGTGCTGATGGTTCTCCCTTCGGGGCCCTGATTAACCACTGTGGAAGCTGAGCACAGTTTTAAAAGGACTCAGCTTTCTATCATCTGGATAGACCAAGAAAAGTTTATTACTCCTGTTTGTGTAAAACAGGAATGGTGAAGCAGAAGGCATCTCAATGCCTCTGAGGATGCTGGTCAAAGACATTAAATTGTAATTATCCACCAGAATCACTGCTTAATGGAAATTGAAGGTTTCTGCAAACACTAGTTTTCTGGAGGGGAAAAAAATGACTTTTCATCTGAAAATAATTCAATCCAAAATACTTTGATTCTTAAATAAAGAATATTATTTCTCATTTTACACAAAATAATTTTTGGTCAGACTACTCAGAAAAGACAAATCTTCAGTGGAGATAAAAGAAATCAAAACCAGCTTACTTGACTCCAAGCCTCTACACTAACTTTGAAAGCACTTGACTGAAAACAACCGTGAAAGAAAGAAACGATCTTGTGATCTTGCCCTCTGAAACGATCTTGTGAAACATCACCACCAGCACTGATCAGTTCCTTCACCATGTAAAATCTTTGATTATCAAAAATAAGCTGATCCTTATGGGAAGATGACCCCCGTATGAAGGCTTTGGCCAAAGAAAGGGTTCCCAAATGGACCTCTCTTGTTGTGGGTTAAGAAATTTTTGTGTGCAGTACTCAAAGAGAATTTCTGATTATAGGTTAGAGTAATTCTTCATACAGTCCTTATATTGACGTTTGTTCTCATAGACAGCGCTCCGTGAAGAAAACCTGCGACCAAGGGCAAAATAATATGTCTCGTATTAGGCTTATAATTGATTCTGAATTTGTGACCCTGCTTCAGATTTGGCAGGGATGTATTCTGGGTTTCACTTCTTTACGGTGCTAAAAAAGGCGGGAGGTTTATGGAGTGAGTCCACAATTTCTTATTCAAGCATAGAAAAGAGAGTGGTGGAAGATGAAAGGACATGCTCTTCCAACATGCTCTCCTGCTTCTTTTTCCTTCCACTCCACGCATTGATGTGCATTGCTGAGTACAGCTGGAACAGGGTAAGGCAGATGACTGCCAATGTTTGCTGCTCTAAAATCACCCAGCAACAGAAGGGTCCTGCTTTCCAGCACCTGTAGAGCTATGCCACAGCTCTACAGTCATGAGGAGGCAGCAGTGTTTGGAGAAAACAGTCTTCCATGCCTTCTTTTGAGGCAGATGAAAGCACAGCTGGTCTACTGTGATAGGGGTGTCAAGGATGACCTGGAAATGGAGTCTAAATACCTACATTAAAAAGATTCCACACAAACAAGTGATGTTAATGCTTTAAAACAATGCATTAAATATATAAAGAGAAGAAAAAAACCCATTTAAACAAGCTTTTTGCTTCACTGCAAATAATTACTTGCTGTAAGTGGGACTCATTTTCGATGTAAGAAGAATTTGGCAACTCAGAGTTCCCTCAGCACTGGGGTTGCAGCCATGACACATCTGCAGTTCCCTTCAGAGCAGCTGCCATGGCCTCCAGGCATGCTCAGGTCCTCTGAGATTAGAGTTGGCCACTTTGAAGGTGGAGAAACCTCACCTCGCTGTTCTTGCTAACACCTCCAGCTCTGCCATCCTTCCCTGGGGGGGTGTAGTGACCTTTGCGGTGTAAGCTGGACTTTTTGCATGGCTGTAATTATTTTCTAATAGCCATCATAAAAATAGAGCGTGCACCACTCTCTCCTTGCACTTTCATGTTGGCTTTTGGCGAGTTTTACAAACATGAAGGAATGAAGTTTCACAAGAGCCCTGGGAAGTAGGGAACAGAGCCCTACAAAAGAGTCCAGCTAGGAAAGGTGTCAGGTTGGAGGCTTGTTTCTGGGGAAAGGTAATCATTGTTTTGGGAAACCTGACAACTGTGCCGGAGGAAAGAGGCTTATGGTGCACGGACATGTGTGGGCAAGCTCCCCGCTGACAGGGTAGAGCTTCCAGTGTCGGCAGCCGAATCCAGCCATCAATCATACTGAGTCCATATGTACACAGCAAGCGCTCTGCGACCAGACAGAGGCAGCACATGATGCAATGGGCACAGGTGTGCAGCAGACACCGGCGAAAGGCAGCAGGGCTTTGCATACATAAAGCGTCTTTCCTCTGAAGTTCTCAAGGCGATTTGCAAGCATTAATTAATTCTCACAACGCCCAGGGATGGTAGGCAAGACAGTGTCACTGGCAAATTAATTTCATAGGTAGTGTCTTTGATATCACACGTTCATATGCTCACTGCACAGGATTTGATGTATTATATTATTTCCCCAACACACCTGCTGCCCTTCAGCTCTTCTATGCAGCATCCTGGATGAATTTATTGTTATTTCTATTATTATTATTGCTGTTGTTACTATTATTATTAACATTATGGCAGGACTGGTGCTATGAGGTGGATACATACATCCGAAGAGAAAGTCATCGCCCCAGAGAGCCTATAATCCAAACAGACAATTTGTGCAAGTCCATGCTCGCGCTCCAAGAATGCCTGCCGTAAAACACCGCAGTAAAATTTGGGCTGGGATTGACAAAGACTGGTCTGTCTGCAGGTTTTTTTGCACAGCTCGGCATTTAATCTGTGCTACAGGCTGGCTGGACATGAAGGTGTTCATGCCTAAAGATCTCCTGAGCTGAGAGAGTATGTGCAGCCATCCGAGAGCCCTGTGGGGTAATACCAGGTTGGCATCAAGCATATATGATGTCCATACTGAGAATTGAATATACACAGAGACTTCTGTCAATAAACAATATTCTCATAGAAAATTGTCAAAATTAAGGTTGGGTTTTTTTTCTTTTTCTCTTTCAGAATCACAGAATCACAGGAAGTTAGGGGTTGGAAGGGACCTCTGAGGATCATCTAGTCCAACCCCTCTCTTAAAGTAGGGTCACCCAGAGCAGGTTGCACAGGATTGTGGCCAGGCAGGTTAGGAATCTCTCCAGAGAAGGAAACTCCACAACCTCTCTGGGCAGCCTGTTCCAGGGCTCTGCCACCCTCAAAGCAAAGAAGCTTCTCCTCATGTTTCGGTGGAACTTCCTGTGTTCCAGTTTGTGCCTGCTGCCCCTTGTCCTGTTGCTGGGCACCACTGAAAAGTGACTGGCCTCATCCTCAGATACGTATAAACTTATAAACATTGATCCAAAAGTGTGAACTTAAATAAAAAAAAAAAAAAAAAAAAAGGAAAATAATGCCGGTGAATTTTTCTTAATAATTGAAACAAGAAGGAAGTGGAAATTTAATCAGCTAGATCTATCTGAAACTTAGTGACTTGAGGAACAGGCATATTACTGATGGGGTCTTACCAATTCAATGACTTTTCTTCAAAGCTTGTTTCTTCCTTCCTCCCCTCTTTTAATCCTGTTGTTTCTTGGGGTTTTTTTCCCCTTTCTTTTTTACATCCATTCCCCAGTCAGGTGATCCCAGCTAGGAGATACAGATTGCTTCCCTCAGCTGGCCTAAGGCATGCATAAAAAACCAGCCACTTCCATTCAACAGGATGTCTAACATCTTCATAGGTACTGATACATGAGTGCTTTCTTCTGTGTGACATAAATATTTATCTACCAGATGACAGAATGCAAGTGCCATGGTTTACAGCATTGCAGAGCTGACCTTCAGTTTGGAATTCATGTGTTTCTTCAGGAATTTATACTATAGGTTATCCTTACACTTTGTCTTCTCTATCTGTGCCCTGAGGAAAGACAAGCAGTTCATTGGTTGTTGGATTCTGAGTCACATCTCTTTTGAGATTATTCTGTTCTGTTTATTGGGCCTTGAACTTTAGAAAAGAAAGAGACTTGGTAGCATCGTATGTATGGGAATATTTCACTAATTCTTCATCTGATATTCCGAGACCTGGTAGAGTGCTGATGAGGACATGGCTTTCATTTAGGCCTGGTCCCTGAATAGGAGACAACAATTCAATAGGTCCTTGAACTTTGACACCTTTTTCTGCCATTAAAGATTGGTAGATCGTTTGTGTAGATCACAAATAATACAGGTGTGAGTATGCTCCCTTGTGGTAAGCCATTTTGTTGTCACATAATTTACGCCATCTCTTTCAAAGTTCATCGTGAAATCATTTGTTTTCTAATAAAGATTGTATCAGTCACACTCTGTGATGATCTTTCAGTACGATAAGCATTTTGGCAGGGTGTCCCATTAGCTCAGGCAAGAAAAGGAAGCAGAGATGTTACTTTTTTCTCACCAATAACATTGTGTTGAGATTACCCACCAAGCTCTGGAAGATCCGAGTTCAATTCCTTTTTCTGCTTAAGGGGATTTGAACTTGTCTCTCCACTTCCCTGACTGCTCTAACCACTAGGCTGAAGAATATTCTAGGGCAGGGCTTTCTCAGTTCCTCATATTGAAACCATTTCACTTTGCATAGGTTAATTAAATATTAATGGAAACAGGAAGATGTCAAGCCTATGCAAATGACTACATAACTTTGTGGTATAGTCTTTCATTTGGGAGCAGAGGCCTGGCTTCCATTATCCACATCAATGAATACTTAAATGAAAAATACAGAAGCATTAATAGAAGCAGGCACAGGAACCGAGGACTTCCCCTTCCAGGTGAATACACTAACCACTAAACTAGAAAGTCATTCTCCTTGTGACCCAGGAAATAGTGAAATATGGTATACAAATAAAACTGCTCCAACAAGAGAACTTCAGACAGGTCTGTCTTGAAACCTTGCACTGTGAATATTCACCCCTAACTTGAGACTCGGGTTCAAGTTCCTTGAGAAGAAAGCTATAATTTTTAATTACCAAGGTGTGTACTGTCCATCTGTGGTAAAAAGAAGGGCATTGACATTATTTCTTGCTCTTGCTTGCCTGCTTAATTTTTTATGCTTTTTTAAGTGATCAAAGAGTTTTTTGTGTTGTTGAATGCTGTATTTGTTCTGTACAATGTTTGTTCTGTACAGTATTTGAATGTTGACTTTTTTGGCTGAGTCAGATGGATGCCTTACTGCCTTCTGCACTCACTTCATCCCTTTCCTACCACAAGTAGATCGTGCTATTGAAGGGGAACTTAGGCTGTTGTTAATGTCATTGTATGGGGGCTTTGACAGAGAGCAAGAGGCAGATACGGTGTATTATTGATCTTGTATCTTTCTGGTCTCTAACCATGATGTACCTGTGTCTCGCATCCACCAGAGAAGAGCAGGTACATAATAGTGTAGTTATCTCATTGTATAAGCAGTAAAGACCAGCATGGGGACTCATCATTTGCCTTTTTGGCCAACGACCTTACTAATTTCCAAGTAAACCTCCTCATTATCAATCCTAGTGAGACTGATTGGGCAGATGAGCTTGGGAAAGCCCTCTAGCTAGTCCTTGCAGGTGAAGTAGGAAGAAGAACATTTAGTGTGGGTTTGTTCGGTGTTTTAACAACCCCCCCATTTTAGTAGCAGAGGGACTGTGGAGGTGGCTTTTGTGAGGACAAGAGAATCGACCCCCATGTTGGACAGAGTCAGTTCCAGCTGACTCCAGGATGGACCTGCCACTAGCCAAGGCTGACAGTCAGTGACATTAGTAGCACCTCTGTGATAACATGTTTAAGAAAGGGTAAAAAATGATACACAGCAGCTGGGAGAGAAAAAAGTGAGACACACAACTCTGCAGACACCAAGGACAGTGAAGAAGGAGGGGGTAGGAGGTGCTCCAGGTGCCAGAGCAGAGACTCCCCTGCAGCACATGGTGAACACCATGGTGAGACAGGCTGTCCCTTTGCAGTCTATAGAGGACCACGGTGGAGCAGATAACCGCATTGCAGTCCAAGGAGGACCCCACGCACGTGGATGTGCCCTGAAGGAAGCTGTAGCCTGTGGAGAGGAGCCCATGGAGGACCAGGTTTTCTGGCAGGACCTGTGAACCTTTGCGGGACCCATGCAGGAGCAGTCCATTCCTGAAGGACTGTACACTGTGAAAAGGACCCATGCTAGAGCAGTTTGTGAAGATCTGCAACCCATGAGAAGGACCCACATTGGCAAAGTTCATGAAGGACAGTATCTCATGGCTGAGGCTCCATGATGGAGCAGGGGAAGAGCATGAGGAGGAAGAAGCAGCAGGGATGAAGAGCTATGAACTGGACACAGCCCCCATTCCCCATTCCCCTGAGCCATTTTGGGGGAGGAGATAGAAGAATTGTGGAAGTGAAGTTGAGCCTGGGAAGAAGGGGGGAAGGGGGTTTTAGTTTTGATCTTATGTCTCATTATTTTATGAGATATTAATTTACAATAAATTAAAATAATTTCCCTAAGTTGAGTCTGATTTGCCCATGACTATAACTGGAGATGACCCTGTCCCTGTCTTGACCCATGAGATATTCATCGTAGTTTTGACCCCTGTCCTGTTGAGAAGGGAGAGTGATAGAGCAGCTTAGTGGACACCTGGCAGCCAGCCAAGGTCAACTCACCACAACGGGTTTTGTCTCCATCTGGGATTCACTGACAGTCAATGGAGAGAAACAAGACCTTCTAGGAGACAATTCATCTCATCCTATTGTAGACATGAATCCAAAGCAGACGAAACTCATCTTTTAAGTGTTTCTTACTCTGTTGGCTCTTAAGGAAGCCTAGAGTGTCTAGCTCAGATGTAGATATCTATCACAGCTGTCAAAAGTTAAGTAAGATGGATCCTTCTCCTGCATTTTACTACCTCAACAAGATTTAGTTGTGGTCTGTGGTTCTGATCACCCTGAAGACTTGAGATGGTTCTGTATATACCCAGTGGCAGAAAAGCTTTGTGAAAGGACAATACCAGTTGCATCTACAGGACGCAATTCAGAGCAGTGCTGAGAGTCCCGCCCTGGTAGCAGAGAGCAACACTGTGTGGTGATACCACCCCTGATGTAGAGGCAGCGCTGATGCATCGGCCAGGTGCTGGAGTCCTATTAGATGCCCTTAGAAAAACTAATTAGCTCAAGCACAGAATGACAGTGATGCAAATGTATTCCAGCGTGAGTCTGTTCACAGGCAGCTGACATCTCCCTTCCTCCTCTCCTTTATATACTGCAGAGGTACCAGAGGCTTCAGGATCCCTGGACCTCATTGGCAGCTGGATCTCAAAGGCACCCGGGACATGAACCTCCCACATCCCTGTACGGGTTTAGGGCTAGCTAAGTTGTTGCAGGAACATACCAGTGTTCAAGGAGAGAAAAAATTAAAGGAAACAAGTATCTTGTCCATTCTCTGCATCTTTTTATAATTCTTTTTCTCCATTTTAATTAATATCAGATTTAGGTAATGAAAATAAAATATACCTTTGTCTGTCTCTAATCCCGATTTTTTTTTTCTCGGTCAGTAGATCATACTCCTGCATTTTCATTAAGATGTGAAGAATCAGGATGTACATGAGCACACTGATAATGCTGTTTCATTCAGCAGCTTGAAGGTGCTTCCCAAAGACATGAAGTATCATTTCAGATGTTGCAAAGCTGAGTCACCGACACTCTGATGTGACTAATCTTAACGATGTGCTTTGATTCCATAATATGTCATGGTAAAGTTTGACAAGTTTGATACACTCATTTCAACATTCCAGTATAATTTCTGTTCCCACAGTGAATCTACTCATTGGGAAGACAAATTGGCTGTGGAAAAAACCCAACCCAACACTTGAGAAAACTAGCTCATTTGCCTTTAAATTTGTCTATGGACCAAATTTTGCCCTCATCAATGGGATGCCACTTCCATCGACTTTACTATTCATATATCCAAAGGCAAAATTTCTTCCTATCTATCAATCTACCTACTATTTTATCTACTATCTGTCTGCTTAACTCTATTAATTAGTTAATGTTTGTAAAACACTCAAAAGATGTAAAGCCCTATAGAAATGCTAAGTATTATAATTATTGTTATCTGCCTGCTGTATCTCTTTACCTATCTAGCTATCTACCTACTCTATCTATTATAATAACAATAATACTTAACACTTATATAGTGTTCTTAATCTTCAAAGTACTTTACAAACATTAACTAATTAATCTAATCTAGTCATCTCGCAAACAACTCCTTCAACAATCCAGTGGTTGTTTCTGTAAAATAAAATTCTTTGCAAAATAGAAGAATTGTGCTTCGGAGGGGTTATTTTGCTCAGGTTTGGCTATGATTAGGTGATAAATACGTATAAAAGCAAAGAAGCAAGCAGATGGAAAGCTCCATCACTAGATAACATGGAGCTTGCAACAGACAATAACAAGTTGCAAGCGGCTATAGACCATGAAGAGGTCTCCTGGCTGACTACTTCCTGAATTATGTGCTGGTTTAGTTTTAATATAGAGGCTTCCTGCTACAGAAATGTGATTTTTTAATTTTCCCTGTTATTTATAAAGAGCCATGAAACATTTCTAGCAGTTTCTTTTTTCCAGATTATTCTTCAACCAGAAGCAAGGCCAAGGCTGTCAAATGCAACAGCTCAAGTTGGGCTCTCAGGTCCCAGAGCTGCAAAGGTACTTAGGCACCTTTTTTTTTTCCTTACAGAAACAGTGGCGATGGTAACCCAGAATTTTCAAAATGTTCAGCAAGTGCCATGGGATCGAGGGACCCAAAAACATTAAGAAGAATAATTTGTTTTTCCTCTGAAAACAAATGCACTCCTAAATACCTCTGCACATCTTCCTCTAGAGTGACATCGGGGTTGGGTGAGGACAGTGATTGCTGTGTACATTCACAGCATCCTGGAGATGTAAGATCAAAAAGCACATGTAGGCTTTGTAGGGGCAGACGTACAGGTTACCTTTGTGCCTCTAAACAAATGAAGGTCACAGATCAAGCACTGCTCACTGGTTGTCCTGACTGCCAAACCGTCACCCGATTTCCTGCTTTGGTTTCAGACATTACTCTTCAAGAAAAATCTTCTACAGAGAGGGGTAAGAGAGCAGACCTGTGCCGTTTGGCATTGGGACTACAAATCAGTCCTGGCCTTGTTACACCTAAGATGTGAGGCACAGTCATAATGAAAGACTATCCTGTTCTTAGGTGGCTTAAAGTAGCGCCAGAGAGCAGAAAATGAAACAAAAACAAATAGAAAAAGATTCTGTTTTCTACTTGATGAAAGGGTAAGCTTTTTTTTTGCCCTTTTTTTTTTTTTTTCCTTTTCGTGATTCATGCCCCCCTCCTTCTTTTTCTTGTGGTATTTTTTTTATCTGTCCCACTTATTTATCTACATATGCAAAATGTACTGGGCCAGTTCTGGTAAGAGCTAACCTAAAAAATGAGTTAGGATTCCCCACTGAGTGACTCCAAGGCAGCCTAACAAGCAGCAGATCTGTGACCACTATTGGGCAGAGACTTGTCTGTGTTGGTTCTGCCAAAAAAATTTATTGTTTGGTAATTTCCCAACATCTCTTCCTCCAGCAGCTAGATGAACATAACACATATCTCCTCCAACTAAAAAAAAATCAACACACTTTTTAATTTCCTCTTCCTGCAGCCATGGATGCATTTTGCCAGGTACCAGCTTGGAGTACCAATACACCCTCCTTACTACTGCAAGAGGTTTCTGAAGGACAGCTGCCTTTTGAGGAACAGCCTGCCTATAGCTGTCAACCTGCAACAGGTATGTTTACAAATGAAGACTAAACCAAACCAAACCAAGCGTCGTTCAATGCAATGAGCAGTCATGTTGTTTCTGTTACAAATTCACAGATAATCTGAATGTGGTCCTTGTCAGTCAAGCATGAGAGCCAACTAGGCTGAAAGTCAGGTGATATAGGCTCAGCCAGGCACTCCCTGAGTAACCTTGTGCACAAGACCTAATCTACCTTCATATCTGATTTTTTCACTGGTAGTGCACTGCGTCAGTACAGTGCTTTGATGGTCTTACTGGTAAAACACAGCAAGGCTCAAAAAATGAAAGCGTTTCTTTAAAGCTGTGACTGCAAATGAGAAACGTTTGCAGTTAGCATCTGCTAATAACGGATGCATTGAGATATGAGGTAAATAGAAACCTAAAATTAAGGGTTGTTTGGAAAAAAACCCTGGGTCAGGAACCTGGGAGACTTTGCCTAGAAAGGGTGAAGAGACGACTGAGTGCAAGAGATTAAAGACCTCCGTGACACGCTTGCAGGGCTGACACTTCTCAAAGGTGGAAACATGAAGCCGATGCAGAAGGAGGACTTTGGATCCTGTTTAGAGCAGCAGTTAAGGAATTGTAAAGCCTTTGATTTTGGATAGGTCAGATGGGGGTCCCCCTTCTCACCTTGACCCCTGTGTTCGTTGCAGAGGGTCTAACCAGGAGGCCCTGTACAAATACAACTCCTCTTCCTCCCACCTCCTCCTTCCCTCTCCTCCACAGAAAGGTTCCTGAAATGCTTCTTTGGGAAGGGAAAAAAGACCCTCCTTTCTCTGAGCAAACAAAACCACACACGCAGAAACCCAAACCACCTGGTTTGTTTGAATTCGAGGCACTTTGCAGAGCAACTCTTACTTATACACTCTCCTCGGTGACGCAGAGGAAGGCAGAACATGTTTTTAATTGCAAAGCCAAATGGTTATGCATGGGTCCTGTCATGCTTGTGAGAACTTGCTCTTCCCCAGCCCTCCCTCTCCTCCCCTCCCCGCTGAGACAGCCTTGCCAAAACTCTGTTTGAGAGTGGTCACAGGGAAAACACGAAGCCTTGCAGGGATTTGGGGAGTAGACGTCAATCTGTCAGAGGTGTCACCAGAACTGGATATATCTGCTGATCTGTTACCACTTGCTAATTATGGATTCGGCAGCTAATTGTCATAAATCTCGGTAAGAGATGTGGAACGAGACAGAGGTTTTCAAAACGGCGTGGCCTGGATAAGTTTGCACTCAGTGAGTCGTGAAACAGAAACAATCATCCCCGTGCCGGGGCTCTGCTGCTGTGTGACACCCCGGTGAATACCGGTATTGTTACAAGTGCCAGGTTGCTCTGAGCAGCATTTTTGACATTCCTATGCAGGAATGGTGAGTGTCCAGGACTGGAATAAACTGAATTGTTGACGGATTTTGTTTAATAGAGCCAGCGATGCTGGTAGTCACAGCCAGGCAGATGTTTTACAGGATGAAATCTTGCCCCCCTCGTCAGGCTGACCTTCTTATCCACCCTTCAGAAAGCAAAGCAAAACTCTGCCAAGCAGCTGTGAGGTCTCATGCCTTGACTGTGCAAACCCACAAGTCAGGCACTATCTCAGTGGGGATCCAGACTGCTGCTGAAGCTGGTCTTAAAGGTTAACACTCTTCAGATGTGGTTCAGCCAGTCCAGAGCTTGGAGTGGGAAAGAGATTTAGTAAGTTTCATGCAGCTTTAGGTGTCCTTTCCAACACTTCAGTCATGTCTACTTACCCACCATCTTGCGGTGGATGGTTTAAACCTTTCCATGTATCTTGAAAGCTACGATTCAGGGTGGAAAGGGTAAAGGCAAGTCTTCAACAACTCAAAGGCATCTAATTTTCTTAAATGCTGAGCACCTTCTCAGGAAATCAAATCCCTTCAGGGTATCTGCAGTTGAACATCCCAAAATAACTGCTCGGAAGTTTATGTGGCTCTAAAGATCACAGGCTCTGTATTCCTGTGAACTAGTCTTCAGGTGATCAGTAGCTCCTGTAAAAGATCAGCACTAATTTGTGTTATTGATGGACTGTCTTGTCATTTGGAGAGAGTAGAGTTAAGGTTGCATGCAGAAGAAATGTCTCTTTAACAAGTAACTCCCGGTTTTCTGAAATTTTGATCTGCTTTTTATTTCCTAGTCCTTTTCCTGTTTTTGGCCAGTTTTGTAATGTTTTCATCTAGTCCAAGTTTTTATCTAGACCAAGATTACCAACTACTTTTGGAAATATAAACTAATATCTGTCACATATTCCACTAAAATCTGCCAAATTTTCCAGGTAGAAAGACACAACAAACTATTTTAAGGTTGGTTTTCACTAAAGCTGGCTGAAAACTCCACAGTGGAATGTTTGTGTATTTTCTCAGTTGAAAAAGCTGATTCATAGCAATTCAAGCGTTTTGCTGAGGTGAACTGGTTTTGATTCAGGTGTGACAAACTCCAAGCAGAGCACAATGAACCTCTAATGACTGGATTTCTGCTGGAAACCAGACTTGCAAGATGCTGTGGCCTGCTGGGAACCAGCTCCTCTGAAGCACATCAGGATTGTTGTCGGCAGGGAATCAGGAACCTGAAAATATTAAAACATTCTGGTCAAACATTGCTTTTTGCTGGGTGGGAAAGGAGACGGAAAGAGGCCAGAACACCATTACTCACTTCTTCCCTGAGCTTCCATGTCTGTCCGTCCAGCTGCCCAAGAAGTCAGGATCAACAGCTTTGTCAGGATAAAGTGAAAATGAGGGGTTTATTCTAAGTTAAAAAGAATTTTAACATTAAAATATTGAAACCTTTTCTACAGAGAATGAATGCCCTTTACAAATTTCTGATGCTCATAACACGCCATGTCCATTAGTGTTCAAGTCCATTGATTGTTTAGTTAAAAACTTGTTAATCCCTCTATGTGAAATAAAAAATTACATCTCGGGAATGAGGCGAGAATATGCTCTGAATACTCTTGAATCCACAGAGATGAAGGTCTTTCTGACTAAATTCTTCAACCCTCATTTTTATTTCTGAAGGCAAAACCAACTACTTTCTGCAGAAGGCAGAGATGCACGTCAACAGAAACCAAACAAACAAGCAAATGAACCAACAGAAAAATTATCCCCTTATGAATTCAAAAAAGGTAATTGAAAACAAAAACTGGTTCCAAAACATCTGTTTGGAAATTTCTGCCACTGTGATTTTAGGAAAAAAAAACTTTAAAAGGACCTGAAATATTTGCTTTGCTTTAGAGTGAGATAATTTTTAGTTCCAATTTCACCAGAAACCTCATAGGAAATGTTTTGGGGGTGACTTAAGGCAACTCAGTCATACCTCCCCTTGTTTTTGGTAGTGCATGTAACGCATGCCAGCCCTGGAATATCAGCCTCTCCAACAGAATTGATGCAAAAAATGGCTAATGGACTGGGTCACCCGTGATTTTCCACAGTAAAGTGATTCTTGTGTAAAAGGGTTATAAGTAGTCTCAGAATACGGACTAAACTATCAGAAAATTGACTTTTATTAGAGCATTAATCCTCCATTTAGTGCTCAACTACTGTCTGTGTTAGGAAAATACTAGGAAACACAGTGTGGCCCAAAGACCTTAAATATGTTGCTTTATTCTCCCTCTTGCTCAGGGGAGACCAAGCACATAGCACAAAACCATTACCTGACATAGGTGGTTTCCTTCCAGTACGGTCACGTTCCTTCTCCCGCTGGAGAGACTCTTCCTAGATGTGTGTGTGTTTTTTGTGTAAGAGCACATGCAGGTGGCTGCACGCTCGTGTAAATCACATCACCTCCATGCTGACACATTCAGGTCCCCCTGGGGTTGGCTGGGTCCCAGCTGTGCTCCAACAAACAAAGACACATCCTACAGACCAGCGCTGGGTCTTGTAGTTTCCATCTTTGGCAATCCTTCTCCTTCCACCCAGATCCAAACTCAGCCTCCATCACTGATGACAAATGCAGCAGCCAGGGTGAGACTAGTGTTTAACTTAACGATGTTTTAACACTTTGCAGGCTGCTGTCCTGGGTGATTTTATAGTCTTCTGCATTTCTTTGGCTGGAAATATGGAAAATTAATTAGAAGCAGAAGGGTATGACTTTGCCAGCCATTAACTGAATTATAAGTAAGTGTTTTCTTTGTCTGGCAATATCTTACCTTGTCCTCGTGCCAAAAATATCTCATAACTTGGTGTTATATTCTCTGAAGACAACCTTTTCAATGACTTTATATGTGAAACAATGTAATACCAGTAGGAGTGGATTTTTTTTCTCCTTTTTTTTTTTTTTTTTTGGTGTTGATGATAGGGGACATAGCCACATTTCTGAAGGTCAAGTGTTTGGAACCAAAAGCTGTTTCTTTATCCAATTTTTTAAAAAATGTCTATGAAAAATAAACAATCCCAGCTAACGTTGGAAAACAAAAAGGAAAAAAAAAAGGAAATTAAGAAAAGGAGGACTTTTTCTAAGTCTAAATGCTGTGGCTTACTTATTTGCTGATGCAAAGCAAGGTGCTATAGATGTTTGGGGAAGAAGAGAGAACCAGGTTTGGCATCTGCTTCCAGTCTTTATTTAGTATTATAACTGAGATGTCTTCTATCTGCATATTTGCTCTAGTGCAAAGATGGTGTAGCTTCTTATGTATTGAAGTGGAAAAAAAAAAGAAAGAAAAAAAGAAAAAGAACTCATCCGTTGCTCTAGGCATGTTTTTAGAAGGCAGTTATAAAACAGTAAAACAGACAACTCCTAATTTGCTTAATGTTCATTAATCAATATAGCTGCCATCAGGGGTAAAGAGCATTATTGTTCCTCCAATTAGTTCTTCATGCTTCGACAAAGTTTCTCCTTTTCATTATATCTGAAGGTCTATAAACCCAGTCTGCTCTGGATGGTGGGTGGGAGATGAGGATGTTTCCTGTTGACTAGTCTGTTTCTTCAGACCACGTTTTATCTGTCTGCTGGACGTTTAGCTGTTCATTCTTCTGCCCATAGGTATAAAACCCAACTCATGGGACCAGGAGGTGGATTTTCGGCAAGGCAAACGTGGTTCAGGCAGCGCATTTGGTGCATAATGGATGTCTTGTCCATTGGTTCGTATAACTAGCGAATGGTCTGAGACGAGGGCCTCAAAGTTTCTTATTGCACTTGCATGCAGAGGCCCACACCATTTAGCAGGCTTTCTGCTGCAAATCGCCCACGAGTACCTGCCTGTTTTCAAAATTAATCAGTGTTGACTTGGAAGTACTTTCATCTGCAGAAACTCTCTTTTTTTCCCCCACCCCCTTTCTCCTCCTCATGCTGAGACAAACTACCATGGATGCTGCAAGCACAGTGGAGGTACTGTCTAGACACCCAGAGCATCTCAGCTGTTGCTGTGAGCATGAGACTTGCCATGCAAAAAAGGCATCCACACACGAGGCTGTTGGCAGGCTCATCTCCTACTCTCATGGCCAAGTCTCCAGCCACAAAAGCCACGTCTAGTCAGTTGGATGTGCTTTCAAATGTCAATGGTTGGACTGATTAACAAATACAAGAAATGATCTTGACTGTGGTAAAACCCAAAATTGTCTAGGAGAAAATTTGCAAAGGGATTTAAAGGGCTTAAAGTTTGCCTAGTTTTCTTGCCTAGCAACACAAAGTAATCTCAATTTCCTGCTGCTAATGACTCCTTATGGCCTCCATTCAGGGATCACAGAAGTGCGGGTTGGAGGGGATGTCTGGAGGACTTCAGTCCAACCTCGAGCCTGAAGAAGGTCCATTTCCAACATCAAATCAGACCAACCAAGTACTTATCTAGATGAGTCTTGAAAACCCCCAAGGATGGAGATAACACAGCATCTCTGGGTGACCTTGTTTAGTGTGAGGCTGCCTTCCTAGAAAAGCTCTCCCCGATGACCAGCCTGGATCTTCCAAGTCACAATCTGTGGCCATGGCTCCCTGCGTTAACACTTGCCACTAACAGGAAGAGGTTGGCTCTTTGTAACTCTTCATCACATATTTGTAGGCTGATCAACAAATAGATGAATTCTTGACTTCCTCTTTTCCAGGCTAGATGAAGCTACCTCCTTCAACCACTCTTTGTAGGTTATGTTATATGGGCATCTAAACATCTTGCTAGCTTTCTGATGAGCCCTATTCAATCTTTCAACACCTTTCTTGAACTGTGGAACCCAAAACTGGACACAATATTTCAAGTGCAGCCTCTGCACTGCTCCATACAGGGGAATAGTAATCTCTGTAACCTGCTGGACACACTCCTCCTGAGGTAACTCAGCAAAAAGTTACTTACATTCATTGTTGTCTCACATTCAGTTTGGTATCCACTTTGAAGCCACTAATGACAACCATTTGAGCCCAGTAGCAGGTGAATTTTCACCTTGTCTTGCAGTCTATTTCTTCTTCAGTTTCCAATGATTATGCTGCGGGTGACAATATCCTTAATGTGCTAAAGACAGGTAATATCTATGGCTTAAATATCTGCTGTCATTTAATTACAGACAGCAATCAGGTAGGTTAATGTGATTTGTCCTAGACAAAGCTGTGTAGACTGTTCCTGATTAATTCTTGTCTTTCAGTAGTCTGGGAGTGGACACCAAGAGGATGTGCTCCGAAACCTTTCCAGGGCCCAAGGTGAGACTGACCAGCCTATAATTCCCTGGTCTTCCCGTTCTTAAAGATAGGCATAATATTAACATTTTCCATCACCAAGGATTTGCTGTCTCTAATTGCCACGATAGACAGCGGTCTTGCAATCACATCAGCCATCCTTTGCAGCACCTTCAGGTGAATCCCATCTGACCCTATAGTTCGAACGCATCCAGTCCATGTGAGTTTTCCTTCATTTCTTGCTCTCTCACTATCCCTCTCCTTCCCAAACCATGCTGTTGCGAGTGAGAGGTCTGGGACCAGGCTCAGCTTGTCAAGATTGAGGCCAAAAAGTTGTGAAGTAATTCAGGCATTTCCATACCATCCATGCCACTAGGTTGTCTCTCATACACACTTTTCCTCTACATTTCCAGTTGCATGCTTGTGGAATCCTTTTTGTTCCCTTTTATGCCCTTAGATGGTTTTAGCTTCAGCTGAGCTTTGGCCTTCCAGATATTGTCCAGGCTCTGAAGTATTAATTGCATTCTGGTTCAAGAAAGAACGTAGGAAGATGTAGCATTTCCTGAGACCTTTGCTTAGTGACTAGCGTGCGTGCTCTTGCTGCTCATCCTGAAGAAGCAGGAAGACCCACCAGGTCCCGTGCGTCTTAAAATTTTACACAGAAGTTTTTCAAGAGGTTTGATTTATGGTTGATGTGTGAAGCCATAAGTTCCTTCCCCGCCCTGTGTTCTGCGTGTTGGAAAGCCACCTCCTCTCAGTATGGTACTCGCAGAAATTTTCTGTCTGTCTGAGGGGGAAGTGGGCTTGCAAACCTTCTTTTGTGCAAGGCACAAAGGGAAAGAGGTGGCTTGTAGTCAACAGCAGAATGAGAGGAGGCTCTCTTCTCTCTTCAAAGCGCTTCCTCTTCCCCTTCTCTCCCTATTGTGAATTCTTTAAAAAGACCACCCTTCCCTTCTGCAGAGTGAAAACATCAAAGGGAATGGTGTGGTGGGGTATTTCCTTGTGAACACTGACTTACCTTACAAAGGTGAGGAGTTCACAGAAGGTTCTGTCTTGTGAAGCATGTTCTGGCTGCCTGGCTTTGAATGCTGAGCTCACTGGGAAA
Source organism: Bucorvus abyssinicus (assembly GCA_009769605.1). Lineage (NCBI taxonomy): Eukaryota > Metazoa > Chordata > Aves > Bucerotiformes > Bucorvidae > Bucorvus > Bucorvus abyssinicus. Next base: position 5,021,720 of record CM020025.1, read on the forward strand.
ATGTTCTTACATCTTCAGGTGAGCAGCTTTGCTGCAAAGCCAAATCTCTTCCTCTCCCTCCCAATATCTGCTTATCCAGTCACACTTTATTTTATTTTATTTTACTTTACTTTATTTTGTTTTCAGCAAAGCTGAAATATTTTAAGCCTTTAGGGGTTTTTTTTTGTTGTTTTTTTTTGTTTTGTTTTGTGTTTGGTTTTTTTTTTTTTTTGGTATGGGGTGACTGTTACAAAAACTGAAATGCGACAGAAAAATAAAGTTTCCTACAAAAAGTAAATTATAAAAGATTCCATTTTCTTATTTTTGAGGTACATTTACACAGGAGAATTTGAATCTATCCCATCCCAGGATACAAGGAAGAGATGTTTGCTCATGCTTGTTGCAGCATAAACATTTGTTTGTTTTATTGGCTGATAAGCTTAGAAAGAACAGGGATCAATCAACCAGCTGTATCACATTCTTCTTCAGTGAGGTGGAGTTTAAGTTTAATGTAATTAGAATAGCTCCAAACCCCTCAATTTCCTCCTGGTTTAGGGCAAACTTGGTGGCAATTAAAACAAAACTAAGCTGCAGGCCAAGACCCATGGACTTTATTTCCCTCTGTGTGTTTTTATCCTTAAGGATAGAGCTGTTGGCCACAAAATCAGTGGCTAAGACCCCTGTCTGTAGTCAATGCAGAAAGATACTCTTCAGCCTGTCACTCTACAACATCCTTCCATGTTTGCTCTATGGTATAAGAAATATATATAAAAGTAAGTTTCTGTTTTACTATAAAGACAATGAGTAAAAATTCATTTTACTCATGAAACCCTTGAGGGTGTGTCTCCATTGCTTACCCTGGAGCAAATACACCAGCTCTTACATCCCATTGTTTGCCCCATGTTTTTCTGGAGGGTCCCAGCCCCACGGCAAGGATCATTCGCTTCCTTACAAAGCCACTGCCCAAGCACTGCTGTGTGCTGGAAGGCAAACTCAGACTGATACTGACAGTGGGAAAGTTTGTGGGGGAGGGAAGATGAGGGTGGAAACCACTGGGAACTCCTAATCGGAACTATGAGATTTACCAAGAACACCCAGGATATCAGCTCAAGCACTTACACACTAGCCCAGCGCAATCAAGTGGGGCTGTTATCCTCAAAACCACGTGTCTATCAGTCTCAGTACTGCAGTCACGTTTGGAATTCAGGTACCCAGACCTTAAAAATAGAGAAGGATTTTCCCTTCACCTCCCCCTTACAAATGACAATATTTTACTTAATCACATCCATGATCTCCATCCAAGAGGCCTCTGCTCAGAGCTCAGAGATTTGTTTCAAGCTAAATCCCAGCTGTGACTCACAGTCTTACAGCAGAGGGCACGTAAATGTGCTTGATCACACTGGAAGCCAGTTGTGCAATAGCAGGGGGAAAAAAAGCTACGGATAAATCCTCTCTGTTCAGGTGGTGGGGATGGGTCTTACCAATCCACCAATGAAAAGAGCAGAAGAAATCCTTGATCAGGAGCTAAGTGCAAAGGATGTGATTTTTAACCCTCATGGCGGAGCGGAGGTTGACCAGAGCTTGTGTGCCTTTCTGGAAGCTGGAGGTGCTGAATGGAGGAGCAGGATTTTGCTCCTGTCAGCACTTTGGTCTGTGTGTGGTTTCCCCATTGCTGTTAGCTTCAGGCACTTCAGCAATTTTATTCCTCCCGCAAGGCAGAGTGGGAAGGGCTGACAAGGAGGGTTAAAATATTGAGTAATGAGGATAATTAATCAAGGGTCTTCTGCAGAATTTCTACTTTATTTTCGTCTCAGGGCAATGAGCAGCCGAGGAGCAACCTCCAGTGGGCCTCCTGCCATGGTGTGGGTGCTCACTGGTTTTCAGGTCAGAGTACTTGACCTCAAAGACTGCTGTCTCTTCAGCTTGGATTGCTTCAGATTGAGAGGGTTATTAATTGGGAGTTAATCTGAAGGTCACCTTGTGCTGAGGGTATGGCCAATAAGGCGCGGGACGTTCTCCCTGACTCAGCAGGAGGTGAGAAGTTAAGGTTATACACGCTTTTATTCCCAAACACTTCTGAGTTCTTAACTAGAGCAAACACAGGGCTTAGTAAAAAGTGCAAAAAATGTTTTTGTGGCCATCGAACAACAAGATATCCTAAAGCCATCCAGCTCAAGCCTGAGCTTTCACCAGTCTTCACTGGTGGCTTCATCCTGTAGCTGCTGCAAAATGATGAGCAGCCCTTGTACATCTGAGGGACTGCAAATAGCGACTTGTTTTCCCCGAATCACAAGGACTAAGTGTACAGCAACTGCACACTTTTGAAGTAGAAGGGAGAAATCATCAGAATGGAGAGGACAAATAAAACACTTTGGGGAGCTGAACACAGCCTTCCTCTTCCCTTGGTGTTTTTTAGTAACTTGAGGTTACATTTTGTTCAGGAAATTCAACTCACTCTGGTAGGAAAAGGGTGAAGCGTAATTGCAGGATAAATACATTATTCAAGGACCAGCCGCTCCTTTAGGCATTTCACCCCTTGGGCCTGAAAACACTTGAACAAGTCTCATGTCACTCGCATATGTGCAAGTTTTCCCAAACCACAACTTTTCCTTCCTCAGAGAAAACAATTTAAATTAATTCTCCGAACAACGTTTCTGCCAAGTTTGACTGCCCTGGTGTGTTCATCAAACTATGGCAGCGCTCAGCCTGTGTCTTATAAAACTTGTCATGACTGATTTTCACCCTTTTTGCACGGGTTGTAAAGAGATGAATTCAAAGGCTTTCCTTCTCGTGCAGGTCCGGATTGAAGCATATGTTTAACATAAAGACTGCAGTGATGTATTTTGCTGAATTGGGGCCTTTTATGGGAAAGGCGAATGCAGCTTTTTTTGCCGTTCTGTTTTTGAGTAAACATTTCTGCAGCGTAACATTAATTATGGATTCTCCACCTTGATTCAGTATCACGTTTAGGCTGCTACTCCCTGTTAAATCATCTTCCTTGACATGCAAAATTCAGGCTGCCTTTGTTAGATTAAAGTCTTTTTATCTGACCTGCCTTTAAGCTTCATCTACTTAGTCATATCACTGGGTAGGTAACAGAAAATTGCCAATATGTCACCCAGTGGGTAAATCAATTCATGAAAGGAGGCCTAGTGCTTTTAGATTGACTGCAGAATGGCTCTTTTCTTTTTTTTCCAAGCATATCTTCCTCAGCACACCTGGGTATTCCTCCTGAGGGCTCAGGAAAAAAGTTTGAATTGCCTCATTCTTTATTAGCTACATCCCGTCTCCTTTATATTACAGGTGAACGTGATGTGCTCCACAGTGCGTATTCCTGAGGGGGACTGAATGGAAAAGGGCAAACTGTCGTCCCGGTGATGGGGAAAGCAGGAAAAGAACTGGCAGGAATATTGTCCCTAGTAACAATCTGGGATGTTTGCTGCCTGTGTTTGAGAGGCGATGTCCTCCCGAGTGGGGTGTGTATGAGACACAGGTGACTTCTTGTTTGAGAATAAGAGCAGCGGTCTCTTAAACAACAGGTATTCTTGGGTGCCTGACTCCAGAAGTTTTCAGATAAAAGCCTCTATTTTCAGAAAGCCCTAAAATAAACAGCCTGTCAAGGGATGTGAATCGCTTAGCGAAACATTGGAGAAAAGAGGATGGTTTCTTATCTGTCCATTGCAAAGTCTACCAAACCTCTAAGGGCTCCATGGGAAGAGACTTGAGAAAGGGGCTTGAGACGGGTGTTTTCCTTGAATGTTTTGCAAGAGAATGTTTGGGGAAACTGAGGCAAGAAAGTGCATCTGATTTCTTGCTCTTTTCTTTCAATCTACGTACATCATTTACGCCTCACAAAGCAGATCAATTCTTTGAGACTCCATCCTTTGAAGGCTGTGGTTATCGATGATTTCATGTCTCCCAGGCAAGGACCTGTCAAAGGCTGGTGTGCAGAGAAATCTTGTCTTGATCTTCTCAAGGGTGATACTAGTCATGGGGCAACTGAACCGAAAGATTTGGTTCTCACTAGCAGGGCTGCAAAAAGCAAACCAGCGGTACTTACAACAGGAGGCTTCAATCCAAGGGAGTCCTAAGTGCAAGTGGCACAACAAATTCTCCTGGAGAGTTTTACAGTAGCGAGAGCTTTACCAGAGCCACATATTTTAATGTGATGTGATAGGTAGAGGGAAGAAGAAGAGGTAAGGCTTCAAATCTCCCTGGTCTCTGCCACCTGCCACAATACAGTGTATGAAACACTGTGAAGCTCAGCTCTCCCAGGTTACACCTGGGTTCTGAAAACAGATATGAAGAGCCAGTGGAGATACTTCTGCCAAAACTGTTTAGTAGTAGCAAACTGAGGTCTCTGTTTCATAACACAGAGAATTTCTCATCAGATTTTTTTTTTTACACTTTTTTTTTAAATGTTCTCTCTCCATGTACTTGTTTTTAAGTTTTAATTTTTATGGAAAAAAAGTATCTCCCCCTGCTTAGAATTGTAAAACATTGCCAAAAGCAGACAACGAACCTTTTTGACTAAAAACATAAAGTTTTTGAATAATTACCTCTGACTCTGTAGTAATGCTACTGTAAAAGCTTTTGAAAATGCAGAATGATGTATGCTTGGTGCTATGAGCTGTATGTCTGTCGTAATCAACCAGTATAAAATTTGTGAGATTCTTCTTGAGAAAGGTATTTGGACACTGTGACCCTTCCCGTTCTCTCACTTAAAGTGGAAATCAGGGATAACTCATTAAAATCTATGTCTTTTCTTCTGCGTAATTGGAAGGAAAATCAAAATGCATGTATCTGATACACATTAACTTAAAGTCTGCTATTAAACCACAAGTCGTAAAGACTATGGGAAATCTGAACCCCTGCTGATTTTTGCTAATTCTATAAAGAGTCTATTTAATTTCCTCAGGAAAACAAGGCAAACCTTCCCTTGAGGGCATATACATTTTTGAATGGGCTACAAGTAAGTCCCTGAGGGCTCAGTTATCACTGATCACAGTGTGGTCTGTTGGATATTGCTAAGGGAAATTTAGTGTGATTGTCTGTGATCACTGGCATGTGCTCATACCCATTAGGAGACCTATTCAGCCCACTGACATTTGGTTCCTAGGAGAATAGGGTAGCTGCTCTCAAAACATTTTGAGTTTGCAGCGGTTTTTTCCTTCCCACTCCTTCCCCCACTCCCTCCCCCCGTTTATTTTTTTTTTTTCAGGCAGAGGAGCAGATGTTCAAGATCAGAAAATTGCTCGTAGAGAGGGCTGCCGTAGAGGGGAGAGAGTGCTGTATTACTAAAAATGCTATGTAACAAAACCACTCCTCCTCCAGTTTTGTTAATTTTCTCACTTACTGTGTTCTGGGCAATTGTAGGGGTGGTGTAGAAAAGCGCTAATATCATCTGCAGCTGCATCAAGAAGTGATCTTTAGATATTTCCCCCTAAACCACGGGTGCTTTCAGAGGGTCACAGGGCTGGCACCAAACCCATCAGTGGCTTCAGGCCCGGGTATGCTGCAGTGTGATTGTCCCTTATCACTCTATCTTGCCTTTACAGAGTACAGGGCAACCCCCCAAATTTCTATCTATCTTTTGGATCTGACATTTGCAGTCTTGAGAACGGGTCTCGCTGACATCAAAGATTCGCTTCAATGTAGATATGCGGTGGGAACTAGTAGTGTCACTCATGTAGTTGATAGTAGGGAATAAAGAACAAGTTATGGCCATGTGAGAGGTGAAGAACCGATCTGTCAGTGTCAGGGCCACTGGATGTAAGTGCGAAGCACGGGGCAATGTTCTGTATTTTCCTGAATGACAGCCTAGATCTTCACAGAGGTCTCTATTGGGTAAAAATACCAGATTTGCAGAATTTGGATAGAGGTCTCACTGCAACAACCTTTTCCCTGGGGTTTAGTGAAAGTTGCTCTTTTGAAAAGATGAGTAGAAATACAGGATAGGGTTGGGGGAAACATCCTCTAACAAACGCAGCATAAGGTTCTGAAGTTTATATAGCAAGAAAAAAGAAATCATTTTAAGATTTGGTTAAACAACCAAAACCACCAAGCAGCATCTTTTCATTCTTCATATAACCTTCCGGTTCTTGTTCAGTGTTAGTCCCAAACAGACCCCGTTTTCTTTTCCCCTCCTGCCTCACCAGTTTTTAATGGTTTAGCCATTTCTTTCAATAAAAGAGAGCAAGCTGTGGAGGCCAAAACCAATGTGGCTAATCCCTGCGCGTGTATTTTCCTCTTGCAGCCCTGCCAGATCGCAGTGCTTTGCCTAGAGACTTTCTCCGCTAGAACAGATTGCAAACCAACTTGTTTTCTTCTCTTATGTGCGTCAGTGAGATGTTTAGGGCTAGTCCCCAGAAAGGGTGGGGAAACAATCCAGGTGTGAAAACGCACGCATGTATATGCTTGCAATTAAACTGTAACCATAGTTGCAGACAGCTTTTTTCAAGCTGTAGCTTTGCCATTAGCTGGTTCCAATTCTGCGTTTGAGTGCTGATGAATTCCCAGGTGCTGTTTTGCTGGACATTAGGTCCAATAAGCAAAGAAACACAACTGTTATTTGGCACGACTTGGTTTTGTTCTTGGAAATATTTAAACCAGGTTTGCTGCTAAGGCTTTTCTTGTTCATATATGCTTTCTTTTCTCTCCATTTTTTCTTAAATTCTGTGCCTGACAGATGTTGAGTAAGACAGTTGCAATGAAAAAATAAGCTGGGAAAACGAAGCTTTAACCCTTAAATATTTTGGTGGATAAAAGCAGAATCAGCTATTACCTGAATGAAAGGGCTAAAGGCGTGCAGCTGCCAGTAAAGTCCAACGCGGTTCAGCATTTTAAATCTTTAGTAGTGGCCAAAATCAATGAGCCAAAGGAAAAAAAATGCAAATGGGGGCTGCTCTGCAGTTCTGTGGTCTCCTCTACCATTCTGGCAAAATTTATCTGGACCTTACGGGATTATGGAAAGACACTGAGCTATGCTCTTGCAAGTGAGGTAGCTTGGCCTACCATGGTTTAATGCATATCCAAGATAGGTGGTAAAAGATGACTATTAAGTCATTAAAGTCCAAAGACAAAAAGGTGTTGTGGAGAGGAATTAGTGGAAACATCTGGAGAAGAGCCCAGGATACCTCTGCAGTGGTTTTCTTTTTATCTTAAACTCAGCATCCTGAAACAGAAAGACATCCAGTACACAATCAAGAGAAAAATGGGATCACAGTGTCTGCATGCTTCCTTGATATATTGTGAAACACTCTGAATTTTAATTTGTGAGAGCTTACAGTATCTCTGGAGGTCACTGGAAGAAAGGTCCTATCTGTAAATACTAAGTATTACCCAACTGGAAGAAAACCACTACAACAACAGAGAGAGATTCCTTAAACATAATGTGGTTTTGCACTGGAATTGCTTCTCATCTTCAGAGCATCACCTGTTGCATAGGTACATTGCTACAAGGGTAACAACTAGGAATAATCTTACAAAAAAAAAAAAAAAAAAAAAAATCCCTGTGCTCCCAAAGGCAAAATAGTTCTGTGGTGTGAAGATACGACTCTCACCTGACACAGTGCCATTTTTCAGCTGAAGAGAATTGCCTATGGGCACACATCAAACCGTGATGGATTAGGTTATGGTTTTTTCCACACAGGTGTCTCTGAGTAACTTTTCGTAAATCTTTGGAGATGAAAAATCAGGGAATAACTTAATCATGTTGTGCTATTAAAAAGATTTACTGAGCAGCACCAAGTGGATTAATTGGGTGGTCCTTGAAGAGCCTGAAATTTTTGGATTTGCTGTAGTTGTGAAATCTTTCTTTGCATGGGGGTGGCGGGTTTTTTCCTCCTCTATTCCACCAGTGTTGGGGGTAATAACTGTGCAAGGAAGAATATGTTGTTGGTGACTTATCATAATTTTTTAAATTACTAGTAACTATCACATAGTGCATGCTACAACAAATAAAACTGATCTGTGCAGTGTGTTGGATAATGGAACGGTGCTAATTAGGAGATAGCAAGAATTATACCAACCCTCTATTGACTGTCACAGGCAAAACCATGGAGCAGCCTAGGGAATGGTTATAGAGAGAGTATCATGGTCCCAACACTGCCTAAAGGAGAAGTCTCATAAAGCTGCACTATAAAATTTATCTGACAGATTTCCAGGCAGTAATTATAACTTTGATTTATATGTGTTTAATATCACTTCTGCTTTTTTTTTTTTTTTTCCCCTGAAAAGACTCTTGGAAGCTTTCTTCTTGTATTGTCATCCTTTCTTTTGTGAAAATGGAGCCTGGTAGCTATGACGTCACAGCACTTGCATTAGACAAGGTTTTGGGTTCGTTGTGTTTGGTTTTTTAATTTTCAAAGGGATAGGGACTCCACCACCTCCCTGGGCAGCCTGTTCCAATGTTTAATGACCCTCTGTGTAAATTCTAATTTCAATTTCCATTTCAATTCCCTCTTTAATAATAATTATGTATTTTTGCAGGCGAAATGCAGCAATCAGAATGTCTCTTTTCTTATATTCCTCAAAGTGTTATATGGAACATGAACACAATCATCATGTCCATTTGACACACAGATTTTTATGAATACAGGGACAAAACCTATAAACTCTTTGCCTCTCGATGGTTCATGCCTTGGTGGTACATTGCCAAAGCGGTTCAGATTGTGTGCTGCTAACTTACGTTTCCAATGCATCAAAGGCAATGTCAGAAAAAACCAGAATTCCCATCCTCTGGAAGTCATTGCAGGACTTGGTGTCATGTGGAGCATTAAGAATATTTCATATATACCTTCAGATCAAATCCAGGAGGAATCACACTAAAAAACATGCCGTGCTTAGCTCCAAGGAGACTATTTCTCTCCAAGCCACAGCCAGTTAACAGTCTCTACCTGGGCTTTGTGGAGGAACAGCAGAGGGAAAAACATTATTGCCTTCAGCGCTGCTCTCTTTCCATCTGTGACATGACCAAGGCATCCACGAATTCTTCCTGGGAACACTGAAAATCAGATTACACCACCAGGGCACTTCACTTATTTGTTTTTATTAGACCAGGGCATGGGAATTAGTCACCCCTATTTTGCTTTCTTACCTGTAGCCTACGGGGAGACACCAGTTCCCTCTCAAGGAATGGGGAATGTGAACAAGCAACCTTATCTCTGTACAAGAAGCCGCTCTGTTGTTTTGCCAGGAGGGTGGCAGAGTCCTTCAGGCCTCTGTGGTCCTGTTGGTGACCTGTGGAGTGGATCTGGACGAGGGGCTGTTCCCATCAGTTGCCATCTCTCGCTTGTAGACAAGGGAAAAGGCTGTTTGGGCAGCAGATGAGACCCAGACCAGGTGTCTACACACAGCTAATTTCAGAGGTACCTGCAGTGGCTTGTTTAAGAGCAGAAGAGATAGCAAAGCTGGAGTTTCACCTCCAGTTGGCCACAAGGAACATGACACCCAACACAAGCACATGTCTGCACAGAACACAGTGTTGACCTTAGCATTATCACCATGCGAGTACATACAGCAGGGAAGGGAGCAAGCTTAATATAGGATCTTGCAACGTTTAGGGGAAACTGGTCTGTCCTCTGCAGTGCTGAATAAGCCAAGTCCTCATGCATGGCCCAGTATTTTCCTCCCCACATTCACACTGACAATAACTCTTCAAACCTAGTATATCAGGGACTCCTAAGAAATATAGCTGGCTGATCACCAGAACTCAAAGAGCTGTAGTCATCAGATTTGGCATTCAGATTTGAAGAGTGGGAAACAGAGAGACCTACATTGCAGCCAGCTCTGTTTGCTATCTGACATTTGGCTCCACATCTGGGTTTTTTTGGTGGGTTTCGTTTGTTCGTTTGTTTGTTTGTTTTGTGAGAACCAGATTTTCTGATAGTAATGTGGGGTTTCTTGGTCTTTGGACTTCCAGGGAAAGGTTTTCAGGTCACTTCTCTCATTCCATGAGAATATTGGGAATTTTTTGGCAAACTGAGAAAATTGTCATGTGTGTACCAAAGAACAGAGCTGTATAAGGTTACTATGGTTTGTGAGCATGATTAATTTTGGTGTAGGTAGCCCTTATGACCAAACCACTGACATTACTTTAAGGTTTTTGAAGTAGTCTTTGGGGCAGAAATGTTCCTTGGAGAGTGTTATTGATCTCAGATATCAATGAGACTTTATCAACTTGATAATATGATTTTGATGATTTTTAGTCTACAAATCTCCAAATCAAAACAGGAAAGTGCAATCATCTCCATCCACGAATGGTAGCATCAAGAGAGACAGAAAGACTTTGCCAGGCCAAAGGACATCATGGTAGACCAAATTTAATCACATTGCTATCCATGAAATAGGAAATTTCATGCTAAAGGTAGATGGAGGTTGCATATTTAAAATGTCCTCAGGAACTCCAGCTCACGCTAAATAAATTGACTACGACTCCTGTTGCTACCGGCTTTTGTGGAAGTCTGGTAAATGGAAGGATACTCAAACACCTCTGCTGTGTTTATCATTCTCACTTGCACTGAGATCAGGGTCTGGGACTGTCATGGAGATACGGCTCTCACCCACACATGGCAGCTGCTTGAAACTCTATAGCTGAGGTCACTATTTTCTTTGTACTCCCCCATTTTATTGACTGTCCAGCAAGATGACTAAATAATTTGTGAAGCAGCTCCTGAATTAGTGCAATTCTTGACCCAATGGAGACTGAAATAAAAATTGATTAATCAGCCTGGTATCTTAAAATAAATTTGAATTGTGTGTCACAATATTGACTCCAAAGCTGTAGTTGGTCATACTCTGCTCCATACACTTTTGCCGAGGAGCAGCAGTCTTGGAAGAGGGACAGTGCAGATAGATGGGAATTTCACAAGTTCGCCATCTAATTTTAATCTACTGCTACAGGAGAGTCAGAGCTCGTGTAACTTTGGGGTTATGCTGTTGCAGCTGAACCGAGCCTCTGTCTCGATGATTTTGCATTCATGTTGCCAGCAGACTTTATTTTGCACTGGCGAAACACCAGGTCTTTCTGTAGTAAAACCACCCCGTGACATTGCTTCTGGAAGACAACCACAAAACCTAATCCCTTAATCCCACTCGAGAAAGCTGTTTTAAATGGGAAGCAGGGTTGTGCTCACTTCCATACGCACATGACTGATTCTGATCTCAGTTATGCCAGTGCAAATCGGAACACACAATATAACATTGCTAAATTTGCTCTTGATCTGGCCCAGATACTGTAATTCCCATCCGTGAATAAGGTGGGTCCATGCTGTGTTGATAGATGCATCAAAGATTCTAGAGACAATGTGTATCACATTACTGGCAAAAGCATGAACTGAATTAGGAGATACGACTTCAAAAGGTGTTTTTTTTTCCCCTCTCCCTTCCCGCTGACAAAGAGGGGTTAGGCCACTTACCTACAGTACTAAATCTACATGTTCAGGATCATCTCTGCTTGCTTGGAAACGAATTCTCAGATTTTTAGCACGTGCCAATTTGTAAACCATTCGCAGATGGATATTTCCTTTTTTCTTTTCCTAACCTATGTTCTACCTTGTTTAAACTATGCTCTAGACACCATATCGCTCCACATCAGCAATGTGAAGATCCAGAATCATGGCTCTTTTTCAAGATATGCAAAGTGGTGTTTGCAGACTGTATGTCCCGCATCTTGAATGAGGATTTTTGCAGTTGAAGGCATCATCTGTTCATGAAAAAGATACAGAAGTTCTGGGTCACATGCAAGGGTTGTACAGGAAAAAGTCTAGATAATGTTAAGAGTAAAAGGGGAAAAAGAGATAATCAAAATCTCACTTTCTTGGTCTTAGAAAGGATCAGGACAGAATCTTTTTCTTCCATCTCACCATTTTGTCACAGGTGTCATTCATAAAGAGACTTCTGTTCTACTCCCTGTTTCTGTTTTTTTTTTTTTTTCATTCTGTGTACAGAGCTCCCGTTGCTCACTGTGTGTGTTGGGTATCACGGAAAGGCAGAGAAAACTAGAAAGTCTCCGGAGCGAACAAGGAAATATCTCCTGTGGTTCATAATGGCTTGGCCAAAACAGCAATGACATTTAAATAGTGTTTATAAAGTGCATTTAAGACCTTGGCTGAAGTGAAAAGTCATTATCAGTAACATCCTGTGGTTTCTTATGAGGCTATATTTTTTAATCTTAAATATAGTTTTTCCAGAAATAATATCTTTTTTTTTTTTTTTTTCCTCCCCTCCCCGTGGAACTGGCACTACCTGCTAAGCACATTCCATCTGAGGCAGCAGGAATACATGCAGCTGTTGTTGCAACGTGATGCTGAAACTGCCAGTAACATGGCAGGACTCCATGTAGGTGAGTTCTTGAGCTCAGGAAGAAACTGAGAGCTTCCAGTAACATATATTTGTTTTTATGATATTTATTGCTTTAATAAATTTTTATTGGGTAGGATTAATTTCGCCTTATTCTGTCCATCGAAACTGATGAAATAATTGTCTCCTGATAGTGACTGGAAATAGTTTTTACCTAATTAAAAGCCGTATCTTAGACTATGAGGAAACCCTTCCTTTCAGAATGTCTTTTCTAAGGCAGATGGATTCCAACCAAAGAGTTTTAAATGAGGTTATTATTTGGATTAGTAATGCAAGATGGTTTCATAACTGCTTTCCACAAGGCAAAACACACAATGTCATGGAAAATAGCACTTATTAATACTGAAGGCTGGATCTGATCAAACAGAAGACAGAGGAATGCTGTGACTAAACTGGAAGCAATCCCAATGCTCTGCGATGCAACCCAGCAGAGAGTCAGATTGCTAGAAATGGGATAAAACTTACCAGTTCACTTTGTTTCCTTGGGACCGCTGGGATTTTTCCTCAGGAAGTGGTATGTTTTGTCTTATTTATGTGCACTAAAATGTAGCCATTTCACTACTGTTTTTGACGTACTCTTTACAGACCAAGAATTGTCAATGTGAGAAAGGTTTACTAATACAAGTCTGGTCTAGAAGAGAAAATGTGTCACTTTTCCACCTGAGTAATTACTCGTTCTATCAAGAGATGGTTGCAATGTGGAACAATATTCCACAGATTTATGTTTGCACTATTAGTCCTGATGACAGTAATGTCAGTACAGAAACATACATGGAGAGCTGTAGAATAGCTTATAAATTCTGCTGTTCACAGATGGCCATTTCAGCTACATTTATTATGCGAAACTCAGGTTAGGACTATTGTGACCCATCCCATCCCATCCCATCCCATCCCATCCCATCCCATCCCATCCCATCCCATCCCATCCCATCCCATCCCATCCCATCCCATCCCATCCCATCCCATCCCATCCCATCCCATCTCATCCCATCCCATCCCATCCCATCCCATCCCATCCCATCCCATCCCATCCCATCCCATCCCATCCCATCCTATCCTATCCTATCCTATCCTATCCTATCCTATCCTATCCTATCCTATCCTATCCTATCCTATCCTATCCTATCCTATTTCCCATGCAATAAGGAACTCCTGAAAGTGTGTTACTAGTCTGTTCTTTATCTCTAGCTGGTAGCGAGAAGTTCCTAATCTGATTTTGTAAAGAAATGACACAGTGAAAATTGGGAATGGTCATAATCAACCATTTGTAATAATTTTCCTTGTTAATAATAATTTTCAAGCAATGTCAAATGTGAATTTGAAAATCATGTGACCAGGCAATGGCAGATTTGTGAAAAATGAAAAAAAGTAGGAAAGAAAAAGGAAGAAAAAAAAAAGATATTAGTAAAAAAAATCAATACTCATACTTGGCATTTTTAAAAATGCTTTCATCGGGGTGGTAAACAGCTTTTTGTTTAATTATTACTTTGTACTTGTTTTCTTGAAACTTGATTTTCTATGAAGTGAAAATTGATTTTCAGTAAGTAAATTGTCAATAAATGTTTTAGAATCACATTTTTTACGAGTCTTATACAATATAGATTTAGATATCCAAGTAAAATAAAAAACTGAAGTTAGATCCTCAGTTCTGCAATAGGACGTATATGCTATCTTCTCTAAAAATTATACTTTTCTTCCTGTTTTTATTTTTACAATTTATTTAGCCAGCTCTGTAAAATACAATGAAACCCAACAAATCTTCTCGATATTGGACAGTAAGTAGAAAACCCACGTGTGTTTCTGCTGTGTGTACAATCCTGTCACTTGTTGTAACATTAAATAGAGAATAATTGGTTTTTTGTTAGAAGGATAAATATATTTATACAGATATGCAGATATCCATATGTAGCTCAGTAACTTTTCAAGATTTCTAAGTATTAGAACTTCACATGTAGATTAAAAAGTGTGTATTTAAATATTTAAACACTAGAGTGTTTTTCAACAGTGCTGAGAACATTATATTTCCCAGGTATGACAACGCTCACTCCTAGCGTTGGGAAACGAAGTCCCTCATTAAAGACAATTAAAGTATGTAAGACCAACTTTTAGTCTCATTGGTTTTAAGTTCTTTGTCCAAAAATCGCATTTATAGCTTATTTCAACACTTTGAATGACCATCTCCTTCAAACAAAATTGAACTAATGGGCTTAGAACCTTACCATTGTCACAGGAAAACAATACGAAACCCTTCTTCATGCTTTTATCACCACTGTCATTAACTATTGACGTGTTTAAGAGCACATAAAGCACACCGAGAAGTGACTTCTCTCTGTTGCAGAATAGATTATAACCACTTGAAGAGGAAAACCCCAAAAGCTGCTTCTACCGCTGCCTTGCTCTAAATACATGGGCTGCTCGGTGGTGGCATTTGGTAAGACACCACATCAGTTTCCCTGATGCAGAAAGATGCCGTTTAAAGAAATCAGCCTTATTATGTCCCAATGACAAGCGTAATTAAGAATGTCTGTCTCTGAAAGGCATGAGAATAGAGGGAAAGCTTTTGTTCACCTGAGCACACTACCATCCTTGACCCATCCAAGTAATTTGAGCCCTGGTTGAATTGGACAAGGACAGGTGTAATTGGGCTCCGGTCTTGGCTGCTTCCAGCCTTGCAATTACCCTAATAAGGTTGTCTGTGGAGGGGTCAGTAGCTAGCGGCCAGTTTGGCTGGAGCCTTCTCTGGCTGTCAACAGAAGGAGAACAAGGAGTCCATTGGGTCACAGCGCGAGACAAAATGAATGCTGGTAATTGATCTAGTGACAGCAGCGTCTGTCCTGAGATGAGAGAAATGGGCAGCTGCCATGAAAGACTCGATGAGAAAGAAACCCCAAACAAAAAAAAAAAGTTCACAAAGAACTCATATGTTTCTGAAGACGTGGCAAGGGGGGATGTTACGTGGGTTTTAGAGGGTGTGGAGTCATGTGGACGTGAAATGTGGACATTTCATTTAGCTATGCAGAGATGTTGCCACCTCTGTTGACCTCTGTGAAATGACTAAACCACGCCTTTCCACAAGCTTTCCAACTCCACCCTTTCAATCCACTCTCTCCCCAAATACCCAAAGGCGTTTGCAGCCCATAGGTAAGGAAGGATCCATAGGTAATGTTTACAGTTGGGCAGTTATGTTCTCTTGGATCTTTCTGGTAAGGTTCTGGATCTACCCTTCAAAACACTTTCCCAGTTAGTGGTGTGACTCTGAGCTTTGCTACTTCAGGTGGGCTGAAATGTAATTTTAACTCATCCTTCCATGGCTCTGTTCTTGTGACAGATTTTAATTAAACATAGTCTTTAATCAATGAAGTGGCAGCTGCAAGAACTGTGTTAGTGTTCTGAATGTGCCTTTAGAAATATCCCAACCTGCAGAAAATGCAGGTTCAAATACCAGCAGGGAAGAGACCATCTTTCATCCTTTTTTTGAATTCCATGAATTTTCCTGTCTGGGTCTACACATCAATATCTTGCCTAGACATAAGAGACGGACTTTCAAAAACAATTCATCCCTCCTCCTGTTTCTATCTGCGTGGTAATTCAGGATAATAGAAATAATAGTAATAATAAATATTGAAGCTGGAGATAGGGATTGCATCTCTAAAGCTTGAAAATCCCTGTTTATTGCTGGCAGAACCTACATGTTTGGAAAGGGTGTTGATGGTGTTGATAAAGGCCATTGCTTATCATCACTTCGACTTCAGGGTTAGCGTAAAAGTTATATGTCTCTGTGCGTAATTAAGCTTATGGTTACTTGTAACAATGGTAACAATAATTGCTATTACTCTTTATAGTTGAGGTCAGAGACCAACTTCTGCCACTTTTTACAAAGATATAATGAATTATGTACACTTACCTTAGTTAGGCATCTAAAATTTGGTGACTGTGTAGAAGATAATTGGCCTAGAATGTTCTTACGTGTATTTTTTTACAAATTGAATAGATATAACTGGGAAAGCGTGAGAGAACAGAACTGACGTTATACGTGTGAGAAATGAGAACAGAGACACCAGTAGGTTATGGGTGGGATTGCCAGAAGGTGGAGGTTCTTTCCCTAGCTGTTCTCTTCAATCAATAGAGACAAGTCAGGGACAGCAGCAGGCATGTGATTCAGCCTTTAGTAAGCTAAGGATAAAATGAATTGAGATGAATTCTGCCTGGAGGAACTTCCTACTCTCCATCCTATCAAGGGACTCTGGGGTGACTAGCTGAATTGTAGCCCCTGAATCTTGACGGACTAAGATAGGTTGGATGAATCCTGCCTGCGACTTGTGCATGTTCAGACTTGGAGTCTATGGCATGGTCAGAAACAAGGTGGACTTTTTTAATGTTCGCTCATGAATGAACCTAAAGAAGCTAAGTGCCTTTGCAAGAGCACATAAGAACCTGTTAGAAGGAACTGGGAGTGAGACCACATACTACTTCTCATTTCATGTCTTTTGTCATTATACTCTGCATGGAGGTCCACAACCCCCAAAATGTTGAGATATTACACCAATTCTTGCATATGCTTTTCTAGCAGGATGGCAAATTACAATGATACAGAGTGTGAGCTCCCATTTTATAATCACGTGAGTTTAGTGCCATTGGTGTTGATGTCCTGTAACCAGTGATCTGCCTGGCCAGAAGGCCACTGTGCAAGACATCAGCATGGGCAACTGGACAGGCTTGCTTTGAACATGTGTCATGGCTTCAAGGACCCTATAGCTACCATTCCCCGGCCAACGGGAATGCATGATAATGATAATAATCATAATAATGATAATGATAATAATAATAGTAAAACCTGTCAGCTTGCAGTATTTTTCTCATCCTTATACCATTATGCTAAGCAAGTTAGAGAGAACACTGGCTACCAGCATGATGGATTTATGACTATAGCTGACTCCCTTTTTCCTTTTGTGAATCAGAAGCTTTAAAAAACAGGCGTGTGTCTCCTGCACAAATAGCTTGTATTAACGGAGTTCATCGGGATCCCACGCACATGTCGAGGCCCATGCTGAGCGCAGTCCAGAAACCAAGTGCTTGTCCACTAGCACAAAGCCTCACGCCCTAGTCAGACATCAGAATGCCTTGTGTGCATAAAACACACAGAATACAGTCTCCTTTCCCTGTCAAACACATCTGAGAGTTGGAAAAGAAAGTAATTTTGGGGAGTCAATCTCTTTCTATGTTGTGGGGTTTTTTTTCGTAGGTTCTACTCAAAGGAATTTCACTCAGATGCTCTTTCTTCACCTAAACCATTATTTTATTTTAGGGTACAGATTTGGTGACCAATCATATTTTGAGGTGATACATTTGACTTATTTTCTCTGGTACAGTAAATTAATTGAATCAACTTTTCTGGACATAAATAATATATTTGATGGTGCAGTCAGGTGGTAAGAACTTAGACTGAAATATGCAAACTTTCCCATTAAACTGGGCACCCATACAAACCTCCTCCCAAGTTTTGATTTTTTTAATAATGTCATTCAAAAATGAAATTAATTTACACATGTTTTCTGTCCATATGTTCAGAGGGATTTAGAAAATTTAAGGCAATGGCCTGAAACCCACACTTGAGTGAGGAAAAATGTTTGCAAAGAAGATCCAAGAACAGGAAAGGCGATTTACAGTGCTAAAGATGCCACCTTAACAATTAAAAACACAGATAGTAAAAAAAAGAAAAAAAAAGGAAAAGAAAAATAGGAAATTAAAAAAGAACAACAGTGACTAATTTAATGTTTTGCCCAAAGTATCACAAAACAGGAAAACCAATAAAGGAATTAACAGAAACTAAAGAATGAAGAAATAAACCCAATACAGATTTAGAAAGAGCCACTGAAGCCAAAGCACATGAACATTGAAATAGATGGTCTTTCACTCCTTAGGGATATGCGGACTATATCCCAAAATAGCCACAGTGTGTAATGAACACTACTCCAGAAATTCCACACTACTCCAGCAAACTCCAGCTTCTGGAGAGCCAAACTATGAGCACCGGCAGTCAGGCACTGGGTCCAGTTTTCCTTCTAGTTTTCTGTGCATCTCGCTTTCCCCACTGGATATCAGACTGTTTTCTTTCACTTTTTGTGAACTTTTCTCATCAGGTTAGAAGTCTTCTGACAAAGAGATCATCTGTTCAGTGCTTCTGCTGTGCCTCAGGCAAATGGACCCCCCTATCTTAGTCAGAGCTTTTACAGTTGCTGTAAGAATTCCACAGGAATTTAGTTAGTGCACATATTGTTCTTATAGACATGATACATTTGACTGCCAATGTATATACAATGATAAGAAACCGCCACGATGTCTCTCACTTTTCCCTTGGCCTATGTTCAGATATTTCCGAAACAACTAAAGCTGGACTATTAAATCACTAATGAGTAAGAAGGAATGATTTTAACAGAGTGACATCTAAACTGCTTTTCCTCACTTAATTTGTGTAGCAGAAGACATATGATTGAGCTACTGAACAGGCATTAAATAATCAGATTGATTATCCTTACACTTATGAAAACTCAGCAGTACCAATCTCACTTTGTACCCATTACTCATTCAAGCTAAATATACTTAATCTGCATGGGGAAACTTTTTTTTCCCTCTTTGGGGAAAACTAAAAATACAAATTGAAGCAAAGTGACTATAAAAACCAAAACTGCATTACAGAAGACTTCAGATAGGTATTTCTGTTCCTTTTTACTGTCCTCAGAGAAATTAGTGTAATTTGGATTAACAAGAACTGAAATGACATCACTTAATCACTAAAGCTATAGTTTTACAGAGATTTAATTTAGTTTTCAATTATTTAATAAGTTAAAACTTCATTGAAGTCACTGGAAAATTTCTCCTTAAAATCAACAGGAGGAGGGTTAAATGTTGTGTGCTGTGCCTACCGTGCAGACACAACCCTCTCTCAACCTTTCACATGAGGTTAATTCTGCTATCACTGATGTCTCTTTTAAATCCCTCAATAATTGCACTGCAGGTAGAGGTGGTCCAGGCTTCAAGGCTTACAAATTCTGATCTTATTTATGATTCTACCTAAAAGTTCCTTTAAAGAACAATTCTGACGCTTTCAGTGATGGAAAAAATAACCTGGTTGTATAAAGAAGAAGTTACCCACAGCCCCAGGCTTGATCTGTTCATAAGAGCCAGACGGAAAGAAGCCAGAACTGGCTCTGAATCTACATCCTACATCA
Source organism: Bucorvus abyssinicus (assembly GCA_009769605.1). Taxonomy (NCBI): domain Eukaryota; kingdom Metazoa; phylum Chordata; class Aves; order Bucerotiformes; family Bucorvidae; genus Bucorvus; species Bucorvus abyssinicus. The sequence goes on from CM020025.1 coordinate 5,041,288, forward strand.
TGATGAACATACATCAGCATGCTGCTGACCACAGCATAGTCATCCTACTGTATGCACCAGTTCTGGTTCTCCTAGAGTGGTACCAGTGGAGCTTTGGTCACCTACATGTATCCACACAAAACTCTTCTTGGTTTTCACACTCTTGTCTGTACATGTATTACAATCAAAAAGTCTTTTTCTCTTATTCAAATTGCAGATTGGCTGGTTCTCACTCCCCATGTAGCTCCTCAAAATTGTGTTTTATCTTCATTGTTCAGCGGGTGGTCCTCTCCACCATTATTTATTACCTGCTGATGACAGAATGATTACTTTCCTCCTGGGCTTTCCCATGGTTCTGCTTGCTGAATGTTACTGGAAATATTCCAGCAAAATATTTTCTTTTTTCTTGGAATCTGCTGCTTTTTCAATTCATATGGTTGGGAGAATTGAGGCAGGATTCTCCTAACCTACTTTTGTGTGGGTATGATTCAGTTCACAGACTGAAACATCTATTTTGGGGTTTTGGTGTGTAGTTGCCTCCAGGCAAGCGAAGTATCTGGGCAGTGAAGAGCCAGACTGCACAACAGGTGGAGCCTACGGAGTGATGGCACACACAGGTGCCTGCTCCTTGCTCTTTCTGATCTCACTGAGGACATTGCAAGGCTAACAGGGAGCCCATGAGCAGTCTGAAACCACCTACTTCCCTTCCATTTCAGTTCAGCTCAGACTGAGCCATAGCAATGACTCTTGCTCATTTGAGTATACCGGATTAAAATAAACAATCTCCACCAATCTAAAGCATGTAACTGCTTAATAACGTCTTAGTAAGTCCTTCTGGCCTTCTCAGTTGAAATCTGAAAATTACAGATAATTACAAGCAGCACAAAATGAGTCTTATAACAGGAAGTGCTGGACAGTATTAATAACAGGTTTCATTAACAGATCCGCCTATACTATACATGACAGCTGCATTAGGGAAAAAAAAAACAAACCACAGAAGATTAGACACTCAGCATAACAGGTATTAGGTAAGCAAATTGTCCACAAAACCATATAAGAATCCTTCAGCTTTTTAAACCCCACGTTTTAAGCTGTAAGTCATGGACTCCTGGGAAAGTCACATGCATGCTAATGTTATGTATGCAGATTGTCACAAAAATCCGTAAATCAAAAAAGTAAGCTAAGATCCTGAGTTTTTGAAATGCAGCAGAGCTCTACCCAAGGCAGAGAAATTGTTTTGGTAGACAATGGCTGTGAAGGTACCTCGTAAATTCTGTAAAGAATGGTTACCTAAGTAAACCCCACAGTGAATGGAGTCCTTGCTTTGAAAAGAATATGTTGTCTGATTGGACCAAATCCATCAAAACCATGGTTTGATCTAATTTTTGGATGTGCAAAATCCATAGAACTGGAGTTTTTCCAGTTCTGTCTTTGCTTGTTAAAAGTGGTGGCTGTACCTGTTTCTCTTGGATGGGCAGTACTTGGGGTCCATGTGTTTGTCAGTGCCCAGTGTGGAGCACCGAGCAACGATCTTGTGCACTTTGGCAGATAGCTCCCCGAGACTCATCATCCCACTGTCAGGAATGCTTTAGGTTCCTCAGCACCTTCTGCTTTCACTGTAGAAACGAATCATGGGAAGACAATGCTCTGGGACATGGGTTATCTTACTTGATAAAGGTACAGCTGCCAGCAGACTGGTGCCTCCATCTTATACACACCACTAATTTATTCTGAAATGTTCACCTTTACAGCCCTGTGGTTGCATGGGCCAGAGACTAGGTGAAGGTGCCCCCTGTTTTCTATTTGCTGAAAGAAGCTGCGGTGAAGAAGATTGTGTCAGCTGTATATGGTGGATATAGTGTGAACGGGGAACACTCAGGAAGAGCATTGTGTATATGTTTTGTGTTGCTGCACGTGTAGTTATAACTCACTCGAGGCTCTGCATCTCATTAGTCTCTCCCACCAGGATAAGCAGCCTTCATTTCGTGATGGTTTTGGTCTATCTGGTTTAATACTAAGGGGATGCAACAAGACCGATGAGTTGTGAAAGTTCACAGGGAAACCTGATGGGATTATTCAGATTGTACAAGAGGGCTGTAGGGTGCTCCCTTACTCCTCATTAGTTTGAGAGACAAATTGGTGAAATTTGGATTATCTTAACACTGTTTGACCGACCAGCCATGTTCTAGGAAGCAGAATATAACACCGGCTTGGGCCAGGACTCAAAGACTTGGACCATTTCTGCCCAAACTGCTCTATTTCAACCTTGAAGAAGAAACAAGTGCAGACATGATATTAAAGAGGCAACAAATGAACAAAGTCCAGCAACATCAGCACATAAAGAAAGGCATGGAGGAATTGTAAGTGGGAGCACTGAAACAACCACCCTCCCTAGATGTCTTTTGCCTTTGCCTTTCAGACCTCTGAGGATGTTACCCATAGATGGCACAGCCACGAGTGGCCAGGACTTTCCATTCCTTGTCCTGACCTGCAGGAACCAGTCAATGGAGCATAGTGAAAAGCAGTTAAACTCTGTGGAAAAGGGAAGATTAATCCACATAAATTTGAAGGCTGAATGTTGCTTTGATGGGAAGAAAGTGAACAACTTTCATAATAAAATACGGACCATGTAGTATAATAGAGAGCGCTGCTGGGAAACATAGCGAGGGAGAAAAGAGCCATGACTCCTGCATCGCTTTTGAGTGTCCAGGGTGCATCATGGGCTAAGAGGTTTTTAATCTATGGGTGTGTATCCTTTATGGGTATGATTTTTCCCTTCAGGCGCGGGCTCTTTGTTCACACCTTGGTCAGTCAGAGGAATGATGAAATATTGAAATGTGGACTTGCATTGGCACGAAAGACGTAATTAACTCAATCTGTATTTTTATCAAAGAGAAGGCTGAGCAGTGATTTGATTTTAGCCTGTATACACCTACATGACAAAGATACATATGATAATGGTTTTAGACCAGCAGTCTAAAAAACAAAAATAAGAGTCATAAAAATACAGATGGAAAAGCAGTAGATTTTAACTATGAACCCACTTAATAATCAGCCCAGCAAACTGATGCTTTCAAAAAAGGTTTTTCCTGTTGCCAGACATTTAAAGGCTGAATATTTGTCCCCTGAAGGCCACCCTTACCTTCAAACCGGACTTAAGAATGTATTATGACCTAGGCTATGTGGCAAGCCATACATGCTTCTTTAGCTACTCAAAAAACCTCTAGCACCTTTCTTCTCGGCGGGGATGTCTCTTAATCTAGAGTGGTACAAGAGGTAGCAAGTCTCATAGTTTTCCTTTTTCATTCTCTCTCCATTTCTCTGTTTCTATAGGAAGAAGAGATAGCCAATAGTACCAAACATGTCTGAATCCTGCCCTCCATCCTCCCTGATTGTGCCTCTTGCCATGAAGTGGTAGGATCAAGGAGAAAAGTTTGAGTCAGCTGCAGGCAGTGCACTTCCTCTTCTCAATTCTTCCTGAAAACCATAAACTTGACCAGTATCTGGGTTGTTCTGAAGACCAGGCTGTGAAGATGGAGGCGAATGAACAAAATTGTCTATAGCTACCTTAGAGAAGACAGAGTCTCATTTTTAGTTTATATATATATTACATGGTAATTGCCCAGTGCTTGTTGTCAGATCCAAACGGTATCTCTTTGGCCTCATTTTCATTCTCACTGTACACGTTAGTCCAAGCCCTTCACCTGGATGTGCTGACACCCAGATGTTTGTTGGCACATCTCGGGGAGGGCTGGAGATGGCGGAGAAGGTCTGTCTGCAACCTGGTAAGGTTCAGGAAAATACCCACTGAGCCATCCCTGGCAATCTGCTTTGGTTTGCCTTGGGCCTCTGCCACGGAGCTGCTGTATGATTAGGAGGGCACTATGTCTCCATGGCTCACGCCCAAGTGTCCCATGGAGATGACAATGTTTCCTTGCGTTTCCCTTGTCCACGGATGATCTTCTGTGTGAGTGTGTACAACCCCTGGCACAAAAGATAACGGTTACAGGGCTAATATTCCCACTTTACGAAAAGGCTCATGTGGGTGTCTCAGGATCTTGACAACTTGAAGACTGCTTTCTTCTCCAGATGACACAGCCTGGAAACCCTTCAAGGCTCTTCATGCTAACAGCATAACTGTGCAAATGGCTTAGGAGTGAGCATGCTCTGAATTAAAACCTTCCCATACAGGAACCGAGTTCCCTTTAAAAGAAGCTGTTCGTGTTGCTGCTGAGCTAACATGATTAAACAAGACAGGTCTGGCAGGGCTCTTCCACATTGTCAAACTTTGAACAAAAGGTGTAATTTTCCTATTTCTTCCAACTCCAAACACCCTGCTTAGAGAGAGATGGCAATTACTCACAGACAGAGTAACTCAAGATCTTTCCAGTGTTTATATCTCCGCATGAAGCATACATTTACATGGCAACGGCATGGGACAAGACATGTCTTTTAATTTTCCCATCATAATTCATAGCAGGGCCATGCCAAAAAAACACTGCAGCTGATTACCAAGTGTGACTGCGATCGGATCATTTAGCAATTTGAGTTTCCACACCTTTTGTGCGAGGCTGGTCTTTGTTTTACTTAAAGCAATAATTGCATTCTAATTTCATAATACGGGTCGCGGTTGCTTCATCTCTCTGTGCCTTCAAGGAAAAGAAAAGGTGCACAGAACACAACAGACATCTTTTTAATTAATTCTTTTTAAATGAGCTAATAAATGTTTACCTGCTTCACAGGTGTGCTTGCTGCAAAGTGACCTAATTATTCTTCCCACAGTTCCCATAAGAAGGATCATAAAGGGATTATACATTGGTGTTATCCCCAGTAATACTGAATTACACTGCTACAAAGAACAGAGTTAAAAAATTGGGTTTAGGAATAAAAGTTTGGCAAAAGTTTTCAGATAAAATGTGTTAAAGAAGGAGTTAAGATTTAAGAGCTTTTAACTGAGGCAGAATTTCAAAACAGAGTGAAAACAGATGATTACAAACAGAATAGGACTCCACCCTGCACAATGCTTGAATTGGCCTTGAAAGCTCCCCCAAAGGACAACAGGGAAGAGGAGCGCACCTCTCACATCCCAGTAGGAGAGATCCAGAGCTTGTTGGAGACCATTTACCTTTCTTCTCATCCAGAGCATGAAACTTCATGCTTTAGCTGGACGTGGTAGGGTTTTATCAGTTTATCGGGTCCCATAACATGTGACAGTTCACAGCATGACCCAGCTGGTCTAGGTTTCATTGGATTACTCATCTTCATCTTCAACGCAGCAGCATGGATATCCATAAGTCTTCACTCCCAGGTACTTCATGATGGATCTAGTCAATCAGCTCCTACCTTCATCCCTAAGCACAGCCTGGAGGTGCTGATGGGAGGGAAACGGGCAGGAGGGGCCTACCACGTGTCTAACATATAATATGTGATCATTCCATTTCCATAAGCTTCCGACGAGGTTTAGTACCGAGTCCTTTCCTAGAGAGCATAGGAAATCAAATTGTCTGAAAATAAAGTTCAGGTAACTTCTGTTTAAAACTTAAAGGAAAACCATTTCAAAACTTTATCATGTGCCTGTTATAAGATGTAGACACTTTCCTCTCTTTTAGTGAATTACAGTTCTGATCTCACTTGTGCCATAAATTTCTCACTTTATCTCAAACACTTGTCACTTCTACAGCTTCTGCAGTCTCTGAAGGTACCAAACAGCAGTGTTTTTTCTGTCCTGGTCTCTGCCACAAACCCCATCTGAGGTAACTATGCCTCAGACATAGCCAGACTTCTATCTGGGGTATACGCCTAACACCCAGAATGTCTGGAAATCAGGTAAAACCATCTCTCACGATTGATCCACCCTTCACGTTCCCAGCTGATCTCCCTTTTTTTCAACTGCAAACGCCTGCAGAAGAATGTAGATCCTGAAAGCTCCTGTTGAAGTTTTGGAGTTCAACCATCCTTGCCTGCATTCAGAGATGGCAGTCAGATATCTGCCATGTCAGCTGGACAGATGTGCCGTGAATTTCCTCGAGTGTGTTGTGCTTTTGTACTTGTAGGACACTGTGGGCTGACGTTTCTGTACATATTCTCTTCATGCAGCCATTTCCGTGTACAGGTATAAGTAGACACCACACATGGGGGCTTGCTTCACTCAAGGCTGCACAGCTCACATAATGTACTCTATAAAGTATTGGTATGACTTAAGACTTAGTAGTTCTTCTTACAACATGTTCCATGACCATTTTCCTTGACAACTTGCCTTAGCCTTTTTACGATATTTTTTTGTTATACTTCAAAGGGCTTTGAAGTTACCGTATCCCTAATCCTTCCCAGAACATGACAGGGAAGGTAGCTCTGCACAGTCGCCTCTTCTTACAATCAGCAAGAGGTGCTCATGTGAGTTTCCCACAGGACAGGAGGAGCAGTGTCAAATTTAGGATTAGGATTTCAAAATATTTAGGACCTTCTTTCTTGTGTAGGTCTGTAAACACCTATGAAGACTTTGATGCTGTAAAGGGTCAGTTTTACAGATCAGAGAAGGGCCAGTATTCGCAGTTGGACCGCAGCCATCTTAGCTCAGAGCCTACTTGATGGAGTCTGCTTGTGCCCCTTTGTAGCCAATAAGGCAAGAAAGGGTTCTCCAGAGCATAATTTAATGTATGCAACTGAGCTCTCCTTTGAATCATGCCCTTCTTTGTCTTTGTCTGTACAGTTTGCAGCATTAATCTTTCTAGCGTAGCTCTACAAAGACACGTAGTATAAATAGACTTCTCTAATGCTGCATCACTAAAGGCAACAGTTTGCCTTCACCCATTGCACAATGCTCATGCCAGCTGCATAGGTAGAGTAGGTTTTAATCCCAAATATTTGCTGGCTTTTGGTTTTGTCATACTAAGTAGGATTTACCTGCCTAAACGCAGGCGTTTTGGACACAGATTTGAGATATTGAACTAACACCAGCTGCTGCAAATGCAGGGGTGGTACAGGTCTCCCACAAACCCTGCATCATGTCACGGAGATCTCAGCTTCTCCAGGGTACCCAAACAGCCCAGGCACATGTGTTTAGGCAACCTTGATCCATCTATTTGTAAACAGGCTCTTTGATGTCATCAGAAGGAACCAATTAATCGTGTTGGAAGTTGGATATTTCTAGTTCTTCGTCAGTTTTCCACATGCTAGTAATTCAAGCAACTAGAATGAGCCTTGTTCCCACTCGCCAAATCCTCTAAGCAACTTCACGTAGCTTTACAGTCTGTCAGTAATTACACTGTGAAAACTTACAAAATAACAGAAATTTGTTCTCAATTTTAATTTCACCATGGATTTGAACCCAATTTTCCTTCCATTTGGTAGTGTGAATAATATTTTTGTCATTGATTTTCCTTGTTTTAGGCTTTGACCTTCTTGGGGCCTAAAAAATAACGAGATGAAAACGGGTTTGTGTGTGCATGGTAAGTGTACTGAGCATAATGTTTTATGATTTGAAGAGAGTTAGCATCAAATTAACAGTGATCGGTACTAGAAGAGAGATTTCTATGGATACCTCAATGTCATTTTTCTTTTAGAAGTCTAAAACTCCCACAGAATCACCTCTTTTTGGGCAAATACCCTGTCTGATAGCAGTTACTCCTCTGTCTCCAGCTGTAGCTCAGCATTTTCTCAGTTGTTGTCAGCTATGCCCTGAGAAACAGGAGAGAAGCCAGACTGAACAGAGCATGGCCTTATTCCGCACTTGCTGTTACAGAAATGCCCTTCAGCTCTGACTTTGCACATAGCATCTAGGTCTGTGTCACCAGACAAACAAATGAAAGACAAAGGAAGGGGAAAGGCCATATCCTCACTTTATTTCCTTTAACTGTCTAAATAGTCATTGCATCTCACCTACGCCAAGTCAGACTTCTAGAGATACTTCGGAGAAAGAGGCACTTCCAGAGACTGATTCTGCCCTCTTACCATAGGCATCTATTCAGTGACTTGTGCGGCTGAGATGACTACGTATGGATGGCTGTAAAATAAGGAAGGTGAATCCCACCATTAATGACTTTCCAAGGTCATTCAGGAAACTGGCAGCAAAGCAGGAATGCGACTGTCATGTGAGGAGTCCTAATCCAGAGACTGACCCAAAATGCACCTCTTCCAGGCTCTCCAAGCAGAGACCTCAAATCCTCCTTCACAAGAGTATCACAAAAATTAAATTCCAAATCTGTTTTATCACCACTGTCCCCTAGATGAAGTCAGAGTTGTTAGATGAATAAACCGAGGTAGACAGTGGATCCTTCAAACCCTTAGCATGCGGGGAATAAATGATGGGTTGGCAAGAAATCTGATTTCTTCTCACTTTTCCCTTCTTGTTCCATACTTCTGTCCATTGGCACGACTTGTTTCTCCATAGCTCAGCTTAGTTGTAACTTGGAAATATGATGGGTAGTCTTCTCCCATTGTAATTGTAGGGACTCGGTTTATTTGCTTTCCCACTGAAATGCTAAAGAGCACCTGAGCACCTGAAACATCTACACAATATTAGGAGAAATGATACAAAATCCAGGGAAGATCCACACCTTTCTGGATAAGCAATGATAAGACAGGCAGGACATCCCAAGGCATTCCAGCTGGGAATAGATGTGATTAGACAGTGGAAAGAGTAAGCTACAGCTCCCAGTATCTGAGCTCCCATTGTAATTATTGGAGATCCAGTTCATAATTCAAATATCTAAGCACAGCTCTTATTCTAGTACTAATCCTATGCTATCCAGCTCAGTTTGAAAACCCTTACATTATCATCTTGCAAGAGATTAAAACCATTACATTTCTGTGGCATGATAGACCAGTTAAACTGTTTCAATGTTGCTCTCCAGTTAAACCAGGAATCTGTTCAGGGAACATCTATGCTTATGTAGTTCGCAAGTGCTTCTTGCAAGATGATCACAACGACCCATTCTGGCCCCTATATGTATCTATTCCATCAACGGGCTACAGATTTTACAACGCAGAAAGACAGAGAGAGACCAAAAAAAATGAAAAAAAAAAAAAGAAGAAAAATTTACATTGCGACTGCATTGCCTAACTAGCAATCATTGTAATAGAATTACTGACATTATGGGCTGCTAAAGGAACAGTTAGTAGCTTGTCTCACTTGTCTGTAATTTACTCTGTGTCTATTTAGCCTTGATGTACAACCTAGGTCAATTGCTGTGCCACTTTCCTATCTTCTGACTTCTGAGTTATGGAGAGAAATGTGTGCCTCATGAATGACTATCTCTCCTGGTCAAGCTTGCCTCTCATGCTGTTCAGCACTGCCATGTGTTAATAGATAGTGCTGAACAGTTAATATCACCAGCTAATTGGCAAAGCATGTGTGAAGCAGATGTATTTAAATATAGAACGTGGAGGCTGAAGGAGTAACTGAAATGCATAAGTGATAAGGATTTATTATTAGAACAGATTAATGAGTCCACATTTTTTTTCCCCCCATCCTTCATCTCTCATCCTCTTCCCTGGCCAAGTATATTTTTAATTCTTTCCTTTCAGGAAGATTATATTCCACCTTTGAGAAAATTGTGATGGAGAATTTTGTGTTGGCTGTAAGACAGAACCTGGAAGGCCAAACCATTTATGCCATGTACTGAGTGTGTGGTATTTGTGGAGACTCGAGTCTGTAGTAAAGCAGTAACAACTGCTTTATAAAGTGTAGAAAAAGAAGGGGTGTATGAAGAAGTGATGGAGAGAGGTAGAGATGTGCAGTTATTCTAATGCAGACCAGTTGTCTCAAAGACCTACAACATTAAACCACGATATCCTATTCCCTTTAAAAGACCTTTGGTTCAGGCCTCAGACCTCTGCTTAATGTAGTGTATTTGAAGGCAACTTTCCATGTGAAGTCTCTTAGTGTTGCAGGCCAGCCTCCTCCTCGAGTCCAGGCTGCAATGGAAATGTAGATGGTTTTGGATGTATCTTCACTCTCATGTTCAGACTCTGTCGAAACTTCTAAGCTAACTACAATAGTGGCTCCAGAATTAGGAACTAGATTCTGGACTTTTGTCAAGATGCACATCCTTCGGTTCACTCTCAGATGGAGAGGTTTGGGATTTACGTCTTTTCTATGGAGGTTGCCTTCCACTCCGAGATACCTGGAGCACTTTGTAAGCACCCCTTATGATGTCACTGTGTGTATATTTGTTTTCTTTGATTTTCAGCTGGAGATGCTGAGATCCAGAGAGTGTAAGATTAGCATTTCCTTAAGATGAAAGTCTGTTAGAACTTCAAAATTGTCCTTGAATGAAAAGCAAACAGAAGAACCCATGAGGAAAGATGCATTTTCCCCATGCTGTTCTACCCAGCCTGCCACTGCTTGTCTCACTCTTTTACCGACTGGCTGGTAGCTGAGCAATAGGCATGGCAAGGCAATTAATCATGAAAATTAGTCAAGCACTTAAATTAAACAAGCATGCTCATGCTCTTACTTGTTCGTGACTTTACACTTCACGAGGTCGCAGTCCAACAGCTATTGGATTCAATGGCAAAACACCATTCCTGAATTCAGTATTCAGCCAGGTGAATGGAACTTACTCAGTCTTGAATTGGACAATTTAGAGTTAACTTGCTTCTCATTATCAGGTTTTCAATTCCAAATAGGTGAGGTTACTTTTTTAATTATTGACTAAATGGATTGATTTTAACCATATTTGATGATGTAGTATGTCACTGTAAGACATGCAAGCTACATCTAATCCAGAAGCCCTGGGGTTGCGTTAGCTGTGACATGATGCTAAAGAGACGCAAGCCCCAAGTAGGCACAGATCTCTTCATTCCCATTATTTCAATATGAAGGATGTTTGTGTACATGAATTAAATAGGAGGGTGTAACACATCCGTACCTCTCTCTGATCAGGGCAGGAGGGGACTTGGACACCTTGGTACAACATGGAGTGTCCATATGCATACCCGTATCCATTGCCTGATCTACACACAGGCTCAGTAGGCTTCACCAGGCTTATGAAATAAGGACCATATTAATATAATTTTCGAAAAGGTCTGCAAAATCTTCTCCAAATAGAATAAAAAATAATGTAGGTTGTTTTCATCATCAAGATAAACGACTACATCTATGTGGAAAACCACGAAAGGATCCAAATCATCCTCAGCTGTACCCATGACACCACATGAAAATGAAACAAGGGCAGGATTTTCCCAGCAAACAGAAGTTTCTTTGGGTTTATCCCACGCTTTGAAACTTCCCATGGTTTAGTGACATGATGCAGAGTGTTATCCGCTGCAAGGTCTGCTTAACCGAGCTTGGCTTTCGGCACACCAAAGCTCCCCTAAGCTGCAGGTTTTGTTTTTATTGTTTGGGTTCTGTTGGAAAGTATTTACAGTTATTCAGACATTACCCTTCATAAACAGATTACCACTGCAAATTGCGCTATGGGGAAGTGGTAAAACATTTTGGGCGGGATTAAGGTAATCCTAAAACAAGCTAATAAAAAACACATATAAGTGCTCTATTTTTAATCAGAGACAAGATGAGACACGTAATCTCTTTCAATAAGTTTTCTGGAGCAATAAACCCTTAAACCCATCGTGCCATATGTAAGTGTGTTTGTGTGTGCGCGCCTGTGTACATGGGTATTTTCTAAAACTTTCCTTTGCCAGGATACAAAGCCCAGCTTGTCAGAGTTACATCAGGTTTGTAAATCTCCTCTTCAGTGAAATTTGTCTGATATCAACCTTCAGCTCAGGTAAGCATAAGTCTTCTTTGGCAGATGAATGCTTGGATGTCTTCTTTTATTTATTTTTTTTTTCAGAATCTATTTCTTGTAAGGTGAATTTTAAAAAATTATTATTATTTTATCAACTTTTTAATAGAGGTAATAAAACGGACAGATCAGAGATAAGAATTTAGTGTTCATAATACCTTTAATTCTTGCCCTCGCGCTATCCATATCTACACTACCACCAAGTAAAAAGCGATTTATTTTTCAGAGCTAGTGCTATAGTCTTGATTTTTTTTTTCTCTTTTGAAACATGTGGTTTCATATAGGTGTTTTTCTCCCATTATTTGATTAAGAGCTGAATTTTATCCTTGCTAATGTGAGTGACAAAAGCCCTGCTGGCTTTGATCAAATGGAAAGACGTGTTTAATGCATAGAATTGCAAGCTCCAGCTGACTTTCTAAAATAGAGGGCAGATCTTATAAAGACAAAAAAATGCCATTGCTATATGGGGCAAATTATCCTGCCCCTAAGGCAGGGTTGTCATAAATCCATAGTGCAAATTGTTGCAGCTTGGAAGTGGAATTGCTACAGCCCTATCTTGCAATGACGGGAATTTATATTGACTGACAACTTACCGCAGTGATTTAGATCCTGATCTTGTTTACACCGAGGTTGATGGCAAAATTGCTGGTGGATTCAAATGAAAACCAAAGTCAAATGTCACTGCAGCCTCCAGGAGGGGACTTTAAAGGCCACCAAGAGAATAGATGCAAAATTCACTGTCGTGGAAATTACTCGAAGGAGGCAGTTCTGCCTGGACAACCACCATATGACTTCACGCGGTCAAGCAATTTTGCCTGTAGGATCCAGTCAGATTTAAGACAAGCTCAGATTCTTTGCTCTTTCCTGCTTTTTTATATCTGGACAGCACATTACTTTGTATCACATGCGAGTTTCACCATAAATACTCTTAAACCTTTAGGTCTTTTTTCTTTTTAATTATGGATTCCCATTTTTTACTGCCACCTCTTTAATCCTGAAAAGATAATACACTGTTCTCAAATCCTGCTTCAGGGTGGCAGCTAATTGCATATTTGGCCACGCACTGGACTTCCTTCCTTATAATGTTCGTCTCAAGTGCTACACAAAAGCAATTTGTGGTGTATTTTACTAGCCAAATATATATAATATTAAATATTATTAGAATGTTATTAAAGCAAAAACTTTTGTTGTTCTCCAGCCAAACACAAAGAACTCTTTTCCTTTGTATATAGAAGTTGCAAAGTTAAAACTTCCTGCCTCTTCAAACTTCCAGCGATGTCCTGACCTTAACGAGCTGGGAAAGGCTATTTTTCTCATTCCAGGAAGAAGCTGTAGATATTTTCCATTCTTGTGACTTAGGGCAGGACGAGGTGTGACTGTGCCGCGTGTGGATACCTCTGAGCTAATTCCAGCTAATTTGTTTGGGTTGTGCATGGGGGAGAGTGCAGAGAAAAGTCCAAATTGCAAAGTCTGCCAGAGGAGCAAAGTTATAACTCTGCTCAAGTCCCTGCTGCCAGCAATGCCTGAGGAAGCTACTTTCAAGCTAAACTTGTTGCGGTCATATCTCAACCTCGTCTGAGCTCTTCTCTTACCTTTTCACCTCCTTTCAGCTCATCTAAATGCAGTCTCTGATCCTTGCTTCCTCTGGCTCACACTATGCAAGAATCCTGCCTGTTCCTGGTGTCAAAGCTATAAGGGCAGAAGCATACGTTAATTCAGGACCCAGAAATAGTTTAGGAAACGAGCTCATTCTCCAGATCAAGAACCTGAAGCAGAAAGATGTTCTTACCCAAAAGTTGATCTCTGGGAGAGCAGAAAGGGAGCTGCATAGGAGGTCTGCAGGCAGGCAAAATGACCTTCATGAGCATGGGGACTTGGGAGTGGGACACAGCAATTATTTGCAGCTCAACCTGTTACATCCCCTGAGTTGGGGGGGATTCATTATTTTTCATGCATTATTATTCATTATTATTCATTCATTCTTTACTTTTCCAGCCTGGCCTTGTCCCTTCACCCCCTGTACCCTAGCAGGACCAGGTCTCATTGCCTGACTCCATCCTTCTTCCTATCCCAGCCTTTCCTTCAAACTAGCCCTGCAGCAAGCGCTCCCTCCCATTCCTTTGTTCTGGTGGAATTATAATGAGATTTATTTGAAATAGAAAGGAAAGGAGACTGGAAAGTATTCCTGCTTTAGATTAAGTCCACACACAGAGGACAGAAATCTTGTAGCAGAAACTTCACATCCTCGAGGAGAAACCAATGGCCTCAAGTTTGTATCAGCGAAGTGCTCTGTAGAGCTGTTATTAACCCTATATTTAGTGTAGAAAAAGGATTTAGGAATTCCCACAGGAGAATCTCTGGATCCAGTCCCTTGGTGTGTGATAGGATGGAAAAGGCAAAGAGGGTTGTTGAAGGCACCAAGAGAGATGGAATATGCACCAAAATAACGATCAAACTCCTCCGGTCTTCCTATGTAGGACTTGTGGCAAACTGCTTAATTCTTTATTTGAACAGCACCCGTGTACCAAAATGGCACGTATCTCCTCAAGACCACATCCTCAGAGAAAGGCAATCTTGCACAATGGAGCGGCAACTGGGGGCTGGTGCAGGAGAGACAAAGCCATCGGCCCAGTCACTGGAGGCATTCACAATGCGAAAGTCACCCGCCTCACAGAGCCATCCCTGTCCCAGGCTGATCATCACAGTGAGGGCTTTGTCCACGCTGCTCAGACTAGCCTTCTCCCAGATGGACTATACACATCCATGCTAGACTGCGCATGGCTCACATCACCTTTGAGTCCCATCAGGAGCCTTGGTAGCCCAGATATACAGTTATTTTAAGTGTGTGGAGATTTTGAACTCAACACTGCTGAAAATAATGTGAGGACACAGACCACCAAAGAGGAGGACAGTGTCACAGCCACCCAAGGATATTGAAATGGTGTTGCGGCACAAGACCATGTGGTGACGTCAGTAGGTTGAAGACCTGTTGGAATTATGCTGGGCAGGATGCATCCAAAGCTGGTGTGATCTTGCCCTTGTGTTTATAGAGAGCATTTCTTGGAGAGAGAGCTATCACAGAGCTTTGCCTGGGGGACCTGTGAGTTTGATGACGCAGACATATCCCCAGTGTCCACGGTATCCTTTTCAACAGCACTAATGGGTCTGTGTCACTTCCAGCCTAAGGCTGGCTCCTCTCCAAGTTGGGAAATGCCTGGACAGAGTGAGCCTGGGTTCAGTCTCTGTTTGCTCACCTCCCACAACAGAGCTCCCTCAAACAGCAGGAGATAGGTGTTGTAGGATTGTAGGATTTTGTTTTAGATAAGTAACTTGAGTAAGGCTCACAAACCCATCTTTCCGTTCAGACAGCACAAGACTTGAGTGGAAATATGATGTATTTCGCTCATCACTCAGGCTTTTAAACTAGTGTAAAATGATGATTTTGAAACTGGAGCTTTTTTTTCCCCCGCACTTTGACTTGACCTGAATTCAGGGAACCGACAGATTCTTTCCACCCACCCTGTCCCCTGCAAGAAAAAAAAAAGTTTTGGATTTCAGAGATTTCAACATTATTGTACTTAAAAGATCTAGTTGGAAATGCAATGAATATCTTGTTGGTGACATCCCAGTGACAACTGAAGTTAATAAGGGTTGTAAAAGGTCATTTACTTCAATTGACTTATTGAAAATGCACAAGGGCTGTCAGTTTCATTAATGCAAAAAATGTAGGAAAAACCCTGCTCGCTTTCCTTTCTTCCGTTCTTTTTGAAGTTGCAAATATGTTACGAATAAACTGCTAAACAGATTTAATATTTGACATAAAGAACCTCTGTCCCAGATGTCTGACATAATTTATAAATTACTATGCTTACAGAAAGTGTGTTACTGCTATGTGACTTCACCTTATTTTGTTGTAATGACTGGGTATTATTCCGTGAGCAACAGGGAATAAAATAAATCACCAAAAACTAGGTAATGTCCTGCAAAACACAGCTACGAGCACTAATTCTCTTCAAATTTGAGCAAAGCAGGTCGAGGTTCAGTTATATGGTGAAAACTTTAGCCCTCCCATTTGAAGGGTCTGTCTCGAAACATTTTAAAGCCATTCCTTGATTTTGTTAATGCTTTGGAATGGTGTTTTCTAGGGAAGACAGCTCGTCAGAAGCCACTCTATCCCCTCCTCTGTAAAGTGAGCAAACTCTGTTGTTGCACTAAGTCACTCACAAGGATGAGAAACAATGTCTTTACTGCTGAAGATTTCATCCATGACAATTAGGATTCCTTTTTCCAGTGACTGCATTTTCACCTTCAAATCCCAAAGGTCACAGAGAGGTAATGTTTTCATTAAAACATACCTGCCAAGGTGACCTAAGCCTTAACATAAACAAAGTCTTTTAAATGCAGACACCTGAAATACCTTGGTTTTCAATCCTGGCTCCAGTGTTTGAATCTCAAAGGTGAAGAAGGCAGAGCAAATTCCTTTGAAGCCCAGTTTTCTAACCCTAAACTACTTACTAGAGGTAGATTTCCACTTGAAAACAATTGATCATGCATGTGGAAATTACAATTTCAGCAAATTTTAAATGTGCAGTATTTAACAGGTATGTGTGTATTTCCAATTTGCTAAGACAGATATTTTTTAAGGTAAAAACAACCCACTTTAATTTTATAAATCTAACTTATGTTTTTATATGGACAGGTAATATCAACTTCCTATCAATTAAAATAAGGGAGGGCAAGTCCAAGAGGGAACCTTTCAATACAGCATATACTCATAGCCTATTACTGGGCATCAGCTGATGAAGACAAAATTGTGTCGGATATTTAAGGGTGCAAATCATCATCAAACTACGTGCACAATTTACGTAGTTTAAGAATCTGAACCCCAGGTCTCACTAGTTTCTGTAGGGGTGAAGCAGTAACTTTTCCAGGACCTCTGCAATTTTATATGATTGAAACCCACACATTTCAGCTGAGATATCATCTATGGTCTTGGTTGACCTGCAGTCCATATCATGCTTCCTCTGAACTCCTCTGGAAGGCAGGGGCCAGATTTATGTTTCTTATCTTTGTGCAAGGAAGCAGGGTAAGCCTAACTTTAAGAATTTTCTGTCCCAAAATCCTCACAGACCTTCGCTCCAGCAACTTCTGTTTTTCCTTTAATTATTCTGGTCTTGTGGTATAAAAAATAATTTCTATGTGTGCATGTTCCCATCTTCTTGTCAGTGGATGGAAAGCACAGAGCATTCAAAACCTGTGGTTGTGCAACTGATAAGTGTTGAGTAAGGACAGAAGGAGAAATTAGGGTTCAATATTCCTTCTGAGATGCCTCACTTATCAGATATGTTAAAAATTGCTAAAAATCATGGTTTACAAGGGAAACATCTGCAGCTGTAAATTTGCTCACGCTTTGCTCATAACTAAAGAATCATTTATGAATTTTTCTGTAGCTTGATAAAACTTGCTGCATGTTTTCACCGTTTTATTAGGAGAGATCTATTTAGTGACCTATCTGAAGTGAGCCTGGTGCTTATAATTGCTGTAAATTTCCGCATTAAGCAAATAAACATCAATAAAACATGCAACACACCTGGAAAGTTTGCCTTTTGAAGGAAAAAAATCACCATGCTTTAGGAGATACGAGTCATTTTGATGTCAGGAGGATTCTTTGATACACCATATGTAGGATCCAGTCTAAATGTTACTACTAACTTGTGTCTGTGCATTAAGTGTGTAACAGACCAAACTTCCTCAGATAGACTCCTCTGTGGCGAGAAGCGCCTTTGGAGGAAAACAGAAAGAAGTGCTCCCTAACTTGATGTTAGCACCTAAGTTTATGGTCTTAGGTGAATAAAGCACTCCTCTGTTGGCCTCAAAACCACCTATCTCCCTTGCTTGTACGGGGAACTAAGTTAAGAGGAGTTCACATAATGTAATTTTAGATACTTAAAGTGTTTTGATTTTTTTTTTTTTGGTCAAGTGCAGTGGAAAAATATAGCAGCGCACTGAGGTCTGAAAGGATAGGAACAACAGCAAACTGAGGTGGTGGTCTTCAAACTCAGGAAGAACTTTCTCATTAAATGCACGGCGTCTTCTTGTTAAATGTGTCAGATTCAGAGAACAGAGTACAGTCAACTTTTCCACTTCAACTTTAACACCATTCCTTCTCGGAAAAGCTAATTCTGCTGCTTTGTAATAGCACAGGCTTTGCGGGGTGGCAAATTCCAGTTTTGTTGAGTCAAGCCTGAATCTTCAAGAGCAGTAAAACTGCTCAATAATAATAACTAGATAGTTAGAAATTAAACATTAAAATTTAAACTGGACGTACCACTGAAATGATATGCCTTGTAAAATATAGAAGTTGGTAAAGTATTTATTATACAGTTAAACGCTGTAATGATTTAAGGAGATAATAGGGCTGCAAGAAAAAAAATGAATTGTGACCTTGTCCTGAAGACATGTACAGCTTTCCCTACATGTATAGTTGTTCTGTAGAATAAAAAGGGATTGTCCATATGTTGAATGTCTGCAAAGTTGCATGTTAGCAAATGCACACATGAGTTGGGTCTAATCAAGGGAGGAAAATCAAGCAAAAAATTAATTCCAATGAAAGGAACTTAACAATTCAGGTGTCTTTATATTAAAACAGTAACTTAGGAAAAGTCTGAGTGAATGCATGTGTGACAAGAATGCCAGTAACCGGTCACAGGAGTGTGAAACTCCCTTGGCTCTTGATCCAAAGCCAGTGGAGGCCTGTGGACTCCAGCGGAGTTTTGCACCAGGTCCCCAGAGTAATCTCAACACTCCTGGACACTGCCCAAAGAAATTAAATGGGTAGCGTGGCCATGAGTGTCTTTCCTTTCAACAGGTACCTGATACCTATGATCACCAGTGGAGCTCCATCAATCACACCAGCTACAGATCCATCTGGAGCCCAGATAAGAATTTCTAATGGATTCGTTACGCTGGATGAAGTCAGAAACAATAGGAGTCTGCGCTGGGATGTTCAGTCCTGGCTTTTCATTTCTACTTCCTCAGACTGTGAGAGAACAAGAGGGCAAATAAGCCGAGCAATCATAATCACTCCTCTTAAGTCCCCACTACATGACTCTTAGATAGGTCAGTGATGTAGGAACATGATTACACAAGAACAGACTTAAATATCTACTTTGTGGAGCTATACACGGAGGTGCTGAGCTGGGAGTCCCTTGAGAAGGTCTTTGTGAACTGCTGTGAGTGAGCCCAGGTTTGAAAACTGAGGGTCGCATATATTCCACAGAAACCATTTGCCTTAAAGAGGAACTTTGGTTCATAAAATAGTTTCTCATATTTATTTTGATTTGATTTACTTATAGCTTTTCATGTTCAGAGGGGGGGGACGGAACTCTTTGCTAGGGTCTTTTCTTATATGTTTCTTACATTTCACGCTTGCAGTCTCAAAGGTTCTGAAAACAGATGTCTGGTTTTCAAAGCAGGTTTTATTTTTTTGGCAATTCCAGACATTTTACAGTAGAAAATACAAAACAAAAACAAAGCCAGTGACTTCTGATGTCTTCTGTTTCCTTATCACCCTTTGTTATGCTTGTTAATCAGGGTGACTGGGAGTATTTTAAACATTTATGATGTATATATCTCCCCCCCCTCCCCAAACATCTGTTTATTTTAAAACAACATAAACCTTGGGAAAAAAAAGTAGCTGTTATAATTTTTTTTTTTTTCCCAAAATGAATAAGTAAACATGCAGCTTTCACATTTGCTACATCAAACGGATGCTATTTATTTAGTCCCTTAAGGCAGAAGTCCTGATCAGAAGAGAATTTCTTTTATGGCCTAAGGTGGTGAACTATTTTTAATAAGAACAATGCTCAAGGAACAGAAAATTCCTAAAAAAACCTCTTCAATCAGTTGGAGAGGAGAGAAGGGAAATCCCCTCTTGTGGTATGGAAAGGTAACGAGCTACTGCTCCATAACACACCCAGACTGGGCTGCCTTAACCTTCCTGCGTTGGCGGAGGGAGATGTGTCACCAGGCATCACTTCATCTGAATGTAAATGTAAAAACACATCACAAGAATCACGTGCCAAAAAAGTTCCTGTTCCTCCTGTGTGTATGAACAGAGGTGAGGGCAACTGGATCAGCTCTTGATGCCTGCGCTGGGGACATCGCCAAGGAGGTGATGTCCGACCACTCATTCTCTTCCACTGCTTGTTTTGCTCAACAGTGTGTGCCTAAACATTCAAATACTCAAAATAAAAGAATAAATGTTAATAATAATAATAATAATAAAATACAAAATACTTTTATAATAATAAAAATAATAAATGTAGAATTTTATTTTTTGGCCTCCCACAAGCAAGTGAAACAGTTCAAGGCAGAGGCAGTTGTCTTGGTGAATATCATCCAGGAACCAGCTCGAGCCTTATTCCCCAGCCTTACTCAGTTTATGAGTATAGACATAGCCCAAGTTCGTCCACTTTTAAACTACTTGCCTCACTACATGTGAGCTAGAAATTAGAATCAGCTGAATGAAAGCAAATGTAACCAATTTCAGAAATCAGAACTATTGAACCCATCATCACGGATTATAAGACTCACGATAAAAACAAGACATAAATTCTTCATTTTTAGATGTTCAGAGTTAAGCCTTAACTTGACATAATGATATATTTGCCCCTTGATTTCTATCTTCAATGTGAGCAAATATGAGTGCAAAACCAGGAAAGATGACTGTGAACAAACAGATAACAATTTGTTACGCAATGCAAATAATGTAAGAGAATGATAGAATTTGAAACGTCAAAATTTCTTTTAGATTAACATTACTATATTTGGATAATGGAAAAGATTCTGGAAAGTATAAACTGAATTTTCAGTAATAAAAATGTTGGAGTTTTGCTCTTTAGGCTTCAGATTTCAGAGTATTTCAGATGGTCTTTTACCACAATGAACACTTCGTCGTAACTACATTTCTCAGAAAGTGTTTTGATTTTCTTCTGCATACAAAACTCTCCAATAAACAGATACAGTCTGCTTTGCAACCCACCCCTTTGGTGAGAAAATGCACACTTGCTGTCTTGACTAACAAATAATAACCAACATGTTAATGCGAAAAGATAAAACAAGACTGAAATGCTCATTTGGGTCAGAATGAATTTATTTCCCAGGGCATAGGGAATCCCAGCTGAATTGGTTGCTGCAGTGACACAAGAAACATGCAAACTGTACCCTTGATTAGAATCTGGGAGAGAGAGATAAAAGGTTTATCTGTGTGACAAGAATGGTCTGATGGGCTATTAGATGACACTTTTTTACGTTTGCTTAAATCTCAGCTTCTGTTGCTGCTTTGTCACTGAAAAAAACCACCAAACCCACACAAATGAATAATCTCGCCTTTCAAGAAAGGCTTTCTGGCAAACCAAAGCGATGAGAGCAAATATGTAAATATCATTAATATTTTGCTTCAAAAACTACACAGAGACACAGATGTGTATGTGGAAATATCTAGGCACCATCATACACTGTGACAGTAAATCCGTCCGTGTGTGTTTATGTCTCTTTGTGTTTCGCATGTCCTTTCGCAGTCAAGATTTTTGGGCACTCAAGTGTCTGAGAGTTGGCACAACCATGGACAAGCAGAACCTACTGCATGAACCTATGGCCATGATTTGAGATACAGGTGCATATATGCTGGACCTATACGGGCCCAAACACACATATATGCATGTATATATTCATACGTATCTCTATGTATACATACGCATATAACCAGACTGCCGTGCAGTAAATGTACTCATGCATATTTATATATCTATCAATACACATATATTTTCATTTACCTAATATAAGTCTGTACTTTATATACGCATATGTGTTAAATAATACATATATTTGTGTGCGTGCGCAAAAAGAACCCATGAAAACCTAAGCTTAAATAGGGTTTTACGTGTTTTAATCTCCATTTAATGCTTTGTCTTGGACAACAGGCTCCAGTGAGACACCGTGATGACCTGGTATAACTCAGCTGTGCTCTTGGTATGACTTCAGGGTGGTCACAGTCACACAGTGGTGGGTTGGATGAATCAGACAGATGGCTATAAATGAGAGACGAGATGATAGGAAAGGGCAGAGCTTGCGAGGCGTGATGGAGATAAGGAGTATAGGCAGCTCCTTAATCAGATTTCCCAGAGTACCAAATTGTATTTGTTTATGGGTTTAGTGTGTATAAAAGTTGCTGCATCTTCTCCTGAAGTTCCTTCAACTACTTCCTATAGCACATGGCTATAACTCACTCCCACTCACTCCATAGTTAGATGTGGAAAGGCCTGCAGGGAAAGACCTTTGCTTCAGAGTGCTTCATAAATCCTGTCAAAGGACAATAATCCTCCCAGAGACTAATTTAGCATTTGTTTTCCTTTAAAAACATAAAACCAGGGGAATTTCCCACACAAAGTAATGTCAGAGTTGAAGTTGTTTACGGTCGTACCCTACGCACTGCATCACTAAGCACTTATCAAAGCAGAATTAACACTGCCAGCAGCTTTGAGGCATGTGCCTTTAGCAAAACGTCATAACCAAATATACCTACAGGCTTCTTCCCTCCACCCATCCTTCTCTAAACTGGGGTTCACATCCTGCTCTTCAAGATCATGTTCAAGTACGTAACTCGTAATTGCACTAAGCAGTTTGAAGTTTTAGTTCTTGTATCACACTGGGCCCAGAATAGGCCAACTGATCAAATAAGTGCTCTAAGACCACCACCATTCTTCAGCTAGCTGGAAGTGATAGTAGCTTCCCAGTATAGTTTGCAGCAAACCAAAAGCTACTCTAGATCATATCAAGAACATTCATACTAAATGGGGTTATGACTTAGAGTATTTTTGGGTTTCAATAAGAGTGATGACATTGCCTTTGTCATCACTCCCTCTCCTCTATCTCACTGGTTTGCCAGATGTTGTCTTTCACAGAGACAACCAAGTTGCCAGTTTGTTCTGCTCTTTCACAGCCTCAGGTCAGTGTGATTTACCTTCCCAGATAGGGCTACCAGGCTGTGGCATCCAAAGATCTAATCCTCACTTACTTCTGTTATCTCAGAGGGCTAAACATCATCTAAGGGGCCTGAGGGACAGCTGCTCATGGTAAGGCTTCAGCTGTTGCAGCTAGATGGGAACTAGATGGGAGGTTCTAAGAACGTACCTATGTTCTGCATACCCATCAGCAGCCATAATCTGTGTCCGAGTTGTGCTTCTTTGGTGACTGGTTGAGGAAAACAGTCGCTTTCAGGACAAAGTTCACCTTATCATAGAATAAACATGTAGAATAAGCTGTATTAATCATACCTCTTGACTATCAAGGGATGTCAGGAAGATTAGGTGGGATGCAGACAACTAAAAATAAATGAACTCCCCAGTGAATTGGAATCTTAGGACTTTTACTTGGTCACAGCAGTAGAGAGCTGATGACCAAAACCAGGTTAATTTACAATAACTCAGCTGTAAATTTGTGTCCCAGGTGCTCTGAAATTCTCCAAGAAATATTTCACACTACTTAGTTTCTAGAAGCATCCAGGAAAAATATATGTCTGTGTACGTATATGCGTACGTGGGAGAGCCAAAAAGTAAGCTAAAATGAAAATGTACCAGAAATGAACTAACAGAAGTTACTCCTCATAGAGCAAATCTGTTTTCCATGTCTACCTTAACCCACACATTGCTATTAAATCCACTTCTCTGTACCTTAGTCTATTCACTACATCAAAGCCAACCCACTAAAAGTACTTATTTCACAGTAATTCACCTATTAATTGGGCTTTTCCTCCCCTGCTCCCCCCACCCCAGCCCTCTTACTGTCTTCCTGGAATGATTTATCATGAACGGTGAAAATTCCCCTGTCGCTTTGTAGTGTAGAGTAACTGGAAAGTGTGAATGGTGTTTGGAAGGACCCATTGTCAGATTTATGTTACACCAAAAACAAGAACTTCTGCTCAGGCTCAGCCATATTGAAGAATTTCTTCATCCGTGGGCAAAGCAGTCACTGTTGTTAAATTAGGCAGTAACGCAGACTCAGCAGGGCTAGCTCTTCGTCAAATCATAATGCCACTGATTTTATTTATTTTTTTTTACTTACTCTTGATTTACATCTGTTTAAGGTTGGGGAATGAGGTCTAATGACCACCAGAAAGGTTGCTTTCTATTTGTACTGCTGAGCGAGCATCAAACTTCCTATTCAAGGGAAAATCCACCTGAGTCATGCGAGATCTTAAAACATACTGGATATTAAAATGACAAACTTCGATTTCCTTTTTCTTTCAACTGGAGCACAAGAAGACATAAAGAGGGGTTTAGCTTTTTTTTTTTTTAAATGTTAAAAGGTGTTGTCATAAAAAAAAAGTAATTGTGATGCTAAGGAAATGTATTGCATAGTCAAGAATGACTAAAATGCTTGTTTCGTAAGCCACCTATCCCACCCCACTAAACTATTCGCAGAGTCACTGTTAAAAACTAGAGAGACTCTGTACTCACTAGGGATGCTCAGAGCACGTGGATATTGCAGCCTGTTGAGTCACACAGTGGGAAAAATGGGAAGGACCTTGACATAAGTTCTTTGGAAGTGCAGAGATTGCCATGAAAGAGGAGTCTGTGTAACAGAGTGAGAGTGATTCTGCATGGAATTGCCATACAGTTTGTACCACTTCCTCTGCAATACCAGCTGCAGAGGCAGTGAGTGGGAAAGCTGTGATTAGAGCTGGCCTGCACTCCCAGTTTCCACTCTCAGGGGAATTCCAGCATTAGGAAATTAGTCCTTGTGCTGAAGCTGTTTTTCTCTCAGAAATTTCCAGGAACTGAAAAGAAATAATGATAAAAAATTCAGGTCAATCAAAGCATTTAATTCTTTTTTTTCTTCAAAACAATGATTGTGTCAAATAAATGAATTTTAAAATCATTTTGAAACAAAAATACGAATATCACAGTGCAATACAACTGAATGTTAATTTTTTTCCTCTGATAGAAGTAGTTGCGACTTCATATAATTGCATTTAAAAGTTCTATTTTGATCAAAGCGTTTTGTGATAGGGGAAGAAGATGGCAAGGTGGAGGAATTTTAAGTTAGCTTCAACTTTGCTGGGGGAAAGCAGAGAGTCATGGATCTCTGCTCCTAAGATGTGTGCTTAATCTGGATTTATTTCCTACCAAACGCCATAAAGGATTTACCTTTTTAAAAACACAATGGATTTTACTTTTTAAAAATACTTAGAAGAAATCACTGCTTTTTGCATAGTTGCTGCATCACTTTGGTCAAGGATCCAGGTTTTAATCATCTATCTCTGGCTTTCTTTTGTAGCCCATTAATGGTTTTATTTATTAATTGGAAAAAGAGAGTTGTTTGTACAGTTTCAGCTGCACAAGCCCAAAGACAGAGCTGATTCCTGCACAGAATTGTGTTATCAGCTCCAACAAGGTAAATGCAGAGAAACTATCCTGTAAGAGTGGAGTCACCCCCGTGTAAAAGGAAAGCAGCATCCTCTGAAGGGTGGTGCTGCAACACCTGCACAAACCTGCCCGTCCTCATCATGTGGGTAAAGAGCAAAGCAACATCAACCAACCCAAACACCTCTCAGTGAGACACAAACACTGACAAATGGTTGTGAGCTCTCTTGATTTGCTTCGCTTTGAAGAAAAGGAGGAAGTTTTGGAGATTGTGTCTAGGATGTAGCTGGAGTTGGTTGATTATGCATTGATTGGGATTTTAATTGATGCTTTTTTAGGGCTGGATTTCACTGTAAAGTGGTCAATATGTGCTGCTTGTATGGAAAGGAAGTGGAGCGCTCTGTCCAAAAGAAGTTCACAATCAAAAGTTTTCAGGTCTGGGCTGAAAAGAGAAAGCGTTCAGCTTCTAAGAGGGCTGATTTTGTGAGAGTCACATATCCTGAAGGAATAAAAAAAATTACGTTTCAATCCAAAATTTCTTTGGAAACCTTCTGGCTGACCATTGCCATGGACAGCAGAGGCAGGAGTAGGATCCGTTTCCGGTAAAGGCTACTCAAGTGCCCGAGAAAGAATCATTGCAGTTCCTGAAGCTGTCACAACATAAGCAGGTGGTTTGCAAAGGCAACATTACTGCCTGCTGTTGGCTGAAAGAAGATAAATGTGCACAGGAAATCTGTGGCAGAGGCACAGCTAGAATCAAATCTCCCAAATGCCATGTTAGTGTTGAAACAGGAAGGACTCTTTGCCTTCTAATTAAGCTTAGCAGAAGTTTTGCTGAATTGGGTTTCAGGACTTCTCATACAGAAACATTGACTTACCCTGTGCCTCGGTTTCCCTATCTGCAGGGAGAGTAATAAATTATCATTTACATTGGGTTAGTCATTAAAATGCCATAGAATTCTATATAACATCTTTTAAAGTACTATAAAAGAATAAGACTCATCCACTGTTCATTACTCATCGTGTAGGATTACTCCCAGGTAGGTATTTTCCTGATCAGATGTCCACCATCCTTTTAACCAAAAGAATAATGTGACTAACAGAAATTACTATAAAGTTGATAGTGAGTGGCAAATACTTTAATTCTGTGAATTCTTCTTCATCTATATAAAGAAATAACCAAAGGAAAGGCAGCATTTCTGCAAATGTCCCTATGATCTAAAGCCACTTACTGTAAATAGGCACAAGCCATGAGTTAAAAACACCCACCAGATCTTGATCTCCATTCAACAAGTTTTGGCTGGGCACAAGTCCATTGGCTTCTTCGCCCAACCCAGTGAGACACAAATCAGGCTGACATACGAATGCGTGTCAGATGAAAGTGTGCAGGGTTATGTCCATATTAGTCATGCGATAACAGGGCAGAGACACGTTAGGGTAGAACGGTGTTAGCAAATTATCTCACAGAAGGCTATTTGTCTTCCTTGGGACGTGTGCCACCCTTTTAACAAGTCTGAATAAATCTACATTCCTGACTTTATCCGGCTCAGTCAGCAGAGGGATGCAGGCTACAATACATTGGTTGGAGCAGGAAAAGCTTTCAGAAGGTCTTGCGTCTGCCTTCCTTCGGGTCCACATTTCTGCACTCAGACTCACCCAGGTGCCCAGAAGCACACTGGGGAGAGGGTGAAAGAAGGGACTTGTTAGAGCCGCCTGCAACCCAGCTCGGATGTGGCTGGTTGTATTCTCTCTGTAACCACTGGCCAGGTGTTGAAATACCAAGGATGTGCTTCATCTGATCGGGAAGTCAAGGCCCCAAAGAGATCAGCTGTTTCTGTACTAACTCCAAAGGGAGCTGAGGGGGAATATCTTGGGTAGGGTATTTTTGTCTTCTTGGATGCAGATAAATGTCACTGGAATGATGGGTCAGAGTTCCCCATGCCAGGTAACCTTCAGCTATGGCGAAATGTAGAACGACTTCATTTCACCTATTCCTTTATCAAACGGCGGTGATGCGATAACATGCCTGAGCCCTCTGCATCACAAGCGCTCTCTCGGAGACGGTAAGAGCAGCATCACAACAGAAACAGCTGGAATTTAAGCTTCCAGTTGGCTTTGCTTAAACCACCGCTAATTTGCTCTGAAGTGCACTCACATATTGTGTCTTTCAGCAGCAGTCACAGCAGCCTGTGGCTAAAAGCTGTAGCAAACAGAAACTCCTTAAACTTCTTCAGCTAAACATACAAAGCTGACCCGCCAACTCTTTAAATTAATCAAGCACAGATTCATAGGGAGGGGTGAGCAAAGGAATCAATCACAGAATCATAGAGCATCAGGTTGGAAGGGACAGAGCGTGAGACCTATTTCCCTCTCCCCAAAGCTCAGTGGAGAAGAATGAATGACGCGGATGGCATCTGCCCGTGCTCCCAGCCTCTGCCTGCTGCTCGTAGGTTACGAGCTCGTTTGTAACCAGCCTCTGACACAGAGGTATTTACAAAACAAATTTCTGATCGTGAAATCTTGCTGTCAGCTACCAAATATGATTTGCCACACTGACTCTAAGACAGCCATAGATTAAGGAAAATAGCTCTGGTCAACTCCTAACCGTGTTTACTGGAGCAGGACCTAAACTGTGAAGTTTACATATTGTTTAATACCGTGACCTCTGCGCACTTGCTAATCCCTCGTCCACCGCTCTGCAGCTTCTTTCTTGTCCGCAGCCTCCAGACTAATACCCAGAAAGATGCTTGGATTTCCAAAACTGCAGACCACGCAGCTGTCAAATTCGCAGGGGGTATTTTGTTGAGTCAGCACGCCACCCCAGCACGACCACAGCTAGAGGATCTCTCCTTCCTACAGATAATCTCATCTTCACATGCATCAAGCGCCTTCCCACTGCAGCAGGATTTTGACACTAGCAGCAAGATTGCTTCTCGCTTTCAGGACAGGCTGAAATACGACCAGAGAAATTAATTGGGAGTCTATTATCCAGATAAATACTGTTTCAAAAATCAATGTTTATATCCTTTGAATACTTAAATTTTCCCTGTTGTGATGATTTAAAAAATAGTTTTATTTTCGATCATTTCGTATTCAGGACTAATTAATTTGATATGAACTCAAGAATATTGTCTTTTAGGAATACCCAGTGTTTCATTGGTCCAGACTTGAGAGAAGTAGAGAGGACATAAATCCACAGTGCATCACTGCTCTATAGCATTTTCACACTGATGTGTACTTACTGCACACACAAGGTATCTCATCCCTCTATGGAGGGCAGTGCTCAGGGTGCAGAAAGTTCACACCCTCTCTGCTTCTTAGTCCTGGCTTGTATAACTGTACGCTAAAAATCACTGTAAGGCAGATGATGGAGCTGTGCTAGTGTATAGGTAACAGGGAACCAGAATAAGGTGGTGACACTTTCCCTCCCTCTAAAACTTCTATTTCAGCTGGAAAAAAACGTGGGGAGCCTTGGAACGACACTTCACCAAATCTGAAACGACATATCAGGCCACTTGGGGTGAGTCCAAGAGGAAGACCTTTCTGGAGGATATTCACTGAGAGAGAAATCAGAGCAGGTAGGCACATAGATTGCACATCCAAATGGTTGTATATAGAGCCCAGATGTACGTGCCCAAAACAGAAAACCTGGCCGTGTCTGTCATCCAGAGTTTCACTGGGAAACACTGATTCAGCAGTTCTGTACCACGTGTAAGAAAAACCCGTGTCACCACTTCTACAACTAAACTTATTGGTGGCAGTTTTTAGCATTAGGTAATAATCAAATATTCCAATAAGTTTCGATGTCAAAGTTTTCCTGAAATGTGGCAAACCAAAAATGACACTAATTTGAATGCTTTGAAATAGCAGTTCAAAAGGAAATATTTTTCTTTTGAAGTATCTTATTAAAAATCAAGCAATTCTCAACATAAATATGGTCCAGGGAAATAATAATAATAAAAAAAAGACTCAGCCTCATACCTTTCTTGTTTAGGTAAACAATTCCCCCTGTGGATCTCTTTTCTTATTTTTTTTTTTTTAAACAATGAGTGCAGCGCTATAGAGGTGTGCAGACTATGCATAAGTTTAATAGAGAATATCTAAGGGCAAATAACACAGAAAAGGAGGAGGAGGCTTTGAAATCAGGTTTTGTAAGATGCTATTAGGAAATATTAAGCAAAGACCTTCCCTGAAACACAATCATGTTCATATTGAAATTAGATACCTTTTAAATATTAGATGTGCACTTCACAATATAGATTCTCCCAGGCCTTTGATTGTGAGGTGGCAGGAACCAGCCTGAAATTACTATTATATGGCGATTTCTCTTTAAGGCAGCTTGTTCCAAGAGCTGTAATCACCACGACATAAGCAAGTTGTCCTTTAATAGCTAAGAAAGAATTAGGACCCAGAGCAAAGGTAAACATGCAAGTCTATTTATTTGTTGACTTCTTATTTTCTTGCAATAGTCTAACTGGACCCAGAATTTGGATATTTCTGAACAGTTTTAGCAGTCACAGGTTAGATCCTGTCTTGCATCTAGATCCTTTTCATGTATCAGGTCAACATTTATTCCCTATCATGCAACAGAATCATCTTGAGGGAAATGATGCCTTCAAAGACATTTGCTCCGTACCTTTGGCCTGAGTCATCATCCGTGGTGACTGAGGCATTTGAAGCAAAGAAATAGCCTCTAAATGGAGCTGTGAATGTTGCAGTAACATCTGGCACGGTGGAACAGAAATTAGTACTTATCATCTCCCAGCAGAGCGATGGAAACCAGCTATTCTCTGTCCATCACGAAGAAAATAATTAATGCTTAAAAAAAAAGAGACATCTTAAGGAGGCAAATTAAGTTTACCTAATCAAATGCTCCAATACAGGGAAATTTGTCTGGATCACCGTTTAACTAAATGATTATTCAAATCGGTGTGTAGTATTTAACATGAATCCAAGATATTTGCTCCTTTTACATGCCCTGACAACGCATTCCAAAAGTTAATTATACGCTGTCTTAAAAAATAAAAAAGCATTTAGTCCATTTCACAGTGGTTATGCTGCTCATCAAGTGCCTAGAACAGTTAGCGTCTTGGTAAGCGTATCAGGTTGACCATTTTTAAAACCAAAAGGGATTATTTTGTCAACTTTTTTGACCTACTAAATGATAAAGACCAAGGAACTTCTCTGAAGATATTCCTGCTTTAACTGCAGTTGATCTTCAGAACAGAGATCACTCTAGATTTGAAGGTGGCTGGTGGCAAAAGGAGTTGTTCTAAAATTTAATTACTTTCTATTGTTCCGGCCTCTGTTTGTTTAGCTTCCAAATCTACCTTTTGTTCTACCCTGCTTTGGTAGAATAACCATCTCCCTCATTGTCCATCACTGATTTTTGGTCAAAGTATAACGTCATTTTTGCTCAGGTCCATGTTAGACAATTCAGATAATAATTTGCCCTTTTTCATTATTCACTTCTCCTGTGCTCTTTGTACCATTAATATATTTTTATCAGCACTGACTTAAAGGTTTCTTGCAAGCGTGATGACAAATACCCATTTCAGGCCCACAGGGTTTAAAAGTGATGCTCTTTAGTCAGTGATCCGCTCCAGTCATCTCTGTGTAACCGGCCAAGAGCTTCTGCACTGTCCCTCACTAGACTTCTCTTCAAAGCTAAGAGGTGGGATGCTCTAGTTACCACATCTCCTTTCCCAGACAAATTAGTCCTGAACAAACAACATGGTCTATCCCAGATTTCTAAAATTTCTAATTTTCTAAAATAATCCCTTCCTAACAGGGATTGATGAACCTTGCCCTTCTATTTGGACAACAGTTGAATCTCCCTTGAATGAGAAATGCTACTGCTCTCTGGAGACAGTGCGTTCTTTAGGGCTGGCAGAGATATTTCCTGAAGATCAGCTGTCAGATCCTACCTGCGGTATTGCATGAGTGAACTCATCTCAAGCAAGCCAGCAGAATACTTTTTGTCTGGAAACTTGGACCTCCTATAAGAATTGGACGCTGAATGACTTCCTGTTCAATCTATGGAATGTCCACTCCACCAGAAAAGGAACCTGAGGAGATATTGGTTAATGCAAGAAAAGGGACATTTATCTGAGTAACAATAATCTGAAAACATAATTTGGATTTCAGGTGCAACAAAACCTGCCAATGTATTCCTCAGCACGTCAGGAGCAGTATCTCCAGGATGCTTCATTGCCCAAGACATGGGACACCACTGGCAGAGAGGTCCTGGCAGAGGTTTCAGGCTGCTCTGTGAAGAGTTTGCAGGGAGTGGATGGGACCAGTTTTAGGGCATCTGGAATTATGAGACCATGTCCTTGATGGCTCTTCACAGGTAGGTTCAGGCCTGAACTCCAAAACCTGATGCTCTCCTATCATATAGAAGTTCACATCTGAACATTAGGAGTTTTTTCAAGTGGAATAAAATGTAGACATAGAGCACCACAGACAAAGAGCAGTTATGAAAAGTTAGAACACTTTTCATACTCATGTCCATGGTTTCTTTTCTATTTCTTTTTGCTAGCTTTTTCGTTCTGACCCCTCTTTCTTTTAAGGAAATTCAAACCAACTTTAAAATAGGATTTTAAAAGTACAAACAAAGTATGAATTGATCCTTTAAAAGAAGGCATGCCGCATTAGAAACTTCTGTGCATCATTGATATGGTAGCTTAGACTGTTTTAGAATATCCTAGGGCAGAAACCCACTGCGGTTTCTCTGAGCTGGCAGTGCCGATGGAAAGATAACAGTTGTGACCAGAATTTTGGGGTATGAAAACATGTAAGAGAGCTGTTTTCATTCCTCCAACATGTGACAGAGAAGTGGTTTGCAGTTCAGTCCACCTACAGCTTTTCAAAATCACTTGTGATCTGCAACTTAGCTGAAATAAAACATCATCAACCCTCAGCGCCCGCTGGGTAACTCACATAGCCGCCCTGACAGGTCGTGGCCGATGATGCTCCTTTTTTCTAGTTTCTTCTTCATGCTTAAAGATACAAAAAATCCGTCCAGCATTTTCCTACCTTTACGTACCTTTACGTCAAAGATCCCACGTTAGGCCCACAGATGCCAAAAGGAGCGTGCTCCATGGGTTGAACTTTGGATGCAGTAGACCACATTACTCTTCTACAAGGTGGATACAGAGCTTGGTGACCTAAGTAGAAGTGGAGGCAGAAGGAGGCTGGGTGTTCACAGTGGTCATGGTGCTCCAAGTGGGATAAGAGACATCCTGAACCTTCTGCCTGCTCTGGCTGGTGGATATCTGTGTGCTGGTGCGTGCGTGTCAGATGAGAGTGTGCTCCACACTGTCCTGCTGCAGCCTTGGCCTCAGGAAAACCTACTCACTTCTTGCAGGCTCTCTTTTCTCTTTGCGTCCTGAGACGTGGCCACACTAGACAGGATTGATGCAAATAAGAATTTTTCCCACTGAAATTATACAAGTCAGTTGACCGGAATGTTTTGTGAATTCATGCTGATCAAAGACATTTGTTTCAATTGAGAAGAAAAAAAAAAGGCAGTAGGAAAATGGGAAAGGGGGTTTGGAAAAAAATGTAAATGTTTTTATTTGGATGCTTTCAGAGTAATTTGAGGTGATGTTTCATTTAAAAATATACTTCAGTTTTATTTAGAGAAGAATAAACATCCTTTCCAAGGGCTCAGAACTGCAGCATTTCATTTTTCAACCGGGAAAAAAATAGACTTGAAATAAAACTTCTTCTTTTGCTGCTGTTTCTGCTTTCACCTCTCATTTTTATGTCACTTAAAAAAAAACAAAAACAAAAACAAAAACAAACCTCAGAAACAGTATGAAAAAAGTAACTGTGAAATCAAGAAATGGTGGGACCCAGAAAAAGCCTTTCTGGGTTTGACATCTTTTTCCACATCTCATTTATTTATATATAAAACTGATGGGCTTCTTACCATTTTTTGTTCGTTTAACTCTACTCTTGTCTATAGCAAAAGTGCGTGATCTTACAGGAACTATCTGCTGCTAAAATGGCAGCGATATCTCCAGGTAAGGGGAAGACAGTTTGCAGTGTCTGCTACTGATGGTATTATGTGATCAGTGGAAATCTGAAAACCAGCTCAGACTCCTCTGAGAAGGGATATTGCTTTTTTTTTTTTTTTTTTTTTTTTTTGCAGAGACCCACGGAACTCATTTTTTGGTAGCTTTCCTCTTTTCTTTTCCCTGCTTGACTTCCAAACAGGAGGTCAGGTCAAACTTCTGGCTGGTATAATAGCTAATTACACCCCCTATTTGGCCTAGGATGCAGGGTGAAGCATAAATTAGGACCTGATAGCTCAGTTGGTGCCATGGTGGGTTATTAGATGTGTGTCAGCGAGCAAAGTTCTGATCAAAGCTCGTAGCAAGGCAGGCAGAGGTCGTGAAGCATGGCTGGGGACTAATTGCTGGGCTGTGCGCTGAAAGGAAGTTTGCAATGAAAGGCCATTAAGCTGCAGCCTTTCCGATCGGTGGAGCAAAGCTACGGAGAAATGGCGATTGCTGAGCGGGCAGGGAAATGAGGGGGTCGGGTGCGGATCCTGCTCTGGGTGACGGTGGTCGCTCACCTCATTGCTAAGGAGCTTTCCTGCTCCTAAACGTCAGTCCTGGTGAGGGCTCATTAACCCATTCTCTTAATTTAAATGGGTTGGTCAAAAGAAGAGAGCCTTTTTTAAGAGCTAGCACTTACGGAGAAATCTGACTGGTTGTAAAATGAGCTGGCAGCAACTGAACTTAGCTCGTAGGGCAGAGAATAACGAGGGCAGAGGGTTTAGTCAGACACCTGAAAAGCACACCAAGATCTTTGAGTGACAGCTTTCACAGCCTCTTAGAAAAAAGGTAATAACTGCTTTTTATTCTTAAAAATTTTCTACACACTCTGCATGACACATCAGCCATATTTTGCCTATTTTACAAATGGGGAAACTGAGGCAAAATGAAAGAAACTTCATTCTTTCCTTTTTTTTTTTTCTTTTAACACTCAGATTCCCACAGGTCAGATTTCCTGGAGTCCAAATGACATAGTTAAGCTGATCTGAAGAAGAACGGACAACCTTTTCTCTAGCTTTTTTCCCTTGCAGCAATTAATCAGTTGTGACCTACCAGTCACATCTTCAGTCTTGTTTCCTTTCAAGTCTTTTTCGGTCTGAGATATTTTCCCAGTTAAATCTTTTTTGAGGATTGTATCCATATCAATTTCTCCCTCCTCTTCTTCAGAAAATTTTGAATAAAATAAAATAAATTATGGCCTCCTGTACATTCATGAAGACGAGGACAAACACTTCTGTTTTCTAAACATCCGTACAATTTTTACGTATGCGAACAGTTCAAATGAACTCAGTATTTAAGTTATAACATGACAGAAGATCTAAATAGCAGAGACCAAATATTTTCATTCCTGCTTGGAAAGGGCATCTTGAATATAAACAACAAGAAATAGCTAAGAAATGTCTGATGGCTCTGGCCAAATATGGATTATCAGAACCGAAGTTGGAATTTCCACACAGAGAAATTTCCACTTCGTCAACATTTATTTTCAGTCTGGTTTGGGACAAAATGTCACATTTTGGGGGAAAGGGAAACAATTTCATGAATACTTCAGTCAGAAATATTGAAATGTATTTGTGTCACTTTGGCTTTCAGCTGCTCCCAGTTACGTTCTTGAAAAGTTAGAGAAATTATAGCTTAGATGAGTCATGCCCAGCATTTCTTCATGAGTTTTTTGCCATAACTACATTTCTCATGAACCCACTTATCCCAACTCAAGGAATGGTTTCTTGATTCATGAGTCAATATCCAGCCTGTTGGGCCACGTCGCTTACTCTAAAATGAGAACTGCAGGAGGGACAAACACTGTTGCAGTTTTAGCTTAGAAAAAGCTCTTACCCACCCGGATTCCCACCCGGCTGGGAATCACTTTTCACCCCTCTCTCCTTTTTTCCCTTGCACCTGGCTCACATTTTCCTTTTCCTCTCCCCTACCTGTCCTTGGGGTAGGACCTGAATGTGTCACTGGCAATGGTAATTACTGACGGGTATAATGCAATTACCAAGGCATATCAGTGAAGTCATACCTCTAAATGTAGAGTTTATTATTTAAACGTATATCATGAACCTTAAAAAAAAGTAAACTGTGGTTGTTGTTTTCTTTCTTTGGATCAAAAGAATTGAAGTTCCATGTAAATGAATTTATTTACGGAAAAAACACTGAAACAAAGATTAAAATCTCCGTGTGATATTTCACAGGTGACAGAAAACAGAACCAACATTTAATAAATTTTCTAGCTGCTTGCATCAGATTTTCATTTTAAAGAAAATACATTTTTTTAAAGAAAATCACTTTTTTCTTTCAAAGAAAATCACTCATTGTGTTAAAGCACGAAAGGAAAGGATATTTTTGTTGTTGGATTTGTCTTTTTCTTTCCCTTAGTGCTGAGGAAAATAAGAAAAGAAATCTATTTCATGTCTCTTTCTATGCTTTTCATACAAAGTACCTAGATTATTAGAAATGTTCGGTAATAATCTGTAGATGAAAGGAGCATTTACTCTTGAGTCTTTATTATGATTAAGGCTTGAAGTCATTTGAAAATTGTATATGGAACATGATCTATTACATCTTATGGCAAATAGGAGCTCATATATTTAGGCTACAGCTAAAGAGTAACATCTGCCTGTGTATTGAAGAACTAATTGTTAGCAAAAGAGAAATGAACGTGTTTGTCACTTTGTATGGTAAACTCGGCAGTAACGAGAATAAGGACCTGATGTGGAAAATTGGGAAGTCAGTTGTTCTGCAGAAACAAACCATTCTTCTGTGAGGAGTAATGGAAAAGAACTTTTTCTTTTTATATCCTGAGACAGAAGGCAAAGCCAAGACTGTATAATTTTAAGTTGAACTTCCAAACCCATACCTGGTAAGTTGTTTCAATAGATGTTGTCGGTAATACTGCCGACAACAAAGGTACTCTGGCAACAAACCTGCTCCTGTTGAAGTCAAAGGTAGAATTCCTCAACCTGTAGTATTCATCTTGGTGTTTATGTATTTTAGAAATGAGTCCAACTCCCCACATTTAAAAGTGGTATTTGAACTTCCCTAAATTCAGCCTTAACTTCTTGCTGGGCTTTTGGTTCAGCTTGCAAGGAAGCTAGACTGATGTCTTGAAAATTTCAGATCTGGATCCAGTTTTTTGGTTTAACATACGAGCTGTCCAGTTCCAAGATTTTAGTTCAGGTCTTTCTATTCTCACTTTTATAACTTCATATACATAATTGTTTGAAGTCTCTAAAATGATTAATGTGCATGCAACCCTATGAAAACATTCTTTGGTGTTCCTCCAGTTTGTGGTTTCATACATGAGAATAAGAAGCAAAGAAGAAATATTATCCTTTGCTTGCACTGCAACAAGTACCACTAGTCATGTAAATATAGCCCCAAACACAGCAAAAATTACTCAGCTGTATATGAAACACTGTTTGTGGAGCTCAGCTTCAATTTACTAAAGCAGCTGTTGGAATTCTATGTCTTTAAATAAATAATTCGCTTGTATGAGAGAAGAACCCTGAGCGAGATCTTCAAGTGATGTAAGCTGCTATCAGGAAAATTAGGGGAAGTGTGAAGGTTTATTACTCAGAGCCGTTTCACAAGGCTTTGGTAACACAACTTCTTACTCATGATTAAACCTCTCAGAAAAGGATCCTTTGGTGCAAGAAGAAACGATGGTTAACAGACAGGTATGTAAAGCGTATATATCTGGAACTGAGAGGCCAGAGGTATGAGCTTCAAGAGATGTGTATGTACACAGTACATTCTCAAATATGAGTAAACAAAATTTATGGACATTCTGGAAAAGAGTGATTTAGAAAAGACCTCCAAACAATCAGGTGATTATTATTTTCTTCATAAGACCACTTTCTGTGTAAGCTGCTGAAGTGCAGGGTAAAATCCTGGCATGTAGACTCTGCAGGTTGTTAAGTTTGAGTAGAAGGTGATGTTATTCAGATACATGACGTCACTAAGATTGATACTGAAATAATGCATGCAAATCTCATATTCATATCTGAACAAGGATGTAAGTGTCGAGTCCTGCACATAGGGAGGAATAACCTTATGCACCAGTACAGAAAGTGGAGAAGGACCTGGGAGCTCTGGTAGACAACAAGTTAACCCTGAGCCAACAATGTGCCCTTGTCGCCGAAAGACCAATGGTGTCCTGGGGTGCATTAAGGACAGCATGGCCAGCAGGTTGAGAGGTGTTCTTTTCCCTCTCTACTATGACCTAGTGAGACCACATCTAAAGAACTGTGTCCAGTTCCGGGATCCCCAGTTCAAGAGCGACAAGGAACTACTGGAGAGAGTCTGGTGGAGGGCTACAAAGATAATTAAGGGACTGGAGCATCTTTCTGACAAGTAAAAATCGAGAGACCTGGGCCTGTTTAGCCTGGAGAAGAGAAGGCTTATCAATGCTTTTAAATAGCTAAATGGCAGGTGAAGAGAGCATGGGCCAGATGCAGAGGTGCCCAGTGCCAGGACAAGGGGCAACAGGTACAAACTGGAACACAGTTCCATCTGAACATGAGGAGAAAATTCTTTACTTCAAGGATGGCAGAGAACTGGAATAGGCTTCCCAGAGATGTTGTGGTGTCCTTGTCCAGAGAAATTCAAAACTCTCCTGAACGCCATCCTGGGCAACCTGCTCTAGGTGAACATGATGTAGCAGTGAGGTTGAACTGGATGATCTCCAGAGGTCCCTTCCAATGCTCACTATTTTGTGATTCTGTGATTCTATGTAGACAAATTGGAAAACGTTAATGACTACAGAACCATTGTTGATGACGACAGAAAGATTTGAGTTCTGGGTTCAAACCAAAAATATCCACTCCTTAGTGAAGTCCTTTAGACTCTCTGCTGCAGACACTCATGCAAGATGATTGTAGCAGCCTCTTCAGCACTTAAAATTTTTGAGATATGACTGTTGATAGTTTTGATCTGCCAATTTTTCTTTTAGTTGCTTCTTCTACAATCTGCAAAATTTTTCCTGCCTTTTCTGTTCCGAACCTCAGCCCAGAATGTCTTCCTGTAATCCCTGATCTCAATTAGATGGAGGCAAAAAAGTTGTTTGACAAGCCTATCATCTCACTGTCAGGCTTTCCCCTAACTCTGCCAATATAGCCCATAGATGATGACTATGTATACAAGGCAGAACAAGGTTTAATGGCCAGGTAGAAGTATTATGATAACCATGGTTTACAGGTTGAAGCGAGATCTTGCATGTCTAGCCTAGAATAAAGAATTTGCTGGACTATATTGTATAGGCACATGTTGAGCGAGAGGTGAGCTGTGTGGATGGATAAATAATTTCCCAGTCTGCAGAAAAAGTGGTGTAACACCACATGGAGACCATGGAGAAGTTGCAAACTTATAAGGAGACCCTCCTAGTCAAACAGTATTCAAAATAATCTATAATTTTGAGTCTGGAAAAAAAAAAAGAAAAATCAGCATGGACTGACATCTTCATCTATGGCCAATGCAAGTCCTGGACCATACCCAGGTATAAGGTAAGACTGCCTGGAGCCAAAGATATCTTAAAACTTCCAATACAGTCAGCATTTCCCGACCCCACTCTGCTCAAACCCCTTTTCCACAAAAGAAAGAGCAAATCAATACCTAGTTAGTTTATGCATTTATGCACAACTCTCTAATGTCAGACTAGAGACACATTTGTGGCAACGCATTAATATTGACATGGACGCCACTAGAATATTAGTGAAGTACTAGAGGATATTGAAATTACACAAAAGGGAAATAATTTCGAACCTGCTTGATGGCCTCCAAATATTAACACAATACAGCAAGTCATGTAAGTCTTCATATCCTTCAGCACAGCTGCTCCTGTGAGTGAGGGATGGGTAGTTATTTGTTCTGTGTGCTCTGGGTTTACCTCGCTAGTGACAGGTTATTAGTTTCAGCCGCTTAATTAGAAAGCATCATTTAAAGTTCCCGTTCAACGTGTGTCATGTCTTTTTCTTAAGAGAAGTAATAATCT
Organism: Bucorvus abyssinicus; assembly: GCA_009769605.1. NCBI lineage: Eukaryota > Metazoa > Chordata > Aves > Bucerotiformes > Bucorvidae > Bucorvus > Bucorvus abyssinicus. Next base: position 5,080,499 of record CM020025.1, read on the forward strand.
TGATCAAAAAACCTGTCGAATGCACCATTAGGGTGCTGTTCTGGATTTACGTTACTGGAAATGAAAACAATATTTGGTGCTAAGATACCAGGGCGAGGACAGATCTTTATCTGACGTGAGTACAGCTCTGGCGAAATATATGAGAAATACCCCGCATCGTGGGTCCCCTCTACATTTCATCACTCCCTTCCTACCCAGAAATTCAACTGCCTTGTTGGAAATTTCTCTTCTCCCAAAGCGTCTTCCCTGTAGGTTTGCGCTGGCTTGAAGCGTGTCTAACATGGCAATTGAGAGGTTTGTTGGGTTCACATGCAGCGCAGAAAGCAATTTTACTTTTCATACTTGACGTTCTTGCGCACATCTGACCAGAGTAGCCGAGCGCACAAGTTGTAATCTTTCCAAAAGCAGTAGGTTGATATCAAAGACTTTGCAGCGAAGCAAGGAATTGTGGCAGTACTTCAAGGAACAGGTTTGCAATTAACTGTTAAATACGGATTGAAGGAATGCCCCGCTTGGTTGCTGCAGGCTTTCCATGCGTGCCAGCGATGACTGAATCTAAAGCACAGAGCACGGCAAGATGATAACCTGTTAGCAGGGGGAAAAATGGGGGGGAATGATTGAGTAGTTGAGAGCACGCAGGCTCCTTAATGGTTTCAGAATACTACACAAAAAACCAAATCAAACCCTCTGAATTACAATTCTGTTGACAGAAATTGAAAAGGGAAGGAAAATAACCGACTCGTATTGTGTACATGTGAGATTTCTTGTAGAAATCCAAGTGAGCTAGAAATGGCTCAGCGTACAAGCTCATTCAGCCGTCGAAGGATAGTACAGATGGCAGTGCACATAATTTGGAGAACAAACCAGAACACTGCTGAAAAAAAAAGGATAAACTGAGAGTGCTTTTATAGTCAGCGATGTAATCGGGGTCTAGTGTGCTCAGTGGGTCTAGTTATAGGACAGAGAATATGGAACAGAATATTTTGATTCTGTTTCTGTCCCATTCTCTGATTTTTAGACTCGCCTGTTTGCACTGCAAGCTCCTATTTGGACCGCAGGCTCCATTGTGCAAGGGATGTCCTTGGTGTACAGCACTTCGTAGCATAACCAGACACTGATTTCAACTTGATGTGGCCACTGTATAGGAGGACATAGTTTGAGATATGGACCAGGTGAAACTGGGCTTCCAAGGCTTCACTTCTCCAGCAAAAAGAGAGAAAAAGCCTCAGGTAAATTTCTAGCTTCATGCTCACGGTAATAGTTCTACTTATACCAAAACCTCCGTCCTCATTACTTATCCTTAGTACTCGTTACTGTTTGTCCGATGTTACTATGAACTCTTCCAGTAAATAAGAGAATCCACCTCCTCTTGGCAGTATGTCCCAGCGAATGAGCATGCCTTTGATGAGAATGACCATCAGCATTTCTGAAGGGCTTTGAGGTTTTTGTAGTGCCACCTTTTATGCATCACTGATCAAGGGTAAACCTAGAGATCTGAAGATGTAAAACAAGAGCTTTGATACAAGAGGACAAGAGGAAATGGCCTCAAGTCGAACCAGAGGAGGTTTAGGTTGGATATTAGGAAAAACTTTTTCACCGAAAGGGTTGTCAAGCACTGAAACAGGTTTCCCGGGGAAGTGGTAGAGTTGCCATCCCTGAAGGTATTTCAAAGACATGTTGATGTGGTCCTGAGGGACATGGTTTAGTGGTGAATTGGCAGTGCTGGGTTAACGGTTGGACTTGATGATCTTAAAGGTCTTTTCCAACCTAAACCATTCTGTGATTCTATGATTCTATATCTGAAGAACTATTTCTTTTAGATTTTAGATTTCATCAAACTATTGGATTTCTGTGACTAGCCACTCCTTGGGGTCACAGAGCCTCACTGAATGAGCAACTATTACATTCGAGTGAAAAAGAAACTATTGGATGCATTAAGAATCACACAGAAATAGGACCTGAAATAAGAGTTTGTTCTTGTAGATTTTGCTCTCCAGACTAAAACTAGCTTTTCAGAGGGCTAAGGATTTGCGGAGGATCTAGCTAGCACTAGCAGAATCTGCAAAGAGTTGCTCAGCATGTGTCAGATTTTGGCACTAAGTTGTTAGTGTAATTTGCTTAAGCAAATATGTTCCTGTACAGTTCATAATTTGGCAGGAACCTGAAGATCAGCACAGAAAAAAATAGGGAAGTGCTGTATGTAGTGAAAAGGTGTGGTGATGTCTCTACTTTAGTATCTTGAAAATATCACAGATAAAGAAGGGTCATAGCTGGCCCTGCTTTGACCAGGACTAGATGATTTCCAGTTGAATTATCCTATGAGCACCCAAGAGGTTGCATATAGGACTGCCTGTTGTGCCACTGGTGAGCTAATGGTCAGCCTCACCAGAAAAATTAAGTTAAATTCGAACCACATCCTTCAAAACGCAAACCTCACTGCTCTGGCATTCACATCCCAGGAAGCAAACTGATTTCCTGCCATTTGTTCAAGGAAGTAAGGAAGTCTCCTTTGAGACAGGAGCCTCCCAAAGTTATATGTGAATGACAGGTTTCATACCATTGTTACTACATGCCATCTGCCCATTTTGTGTGTCTATTCCGTCCCCATGATCTTAGCCCACACCTTGTGTGCCAGTATCAGTAAGTAGCACCCACACTCACCAGCTCTATTCAAACCCAGGCAATTGCTGCATGTCACTAGTCGCTGGTATTTGGAATAAGAGCCCATGCCAAGAAAGATATTAAGTGAATGACTCAGTTTAGATTGTACCTTGCATTCTTGCTTTCTGTGGAAATACTTACTCATAATTATGTCGAAAACATGAGTTTTCAATAAGTTTTGCTTGGAGCCTTTGACTTTTAAGTGTTTTTTATTGCCGTCAGAATCAGTGTTGATGGGTAGATTTACCTTTCAGATCAATACAAAATGTTCTCCTAACTCTAGAGAGCTCTGTTTTGTTTAATCAGACAAGTCAGCAAACTCAAGCCAGGGAATTAAATGGGAATTGCTAACAGCTAAATTCAAGTTGTTTTCAGGGGTTCTTGGGCTCCAGCTGTGCTGTTTATCAGATCAGATGCTCAACTGCTCTTAAAGGTCCAAACTTCAAACCTGCTGGTTACAAACAGTCCTTGGACTATTTCACCAAAGTATGGGAAACTGGAAGAAGGGAGAAGGTGGAGAAAGAAAACTCATGGATGGTATGGAGAGAGATCCTATGCGTGATTATTGTCCTTATCCCTTATTGAAGCAACTGTGACTCAGGACCTGTGCCAAAATAATTTTGCTAGATTCGCTGTGTGCATATGTACATGTAGAAGCAGCTTTATGATCCAGAATTAGTTTCCTGAGGTGTCTCTCTCTCTTTCTTCATTTTTTTTTTTTTAATTGCTGATAGTACCATCAAAAAATAGTCTTGGTAGCTTTTTTGAGAATGAAAGATATGATAGTAAACAAACTCTGTAGCATTTTCCCTTTCAAAATTAGATCTTTCCCTCCATATTTAACCTGGAGATAGGGATTCCTCTCTTTCTTTTACATTGGAGTAAAATAAGGCAGAGATCAATCTTTTTAAATACAGGTATGGAACAGTCTTAAAAACATAGCCCCAGCTCTGAGCCTGAAAAATCTGACCTTGAGCACTGCTGAAAATGCAGTTTGTCAAGTCATGACTTGACTACATGCCTATAAACCAGAAGATCAACAAGCGGTCTGGCTGCAGGATCCCATGGTCTAACCTCCCGCTCAGCTGCAGCCTCAGCAGAGATGTGCCAGGAGGCAGAAGTGTTCATGACCTACAGAGAGAGCTGTGAGGCACTTGACCTTCTCCTTCCTCAGGCCACAAGTTTCACTTTTGCTTATCAGACCAGAAATACCATAAGATGCATTATTAAAGTAGTGTTAACTTTCCAGAGGAACTTTTACAACCCATCATTGTCATGAAGCCAGTGTTATTAGCAGGATAGTCTTGGGTGAAAGGCAACGTCACCAGAAACTCCAGATTCTAGTAGATGTAACTAAATGACATGAGGTGCTAAGATTAAATAAAAGATAACTTTTTCTCTATACCCCCCCACACCAAACACATACAAATAACCAAAAATAACGAATGCTATTCGTTTCTCTGACCAGCTTTCTGGTGCTCAAGCCAAGAAAGTCCTGTCTAAATGCCTATGCACTGTGCCTGCATTTTATAAAGTCTGAAAACTGTTTTGTCCACAGCTGCCCTGAGATAGATGGGAGGCTGGAGGTTTAGATCACGTTCCCAATCACTTGCTAACTGCAAGTAGTCACTGAATTGTCATGTTCCGGAGATTGCTTTCACGTTCTTGTGAATTAGTGTAGCGTGCGTCAGCATTCCTAAGAGGTATCATTCAGCTCAGCAGCTTCCACCCTGTTACTAGCTCTGTCCTCCTCTGAGCAGGAGTTCAGTAGATGCAATACCCCTTCTTTGGGGAAGTGTCATCAATCATAATCACGCCTTAGTCTCACTGGCAGAAATAGTGAGAGTGCTATCTATCGACTAGACTTTCTAGAAGAAAATGAGAAAATACACTTTAAGACTAGAAATCACACCAGAGTACAGAGTTTGATCTCGAATCAAATCTTTTCTTGGTTCAGAGGTACTTGGATTGATTGTGTTGGGTCATCTCAAATAGTGCTATAAAATAAGGTTCCCCAAAGGGTGGAAGGTGAAATGCACAGCACCTAGCTTTTAACATCAGTAGTGCTCACATCCACAGCTGAGTTAGTCTCCCTCTGCTGCCTTTATTGTGAAGTTGAGAAAATAAAGGCAGTATTTGGGCATAATTTTTTCACATCTTAAAGTAACTGCAAAAGTAAACCAGTTGACTCCATTGCTTATAAATGGAGTCCAAGGAAACTAGTTCAGATGCAGAAGCCTACATTAAAGATGCCCAAGCTGGGTATGCATATGATCTTAATCAAGGAAAACTGCCCCCTCCCTTTTCTAAATTCTTGTGTGTATCGCTTCTTGAGAGGGGTCCTACCTACAGACAGTAGTGAGAAAGTAACATCCTATCCTCTGTGCAGAGAGATGGAGAGGGAAAAAATTGATAAGTGTTGGAGAGAGAAACAGAAATGAAGAAGAAACCAAGCAGAACCTAATTCTGCTGCATTATTATTACAGCATTCTGAAAAAGTAGTGGGATTCCTAATAGATGCTTCATACTTGATGGAACGTTTCTGTCTTCAAGCAAATTACCATAAGTGCAAAATGCTATAGGTGACATTGGAAAGAGACCTTGGAACAAGACCCATCGTGCTCCTCCCAAGTGAATGTCACAAGCCCTGCCTTGAGACCATGATTTTTCTTGCAGCTTGACCCCGCTATTGCAGACATTGCCCCGCATCAGGAGGAACGGCAGAGTATTCCCTTGCCAAATAGCTTCCAGCTGGGGTACTACACATAAATTTCCTAGGAGATGGAAGTAGCAACAAGCTAAGTTAGGAAATGAACACTTAAGCATTCCCATGCTTAGACAAGTGATCTAGCCTAAAGGTTATGATATAAATGTCAGGGTGACTCTGCCAGTCACAGAGTGGTAGTCATCAGTGCTTCTTCCAGGACTTTTGAGCCTGTTGATTCATGCCAGGAATGCTTTGATGATGCCTGACAGTTTGGCCTCTTCATGAGACCTAGGCAGAGGAGCAACTCAATTGCAGACTGTGAAGCTGTCTAGACACAAGCCAGTGTGGTTCTACCCTGCCTTGCCAGGAGAAAAGCAGTTCTGGGCACTTGTTGTCTTAAGTGCCTGGACAATTTAAACCAAAATAAGTGAAGTGAGGCTGAGTAACCCCTAGTGTTAGGAAGAAGATTGTAGGATGACAGTTTGGGATTTGGGAACAGAAATCCCCTTCACTCTGCCTGGTTGACTGCATAGCGACGGACACCAGTCTTCACACTGCTATATGTAATTGGACTGTCTTTGGCATCAGTTGGAACATGCTTATCTCACCACTGAGTGATTTTGAAAGACCCAAGCCCTTGTGATTAGGCAAAGCAGATATAGGGATCGTTTTTCCCTCTCCTGTGGTAGAACCCAAGATAAATGAGACAATCTAGCAAGAAACAGCAAGATGCCCCATGTTTGTTTTGAAACTGGCTGATGTCCAGGAGATTCCACAGGAAAAGCCACAATGGACTTCAATCCAAAGACTAGAAAGAGTCATGACGACCATATGTGTATGTAGAGTCTCAGTGACCAGCTACGCATGGGCAAGCTCTGGAGGTTTTTCCATGGTGAAGCGTTGGCTTTAGTTCACAACTGCCCTTGGAGCGGTAACAACCTTTTCTATTTTGTTTTGTAGAAAGGAGACCCTGCAGTTGCTTGAAGTGCTTGTGGATTTTTTGGGAGGCAGAAAAAGAGAAATGTCTGCAGAGGGGTTTTGCAGGGGTTAGCGCGGGTGCTGGCTGTCAATAAAGACATTTAAGGGCATGTTGGCCTCTTAAAGAAGACATGTTTCACCTTCACCTAAGAACACGCTCAACCCACCTTCCCAATGAAGAAGAAAAATCGTTAGTCCAACATCACAGTGTCATAAAGAAGTTAATGCAGGGTAAATGGAATTTGTCAACCTCTAGGTTGAAAGTTCAGTTTTATTTCTTGCACATGCTATGTTACCTGAGCTTTTTATTTCCCACTTATTTCTAGTTGTAGTGGAAGGGACTGTGACTGAGATCCAGACCTGATGGACTGTGAATGAGAGCATGAGTGTGAGGAGAGAGGAGAAACACTCAGAGCAGCTGCAAGCAGAAAGCTGGGGTCTGAGACCTGTCAGGATTAGATAGAAAGGTAAGAGGCATGGTTTCTGTGCTGAATCAATTTATTCCAATAGAGAGAGAAAGTTCAGCTCTAAAGAAATGAGACTGACATTTTTATGCTTTGGAAAGGACTTTCTAATGCACTGCTGGGTAAGGTGGGCCCTTTGACATGCCTCCTTGGCACTGGGAAGACACGGCTGTGCCTCTACACAAGGGACATCAGAATTTGTTCCTCTCTCCACACCAGGGCTTCAGAATCTGCCACGGAAGGAAAAAGAGCTTTTAAAGAGAAGAAGTTGAAGGAAGAAGCAAGAAGCAAGGAAGGGAAAAAAAATAGATAACAGAGCTAAGAGTGCCTCATGAGAAATAACTCTGTTTACAGTTCCCTTTGATGAAACTTGATGAAGCTGAAAGTGTCTGTTCCCTCAAACTGATGTCCTTTAAAAACCTGCTGGGTTGGGAAAGAGGTGGGGGAAGAGTTGTGGACTCCATGTTGCAATAAATCATATAACAGGCTTTTTCAACCTGGCCCTTCAGCATTTGCACATTAGACTTAAAAGAAAAATACCCTAAATTATGAAACAAATTTGAAATATAACTCTTATACCTACCAGAACATACAGTTGTTGATCCTCTGAAATACTATAAAAAGGGCATATTTATGACGCAGTATTCTCTATCCAATATGCTTAGCACTCCCTAAAAGGAAGCTTCCTATTTTCCAACGGAGATTTGTCATTTAGGACACTATAATTTTCAAGCTTTTTTTGTGGTTTTGAGGAGTTGGAGGATGAAGAACAGAAAATAAAGAAAGAAAAAAAAGAAAGATAGGAAAGAAAGTTATGAGGAAATCACAGGGTTTGACCAACAGATATATTTTGGAGATGCCGAAGTTGTAATTAAAAAAATTAAAAATCTCAGAAGCTAGCAATGAAATTTATATTCTTTTTGTTGACCAAACTAGGTTCTTTCATAGAGAAATAGGAAGTTTCAATAAAACAAAATAAAATTGTAAACAAATGTAATATTTAATACACAGCAACAATTCCTATTTCAAATACAGGGAAATAAAGCACTGTTAATAGAGTGTTGATTAGTTCTATGTCAATTTTTTCTCAACAAAACAAAGTCCTAACTTCCACCGTAAGGTGTCCTAATAATCGTAAAGATTTTGGCAGGCAGCTTCCCTCCTCCATTTCAAATATTTACATCCAAGGTGGCAAAGGGAGAAAAGTTGGCCTCACATTTGGCCAGTCTCAGCATAACCATCATTATCAAGATGAATCCTAGGTTTGCAGCAGAGAGACTTCTACCACTTTAGGAAGTTAAGCAGAGAGTAACCCAATGGAACACAATGAGACTGACTTCTGCCAGATCAGTTCCTGGATTTGGCTTGATGGGTGAGAAACAGTGTTAACAGAATGAGTGGCTGAGGAGGGAAGAAAGGAGACTCTTACAAAGGGAGGATGACCCTTTCTGCATCAGTATGGATTTTGATGGCTTGAGGTGATATTGCAACTACCTACTCTATTCATGCATTTTCAATTTACAGGACAGTGGCACCTCTAGCAAGGTGCTTGAATTACATGTTCTAATTATATACTTGCACTGGGGCATCCCGCAGTACTGCCTTGTTCCCAGAACATGGCATGGAGCCACACTGCATCCTTACTCAGCAGTGCAACACCCTTCTCCTCCTCATGTCTGGTTTCCAGGAGAAGAGAACTCTTCTGTAGGGTCCATAACCAGCATTTGGGTCCAGCATCCTGTTTTGAACCATCAGGAACTGGTAACCCAAGGCATGTTGTGACAATGTTCCTGCTGCCAACTTCAGACATGGCTTGAAGCACCTCCTGGAGGAGCCCACTCTCTGGAGCCAGGCATCTCTGTTACCAATCTTACTCAACTGCTGTCCATGCTGCCACATCAACTGTTTAAAGACTGTGGCAATGCAGTCAAATGGCGGTTTATTTTCATCTAGGAAATCTGATGCAAGCCTGGTTGTCCACCTCCCCACCGAGGATTTCTCCCTTTCTCTCTCCTCAACCCCAACGGATAAACCACTCATCATTTTCTCAGCAGGATTGTCAAAAACTCGAAGAGTGTGTGGTTGATACTCTTGCTACTCAAGAGACATGGTGCTGCTCCGTCAGCACTGAACCATACTTGAAGTGAAACATCTAGTCCCAAATTGTCATTTCCCTAAAGGCCACAATGCATGTGTGGAATTAACTATGTAATTAGATTATCCACCATCATGGCCCTGGCAGGATGAAATATTTTGAGCATAAGTAAAACAGCTGTATTATGAGTTAGTAGTAAGGTAACATTTTGCAGACTTTTACGCTACAACAAAGAATGATAAGTGTGACATGAAAGTAAAAGTCTTTTATCTGTGTATGTCTTTGAAAAGTCAGTCTACACAGACTCAAAGCAACTGTTAATCAGATTATGGGCCATATCCTGCTCCCAAAACAGTTAATAGCAAAACTCTCATTGATTTGCTCAGGACAGAAACATGCCCTAAAGGAGCGCTCTACTTCTTCATAGAACTGCTCATTGGAGAAAGATTTGTACTATTCACAAAGGCAAAGCAATTTCCTGGAAGCAGAAACTCCTACCTGCACCCTTAACAACTCAGGCTATTTTAGAAACCGAAAAATTCCATCCAGCATTAGGATTACATTTTCAAAAATGTTTTGTTCATGTTTCTCATGCTTCTTCTATGCCACCCATGAAGTAGGGGGAGCTGTTTTTTGATTCACAGGAGTCATGCTTTCTGTGGATCTCTTCTGCTTCCCTCAGAGCTTCGTTTTCCCACCCTCTCATATCAGTTGTTGGTCCTGAGCTCCTGGTAAGATGCATGCTGGCTGGTGAAACATTTGTACCAATCTCCGTACAGGCGATGGGCACTGGGAATGCCTGTCCACACCAGACTGCAGGATTATAGCTGATGTTCATGTTGTTGGTATCATTCTGACATAGAATTATAGAATCACAGAATGGTTTAGGTTGGAAAAGACCTTAAAGTTCACAGAGTCCAACCACTAACCCAGCACTGCCAAGTCACCACTAAACTCTGTCCCTCAGCACCACATCGACTCGTCCTTTAAATACCTCCAGGGATGGTGACTCCAACACTTCCCTGGGATGCTTTTTACTGCTTTTGTTCCTGCAGCTGCATCTTCAAGGTCATTCTTTATTTTAACATTTTTGGTTTATTTCTTTTTACATGCCTATGTGTTGTATTCAAATCTTGCCTGTTCTTATTCAGCAATCAAAAAGAGGCAATTCCTGCCTGTGTTTGAGTTACACGGTTTAAGCTACTTGTAGGGTATTAGAAATTAAGTAACAGTAACATAACTTGCATCAACCTTGCAAAGAAAACCCTCAAAATAGAGATTTGGATGTTTCCTCGAAGAATGTGTGATTTTGGGCTCCTCCATTAATTAATGTGCCTGCTAAGTCATTGTAAAGGATGAATAAATTCTTTGTGGTTTAGTCCTCAGAGCCTGATAACTGGATGCTTTTGAGACACCCCACTGTGGACGCTGAAAATCAAGAGTGATGTTGGAAAATCTTGGTCATGGTGACTTGTGCTCTGTGGCCTACCCATTTGGGGACTAAGGATATGATGGTACAAAGAGTGCTTTGCTGTCTTGGAATACACGTTACCTTCCAGCCTATGCAAAACGCAGCTTTGTTAGCTGTTGCTTGCAATGCTGCCCATTCTCCTGCCCGCCGTGACACAGAGGGACACTTCTCCATTCCGCTTGCACTAGGATCTTTGCTGTTACACTTTGGGCTGCCTCAAAAATATGTCAGTAGTTAATTTTAAATCTATGAATTCCCACGGCTCGACAGCAGCAAACAAGTTTTCAAGGGCTTCCTGAGTACAAAATCTGGACTGAAATCTCTAGCTAAATAATTTCATCAGCAGGAAGTACCTTTTGCAGACCTCACTGCTAGTCAGATAGAAACCACAGATTCTGCTTCTGTTGATAAACCCCCTACATTAAAGACTTCAACCTCCAACAATTTTCAATTCCAAGCAAAAACCCTGACAATTTTATTTCCCATGTGCTTCTCATTTTCCAAGAGAAATGCGATGTCCTCTCCCGCTGCATATCAGTCTAACTCAACCCGCAACAGCAGGGAAAACTTTCAGAACTCATTTCCCAGAATGCTTGTTGCTTTACACTGGCTGGAAACAACTTCCCTTCATCTGTCCTGAAACAGCATGTACGTGTAGTCCTCTACAGCGTTAATTCACAATCGTGCAGCAGCTTTAAACAAATTGCCTTGAGGCTGCTCTGTTTCCACACCAGCAGCCTCCTTCTATTTCCAGTTGTGTTACTGAGTCTCTGCGTTAACAGAAATGGGAACCAGGACAGGCTCTAAGGAAACTGAACTAGTTTCTGCTACTGTCTCATACAGACCCCAGCCTAAGTATAGTCCTTTATATTATATTCGTATACTGCCTTTATATTCTCCTAGTACTTAAATAACTGAGGGCTTTTTGGGACTGCATTGAGCCATATGACTAAAATACACTAAAATGTGCCTTGTATGAAGTTCGGCCACAGAAAGGGATCTGGGCAGATTTACCTTCGATAAAACATTATAAACCTCCGCTTTCTTGTGATGAATTCTACCATTTCTAAACCTGAGGGTAATTGACTTAGTGCTGTAAGGAGATGCCTCCATCCAGTCAGGACCCCAAATCAGCCCTTGACTGACAAAGGAGGGGGAGCATCCCCAGTGATGATGTAGTGGGAGATGAATACGGGTAAACGTGGTTTACCTCAGATTCAGGCAATACAGAGTTCATTCACTTCTGCCTGGCCTACAGTCCCAGCTGGACGAGTGTGTTCCCGGTCATTAAGTAGACAAGGGTTCCTTCACTGCAGTGCAGTGGTTGGAGCACTTCTGAAGAACGTAGTAAATGTATGTTAATTCCTACTGAAGCACTTCCATCTCCCTGAGGAAGGTATTAACCTTTACCTCTTTAGAGAGTTTGAGGTGCTCTGTACTCCCCGTGTAAAGACATGAAAAATGATCACCGTTCTCTTAGCAAGAAAAGCTAAGAGAAAACATTACACTTTAGTGATTAAGAGCTCATTTGGATGGGAAGAGTCATACATGTCAGTCCCTGTGTCGGAGACTGCTTTTTGCATAATGCCTAATGACTCTTATTGATGAAATGATCAGAAATCACCCTTGGAATATGCACTAGCACATAGACTGCTTTCTGATCGTGCTATATAATTACTAGGCTCTTGAGTCATGTCCTTGTGGGGGTGGTTGGTGGTTTTTTTGGGGGAGTAGGGTATGATGGTGGGGTTTTTTCTTTCATTTTTTCTGCAGGGACAGTTTCTAAGGGAAGACCTATCATCATGTCCCCTATCACTCAGTCCACCATCAATTAGCCCATAGGCTTCCAAGGAAAGTCCTTTCTTAAATGATGAGTACACAGAAGGGAACAGTGAATCTGGCCTCCCATGTCTCGGACAAGCGGTCTGACAAGAGTCTACCCTATTGCAGAGCACACAGGAGGGGTGTCCTTCTTTTTCTGTGTTAAATACTTTTTCTTACTTTCCATTTAAAGCATCCAAGCCGGGAATCTTGAAAGCATGAAGGTGATTTGCCTAGCATTCAGTAGTTCAGTGCTTTTACGTATCTATATCTTGAAAAACATTTTTAAAAACTATTTGGCTTGTGGAAATGGTGTAGAACTGCTTTCTTAAAACTCTGGCTGGATTTGAAACCTGAAAGTTCTTCTTTCACAACATTTTTTGGATGCTTCATCTTAGCTCTCATGGTGGAAATCTGATTTGTTTTTCTACAGCTCATTTACTAAACAAAAGGAAGTGATTTTTTGTGTCTTTCCTGTGTGCACTGAAATGTTTCAATTTCTTTCATGAAGGCATGAATGTGCCTACAAACAGTCAGGAATGTTCAAAGAAGGAACAAGAGAAGGTGATTTATTGGAGGGAGCAGGCTTATTTATTTGACTGTCTTTTTTATTATTGATGTATTTTAGGAAATCTGCGCTTCTTAGATGCCTTCTATTGTTGGTCAAGCAAGACTTTTCCTGAGGGTGTTTCTGAGAAGCCATTTGCTTTGCATGTCTCAAGTCAGATCTTGGCAGTGGCAGCCTGCACCTCCCATCCATAACCCTCGATACGCTTGAGCTGGGCTGTAGAGGGGGTTAAAGGGGCTACATTGCCATCTGTAGGCATCTGACAACCTGAGGAAGGTGACTTCTCGCGCGACTCACTGAGCAGAGAGGATGGCAATGTGGTTTTTCTTTTCATCTTTCTGCTGTTTGCTCAGACATACATGTTTTTCCCTATTTCTGCAAATAAAGGGGTTAAGTCAAAAGAACAGCCCCAGAGAGGAGATAGGGATGTAATTTTGATGACTTTTGTGGTCAGTTGTGCACTGACATTGAAAGGGAGTTGACTGTGGAGCTGAGTTTTTTTGGGTGTTCTGACATTTGAGTTGTGATACGAGTTCAGGAAGATGCAGATGTTAATGTCACTGTATCTGGTGATAAGCTTGGTTTTGAGTGATTTTGTTGATAAGAGATGGGTGCCTTTGAGTAACCTTAGAACAAGCTTCATGTTAAGTTCATGTAATATTATATATGCTGGTATCTCTGATGCAGGTTGTTGAGAGAGTTCCAGACCTGTGTGTTCTGGACAGTAAATTCACAAATAGTGGTTATAAGACAGGATTTGCACTGGTTGGTCTCTGCTTTATCTGGATGCTGGTTGGCAAAAACAGTCCAGAAGTTCTTCTGTCCTGGTGCAGAAAAACACTAATATTAACAGAAGCTAGAAGGAGGTATTTGACTGAAAGCTTTAATAACTTTAACCTGTTTTGAGTTGTGTTGGTGGGTTTATGTTGCTTTCGTTATTCACGCTGTTGTAAACATAAAAATGTCCACTTTGGGATCACAGACTTCTTGCTTTATATATCATGGGTGGGATTTGTCTTCTCTCAGTTCAGCCGTCCAAATGTTAGACAGCAAGGCTCGCTCTCTGTGAAGAGGCATGCAGCTTCAGAAGACGATTCATGCTGCCTAGTTCAGGATAAGATAAATGGTCCTGCTTATGTCCCACAACTTTTCTCTATTTACAGCACTGGTAGACTAGGTGATTCACATAAACTGAATTCAAATCATCTCAGTAAGAAGATAGTGGCTGAACCAACCCTTCTCAATTCCCTTTGCAGTCCATGGAGAGCATGAGTATTTCGGCGTGGCTCATCCCACCTATTTGAGGCACCTATTTCAGAATAAGGCTTGTGAATGAGAGCCGGTCTCGAGGACCAGCTCAGGTGGACACACTACCTTTAGACTTTGACATTTACTCAGAGGAACTTTTTCCTAAATAATGAACTTTTTTTCTAATTAAAGACAGGAGAACTCAACTTGATCTTCTATGTATATGTCAACAAAGATCACGAGGAGACACCTAATCTAAGAGAAGAGCTAAGACAATGCAATGTCAGCCCAAGTGTGGATTATCTGCCAGAACAGCTTGAGCAACACTGAAAAATGTGTTTTAACCTTTTGGTAAATTGTTAAGGATCAGCCGGACTGTTACCTTTTTATCATGTCACAACTGCTCTGGAAAAAAATGTGTGTTTCTGCAAGGGAATATTGAAGTAACAATAGAAATAGTGTCTTATTACCACACAGAAATGAATCTTATGGTAAGTACCAGAAATATACTACACATCTTCAGTGCCAGTCCACCCTTTAACCACAAATCCAGCTTCCTTCTAAACTACCTGGTAACACCAGGACGATATACCTTTCCAATGAGATAGGCTGGCAAGACATGGAGCTAATATCAGCCGTCAAAATAAAATATTTCTGTTTGTCTTGGTTGACAAACCTGCATTTAATTCTTTATTCCCCCCTCCTGTTTTACCAATTAAAAAGCAATGCGTTATCAATATTTTCCACCTAGAGTTTTGGTTTTAATATTGATTTTTTATTGGTGTGGACACATTTTAACTGCAAAAATGAAATTGTTCCGAGCTAGCATTTTCTTATATGGAAAACACCATACAAGTTCTTTTGTTTCTCTCTACCCAGCATATATCTGTTCCTGCCTGAACAGGATACTCTTTGGCTCAAAGGTTAATATTTCAAGAGCCCTGATAGACTTTTGCAGCACCAGACCCTTTTTCCAATCAAGGGATTTGCTCTGACAGTTTTAGGGATGCATTTCAGCTCCAGTAACGGTGCTGGATTTTTGGAACAAATCCAATTCTCTTCTCAAAGTACTTGAACATGCATTTACTTTTCTTTTTGTCTCCTGTAAGTCTCCTTGCAGATGAGGCCTCTTCTCTCCCTGTAATGAAAGGACTTCTCCCGTGTGCAAACAAACAGGAAAACTTCCTTTGCAGTAATATTTGTAAATCTTACTGATCCGTTTACATCTATACAGCTATGTAGCCAAATCATCATCTTTTTTTTTTTTAACCCTAATGTGATGACTAAAATATCTTTCTATATGATTTCCCAAATAGCTGTAATTTACGTCCTTCAGCTGTATCATCCATTTTGACAGTTCATTTCTGGTGTAGTTTGGGATTTAACGGGGGCGAGTATGGGGCAGGGTCTGGAGCTTGATTTTGTTCTTGTTTCTTTGTTTTAAAGGGGAAGGGTGTTTTCCTTGGGTCTGCGTTTTTTTTTTTTTTCATTCTCGTATATATAAGTCTTACTGTTTGCCTGCACAATCCTAGTTCCTTTAAAGCAACCACTATCCTTTAAATTTTTAATAAAAAAGGGAGTTGTGTATTTTATGTACATCTACAGCTAAGGAACAGTTGCCTTAAAAATGCCTAAACACCTGTAATCTTCTTGCCCACACTCTCATCCTTTGACCCAGATCAGTAAATACAAATTAAGGATTTAATATCACAACACGGAAATCTTATCTTTATAATGGTCATTTGGGGTTAGACCCTTTATAGACTTCTTTTATATATCTGCATTGTTTTTCGTGTAGACATATGTCCATTGTAACGCTTTAGAAAAGCTAAGCATTGGTAGAAGTCCTCAGAAGAATCTGGCAATAGAAGAATTACTCAAAAGGTAACCTCTTTAATAAAAAACATTACCTCACTTCAGAATTGGAGATATCAAAGTGACCTATCAGGTCACCTTACAGGTATTTTGCAGACTTAGGAAAGATTTTGGAACACTCGAATTTTATGTCAGCTGGAATTTTATGGCCTGGAAGAGTTAAGATTATCTTTTGGGTTATGAGAACTGTTTTTTTAAATGGCATGGTTCTCTACATCAGTTTAAAACCTGCAGAACACAAAGCCAATATGTAAAGCATGACCTTGGCTGAACTTACAACCTAGAAAGATGAAAACAACACAACAAAGCAAACATAGAGTGACATGTAAGAATTAATATCCAATGTCCTGTGTACAATACGCTACAACATCACTGTAGCTAAAACTGGGATGAGAATGAGATGATGGTGACATCTGACTTTGACTTTGGATGGGGGAACTGCACAGGGAAGCTTCAGCATCCTGACCACAGGAAATCCATGACACTTAATGTTGGTGAAATTTTCATAGCAGAGCTTCACAGAATGATTTAACTATAGAAAGAAATTACAAAGTAGGAAGTGAAGCCAATTGCCACAGACATGAACTTGGCCCTCTTGAATTCAATAGGCATTTTTACTGATCATTGCACTGCAGGGAAGAAGTTTGCCTCCAGGATGCCATGGAAAATATGGGCACTAGACATTGGAGGAAAGAAATCAAAGAAAGAATGTGGAAATAGGATGCAGACAAGCCAAACGGGAACATAAGTGGAGATCTGAGGGAAGTGGATAACCCATCCTTGTTTTAAACAATAAAGTAATTTCTCATACTCATGGTAGGAAAGAGGAGCTTTTAGAGTGCCAGCAGTATTCTAATTCCTTAAACCAAGAGGCAAATAAAAAAAAAGACCCCTATTTTTTCATTTCTTATATTTTCACAATTTGCAGTGAGAAGGGAATTTATTCATGACTCTAATGTTTGGATCTGGTAATCATGCTGCAGGGCTTGGCTATAGAATTTGCATTGAGGATGCCTGTTCTCATGGGAAACCTGCTGAGTACTGAGCTCATTTCAGAGGTCCTCGTAGTTTTCAGTAATTCATCCAGCTCAGCCAGAATGACCACTCAACATGCTGGATTCTCTATAAACCTTCCCCAAGTTTGTGTGTCCTTCAGGATCCTTGTCTCATATCTTTATTTGATGTCTATTTTTAACTGGACAACTTCAACACCTGATATCACCAGTCTGGCCAGAACACATAAAGCCTAAGGTCATCTCATGTAATACTTTTTCTGCATCACTGGTCAAGTGTTAATCCAGAGAAAGGTACATGAATCCTACAGGATCAGATATGAAAGGTGAACTGTCATCTCATTATGTTTCCTCCTGATTTCCACTAGTTTATGTGTACACCTTCTGAAACATGAGGTTCCTTGTCTTTCCCTATCACAACTCTGGGTCATAATAAACAACCTGTCCCTTTATCATGATGACCTTTCGTCTGTTTTTTAAAAAATTATTATTGTGTTTTGACTTTTGCCTTTTTATTTTCACTAGATGTCCCTTTTCTTTGTTGCAGAAATAACCAGATTATCTGTTCTTTTCAGCTTGTAAGGTCTACTCCAAAGCCCATTTAAGTCAATAGTTTCTTTCCTCTGACATCAATGAGCCCTGGATGAGGCCCAAAATGAACAGGAGTTAAGTCAGTTTGATAGGATGGGTATTAACTATACTGATTGCTACTGGAAACAAATTTATGAGCCTCTCACTCTAGGAGCCAACCACAATAATTTTAATTATACAAAAGGAAGTATTTCCTGTGTAAAAACATTCCAACTACTTCCATTTCTTTTAAGTTACTTCAAAAGTGGGCAGAACTACAAAGTAGTATTGAAAACTCAGGATGGGGTGAAGGGGTATTTCCCTTCCTCTGAAATTCCTCCCCCATATATGCATACTGCTAAACCATCCCTAGCAGGGATTACTTTTATCTCCAGCTCATGAAGAAACTTCTGAAGAGCTTTTTGCTTTTGTCCTTGGAATACGCCACGTTGTGCAAAATGGCATAGGAAACTCTTTCTTGAAGAAGGAGCTCGAACTGCTCCCGCCATGTGCTTTCCCTCTCCTTCCTCTGCCAGTATCTAGATTCCTTTTGTGCAGGATATAATATAGGACACCCGCGTCTCTGTTCAAGCATTTCAAAGCGAGCACCCCCTCAAAGATCATCAAGCTACCGAAGATGTCCGCAAACCTGCTAAATGACATATCCTGCATATCAGGTGAGTAGACACAGCGAGTTTATCCTTCATCTGTATGTAGTTATGCCAGTACTTTTCATTGAATGTTCGTTATCTTCTGGGAATCCGAACAGGTTAGTGTCAATAAATGTATGGTTTGATCTGAAGGACAGTATTTCAACACGTAAGAGAAATGAAGAGTCATAATTTTGCTCTGTTACCCAAACTCTAAGTCTTTCTGTCAGTACTCATAGCAGCCATGTCCTGTGTTTGAACAGAGGTTAAAGCTACTTATATTCGATTTTGATTATGACCGACATACCCTCCAACAGATCATTCAGAGTTTAATACTGCAAATCCCTGCTTCGGTTCCCTTCCTGCACAACAGTGCTCCTGTTTTAGGCTGTAAACTAGGCTAGGTATTGCTTTGCCATTCAGGATCTGCTTCTAATCAAGGTGGGACTCCAGTCTCAGTTGGACCTCTGGAAGTTTCTCTTCCATTTTTCTCTCATTTGGTACTCTCATGGCAATATATGCAAAGAGGAAAGCAGAAAGGAGTAGGTTTTTTCTCCTCTTGCACCTACCTGCCTTTGTTCGTGTGTATTTATATGTATAAAATGGTATTGAGGAGTATTCTCCTGAGATGTTTGGCTCAACATCTCTCAGCAGACTGAAGAAGAAAGAGTTTCTACTTCATGGCGTGCAGAAATTGCCTTTAAATGTGAAAAGAAAAAAAAGCAAATCTACTCAGCCTCTGTGAAGAGAATCTTGCTTTGTACCCCCCCAAACCCAGAACAGCGCTGCTGCCCTCTGTTTCATCTGACAATTTCAAAGGATTTGACAGAATTTAATCAATGGTGCATCGTTGTGTCCTGGGAGGCAGGCAAGTTCTGGGGATGGGAGGATTATCACAGCCTCTCCCCTAAAACCTTGTACCGTGGGACAGCCTCATTGTTTCTCATTGCTAGAAGGAACAACCCCTTTACAAGATAAGTGTGCCATCTTCTCCACTGTTCTCCTTCGCTTCTGAATGAAGCCCAGATCTGGAGGCAACAAGAGAAGGGACAGAGGCCATCATGCAATGGTAAAGGCAGCTGTAAGAGATTAAAGTGTTGGTAGGAAGGCTGGAAGAAGTTGCAAAGAGCTTGAGATAAAATGGCTGCACCATGCGGCTGGTAAATACTCCCTCTGTCTTTGCTCCTGTGAAACTAGAGAAGAGGCATCAAAATGGGCTTGTAGGGAGGAAAACAGGCTTCTTTGAGCGAGCGCAGGAATACTCTGCTAAGCTCTGGAGGTAGATATTTAACATGCGTTAGCACAGCAGAACCCTGTGACTTCCTAAGGTAACACAGGAATAGGGAAGAACACAACCCGAGCATCTCAACTTGTACAATACTGCTAGACGGGGGTAGTCATCCTGAATCCTCTCTCCTGCCAAAACAAACGGAGTGCTCTGACCTCTTAAATATATTCTGCTAAAAAGACAATATTTTCCACAGATAAGAGAGCCATATGCATGACATATGAAGCTAGAACCCTCAATGGTCTATTCATGCTTTCTTTCCTCTTCGCTATGTGAGACAACTCTAGGAAAACAATCTTGAAGTAAATGAAAATTAAGAGATATAAGAAGAACCACATAATGCAAGCACAGAGGTACTGGTTCAGGGAAAGGTTTCTTGCACCCCTGAGAAGCAGCTGGTGCCTCACTTTCCATCGGAAAAACACTCCCACTTACAGGCTTTTTGGTTTTAGCCTTTGGGATGTAGCAAAGCTCCCCGCTGTTATCTTGTTTTGCCAAATACCTGCACTGTAATAGCAGGGAATATCCACTCCGATGGGGACGGAATGCAAGTATGGACTGAGTGGGGATGTTTTGTGTAAGGAAAATAAATAGCAACATTCTCAGAAGGGAAATATAGATAAGGGCATACATATTTTATGGCGGCCGAGCAGGTGAGCTTAGCTGGGCTCAGGAGAGGGACTTTGCTCTTTCCTGTCTCATGCTCAGTGCTTCAATGTGGGATGCTAAGAGGAGGAGGATACAGCCGTAACTTTCCCTGGAAATTCACTTGGAGCTGGAATGACCACCTCTGCAAGTTCAGGGGGGATTTTCCTCTCTGAACAGATGTTTCTGTATCAGACCCATGTATAAACCTGTGTATAAACAACATTGTAGCTGACCTAAGAAATCATGTCAGCTGTAGTGGACTCTGGGGTCTCCATTGCCCTCAGCACCCTTATTAACGAGGACTCTAGACAGCAGAAATTAACAGGCGTTTCAAGGGACATAATAGAATTTGTAAGTGATGTTCCCTGAAATAAATTAGGCAAGCATTGTCTGTTAGACATTTAATTTTATCCTCAAACTATCAAAAACTGATTCATTTTCCAACTCTAGTTAGGGACTAAGGGCTGAAAATAAATAAAGTTGGATTTTGGAACCTAAATGTAAAACTGTAATCCCAGTAAATCCCGCTTAGCCGACCTTCAACTATATGATGCATACATAGGTCAGAGCTCCAGAAGCACGTGTTACATGAATCCCATGAATATCAGCCTTCAAAACAGGCTAGTTGCATCTCAGTTGGACTGATACCTGCCCATGCTACATCCCAGACTGTGCCTGGTAATTGTTGGGGAAAATGCTATCTGGCCCCAAGCCTGGGCAGTGACCTTCACTTCTAGGCTTTGCAGTCTTGATACAGGCTTGTAGGACTCAACCCATAACTAAGATGAACTGAAATATAAGGTTGGGATTCAGGTGCAGATGGAAATGCTTATATTTAAGTGTTTTGATGTAGATAGTGGATATTGAGGATGTAGATGTTGATAGCTGCATAACTGAATGGAGTCTGGAGAGCAACTCACTTAACCAACCTCGGTGTCTATCTTAGGGGGAAGTGATTACCTCTCTAAGCAACCCTGAGAACGCTAATGACCTGATTCGGTTGCCCACACAGAGGTGTCTAGTGCCACCTGGAATTGCCTCAAGGCATCCCACCTCATCTCCAGCTGTCACCATAGAGAAGCACTTGACTTCCGTGTCCTTCTCACATCTGCCAGGTCAGTACCATAAGGAATAAACCATACTCAGCAGGACATAAGGCACACTCAGGACCCTCAGTTTATGTCTCAGTACCCTAAAGCTTCTCAAATGCAGTAAATGTCTATGTGGGAGCTGCTGAGCCTTGCATGTATCTCGACTCTAAGAACAACTGGATTCCCTGCACACTTGTAAACACTTCATATAGAATCTTACCTGTGTATGTCTTATGCTTGAACTGAAACCCTTCCCACAGACTGCTCTTCTTTGAAACCTGAAGGTGTTCCAGATCATGCATAGCATGCTGGCTTCATCCTAAGCGAAGCAGCATCTGCTTTCTGTTTGTGACGTTGGTAATAGAGTAGCTTGGTAGAGTTAGTGTTCTCTGGCATTTGGAAGATCTCCTTTCAGTCTCCATGGATTCCTGGGAATGTCTGGCCATATTTCCATTCCCTGTGGTCCTCTCTCACCCAAAAGGGGAAACAGAGTTCCTGCTGTGCAGACTACACACTCCTGGCTGAGCATCAGCACGGTCTCGAAACCTTCCTGTGAAGATCTTCCCCTCAATGAGGGAAAAAACCCAACAACAAACCCAAAAAACTAAAACGTCGTGAATCAGGACGATGTGCCCGCTAGTTAGAGAGAGATCTGTAGAAAATGTCATTCTCTGTGGCCCTGAAGATTTGTCAAGCTTGCACATTTGCCCTGTTGGCAGTGAATATGATGTAGTTGCATCAAGAAGAGGGAAATTGAGGAGCAGAGGAGCTGTGGTGGTGTAAAATACAGGGAGACTGTTCTGGGACGGCTTGGTTTCCTGACTGCTCCGTTTGTGTACTATGGCATCCCATGGGATTCCCACCCTCAAAGTGACAGTGGAGCAAGGACACTTTTTGTGGCATCTCCACTCAAGCTCTGATGGGACACTCACAGAGCTGGAAGTGAGGAGGATGGTTTCAACAACTCCTTGCTGCTGCGGGTGTATTTTAACCCAGTGATTGTTTGGATAAAATACTCTAATTTCCTGAATGCTTTGGCAATTCCAACTTTTAATGTGTGCCAGTGCCTGCTCTTGGAGACCTGCTTCCCTACTGAGCCCCTGCATCTCCTTACAGCCTGAACTAAAGTCCGTACCTGAGTTTCTCAGGTCAGCATGCAAATAGTAGTGAAGTCAAACAGTTTAATACCTGAGGTTCTTCTGGCTTGGAGGAAGCAAGGGGTTAGCAACTGCAGTAGAGTAAATGAGAACTGGCTCAATCTGACAGTTTCCCCCTTCCCACTGGGAGGTCCAGTGCTGCGCTACCCACAGCAGATAGTGTTTGGTGAGGCCACAACCAGTGGGGTGTCCTCCAGAGAGCTGTTAGATGCTGCACTGCCAGCATGACCCAGGGTTGTCCAGAGAAAAGTAAGAAATTCTCTGCTACTTGGTTTAATGTCACTGTAGCCAGAAAAATAACAGGATTGGCATGGAATTTTTTTGCAATGTATTTGCTCATTTTGTAGTAAAACAGGAGTTATTCGACACGGCTGGTGGAATTTTTAAGTTTGTGCGTAGGAAGAACCACTTTCTGCTGTTTATCTATAATGCCTCCTATGGGATTTGGGTGAAGGGATTTCCCAAGCTCTGTCTGTTTAAGGGTTTTGGAAAACATGTCTTGACGTTAACCCTGGCATAGATGCCTCATGTTAGGATCTTCTGGTTTTTGGGATCTGTTCGGTCACGGTACTGAATTTCTCTGCTAGAGAAGGACACGGGTTAATATTTACACACAGAGCCGATGGAAAAAATAAGGGGAGGTATAAAATATATTTTATTTTTCATCTCTGTGTGTGTGTATGTAGACATTGAGGAAAAGGGTTCAATTCAGAATTGCACGTATCTCAGGGACTGGAAATTTTATCTGATGATAAATAATTCTATGTTTTTTTTTTTCAGGGGGGAAAGGGATAGAAATAATATCTAAATCCTTCATTTGAAATGTTTTGGTCCAGTTCATACATGGCTGGATAGTAACTGTCTCTTCTTTCGTTGCTAGTGCAGTGACTGTGTGTAACCCAGGTTAACAGGGGGACATCCTATGAGTGGTAGCACCAGGGATAAGTAAGAGCATCGCTGGGAAAGACAACCTCCAAACAAATCTATCCCTTACCCCGCACAACAGATTTTTCCCTGATCCCTTCCCCCTTTGAACATAAAACATACCGTCAACCTTACTACGTGTAATAGTGAGGTTTGCAGTTTGCCCCGAAGGTCAGCAGACCTGGGTTAGCTCAGGGAAAGAGATCAGACAACATTTAAAGCAAAAAAGTTGGCTTTACTTGCAACAATGCTTTACTACTTTACAAACATAGCCCTGATCTTGCAGGGAGACCCTTGCAGGCAGATTGCAGAATTCAAGGCCTAAGTTAATATTTCAAATGAGCCAGATCCTTTCATTTTAATCAGAACCTCATTTTAATTAACTCATTTTGCCAAGAATAAACAATTCCTGAAGAATATTGTAACTTTCCCCCCTCCACACATACTTCAAAACTGTCAAGGTACACAAGGAAAATATTCATTAGACGTTTCAGGAAGTTACCAGATAGCTTTTACGCCATGGCCGTATTCCAATTTTTTTTCCCTCTCTTTCCTTTAGTGTTTGAAAATTTTAAATCCCAGTGACAGTCAATTCCAGGTGTTCATTTCTGACGGGAGTGACAGCTTTGAACTCTGTGGAGGAAACCAAACCAGAGAGGGAAAGATGGAGAAAAAAAAAAAAAAAAAAAAAAGAGAAGAGAAAGAAACCCTTTTTCTTAGATTAGGTCAGGAACCTCTTGGCACTGTCCACATTCTTCTCCAGCACCTTGGCTTCTTGCTTCATGTCTGAAAGGGAACAGAAAGAGCAGATAATCAACCAACCCCGGTGCACTTTCACAATTTCTGTATAAAATTTCACTTAATGCAATTGTGGCGCCAGGGCTGGGCGTATGATGGTACCATTCAGAATATGTTTATATAACACGACTGCATGCCACGGCGATCCTTTAAAATTCTTGACTAAGAGCTTTACTCACTCCAGGTTCACTCATCCAAAACCCTTTGTAATCTCAAATATCTCTGTTACTTTCTCCTTTGAGCAGCTGGGCTGGAGACAGGGGGGAAGGGAAAGGAAAGAAGAGGGGAAATATGTAACTGATGTGGACCCCGGGAAGAGTTCGATCTTTTCCCCCATTCTTGGGTCATAAAGAACTTTTCTGCTTTACTGTAAATTCACCAGGATACAACTGCCTTTGTGGTGGCTTCTGTAGCTGTTCAAGTGCACCTTTGTGCCTGTGTCTGTGCTTGGGGGAAACACCCTGGAATCATATTGTCACATATTTTTCTTTCAAACTCTTCCTGATAATGTCCTTTTTCATGATGCAGTGAGAATACAAACACCCCTCATGGCAGGGAGGCTGCTGGTCTGCTGAATTCCCAGTGTATCAGGCAGAGTGACACAACATCACTGCTTCTTTATTTTCCCTTTCTTTCTCCATTCTTACTCTGTTCTTTGTCCATCTGGCACCCCACAATGCATTTATTGGTGACATCAGAGGGGCTATAATGGTGTATTACAGCTTGAACAGTAAATAAAGACATGTCAAGTAGACTTTTCTTAAGGAAAACAGCTCCTTATAAAGTAATTTTTTTTTTTTTTAATAAGCATGCTCTTCCAAGCCTATTAATAGGATGTTTAAATGCATATTCCAGCTTTTGACTCAGCTTGCATAATTTCTTCACAGTTTGCTTTAAAACAATATTATTGCCAGACATGAAAATAAGTGTGTCTGTTTCCAGCGAGAACAATGACAGTCTTTCTTCGGATGGTCCGTTGCTCAGTCACTTTAACCTAGGCTTAGGGATTAAGGCTTGAAGTCTTTTAGCATATGTCAAAAAGTACATTAGGCAAGTGAAAGATATTACATTGTGGGGTATGTTACTTATTTGTACAAACAGTTCGTATAGCAACAGCAGCACTATATAAATAGGGGGGTTGTGGGGTATGTTGCTGTTGTACATCATCCAAAAATTCATTTCTGAATAAGAAAATACGTCCAACCGGCAGGTAGGAATGTGCTGTGGTGTAATCATGGCAAAGAAAAATACAAAGAAAAGCTCCATCAGGATGCATTGTTCTTTCAGAGCGGTACTGGTAACTTCCATGGAGTTACTGGTTAAGGGAAAAGGTGAGGAACCAATCCAGTTACCTACTTTGCACGCCTCTCCCTGTGTTAATTCAGCCTGTCGGGACTCAGTTTACCCATGAAAACAACGTGGCTTTGATGAGGACTGCAAAACGCAAGTATCAAGAGTGAGATGGTTGAATTGCCAAAGGGAAGGGGACCATGAGCGCTGGTAATAGTTGGGCCAAGATTTCATGCCTCGTGCCATGCAGCGATCCCGTGGTACGACCTGTAGTACACAGCAGATGGCTGTGCTTGTGAGCACACAGAGCTTCTCCCAGCCAGATCACACCAGTATTTTCAGGGCAAATAACCGCGGAGGCTACACGGATCAGGAAAACACCGACATTTGACGAGCAATTTCCTTTTTCTGTCGGGAGGCAAAAAGCTCCAGGCATTAACTTCTGCCCAGTCTATCCTAAGGGAGGTATTAACTGCATCATGGTGCGTTTCCTCACTCCCCTCCCAGCTCTACAGTCACAGGGCACCGTGTGCTGGTCCAGCACACGCTTCACCTTACAGCGACGTTTTGTGTGATTTCATGGCACAATAGCTCTTTTCTTTCTGCTGGTCTAGTAGACCCTTATTTCACGCTGAGGCACGGATGCCTCCCACGGAGGCAGCACACAGAGGTATTTCCGTTAGGAGGACAGTTGCTATCCACTGCCTACAGAAAATGTAGCATATTCAGCCCCCGTTAAGATCTGTAGTATTTGTAGATTAAAAGCATGGTATGGAGCTACGTAACTGCTGTCAGATGTTACAGGAGACTTCTGGCATTGTGTTTTTCATTAGTATCGATCAGGACTTTGTGTAGAAAATAAAACTTTTACTCAGAGAGAATAAATTTCCATACATTTTAAACTCATAATTTGAATCCTTTTTCTCCTCAAACTGTCAATATACACTCTGAAATAATGAAAAGGAAAAAAAAAAATGCCCCTGCTCTTCTAGCTCAACATGACTATTTTGTTTTAAATTTTTGCTATGAAAAATTCAGAAAAATAATTAAAAAAAAAAGGACAAATTTTATTTGAAAAGCATGAAATTAAAGGAATATATTTGTTGGAATTTTTGGTTTCGTTTGGTTTGGTTTCTTTGTTTTGGAATGGAGCAGGTTTTTTTTGAATCTCAAAAGCCATCGTGGTGTATGGAACTATCATTTACACAACTCAATTTACTCCTAGTTGTGGCATACTGGAATTGACTGGGAATCCTCCTTTGAATATCTGATTATCTGGATGTGCTGTGAACACACTGAAAATAATATGAACTTTAAATGCATGCCTTAATTCTTATCATAGTAGTGCAGGAAAAGAAAATTTATTTCCATGCTGTTTTCTTCATGGGCTTTTTACTAGCGAGTAAACATATCCCGTGATCATTCTGTGGATGTGTATGTTTTAATAGGCATTTAATAAAGTAACGTAGAATATGTTTACTGCCATTCATTAAGAGTTTGATATCAAAATGTCTTACAACCTGTCTAAATTCATAATAACTGCATACTTGTGAATATTTAGCTTTGCCTACAACCACCTTGGAGGTTTATCACATTATGCATAGAAAAATATTGTGGGAAAGCACAATAATATAATCTCAGCAGCTATTCCCTTCAAAGACTTTCAGTTTTATGCATCTTGAATCTAAATAGGTTTATTGCCAATTATACATGATGATGAAGCAGTAACACAGAGTATATGCCATATTTAGGAGACTCACACCAGCAGATGCTCTTGTAAATGTGTTTTGCTTCAAACCAGAAATCAGTATTGTGAAATCCCCCCAAAAGCTTGCCGCTGCACTTTCTTAACTCCAAACTTGTAAGCTTTCTTGCTCTTTGATGGTGGCATCTTAAAAACTCTGGCCAAACACAACCACAACACAAAGATCCTTGTTTACAGCCATTTTTTCCATATCGCAGTAGTGCTGTAGCTGTGTACGAAGCTCAGGACCCACTGTGATACATCCTGCACCCAAAGAAAATTTTCAGTCTTAGGAATCAATAGGGCTGGAGGGAACTTCGGGAGGGTCATCCAGTGCATCCTTCCTTTTCCTGTTGAGAAGCTCATAGGGTTTGGAGGTACTGTCTCCGTGCCGTTTGAAGCCTGTGACCTAGGGGAACAGATTATCTTTTCCAGCTAATTTTTTAACATAGCAGATGATTGATATCATATTTCTTCCCTTATCAACTTTAAGCCTCAGTTCTGCTATTTTTATTGGAGTTCTTCTGGATGCTTGCCTGTCGACCTCTTTTTAAACCATTTATCCACAATACTGAAAACGGCATTTCAATGAAGCCGAGCAGAACCAAAGGGCTGTTTCACAGGTTTTATTTAAATACACAGTGCAAATACAGACAGAAAAAGAAGGAAGTATATTATACTTAAATTTACACATCTGGAAGGGACGTGGAGAGGAATTAAGGTCTTGGTCCTGCAGATGTAGATACACCCAGTTAAATTCACTAACCGGGATGACCTAAGGATCTTTGGCTTGGTCAGCTCCAGGCACGCAGCTAAGCATTGCTGCAGGTTTCAAAAGTGAAAAAACTTTCCCAGCCTCATGCCAAAGGAAAGCTGTGAAGAGAATCCAGCACTGCCTAGTCTTCATCCAATGCCTTAACCACAAAGCCACAGTTGGTTTTGGGTTTTTTTCCTGCAAAAGAAAAGGCTTCACACCTTTCAGAAACAGAAAATAACACCCACCTGTCCATTACAGAAGGTTCAGCTTGTTTTATCCTAGTGATTTCATGGTTTGGTTTCACTGTTAGTCTCAAAGTTAACAAAACAGAAATTAGCTCCCCAAGGTCTGCAGTAATTTCAAATATCATATTTCAAATGTGGTATTTCAAATATGATATTTCAAATGTGTCTCGCTTTCTGACTTGGCCCAGGATCTCATCATCCATGTTTACAAACACTCCAAAGGGTTAAATGATTTTCAGAATATTTGCTAGTGGTAAGAGTTTACTTGTCTCCTCATTACCTGTGGTTGAGCTACCAGCCTCTCACAGTGCAAGTCCTACACGTGCTTGACTCGCTTAATTCATCCAGATTTCCTTCAAAAAAATCTCATTTCCCGTCACCGGACTTGGAAAACATTATCCTAGACCTGCGAGAGCACGTGGCTTTCTGTGCCACTGAATCTTGAGAAATTTTGTTTCTGAAAACATGCATGGCCCTACCTAAGCATCTATTTTCCTAAGTATAGGGCAGGAATGAGACAAAATGTGCCAGATTCCAGAGTAACAACTCTGCATTGTTCACATTTGAAATGTGAGACAAATTGTATATGAAATTGCAGCCCAAAGGTATCGGGTTTTTTATTCACCCGTTATTCAACTCTTTTGCCCCTACAGTGCACCTTATGAACTTTATTTAGCAGGGTCTATCTCCATTTGCGCATATATCACAGCTAATGTTCATATTCTTAATAGCAGATAAACAGAATGAAAATTCATTGCACATCTGAGAATGTGTTTCCCTTTGAGGGAAATACATGGAAATGCCTTTAAGCCTATCCTTATTAAGGACAGTATGTAAGCAAATAACTTTAATCTTGTACTAAGTATGTGCTTAAATACCAGCCTATATTTTTCACGTTGCTTATAAGCGCATCAGAACTTCCCTAAGCTTCACTTATTGGCATAGGAAGGATCTTTTTGTTACAAGCCCGAAGTAGGAGGTCTAATAAAATTTCCTAATCTGATGAACCACATAAAAAGAACCAGAACAAATATAATTTTATATCTCTACTGGGGGGGAAAAACAGATGATGTGGCTTGAAGTTTGCTCCCCTATCTTTTATTAGGCTGTAACTTATACAAATTATATCAAGCACTGCAATAAATGAAGCTGGATTTATTTGTAGGCACAGATCTTCTTAAAAAGATGTGATTTTTTAAATCCTGTAGGAAATAGAAGCTGTACATACAATTACACTAGATTTAGAAGAAAAGCAAATAAAATACAGATGATGCTATTATAATGTTTTAAAATATGTATTTATCACACGTTGTTGTTTCCCTTTTGGAAAGCCAATTGTTTCAGGTATTTCATAAAAAATAGCAGTTGAGTACAGTCTAATGGCAACGAACTGCACAAGTGAAACCACTACCTGAATATCCTCATAGTGAGGCAATATGAGATCAAGCAGCGTGCAGAAGAATAAAAAATTCTAACCAGAAGGAAAAAGAAGGTTTTGGAAACAATCCAGCCTTATGTTTCGGGCGTCAGACATTCTCTCACTGATGAATGGGTAGGAGGAGTTTACCTAGCGGTAATCACATGGCTCTGATTCATCTTGCTAAGGTTTAGGTGTCTAGGTATCTAAAAATTAGGTGTCTAGTCATGGCTAATTATCTTTGTTCCTTCTGTAGTCAATAAAGTGAGATAGGCACCTCTGGAAGGTGATTCAGTCTACCTATCTCAGGACATTTATCTTGGGATAAAGCGAGTCTCTTTCTCTTCCGGTGCCTATTTCTGTCTGTTCATTACAGAGGGAACCTAGGTGGTTAGTTTAGATTAGGTGCCTGCCTTGTAGATAACTAAATGTAGGTGAGATGATTCTCTCCGTAAGTAATTACTCTTATTGTTGATACTGGGGATAATTTCCACTGATATCAGGACAGGATGTTTATCTGTACACCCTGTGGGATTTAACCAGCAAAGTTTTCCAAATGGTAATAACGCTTTCCAGAAACAGAAATTCATGCCTGAATTTTTACTTGCCCAGGTCATCCCTTCCAGTGGCTGTGAACAGCAAAGCAGTCTGTTCCTCCTGTCTTAACCAATTGTATACCAGTGAAATGAGCAACTCCCACAATCCATCCCAGAAACAGATGCATTTCAGTGAGGAGGGAAATAACCGATTTATACATCTGTAAAAACAGCAGTGCCCATTGTTCAAGATGAAAGAAATAGTCTTCTGGATTGTTACAACCCCCAATCTTCTGCTGAACTTCCCAGTAGCCCTAAATGGAAAATGCAACATTATTCAAAGTGTAAGACAAACCTGGTTCTGTTCTGCTGGTGGATCACACACCTTGGGCTTCTTCTTGTCTGCTCAATGCTGTATGGTGGAGGAGGATGAGGCCACACAAAAAGAAGGTCTTTCTCCACCTCCCCAGTTCTTTAACTGAGAAGATCCTATGCTCTGAAACCCTACCAACAAACACTGACGCTCTCCGAAGCACCCAAACCATACCCTCAACATCACAATGGTAAAAAAAAGCCCTCTTGGGATAATAATAAATAAACAAATACATATATCCAGTGACAGAATTTCTAGTTATTTCAGGCATTATGAATTTAAAAAGAAGTGCTGATAGAAGTAGAGGTACTACAGGAGGCAGAAGGAGACATAGGCTGAATGGTAACATGGGTGCGTCCTGTCCAACGTAGAGACAACTAAATCTGACCACAGTAGGTGTAAGCTGAGAAGCAAAGGTTGGCCAGAAATAATTGCTTTTGGAAACATAAACAGGTTTTTGTAATAATCTTTATTTTAATAACGAAAGCCCATAAGGATTTCAACACAACAATTTAGCAAAACTAGAACAGGCACAGGGACATTGTTGGTTAATGCACGTCACAAGTCAGAAAGTGAAGAAAAAAGGTTCGAAGATTTTAATATCCTCTATACATTTTTTTTAAAAAAATATTCAGCTTGAATAAGGAGTTCCTTTGGCCTCCTCAGCTGTTCTCAGCAGAAAATCCAAACCTTAGGGTTTGATATTTACTGTCTTTAACTTCCAGGTGAATGGCAAGTCAAGAGTAGGACAAACTTCCAAGAAATTTCTGGACTCAATTCTCTTCTTCAGGGTCCAGAGCCTAACTCCTGGCACCAAGGAGGCACCTCCATTCAAAGAGACCATTCAATCTTGAGTTGTGTCCTGAAGCTGGCCATCTTGTAGTCCGTCAAATTACTGACCGATATTGTCTATGAATGTAAGGCAAGTTTTGAAGAAAGAAGTGATGAAATTAACTGAGGAAAAAAAGGAAGAAATGTATCCCCTGTCTTTCTGATGCATAAGCCCTTTGGCTGCCTGAAGTTCTATCGTGCCTTAGAGCCTGGGTTTTTTTGGATCTGCTCTCCGCCCCCAGCCGTAATGGTTAGTCTGACAAAAGCTGTATCCTCTCTTTGTAGAGCTTATCTTTCTGTATAAAACTGTAGACATGCTAGAGAGGACTGCCTGAAAACAACTTGCTTTAATAGTGGTTCATAAGAAATGAACAGGTAACTTCTCAGCTCAGTAATGTTTGCATATTGATTCTGTAATAGACATGACTTCGGTTTCTGCAGAATGATGAACTTAGCAGCTCATGGATGGTTCTAGTCTTGGACAGGATTCTTAAAGAGCATAGTTAAAAGTTCTGTTGAAGAGAGTTTGGCTGTGTGAACAAATGTCTTTCACTCATGAGGATATGAAGTTGTACAGAGTTAACAACCTATTACTGCAAATTCTTTGGGGCAGGGATACTCTTTCTGCTCCAAGTTTAATGGCTTAGAGCAATAAGCTTGTGGCTCTTAGCAACTGCTGGAACACAAAAGGTAAATAAGGGTGTTGAGAGCTCAGTCACAGGCCTTTGCTCGATGTGGTAATTGTTAATTTGGGTGACTCCCACGTACTTCAGTGTTACTGCAGGCCACATTGTCACCTAGGTACATATTACAGAACTGGCCCAGAAAAAACAGACAGCGCTACTTCTCATTGCCTTCTGTGGACCAAAAGAAAAGAAAAAAATCAACCTGCAGGGCTATTATTCTGGCCTTTCTTTGATCACTGACTTCACTTAATTTAAAATTAAAGAAAGATCAGAAAGAATAAATGCATATTAAATTAATAGCACCTATTCAAAAGGCTTGCATATTGCAGATAACAAAGTAATGTTCACAGAAAAGATAGAGATACAGAATAGGATGGAATTTCCCCTACTTGTTATCGTTTTCAGATGTCTGTATTCATGCTCATTTAATCATTACCATAATCTGTATAGAAAAATGGCCGTGACAATCTGTATCTCACTATACACACATACACATGTATATGAGTTGGAAAGGAAGCGCAAGACCTGCTTCCTTTCTCCCTTATCTAGGCATTATGTATACAGGATCGTTTGTCCAGGATGTGGGTGACCCCAATGTCATTCTTTCTTTTTGCGGAGGGTCTTCAAACTTCCATCATCTTTTGTCCACAGGCATTGACTAATCACCAACCAGCAGACCTGAAACAAAGCAGTGTGGTTTTTTGCTGTGGAGGCTGGAGTTGAGGGTTCATGTCATGGGGACCCTACAATTGTACGTGGCAATGGACTGACTGTCATAATGTTCAAATAAAAGGAAAGTCTTGAGTTTTGGTCCCCACGTCTGTCTTATTTAGTGTTTTACAAGTTATGGGACAAGCAAACCCTGGGGTGTTAGAACCAGAAGCTGGTTTTCTCACCTTTTTTTGAGTGCTTTTAACTACTGTGTCCAAGTGTCACTGAAGCTTTCTTTGTTATGATCCTTGAATAAACCTGTGTAATTAGTACACAGACCTGTGTCGTTCTTCTGTTCTCTTCCCATGCACTGTTTTTATAGGTGTTCCTCCCGTCTCAGGAAACAAAGGCAAATGACACAAGAAGAAAAACAAGTTCTACCTGTGCCTGCTTTATTGTACTACTCTTTATGGGACATTTGATCTGTTTCCTGAAGAGTTGTAACACCTTGATCCCTGTGGTAAGTGATCACCTCTCTTAGATCTCTCCAAGTTTCTCGTCTGTTTGGATTTGAGCTCCAGCATCCGTTTTCACAGTGAAGAATTAAGCTCAGGCAATTGAGGAAAGTTACAGTATTGGCTGCCTCAGGGAAATGATCCTTCTATCATATCTCATTCAAGCAAAAAGCCCTAGGAGATGTCACGCACTTAGTGGCTTCACTTTTAACCATGAGCCAGCAGCATGCTCTTGTTGCCAAGAAGTCCACGGTCTCTTCTGGGGCCCATTAAGAAAAGTGTGACCAGCAGGTCAAGGGAGGTTCTCCTCTCACTCTACTCTGACCTAATGAGACCACATCCAGAGTACTGTGTCAGGTTCTGGGTTGCCAGTTCAAGAGAGACAAGGGACTACTGGAGAGAGTCCACTGGAGGGCCACAAAGGTGGTTAGGGGACTGAAGTGTCTCTCTTTCAAGGACAGATTGAGAGACCTGGATCTGTTTAGCTTGGAGAAGACAAGGCTGAGAGGGGATCTTACAAATGCTTTTAAATATCTAAAGGGTGGTTTACAAGAGGATGGGGCCAGACTTTTTAGTGGTGCCCAGTGACAGGACTTCAAGAGGCAATGGGCACAAACACGAACACAGGAAGTTCCATGTAAACATGAGGGGAAACTTCTTTATTTTGAAGGTAAAGGAGCCCTGGCACAGGCTGCCCAGAGAGGTTGTAGAGTCTCTCTGGAGAGTTTCAAAAGCCACCTGGATGTGACCCTGTGCAACCTGCTCTGGCTGAAACTGCTTTTGCAGGAGTGTTGGACTAGATGATCTCCAGAGGTCCTTTCCAATCTCTACTGTTTTGTGATTCTATGATTCAGAGCAACACACCCTCTTCTGCTGTGACCATTCTTGCCCTGGACTGAGCCGGTGGGTACTCGCAGATGGGGCTGGTGCAGAGCAAGTGGGGTGCTGGGATGGGAAAAATGCTATGTGCAGGATTATTAAATGGTGGGGCCAGGGAATGAACTTGATGTCAGTGGTGGGGCCAGGGAGTGAACTTGATGTCAGTCGTGTGACCAACTCAGCATGCAACCTGGTGTGCTTTGGCATGCCTGTTGATCAAATTCACACTTTTGAGTCAAAGTAACTTGAGCTTCTTTGGTATTCCCAGCCCCAAAACATACATTTTAAAAAAAATGACTTTCACCCCCTTGAAGTAACAATATTTTGAGGTGTCATGTTAGAGATACCAATGGAGGCTTTGCTCTTGAAATAGATGAGATCAGGATCAGCCTGTTGTTTTGTCAGGAGACATTTTGAAGGAGGGTGTTTCTCAGAGGTAGATGGAGGTTCTGCAGAGTTTCATACTGTATAAGCCCCTTTGATTAAGCTCTTTTCATTTTCAAATTACTTAATTATCATTCCTTTGGCTTTCAAATCAAAATGTGCAACAGCTTATCTCATTCATATAAGAAGGCTAGTAAAGAAGGTGATATCACCAGGAAATTAAAAAATAAAATAGTGATAATGCCGGTCGGGCACAAGATGAGAATGAAAATTGACTCTTACTGATGTTATGTATTAATTACACTTACCCTTATTTAATGTCCCCATTATATTATGCAGAGCATTGCTCGGTAACCCCGGTGTAAATGACAGTCCTGTGCATGGTGTCGATTAGAGGTACCCTTCTACACTCTGCTGTCTTAAAGCAAAAAAAAAATCATTTATACTTTGCTGTGATATTCCATTTCCTTGAAAAGAATTTTTCTTTTTCAAACACCATCAGAATTCATCTCAATGGGACATATTTAAAGTCTCAGTGGGACAGATTTTAGGTAGACCTAAGCTTCAGATTAATCTAGAGTATACACATGCTAGAGTGGAAAGCCAATAAGAAACTGAAAAGAGATTGGTTTTAGTTCCACTAATTTGGGGGGGAAAAAAAAAAAAGTATAGATAAAAAGGTTTAGATTTTTCAGAAGCATATTGAGAATGGAGTTGGTTCCACAGGCCGTTAAAAGTTTTTCAGTAGACGTTGGAACATTTTACATTGGGGTTTTTTTAACGCTTTGGAGTGTCTAGTACAACAGAGTTAATCTTCTGGCAAAAGTATTTTTTTCAGTAAAAAACACAGTCAGTTGTACTGCAATGTTTAATGGTGCCACCTACAGTTTGCCAAATTGTTCATTCAATTAAAAAAAAAAATAAATTGTGGATAGTATTATAGCACTAAATTTCAATATTTTCTATGGAAAAGTTTCCAGAGAGTTCATTTTTTTCTCTATAAATTTTTTTGTACATTTATTAAAGACAGAATATATGAGACTTTATTATCATTGAAATAAATTTGGAATGCATCATATCAGAATGAGTGGAAAATGTTATGCAGTCCCTGATGATTTTTTAAAACATTTTCCTTTGGTTTAAAGAAAAAAAAGATCTGATTTTACTTTAACACTCCCTCCAAAAAAAATTTTTTTTTTCAAAATAATTTTTTACATTTTGGAGAAAATTAGTCTATTATGCAGATACCCCAAGTGACAAGAAGCTCTGTGCCTAAACTGATACTAAAGAATACATGCTATCTATAATGGCAGCATTATTCTCACAGACACTGGTGTGGAAGGGATCCACCATGCTCTGTGAACATACCTCTTATCTGATCAGTAAGATTAGTTCAACCTTATTCAGTTCAATAACTCAAGCAATTTTGTCACTTACTTGATAAAAACTCTTTCTTAGATTTTCTTCGGTGAAAATGCCCTGTAGAGTCTAAGAAAATTGATCAGCTCTTCTGTTACATTATTGTCCAGAATTGAATTTTTGCTGGAGAATGAAAGGATCAAAAAGGAAATAGTTAAGAGTTGTAGCCACAATCCAAAGCATGCTGTAAGGGTGATTTTGGTTGCTAAGTTCACATTTTTAAAAGCTGTTTTTGACTTTTTCCTCCAGTCTCTAGGACTCCTCCCAAATTACGTATTTCCTCAAAGACACCCTTTTTCCATGGTAATTATGCAGATTTGTGTTGAGAGAGCACCAGAGATCAGGATCTGGCCCACTGCTAGCATAAGCATCACTTCTCAGTGTCAGTCTCCTGAGCATAGTGCACTTTGTGTACATATTGAAGTTACAAGTCCGGCACAAATCTATACCTTGTGCGGGCTAGCCTTAAAAATCGATGGAGTTGGCAAAGTTCCTCTGTCTGTGACCTTCTAATACTGTAATTACAAAGTCACAATGGATGTAATTGCTCTATAAAACTTCCACATACCATGGAAGTACATAATCACGGAGAATAAGATTGACAAGGTGTACTTTGAACCTTATGGGTTTTTTTTCCTCCGGACGGTAAGACTCCATTTAGGGTGTGTTGTGGCAGGAGAACTGGGTATTTTTTTCTTCCTGGAATGATGAAGTGCAAACAGTTCTTTCTTTCAGTCCTGGAGGTTACAGGTGTGCCACCATGTTATCCATATCACTCTGCAACATTCTTCGCAGCTATCATCATGCCCGTAAAATAAACTAGGCTCTGGCTCATGCCTGAGTATAGACACTGTTAAAAATTTACTGACACCTCCTGATTTATGAACTTGCTTTGCAACGTTCTGAGCTTAGCGGTGGGGGACATGGCTCTCTTTGAGTAGTTTCAGCTCTCTTCTCCCACACCACCATACGACGATGGATGTTGTTTCAAGGAGATCCTGGGCTCATATGTCTGAGGACTAGCGGTTAGGGCAGAGCCACCTCTGAGAAGTTCAGTGAGTGATGAACCTCAAATGGCTCCAGGATTCAGGCTGAGGCAAAGCCTTCAACATGTTTTTGAAATATTCAAAGCTTCTGGTTATTCAAAGTCCTTCTCAACCTCTTTTCAGAGTGAGCTTATTTTCTAAAATATCTTTCTGCTTCCAGCTGCAGGAAGAAAGGACAGAATTTTCAGCAAGTTGGGAAAATTTACAGAGGTTAGCTATATAAAAAATGTTTTGCCCAGAGTTTGCTTCAAACGATTCCTAATTTACTTTATTGTTTTCATGAACAGGTTTATCTCTTGCTAACCCTGAATCACAGATGGGCTTCTTTGGAAAGGTATGGGAGTTTCATAGGAGACAAAACCTGGCTTAAAAAGGACATGCGGCAAACAGTCTGTAGCAACTGTACAAAGAGTTGGGAGAAGCTTGTGTTGGTCTTTTGACAGGTCAGTCCCCATCAAAGCCAACTTTCTGATGATAGACATCAGAAAATCAGAAATCAGGCAGAAATCAGTCCTTCTGATTTAATAATTCTTGAACGTCCTCATGATGCAGATCTTGTCTTCATGTGAGGAGAACCTCAGAAATACTTTAAATATCCAAAAATTAGTATGTGTACTTGTTTTAATCACATCAGACTCTCACAGCAGAAAGGAAGAGGTACTCTCAGAGGCAGAATTATCTGGCCCATCTCACATGGCTGTATTTCAATGAGCTAAATCTCCCTGCACGCAAGGGATCAGCTCAGACTTAGGTGACTAACTTTTACATGTCTATGTCCACACATCCCTTTAGAGTCACATAGTTCCCTTATAGTGACAAGAGTTCATTAGGGAAGAGTGATTTTTTTGTGTTAGTATATTGTATTTTCTCATGATCTGATCATGGGGAATGAGGAAGAAGGATTAGCTAAACAGATGATCGCTGCACTACCAGTGACTTTGGAGGGCTAGTGCTATTCCTTGACTTTGAACTTTTCTGAACAACCTCAAAATAGCCGTGTTTTGTACACTTGTTTCAAGGTGCACAGCACGAAATGTTGGTGACTCCTCTAGCATGGGCCAGATCGTATTCTGGGATGAACAGCAATAGTGAAGGAATCACTCTGATTTACAAAAGGTAATTTTGCTTCTAAAGTGAACCTGTTCAGTCTCACAGACTGTCTCCCTGTCTAACACTTTGATACAAATGGTCATCTCCCTTTTCTGCAAGACAGCTTTCAGCCTGATTAGCTGAAATGAGTAGCCTGGTAATGAGCTCTGCTTGGTTCTTGGCTGTAAAAGTGGGTACAAGAGCACATAGCAGGATCCTGCGTTGGGAAAATCCCCATTAGAAAGGACACTCCCCAAGGGCAGCATGATGGGCATCCTCTTCTCCTATATCATGGGACCAGCACACCACATGGCTGCTTAGAACATGGTCAAACAAGCCTCTAATGTGATGTGTTTGGTACGTGTTCCTGTCTTGTAGTTTTACATACGGGTTCTTGCACAACTGAGGAGGAAAAGAAGAAAAGGTTTCTTTAGGAGGACTGGCTAGGTAAGACCATCCTCCACTGCCTAAAAGAGGATTATGAAAGAATAGCTCAGACTTTTGCCAACTCTGTGCTAAAAAACGACAAAAGGCAATACTGATGTTGCAAGAAGGGACATTTCCACATAGGGACTAGGTTTACTATGGAAGCAGTTAAGCCCTGGAACAGTTTGCCTGGAGAGGCTGCGGGATCTCCATTCTTAGGTATTTTAAAAATTTTAACAGGCAAGGCTTTGAGCAACCTGGTCTTGCAGCTACGCTTATGCTGAGATTCTGTGATGTTAGTTGCGAAGTGTGGCAGATGTGACAGCATCCATGTAATACAACATCTTGTTCCTAGAGATCAGATTTGGGGAACAAAACCAGTGTCCAGTACTGCCAGAGGCAGGCAGATACTATGGTCACATCCAAATGGTAAAGGGAGAGAAAAAGCTGCACAGTCACATCCACATCTCTTACTGCGGGCTCAAAAGCGGGAGCTACTGGTTGGGTCATGAAACTCTCCTTGACCTCTGATTCACATTTGAGTTCAGCTCTGTAGAAAGATTTACAAATGTGACTGTTTAAGGCTGATTTTGTAAGGCTATGGGGACTTGGTGAGCCCCACTGTGTATCTGTGAGATGCCCACAGTAACCTGTGAACTCTTTGGCAAATTTCAGCTCATTGGACAAATTCTGAGAAAGAGTTAAACTCCCAAAGGAAATGAATTCCTAGGCATTTTTTCCCCCCAAGGTAGATATCTGAATAGATAAAAGAGAGCTAAATAATGCACTTATTTGAGGAGTTCTGCAAATGAGAATGCCCTTTTTATCGGTTCGTATATCTATGTATCTATTGCATCCTTGTATACTCCCATTATGATGAATAAGCTTATGCACAGCACATAACCAGAATTCATGCATTTCACCCGAGTCCCTTCTCTGGTTACATTCCGCATTTAAGGATTAGGATCTTAAATGTGTATATAAGAAAGTGTGAGTCAATGACTGTGTTAAAACCACAGGTACAGAGAAGATAAAAACTGTTCTCTTTCTACCAAAAACTTATACCTTCCAGCTCTGGTGTACGTATTTTCATATCTGAATCAGTGTCAGCAAAGTGTTCCAGCTTCAGATTTGTCGATATTTCAGAGTGACTGTATCAAAATTCATTTTACTTCACATTTCTGTTTTTTTTTTTTTTTCTGAGACTCTGGTTCGGTCATAACTCCTCTGTTGTAGCTGCTGTGGAAACATCACAAACATTACATGAATTTACTATATTATTGTATAGCTATAAAGACATTAATAATACTATAAGTTTGATAAAACAGGCTGTGTGGTAAAGGAAGTATGAATGCAAGAGAGCTGTCAACACCTGGTGTCGATTATATAAACCTGTAGTCACACAGCTCAGAACTTAAACTCTGTATCATCATAACAATGACGCCTTTGAGGAGGATTGTTAAAATGAGATACAAGCTGTTTTCTGCAACAGAAGGATTTCAAATAATCCACAAATGTTTCTTAGGTCTAAGGGAGTTATGCTGGAGTGACCTCAGATGAGATTCCGACCTCCAAAATTCCTCCAACAGGACATGTGAGGGGGGGTGTAGGGATTTTACTTTTTTCAAGTGTGACTAATTAATCATTTTTGTAGCTTATTAAGAAGAGTAGAGCTCAGCCATTAGCACTGTAAAAAGCTGGAGTACACACCACTGTGAAAAATAAGCTCAAGTTTCAGGACAATTCAGGGGGGTCTCAGCAAAGTTATCATTGTTGAAATTCTGTAGACAGCACCGGGCAGGAGTTAGATGAGGTGATGATAATGGTCCTTGTGAGTGTTAATGTCTTCAGGTGAAATCCTCACCCCGGCCTGGCCTCTTATTACCCTTTTGACTTATTTGTACCATTGAGGAGCCGTAGAAATGCTGGTACACATGTGTAGATGGAGTTGAGGGGAAAGGGGGATAAGATTTCCTCCATATGGGTGGAAAGGAGATGTGGTATCTAAAAAATGGGTATTTTTCAAGAAGGAGTGAGGCTGGCAGGATGGAAAGGGGCAGTAAAGGAGGGGAGGAAATTCAGAGCTTCAGTAGGAGCCATCTGACGATGTCTGCAACTGCCCAGGTCTGATTTCACCAGGAAGAGGGGAGCAGCCACAGGGAGGTAGGGTGGGAAGTCTCTTTAACCTTAGTGGAGTAACACATTTCCCATGTTTTTGCTGGCATTTGGCCGTCAGCAACTTTCCTGCCCGGCTGTCTGAGTCACAGCGTTTCAGGCTTTGCCCGGAAGAGCTCCAGCCAGTTCTGTCCTGATTGACCAAATGTCAATGATTTCCTTTTTCTTTTTTTCTTGGCGTGTTTGTTTTGGTAACCTCTATTCGTGGCGGAAGTCTGGATCTGATAGCTTTCCTGTTTCATTTCCTACCTGTGTTTTATGAGTGATCATCTTTCCTTGTTCTCAAGCAGCAAGTCTCCATGCAGTTTCCCTTATGAAATGATTTTTGCCATTCTTTGGAATTCCCAGCAGAGATGCTGAACAGGGAGGGAAAGTCTTTTCTGGTAGGTATGAAGCACAGCTATGTCTGAAAGCACAGTTCCGTTTTAAAAAAAAATAAAAAGGAAGAAAAATGTGTGTGAAAAAGATCGTGAAAGATTGTGTGTTGGATACCAGCTTAGATTAGGCCTCGAATATGTGGAATATATTCTGGTAATACTCACCTTACAATTGCTCACATGCATTGCATTTTCTCCGTCAGTATTTGAATCGAAAAAATGACTACAAAACAGAGAAGATTTGTATTATTTTTTTGAGAAACAATCAAGCTTCAGTATTTGGAAACAATTGTTTGATGTTTGCATCCAGGATTATATTGGGGTTATGGATTGGGTTCAGATGCAATTTTAATAATGTTTCCCTGTTGGTTCTTAGCTTTAAATGGGCTAAGATGACCTAAAGCTTCTTGGTTTGTTTGTGGGGGCTATTTTTGTTGGTTGGTTTTGTTTTAAACTGTCTTCCGAAACCTCACAATAACCTGAACTTGAATTAGAAAAATATCTGAAGTTTATTTTTCAGTTTTATGCAACTAGAGAGCAAAACGATGGTTGTTTTGTACTTAGAAGTTGTGCGGAAGGCAGGCAGCTTGTTCGTAGAGGATGGATCCAATTGCATCCTCACCTCAATATAAATCCTGTGATTTTAATAGTCTTACCCCTGTTTTGCACATGAGATGAAAATCAGTTTCTCACTGCACTGAGGAGTAATGAATCATGTGATGATAACTTTCTCCTGGGTTGAGCTCACCCAGTGCCCACTTCATTGAATCACTGTTTCCTTAGGCTAGTTTTTAATATATAGTTAACCTCTAAGTGTCAGTTTAATGTAGGATATGTAGGATCTGGAATGCTGAATTCATATTTGTGGCCACTAATGGAAATAATAAATTCTATGACACTTCAAAATATATCATGGCACATGAAGGAAAACTGATGGACCCCATTGCAAAGAGATATTACGATACTCTTCAATTCTTTCTCCCAGTGTCCTTTCTCTTACAGAAAAGTACACATTTCAGCTACTTTACTAAATCAAGGCATTATTAATAACTCAGAAACTTTTACTTTGAATCTACTAAGATATTTTTGAGCTAATGATATCAGAAAGAGACATTTTTCCCATATTTGTTCCTGTTGCATGGATTCAGAGGGGCCATTTCATATTTCATAGCTGGGATAGCCACTGATTTCCTTCTGGTGTGCATGGGAAGTTCCTTTTATCACCAATGGGAGTCATAGATCCATGTTAAGTTGAGAACAGGCTCTCGTTTGTAGCCATGTTTCTTCAAGTATGACTGTAATATCAGAAGTATACCAGCTGCTTTTTATTTTCTCTTTAAATATATATTTCACCAGAAATTCTGTACAGACTTGCTTACTGTTCTTTAGAGCTGCTTGAAAAACTCACCAGGGACTTTTTTCATTATATTTTTGATAACAAGATACATTTTTTTTTTTTGGGGGGGGGCTATCTAGACTCTTATCTGGTAACCTTTCCATTTTGTCAGTTGTTTTCTAGGACAGCAAAAATTTTGCCTGAGCGACACTTTATCCTATATTCACACCTGACCATTTAATTCTTTGTCCAAAGACTATGAAAAACAATTGAAAAGTTCCCACTTAGCCCAGCTGACAATGGATCTGCCCTCCAATAGACCTGACGTCAAAATTCGAAGAATTTTGTGTTAGCACACAAAGATGTTCCGTCTTTTCTGAGAATGAAGCAAACGGAAACCCTACATCTAGATATTTATTTATTTTTGTATCTCTTGTTGATTTTGTTAGTTGTTGAGTCAGTCTTTCTATTGCTACAGTTTCCACAGAATTCACTAAATTCAGTCAAATTCAGCAATGCATTTGGAAGTGTTATTTTCTTATATTCCCATTACCAACCGTATTGGGAATGTTGGGCTACAACTAGAAAAATACTGAAGTGTGAGCATGAGACATTACAATCTGTAACCTATATCAGTAAGATCGTCATTAATTTCTCGAGCATAATTTGTTTACTTAAAATTTATAATATTATATTCTTTTTATTCCACTGTTTTCTCTTCTGTTCCAATTCCACCCTAATGTTTTTCTTTTTTTTTTTTTTTTTGGTTTAAATCTCTTCAGCAGTATCAATGTGACAGTTAGACTTGCTTAGTAACATACTGCAGTAGATGTCAAAAGAAATCTTATCTTTTCTGACTTCTTATCCGGAGCACCGACAATAATCTGGAGTATGGGAGGAGGATGAATATTTTTGCTCTCCCCATTTCAGTGCAGTACTATTTGCATTAAGGCAATGTCCAAAGGCCCCTGACAATAGTCCACTAAAGGTGAATTTTTCTTTATTGGGAACAGACAGTCCAAAATAAATTCAGAGTTTAATCAGACAATGAATGCATATAAATTTTACCAAAGAAAGTATTGACGACGATGTTTGAAGAGGCTGCTCCACATCCACAAGCCAGTAGAGCTGGGGATACAGGGCAGTTCTTCAATGTACTGGTCCAGGGTTCTGCCAGTGGCTGATCAGGCAGACACCAAGAGAAAGAAAGATGTTCAATCCGTATGTGACCTTATAAAGTGCCACGACACTGGCTTGAAAGGCAACCTCAGCAAAGCTGGGATACCAGAACAGATCTCTAGATGCCTCCACTTTGTTTCATAAAGA
This sequence comes from Bucorvus abyssinicus, assembly GCA_009769605.1. Lineage (NCBI taxonomy): Eukaryota > Metazoa > Chordata > Aves > Bucerotiformes > Bucorvidae > Bucorvus > Bucorvus abyssinicus. The sequence continues at coordinate 5,124,028 of CM020025.1, forward strand.
ACTGTAATTAACGGATCGTTTATATGTATTTATGTATATATACTTATTTCTTTAGAGCTAAACTGATAAATGTGCATTTGGTCTGTTTCTTATTTCAATACTTTTACTGACATCTTTTCTGATTCCTCTCCATTGATTTTAACTGGTTCTTTTCACATTTCCATTTCCATTATTGCTCTTCAGAGAAAGCAGCTGGCAGGTTACAAATGTGGAATAATTCTGTAAATGAACGACATAAGCTGTGAATAAATTGCAGTTTCTTCAGAAACACTAAATGAATCATCTAGAAAGATGTACAAGAAAGTTCCTATTTTCGTAACCTCTATTTTTCATAAACTCATAAATGTTTCAGCCAGCAGACAAAGATGTCAGAATGGAATTGCAACATTTTGCTAAATCATTTTAACTCTATTTTTTTTCCTTTTAATTATAGGAATAAAGGCCCACAGTGATTATTATCCTTATAAAAGAACCTCTTTCTCTCCTGTCCGTTTTTCTTCCTCAGTACAAATTCTTACATCTTTCTTCCTCTAAGGATTTTTCCAGTCTATCAGTACGCTTTCCACGAAAGTACATGGCAAGTTGCAAAATGCATTAGACCTATTACTTTCCTCAATTACTTAAATTCCCAAACACTGAACTTTTAAGAGCTTCATGCTCTTTTGGGTTATGCAAAGCTTGGTCTATATCAGAATACAGTGAAGACAAGCTAATAGCACTGTGTTTACCTGCTTCTATATCTCCGATTAATCACCCAAAGAGTCCAAATGGTAGGTAACTGTAAACATTACTAAAAGCTACTGGTTGGCACCATTTGTTTTGGTTGGGGGGCACCAAAGGAAACGGAGATTTGCTTTTGTTATTCGTTAAAACATATACCAGAATTAGTTCAACTTCTTCCAATCCCTGATGATTCATGAGGCTGTATTAAACGATTTATTATATAGATGAGCTCTTCTGTTTTCACATACAGCTCTTCAGTATTATGGGAGCACGTGATCAGAACAGTTTTTAAGCTACTATTTTGTTCATATATTTTTCAGAATAGTACAGAGTGTGTCTAGAAAATATATTGGATGTGACAGGTTTATATGTAAATACATACACAGAAAGCAAAATGTTATTTCCTATATGTGTGAGCACACCGGCAATCATAGAAAATACTTTTTTCCTATCGATTTTAAGATCTCTGCTGTGTGCAGCTCCACTGAGCTCTCAGTTTGATCCCACCATCTCTGCTCACATGAGAGGGCACAAGCCTGGTGAAAGTAGCAGCACGTCCTACTTGAATATGACCACCAAGATCTAATAAAAGTAAAAGTGATTGAGGGCTGTAGCTTTAGGACCTGGAAAAATGTTTCAGTCGCAGCTTCACTGAGTCCAATGGTTCACCCAATGCAGCCGAAACTTTTCTGAAGCTAATGAACATCCTGTGTTTGGGAGGGTTTGTGCTGCAAATGTGCCTTAGTCTTTTGTTTGCATGCATAGATTCTCCATACTTGATCAGTAATGGGTTTTGGGGAACCCTGGGACAGCACTTCAGATGTTTTTATAATGAGACTGAGGTCATGAGTCCAGTGAAGGGAACAACAAAACTACCACAGGGAAGTCTTATATTTCACCCAGCATAACTCGATTTTTTTCCTTCCTTTCAAAAACATATAAAAGAACTCTCTTTCCATTCCCAATAGCCCTGACCAGGTAAAGTATTATTTCTATCATCAGTGGGCTGGAAACTTTGGTAAGTTATTTGCTAATGAATTACAGACTACATCTATGTATGAGTCCCTTGAAAGCTAGTTTTATACATATCTATATATATATTTAAAGACATACACATACACATGAACACCGTTTCTCTACATGTTCAGGAAGTTTGGACTTACAAAGAGAACTCACTCAGGGTAGTGCTTGAAAACATCCCCTGGAATTTCCATTGTGATCCTGTTGAGGATTTAGTCACCTGTACATGCATAAACAGAGGGACCACCTATGAAGCTCACACAGTGAGATTTATAACGGGGATCATGCATATTTTTTAGTTAAATTATGGTATGTGGTGTTTCTGCTAGAAACAGGTGCATTTATTCTATCTGTAATAAAATGACTACCTCCATATTCATGCAAACAATGCCTCCGAGAAACAAAATGCTTTTTACAAAACCCAAATAAACAATTTCTAAGAAAAAAGAGACAAGAGAGCAGATCTTCCGCCATGGCTGGTCACACTCATTGGCCTCTCAGCTGATGATGCTGATAAATTTGTTGATAAAATGGGGAGGGACTTTCACAGGGGAACTTTACTTTCAAAGCAGCTTTGTAAGACTCAGTCTTCTTTACATTGCAGATCTGCTGATGCCTGTCGTCTAACTGTGGTTACATGTGCTGACTCCAGTTTCAGAAATAATTTCTTAATCACTTTTGGCTCATCTTGGTTTTTTCGCATTGCAAAGCCAGTGCAGCTGTGGAAGGATGGACCAGATTCCATTCTCCCTCACACCTCATCAACATCAACGTTAATTAAGTTCTAGGTTTGGGGCCAAGTTACACCCTCAGATACAAATGGCCTCCAGACTGGGGCAAGGGCTTTTTTCTGTATTTGTTTAGTGCCTGGCATGATGTGGTCAATGGATCACGTCTAAGATCCTTGGGAGTTACTGTGGTAGAGAAAATAAATAGCAATATTATACCAGTTAAGAAAATTATGATAATTCCTTCATGCATAGCAGTAGGATTGGGGTCAGCAAGTCAACTTTGTGTCTATATGGTACAGAGCTCTGCAGTCTTGGTCTTCTGACTGTCCAAGCTGGAGAAGAAAGTGGAGCTCACCATGATTTTCTCCTGTCCTCATACAAAGAAAAGCAGAAGATGCAGAGAAGTAGTTCATGTTCACACATCATCCTGGGAGCAGGGGAACTCTGCCAGATCTCACAGCACATTTTGCGACCGCTGAAACTCTTTGCTAACAAGCTAACTCTTCCCTTTCACATACTCAACCGCAAGCTCTCTCGCTCTGCAAGGCTTTCTTCTTCAGCAAAACAAACGAGCTGCACCATTAAATGCTCCAGACCTGTGATATCTTTCAGGGTTTTGTTTTGCTCAAGCAGACAAGTCCTCGTCCCGGTACAAACCCAGCTCTCCCTCTTTCTCTGTCTTTCCCTGCAGTGTTACTTGAGTCCTCATTCTGAAATGCCGTAATAGCGTGGAATAACTATTTAGTTGAATACAATCACACAATTGTGTGACAAGACAAATGTAATGTAGAGCGTGGGGGAAATGTGATCCTAAACTCAGGGCATCCATTCGGCACCAGAACAGTTGAGAGCTATGTAGTTCTTGAAAGCCGGTCTCCTCTTGACAATTACCTTCAATTAATGGTACACTGCACTAAGCAGAAAATAAAAACTATGTCATTAAATCCTTCGGTGCAGGCTGGAAGGGTTCCAGGTTAGCTCTGAACTACCCTAAAGAGCCTGTGTTCATATTACATAGTTATAACTTTACAGGCCTAAAAGAATATGATTCAACAGTCATTTATGCTGTTCTCTGCACTTGACAAAGCTTGTGTCTGAGAGTTTTAATCCTGATGTAGCCGGGATATATGGAGGCTGTTTGGCATTGAAAATAATAACCTATCCACAAACATTGTCTGTTACTTTAAAATCAAATAGCTACTAGACAGGGATTTCTTTCATTGGTATATACTTCACACATATCTGTTGAAAGAGTGAAAACACTCCTGTCTTTTGGAAAGTCTTTACTAAGAACTTGACACTGCAATCCACGCACTTGAAACTAGGCCCTTTTTTTATATGTGCTTTGATGCATGAACGTTGGGTAAGCTACGCAAAGGAGACAGTGATCTGCCAGGATTGTTGAGTGTAAGGTGTCCCAGGATGCACCGACCTACCTGTCCCAGCCCCATCCCACAGTGGAGGGAGAGGTGGGATCCTTGGGAGCAGCTGTCACCTCCCATCTGTCCTTCCCTGACCTACCTCAGGTGGCCTTTGGCCGTGTGACAATATTCACGCGCACAAAGGTCAAAAGAATTGGCTGTCCCGGCTAGAGCTCATCTAAAGGTTGTCGTGAAAGTGTTGAGAGGTGAGAAAACATGCTCTCAAAAAGTGAAGCCTTCTGATTTTAATTGTCTTTTCTGACTTTAGGACTTGAGCCTCTATGAACTAAAGTATTTTCTAAGTTGTAACTTGGCTATAATTTTTCTGTCAAAAAAACCCTCAAAAGTGACATGCTTACAATTAGGCAATATCTTTAAAAGGAAGAACCTATTATTAAAAAAAAAAAAAAAAGGAAAAAAAAAAAAAGCTAAGTATTTCTTTCCTAGAAGAAAATATTTTCTTCCATTTTCAGCCAGAATACCTGGTTTTCAAAGGCAGACTTGCTATTGATTTGGCTTTGTTAGTCTTTAATTTGACTTTTCAGTATATCGAACAAATGCAAATATTTTCCTCTGTTGTCTTTAGAACAACTCCAAATATCCTCTTTAACACCTTAAGCACCAAACTGGGGAGGCTTTTCCGGCTTGTTGCTTACGCTCAGCCTGATTATGAAGGTTGCCTTGGCTCTCAGAGGTGCCTGCCTGGTGCTCAGTACCTCCTATCACCACAGTCTTCAGCAGCAGGGAAGTTGGAGCAGGTTTTGGTCTACAGGTTTTTGCACTTGTAGCTGCAATAAATATCTGTGTGAAAGAAGGAGGACGAGATGTGAACCTCTCTGAGGCATTGCTGAGTCCCAGCAGCTGATCCCCCTTCCTGAAAAGGCAAGACCCAGGAAAAAATGTCTCTAGAGTCCCTGGGAGTGACTTGGATCAAGAGGGAATACCATGTCCTCTTCAAGCCATGGTTTAACATCCAGAGAGCACAGGATTGCTACCACAGCCCAACTCAGTGGTCCAGTGCCTTTTCTACCTCTGAAAAGCATGCCTGAGATGTTCCCAGGGAAATGAAGTACGTTTCACTTGAGCATTTCTCATGCAGGGCCAAAAATGCTTCAGATTGTCCCATCGAGCAGCGTGAAATGTTCATAACGAGTTATTATGACTTTCACCTTTTCCAGTTTAATTCTTAATAAGCTCCTGATGCTTGTTTTCACTTTTTCTTTACTTTTCTGTGGCAACTTTTTAGCTTTCCTTGCTTCTTTTTACCCACTCGTGCACCAGATACAATGATTTCTCCTCATGTTTTTCCTGTCTGTGACACCCAACCAGTATTTTTGGCAGCTCTGGAGAGAGACCAGTACACTTCTTATCTCCTTGGGACATTGCAAGGCTTTATCAACATCCTTTATAATTTTGAGGTATTTAGAAATCAGCTCTCAAAATCTGAAGTGCAACAGTGAAATCTCATCAGTAGTCTCTAGAATGACAGTAGTTTCATTGTGTAGTGCGATGGAGTTTAACTGCCTCGTTTCCCTAAAACTCTTCAGAAGAACTGTACTTCAGATTAACCTTTAATTATTAACACAATTTTGTTTGGCCCCAAAATATCCACACTGTTTAGAGCTTCGCTTCCGAAACACGTGATTATTCAGACCCCAAAAGAGAAAGATGTACTCAATGCACAAGATGTCACACTGAGATTAAACCCACTAAGGTCTACAAAGCCTGCTGCAAAAATGATAACTATCTTTGTCAAAATCCCAAGCAAAACATGTACGTCAAGTGAGATTGGCGATAAAATATGACTATCAGGGTAAGACTAAGTTGTGGGTTAGTTTCAAAGAATTTTTTTCCCTCTGAGATGCAAAAATTATCTCAAATCTTAGAACCCATTTCTGAACACTGCATTTATAAATTCTGATGACATGCGTAGTTTCCTTCTATAGCAACACATAACTACAAAAGACCTGTTTATTCAAAAGTATATGTGCAAGTCTGCGGTTTGCCGAAAGATTTGGGGTATTAATTTTTTAATTCTAATTTTTCTACCATTCATTACATGCATATCCACAAACCTACAGCTTTCTCACATAGGCATGTTCATTATGAAAGATGAAAACCTGAAGATGGGACATTTTATTCCTAGAGATATCAGCCACCACAGCAGAATTAAATGGCTTTTGACTAAACAATATGAAGGGGATCATCGGGAGGCTTTACAGAGCAATCTGGACAGACTGGATCGATGGGATGAAACCAATTGTATGAAATTCAACAAGACCAAATGCCAGGTCCTGCACTTGGGTCACAACAACCTCCTGCAATGTTACAGGCTTGGGGAGGAATGGCTGGAAACTGCCCAGTGGAAAAGGACCTGGAAGTGCTGGTTGACAGCCAGCTGAAGATGAGCCAGCAGAGTGCCCAAGTGGCCAAGAAAGCCAATGGCATCCTGGCTTGTATCAGCACTAGTGTGGCCAGCAGGAGCAGGGCAGGGATTATCCCCTGTACTGGGCACTGGTGAGGTCACACCTTGAGCACTGTGTCCAGTTTTGGGCCCCTCACTTCAAGAAGGACGTTGAGGTGCTGGAGCGGGTTCCAAGAATGGCAACAAAACTAGCGAAGGGTTTAGAGAACCTACCTCACAACGAGCAGCTGAGGGAACTGGGACTGTTTAGGCTGGAGAAGAGGAGGCTCAGGGGAGACCTTATCGCTCTCTACAACTACCTGAAAGGAGGTTGTAGTGAGGTGGGGTCGGTCTCTTCTCCCATGTTATGAATGACAGGATGAGAGGAAATGGCCTCAAGTTGCGCCAGGGGAGATCTAGGTTAGGTATCAGGAAGAACTTCTTTACAGAGAGGGTTGTGAAGCCTTGGAACAAGCTGCCCAGGGAGGTGGCGGAGTCCCCATCCCTGGAAGTGTTTAACAGACGTGTAAATGTGGTGCTGAGGGACATGGTTTAGGGACTCAGTGCAGGGTGTACGGTTGGACTTGATGATCTTAAAGGTCTCTTCCAACCAGATGATTCTGTGATTCTGTGGGATTTCTCTGCTTAGGAGAGTTGTTCTGTGCTGCAGCTAACCCTGTTGTCTCAGGAGGTCCTCATGTTAATTTGAGTCCAAATTCTCCCCCATTCCTCACTGAACTCTTTATCTGGGTTGTGATAACGTTTAATTTAAGCATTTTTTACAGATTTTTATTTGTTAGGCATTGCTTGTGAACTCACAGTTTTACAGCACAAAAGACAGAAACAAGCATCAGCTTTTACTTTACGGATAATGCAACTGGAATTGTTCAAGCTTAGTCTTAATTTATGGGAACATCTCAAAGTGTGGAAAAAACACTCACTGGTGACTAACTGATTTTTCCCCAGGCATAGCATGAGCTGGAGAATTCACCCTGTAACTGTGTCTAAGTGAAATTTCTTTTAGATCCTTTCAGATCTTGAATCACAGACTTTGGACAATAGAAACTCTACAACATTACGGGGTTAACTACACCAAGATGTGAACTTCCATCCTGAGGTGACTGGTACACTATAGCCAGGGTTAAAAAAACAGGGAATCTTTGTTTTTCAGGCATTTGTTCAGTAACTACAAAAGGTACTGGCATCAGGATCCTACTGCCCATGCAAGGGTCACTGGGTTCTGCTCTTTAGTGTGAAGGGAGATGAGGGCCTGGGATTCTTCCCATGTGCCGAGAAAAGATGGGATAACACCACCAAATCTTTCATGTGCCTCTGCAGAACCATATTTTGGCACCAACACATTTCCCTTGTCAGACCCCTTCCAGGTTCTTAAAATCCTGCGGTACCCCTTCCCCCTCAGAGGTCCTTCACTTCCCAAGGCCTCCTTTCCTTTGCCTTGCCATTATACCAGTTTTTCTGTCCTCTGGATTCATTGGGATCCTTTTCTTCCTGGTCACAGTGAATTGGTCTCCTCTATGTCTGGGTGATCAGCAGCGGTAATTAATGAAATTGAGGTATGTCTGATACTCAGACAAATATGATCACTTACATTCCCTCTCCTCTAAGTCTTGCTGTGATTCGGGTTGTCACCATAGCTTCAGGTTCTGACTTTAGATCAATGCATAGCTCTTCATCAAATTAATGCTGAATAATTAATAGGTAGTAAGAATCCTTCTATGGAGACGGATCAATTAGACAGTTCTGGAAATCTGTTTTCGGACTTGCCTACTCGTTGCAAGTATCCTATTTTTTGTTCCTTGAAAAGGCTTAGACTTCATTTAAATCAATCCATTTTTGAAGTGTACAGGACTTTTTGCCTGGATAAAACCCTAAACAAAGCTGGATGATAATTGCAAGATATGTCTTATGTGACAGGAAGGAAAGACAGTTCCAGCTCAACTATTTTGATGATTCATCTGTGAACTGTACAAGTGTCAACACATCCTATCATTATGATTTCCCCACTCCCACCTGCTTCTTTGCTTCACCCACCTGTTGCATCTTGCCTTTTAGATTGCAAGTTGTTTGGGGCAGGTACATTGTTTACACTGGGTATGTTGTACAATGTCTAGATACGAACCTGTTTAGGCTCCTAGGCTTTTCTGGAAAAATAAAATTGCAATGAACATCAGAGATAAGCAGAGGTAATAGTAAGATACTGATTAGTTTTAGGATAGGAACCTTTAAAACTTATTTTATTTATTAATAGAGATATAATTAATGTGTGATAATGATCTTAGTGTAAAATCTGATTGGAAAATATATCACCTGTTGTTTTTTCTGCAAAGTAGTTAAACGAGGTCAGCACTTTAAGCTTTCTCCTCTCCCTTCCCTGCAGCCAGGGGTTGACCTCACCTTGGTTGAACATGAGATAAAATTACATTGTCTGGTCCCACCAGAGTCTTGTGGTGGGAATATTAACATGTATTGGTTGTTCACTGGTGACAATGCTGGAGTGTTTCAAGGAGGGAAGAGATGGCTATCAGCTGTTTCCCTGGTCTGATATTCCATGGAATTCACCACACAGGTGGACTTTCACAATGGGCTATTTTATGGTTGTCTTTCCTGACTATTGTGAGGAATTTGTAGCCCATCCCAATGGTACTACCAAAGACCTATCTGCTGAGAGGTAAAGATCCTAGCGTGAGCTGGATTCAAGCCCTTGCCCAAGGAGATATGGGCTCATCTGCCTGTTGCGCTGGTCCCCTCCACCATGTATCTGTTTGAACAAGAGTGTTGCTCCCTGTTTGCAAGAGAGCATTTAGCAGGCACCCATCATCAATCAAAGCATTATCATTAATAATCAACGTGAGACATTGGACAGAATGGGAAATTAATCACAAGCGGCAGATGAAGAACCTCAGTGCAAGATGAGCTTCTCTGCATACTGAAAAGGAGAATTTTTCTGCTAGACTTCACGAAGGGAAACACTGAGTTTAATTTTGAGTTACACATATCCCCCTTCCCTCTGCTGTGTAAAGGGAAACGGCGTATGATCATTGTGTTGCCAAAGTGTTGTATAAAATGTCCTTGTGCAGTCTTACAACAGTGACACAGTGTCACCCTTTCCTGAAGCATGGGGAATTGAAGTTTCCAGTGCTTGGCAATTTGGATAATTTCAGGACTCGTTGTGACTGAAAAAATATTTATTGTCACTATAACTTTTCTCCTTCCCACACGGGCCCCTCAACAGGTTTGCAGCAATTAAAATGACAGAGTAATAACTCTGATTTAGTCTGATTAATAAAGAAGCAAAGCTTATTGAAACCTAAACAATTCAAACAAAAGTCCTTCTCAGTACATCAACAAGTCGAACTTACGTCGGATTACAGGCACTTTTTGTTCGCTCCTCTCCTGAAATGGAAAATGATTCATTCTTTCCTTACGACAGTTGCGAACTGAACATCATGCTGAGCTAATTGAAGCTTGCCTTTACGTTAGAGAACTCTACAAGGCACAGAGATAGTGTGTGTGTGTTTCAATAGCGGCTGTCGCAATGTTTTGTGTTCTTTTTTTTTAACCAAAGCCTGTTTTACTCCTTTAATTGAGTGACATAAATTCATACAAAATGAAACTAAATCAACGTCTGTTCACATTAAGTCACAGGACGTACATTTAACCAAGAAATGTCTCGTACAGTTTTCAGCCCTCCAAAGCATAAGCAGTGATGAGTCTGTTACCAGTAAAATACTGGTACGGGAATCTTTATTGCTCCAACTTTTAGCTCAGGGGAGTATGGGGGTCTCTGGTAGATGTTGTATGATGAGGCTGGCAGCCGCAGCCGTAAAAGCATGAGAGAAGTGGCGGTGGCTAGCAAAGGCCTTTGAAGAACTGGTAGTCTTTTAGCACACCATCAAATGAGAAGAGCTGGGTAATATACACTTGACGCACTCGATACAAGACTCCATTTTCACTCTAAAAGCCCTTTCAGCATTCCAGCCTCGCATCTCTGTTTAAACACAAACCAAATACTGGCTGGCACTAAGATGGGAGGGTGTTATATTCTTTTTGAGGTGCACTGTCCCTTGAAAGAGAATCCTAGCTTATTCTGCAGGATATCGGAGCCCTATCTTTTTGCTGACCTCTTCTCAGATGATGGTAGTGATCTGAAGCACTGGAGCATGACCCCAGCTTCAAGAGTCAGATCAGAATTAATCTTTCCCAGAATCCTGTTTTTAAGAATGAATGATAGAAGATATTGAGGCAAAGAGAATAATTCATCCTTTGATAACCAGTGATTTACACCATCTTTAGCTGAAACTATCTGGATTATAATGTGTGATAACTTTGATAGACTATTCTGTTCATTTGATTAATCTCTTCCTTTTGCCTTCACAAGGTCCTGTGGCAATAAGTTTTACATGAGCATGAAAAAAAAGTATTTTCCTCATGTTAAAGGAACGTACAGTCCATAAATATATAGATCTCAATCATCCTTAGCAGACTCTTTTCCAGGGTAGAGTCCTACTTGGTTTAGTACTTCCTTTTCCTGAGCTTTTCCAACCTCAGCTGATGATAGTGTTATCTTTCTACAACTGTAGAGAAGAGAATGCTCCAGCCACAAATCCTATCTGGCTAACACTTCCAGGCTTCATCATATCTCATGAGAGCCAGGGAGAAATTTGTCAGAGCAATCAACATCCAGCCTAACAAACACTGAGACCGTAACATATCAAGCCTTCATACCTATTGTCCTCTGATAAGAGCATTGAAAGGACTGTTTACTGTTTCCTGGATTACAAAACCACAATGTCTCTCTGAGCAACTCCTCCAAACTCCAGAGCAGAAGTTGGCATTGCAGGAATCTTCAGGAGGGTGCTGTAGGATTCTTTTGGGTTATATTTTGCAGGAGTTGAGGCAAAATTTGAGATATCACAGTTACAAACTGACTTTCCAGCAGAAGTTCAACTCAGTCTGACCATGTACAAACCTCTTTCAACAGCTACCTCCTTAGTGAGATATATGGGCAATTTCTGTAGGAGCCCTCCTCTCCTCCTCCAAATCTTGTCTTATTAATAAATTGTCACCAGAAATCAGAGAAGACCTTGGTTTCCATTAGAAAGCATGATATACATTAGAAACAGGTAAGTGGTTCCAGATCTTGAGGGGATGAGTGCTTACAAAATGTGCTCAATAATGCATTTTAACAGGTCTATGTGATAATAATAATAATAGCGGTAACTAGTAACTGACCGAGGCAGATTGGTTTTTTTGACATGTTGAATTGTTTTAAAGCACTCCATTGTGTTTCATTGACACAGAATTTGGGGCTCATGAAAACACTCAAAAGTGAGGCATATTGCTTAACAGGGGTAAGATTACCTTTGGGGTTGCTGAGACTGGGAAAAATGCCTGTTGAAATATAAAATGCCTTTAAGTCAACTGGGAATATCCTGCTGAAAAAGAAAATCAAATACTAGGGCAGGGGAAATGTACTGTCATTTTCATTTAAGGAGCTCATTCTTTGCCTCCTTTTAGAACCATTAGAAATTACCTCAGGCACAATTAAATAATCTACATCGGTATCCCAGAAGTTCAGATAGCAAATGATATTATGGCAGAGATGTCTTAAATAAAATTAATCTCAGTAAAGCCAGAAATGTTGCTTTTTCATCAAATGCCTGAATAATTCAAGAGCTGTAACTACCAATTTTTAATTTTACTTAAATGGGGATATTCTTCCTAAATGACAACAGTAGTTCGGTATAAGGTATACGCAGTGGAGCAGAATTAGGTTAAGATTAGGTGTTATGTAAGAGATTGTGTAACATAACTCTTTCACATGCGATTGTGCAATTGTCAGTATTAATTGTAAGTAATTATCCATGTTCTTTGGATACTGTTGTTCCCACCCTACCTCCCTGATTCTGTGGGTCATGTTCCAAAACCTTAGCACGGGGAAGAGAGGTAGGGAGCATGGGGTGGCAGCAATGGAAGGAACTCCTGCCATGTTCCACAGTCAAGAGAGCTGCAGCTCTTGACAAATTCATGCTGCTGCCCAATGGACGTGGGCTGGGTGATCCTGCCTGAGCAGCCCTGCCTAACTTCCTCCCATATCCAAGAATTTGGCTTAGGTTGGAAACTCCTGTCCTATGAACAGATTGTACCTCAGCCATGACACTGTTCTGGTACAAGGTGACAGATGTTATAGATGAGCCATATGTGACTCAAGAGCCACAGCTTGGACATCCTTATCTGCTGCTTCATGCACACGGTGGACTAAATACATAACAATGAGTCAGATTGATTCCAACAGAGATTAAGTGCACATAGAGGAAGCTTCTGGGATGACCTCAAATTGTTTTTACAGTATTTTTGCCCTCAACTTTTAGCACAAGGACTCTGGCAGTGGGCTCTGTTGGTCTTTTAAGCATTTAACTAAGTGGTACAGCACCCTTACTGGTCAGGTAGTAAAAAATGCCCTTTGCAGGCCAGCACGTATTTATTTTTTTAGCACCTCTGCTGAGGGTCATAAGATAGGTAGGATAGCTGGGAGTCAAGGCTGTGAGGTAAGGAAGGACATTTGATAAAGCCTGCTTTTCAGGTTTGTGAAAGGTCATCAGGATACTGACCCAGGGGAAATGCTGTTTCACCATGGACTTCCTGAATTGTCACTCAGAAGGGAAGGATTCATCTGACCATGTAGAGATGTTGATGATGAAGGCATCTATGTCTTTGCAAGTCATTCAAGTTTCTCTTTACAGTTAGGGGAAATCTGGCTGATATTCTGTGAAGCCCAGAGCACTATTCATCACATTCTCAAATATTCTTCTCAATTAGGTCAGATGAATCATGCCTAGAAGTGCCTGTTTTTCTCCCCTAACTGTAAGGAGAGCCACAGAAGAAAAGTTCAGTTACAGATGTCAAAAATGTACATGTATGCCTGAAATTTGCCGAAATGGTTCAATTCTAGTTTTCTATTCCTCAGTGTCTCATGTAAAAAGGAGACACCAGTATAGCCTTACCACTGTAAGGTTCACTAATTGGAAAATACTAGATTTGTTGTTTTCTTTTTCTGTTACAAAAGCACAGTTTATACTATGTATTTTACAAACCAAATAGCAAGTAAAAGGATGTGCTACCAGGCCAAAAAAAAAAAACCCTTCTAAACTTATTGACACTAACCTTCCTCCCAGTTGATGTTATCCCCTTTTAAGTTATATGAGATCATATCTTACCAGGAGAGCAGGCTGGTTAAGGGTAGAACTAACCTGATGACACACCAGTTTTACTGCGCTTAGCTCCAAAAATCTGAATGGAGATTCTGCTTGTATGATATTGCTGCATAACTAGAGCTGGGTGCTTATTCATGTCTGCGTTCTTTCTTCAGAAAAATCCTCAAGCCTACTTGTTAGCTTGCTTAGTAGCAAAATGTTGACCAGTTGGGAAGAAGGAAATAAAGAAAGGGAGAAAAGGAAATAATAAACTTTAAAACTGTAAATATAAAATTGCTGTTATTGAGACTAAGCAAGCAAAGCCCAAACCACATTCGTCCCTCTCCATCTGTCCTGTGTAATGCCTCAACACAAGTCCAACAAGACTTGCACCCTCAAATACCTTCACATACCTTTAGAGTGCTCTTCAAACCTTTATCATCCTAGTGAAAAAATATCACTCTGAGCGGTCGTGCAATAGTCATTGCACTATTTCTGTCCCTTTGAACTAAAGGAGAGGACAATAATAGCAGATGGAGTAGATGTTCATAGTAGGTCCCTTCCAACTGAGCTATCCTATCCTATCCTATCCTATCCTATCCTATCCTATCCTATCCTATCCTATCCTATCCTATCCTATCCTATCCTATCCTATCCTATCCTATCCTATCCTATCCTATCCTAAAACACTATATTCCAGTAATTAATATTATACCTTAAGACCAGTGATGCCACATTGAACCCAATAGAGACCCGGAAGTGGTTCACCTGAGAGGGGTCAAGCTTCAAGCAGTGGAAAAGTGAAAGCAAAGCGTTTGTATTGAGGTCCAAAAAGTATTAATACTTCTCAAGGCATCTCTTCAGCAAGATGAACGCAGGCTAACAAGAAGAAAAAAAAAAAAAAGGAAAAAAACAGTTTTAAACAAGATTATGTAATTCAGCTCACCTGATTATTGTGCCACTTTCACAGCATCAACAAGAATCCATTTCCAGGAGACCAGTGTACCGAAAACTGTAAAATTCAAGGAGAATCAGGTTTTATAGCTGTACTGGCACTCAGGTTATCGATGCATTGAGCTATCGATGGGCACTTTAACCCTATGAACATAAAGCATGCCAAAGAAATATTGCGTGTGAGAGTTATTCAATAACATGTGGAAGATAAATCTGTTCCATATCTCTTTGCATCAAGAACATTAATTAATCGTGTGATGGGAATGCCATTTTCAGCGTACAGCACAAGCTGGGAGAAACTGCCAATGATCTTCTTGGCTTTAATAACTGTGCATTTAGTTCAAGGAAGGAAAAATGAATTTGGTTATTAAATTGGAGGATTTTATTGATCATTATGAGATTGAGTTGTAGGTAGAACTTACAGTCTTTGCATTAGAGTGATGAAAGTGTGGATGCCTCTTTCAGTATCAGTATGTTGTTTTGTTTTAGAAGACTATGCAAATTCAAGTTCAGATTGTTGCAGAGAGGGGAACAAGGCACTGCATATGCTCTGGGACACATAGTATAGGATCAACCATACGGTTTTCCCCATATTGAGTTAAATCCATCCCTGATACATCCGTTTACAAGCATATGAACCAGAATGGGTCTGATCCTGTAGCTTTTACTTAAAATGCTTCTTCCCCAATACCATTTCCTTTGGTTTGTGAAAACCCAGGGTCAGCAAATCCTGTGTTTGCTACTGCAGATCATGCTGATGAGAAAGGTAAAGATTATATTGATCTCAAAGAATATTGAGATTGTGAGATCTTGTAATACAGTGTGACCTGGAGATGTTGTCTGCTAGAAACAGAGACCAAGAGGCCACACGCGTAAATCTTATGAAAATGGGTCCTCACAATTCATGCAGCAATTCCGAATGTAATATACAGTAACTAAAACTCCAGGGTCATTTATTAGCCAGCAAAACCCTGGCTACATACCTTTCTTAGAACAGCACCTTTAATGAACTCTCAGTGCTGCAACCTAATTTCATCATGTGCCAGCGTGTCTCATTGAAGAGAAATCCTGTTGATGTCTGGCTGATCTTTGAAAGCTAGAGATAAGAAATTCTTTATCACTGTCAATAATGGTACAATGAAATAAACTGTACACGTGCACTGATAGCGCTCACATCTATACGGGGAGCTGTTTAGGAATTTTTTCAATATGCTGCTTTACTGCACAAAAGGTGCCAACTCATCCAAGAGCTGTTTTTTTTTTTCCCCCTGAGAATTTATTTTTGTCTAAGGAATTATTAGTCTAGGGGAGGATGGGGTAGGGCCAAGAGAATGCTGACCACATGCTATTCACAACAATAAACTGGGAAGAAGCTCGTTTGAGTCCCTGCTATGAATCACATAGTGATGCAGTTTTCTAAAACCAGCATTTGGTTGAGAAGTTCCATATTCACATAATCCTAAAAAAGTTGTTTCCTTGATGCATATTAACAAAATATTCCTATATCCCAGGAAGAAAAACTGATTCTGGTGTTTGAAAAAAACCTTTTCTGCTGTTGGTGGCTTTTAAAACCAGTGGATATTTAAAAGTCATGGTCTTACATGTATGAACATTTTTGAAGGCCAATATCAACTGATTAGATCTCTGAAAAACTAATTAACTAATTTTCTTGAAACTCTACAGCAAATTGAAGTATTAATCAAGGCTTAAAGCTGAAAATTTGGGGAAGGTTTAGAAAATTATTAAGAATTATTATTAAGAAGAAAAGGTCAAATTATTAACACTTAACAGAGCTTGTTAATTATTTCAGTACAGCAGCGCTGTCATACCCTTTAACAAATCATTTAAAACAGTCAGTATTTTAAAATCAGTCAATATAAACTTGATTATCTGAGTTGATTCTTATCCCTTGCACCCTTATTTGACAATAGGGTAACACTGTTGTTTCACCTGGGTTAATCACGATCCATAATTATAAAAATAATAAAAGGATTGGAACCACGGATGCTAATATAGTATCTTAAGTCTGAGTTCCGTAGTCCAAACAGAGCAGCTTATGACATTTGCAGTGTATTTCTTGAAAAGAAACATAGCTTGCTTTGAAATGAAAAAATCGTAAGTTAAATGTTATATGTTAAATGTCTGAAATTGGCTTTGTGTGTCCAGCGACTGATGGTTGATATTGCTGTTGCTTTTTGATACAAGTTCTCCTGATGCAGAGTGAAAAGGGAAACCACCTGCAATGCAATGTGTCCAGTCATCAAGCAGAATCTGCTGGTTCATCCTAAGAAATAATAAGAATGAAAGGCAGTGTTGTAAGGGGAAGGGGATGTTATTCAATGATTCACCAAAGAGTTCAAGCTCGCATGCAAGATTTAAATTTACAACAGTGTTTGCCCTGTAGCTGGCCACAAATAGTAACAGCAAAATTTTCACAATAGTATTAATTGGTCTCTTTATTGTCCCCTATCAGGAAACAATACTCCTTACTTAACACTTCTTTTAAAGGGATTTTTATAAGGTTTTCTTTCTTGGAGGATTTATCAATGCTTCTTAAAACATACTGAACAGTCTGGCTTTTTTTCTTTTTTTTCTAGGTGCAGGTAAGAAAAACTGCTTTGAGATATTATGCTAAAACCTAACATAACCAAAAACTCCGCCTTGCCCACCCTAAAAATAATAATGGCATATTTAAGGAAAACATTTGTCAGGGGAAGCAGAATGAAATACCTTCCTTACAAAATGTCATTTTGCTTGTACATGGGCCAATTTGTTTCATTTGTTGATGTTCACATTAGGATCCATTTGATTTAACCGTATCTTCACTTCGGAGAAAAAAAAAATGCAATGCATTATTAATGCTTCATAGTATATGAGACATAAGGATATGAGTCAATATTACTCCAGTGCTGTGCATTATTAAGAATAAGTTAAAGTAGGTCAGCACAGCACATGAAGCTAAATAGGCTAATAATGCATTCTACGGGTAGACATTCATCTACCAAGGAGTCATGCGTTATGTGCTGTCACCAACACAAGATAAGCATTTTGATTTGTGCATTTTCAAGTTCATGTTTGTTCTGAAAAAAAGAAACAGCTTCTTCAGCTTCTCCAAAATTCACCTTCACTTTTGTTAAAGGGACATGGCTGGGTCTATTTTTGCTCAAAATTCAGGGTGTTGCCAGGGAGTGTTTTGTTTTGATTTTTCAGAAGAAAAATCATGTTACAATATATAAAAAAGGAGATGAGACGATAAATGAAGCTCATAATTAGATATTCCCCTGAAGTGTCTGCAAGTTAATCACAGAATTTTGTAGTAGCTCGTGAGCGTTGGGACATAAAGCAGACTAGAAACTAAAATGAAACTAATCAGTCTGGGTTCTGTCAAATTAAAGACGTGCTGAAAACAAGCTGAAGTACTCCAAACAAGGAAGAGTTACAAAGTGGATGATGCTTGGCTAGCTGACGCTGCATTTTATGCAACGATTAGTGAAAAAAAATGTTTTTTTAATTTGTCATCAGCACCCATTCAGGGAAATTCCTCTTCAGAAAGTATTGGAAAATAATAATATAGCATTCCATTGTTATTAACCTCCAAGTCCACAGATCACATCTGTTTAGGTTACAAGTTAAAACTAGGTTATCATGCTCGAGTTTTTGGTTTTTTTTCTGGAGAATCATTCATCATCAATAGGAGAGATATTATAATTGGAAATTATCCTACAGTTCCATTCCTGATCTCTGAGCCAAAAGCTGAGTTGTCTCCCCAGAGCTAACAGTACTAAAATGCAGTTAAAATGATCAGGTATGAGTCAAGTACACAAAGAGGAAGGTTTATTAAGCAAGGAGGTGCCAGCCTTTGATGGACTTATACTTTAAGCACCGTGCTTCACTCTCTGCTGGCTGCATTATAAAACCAAAGGAGAATATCTCCTCTTTTGTCGTTTTTTAAAGGATAGATTTGGAGCCATTAAAGTTACATTTTAAGCATGTTGGCTCCATGTTTTCCCAAGCACCAAATAATCCCCAGGGATGTATTTATTTCCATAGCCTAAAAACTGGGGATACTATAGGGACGAAGTGACCACCGTGCAGCTCCTGACCCTCATCCAGCCGTGTGTGGTTCCCAAGCTGGGCTCTATCCCCTGGCTTTCCATGCCTGGTGGAGGGGTAATCCCTGTCCAAACTGCCACTGACATTAATTCTGGGTGTTTCAGCCGGACACTTGCTGCAGACTTGGTCCTCTCCCACATTGAGTCAGAAGGAGCTGGGGAACCACCAGCATCTCTGTCCTGCAATCTGCACCCAGCACTTCAGCTCAGCCATATATGGGGTTGACTTTAGATACAGATGGGGAAAAAAGTCCATAAAAGTCTATTGCATACATGAAAATGACAGAATTCATGTATTTATCCTGTCTCTTTAGTGTCCTTAGTGCCTAAACTTCTCCCAATGGCTGCCCATCATGTAATTTTGTTGTGTCATTAACAAAATTGGAAACAGTGCAATGTAGGTAATAGAAGCCTGAAGTGATCCCAGGATATTGCATTATGATTGTTTTCTGGCCCTAAAATCAATAAAGAAGAACTTGCCAAAAGGATTGGACACTCCCTGGTAGAGAAAAACACAGGATGAACTCGGTGCACTTTTTTAGCAGAACATGCTCTTGCATAAGTATTTAATGATTCATGTATATTGCTTAAAGATGAGCGACATACAAGAGAAAAACAAGAAATCATGTGAGATTTTCTCCTGCTTTGATTGTTTCAATATATGAGTAAACAATGGAATGTGTTGTTAAGTATATAATTTCAGTTTTGATAATTTTTCCTTATTTATCATCTATGCAAATAACAGATGGCAGAATAAAAGGAAATAATAACAGAATCAAACCTTATACACTGAAAGATAAACATTTAAAATTCATATTCCTGAATTTTTTGTCTTTTTATTCCACTGCCTGCTGAACACTTGGACTCGACTTTTCTTTGTTATGCATTTGTAACAAACCCCATGTTTGATTTTTCAATTAAAGTGCTCCAAAGCACTCCAGAAAAGACATACTGAAGCCCCCTGACCTCCAGGAAAAAAAACACTCCTAATGTTTCTTGTATTTCTTAAGTTGAAAAATACAAGCAGAAAGGTCCTATATTAAAAAAAATCTAAAACCAGTCAAATTAAATTGTGCCTGAAAGATCCTTTCTACTAAATAAAAGGCATAAAGAACAAAATCTAAAAAAACATATAGTAACTTAACTTAATTATGCTCAACAAAAACAAAGTAAGCATTGTAGATCTGCCCTGAAATACCAGTTTACTTGTGTGTATTATTTTACAAGGCATTTGTTTTATCGTTTAGGTAAACTTTGCAAAACTACTTTGGCATGTTTGGGATTTGTTTTTTTTTTTTTTAATATATAAAGAAGAATTGTCCCTTTTGAGTATGTCTTGAGAACACATTATTATAGAGCAGCTTGGAGAATATGGGAGATTGCTTATCTTGCTGTATTTAATAGGACAATCGTAAACTGTAAGCTCTGGCTTTGCAATAAGAAAAACAGATCTCCTGCCATCATGTGGAATGTAGCAGTATCTCCCTTTTGAAATGATCTGGTGTTTGCGTACCACGATAGTAGATACATCGTGACAGCAGCATTATTTCGTGTCTCATCTGAGAACTGAACCTCGATTGCAGAATGTGAGCATTTTGGGCGGTAGTGTCCTAGCCCATCTTCAAAGGAACGTCCTCTGTGACTGCGATGGGGGAGCTCTGCGTATGGAGCTCTGGTCAAATGGACCCATTCCTTTTAATTTCCTGACGTCAGGAACGTTAAGATACACGAAGGTTTTGAGACTCCTCCCCACAGGATCGTGTCTATATTATGTACCTTATTGATTTCAATGAAGTTATACCAGGAGGAGGTTTGGGTTTATGCTGCGTTCTCATTACAGCTATCAGACTATTTGAAAACATGCCAGGCCTGATACTTATCTACCGGTGTCACCTGTACCGTTTGAAATCCACTGAGCAGAACGAAGCCAGGATTGCCTGTGGAATATCTTGACCAAATTCCAGAGCTTTTATGCATGCAAAATGTACATCTACACCAACGTTGCGGCCAGAGCCACTGGTCTTTTAAAGGAAATGCACAACTCCTGGCCATACAGGTAAAGTCAGATGGACATCCCAGTCCAAAGGGAATGCATGTCTTCAGTGTGGAGAGATTGGTCCTGATGGGAAACAAAACAAAAGTGACACAGCTCTCGTTACTGGGTCAATCACAGAATCACAGGGTGGCTGAGGATGGAAGGGGCCTCTGGAAATCATCACATCCAGCTTCACACTCACATCAGGATCAACTAGAGCGGATTACTAAGGGCCATGTCCAGTCAGTTATCTCCAAAGATGGAGACTCCACAACAGCTGGATCCCTTTTGAACTTGATCTGTTTTGACTATGGGCTTTGACCTTGGGTGACCTTAACCCAAATTTTCCATCTTTCTCTAGGCCCTTAGAGATACCCCGTATTATAGAGGATTCTTCTGCTTAATGCTCTACTCTGCCCAGAGTTTTATGCAGAGTACTGGACTATTCTTCTCCCCACTGTTTATCATTTCATTCATTCCCGTCTTTCTTTGTTGTATTTTCTCCTTTCCCTCCGAAGTCAGTTCTCCTGTTTTTCCTGGTAGTACCTCACTTACCCTTCTTGTTTACAGCCTGATGATTTTCTGAGATGACTCAAAAGCGTCTTCTTTGCTCAAGGTGCAGCCAATACATGAATCTTTCTGGAGGTAGAAATTGTTGATAAAATGAGAACACTGGCTTCCAACTGTCCCTGAAATTTCCCATTATTCCCTTCATTAAAGCTGTCAGTTAAGAAAGTAACTGTTAGAAAATCAACAAACAGTGACATACTTGCTGCTAGATCAAGTGGCACACCTAAGTGATGGAAAACAGAAGACATGATCACTCCTACATCTCTCTTTGCACAGAACTGATCACTTCAGCCTTTCTGCTGTGAAACTGGACTTGATGGAAGGTTTACTGGGTATGGATTTCATCAGATAAGATGATTTTCAAAGCATGTCTTAAAATGGCTGAAGTAAGGGTTACCTCATCGAAGAAAACACACTCACTCTACGCAGTAATAAAAAAAGGAAATTTTCATTTTCCTTAGAAATGTCAGTCCCTTTTAGACCAAATTCTGGAATGACATCTTAGAAGTTGTGATTGCTCTCAGATACAAGGAGAAAGTTATTTTGAAGTGGTACAGTAATTCCTACATCAGAGGTAGCTTCTGAAACAATTTGAATCTCTCTTGTTTTCCTCTCTTCCTTCAGAAAAGTTTAACTTCTCTTCATAATTGCTGACGTATCAGTGCTGTTATGCTCTAATATAAAGTTCTTAAACATTTCTTGGATAATGCCAATTGAAAATATTGTTAATCTTTTAATGGAGTTAATCCTTGAAACTATTTTTGTATCTTTTTTTTTCCTGGTCAAGTGCAGATGGCCAAGCTGTGTAGGATCAGTATGGAATCTTTTACAAATCAATGAGTTTCGTCTAAGGAACGTTGGAAAACTATCTAATGTGTTGTATTTTTCCAGTAATGGTATTCTCAGGGGATAAGAACTGAACTAAGAAAAAAGTTGTGTTCAGCCATGGGAGAACTTGTCTAGCATTAGAGAGTCGATAGATTTTGCACCTCACAGAGACCCCCTGCCCCCAAGAATTTCCAGCTGTAACTGTCTATAATATTGCTGCAGTCCAAGCTGTGGTTTGGAGAATAATGAGATTAATGTAACACAAAAGTTTTCCAGAGGCGTGTTTATTTGTCACCCATCATATTGAATACCCTTCAATGACAATTTAACATTGGACCAATTTTCTTAGTCCTGATGTTTGCTGCTTTTGTGGCTCCTGTAAACCATTTGAGAATTCTTCACTCATTCAACGGTAATGATGATTTTATAGGTGTTGTCTAAGAAGTCTTTAAGCTATGGGGCTTTAGCTTTCTTCTCTGTAAAGTGAGATGATTCTTAGTCCTTGGGACTGCTGTGAAGCCTAAATCACTTGTTATTCTTGGCTTAGACTCCAGCCTGAGAAGTGTCCTTGAAGAAGTCTTTTTCTTTTTTTTTTTTTTTTTTTAAATGCTGTTAGGGCTAAATATTATGGTAATTCATAGGTCAGATAATGAACTCTTTACTCAGGCAAAATTTAAATTGACTTAACTTCTGTGGTTATGACTGAATATCAAAAATGCAGTATTATTTGGTCTTGTTATTTAAAGCGAGAAATACAGCATGTATTTATTTGTGTGTATTTCTTTAACAGAACCTTGTGAATTCTTATCTATTTTCATGTGTACACTTATTTATTTCAAACTGTTTATACAAGATAACTAAAATGGGTAAGAAAGAAAAGAAAATCTTGCGTGTGTTTAAATACACCAATGTGATGCATTGGCTTTTTACAAATACAAATACAATGAATATGTAGACTTCCTATTGCAAGTTCAAGTGGAAAAGCAACACAAGACCAAATTAATCAGGTCTAAAATTCTTCCTGCAATCTCTTGCCAGACAAATGAGGTTCCTTATGGGCGATGTCAATGGTATTCTAAAGTTTTAAAATCAATAAACAGGCTGTAAAATTGCATCTGTAATCAGGATAAGGAACACAAACATTTACAGAGTAACACGCAAACATAACAAAATACTGCAGCCGGCTAAAATTGAATGAGACATCCTGTTCAGATGCCATTATTTTTAAATGCATGTTTAATTTAGAATCTCAGTTGAGATAAAATGCAGACAGAGCCATGCTAAATTGGTATTACCAACTGCCTGAAGATATCTCCAGATTAACCCACCTATCCACAACCCATCTGTAGTAAAAAATAAATTAAAACTAAATGACAGAATTCAGGATTTTATGTCTTTTTTTTTTTCCTTTAGTATTGTACATCATTGTCGAAACATTCAGAGATAAAGTTTAACATTGCAGGAAGCTGGTTATTATTTAGACAAGCTACAGCACCAGCACCAGGAAGTTCCCAGGTAAGCATATGTCTTAAGAGGTCTCTATGTGTTACAGCAAGTCGCTGCGATTGAAATAGTTTGGAGTGCTCTAACAGGTGTTTCGGGAACAGGTTGTTATTTAACCTAGAGCTGAGGCTCTGTCATCTGGCCAGTTTGCTCATATATCCTGTAACACAGTGTGAGTTAAAAAAAAAAAAAACAGTAAGTGATGCATCAAAAGAACCCTAAAAACTAGAATGGGAAAGTGAGAGTGAAGAATGAGGGGAGTGATGTGGTTCTTTGGGATAAAGCAGTAAGGGTGTACAGGAGGAACATCTCTGGGAAAATGAGCTGCAACTCTAAGGATTGGGGGAAGAGTCACAATTCGAGATAGAGAAGAAATTTTTAGAGCCACATCTACCTTTTATTGTTGATGTCTTGAGAACAGATGTGTGGCATTCAGTTCTTAAAAGGAAATACTGAGTTGGATCAAAAAGAAAATTGAAGGGAAAGAGCGTCTCAGTCTATAACATGCTGTAATTCTTCGGTTTTCAGGGGAAATTTTGGCGTAGTTTGTGTTTTGTCTTAAAGTTCTCAGTTCCTGGAAGCATGTGATTACGGAAGGATCTCAGATTTCAGAACAATAGAAAGAATGAATTCCTAAAATGAAGAGTGGGGTTGTTTTTTCAAGTCCTTGCTCTTCCACGGACATGATCCTTCAGCAAGTTGTTTTTCCTTTCTGTGCTTCAGTTCCCAATCTGCAAAATGGAAATTAGTGTATTTGATTTCCTCATAGGAGTGATGTGAAGATAAATACATTCAAAACCATGCAGTGATCCGATAATCTATTGCATACTTGACTATCATAAAAAAAAATATTAATCCAGGACAAATGAAATGAAGCTTGATGATGTGCCTGTACCTGAATACCCCTAAGGGCACAATAATCAAACGCCAAATGAAGGAAATAATTTGATGTCAATCTCACACATACTTGGAACTGGATTCTGGGGGTTTTTTTTACATTAATGGTTGACAGGATTGCCATCAGGAACTGTGTATAAGGTATGTCTACACTTTAGTTTCAAGTATAATGTTGAGGTCGATACCTGTGTTGGTTTTAAGCAGGCTCATGATCTAACTGCTTTAGTACAGAGCTCTGAGCAAGATATTGTCTACGAAAAAAACTGTGAAAAATGTTCCTTTGGTAGGAAAAGCACCAAAGAAAATATGATTTCTCAATACTGCCATACTTCTTGTAAGGAACATCTTTGGTACAAGGCTGTTTTGCATATTTCAGTAATGTGCCATGGCTATGAGAGACAGACAGTGTCAGATAAAGGGAGGCGAAAGTGCAACCAGCTCAGTGACAAGGAGAGAGAAAAGAAAGACAAGGGAAAAGATGTGTTTCAGGAATGAGCTGAAATATATTTGCAGAGTTAGCAGGGGACAGCCCAAGGGTGTCGTAGATGGTAGCCATTTCAGGACATGGCAATTCTTTTGCTTTAACTACTGGGAATTGTCAGCTGAATGGCTAGTAACACATTGGGATGGATGGGCAAGGACCGAGGAAAGATTATGGTAGGAGGGAGGGAAGGAGCAAATCTGAGAAGTTTAATGCAGTGTTCAGGATTTATCCTGTCTACACCAAGTTATTTAGGTTTCTTGTGGGTTCCTTCAGAGTTTTCTACAGGAAGAGAGATACCCATGCTTCCACAGAGTGACTCAGATGTTAAAAAAGGCCTACAGAGCCTGATCTAACGTCACT
The DNA here is from genome assembly GCA_009769605.1 of Bucorvus abyssinicus. Taxonomy (NCBI): domain Eukaryota; kingdom Metazoa; phylum Chordata; class Aves; order Bucerotiformes; family Bucorvidae; genus Bucorvus; species Bucorvus abyssinicus. Next base: position 5,149,284 of record CM020025.1, read on the forward strand.
GTTATCCCTGCCGTGACCTAATGACCTTCAGAAGTCCCTTCTAACCTAAATGTCTCTGTGATGCCATGTTTCTTCCAACTGTCATCTGGATGTAGCAACCCTCTTCATTGATTGTCTAGAAAGCTGAGGAAGAATACTTTCTTGCAGACGCTTCTGGTAAATTCCAAGCATGGGTTGGAACCTGGGCCAAGAGAAAGGAGTATTTTCACAATGAGTAAGAAACAAAGGTGGTTGATTGCACAGAGGTGGAGTCCTCAGATGAACATTGTCACTCTAGACTGCAAGACATCCAACCCCCCTAAAAGTATATGGGATGTGATTTTCTTAGGGGAGAATGTCTGCTAGAAACTTAAATCAATCTCAGTAATGAACACTTTGAGAAGATGTCTGAGGTCTACTCTGTGCTTTTCCGCAGGAAAACCTCGACATCCGTTTCATCTTACAGGAGTTACTTCAGTTCAGATACCAATTATTAGCCAGGACGTGTCAGTGCTTATCCACTTTTAAGACAAGATGAAATCACACTATTTGTTAGCTATATTAGACAAAAGAAAGCAAAGGCACACTGACTTTTTTGGAACTGAAATTCAAAATTTCCATGGAACAGGAATAGAAAAATATTTGTTTTTGAAAATGCCATTGAAAGTTGAGATTCAGGAATTTCTCACTGAGTAAGAATTAAAGTTTCCTACAAGGTCTTTACTTTATCTTGTTTAATGTAACTAGTGACTAATAAAACTTATCTTGTTTAATAATGGATGAACTAATTATCCCTATACATGTTTAATCCTTTTTAAAACCTGCTAAGCTCTTGGACTTGCAGCTATCATGTGGCAATCAGTTCCACAGGTCAATTATCCATTGTGAAAAAATGTCTTCCCTTTTATCCTCTCTGAATGTCTTGCCATCCAGTTCCGTAGGATGTTTCGTTATTCTTGCTATATGAAATGGAGTAATTGGGAACAAGCAATTTCATGATCTCTATCACATTCCTCATGTTTGTTTATCCTCTTTCTTTCTTAATCTATGTTTTATTATGAACATTTTGTCTATGCCTCAGAAGTTTCCACCACCTGTCAACAAGCCCTTGCTTTACTCTGTTTTGGTGGTGACAATGGTAGGCTCAGAATTCTACCATTTTCGTCACCATTTTCCTCACCATTTTATCAATAATCACATAAGTTGCAATGCTGAATCTGTCACTGGCATTGACCAGTACTATGAATGTTGCAGCGGTTTTAATTAATGGTTTTACTCACTGTCCTAAGTTGCTTAGCCTGTATGCAACCATTATTAGGAATAAATCACCTTGTATCTACAGTTACGACATTGGGGAGTTGTTATTATTTTCTTTTTCTGATTAAAAGGAACTAATTCAGGTAACGATGTATTAGCCACTAGAGATGCAGAAAGAGTAGGGCCCTACAGTGTTCGTTGCTGCAGCATCTAACTTTGGCTGCTGACTAGAGTATGCATCTTCAAAGGGAGTCTATATTCTCCCTAGGCAAACTCACAGAGTAAGGCATAAATCTTCTAAAATTAGTTTCAAAAATCCAGTGCATCACGCTGAGCATATCTGTTAGATACGGGATTAGAACCCAAGTTTTCTCATTCTATGTCCAGAGTCATTATCTCTTCCATAAGCACAATGAATATTTAATTAAAGTGGAACAGATTCCTTGGAAAAGATTGTGAAATCCACAATCTCCTGGACTATCTCTTGGTGGTTAAGGTATTCTCCTGGGAGGTAGAGAAACAGAGATGTGGTTTCAAATCCCCTCAGGAACAAAAGAAACTTGCACCTGGAACTGCCCCGTTCCAGGTGAAGCCATGAGACTTTTGAATAAAAAGCAGTCAGCGAGAGGGTTATAATTTTCATTCTCTTGGATGCATTTCTCTGTGCTCTGAGAATGTTTCTGGCTTAGGTCCTGTGGGCCAGATAGGCAGGTAAACCACCTAGTTTGCAAATCCAGTCCACGGTGGAATGAGAATAGGTGTGGAACACCTTGGCAATATGAAACTGCTGCAGAACTGTAAGGGATTTTACGGGAAGAATGGAAGCTGTGCTAACTCTGCTGGTCTTGGGATATAGAGCGGGGTGAGCTTTGTGGACAGTCAATGTCTTTATTTAGATCAACTAATAGCACTGGATAAAAAAGATACTTTTACGCAAGTAAGCCCCAAACATTTTTTCAGGCTTGCAATAAATCCAGCAACATTTAATACAACTGAGAATAACTATTCTTAACTTTTGTTAAGTAAAGAGGTCTAAAGGAAAGTTAGAAACTGATGGAAACCTAAGTGTTCGCAGGGATAGGCAGAATTAGGCAATTTTGAGGGTCTAAAACATGACCTTTGACTCCTGTGAAGTTTTTCAGTGCCTGTTGTTTTGACTTTTTAACACTGTTTTTCAGCAAAAGCATTAGAGGAAGTCAGTAGCTACATCGGGCTAAAGAACATCAATCAGTGCTGTTCAGCGTTCCCATCCTCCACCAGGGAAGCATTAGGGACAACACAGAGAAGGATGACGGTTAGAAGCAGATGGTGAGTAAACTGTTAAGAGTCCAACTTCATTAGCATTGCTTTGATAGATTAATGGTGCCCTGAAATCTTGCCAGGCAGGCTGTTGCCAAAGGTGCCATCTGCGTGGAAAAGCATACACATCAAGAAATTCAGCAGGAAAAAAAAAAGAACAACTAGCTCCATCAGTCACACCCCAAGTTATTTCCACCCACCATGTGCTGATGGATAACCAAAAAGCCAATAGTAATTATAATAATGTTGAATTACATTAAAAAAGAAAAATGATACCTGAATGTCATGCTCTGTACTTTCAGGCAGTGGCTCTTCTCAAAATTAATGTAATCATATCTTCTATTATTATTATATTGTCATCAGCAACATCAGCATCATTTGGGTTATTTTTACCATTACTTGCAATGTGGACACACCTGGAAGGCCAATTGTTGCATGACTTTGTGTTTCAGCCGTAAAAGGTAAACCCTGCCCCAGAGAATTCAGCAAAACATTTTTCAATTCCATTCTAGTTTGTATTTAGCTGCAGCTGAAATTATTCTTGGTTAGTTCCAGTTCAAGCCAGTTTCAAAATCAGTTCATTAACCTTGAACTGCTGCAGCATGGTTCACAACCAGAAAGTAAAATACAAAGAAAAGGAAGAGTTTCAGGTGTGGAAGAGATGGCCAAGGCATCAGCTGGAGAGAGGTTGAACCTCCAGCTTCAGCTTCCCTGACAGATCCTCTACGTTTGGTGTACAATGAGTTTTTTCCTAGCTTCCTGCATCTGGCCGAGGGGATTGAAAGCTTTGGTGCTGCACTGGATTAGGAACGTGAGTGGGATCAGTGTTGTGGTGGACAAGTGGGAGACGTCAGTTAAGAAAGCTAAATATCTCACGGTCCTCCCTTCTTCCTTACTCACTCCACCTGCAAACAGATCTGTTCCTAAACATGATTCATTTCTGTAAAACAAGATACAACAGTGAGATTATTGCAGGAACCTCATCAGGCTTGCAGGGTTGCGATGCATTACCTTTGATAACAAGAATCAAAGACCCAGCCTCTTCCCACTGAAGCCAATTTCTAGAGCACTCACCTGCAGCATGATCAAAAAGCCTGTGGGCTATAGGAGCCTTACCTAGGGTCTGTACAGCTGCCTGGCTTTGTGGTGGAGAAACAAGGACTGATGTACGAGCTGATACCTCATGTGGAAAAGATGGGGAAGACAGAGAGACAGGAAAGCTGCAGTGAGACGGTTGGGCATTGAAGATAGAAGGGACACATTTCTGTTGCCTAAATGGAGGTATCTACTGCTATTTGAAATGCCCTAGGGTATTCAAGGTGGATGGCAGATGAAGGGCAGGAATGTGAATGGATCTGTGGGAGGCCATCACGTGACTGACATATCATCTGGAGTGGGGGGATCAGGTGGGATACCCTTGCATATCTCAAGACATTTTTATTCAAGCAACAGAAACATGTCCAGATGACCAATATCTTGACTCCAGGCTTAGATGCCTGGGTCAGGTGTCTCCATTTAGATGTCTATATCAACTGGTGTTTAAACTCCTATTTTTGTCCGTATGAGAGCGATTCAACTGACCAAATATAACTGTGTGATCCGATTGCCTAACCATGGGCGTTTACTAACATTCGTGATACCCTATGGTATCTGGAAGGGCCTGAGAGGGCCTGAGGGACTCCTGTAAGTCCTGGATGAAATATGCAAGGCCTACAAACATGTCTCAGATACGCCACGGTGTCTCAAATGGCACTAAATACCTGTGTGGGCAACTGAGTCAAGTCATTGTTCACATAATTACACCTCTATATTGAGGTGTCTGAATCTGGAGCTGAATAACATCTAGTGAGGCCTTGTGCTGAACAGACCTCTGAGAGAAGACTGTAGAGTTTTTTGGAGAAAAAAAACCCCAACCAAATGAAGTCAAACCCAGAATTAATACTAGTAGCCCACTTCAGCCAGCCAGGCAGTACACGAGGAGAAATATTGCCCAAGTCTTCTGACTTTTGGTCCAAACAGGTTAACAATGTCTGCCAACTTTGTGTGAAATGCTGAGGAATTCAACACAAACCCAACCTACATTCCAATAGCATCTAAGCAAAATTTCAATCAGTGGTGGCAACAGACAGAAAGAGCAGATGAAAAGGGAGATACCAGAAAAGGAGGGTGGTACTATAGATGGCATATAATTACCTGCAATATTAGCAAAGGCTGGGCAGGAGGGGCAGTCTCCATTACAAACGCTGGCTGTGTTTTACGTGTTGGTGAAGTCTGAGTCGCTTGCACAACGTCGACTGTGACTTCAAGTCAGTTTAGACCAAGCTCGGTTGCATTCGATGCACAGCTCTTGATTCTCCACCTTGCTTAAGAATGTTCTCAGATCTCAGCAGCTTTAAACCTAGTAAAGTCCATCTATTAATCACAATTAGCTGGCATGATGCTAAATACCATTTTTCATGAGTTGTGGCCAAAATCTCCACAGATGCAGTCAGACTTACAATAAATTTCCCAGGAAAGAAAACACACAGAATGTCCAAAGTTCATGTTAGTGTTGATTCATGGCATATTGATTTTCCAAGGAAGCAATAAATCTCCTGTGGATTTAATATTTATTCTAACCTATCCTTAAGAACCATGAAAAAGAATTGAATGGAATTAACTATACTCCATTACAGTAATCTTTCAGCTATGTTTTTGCTTTCATCCTAAATTAGCAATGTGTGTAATTTTTAAAAATTTATTTATTTTTAATATGGACTAGACTAGACCAAGTCTAGCTTTGCAATTTACATACTCTGTTGTTTGGCTATAGAAAGCTAATTTAATTATTTTTATATTTTGACCTGTTAAGGTTCTTTTTACTGTTAGAATGTAATTTCTTCATGTGCTCAATTTAGTTTGCTAACAGACTCCCAAAACCTTATTGATATTGTGAAATCTTATAGAAAAAATATATGTTCATCAAATATAAGAGACAAGGGAGAACTGAGAACAAGAGTCTGATATTCTGTACAACTCAGGCTCTTAATTTTGCCTTGACTATTTTTACACTGAGACTCATAACTGTGGTCACAGTAAAAAACCTTGGTCCTCTGGTGGGGACTAGGGAGGACTTGGACTTACAGGTGGGTATGACTTGGAACTGCTGCAGTGGGTCCTGTTCCTATCTGTCCATGTGTCGCTTTTTTCATGGTCTTCAACAATGTTTCAGGGAGATCTCAGCTGCTTACAGAGCCACCGTTCGTGGCCTGGCTTATTAAAAGAACATGAAGGTGCCGCTGTTTCTATGTTAATATGTTCTGAAATAAACTGCAGTGGAGTATGAATAACCAGTCCCTGGGGGATATCCTCAGCGATGGGGAAGGGAGAAGAATGGTAGGAAGTACCGTATCTGTCCCAAGCTCAGACATTGCCATTTCTGAGTCGAGGCTGTGAAGCGCCAAAAATGCTCGCAGCCCTTCAGGAAGAGGTAGTTTCTTGGATGAAATGTTCCCAGATCTGTTGAACCCTGGTAAAAGAAGACACACCAGATGAACATCAGAAAAATAAAATCCTCTGCATCACTTTGGAGGCCTAGTCTGCCTTATTAGCTACCTATATTTTCTGTTGACCTTTGCCTCCGCTGCACCTAAGGTCTACACTGAAAAGAGTGCCAAAATACTGAGGCATACCAGATTTTATGATAAGACGTACCTCAGAAATCATGTGCATCGTACTGCTTTACATTTCAACAACTACTTGTGGTCTCCCAGGACACCATGTATCCAGTATTTCCAGTATCAAATATAGGTTCTTTTATACCCTCTGAATTAAAGAGACAACCTTTTTTTGTGTGTTTTTTTGGTTTTTTGTTACTCGAGGGTTCATCTTTCTGCTTCTTCATTTCCCCCTGGTTTTGATGTGAATAGTTTCTGTACCTCCACCTCTCATTTATTTTCAATTTTTAAAGTCCAGGCTAAGGAGTGCCCACACCCAAACAACAGTGACTAAGACTTTGCAATAACATGAGGCATCTTTAACTTATTCTCCAAACGTGTAGCAATGAGTGAGGTAGTGCCTGAAGAAATTGGGTGAGCCAATTTCCCAAGTAATGAATTAATAAATGTTGCAATGCTTCTTAGTGCCAGCCAAAATCTCAACTTGGCATGCTAGAACATGACCAGAGCCCTCCTCAGCCACCTTCGCTTTGCTAGACAAGATGCTCCTGTTGTATTCAACTAATAATAAAAAGGAGGATTTGGTATCCGAAATATCTTTTAAAATAAATACTCAGGAGGAAGCTCACAAAACAATAACTTTAATATTAAACCCGTATTAAACTGAGGCTGTGTGGTAGAACTTAGATACGTGCCTTTTTCCAAGAAGAGCAAGGCTTCATGTCAGTCCCTACTCGAACTGACATTGGGAACTACTTAACCATATAACCATTTATCCTCACCAGAAGCAACATCAGAAACCACCAGGTCAGTTTATCAGGAGTGATTATTTTAACCTCCTATAGCACAGAATGATAAACGACTCACACCCGCATTTGTCTGAACTGATTTTAGCTATCTTAAACTTGGACATTTAGTCTAAACTAGTTCCCCAAATTGCCTCACCAGGTAAGAGACAGAGTGAGAGAGGCACCTTGCTGGCTATCTACATGGTGACTTCATTTGGGCTTGATTGTTTTTGAGGTGTCACGTGTCTCGAAGGACAAGAAAGGAACAATAACCAAGTAGTTTTGACTAAACACCTGGGATTTAGGTGTCCAAAGGCTAGTGAGGTGTATCAGTGTTAACACTGAGCTAAGGGAACCTCATGAAGGTGTGGTTATGAAGCACCATCTGTTAAAGTTTGAGACAGGTGCAGTTTGGTGATGAGAATGCCCCGTTCCCTTCAATGAAACACAAACACACAAGGAAATGAGCCCTTCCAGGGAGTTCAGGCAAACATTTTCATAAAGCTTAAGAAAATTCACCATTTCATGAGACTGCATATTTCAGGCAAAATGGGGGGCGGGCTGAGTGACTAATTTGCACCAGAGTGTGGTTCAGGGCAGGATCCCTCAAGGTGGTTAAGAACATCTCCGTTGCCTAAGATGCCCTGGCCTTCCTAGGGGACTGGTGGCCTCTATGAATATCTCCTACCCCCATGTGACTTCATAGGGTCCAAATTCTGCAAACCAAAATGTGAACCAGGATCTTCTGAGTGTCTAGTTACACTCTGGAAATTAAGGCCCAGAAGTCTTTGATTTTGACTTGTCATCTCCCCGGTGGTACTTAGGTGCTTAAGCTTCTTTAGAAATCTATCCCTCTGGACTTGAGCCACCAAGGCATTGAACTACAGAAATATTTTTCACAGGAGACTATTGGCTTCCTCATGCTATTTGCATTTCACGTTAGGCATAAGCTTAAGGGCCTTCCTGGCCTGGACTCCGCGAAATATATTTCCTGAAGCCAACTTTTCAACAGCATCCTGTCATAGTGGAGGGAGGGAAAGAGGGAGGCTCCAGCTCTGGGCGTCCAACTTTATCCCGTCATATTTGGGATCAGATGCCTTCTCACTTGCGAAGCAAAGCACATGATACTCAGAAACAGGGGCCCTTGACATGCCTGGTGTTCTATCTTCTCGATCTTTAAGAAAGGCATATTAGACCTTTCTTCTTGATCTCAGACGGTTGTTGTGAGGATTAATTAGTTAATGCTTTCACAGCGCAGTGAAGACGTGAAGTGCTACTATATAAAAGTATTATTAAGTGCCTGCAGGGTCTTGCTGTCTAATGTGGCGGAATGGGAGAGGCTCCGAACCATGGAGATTAGGCAATTTTAAAAGAGTCCTTTTCAAATTGCATTATTTTTAACTCTTTGTTAACTAACCCATATCCTCTCCACAGGGGTTGGAAATATTTACCCCATGCATTGTCTTTTTCTGTTTTCTCTAACACTCTGTTTTGAATAAACACACATGGCCTAGGGTTTTATCTGCATACAGGGTTCTACTGGCTTAAATAAAGGTGTGTTTTTACACCAGTTTCCCTTGTCCTAATCCTTTTATTTCAATTTTAAATTAAGCTTATTTCAGTTCGGCATAAGCTGATTCAGAACAAGTTTACGATAAACTGAGATAAGCCACCCTAAAACCGAAATTAGTGTGTCCACACAGGGGTTTGCTCTAGTTTAACCAAGGTTATGAACGTGCGTACAAGTTATCGTGGCATAAGCTAGAAAATGAATTTACAGCTTGCACATGATTAAGCAGTACCTGCTAGTGGAGTTATCCCTCAGCACCTCCTCTCCAAAAACCTTCATTTTCATCAAGAGATGACCCAGCTCTTTAACATAGGTCTACTGACCTCCCAAGGAGACCCTCCGGTGTGCTCTTTGCAACCGGTCTTGCCTATCCCGCATTGGCCTTTTCAGCCATCAGCGCGCTTGCAATAAGCGTGGGCAAAGCCCTTCCTAAATCTTCGTCCGCGAAGCCAAGCCATGATGATGATACTGACCTCTTTAACGCAGGATGAAAACACACACAAATTAAATACTGTGAAGAAGTCAGGACTTGGTATATGTCCAATGTGAACTCAAGAAAGAGGGAAGATATTTGGGCAAGGACTATCTCAGTCTTCTCCTTACAGGAATGACAGAGAGGATTGAGGAGGGGGGTTACAGTCCAGCCTGGCGGTGTGTGTCTAACTGTTAACAACCTGCAAATTCGCTTTTCTTGTTCAATCTTATTTATGTGCCTGTATGCTGCTTTGGCTGACTTACATCCATGCAAATGAGTGCATAGACACGCTCTGAATTGCTGCTGTCCCAGTGAGTCACTATTACCCTAATCAAAATGGTGGCAATCAACACTGCCTTTGTCTTCACACATGTAATTGCACAACTAGTAGATTGATGGGCGGTTGATGGAAACTCAAATGTGTGCAGGAGTGTTAACAGAAAGGGACAGAATGCAGCTTGTTCTGTTACAAGAACAAGAAAAATTGAGTGAAGAACAAAAATTAAAAGAAAAGGGAAAATAGAAGAAAAAATAGAGGAAGAGAGAGAAAAAATCCTTTTGTTTCTTGTGCTAATATTATCAATAGAACTATTATAAGTAAAATTAGAGAAAACAGTGAAATTTCATTTACTTCTCTACTTTTGCATAATAGTGGGTCAAAATATTTGACATAAAACACTTGTAAGGAATCAAAATTGGATGGCATATGAAAGACCTTTGTTTTTCGACAATGTATATTTTTACTTCTCCTCAGGTGACTCAAATTTGTAGTTACTCCGTTGTCAAGCACTGATTAATGTGGTTAGTAAAATAAATAAGGGTATTAAGTGTTTTCACTTTCACTTAAATTTTTATTTCATTCAAAACTGACTGAAGATTTCATAATATCTAAACTTAAATTTAGGCTCCCAAACTCTTGTTTAGAAACTTAAGTGAGAACCTTATTTAGCAAAGATCGTAAGCGCATGTTTAAATTGATCCTGGTTCAGGAATGTGCTTAAGTGTATGCTTTAATCTGATTAAATACGTGTTTAATATTAAACACATGTTGAAATGCTTTGCTGAATTGTGGCCTGATTTTCAAAAGTGTTAAGTACCTTGAACATCTCATTAAGGTCAAGAAAAGCTGCATGTGTTCATGCTCTTACCCATCAAGACATTTTTTACATGTTTAAATTCAGATTTAGGAGTCTAGCCATTTTTTTTTTTTCTTTTACTTGGTAAAATATTGGACTCAGTATTGCTGAAGATAAACACAGAAACATCTGGATTCATACCTTATCTGAACTATCTACCCTTAATGAGTTTTCAAAGTTGGACTGAAGGACCAAAGCTTCAGCGCAGTCTCGGTTTGTTTGGTTTGGTTTTGTTTTTGTTTTTAAAATGTAATTTTTAGTGCTCTCTCTTTCCATTTGGAAATGCTCTGCTCTTTCCAGCCCCAGCCAGCACCAAGAAGTGAAGAGGTGTGTGAAAAGAAGTATCAGCATTATTTATTAAGTGCTGACAGCATACTTAGTTCGGTACAAGACACAAGCGAAGGCAGACCCCTCTTTGCAGATCTTACTCACAGGTAGTCTGGATTAATTTCAAGTTCCAGATGGCTTTGCAGGGTGGTTTCTATTCTATCCGAAATAGTTTTCTTTTTTCTAAGAAAAACAAAGAGATAGTTTAGGATTAGAAAAATTTTTTTCTCCCCTAGTCTAAGATTGTAACAAATTAAGGACCAGCCATGTTTTGGCTTCTACAACTTCTAAAGCTCTGCTCAATCCTATTGCTTTTTGTCATTGTTCTTAAACTGCTTCTCACTGCATGAATATATATTTGTAGGCTTTTTACTTTTTTTTTTCCTTCATAGGGAACTTTCCTTTCCAATAGTCTTCTCCCAAGTATTTTGATTTACATCAACAGCAGCTTTCCTCTTGACTCAGAAAAGCTTTAGATCTAAGCTAAAGGTCTTTCTTCAGCTGAGCCTTGCTGAGCGGTGGTGAGTCTTAGCCTGTTCCCAAGTGCTTATATTTGCTGTTTTCTTCCAGTCACCTCCCTTGCAGCACTAATATTTCTCGTTTCTCAACCCCAACATACACACAAAACGTGCCATCAGGACAACTCTTGCCTGATCAAGTTTTGTTAGTGTGTTCTGGAGGAGAAATATCTTCTTGCTTGTAAGCAATCGTGGTGTAGTGGCACCATGACCATACTGCAGCTCCACGTGTGTGTGAAACCAAACCATACTCAAGCAACAAGGCACTGGTATAATTATGGTATATGTGACACTAACCTGCGCCCAACTCTGACTTAACCTGTGCAGCAAGACTTGTCCCAGCTCCACTCCATGTCTGTCCCCACGACAACCTCACATCCTTCACCGTTTTCCTATGTCCTTTGGTTACTGTGCGACCTCTCTTTTAATGCAGGAGCCAAAGTGGCAGATGTTCCTTTTTCCTCCTGGCCAAGACAAGGTCTTCTGCCCTTAGGTTAATGCCGGAACAAAAAGAACTTGTTGTCTGAGGAGGGAGGGTGAATAAGTCGTCAGAAGAGAGGAGCTGGGGTGGAAAATCCTATAGGACGTTCACTCCATCGTTGAGTGGCAAAGAAAGTCCGGAATGAAGAAATGAGGCTCAGAGAACACTGAGAAATGAGTTGTGCTAAAGACTCCAGAATGGAGTGAATTCTTCCAGGGGCAAGTCATGCTGCTTCCTCGAAAAACAGATCAGCTAGAAAACACAAATTTACCCTAAACCCTTCCCCTCTGTCCCCCCTGCCCCCAAATGCAGGGGCTCCTTCTACAAAACACTTAACCACGCTGTGACACTGGGCAATTTTGCAATACTGTTTTGTATCTTAATTAACAAATATTTCCGATTACACTTCCCAAAACTATTATGTGGTCTTGTGGACTATTCAAAAGAGATGGTAAATTTCCGGGTGCAGGAAGGTGGTGACAAGCATTTGGAAGCAGACTGACATTGGTCACTCTTTTACTCTGCCCCAGCGCAGGCAGAACAGGACATCTGGCTGTAGTCTTTCAAGCGAGTTACTAAATCCTTCGGTTTGATCTCACATAATATCTAAAACACATCTTGACTAGTTGTCTAGGCTCCCTCTACAGATAATGAAGACAATCCATAGGGTGATTCATCCCCGAATCATGAGGCGATTGACTCATTTATTGCACGATGCCCATCTACACACATTTGGACTACAGGGGGAATTCAGCCAACTATCTTATGTTAAACATTACATTTTTAGGTGCCTAATGTAAGATGAAGCCATCTCAAAATCTTTAACAAGAACGATTAACTATCAGATCAGCAGAAGAATTGCTTTGGTACCTTTACTCCACCTCAGCTAATTCACAAGCTCGTTTCCTTATCGGGACTTGTTTCCTTGTTTTGTGTGTTCCAGATTAATGATAATCATAATAATTCTTTAGGGAGATTAAGTAATCCTTACAGTCACCACGTGTCATAGGTAAATATAGATATCGCTGTTTTACAGATGAGGAAATAGACAGTGAGAGTTTAAGTGACTTTGTCTATCTAATTTAATCTTGTTTGAGCTAATCTAATCTATGTTTTATAAATAAATCACCCAATCACTGTGATATGTAAGCAACAGACAGTCAAGCCAGTGCTGGAGATGGTACTCAGGAACTCCTAGCTCTCAGGCCTGTCTTTGTCCCACAAAACCATTGCCTTAAGAAATAAGACACAGCAGCAAATGACCTTAAAGTTTTCCATGAAGTATTTCTAGGTCATGTATTTTAATGCAATTGAAGCTCTGAAAACATGGTGCTTGTCTTTCTTTCTCAATGAATTGCAATAAGGTTTGTCACTGCACAGAAGGGCTGAGTATACGAGGGATCAGAAGAGAGAACTGTGTGGTAGGTGGCATTTATGTTATTTCTTTAGAGCGCTATCTGAGAGAAGAGAAGACATAAATCCCTTTGAGAAAAAGGTGATATGACTTCAATCTTAACTCCTTCCCCTAGGACTTCAAGCAATATTAAAACCAATAAAGAAAAACTTTGTTTGAATTGTTTTACTAATTCGATTTTTAAAAAAAAATTTTTTTTTTAGTTGCTTTCTTTTTTTAAAAACCAAAAAGTTTCTACTCAGACAGTACTTACTCCTTAAAATTGAAATCTGCTTGTGACATATGCTTGTACGGGCAATACCTTTATTGGGAAACAGAAGTTCAGATCTACAACTCACTTTTGACATACATAAGCGAAAGGATGAGGTCCACTCTGAACAAGTTGCTGCTTGCTGGAGCAAGGAAGATGAAGGTACAATTTCTCTTCCTAGCTCAGACAAAGCACAGATACGAACCAATTTGGAATGAATGTTTAACCTTGACAATACTTGCTATCTCTGGGCAAAATCTGTTGTCTCTGGATTTTTTAAGTGGTTGGTTAAGGTTGGTGGGTTTTTTGTGGAAATGGGAAAAGGTTTTGAAATTTTACTAAGACCGTGGGAGAGGAAATAATTGTTTTATTCTATTTATTCAGCTGGTAACACAGATCTGATAGAGCCACGTTGGAGGGGAGAACATTATAGTACGCTTGCAGGACTGGATTCTGGGAGTTCCCTAAATTACAGGGTGCTTTTGCAAAGTGAAGTGTAGTTTTCAGTCTGTTACATGAGAAAGTGATCCCCATTCTCAAATGAGTGACTTCTTCCCTGTTCAGTTTTTACTGCGGGTGCAGTCAGTGAGGCCTTCAGTGATTAACTCTATCTCAGAAGTACGGGGCAATCACTTCTCCACAAAAACATGTTCTACCTCTTTCAAAGCCTCTGGTTAAATTTTTATCTAAGTCATCAGATTTAGCAATTTGTAACTGATCTAATCTCTCTGCAAAATCCTTGCTCACCGAAACTGTATCCAACAGCTCTTCACTGTAAACCTTGTTGTTCATATAAAAATAGAACCACAAATTATGTCAGTCTTTTCTTTATTCTCTCTCTCTTTTTTTTTTTACTTCTTATGACCTATCGCCCTTTCTTTTAACCTAAATCAAACAGATTTGCAGATTTGCTTAACAATAGCGCTTTATGAATCATATCACCAATTGCCAGCTATCATACTGTGAAACAGCTAATAATGTATAATTAACGTTATAGGCAAGTAATGAATCACATCATCGTCGCTGTCTACCACAGTATTAAAAGGAAAGATTTAAGTAATCACAACTACCTTTTTTATTTTCTTCCCTCCTTCCCCCAAAGTACTGTATGTAAGAAGAAAAGGAAATTCCAGCTATGTATGTCAGCTGTTATTTCCACCAAACAATGTGATACATCAAAATGATAGCTGTAATAATTTACATAGGAAAAACCTAAGATAGGTAAATAGGTTGAGATTTTCTGTAACTCACCATGTTTACCGGCAGCATGTGCGGTCAAACAAGCAAACTGCTGAGATCAAGAATACCTCTGAGCAGAAGGAAGAAAAAATTCCGTTAAAAAGGCACATTCATCTACATTACAATTTCACCTCTAGGCTCTCATTGGACAGTGCGCAGTAGCTGTTCTCCAAGAAGATAACTAAACTAGTCTTCATACCTCTAGGTTTACGTCTTAATTTCTTTCCAAGTTAGGCAACGTATTTGAACAGCCTGTTTTACATCTTTGGCAGCAAATTCTCAGTTACTTTGGATGTTCAGGGTTTTTTTTTTTCTTTTTTCTTTTCTCACTTTTTTTCAGTTTTGACCAACAATTAGGCTCAAATCTAAGCATCAATATAGTGATTTTTTCAGCTCATGTTTCACTGAAAATAATAATGCTTGTGTAGAAAGCTCCTGTTGCTGCTCTCCCCATACAGGGAGAAATGGTTCACTCTTTGTCCCATCAGGATGAACGTTACCAGCAGCTCTGCCAAAGCCATTAATACGTTCCTAACAGGTGATTGAGGAGAACCATGTCAATACATGCAGTAGGTCAGACGAAGAGTGCTTGCCAAGCAGTTTCATTGACCTATTTGCCTCGTTCAATTTGATCAGTGGAAGAGCAACTCCTAAAGCTAATGAAAAAGCTGCACAACAACCATTCTCACTGACCCTTAGGGGGAACCCAGGAACTCGCCTTGTTACGACTGTTTGCACAGAAGTTGAATAAATATTTATATATACCAGAATCAGGATCTTGTCACTATTTCATATGGCCTCAAGTTGTGTGATGAAGAATCTTCAAAATATGCATCTTCCCAGGATCCCTCAGATTTGAAAATATACTTGTCTTGTAGGTAGGTAGAGAATAAATCCCATCTCAACGGAAGTCTAGATCAGGCAAGGGTATTAAACTGACATTTTCTGCTTTGCTGACAAACTATATCAAACTATCCTTTCCCCTATAAACTTCTTATTGTTAATTCTTTTTTCAAGTATTTTAAAACAAATGACAGTCTCCTTAATGGGCACATTTTAAGCTCTTTCAACAAATGCATTTACATTTTCTTCTTTTTTTTTTTTTTTTTTAACCAAAGAAGAGAAACTAAGAAGTTTTCATTTTTTAAATATTAATATTTTAATATTTTCCCCCTTCATTTCTCCTCTATTCTTAATTTCTTACTTCTGAGAAATTCCCCCCCTCCCTTTACTTCTACTTTGGTAATGGAAAAAAACCGTAAACTCTGGATAAGACTCATTTGTTCTGCTGCTGCTAATCCTTGTAGTCTCCCTTCTTCCTAGTGGAAGCACCTGCAGAAGGAAGATCCTCTGATTTAGCTGCTATGTCTTCCAAAGATGCCTGTAGCTGTCCTTTGAATACAGACTATGCCTATGGCAACTGATTCATCCTCAAACATCTCAGTGTAAATACATGAAGTTAAATGATAGCAATACCACCCAGGAATGAAAACTTGAAATAAGTTTGATATTCCCCTTTCCTTTGATACTTTCCTCCCCTCTTTTTGCAAGTCAAAGTACAAACTGGGGGGGAAAAATGAGGGAAGAACATGAAAAGTCACTGGCATTCAGCTTGTTGAAGAAAAGTTGGAAACAAATATTTATGAAGACTTCTAATATTAGGTACAATTTTAAAAATATTAATAAAAACAACAAACTAAACCAGACAGAGTCTCAAAACCACTCTGAATGGAAGTATCAATTCAGTATAGACAACAGAGGTGTATGTGACGGATTTCTGCACAGAAACCAGCAGATACAATGGCCACTCAGAAGGAGCTCATTTCTTCCCTGAGTTTAAGATTTGTATGTGTAAGACTCACTTCCTGCAAGTTCATAGTGACAACGTGGAAGAAGAAAAATGTAAAGAAAATGGGAAACAGGATCCTGACTTGATCATAGCAGTTAGGCTGCCTAGCTGAGAAGGAGCGGGTCTGGATTAAGACCTGTGTTCCCAGACTTGTTTATGCATTTTACATTAAGCAGCCACTGAACAAAACAAACCTGGGAGCTGCGCCAGGGGTTGTCCACACCCATTCAGTTGCAGAATTGGGACCTCGGTCTTTCCCACAGCTATGGTTTGTCAGTCCTTCCATGGAAAAAAGTAGAAGCTTCTCCTACAGTGTCAGCCACTTATTTTACCCAATGGCATTCGAAGCAACATAAATAAGGGTGGTTTTTTAATGTTGATTTGTGAATTATTTTCCCCATTGGTAGTATTTCAGATATTTTGTTGATGCTGTTCCCATTTCCTGGACTATTTGTCAGATGTACTTTTCTTCTTGAACTACTGAGTAAATTATTGCTTTACGGAATTATAATCTCCAAAAAGCAAACTAGCTTTAGTGATATTTTCCTTTAAAAAAAGGCCTTCCACATGCTCCCAAATTTTATTTTAACGTCTTTCATTGAATTTAAATAGCATTTCTGGTATTGGTCAATGTACAATTGAGTTGCCTGCTGGAAAAAAAAAATCAAGCTAGTATAAGTGTCAATTTTGAAGTAATAATTACAGTTTTATGCAGTAAAGTATTTATTATATTATCAAATTAATACACCTTTTGGCATGTCAGGGTCTGTGGGTAATTATAGTTTAGTACTGTGGTAATAATTTGTATGATTTATATTACCTATGGAGCAGTATTGAAAGCCAAAAAGCTGTCTGGCATAATTACTGTTAAGAGGTAAGATCAACAGATACTCCTAGCCAAAAGAACACAGCCCTAAGGGCAATAGACTCAAACAAGCAGAAGTCACCTCAGGTATTTGCTTTGCAGCTTGCCACTTCTCACCTGAGAGACAGCCCACCCACTGTTCCAGGCTACATTAACAAGAATTGGTTGCTTTCATGTTGTTGCTTTCCACTGACCTTGAAGTTCTCATTTTGAAAGTGAGATATAAGAAAGTGGTAGGGGGAACTCTTTGTAAGACCTAATTCTTCTGAAATGTGAGGAAAAAGTGTTTGCCATGAGGTGAAGTGGGTGAATAATTATGGATTCTCTTCTTTCCATCAACTTGAGCATAATTTTTTTTTTCTGTGACTCTGCGCTTGTTTTTAATATTTTTTTGTTCGACGTGCTGTGCAAACACAGAACAGAAAGATCGTTTTTACATGAAAAGTCTACACAAAGCTGTTAATAGTTTAGTTACAGTTTAAAAATTAATTCCAGTTAAAGCAGATTCATAAGTGACTTAGCAGCTTGACTAGAAATAGGCCGAAAGTTGTTGTTCCCCTTGCCAGTTTCTGTGCCTTTATGCAAATAAATGCATAGAATTGCAAAGAGTACCCTCATCTCTTTTCAAAGCTCAGACCTCCCCTGGCAAATACCTACCCCTGGTTTTTTCTGAAATAAATAGTCTCCAGCAGTTTTACATAAATAGCAATATCTCAGGAACAATCTAAATGTCTTGCCAATAAAATCATGATCACACTGTCCAGCCAAAACTGTAAACCTGCTTTGCTTCCCTCTCCCCTCCATCTTCAGCATCACTCTACCAAACGGAAAATGTAAGTCTGGTATCATGTTCTGTGAAGGTTACAGACCCAAGCCTCAGCTGAGGGAGGTTATGAACAAAGGCCAAGATCCACAAAGGGATTTAAATACGTAATTCTAATTAATTTATATATGTCTGATCCCAAAAACATTTATATATGTACTCAACTTTCACGGGCCGTGTGATCTTTCCGAAGTCAAAGACATTACTCACCTGCTAAAATAGAGGTCTGTATATTGTGGTTCAGTAAAGAAATACCGAATGGAGAGTGTCCTGCCAGCAAGTCTTTTTTTTATTAAATTAGAGAACGTCACAAACTCTGCCTGAATCTTGTAAGGAAAAAGGTATTTTTTCCTTCCTAGTCTTGTACCTGTTTATTTCTGAAATCCTGTCCCTTTTAGAGAGAAATAAAAAACCAAGTACTCATTGACCCTGTTCTACATTTTCCTTGTCAGCACCAATTGACTTGATTAAATTCTGAGTAGAGGATATAAAGGTGGGATTCACCTCACCTCATGTCATGTATCAAAATGTTAAACGTCTAATTCTGAGCTCGGCTCACTTCAGAATCAACAGAGACAAGTGGGCACCTCCAGGGAGTGAGCCATCCTGTCTATCTCAGACACCTATGATATAATAAGAGGAATCACACTCTAGAAGGTGCCCATTTCTCTCCATGAAGGGAGTTCAGGCTTAGTTGTTTAGTTTTAAGATGTCCAAGTTAGGGCAGATGAATTTTACCTCAAAGGCTTGGAGTGTTTTCCTGAAACTCAAACCAACCTTTTGAAGTTCATGCCTCATCCTTATAGAATACAGGTGTGCCAATATCCAATTTCTCATGTTTTTAATTCTATAGGAATAAAGTTATGTATGTCTGTATGTGTGTGTATGTACATACTTCATGGCTACACTGTGAAGCTGACCTTCAGCAAATAATTAAAATGCATTTTAATCCTGCTGCGTAGTGTTTTTGTTGGCAGGTACCGCAGAGAAGGCACTCTCCTACAAGGAGGCAGCTGGTGAATTTCTGCCCACTGTATCATCATTACACAGCAAGTGGGAGCTTAAGTAGCTTATAGACCATCCCGCAGCTTGATAAGGCTACTTTGTAGTATGGGGCTAATTAATATAAGACCTTCTTCACTTGGGCAACTGTTGCGCCTTTATCTTTGTTTACCTCCTCTACCTACCTCACATGAGGAATGTCATTGGCTATTGCCAATGGTTATGCAATATCCCATGGTGTGATCCTAAATCCAAGCTAGCCGTTGAAGCTGGAAGGAGTGGAGTTAGTTCTTACATGCATATTCACAAGGCATCAGATGTCAATACCTTCAGGTAAACTTGAGAGATAGAGTTGTAAATGGTCTGATGATGTAGAAATGCTTTTGCACTACCAAGGAATCAGAATGGTTCAACAAGTACGCTCTGTTGTCATTTCTCTCTTTTCCATGGTGGTTAAATCTCCTTCATGTGTGTCTTTCCTTGCCTTGAAGATGTAGAAACCCAAGTCTAGCAGTTGCCTTGCTGAGGAATAATGCCAACATTAAAGCACATGAAATTGAAGCAGCCAAGTCAGTAAGTCTTTTCACAAGCCCGATGAATCTGGATGATTCATGCAACAGCATGGAGCAGGATGGTTGGTTAGGGTCCTTTTTTAAAAAAAAAAAAAAAAAAAAATAGTCCATCTCAAACAAAGATGTCATCTTTTGCCATGCTAGTGTTTAATGAAACACGTAATTATGATGTTATCAGTGATGTTGCCTAGGCATGAGGCATGATGAGGTGGTCTCAAAACAGGTCAGAACTCCCTGCTCCTTAATATCTGAGCTCAGGTGCTCTTTTCTAACCCTCTCTGTCTCTTTTGGGAGATAGAATGAGTAACTTAGCCTTGTTTCCTCAGGTAATAATCATAATGACATGGTATAATGGGAATAATAGTTGTCTCACCTGTCTGACAGGGAGAAGATGCTGTGAGAATTAATTAGTTTGTGAAGCACTTTGAAGATAAGTGCTATGTTATTAATAAGTAAAATCCACTGCACATAGATACAACTTGAAAGTGATTGTATTATATCACAACGCTTAGATAACACAGAGATAGTTCCCTTAGAAAGACCAAGGATGATGAAGAGTTGAAGAGATAGATATCCACCAGATTTCTTGTATTTTCATTTTGTGTCACAATGTTGACGCAATGATATTTATTTCGATGCTTAATGATATTTGGCTTCTAAAATATATTCCACTAAAGGAAATTATTATCTACATTTTAAAAGATGTCGTGGGGTATGGTGAATAAATACTGACCAAGAGTGAAAATGAGATGACCTCTCCAGAGCCTCTTCCAACCCTGTGACGTGTAATCTTTGAAGACAGTTCATTAACCTCAATTCAGATCACCCAGGACAGCTCTCTGCCATGAACTGGAGTACAGTCCTTGGGCTGAGTGAGTAATATCCACTAAAGACCAACACTGCAAATGTGTGAATCCTGTCAAGAACAGTCACCTCTCAAATGTAATTAAGCCAGTGAGTAAGGAAGTTCAGTATCTTCTGGGTCAGCGATATGATCCCGCGATGTGAATTGTTGAGCTGACAGCAGGAGCTGCAGGGTATTTTAAACATGGCAGCCTGACAAAAGCTGCTTGGAGGAAATTAGTAAATACGTGAAAACAGCGTGTTAGCTTCGAATTGCTCACACTTAGCTTTGACTGTCAGAGAGTTCCTTGGCTTGTAAAGAATAAAAGGTTGTGGAAAGCTAAACTCTCGAAGGAGGAAGGTAAGGCAGATGTTAGTGGAAAAGGCTTCTGATTCCACCCAGACAACCTGACCCTTGCTTGTGAATAAGGAGGTCCTTGAGAAATGTCATGGAATTTTTTGTCTCTGTGTGGCACTGCATCATCATCCTGTCACTGGGAAGTGTCCATGACATGTTTACAGTACAACGGTGTTCATGTTACTTAGCTTTCCCACCAGGCCAACATTTCAAGGTGGAGAGTTACCTGAGGGACTTGATGTGACTGACTAAGTCTACTGGCAGTTTCAAGCATGATGCGGGGCTTCTGGATCCTTCACAACCTCTCCTAATTTCTTAAACGAAAAGCAGTACATGTATCCATTCATTTTTATATAATGAATAGTGTGAAACTACAAGACCTACAAAATCAGCATGTTACTGAAAACTAAGGACAGTCAGAACTAGAGACAGCAAAGGCACCTTCCTGATCCTCATGCTCATAAACATCAGGAAAGGGATGGAGCTGTTTCTTGTCTATGATCATAGATCACAGGATCTGTGTCATAGCTCACAGGATCTGACACGCACCTCAGCAGTGCTGGCAGCACCCAGAAGAGGGCGATGGTATATGCAAACAATGACCACTTTATTTTCTTTGAAAACGGGGAGGTTGGACGTCATAAAAACCAACTGAAAGCCATTTCTATTCCATTTTCTGCTGAATATGGGGGTGTAGCTGCCATAAATGTTAATGAGAGATCACGTGCGTCGAAGGAAGCACATCCTCTTTTGTGAAGACAAGATGAAAGCCTTTTATAAATGTGACCTACTGGTGACAAAGGCATACGTTCAGAAGAAACCTATGGGTTTATACTGATGGGTTAGATTTTTTTTTTTAATACAATACGTTTTGTGAGGAACAAGGATTAAAGTATTTGCCAAAATGATTTGTGTTGACAAAATGGCTTAGTACATTTGGCAGATTTATTTTATGAAGCGGAATAAATTAAGGTGTCTCATAAAAAAATGTGGGTTATATCCAGTGAAACAATTTCAAGTATTTCAGAAACTCTATTTTTATCCACTTTGCAAACGTGCTTAGTTGAACTGCCAGTCACTGTTACATTTCCATTTCCAAGCAATTAATTAAAATCCCAAATCAGGTTTTTTCTTGATCATGCCAGCAGGAGTTGGTTGCCATGGCAATAGGACGATCAGTAGCATTTGGGAGGGAGGAGAGGGAGAAAAATATTCTATGTTTGGGCTTTTATTATTGAAACATAAGTGCAGGACTGGAGGAGCATGTTGGCTGATCTCCGCGAGCCTGTGGCCCCAATGGCGACAATTGGGAGTGAGCGAGCGTTCTTGGGATTACATTATTGTCAAGGATATCATTTGGTCCAATGTAGAAACCATTAGTGAAGCCTTTTCAGTCCTACAGTCTATAGGTTGAAACTGTGAATGCAGCTGATCACAGAGAGTTTCAGTGATGCTAAGGAGGATTTTTCTATCTGTAATTGCCCACATTTGCAGAAAACTATCCAATATAATGGTTTTTTCTCCCCTGCAGGCCTGCAAACCTTTAGATTTGAAGCTCATTTTTAGACAATGCTCTAGATCCACGACGGTTTCTGAGAGCCTTTGCATATATGGGTTTAAGAAAGCGTTAATGGTGTAGTCAGGGTGGCAAGGTTTTATGGGTTGGTGTCAGGGACAGGTGATTAGGGGCAGGACAGTGTCTGGCAAACTGTGAAAAAGGAAAGGAGGAACAAGTCCTTCTCTGAAGGAGGCATAGAAAATGGAGTCCTTCCTGAAGCAGGGAACGGGTCCAGGAGAGAGCAGAGTTTATTTGGGACACTTTCTTTAACATTCAGTAAGGGAACAACCTGTCATTCGATAGCCATTTCTACTGCACGAGACCAAACTTCCTTCCAGCAGCAAGAAACGTGTCATGCCCATCAGTTGTGATCCACAAAGCCCACTGAAGCTGGTAGAAATATTCCCATGGACATCTCTGGGCTTGAGGTCAAGCGTGTGTGTTCAGGAAGGCATCTGGATCAGTAGACAGTTCAGTTCTGAATGCTGGTCTCTTTTCTGACTCGATGGTTGACATGCCAAATGTGTTCTCACCTTTGCTATGACAGCACACTCTGACCTCTCCATTACCGCTGCTAATGATTCCTCTCTTAGGTCAGAGCCAGTAGGGGAGAGCTGAGAAGTTCTGGCCTCCAAAAAGCTCCCTCAGGAACTGCCCCTAGTCCACTCCAGTGTGAGCCATTTTCACCCAGTTTAGGGCAATTTTGTTGCTCTTACACCACTGGTTAGTTGTGTCTGAGTTGAACAGCATGACCATAGTGATCACAGGGGTCAAGGGGAAAATGGCCTTTACCTTGTGCATCATCTGAGGAGAGGTACCAACTAGAGGCAAATAGGCCAAATGCCACAGTGGCGTAACTGTTAGCACAGCCACACTCTGAAGTGGAACTAGAGAAGCCTCCAGTTCAAATAAACCTGCAACATTTCAGTTTTCCACCTCAAACCCAATCAGTTTTAAATGTGGTCAACTTCACTACATGGCCATGCAGTGTCCCAGAGGTGGGAGCATGAAGCAAGAGAGAAACTGTGGCGGCGGATGAAAGAAGTTGAGTACTACCACAAAAAGATTGTGAGTCCAGAACCCTAATTGAAAGGTGGCAGTTGGCAGGACACTGAGTTACAGAGCTAAAGCCCTCTCCTGCTCCTTCCACCATGTTGCTCAACGCATTTCAGTTCAAGCATGCTCTGGGTTGGTTTATGCATGGCTGTGGTGCCTTAGGGTCCTTGGCAACCTCAAGGAAAAAAACAAATGTTCCATCAGACCTTGATATTGCCATTGTTCTGCTGCTGATGGTGTGGCAAAGCAGCGAGATTCCCTGGATTGTTAGGGTGTATTAATGCAGAGGAACACAGTGCTTCACATATGGTGCTTGTTAAGCCCCCCATGAAATCAGGAGATTGGTAACAGAATTACAACATGCTTAGGGTTACAGGTCACGTGCCAAATTTCATCCTTATGTATTAGCTGGAAATTAATCTGAAAATAATTAGGAAAGAATCCAGATATTAAAAAGGAAAGATTTCAGAACATTAGGATTTCAGGTCTTACTGAAGCATAACATTCACGTGTGAGAGAGAGTCTGAAAACAGTCTGATGGCCTAGCACATTTGCTGGGGAGGAGAGTGACTTTAATAAAGCTCTTTGACACAGTTCTGCTCAGCTGTCACTTCAGAAAAGCCTCACCTGGCCCTGAGATTTGTTGCTTGCCTCACTGTCTTGGTAGGGGCTCAGGGTCGTTGGGACCTGAGCGAGTTCAGATGGAGTTAAAGAGGCCAACAAGGGATTTATTGATTTGGATATATCAATTTGCACTAGTCCAAACAAGCTGGGTTCAGGGTCCCACAAACTCCAAGGGCTGCAGGGCAAAAGTTGAGCTTTTGATCTTCTGTGTATTAGGATGTAGTATAATGTAATGATTCAGGGCTTTCTCTAGTGTCTCAAAATGGGTGGGAGGGGGTTTGAGAATAATTGCTCTCTTTGTCTTTTCCACTCAGAAAAGTTTCATTGTATAATTATTCTTATCTTTATACGGTGACCTCGTTTCTGCTCTTTTCCCCTGCATTTGTCTAACTCTTTGCTGACCTCAGACACTCATCTCACATTCACACTCCTATGTATAAGCATCAAAAATTCCAGGGATCTGGCATGTAGATTAAGATAGTTGAATTAGATAAAACAACTCATGACTTTACATCCTTGCTGCAAGCTTGCTAGAGCATTTTGGAAGCCAAGTAAGTGTCTAGTGACATCTGAAAGCCCCCCATAAATCTGAGATTCTCACATAGGGCTGGTAGATGGGATGCAGCACCCACAAGAGATGCCCCTCTGGAGAGACAGTTGGAGACCAGGTAGATACTGGATACCAAGTGCACCTCAGACAGCACTTGATGCTCTTGAGACATGTGAGTAGAGCCTTAGATGACTAGATTAGGCAAGAAGCACAGTTTTTAGGTTGCTGAAATTTGATGAGCTGATGACCTTCACTATCTTCCACATAAGAAGTGTGTAATCTGGGTTCTTTTAAAGAAACTAGGATTTCCTGAGAGTCTGAGGACAATAATCTTTGATTGAACAAAGGAGGAATTTCAATTCAGTGATATCTCTATCTATTTATGTATTTTTGTCTTTTAATATTTTTTTTGGTTTTACACAAAATCCTTCTTCTAGGAAGAAAATAAACTAATGGCTATAATATATGAGCTCTTCGACTATATAATATGGTCGCATACTGTGTGTAAATGTATATATATGTAGGCATGTGCATAACTCTACATAATATATGGTATGGTTATAGTGATGTTATATGTAAACCAGCACGCTAAAGTGAAAGCATGTTTTTTAAATATCTTAATATTAGGATAAAATTTCTTAAAAACATGCATCCAGACAAGAAAGTATTGCAAAATTAGAAATCCGAATTTGTTGTTTTGTGAAAAAGTACAGTTATGGAGCTATTAAGTCAAGAACCAGGCTCCATTAACTCAGCCATGTATTTTAATTACACACTAGACATACTCCTACGTCTGCAGACAGGTTTCTTTGAAAGCAACTGTTTTGCTTTTATTCTTAGTAGGAGCGAAGCCAGCATTCACTCAGATGACATGGAGGCCAACCATCCTGTCAGACAGTCAGAAGATGAACTGTGGGAAAACCATTGCATCCTTTCTTGAAACATCAAGTCCACTGAGCGCCATGGAGGTTTCAAGCCATTGCAGAAATTCTACACAGAATTGGTCAAAATAGATAATTTTCTCAATCTCTGCTGAAGACAAAACTTTTAGAGTGGAAGAAAAAAATAGAAAAATAATAAACTGTCCTAAAATAATAATAAAAAGCCTCCAGTATTGCCTGTGTTTGAGATCCCACTGAATTTGAGCAGCATATGATATCTGGAGAGAGTGTTATTTTATGACTGAGATTATTTGGCATAAAAATAGTCCTAATGACAGATGAAACATTTTTAGAGGGCTTGTTTTAAAAAAGTCCGAGTTTCTTTTACATCTAAGGAATAACTGCAGTGATTTTTGCACTGTATTTTTTAATACATAAGCAAATATTTAACTCTTTCTAAATATCAAAAATACCTCTTTCCTAACCAGGAGCCACAACTACTTTTCCCACATTTGAAAGCTTCAGTTTTCTCCCTACTATCCCATCACAGTACAGATTACATGAAGTTCTACTCAGAAGGCCAGAATAAAATTCCTCAAGTTAGCATTCTCGTGGTTTCTCACAGACTCTCATCAGGAGCAGTTGAGGTTTCTCTCACATTTTGTTTGTTGAATACTTAGTGGCTTTGACAAGAGAATACATTTCAAAGTGTACCTTTTAAAACTGTCCCCAGTGCAGCTGGCACAGATTTACCAGGGAATGCAGAGAGGCTGTTGGGTCCACCATTGCTATCAAACTGAGAGGCACTGTGTGCATTCTCACTGTGTGAGACTGTGTGGACTGTGTGAGTCCAGCAAGATGGGTGTGCAGGTGTCCATGAGGTTGGAGTCATATTTATCTAGACACACCCGTATGTTCATAGAATTTTGGTTAAAAAGTGCAAATGTGATCCTTATAAACTTCACAATTATAAGTGGACAAATGAAACCCTACTTTAAATACAGAAGCTCAAAATGCGGAGCTGAATTCTACCCTACCTGGGTGTCCAGAATCAATTTAGATATTAACGTTATAACGTAGACTGGATTCAAGTGTCACGGAATCACAGAATCACAGAATGTTAGATCTCTGGAGATCATCTAGTCCAACACCCTTGCTAAAGCAAGTTCACCTTGACCAAGGGAGAGTCTTCCCTGCCTCCAGGGACTGGGACTCCTGAGGGCTGGCGTTATCAGTAAAGACTGAAGCAAATAAGGCATTCAGTAACTCCACCTTCTCTGTATCCTCCGTCATCAGGGCACCTTCCTCATTCAGCAGCAGGGCCCCTTCCTTTTCTTAGTTATGTACTTGAAGAAGCCCTTCTTGTCTTGCACATCCTTGGCCAGATTTAATTCCAAGAGGGAATTCCAAGTTTACTAGAATCCACTAGCATGTCTTAACTTCTTACATAACACAGAGCAACTGAAAGGAGTTGTACATCTTGAAAACTTCATCAATATAGTATGAACCTTGTCAATTCAAAAATTATGCCTCAAAAATTCTTCCATTTTTGTTAAAAAAAAAAAGTACAACATTCAATGAGAAAAGAAAGGGGCTATTGTCTGATTTAAAGTGATAAATTATTTAAATCATGATAGAGTTAATGACCTTGAAAAATTTTTGGTGCATTAAGATTTAAAGGTGAGATGCTAGATGATTTGTTCATCAACAAGAAATCTGATCTTGTTTAGTCATTTAGCCTCCTGAAGAAATGTGGCTCCACATCTCTGTATCTGTTTCTTTCTCTTGTCTTTTATCTAATTTTTTCATACATAAACTTTTTGGAGTAAGAAATAGAGTAGGAAGTACATTGGTCAGGTATCTCATGACAATTGTCGATGACAATTTTTGACAAGGAATTTTGAGAAAGCAGCTAGAGGGATGGTCTTCGCCAGTCACTGCTGGTGAAGAAGGAACTTAGAGAGAAGGGAACACCTAGAAACAAGTTGCATGTGAGTCCACGTGGAATAGCAGAGGTCACAGTGCTTCAGAAGGAAAGAGGGGACAGAGAGAAAGGTCCAATAAAGTAAAAGAAGTGGGGGATAAGATCTAATGGAAAATGGGGGGTGAGTAGGAAGGTTGGTAGTTCCTCAAAGAAATTGCATTAAATGACAAACTTAGTTTAAAACACGGTAATGAAAGAATAGACTATGGAAGGGTAAAATTAGAAAAGATGAGTAACAGACTGAGGTACTGCTAGCAGAGTTACAAAACAACATTCTATAAAGTCACTCACAAGAACCAGACTAAAGAAAGTTTATCTGCTGTTCAGTAGAGAATGAAAACAATAGACAGATGATGCTGAGAACACCTGAGTGTTTTTAATGTCTAAACTAAAATGACAAATGGTAATGAATCAGCTTATGTGATTAATACTACTAACAAAGAGAGTAAAACAACTGAGAATAAGTAAGGAAAAACAGGTTAGATGGTACATGGACCATTTCAAATTGCCTGGACCTAGTGAGGATCAAATTGTTACTTCTGGAACTGTTTGGAGCAAGCTCCAGAACTGAGGGATTCCTGCTCAGAAATTACAGAGGATCAACAATGGCAGTTTAAAAAGGAGGAAGAAGAGAAATCTAACTTCTGAGAAAATATTCTTTTTACACCTCACTCCGAAAACAAAGTTTTGAAAAGAATATGATCTGCATTACAAAAAAACCCAAAAATTAAAAAGGAAGGGAATCATTAAATTTTCATGTCTACTGTGATCACATGTAACAGGCTTAAATCTTAGCAAAGACAACTTAGGCTAAATATTGAGGAGAAGAAACTTCCTACATGTCAAGATAAGTAAGTACTGGAGAATGGCATTGGGAATCCTTGTTAACGGCATTCTTAGAAAAGGCCTAGATAAACAGCAGTCAAGAATCAGGTGGAGGTGATCCTTTCTTAGGCAGGGTGAGCGACTTGGTGACCTTATAGCTGAGTCTTGCATTGTCCAGGACAAAGTAATTTTCTCTTCTCTATGCTCAAGATCATATTCTGTATATTACTTGGGATCTCCAGCCTCTACTGAAGTATAAATAATAAGATAATTAATTTTCTTCTTCTCTTTTCTATCCCATTCCTAGATGTCACCAGTCCTGTATTGACGACAGTCATCAGGAAAATGTTAAAATGGTGAGGTCAAGATTATTTTAGTTTGAATTCTGCTTAACCGGGGAGATCCGGTTAATCTGATGGAAAATCTTTCTTTGTTGTCAATTTTCTCTTCTGCTCTAAAAAAAGGCTCAGTGAAGGAAAATCTGGTAAGAAAAATATCTTCATTATCTTTCATATGCCTAAATATCTCCTGCAAGTTCAGCAAATGCTTTGAAAATGGAAAATCCAGGTTGTCTTTCATTTTAGATGCTGGTCTTCCCTGTCACTGCTCATGATCAAAATATGAACAGCGAAATACAGGATACAACACATTTGTCTACATGAACAGTCTACTTCAATGAAAACATTCAGTTCTGTGAGGACTTGCAAAATCAGACCACTGAGGAGTTTTAGAGAGAATGAATAAGGTCTTTTTATCCTGCGGTTGACATGAGTCTCTTTTAAGGATTTTTGAAGGTTTGCTTAGGACAGCATATCCCCAAATACCTCAAAGGATAAGACATGGACACCACCCATAGCTAGACAGACATTTGTGCTTGAACTACAAAATGGACATGTGTGTGAATTTTTCCGTGATGATGTGATCCCTCTGTCACGCTCAAAGACAACACCTGTACTGAAGGTGCTGGAGGTTTTTACCAGTGTCCTAATACTGTCTTAATGCCGTAGGGATAAAACCAGCATTCTGTAGATTAGACAACATGGATTATAAGGCACATCCCTTATGAAACCTGCACTATTGTTCCCAGCAGAAGAGAGGCAGTAAAAAGCTGAAGAATTTTTTACTATCGATATACTCTTAAACATAAATATGTTCAAACACACAGTTCAAACACACAGTAGCCCCCTCTTCTCTTCTCTACTGCTCATCCAAATACTACAGCTAGTCAGGCTGGAATCATCCTTGGAGAAGCTCCTGCTGTTCTGCTATTGCTTCTGCTCAGCAACAACTATTTTCCAGTAAGAACCATAAAACTGCAAAGACTTTTAGCACACCATTCTGCCAGCACTGGTCTGAGGAAAACGAGCAGTGATGGCCATAAAGGTTTCTAGAAGACCCAATGACCAAAAATTGATTGCAGCATTCACAGAGGCAGACCTGGCTGAACAGATGCCAGAAGAGATTTGCTCACTAAGATGGAGATAGAGAATAATTTTTCACTGGAGAAATTACAGCTGTACTTTGACCATGCTACCCAAGTCTTTGCAAGGCGGCCAATTCTTACATTGAGCAGAAGATAAAGGAATGGCTTACTCAGCTATAGCCAGGCAAGATTGATGGAAATAAAGTTTTAGATGACAACCTGAAAATGAAGTTGATCTAAAAAGTGATGCGCCTCAAAAGACTGAAATTTCTTATGTTCTCAATAATAAAAAGCTATTAACAAAGCATTTTTAAGAGTATTTTATCTGGTATATCATGGAATAAAGATCTAGATATAGGCAGTAATTAAAGATCAACTTTGATTTTGATAATCCTTTTTAATTGCTTTTTTAATTGTGGTGAAATTTTAAAACATTTCTGTGAAGTGCTCTGTGGAAAAAACGCTGATGTAGAGAGATTAACTAATCAAGATCTCTCTATTCTGTTTGAATAACTAGAAAGGAACTTTGAGTGGGTAAGTGTAAAATAAATCTTCTAACTAATGTATGGCTCCATGTAATCTCATCTCACCTTCTGGGAACAATGTATAACAAATTAAGCTTGGCTCATGAAATGTCATACAAATCTGGCAGCGAGATTTCATTTGGAGGAAAGAACTACTATTCTCTTGGTTCTTAACAGCCATAGAAAATTTCAATTACGTGAGCATCTTGACAAATTCTACCTCCAGGGTATGGAGGATTTTTTAAAAAGTTTTTTTTTTCTTTTTTACCAACTACAGTGGCCCAAAGAACATCGCCTTGTTGAACCATCTTGAGTTGTACTACGGCTTGCCTAGCCTCTTGGATAAGAAAACAGCCTTGGCAGAAGATTTGATTATAAAATAAAATACCAACAGATGAATATTTTATGTGGCATAATAAATGTCCTCAAAATAAGCAGTGAAATAAGTGTATTGTAATAACAGTGAACAATCTTGTTTCATCTTCTTCAAAATTTGATGAACCACTAAAGGACAGGATACACACCTTGAAGATAAACGTAATTAGACTATTAAGAAAAGAATAAATAAGATGACACAGAGAAAGATTCCTAAGGGAATGCAGAGTAAGAAAAATTGGAAACTTATACAAAAGGGATTCAAGTGAGGATGAAGCTGAGGAAGCAGAAGAGAAAAAAATGTAACAGAGAAGTATGCTCATGATATATACCAGATATATGTATGTAGATGGAGTTTTGCATCTGATTCTTCTATTGCTTTTACATAGAACTGGTTTCATTAAAAAATCTGGTAATTGTGTTAGATCATATTATGTGCTTGTTTTAAATAATTAATTCCTGGCAGCTGTGAGAGAGACTTAAGTCAGAGAAAAATATGCTAAATCTGTATGAATTTGGTAAATCCTGGATGTGCTAAAGGCTCTTCTGAGAGACTGGTCGAATTCTAACATTGTGAGGACTAGTGAAAGATTAAAAACATGCCTCCCACGTTGTGTGTTGTGTCTACGTGAGTTCCTCACATGAGAAACTCCTTACATGAGACTTGAAAGCATTGGTGATGTTTCAGGAGACAGATGTCAAGATTTTTATTTAAAAGGTGATTTGAGGACTTGCCATCACAGCTTGAAAACAAGGCAAACTTCTGAAGTGGCATAAAAAGGGTTAATAAATGCAAAATAGAGGAGTTAATAATGCATAATAGCCACGTGTACATTCCAAAGAGAATGGTCTGGAGAAAGCACATGTAGAGAAAAACAGAGAGAAAGCTCTTAAGGTGATGGACAGAGATGAGCTGCAGCAGACAATCAACAGTCCCAAAGAAGAACCCAAAGGGGGAAAATCCTGTAGAACTGCTGCTCAAAATATGTTGGTGGTTTTTTTGACAAAGTTACATTAGCACCACTACTGTCATGTCCACTTTCTCAGAGAGAGATGAAGGTGGTGCGAGTGGCCGTGTAGTTAGCAGTCAGAATCACTTTGCCAAGCCTTCTGCACCACGTGCAGCAGATGCTCTATTTCCAACCCCACATATCTGTAATGGATCCTTTCAAAAAAGTCACAGAAGAAGAAGAGCTGAGTGGTTCCCTCTCTATCTATACTGATCTCCCATGTTGTAGATGAGTGTTACCAGGTTTCGTTGTCTTTTTCAAAGGTTTGACATGAGTTAGGTCATGTGAATCACAGTTTCCCATCTTACCCGCAATAGTGGAAATCACAATTCTGCTGACGTGCTGTTTGGTGGTCAGAAGGTGCTCAGATACTGCAATGCTTGGGGAACACATTGGTCCTTCAGCATCGCCTATGCAGAACTACCCTCACTAGCTATAACTTAACTTCAACCCTGTGAAAATAGTATGTCCAAATCATTCTCAAACCTATTTAATTTATAGTTAACTCAATTATTACTCTATGAGTGTCCTGTAAACAGAGCATAGAAGCTGCTGACATTGTGCATCCCTGCCTGTCTTCTGTGACTCGAAAAGGCTATGTCTGATGGGTAGCTTGGACTAAACCATTAATGGTTAGGCAAGACAATCTCCCATCTAAATATTGTGTGTAGATATTTAATAAAAACAAGTGCAGCATCCTGCAAGGAAGTAAACTTCAACCAAACTTCAAATACCATCATTATTTAAAGTATCAACACACTTTATAATTTCTATTGGTAAAATTGAGAAGATTTCATTATTAATTAAGCAGCTAATTTTCTCTTGCTGTATGAAACAGGGAGAAGCCGCTAATTGCGTTTGAGATTCCCTTCAGCATAATTAGATCTAGGCAAATAGATAATCCCCTTGACACCCATGGCATCCATCAAACTTATTTTAAAGCAGTCATTTCATTTGGGGATATCACACCTGTAATAATTAGGCAAATGCATCTCATTCTCCTAAGGAATTATTTGGGTAACACATGGAATTACCTTGGAAAATGGACAAGATGAAAGACCGTTTGTAAAAATAATAGTATGGTTTCTATAATTAGAGAGAATATATTCTATTTTAATTTTCAAGTATCAGTTTAAAGTACAATGACAAAAATTATGACTAGACTATATTATTCAGGAGGATGAATTCTAGGTCAATGGATACAACTGCATTTGATAACAGCAGCTCCATCTTAAGCAGCTCTTTGAACTGAAAATTGATTCATAGACTGAAGTTCACCAGAAATTCATTTTTAAAATAAATGTTTTTTCTGACAATATAAACAGTTGGATTTTTACCATTCCTGAATAACAGACTTATTTTTCTGTTTTTAAATGTCTTTTCATTTTTAATTTCTTGTTATTATGTTTACTGTAAGTATGCAGTATAATATAAAGTATAAAAATCAGATTTTGTTTAGCTTAAAACACATTTTTCCAGATGGATTTTCTTTCCAGTTCAAAGCCATTTCTTCCCTATTTAAATAAACTTCATCAATTTTCATCAGTTCAAGTTAAAATACCTGTGTGCATGTATGCCTGCCTGAGGGATATAAAGGGAAAGATGCAGAAAAATTTTAATAACAGAAAAAGATGTCCTTATATGCATAAGATATTAATTGTGAAATTAGCTCTACTAGGTCGAAGTAGTTTACTCTTCTCTGTGGCTATACTGATTCTGGTATGTGAGCTAGTTTACTCTGGGGAGGGTTGCACTGCTCCCTGGGAGACACACAGCCCTTAGAGCTTCACTGATAGACCATGGGCATCATCTCCTTAGGAACCTGAGATCCTTCTTGTCATCAAGCACTCTAATTACTTCATGTTTAAAGGTGCTTTGTAGCAAGTCATAAGGGGGGTAAAGATGTTTTTGTTGAGGTTAAAACTGTTTTCCTACAATTTTTCAGTTTTCAAATCCCAAGGAGCACATTGGGAAACTGTAATACAGACAAGCTAAGTCGTGTGACTTAGCTGAGTAAATTGGAGGATCACTGGAGGTCAAGATGTCTTTGAGATAACTTAGTGCATGTCAAAGACTCCATTGCCCTCTGGACTTTAGATTTTAAGAATTTCTTAATTAGTACTTGATAAATAATCTATGATGATTTTTAATAGTAATCAGGAATTGGGAAAAATACAGTAGCTATTGGGGGGTAGTACTGATCCTGCGCTGATATCTATTTTACAACCTAAAACCTCAGTAACTGATAGAGGAATCAAAGTGAATAGCTGTTAATCAACGATCACATTTTTCCACCTTAGACGTTGCATTATCTAAACATTGATATCTAGAAAACCAGCTTGGGTAACAAAACTGATGTATAACGAGTGTGTTCCAGTATCCTGGAATCTGTGCATGTTTGATGGCATAAATATTACTCCATTCTGTAGCATCCTGTTCTGTGTGCTATGGCCACCTGACTTGGAAGAAATGGTGGGGCAGACCCATAAGAGGTATAACCTGATGATGATCCATCAATTAGATTGTTTCAATTTCCACCAGCTACAATTCTATAATTCCAGCATTATTATCATGTTATGTCCAATATAAAAAATAAGTACCACTGAGAGAAGAGAAGAAAGCTTTGGTGTGATTTGTCCTTTTGTAGGCACTTTAAACAATTAACGTATATGAACTCTCCAAAATGCAATGCTAACAAAGACAAAGAAGAACAAGACAAAGAACATTCCTTGATTTAGACAACACGATTTTTTCACAGAACTTTCGTAAGTTTTTTAAAATAAAAAAAAAAAAACCCAAACCAAACCAAGACAAAAACCTAAAAGGAAAAAGAAAAGGGGGAAAAAAAAAAAAAAAGAAGAAGAAATTTTGCTCTCGTGGGCTTCAAATGAACACTTGCTAACGTCACCTGATAGTCTTTTGCTGATCTCAGTGGGATTTGAAGTGAGCTTCTGGACATAAATATCTTAAAGCAGTACAAATAAGAAGAGCTTTCAATTTAATGAGAAAAAAACCCCAAAATCTCCAGAAAAAGCGTTTTCAGCTTAGATTAATACAAACCGTTTCTTTTCTCCTTTGTGTGTGACACAGTTCTCTAGTTTCAGGGGACAAGAGTTTTGTCCAATGCCTTATGAAACCTTTGGGTTGTTTATTATTCATGTTTGCTTCAACGTTCTTCCCTGATGCAAGTTGATCTCTTTGTGAAAATGACATTTTGAAATACAATAGTAAGATCATTTACTATGACTACTTCTTCTTTCAGTTCTCTTTCCACTCCCCACCTTTATCCTGGCTGAAATTGTTTCTAAATTCGCATCAAACACCATGAATAGTTTTGATTTCTGCAGAATTTTGTAATTGAGTGAAGCTATTATTTGCCATATAATTTTTCTATGCTTTGCATAGACACCATGCTTGAGAGTTTAGTAAAATTGTTGTGTTCAATAGTTTTCTTTAAAGTCACCTGAGTCTTTAGGCTAACCTGCTGTTTCACACAAGTTACAAAATTTCTGCCTCGCCTTGCACAAAGAAATCTTACTTCTTTTTGTGGATTCCTACAGCTAGATCATGATTTTCTTCTTGTAGGCTTCTACACTTTAGGTGCAAAATTAAATGCAACCAGGTTTTAACTAAATGCTCATCACAATCACAGAGAAGCTGGCAAGCAGCACTGCTTCTGTCCAATGAAATCGTGTTACCTTTGATCGAGAACCAGGACTTTGGGATAGAGCGGAGATGGTCTTTACCTTAACACCAACTTGGGCCATAGCCAACATATCTACTCATGCCTTACAATTTGGAGACACTCCTAAGTTTAATAACATAGATACAGCCAATGCATCCCACCTTTACCACCAAGTTCGGAGTCTCATAAGATAGGTTCAGCTCAATCTCATCCTGTAAATATAAATACACCTTTTGCCACAACGTGTCTCCTTAATAGGAAACAGCCTCCCCAGTCATTCATCACTTGGAATGATACACACAGGTGCTGAAGTGCAGCTGTTGATAAAGGTCGATGCCAAATTATTTTCCTGAGGTGAGTTGGCTTTCAGTTATGCTGAGTTTTTGTTTTCTACTCCTTTCTTGCCTGTTTTTTCTTTCTTTTTCTTTTCTTTTTTTTTTTTTTTTTTTTTTTTGTTAAGAGGGTGGGGAAGAAGACAAGAGTTGAGGTTTTAAAACCTTTTTTTTATTCTTTAAATAGCAATGTCTGAAATTTTCTTTTAATCATAGCAGATGGATCTGGTCATTCAGTAGTTTGTGAGGCTGCATTAACACCATGAAAATGTGTTGCTGTTTGAAAATAGTTCTGAGAATCTCAGGTTAAAACATTCCTTGCTTGCTCTTTTGATTGAAACCAGGAGATTCCAATCCCTTTCATTTCCAGCTTTGATTTCCTCCCTCACTCCATCTCTGACATTGGGACAATTTTTTTGAAAAGTTGTAGATGTCTGTCTTGACATGGTTTCTGGGACTCACCAAGAATGGAAAAAACCTAACTTCCAAACCTTCTCCTGTTAAGTCCACAACTCAGCCTCCTATTTTCACAGTCCAGATAAGAGTCACAAACACAGGAGCCTGGCTGAGTTCCTGTGACAGTGACAGAATGGAGGTAGGTGTCTCTCAGAAGTTCCTGTTAAAGTGCTTCCACTTTCTATAAATAATTAAAAAGTCATTAGGGCAGAGACTTAGAATATGATCTTCCATATGATCTGTAGAAAAGCATTAACTATTTAACCAGGTTGTCTCTTTGTTCCAATGAATATTTAATTATTTCGTATTAAGTGGAGACAAATTCCCCTCAGTTTTCTATATGAAGCAGTATGCGAAAGCAGTAATCTATTGTAGGCTGTCTATGCAATCTGTCATACATGCTGTCAGTTCTGGGTTCTTTCCCGCTGGTAAATGACAATGATGCCACCTGTTCCAACATGACCATCATGTTCACATTGTCACCGTTGGACAACTAGAAGTCAAGATATCAGTTTAAGCTGGTTTGTGAGGATCCCTCTTTCTTCCACTGAGGAGAGCTGGATACTACTTGAAAGTGTTTCTTGTTGCCCATTTTACTAAAATACCTCCGGACAGAATTAATTTCTTCACAGATTGTTTCTAGTTCTCTGTCCAGAGAGAAAATCTAGATGATAAACTTCAACTAGGCATCTCAATTTTAGATATACATAGTTAAGGGAAATGAGACTCATTTGTTCTTTAAAACGACTAGACTTTGTCAACCTTTAATTTTTAGCTGGTAATTGTAAATGGTGTATCACAGTACATCAATGGGCACGATATTGAATTATATAGTTTTAGTTTTGCAATGAAGGTAATACAGTCAAAGAGTAGCCTGGTCAAGGAATATTGAGCCCTGAAAGTCAATCGTAGAATGGTAGAATCGAATGATGTGTGTTTGAAGGGACCTTAAAGATCCTTTTGTTCGAACATCCACACCATGGGCAGGGACACCTTCTACTAGATCAGGTTGCTAAATGCCCCATCCAACCTGGCCTCATAAAGCCAAGAAGAATAATCTACTTCATTAGTTAATTAAGGTTATTGGCTAGTATTTAGATGGGACAAATCAGAAAGACTTCTGTTTCTTCTATGGTGCATAAAACTGATTTTTGACAAGGGAAGGATGTTTTGCCAAATGTCTCATTAGAATTTTATCAGTATGTTTCTCCTCATTTCTCTCGTAGCTGGAAAAGGTGCTCACAACAGCCTCTGTTTAATAGAACGTCCTGGCTAGAGACCTCAGAGGTTTTGGTTTCCCCATTAATTGAAGACTTTATTTGGAGATTGCCAGAAGCCAGCACGATTTCAGAAAAAGCCGGTGGGCCACAGCATGACAAAGAGACTCCCAAAGAAGGAGGGTTATGGCGCTTCTTTCCTTATATAAGAGCAATCCCACAGCTCCCAGAGCCGGCGAGGGTGGTAATGCGGTTGGCATGTCATAGCCTCTGACTCCTGTTAAAACAGTGACAAAGACTATCCATCCCGGTGTGCCAAATGAACATCCAAGTACATAACAATTCAACCCCTCCTTCCTCCCAAATTGCTAAAGCAGCTTGAGACAGTCGCTTCCTTGACCTTGTAAAATCTCTGCAGCATTGCAGAAACAACCAGTTCTTCTTTGTAGTAGGAGAAGAGGAGGTTTTTTTGGAAGGTGGGGTGTTTTTATTTTATTTTTCCACCTTGCCCTCCCTCCTCCTTTCCTCAAGCAAATCCCCATAATAAATAAAGTTACACTTCAGGACTGGATTACGCAGACTGTTAGGTTTGCATGCCAATGTTTACTTTAAGTTAAAAATGATACTTCTGAGAATTCAAATAACCTGTTTAAAGTATTTCCAGGCTGTTGCTTTGCTTGTATGTGTTTTGGCACTGATTCCCTCCACGAATATGTCAGTTTTGAAGGAGAGATGAATACTGTTCAGTTACAGCCTTTGCCTATTGATCATACATTCAACATTTCTTGACTCTGTTTATGTGCAGTTTTGGAGGGATTCAGGCAAGCTTAAGAGGACTTGCTGTAGAGAAATTTTGTTGATGAGACCTTACCCCTTTCAAGGCAAATACTCTTGGATGGCAAATAGTCTAACGGGGGAGTACAAGCGCCCACAGCACTGCTTATTCATAGATCAGAGTAGATAGTCAGAGAAGTCCTTCTTGACCTCAGAATTTATATATCTATCAAAAGGTTTCAGTTCAAGATTTCATTGCAATGGCTTGTCTGGGACTGAGATGAAACGACTGCAGAATGCCTGCCTCACCTGACATCCTCTGGAAGATATTCCTTTCCATAGCTCTCTTTTCTCCAAAAGCCAGCTTGCCTGATATCCCTGAACAGCATGCCGGATCCTGTACTCTCAGCTTGATTCAACCTCTCCCGAGGTATGTGTATCCTGTGGCTGCATACACCTGAGTTGGCTCCTCACAAGTTACTCCTGGAATCAAGCCTGAAAGCAGATACAGGCCAGGGACAGCTGAGCTGACTTTAATTGAGTCAATTGTGTGTAAAGCTTATTAACTCAAGCTGAAAACAGAGTAAACATGGCTGTGGCTATAGATACCTGAACTGATGCTATACATCAACACCTTGGTTTGTCTTGGCATGAAGATCTTCTTAACCCACTCTATTGCACTTATATGGACTTGATAGACTCATTTTTTTTTTAGCGCATTATTTCTTTCCCGCCTCCATTATGCCTTGGTCTTTGATAAATTTAAATTGGGGCAATTTCTATATGGCAGCAACCTCCTCTGAGAAGTACGGAGCATACTCACTCATTTCTGCAAGTTTTAGAATCAGAGAAAGAGGTTAGAGATGGCAAATGATGAAATCTGTAAGCGAAATTATTTTTTTGCCAGTTATGATTTTCTCTAATGGTGTCCAGGAGTAGTCCATCTGTTCCTCCTGGAGTTTTTGAAAGGTTTAGGAAATCAGCAAGTAAGATAGGTAGAATATCCTCCAACATTATCTTGAAAGCAAGCTGAAGATCACAGTTTTTCCATCCATTCCATCTAGAAAAAGAGATGATATTTATTCTTGGGAATAATTTGTAGAAGAACTTTACAGACTTTGCTTCCACAAAGTTTCCTTAGACTTCGTGTTTATGTACTCCTTGAGGACATAGTAGAGCAAGAAAATGAGTCTGGAAAGTAACTGGACTTTCTGAATACTTGGAAGAAATGTAGGAACAAATCTATTCAGATATATTTTATTATGTTTTAAATAATGAGTGAATACAAGATGAAAAGTTGGTCGAGTTAATTAACATGTAGTCAAAGAAAAAATGAAAACATAACAGGAGTTTTAGAAATGACTTGACATGGAGATAAAGGAATAAGTCATTAATTGGTTATCTTGTTAGGGCTATAGAAGGAGTCCTAACAAGGTCACCATGACTTTGACAGTGACCACAGCTATATTGCTTTTAGGAACTGAAAGGGAGAATGGTGATAAGGAAATTGGATAGGCAATTATGCAAAGGTCAGGAGGGAGGGTCAGATGATTGCCAAGCTGGTCAAAGGGCAAGGCATGTCATCAAAATGGCTGAAATGATAGTTGTCTGTTAACTCATTGTCCCTTTTCAAACTGACATCAAAGAAAATGGAAAGCACTGATAATCTCGCTAAGAAGATAATTAAGCAGATGGGCATAAAAATTAAAAAGATAGATAAATAAGCTTATGAATAATGTACCAGAAAAAGAGATGCAAATGTAAATGTTGAAGTATGGACAAGCTTAATAGCGACAGCTTGCAGGCTTTGCTAACTTGGAGATTTTAAATAATGGAAATATGAAGATTTTAATTCTTAATGATGTAAATGAATTCAGTGGTGCGGAATGACACGGCCCTTGATCTCCTGTTTCTGAAAACAGTTTTGTTTATCTATTTTGTGGCAACAGGAGTAGATGTGAAACAAGAGTCAGCCTTCTCTCTTCAAACTGTTCCAGCATCTCAGCATGTAGCATGTCTTTTGAAAGTTTCTTCTTGGCTCCATTCATC
Organism: Bucorvus abyssinicus; assembly: GCA_009769605.1. NCBI lineage: Eukaryota > Metazoa > Chordata > Aves > Bucerotiformes > Bucorvidae > Bucorvus > Bucorvus abyssinicus. The sequence goes on from CM020025.1 coordinate 5,189,308, forward strand.
TCTCCCCTTCTCCCCACTGCAGCTGAATGCAGGTGTGGGTTTACTGGGGAGACACAAGCCTCTTTCCAGCAGTGGGATTCTCCTCCGTGTGGTTTATGCTTCAAACTAGTCCAACTGCAGACTTGCAATGGCAGATCTCATCCATTAAGATTAAGACTGTGCCTGCCTCTAGCTCACAGCACTATGAACATCCAGCTGGAGCCAAGGGCTTACACATTGATCCCACAGTCTTGTGAGTTTAGTTCAGCTTAGTTCCGCAGCCTCAAGATGTGCCTAAGTGCATATGAATTAAATAAATAAAGAAGAAGCAATATATCTTACTTAGAGAGTAGGTGGGTTCTCATTTTTTTCTCAAGGGAATAAGTGTTTCTCAGTTAACATCAGTTAACTTGTCATTCCGTGAAGCAAAGAGTTGCATGTGAATAAAGGTACCTGATATTGCTGTAATTATTCCCATTTCTATAGAGGAATTGATAGCATTCCTTTCTATGGCATAAATTCTTTCATATAAAGATTGTAGATTGCACCTAAGGTGTGTTCATGAAGGGAGTATTGCATCACTTCATCAGTATAATTAAAATATAGAAATATGGGCGGGGGGAGGGAACAGATGAAACAGAAATATGACAACTCTTTTGGTACCTTTGCTTTCAGATTGACTCAGATGACTTGTGTCAATAGAATAATAATCACGGATTAATCTTTCTTTTGAGCTAAACAAAACCAATAAATTTCCAGATAAGTAGAATTTTCACTGGAAGTTCATGGCAGTTGTTAAACAAAAAAAACCCCAAAAAACCAATGACCTGCTGGGTAGGACAGCCAGAATATCTGTGTTCAGGTCTGGATACACAGAGCAGGGAGTTGAACCTTAATTGTCTTTCACTGCAGATGTGTCCTGTACACCAGGAGACTGGAGAAGGAAAATCTTTAATTCTCTCCTTTTCTAAGATCAGCCATACATTTCCATGGAAATTTTCATTTCCCATTAAGCGACACTTTCCAGTGAAAATCTGTCTTTTCCAATTCTAGTGATAGCATGAATTTCAGAGAACTTCAACACTTTTGCAGAAAAACAGAATCTCCTGCAGCTGTAATTCTGATTTTAAAATTTAGCTCTCCATTTCTGTTCTGCAGATGCTCATGCAGTGTGGGACAGAGTCTGCCTCATTACATATTTTATGTATATCAACAGTTTTGGCACCTACTACAATGTTCCTATGTGCAATGTGAAGAGCTACAAACCTCTGAAGCTCTCCAGAGTGAGATCTCATGTATCTAAATTAGATGATTTTAAGCATTATGAGACGTGCCTCTGATGGCAGAAAGCCTCTGAAGGCTTTCAAAGCCTTTCTGTTGACCATATAGGGAATTTAGGTATTTAAGAAAGCTTTACTTAACACCTACAACTAGATGCAAAGCAGATGTCTAACTTGTTGACTGGATCGCTGCAGCCATGCCCTTCTTCTCTTTGCATTAGTGCATCGACATTATGAAAACAGCCAATGAAAACTCTTTAGACCTTGTTAACTCTGTGTTTAATTCTACCACAGGGATGTTCATGGGAATGGAAAATCAGAGATGAATCTGACCCATTAATTTATTAATGGGAGGAGATTTTTCATGTTTACATCATTGACATAGTGTAAATCAGTCACAATGCAAATCTCCTTAACAGGGAACCTTGGGGTCCCTCCCAGCTTCTCTCAGAGCACTGTATTGTGATACCATAGGAAAGTGATCTGTTTGATTCCACCTAGGTTTCATGCTTATGATTGTCAACTAACAGCAGAATGGATAAGGACAAGGCTGTATTTATGATGCCAGCTCAGAAGTGGACTAGCTCCCAGCTTATTTCAAGCAAGAGTCATCTTACTTTGTCTGAATCTAAAAACTGCACCTGGATCTGACCCCAGGATTTCAGTTTTGCATCCAATGAAATGTCTTTCAAATACCCCTGGAAGTTGTTGATGCCCAGAAACCTTAATGGTGACTTAGTTCGCACATACCTCTGAATTTGTTATAAAACAGAAAAGTAAGGGAAGAAAAGAAGAAACAAATGATCTCAGGGCCCTGAAGAAGAATTTTCTTTTGTATGCCTGCTTGGTAATGGCTGTTATCCAGTGTTTTGGATACAAGTTTTTTCCTTTGTGAGTTTTCGTCCTCGTGGATTAAATTGTGAAAGACTAACCAGCAGATCTAATTGTTCGTTGTCCTGTGGTCATTACTTCTTCAGAGTCCCCTGTCTGAAGCCTCCAGGCACACTCATGAGATACAGGCTTCCTTTCAAGCACTCCTTGGAAGAACTGGACTCCCTGTAGCAATGCTCTTTCACCTTGTCCTCACTCTTTCCTCCTCGTATTCCTTAGGTGTCTTCAGAGGATTCCCCAATGCCCCTTGAGCATATGTCCTATAGTGTAACTTCTCCAGAATTCGCACGCAAAGCATGAACAACTGTGCGTGCGTTTACCAGAGTACGAGAGTGAATAAATGGTGCAGAGGCTGAGCAAAAAGTTTTTTGCTCTTACTTGTCACAGCCTTAAGACTCACAGGGAAGGTCACTCTGTGCTTGGACAGAAAAGGCATCTTCACTGTGCACCTTGCCTCACCAGGATCCTCATGCAATCCTCTCAATCTCAAGAGCTTGAAAAAAGGCTGCTCAGGTAAGATCAGCACCATCTCTTCTGTGACTTTCAGCCGCCTTTGTCCAGTCATTCTCCGATCAGCAGGGTGATAACAGCCTTCGGGCTCTGCTGCCAGGGTGGCACCTCTCCTGACAAACCTGCTGCCCTGGCTGGTTTCACATCTTAGAGGTTTGTCTCTGGTTAGAGGATCATCCTGACTTTCTGATGTGCTGGCAGGTCTGAGCATTCACCTTTGGGGATTCCACCCTCTACAGTGATGAGGAGGCTGAAGGGTACATGCAAAATTGCTCACACTTCTTTGCACTCCACTTGGAAGTTGGTAAGGTAAGGTCATTTTAAAAAACATTTCTTGGAGCATATCAGAGACTGCTCTAAAGTACACTAGCATTTGGAGAAGCCCTCTGATGAATCAACATCCAGCAACAAGAGGTGCCCAAAGTCCCCATTGCCATACAGACCGACCTTCCCCACAGTGCAAGCGTCATTTTCCACGCCATTCCCAGAAAGCTGAGGACATGGGGATGTGCAGTGTGTTACTTCCTTCTCACTGCAGAAAAGCTGATGTTAAAAGCTCTCCAGGTTCCCAGATTTTAAGCTCTATTTATAACACCAAAGCACTAAGGTCTTTTTCATAGTTTTAATGCCACCGCATCATTTAATGCACTGCCTTAAACTGCCAAAAAATAATACTGCCAATCAAGGCAACTATATTTTATACACAAGCTATGACTTACTTCTTCCTAGTGGTGTTAATCAGATTTCATTTATTTTTATAGCATTAGGGACATTAACATTACCCTCTGGAAATATTCCCTATCTATTTGTCCTTGGATAAGGTATCTCCTGTATTAGGATAACTTTTCTTCCCGAAGACAAATGTTTCCCAATAAAGCCATACTGTTAACCTGTAACAGCGGCAACATGAAATAAATTCAGTTGTCAAGTAAACTTTAAAGGGGGAAATTAAAAATTAAAAAAAAGAAAGAGAGAGAGAGAGAGAAACCCAGGACACGGATTAAAATACTGTTGAATTCTTCTTTGTGCTCCCCAAAAGCATTTATCTTTCTGGCTATCTCACATGATTGAATAGCAGAGAAGTCACCTGAAATAATGTAAAATGACAGAAGATGCATTAGCATCGCAGGGTAAAGTGTTTGTTCACAGGAAGAGGGAGACGTTCAGATGTCTTTCATACTGCGGCTTGCAAAAGACATTGCTATGGATGAAATACCCTTGAAGTTTCTACATATGAACTAGAGGATGGACTTCAAGTCTGCAAATATTTATGGGTGCCTACATCTCTCAGTTCCTGTTCTGTTCATGTCAAATTTAGGGCTCATCGATGGCCATTGAAATCAATGGAAAACTTCCTGTTGGCTCCAATGAGTTTTTCAGCACATCCTGACTTCTTTCAGGTCTTGGTCCAGAAACATGCTTCAACATCTGTTTATCATGTAGGCAGTTCTACTGCGGTATAAGACAGCTTTCCTAGGTAATGTCCATTTGTCTGCCCCATGTTTTTCTCCTTTTTTCTTTTCTCCTATTTTTCTTTCCTCTGACTTTTCTCTACTTCTCTACTGTCTTCTGACAGCAAAAGAAGCGAGTTGTTTAAATCGTAAGGTACAATCGGCAAAGTCACTTTAAAAGTTGATTTTTCTCAATTTTTATGTCCCCTCGAGAAGGTGGTTTTCATAGCAAAACTGATAAAGGTGTGGGTTATTTCATGAGTGCGGGAAAAATGAGTCATACAAATGGTGGAAGTCAAGAATGACAGAGTGAATAATTTAATGTTTATCTTTCCTTTGATGTTTTCTTGTTGATTTTTGTTTGTTTCCTTGCTTGCTTTACCCCATGTGACACTGAAAATATCCGAAAACTGGTTCTCTTGTTTTTTTTTTTTCCCTTTTATCTAGATATCTTGGTTCTCTGCTTATTACTTCCTATTTTGAAATGTCGGTTTCATAATGATGACCAAATTTAAAGGGAGCTGGCTTCCTTTCCTAATTCTTGTCCATGTTAAACACTGTTTAGAATATATATTATTCCCTACAGATTATGTGTTTTGCATTTACTCAATCTTAATCCCATGGTGATATCCTCTGTGATACCAATTTCTCAGGGTCAGTGTCATCCATGTTTCTAACTCTTCCCCTCTCCACAGATGGGCAAAGTGAAGAAAGCTGTCCATTACATGGAAATAAAACAAGAATAAAGGGCTGAACCTCAGAGAAGTTCAGTTCCCTCTCAGGCACCAAAATCACCCTCAGATAAAGGAAGTATTTGCATAAATTTGTTATGATTTATTTATATATGTGGATATATGGAAAATACATATCAGTAATTTGTGGCTGCACAGGTTCTGTATTTCAGGACTGGATTATATTTTGATATTATAATAGTCAGAAGATAATAAAAGGATTAAGGAAATTATTCTTGGCTGTAGGACTACCTGGGTTCGGTTCCCCTCTTTAGCAAAAACTTTTTGGTGCAGTTTCTCCACACCTTTGGTTCTCACTTGCAATTTTATCACAACAACACTGTCCTTCCTGCCTTTCAGGGACAGACAAAAACTAAAGTTCTGGGTGTGCTCCAATTTGGAGGCAAGGAAGCCATATCTTAACACAAATAACTGGAGCCCTTGAAGCTCTCTCCATGGGTGCACTCAGAGGAAATGCTGTTATTTTTTTCTGGGAGTACTGGGAACAGCATTGGAATAGAGGAGTACACTGGTGTCTGGAGCAAGTCCTAGGGATCCACCTTCTCCAGCTACTTCTATTTTATCTTCTATGTATGGGCAACAAAAAAAAACCCCAAAACTTACTCTCTTGCTGGGATTTTTGAGAAGTTTTTTATTATTATTATTACTCTTTAAAAGTATACTACTATTAAAACACACTATCCTTGTTGAGCAAAAGATGTTCCATGCTCTTCCACTGTGAGGTTCATCAGCTAAAACTTGACATCTGCTTAGCAAAACAATGCAGTTCAAGGGCAGTCTATAGGAGAACCAGAGCAGGTTGTATCTATAAACAGATGCATTTTTTGTGGCATTTGCCTGTAAGAAATACCTGATTGTCTGACCCTTGCTCATCTTACTCAGGCGTATATATCTTGTCACTGTCACCGGGGTGAACTGAACAGGCTTTGGACCCCTGTCCTGCTCAAAAAAGCTGTCATTACCTTGCCTTAGTCACATTTGTAAGAGTCTCTGCTCTGCTGTTCTCTGCTGCTGAAATTTGTTTGGTTTCTCTCTTGGACTCTTGATTCATTTTCCATCGCATTTTCTGACCTTTGAGACAGTAAACGGCATCTCGTCACGTAACCCCAAAAGATCTGACAGGATGCACTTCTGTGCCCTAAACCAGCGTTTTGGTGTGTGTTCTCTTTGTAGTTTCAGAGGAAAGAGGAAGAAAGGGGGTTGAAAAAGAGGTTGGGAGCTTTTATAATTATAAGAGCTTTTCTTAGGGCTTTAGCTAACTATTAAGAAAATATGTTTCTTATTTTAACCTCTGGAGTGCCCCAGGCCTCACAAGGATATTTCACATACATAGATTTTTGCGGTAGGATGTAGGTCATGCTATTGCACTGATTAGCATGGACTTTGCCTTTCAAGATATGCCTCTGGGTGGGATGTTCTTCCAAGGGGTAACTGGATTAGTCACTAGGTCAAAGAATAAGTGCTCAGTTCTTTGTGGCCTAGAAATTCAATACCTTGTCCCAAGCTGGAGCCATTGAGCCTAACAGATGAACTCTTTCTGAGACCTTGCCCAACATCTACCTGTTTCATGTTTAAACAACAGGAAAATTACTTCTAGCATATGTCTGACACAGCTCTTAGACAAGGTTGTTATAAGGCGAGGTGGTTGCCTATGAGTTTTGTCTTAGTGTTCAACGCATTTTCTGAGATACTTTATAAGCTAAGAAATCTCAAATCCATTAAGAAGTGTGAGACACATAAAAAATTGAATTTCTCTTCCAGCCTGATGTCTTAATCCATTTCTAACTAAACGTTTTACACTGTGTTTAGTGTTAGGGACATCTGCAAATGAGCACACACATGCACACATTGCACTAAGCTTCTTTTTCTCTTTTCCTACTTTCACAGTTAAGGGTTTTCTTCTCACTTCCCTCACCCCTTTTAATGTCTTTTAAGAGAAAGATGCAGTCAGCAAAAACTAGCATTCTGTGGCTAATGTGAATCAAGAAGGATGTGTCATATATAATGAGACATGAATAGCTAAGGAGATTGCACAGCCTGTATCATAGGCACATGGAATTGGATGGTGAATCCTGCTTTATATAGGTCAGCTTTTTGCTAAAACATATGATCATATCCCTAGTTCCAGGCTAAATGTACTAATGGACAATTTATATCATCCTTATTCATGATAACACTGTAGTTTAGATTGTCTCTCTTTGGCATTCAACTTCCAAAACTATTTGTAGACCACTGTGCTTATTCTAGACTTATGCCCCCTTCCAACTTTCCTCTCCTATTTTAAACTAATTTTATTGGAAAGGCATAATCAGCCTTGTCCATATTACTCCAGACAAAGGCTGAGGTGTGCTTGCAAATGGCCATCTTCCTTGTCTCTGTGAGATACAGCTAACTGATGCAACACCCTTAAATCGCTAATTGCTTTTTTTCATGGCCAAATCACTTTACTGGCTCATTCTCATTCTAGTTGGGAAAGATTACATTTTCCTCTGACGTCCAAAAATTAGGCATCTAGTGTAAGTAAGTGAATGGTCTAGGGTCTCTATCAATCTAAAGGATGGGAAGAGGGGCCTCAACACATGTTTAATTTTACCATTTCAGATGAAATTAAATACCTGTAGAACTCTTTCACTTAACCTCATACCAAACATGACTTAAGTTAGAATGGAAGAGCTCAGCTCTTCTTGGTCAACTACAACACCCACAACTGTCTCAAAGTCATTTCATAGGAAAAAATTGTTCATTTGTCCCCACATGTGAAACAGAAACACTGCAATGTTGTGGAAGAACTCAGAGAGATGAGAGAAACAGTGTCATCTAGTTCATACTGCTATTACCTATGACTCGATGAGCTACAGTCAAATATTTTTACTTTCCTGTGTTATGTAGTACACTGCGTACCTCCATCTCAGTAGACTGGCTACTGCAACCTTGGTCCTGCCATTAAGTTCATACAGTCCATGCAGTATTTTATACAGAGCTTGGGGTCAATAAAAAATAGCCAGCTGGGCACATCTTAGTGTTACCATCTGAACAATACAATCCCCTACTTGCAACAGAGGCACCGACTACAGGCATTCTTACAGCAGGGATATGTAGGAGTAGGAACCTGGAGTAGTGTTATTAGCCCAAACTGTACCTCTTCGTGAGGACATTTTTAAAATAATTTTTTTTTCCAACACTGAGGGTCTTTAGTTCCCCTGTATGTCTGCCCAGAAGGTCTGTCACATCGTGTCCATGGAAATACTATAGCAATTGTCTTTCAGTATTATTGGATAGTACTTTGTGGTTAAACTGAACCAACAACTGTTCATCTGCCACAGAGGCACTTTAGGAAATCAGTCATTTGTCCTGAAAGAGGCACAAACTTATAACTGGGGCCTACTGAGACTTTTCTTCCTCTGCTGCTGCTTCTTCTTTTTGTTCTTCTTGTTCTCCTCCTCCTTCTTCTTCTTCTCCTCCTCCTCCTCCTCCTCCTCTTCCTCCTCCTTCTTCTTCTTCTTCTTCTTCTTCTTCTTCTTCTTCTTCTTCTTCTTCTTCTTCTTCTTCTTCTTCTTCTTCTTCTTCTTCTTCTTCTTCTTCATCTTCCCCTCTTCTTCTTCTTCCTGTTCTTCTTCCTCTTCTCCTCTTCTTCACCCACCCCAGGTATTTCTAAATGTTTTGAACATCACATTTGGATTACCATTGTAGCAGCTGATTGAGCAAATGACATTTCATTAATGATTGGCACAGCCCAGGATGCTGGACAGGAAAACAGAGGTGGGCGATGAGGAAGGATACATCAATTTTAGTGACACCTGAAAGTCATCCCTGTCAAGAACAGACAGTGAAGAATAGATCTCTCGTCCTACCTGCTGTTTATTTATCACAGACATTAAGCAAATACTTTCCATTAATTTGAAATCAATGGTGTTACAATAATAAATAAAATACAATTTAACCCTACCTTGCAAATTAAATTACTGCACCTGAATTAATATTGTCTTTTTTATAGTACCATCATTTTTTATGGATGTAAGAAGTCAGTCTAAAAATTGAGATATGAGAACTTGATCTTTTACACCAAGGCCGTGTTCAAGTCTTAAACAGTCATATTAGCACAGCGTGTTCCTTGGGTCTAAAAATAACCCACCTTTTTCCAGATAGCTATTAACCCTCTCTTATTTCTTAGAATTTATTTTTCCTCCTACTGTTACCACAAAGCCACCCACCTGTTTCGAACTGTACTCCTGTCTACAAGTGCTGATGCTAAAGACAATTTTTATGTAAGAACATGCATTTTCATTCCCACATAATCTGAATTTACTATGTATACACATTATTATGAATCATTTATACAGAAATAAAGTCAGGCAAATATTGGCTCCTTAACCTTTCTTTAAACTAAAAACAAAAATGAGGAGGAGGGGGGGTGTGTATGTCTGTGTATGTGTGACAAATTTAAAGTTTCCCAAAGGGTGAAGAAACTCTCAAAAATACTAAATTAAATTTCCTTTGCTCTTCAGGTTTTCATTATTTTTGATCAAAACCAAAGTTAGTTGTGATTGTTATCAATTGTTCAGCCTGGAGAAAAGAAGGCCCTGGGGAGACCTATTGCAGCCTTTCAGTATTATAAAAGGGGCTTGTAAGAAAGACAGAGAGAGATATTTTATCAAGGTGTGTAGTGACAGGACAAAGGGCAATGATTTTAAAATGAAAGAGGGTAGATTTAGATGGAATGAAACAAAGAAATTCTTTATGATGAATTTTTAATGATGAATTCTCTCCTCATCTTTTGAAGTGTTCAAAGCCAGGTTGTTTGGGGCTCTGAGCACGGTGACCTAGCGGAAGTTGTCCCTGCCCATGGCAGGGGGTTTGGACTAGATGATCTTGAAGGTCCCTTCCAACCCAAACCATTCTATGATTCTGTGATTTTAGATTTCTCTGGTTAATTTTTTTCATATCTTCCCCTCTTTCAACACAAATAAAAGAAAACAGAAGGGGAAAAAAAAATGAAGAATGACCTTTGGAGTAAATTATCTTGTTTTTCAATGAGATAGCACTTTGTTTCTTTCTTCCTTATTATTTCTCTCTCTCTTTATTTCTGTATTTCATACAAAGTCCATTTTCCCCCTCTGGATCTATATAAGAAAAGATATAGACATCCCTTGTACTTTGTTACTGGCACTGTGTACGTTAGTCCTTAAAACACCTGATTTCATCACAACTGATTAGAAAGCAACTATTTTTCCCCCAGATTTTTCTTTCTTTGACGTAATTCTAAATTTGTTTTTAACAATTGAGTACAGGAAGAAATTCAATGGATAAACAGTTTGACTTCTTAATAGGAAAGTGTTTTCTTAAAGTGTAAAGACCAAGATTGTAAATACATTTTTGATAAAGATGTAAGTTTCAGTTTTATTCTCGAATTCTATAATATAAATTGGTCATTGCAGGTACCTCATACGGCTAGTGGAATAGCTTCACTGCTAAAATAGTATGTTATTTTCAGGTAGAAATATTCACACTTTTACACAGTGAAGAAACATTTACTCATCTAAAACACAGAGGATACTTTCACTTCATATTTCACAAACACAATTTTTTTTTGCTTATGTCTTTTTTTCCTGTTTAACACTTCAACAAAAACTGGTATCCATTGTCATTAGAGGGAGGCCACAATCACACATTCTGAGTCATAACTCAACACTTTTTACCTTCAAAGCAGTTTGCGAAAAATCTGAGTGACAGTCTTGTGAAGCAAAGCAGCATAATAATTCCAGAGTTAAAATGGCTTAAATGAGGAAAAGAGATTTGAATACTGTCACACAAGCACAGGCATTTGCAAAGACATGTCAGCCTATCTATTTTGGAAATTTTTTTCTTGGACTGGGTGGAATAGTATTCAGGAGTTGCCTGTCTTGTGCCTATAGGGATCATGTATGGGTAACTTAGGCTGCTTTCAGGCAGCTAGAGTTCACAGAATCACAGAATCACAGAATCATCTGGTTGGAAGAGACCTTTAAGATCATCGAGTCCAACCGTTCACCCTGCACTGCCAGGGTCCCTAAACCATGTCCCTCAGTGCCACATCCACAGATCTTTTAAACACTTCCAGGTATGGGGACTCCACCATCTCACTGGGCAGCCTATTCCAAGGCTTAATGACCCTCTTTGTAAAGAAGTACTTCCTGATATCTAATGTAGATCTCCTCTGACACAACTGAAGGCCATTTCCTCTCATCCTGTCATTCGTAACATGGGAGAAGAGACTGACTCCCACCTCTCTACAACCTCCTTTCAGGTAGCTGTAGAGAGTAATAAGGTCTCCCCTGAGCTTCATTTTCTCCAGACTACCCCCACCCTCCCTGCCCAGTTCCCTCAGCTGCTCCTCATAGGACTTGCTCTCCAGACCCTTTACCAGCTTTGTTGCCCTTTTCTGGACACGCTCCAGCACCTCAATGTCCTTCTTGAAGTGAGGGGCCCAAAACTGGACACAGTACTCAAGATGAACTTGGGCTCCAGTGACTCATTAATGTTGTCATTAATAAGATCTATGTTAGGTGCTAGAAGTTGCTTTAAATGAGTGTTGTGAAAACATGGTGAACTTATTGAATGTTTCAGAGAAAACACGTGCTCCAGAGAGAGGAAGAAGGTCCAAAGACAGAGTTTAGTTTAGCACACACGTGCACAGAGAATGAATTTATCCTTTCAGGGTGTTAAGTCTCAGGAGGGGCAGAGAGAAGAAAGCTTCACCCTTTCCTTGGAAAAATAATAAATGTTAAATTGTCATCAAACTTTCCCTTTCATGGGTTTGCTTCAATGATTTCAACTTTCATTCACTGTTCAGACTTTGAAGGTTAGCGATTCTGAATAATTTTGAAACTATCTGGGACAGGTTCAGCAGTGCTGATCTGAACTGAGCAATGCATGTGGAGCAATGGCCTGCAAGCCACCCCCAGACGTTACACAGCATGAAAGTGACTCAGACCTTCAGAAATGTCTTCATAAATTCACCAAAGCAAAACTCTGCTTGCTATGTAGCTTAAGTCTGGGTAGCAAGTAAAAATTCTAGTAACTTTTTTCCACCAAAACACTTATTTTCTTATGTTACTCTACAGTCTACACCCTACTCCCTAATATATCTGTGAGTCTAAACTCATCGAGATGTAACCTATGAAAGCATGAGTGCTTGATCATGCTCCAATTCATAATCAATGGAGTAACCTAGTTGGATATAATGAATCTGTATTAATGTCTAAGGAATTCAACATTGTCTGCATTAAATTCATCAGCGCTTGTCCTAGGGAAGAATTAGGAAGACTATTTGTAATTGCTGACAAAAGAATGTAGTTGTCTTTTGGATAGACAGTAAAGTTCTTTTTATTTATACGTGAGAAAATGTGTTGCATGTGATTTAATAACTGTGGGAACACAGATGTTTGCTATGAAAAAAAAAAATACCATATCTGTCATAAAGAAATATTCCACATTGAAATATAAAAGAAAATCTTAAACACTGTAATAATAATGTACCTGATTACTTGAAAAATGGAGTATGTAGGAGAGGAAGAAATACCTATGACAGTTTTCTATTAATAAATGCAAGTAAATTGATTTTAAAGTACTTACAAATCCAGGTCAACTGCAGGAAATTCTTCTAACTAGAGAGAATCCAAGGATTATTTTTGTTCCACACCAGTATGGTTTGTTTTGTTTTTCCCATAATTAATTCCAATGGTTTTTTTTTCAGACAACATTCAAAACCAACATCCACAACAACAAAAGTAAAGAGATGGTATCTGATTTACAAACTGTAAGTAAGGTACTTTGATCTACAACATGATGTTCAGAACCAAATTGTTTTCAACTGGTTTTAAATCATAGAATCAAAGAATACCAGGTTGGAAGGGACCTCAAGGATCATTTAGTTCAACCTTTCTTGGCAAAAGCCTGGTCTAGAGAAGATGACCCAGTACCATGTCCAGCCAAATCTTAAAAGTGTTTGATGTTGGGGAATCCTCCACTTCCCTGGGGAGATTATTCCAATGGTTGATTGCTGGCATTGTGCAAAATGTTCCTTTTGTGTCCAGTTGAAATCTCCCCAGGAGTAATTTGTACTCATAAAGAAAGGATTTACCTAAAACCTTCCGCATTTTAAGAAGGTGCCATAACCATCATACTCCATAATCTGCTGTCACACTTTGACTAAAACCTACACTTTTGAGGTCATTTAGGACCTTTCCCCCCTCTTCTTCTGATTTAGTTTTACCTAAAGATAATACAGAAAATGGAACAGTTTTGTCACAAGCACCACCTGTAAAACAGCTCATCTCCGCTTTCACAGGCTCTCTGAAAATTTGTGGTCCAGATTCTTGTCCTGAATCAGCAGAACTTGAACTCAGATCCTTCACACTGCAAGTCAGTGAGGTGCCGGAGGCTGGAGTACGAAGTTCTCATTGAGGTCCTGTGTGAAGGTCTTTCATACAGCCATTACTGTGTTAAAAACGTACTCCGTACATCCAGGCACATGAGGTTTCATCACTGTAAGGGAATGCAAAACTACTTAGAATAGAATAAAACATTTGATTAGTTTGTTCATGGTTTACCTGAACAGTACTGGCCACGGTGAAGGTACCTTGTGGTTTAATAAAGAGTCTGCAGTTGGGCAGCAGGGAGAAAAATTTTCGACAGTGAGAAGGGGAAAAGGTTTGCTCCTGAACTGTTTTATCTTTGTTGCCCAGTAGAGCTGGATTTTCTTACTTGGTTCTCCTTTGTAGCAGAAAATTTAGAAGTTGGAATTTTCTTTAGAGTATTCAATTAAAGGAGATGTGGGAGCAAGTCCACCTTTGGTCAAATTGGGGTCTTCTCACAGGATTGGTTTTTGCCTACAAGGAGTACCTTACCTAGGAGGAGACCACAACTCAGCCTGGCAAATAAATCTGATCAGAAATATTTGACCTCAAAGAAACAATTCTACAGTTTTTTTCTTGTTCTTTTCGCTCATCCTAAGCTTTCAGCCTCTAGTGTGACTTTTATGCTATTCCCATTATTCAATAGTTACTGAGTTTCATATATAAACTTGGATGGCTTCTTTGGAGTTTTATCCGTTCTTTGATGAATCTTAACTATAGCTAAACTTTTGGGAAAAAAAAAAAGAAAAAAGAATAGGATCGAGGACCTGTGACTGTGCAAATCCACCAGGGCTCTGAGAAAAGTTTTCTTGATGTTTTTCATAAGGAAATCTGCTACCATTAGCCCAAATCAGATCCACTCCCTCAGAGAACTGCAAGCTGGACATCTGAAACTTGTTAACAACAGCTGTTGCTAAGTTGCTGTTTGCCTTTTTATTTTTATGAGAAGTGGAATCTTTAGGTCATAACCTGTTGTTTTTAGCAATCATTTCAGAAAGTTTTATATTTGAATGTATATGTAGGTCTGGACTGAGGCTTAAATTTGGAAGAAAATCCTTTTCTGCTGGTATTGTCTATAGCTCATTGGGAGTGATGCCTGACCCTACAGCATTGTGAGGAACCATGTTTTTGCAAAGACCTGCAGACACATGCTGGGCTTGCCTGCAGAAAGCCACCTCCAATGCCAGCTATACCTGTCTCCAAAAGCTAAACTCGAATGACTCATCAGACATACTAGGTGAAGTAGAGAATGTTTTGAAACTGTATTGCACTTGCAGTAGTTATTACTAAAAATATATCCTGTTCACTTATTTAAAATCTTAGCTTGTGTGTGTGCACCTAGTTTTCATAGCAGGGCATGCTACTATAAGGATTCAGAAGTGATCCTGAGGAGCTGAAGCTTTACTTGATTTTGATGCGGGAATTAATTAGTCCCAAGGAGGGGATCTTGTTTCTTTTTCTGACCTACCCGATCTATCTCCTGTCAAGAGAAGGAAAGCGAACTTAGATGTCCCTCAAACCTAAGCCAGTACTGCAAAATTATGTCCTTCATAAGATCGTGTTTCCATCCTCTTCAGGATATTGCAAATTCTGCATTTCGATAGATTTCAGTGCTCACCTACAATTTACATAGGTCACCTAAGAGACGAACAAGGCACTGAGTGATTGTCTCCTACTCTGTGAAGAGGGGCCATAATGCTATTGTATCTTTGCTTTAAATGAGGATAATTGCATTGGACACACCTAGCAAGAGATTAGTAGGGAAGTCTCCATGCTAGTGAAAATCCAAACTGGTAAATCCAGTATGGAGGCTTTGGGATCCAGAATCAGTATAGTAGGCTAATAAGGTGCATTGGAGAGAAAATAAGCTTTACTGATCGAAGAGATTTCCTGTCTTCGGCACTGAGGCGGATATGGCAGAACTGTGCAGAGACCTGACCTGGCTTGGTAATGCTTTCCCCACTACAGTTCTGAGGCGAGGTCGGGAAGAATAAGTAGGTATCTTTGCAACCTCTCCTCTGTTGAGGAAAAGCTGATTTTACAGAGTCAAAGATATGTTCCACTTCTGTCTCTGACTTTCTTTTTTTCAGAATTCTATTTTTTGTTAGAATTAAGAAGACCAAACAAACCCATTGATTAAATACCAGCTCCATGAGATCCTGCGGTGCTTTCTGGCCATGAAGAATCAGAGTTTTCCACCTTGAGCCCTAATTCAAAGCATTCCAGCAACTTCCTTCTGATTCTCTAGGGGAGCTCTATAAAGCACAATGGCTCTGAAATAAACAGACAAAAACCTTTACAGTCGCTGTTCAGATTAAAACACTTTTCCAAACAGAAGCCAGAAGCTGATGAAAGCTTATTGACATTTTAATAAAAATATATTCCTCACCAAATTTTACTTGCTCTGTATTTTCTTCTTAGATGTTTCAACAGGTTTCAAATGTCTCAGGCAGGATAAGAGTTACTTCTTCCTTAGGTGTTTTGCAGAAGAAGCTAATCTCATGGGGTAGTCCTAAAATAGCTGAGGTTTGAAAGTCTGCCTTAATCAGTTATTTTCCCAGTGGCTGATGATGCCAATAGGTAAATAAGTCACAAAACTATGATTCTGGGGCCACTATTTGATAGCACAGGGGAATCGAAACATATAATCCTTAGGTTGGAAAAGACCTTTAAGATCATCAAGCCGAACATTTAACCTTACACTGACAAGTCCGCCCCTAAACCATGTCTCTAAGTGCCACATCTACACATCTTTTAAATCCTTCCAGGGATGGGAACTCCACCACTGCCTGGGCAGCCTGTTCCAAAGCTTACAACCCTTTCTGCAAAGAAATTTTTCCTAATATCCAACCCAAACCTGCTCTGGTGCAACTTGAACCTGTTTCCTCTTGTCCTATCGCTTGTTACTTGGGATAACAAACCGACTCCCACATCATTGCAACCTCCTTTCAGGCACTTGCAGAGAGTGATAAGGTCTCCCCTGAGCTTCATTTTCTCCAGACTAAACAACCCCAGTTCTCTCAGCCTCACAGGACTTCTTCTCTAGACCCTTCGCCGGCTTTGTTGTTCTTCTCTGGACACGCTCCAGCACCTCAAAGTCTTTCTTGTAGTGAAGGGCCAAAACTGAAACACAGTATTTGAGGTGCAGCCTCACCGGAATGGGTTGAACCTTGGGCTTTCTTCCTTCTAGAGTAAACTGAGGTGAAAAAATTATCTACTCACAGACACATCTTCAAAGGCTCCTACACATAACTCAAATACAACAGAGTATTGGCATCTCACATGTGGTGTAAGACCCCTCTCACCTCTGCAACAGCCCCAAGTGCAAGAACAGATTAATCACAAGGTTTTATCTTCATATGTCCATATTGGTGTGTCCTTCTCTTTTAACTCCCTACAAATTTTAATCAGATTTTAACTTAGTACTCTTTTCCTACTTAATTTCCAATTTGAATTCAACTTTTCACCTTGTGTTGCATTAAACATAAAATATGGTTTTGGTAATGAAGAAGGCATCTAAAATGGTTTGGCTGAAGATTTCATTTAAATAATTTAGAAGAATTAAATCATTTGAAGAAAGTTATGAAAACATCACCAACTGTAAAAACCAAGCAGAAGTGGAAAATTAATCTTTCCAAAATCTGTATATTAGAAACACATAACAACAAAATATTCCTGTTCTCAAAACCATCTCTTTATTTTCCAATAATTGTCCATAAAATTGTATTAGGTCATGGAAAGGACTGCAACAGTACCACCCCTTTGTCTCATTGAGACATTGGAAGGACCTGCAGTTTGCATATGTAGCAGCTGGAGGAAGGAGATTTTACTGTTACATAAGCACTTTTGCCATTTCTTAACGATCTTGAAGTAAAATAGTCCCTCTACTACTGTTTCCTTCTTCTTATCAAGTTACTCCTACGGGACCTTCTGCATGAATCTGGTACCCTCCCAATTTGAAGCTAATGTATATTGCACAATTCTGTCTCTGGGTGATTTCTCTTGAGCTTTTTCTCTGCATGTGATGCTCAGACACCGATTTTTAGAAGGGAGTGAATAATACATAGTGGCAATGCACACTTTGTATTTTTCATTTGAGCAACAGCAAAATTCATGTGGAACTTGACATGAAATAAATGAAGAAGTTGTTCCAGCATAGCACCATCACCATGACCAATATTTGTTTTGAGTGAGGATTTCAGGTTTGGGTTCAAAGCAACACTTCTAGCCAACACTAATTTGCGAGCTGAAAAACAACTCCTTACATGTCATTTCTATCCCTTCAGAGGTGCATTAAGTCATTATTTATTTAGTTCTTCATTGATATTGAAACAATATTAATAAAGCTAGGCAATGGTGAAGGGTTTTACTTAGTCAGGCAAAATGCAAAGGAGTTGCTTTTCCTGCACGATTTGAAACCCCAAATTGGTAAAACAAAGGTCATTATCAAGTTAGTAATGATTCAGTTCTTGATCACAAAATTGTAGTCACTGAATTTCAGAAATATTCAGACCCCATATCATGCTTAGAGATTATTAGTCTTACAAACACATGAAATTGATACTGCTTCTCCGTGACTCAGACATACCACATTTGTCACATATCATGCCATCATAAAGAGGTTTACTAAGGGCCAAAGCATGTCTGATACATTTAGAACTGTAAAAACCCTAAACCAACCAAACAAAAACCCCCTGAAACTTTATTCATATATTTAATATCATAAGCTAAAAGAAAGCAGTCTTAGAAACTGGCATGTTTATCAAATACATACCTTAGAATATAGTACACAAAGACGGAATATCTACAACTCCACTTGTTGAAATGAAATTTTCAAGTATTTTTCAAGAGTCCTTTCCTTTGTGCTACACAGTGAAACCAAACTGAAGGGAATTCACAGCTTAGGGATGTGTTAATACTTCTGGAGTTTCTCTCACCGTTGCCACCGCATAGGGAGGAACAAAACCAGTTGCCCCCTGTGATGGCTTCGGCTTCTGCATCTATACACATGGTTGTAGCTGCATGAGAAGGTAGAGTTTAGGAAGCCTGAAATCTTTGGTTTTTATCACACCAATACATACCACTCACAGAGGAAAGAGGGGGAAATTGAGCTGATACAATTAACTCCTGGCATGCTAGCAGTTGGGTTTATAACCTGAGACATGCAAGAGCGAAGGAGTAAGTTTTTACCTTTTCTTCAGATAAAACTAAAGGTTTGGTCCTGGTAGGTGCTGACTAATCTGGCACAAACCAAGCAAAGCACTTGTGTGTGTTTTAAGTCAGTATAGGATCAGAACTAGAGCGCTTAACATCTTGTGGTATCAAATCCTAACTCTCGGGACTGGATGTCATAGAACACTGAGGTTGCCCATTCATTAGAGGAAACCAAACCACACACTCTCCAAGGAATTATTTTACTGTCCAGTTAACATGAATGATTGACATCAGCGCTTGATCAGCAGAACTACCCCCCACAGTGCATTATATAGTATTGTGATTTCTGCACTTATGTTAATACATCTCAGGCACATCCTGGCAGTCCCTGAACTGAGACATTTTCATCTTGTGGATCACAGAAGAGTTGATTTGTCCTTTGCAAGGAATTGTAGAAACAGCAACGAACAGTTATCATTGCTCAGGTGATAGCATAACTCTTGACTACACAGAAACCAGGTTCCTTTTACCAAGAACATAACACCAGCAACTCCAAACGAATGTTAACTTTGGTGGGGTTTTTTGTTTGTTTTTTTCTTTGTTTCTGTGGAGAGTTGTTCAGGTAACAGGCCAAGCTAACTGCAGTGAAAGTGAGGGACGTAGACATTTCGGTGAAGTTCGTTCATCTGAGGTCGCCCATGACTTGGGTCAAAACCCTGCTGACTTCTGTAGAGAAGGAATCTATCAGACGCAGGTATGTTCCCTCTGGTTATTGAAAAGTGAGACCAGCATTCCAGAGGTCTTTGCATGGCATCTAAACAAATTGCATATATGGTTGCATCAACATTTTACACTATTGTGAGCCAAATCACTTTAATGTAAGATTAGCTCCTGATTCTTAGTATACTAAACCTTTAATAGACTTACAATTTTGAAATTGAAAAGATCAAAGCAATCATAAGCAGTGTGTGTAATACGTAGTTTGGAAAGACTGGAATCTTTCTAGTATATATTTTTCTTTATTTGTTAATCTGTAGGGAAGGAGCAACATTCTGTAATAACAGAGCGAAACAGGATTTAGCTACACAATATGGCATTCATGAGTCAGTTCCAGCCTTTTCCCTCCCCTTTCTTTTCAGACACTCATAACTTTCTCAAAATAAATTTGAGGGGCTGGAACTATCCATGCTTGGATTCAACTGAAAGGTAAATATTTGGGTTTTCCTTTTTTTTTTTTTTTTTTTAAGTTAGGATGATTGAGTGTGAATTATTCAAGAGTGAACCTAACACATTTTTTCTTGTATGTTTCAATTAAAAATGTAATTAGGACAAATAAAAAATGATTAACCATCAAAACTTGAAACACAGACCTGTGAACGTGCCAAGGTGCATTTATATTAGGGAGTAGTCCTATTTCTTTTGAAGGTTTCAAGAGGCTGCAGTTGTGTGCAGGAGGTTGAGTATGTGCTCAGCTGTTTTAAAATTTGGGACCATTCTTTGCTTTTCTTGAAATAACTTAAGTAAAATATGTAGAAGAATGCATAAGGAATATGGAAAGCATAAGTATTTTTCCTAGACAGTTTTATTAAAATGTATGCAAAGGAATTTTTAGTTCCTTTTTTTTTTTTTTAATCTATATCTTGTCAAATTTAACCAGCTGGAAGACTGGAACTGCTGAAACAATTTTCCTTGAGGCTCAATGAGACCTACAAAAGAAACCAAGTTTGAAGGAAACCAATTAGGTCTAAAGTCATATATGTCTGAACTCAGTATTTACATCCAATTTAGGAGAAACTCAGCAACAGCATCCTAAATATTTCAATATTTCCCATAGTCCGAGATAGCTTAAGATGACAGCAATTTGAATAGGAAGCATGACAAGAATTTGTGAAAGGTGTTACTGCTCTATTGCTCTTGTTGTATTAACTGAAAAACAATAACAAGTGTTAAAAGGGGAGACTGAATTTTGAGATGGAGTTAATGCCAAAAATTCAACTTGCTATGCTAGAATTTCTAGCTTCTCAGCGTTTGATATTTCAACTCGAGTTTGTTGGGTTTTTTTCCGGGATAGATACAGAATTACAAATAAGCTTCTTTAAAAGTCTGGTAAATCAGTATGAAACTACTGTCTTCTGTGATTTTGTGCAAAGCCAGAAGGAGAGGAATATGTCTATTTTACACTGGAGGCTGATCGAAATTCTTAACATCAGCAATTTTCAGAAGCCATAGGTCCGATAAGAGCAGCTCATTACAATGCATTCTTTTGGTGTTTGATAAATGAGAGAAATCCTTGAGTACCTTAAAGCATGTCAATGTGTATAATTTACAGCATCAGACTTCAATCTTAAATCCTGTATTTCAATACCACAACACATATTCACATGACTTACCCATTTTTATCAGTTTGGACCAGAGAATTAGCATACTGGCAGAGTCCAAACTTTTATCCTTTTTTTTTTTTTTTTTTTTTAAACATATAGCCAAGTGAGTTTTAGGATCCAGCCTACAAATTCTGATTGATTTGGCACAATGACAGGTTCTGATTATTTTATTTTTTTCTCCTCTCCATGTCACAGAATCTGTTTTTCATGACTTGTCAAGCAGTCCCTGATTAATTGGCCTGGTGGTACACCGGGCAGAATCCAGTCTTTTTTCTTTTACATTTCCCAGAATGTGTTTGACAATTCACTGTGCACACTCCAGTACCCTGGCACTGCTCGCTGGCAGAGCCCGGTGTGTTGCTCCTCAACCACAGCTAGTAACTTGTGCTCAGCTCATTTCTGCCATGAACAGCTCTAACCAATATGCAAACCCCCTGCTTGTTAAGGTCTCTGAGAAATGTTTTCCTAGTAACCATTCTGATGTTGCCTTGTTTGCCTAACAGGTGATGCACCCTGGAGATGAAAAGGCGACCCAGTAGATTATCAGTATTTAACACAAGGCTACCACATACCGCTGCACTTGCGATCATCGGTGATGAAGGTAGCGATTCTGACAGAAAAGCTAGTGTTATTGAAATGACATTACCACACCACTCTGTGTGCACGACTTCAAAGAACTGAGAATTTAGAGAGATGGAAAAGACCTATTTTATCAGTTTATCTCTTTTTCTTTTTATTCCGCAGCCCCCCCCCCCCCCCCCCCCCAAATGCATTACAGTCTTTCGACAGGAAAAATAGAGGATGGCAAGCTTGATGGTACCCTAGATTTCAGTCAACCATATAAAATAGAAGTTTATAAAGTCTTCTCTATTTTGCAGCATCTGTACATGCAATGAAAACAGAATTGTGCTTTTTCTTAACCCCACTGGACTCTTTGGGGCTCTTCCTGGCTCATTAAATTGTTCCGTGAAGATGACTTGTCCAGTAAGGGTCAAAAGAATCTACCAGATTCTTTAATTGCTCATCTTAATAAGCAGTGGGAAAAACACCTTAGAGCCTTTCAAAATAAAAGAACTTTTAAAATGGGGCCTTTGTGTATATGTTATTAAACCCCCCTTTGTTATGTAAGTTGGTATGGATGCATGTCCCAACCCCGGCAGAATCCAGAAAATCCCTCCCTGAAGCATCCGCCGTCTTTTATTAATTATGGATTATGTTCCGCATATGTCCAGGAAGATCAAACTTTTAAGGGCTGCACAAAAATATATGACCTCTCCTCGACAATATTGCTATTATTTCCCATTATTTTCCTCTTCAGCTGAAAAGAGCCGTCCACACACAGTCTTCCAGAACTTGGCCCGTGTTTGTTGAAAAAACAAAATACTGCAAAATCTTCATCTTATACCAGTTTTGCCAAAATTAATGCGCAGGTGTATGGAGAGTCCTAATCCTGAGGTAACCAAAGCACAGAGGTTTGTTTAGAGTGACGCCTGCACCCAAACGTCTGGTTTTTGTGAGCCTGTTGCTGTACTAAGCTGCAATCTCACATAGACATTTAGGACAGATCCGTTTTGCAGAGGGTTGTGGGTTCATTGGAGGATGTGACCAGCTGATGATTTGTTGCCGGGATCACCTGACTCTGCGTAGCATTTATTATTTCACTTCGGACTCCTCAGCTGTTCTTCACCAAGACAGAATGAACAGTAGTGGCCACTCTCGTGAAATTTCTCAGTTTTCCAGGTGGATTTCAGCTACGATTGAACAAAACAGACATGTTTGAGAGATATGAAGAGAAATCTTCAGGGCTAGTTGACCTCAATAATATCATACCTCTTCTTCCTACTTTTCTTGGTATTTTGTCACCGAGGCTGAAAACAGCCCAGAAATTGTGTATTCCCAGACACCACACCATGAATAAATCTAATCCTAATTTATGCCAGAATGTAACAATTCAGATAAATTTTTGAGGCAGTGTACATCAAAAAAGGACTAGGAAAAAAAAAATAATTGTCCCTGAGTTTTGACTCAAGGACTGCTGTCCAGGATCACCAACCCTCAGAGCTTCAGGGAACCACTGCTATAAATACAGGCAATATTTGAAGGTTATATTCAGACTTTAATTGACCTAGATCACTCTTGCAATTGCGTTTTCCAGTGGAAGCAAAAGGTTTGCCAATCATCTATCTATTTTATTTTTTATTTGTTTTTATCTCAGGCTTTCTTAGAAGCGTTCTGTGCTTTGCACTGTGGGTTATATTCATGCTGTCTCAAGAAAATGTGGTACACAGCCCTGTGGAAAGTAGATTGCAGACCATGGCTGGTGTTAGCCAGCATAGTCTGGTGTAAGGAAGACCGTTTTAAATATAGTCAAGAAAATGGCATAACTCATAAATCCATCCCACTACCCAAAAAGGAACAGAAGATTAGATGAGTGAACCTTTGAAGTGAAAGGTGAGCAAACCTCCTGTACTGCTGTACGATCTCAAACCCATTTCCCTTTCCTGCCATGAAAGAGCTCTCTGAAGTGCATCCGCTTCATATCCTCAGTCTTTGCTCACCATGCAACAACTATTTCTCTGTTTTGCCCTTCAAAACCAAACGTATTTCCTCATTAAAAATAAAAAAGGAGGGAAGGATTTTTCCACCAAAATTCATTTAACTCCCTGAATTTTTGCCTCTGAGGGGTAGTTCACAGCCGCGTGTCTCTTGGGCATGGGTTCTTCCACACAACTGATGTCACCCCCCAGGGTGATTCAAGCCTTCCATGTGAGTCAGTCTGTGTAAGAGCTTATCTTTCCCCATTGACTACAGGGGGAGCAATCTGCAAGCAGGATCCTAATCAAGGTGACTCAGTGACTGCTGAAACCCAAGTGAGCTGAATCGCAGCCTCAGGGTTACTAAGTAGTTTATGAACACCACGCTGCTTTTTAGGATTCAGCGTTGCATGTTCTCACTCAACCAGCCTGAATCAGGGCTGAATGCAGCACTCATTTTTCTGAAATCCAGGGACATTACTCATGTCCCTAGATAGGAAGTATGAAAAAAGAGAAAGGAAAAGACTTCAAACTTTCTCCTTCCCAAGCAAGCTAAAGACTCAATCCTGTGCTGTGCAGGATCTCTTTTGAAATGCAATTTGCCAAATGAGATTTTGATAAATGATGATTCTACCATGCAAGGCAATAATACTCCACATCATTGTTTTTAAATTCGCTAACGGTCCCCTTGTTCTAGTGCTGCAGCATGCAGCAGTTCAGGGAAATACACTGTGTCTTCTTTAAAGCAGGAGGGCTTGACAGTTATTTGGAGAACGGATATCATAGCGTGAATTGCATAAACATGTACAAAAACATTTAAAACTAGCGGGATCTGAGTTTAACTTTGCAAAGTGAAATTACTGTAGTGTCAGAAGGATAAGAAATATGTTCAGTGTTATGAAATGAACAGATATCCTTGTGCCGTGTTCGGTCCTTATCATTTAATGGCATATAACAATGTTTTGCTCTTAGACAAGCAATCAAATTTCTTTCATGTAAATGACCTTGTCTTAAATCTATTCCACTCTGATCACTGTGTGACTGTAAAAAAAAAACCACAGCGCAGCATCGTTTCAAATGGTTTTCAGTCTAGATGATAGGTGTCAGTTGTGGGCGTCTTTCGGAGGCTGGAGGTTTTAATCTAAGCAAAGGAGATCAATGCACAGCACAGGAAGGAAAAGACATTGCAAAGAGTCTGTGAGAAGTTTTAGGCTTCTCTTCCCCTCCGAGCCCGTTCACTCCCCTGTTGCCCTTGACCACGCTGTTTGTAAGCTGCAGAGGAATTCTCCACATTGAGGCAAGATGAAGCAGCAGAGCTGTTCGAGGGCTTCCTCCAAAGCTCTCTGTAAGCCATGTAAAGGCTCCTGGGTTTTCTTTGCAGCAAGCCCTGGATCTGCCCTCTACACCCCCACCGAGCAGGTTTCAGATTCCTTCTGCCATTTGCTTTAAGCTTTTCCTCATTCTAGCAGTTCTTCATTTCTGTGGTCAAGATGAGCTATAGAAGTAGAGCTATAGAAATCACGTGTCCTGAGGCTATGCCTGTACCACAGAAACTGGAGGTTTTGCTCTATCCCAGAACAGTTCTTTGACAGAAGAACCTATCCCTCTACTACGGTGTTCAGTAAGGCAAGCTCCAGTAGTTTGATATGCCACTGTAGTACGGATGACTATAGCAGCATTTATCAGTCCATGTAAGACCTAATTTCAATCCCTGGTGTCTCCTGGACACAGTGATTTGGTTTTATTGCGATAATACTGAAAAGCTCTTGAGAAATCAGCACCTCATGCTGAAGAAACGTACAGTGTCAGAGAGATTGCCACCTAAATTGGCAAGGCAGATGAAGGATGGGAGGGGAAATAGAGACAGAAAGAGGTGAAGTAACCACTCTGCAAGGTAGGTCCACAGGAGATGTGGAACTGGAATTCAAATCTCTCAGCTGCCACCGTGTTCTTGAAACAGTTCCTGGCTGCAAGCTAAGGCCTCCAGTAAATGCAAAGCTGGGACAAAAAGCACAAAATACTAAATGATACGTGTGTTGCTTGGACTCTGAGGTCAACCATGGACCACCACAACCAGGGCTAGATTGCTGATATGATTCTACTGCTCTGCCTGACTACCGTGTTACAACAGCAGTTTAGGACCCGCCTTCATGTCAGCTCTGTATAAGCCTCCCCAAACCCAGCAGCCATAGCAAATCATTCAGACAAACTCCGAGATCCCATAAGGTATTATTAGTTTTGCTAGTAAAGCATCATCTTTACTTAAGTTTTCTTCTTTTTCATAAGTTTTCTTACAAGAAACTGTTGGTGATAAGGTTTTTTTTGTGGAAGGCTTTCATGACAATCCCCAGAGGAGATTGACTGAATGGATCAATTTTCTTTAAAATGAAAATAACACCTCTCTAAATGTCAATGAACATTTGCTTTACTTTATGTTCCCTAATTACAATTTTACAGTTTTAAATCCTTTGAAGCTCCATTTTTTTCCCCTCTTTGGTGGGAAACATTTTGACAGACTGTTAGTTTTCTAAGAACAAGTGTCCTTTCTGGTTTTTTGATTTGTTTTGTTTTCTTTCAAGTTTGGTTATAAAATGATTCATAACTATACTAACACCCACAGACAGTCTCTCTAAAAATGATTTAAACACAATGTATTGCATTTCGCACCTTTTTTCCATTGTTCTTAAGAACTGCATTTGTTCTCATTAAGTCTTAACAAAGATCAGATTGAGCTGGAACTTGGGTAAGAGAGGTGATAAGTTTGCAGATAATAATGCATCTCATCAGTCATGAATTGCACAAATTAATCTTCAGATAGGGGCATGTCATACAAGAATTTACATGCTAGCACTTTAATTGTCAGAAGCTGGTTTCTATTAGGCAGATGGACTGTGAATGAATAACAGCATTTCCCATTAGTGGAGGGAAAAAGAAAAATTAAGGTAAGTTCAAAAACATTAAGAAAATTCTTTAATAATATTGTTTAACTTAGCTTGTAATGAGGAGAAAGGGCAAGACTTTAAGCAAATTAAGACCAAGTCTTCTTTGTTTAATAAATTCTTTCTCTCTGCTTAGAACAAAAGGTGTGTATGGAAAAAGGTAGTGAATAGAAGAAGTGTGATACAGGAAAAAGTGTGCAGAGAAGGAAAGATCTTCTTTAGAGGAATACTTTGAAAAGGGCGAAAAGAAATTCTGTGAAAAACAGTGCGGATTTTTTTTTTTTTTTTTGATGGAATTTGAATATTTCATTTTTTTCCGACCAATGCCAGTAAAAAGTGGGTTTTTCCTTCCTGTAATAAAGTGGACTAGAAGGGCCTTTGTACTGCGCGTGGTTTGATTTGCATAGGGAAAGAACGTGGTTGCCAGAGACAGGCCACAAATCGGTCACTGGTTTTGTGCCGTACTCAGTTATTTCGGCATTTCAGAGGATGGATTGATCCTCGTGTGGGTTCAGAAAAGTCCGTGTCCACACTCTGGCATGCCCTGGCACAACACAATCCTACCATCATGAGACAGGGACCCTTCGGGTTGTACTGGGTAGGGAAGCGTACCTCAGCGCTCAGCCCAGCTAATGTGGCTATTAAAGATCCACCACAGGCTCAAATTTCTGGGAATAAAAGGATTTGGGCCACATCCTCACTTGGGATAAACTGGCCTCCAAGAATAGGTATCGGTGAACTGCACCAGTTCACACCGAGTCAGAGATTATGTTACACATAATAATTGTCATTAAGGGCTTGTTTATTTGCTAGACAAAGCTCTGCAGGTCATTATGGTGATAGTACTTTGTACTATTATGCTTTTCAGTTATCATCTGAAAGCATTTTTAAAGTATTTATTACACTTAAAAAAAAAAATTGCGAGGTAGCGACCCGGGGGCAGCTTAGAATTATTACAAGCTGTTGTTTTGCAGGTGAATAAAGGAAAAAGAATACGTTTTGCCTAAGGTTACTGTGAAAATGAGAAAAAAAAAAGAGGATTAAAATCAAGGTGATACGGCTACTAATCTTTGGCTTTTATAACTAAACGGCAGCAGGTCCCACATGTGCTCAGGGTTCTTGGCTGTCATTTAGACAAGTAATTGAATAAAAGCTCAAGCAAAGAATCAATCCTCGTTCTTGTTAGGGGGTTTCTTATCATGGATCTAAATGTGACATAAAACCCTAAGGAATCTCGTCAGTGCCAAGATATATTCTAGATGCTGTTTCCTGACCAGAACTGAAAACTCTGGCCTTGATCGGTCAAAGTATCAGAACAAACACAAACATAGGAATCTTTTTATTTAAAGAGATGACAATTTGTTTATATACATTCACTGTTGTATGTATTTGTCTTTGCAACAACCAGGGTTTAGGACTTCAGAAATAATTTGTCCCTTTCTTGGAATACTCAGGGGTATTTCTGTTTTCGTGCTTTGTTTAAAAATTTTTTATATACTTACGGAGAATATTGCGGCATTTCATCTCAGCAGATGAAAGCACTGGCTTTTGGGATGCTATCTCCTGGTTTTATCTATGATTTCTCTGATCAGCTTGTCTTTCCTTACTATCTGTGTGGACTATACGACAAACTCTCCTCTTTTGTTTTAATTTCCTCTAAAAAAACCCCACAGTTAATCTGGAATTTCTTTGCTTGTTTTCAACGCATTTTCTACGGCTCCTTTTCCTACAGTTGTTTAGTTTTGTTTTGTTTAGTTTTTTATTTGTAATGTTTCGGCGTAGCTTTTAAGTGAAACACACTGATAACGTTCCCATTCCTAATGCCTAATAACATTTAATGTCCTAATAACAAATGGTCCTGTACACCTTGGACAGATAAGATATTCTGCCTGAGAAATACTTTCACATTACTCAACAGAAAATATTTTTCGTAAAAAATATACTGAATACTAACTCATTTGTGAAAGTTTTCAGAAGTGATAAGTCACTAGGCACAAACAAATGTTTTTTCTTAAATTCCATGAAACTGTAAAGCTTTTTGTATGTTTTCCTCTTCCCATCGGAAATGCTAAGTTTCAACAATTTTTTGAACAATATTTGGTCTTCAGAGAAAGCAGAAAATTGCAAAATTGAATAATCTTTGTATGTAAGGATAGGATGACATTTTCTTTCACTACTTAAAAATATGTAATTGTAATAGAGGCTTTAAGGAGAAGTATATACATGAACCGTTACTTTCTCTTTTGGTTTCTCTGCTTGTTATCTCGTAAAACTTCACATCTTTAAGATCTGCATATGTATGTATGAAGAAATGAAGAGACAGGAAAAGTTCTGATCTTCCTGATTTATCACTAGTTCTAAAGCATCACTCCTCACAAAAAAAAAAAAAAAAAAAAAAAAAAAAGAGAGAGAAAAATAAGAAAAAAAGGAAAAAAAAAGCAAAAAAGACAAAGAGCAGAATACTCTTTCTTTCTTTTATTTCTATTTCCCTCCACCTCCCTGCAATTATTCTGGGCCCCCACATTGTAACACTACTTGCTTTAAGGAATAATTGAGAGCTCATGGGAGTACCTTGTGGGAGAAGAAGTCTTATGAGGAGCATCTGAGGGAACTGGAGTTGGTTGTTTAGCCTGGAGAAAAGGAGGCCAAGGGGAGGAGACCTTATTACTCTCTACAACTCCCTGAAAGGAGGTTAGAGCAAGGTGGGTGTTGGTCCCTTTTCCCAAGTAACAAGTTACAGGACAAGAGGAAATGGCCTCAAGATGCACCAGGGGAGATTTAGGTTGGATATTAGGAAAAATTTCTTCACTAACATGTTGTCAACATTGGACCAGGCTGCCCAGGGCAGTGGTGGAGTCCCCATCCCTGGAAGTGTTTAAAAGACGTGCAGGCGTGGTACGTCGGGACAGGGTTTAGTGGTGATCTGGCAGTGCGGGGTTAACAGATGGACTCGATCTTAAAGGTCTTTTCCAACCTATATGATGCTGTGATTCTACATTTATATATGCTGGCCATCCTCTTTAGAGGTACCTACTTTCAAATTATTTTTCCAGTTTAGACCATGAAGATAAATGAGTTCTTCTACAGCTTAGTCAATCTGTGTTTTTAAAAGTGAACTTCTAAGTGAAATCAGATGAACCAAGTACCCATTTCCCCTGGCTGGTTATAAAACGCATCCAGGGTGACCAGCAGATTGTACATATGAACACCCAGTTGTCCTCCTCCACAGTACCTTCTACCTCACTTGGGTAGAGAGAAAGCTTATCAAACGGAAAGCCACCCCCATGCACCATCACACTTCAGGCCAATGTGGGTTTCTTATGTATAGAAAGAACAAAAATTGTGGCAAGATTTTTCTTTACGTCATGACAGGTTATCAGGGCGACGGCTGATTTCAGCTCTGTTTTTTCCAGTGACTTCAGTGAGATTTTGGTCAAATGCCAAACTCCTTGTCGTTCAATGTTTTTTGCTGAACACAGAAAATCGGTCACACAAATGCATACGTGGCAGGGTATGTATGGCTGGAAGAGGTACTCTATGCTAACTAGTAGGACTAATTTGACGCACAAAAAGAGGTTATGAACCTGTGAGTAAACATCCTCAAAATCATAAGATAAAGAGGTAAACCGAATTTCCTAATGTACATAGATTCACAGAATCACAGAATTATTTTGGCTTTAAGAGACTTTAAGGTCATCAAGTCCAACCCTACACCCTGCACTGCCAGGGTCCCTAAACCATGTCCCTCAGTGCCACATCCACAGATCTTTTAAACACTTCCAAGGATGGAGACTCCACCACCTCCCTGGGCAGCCTGTCCCAATGCTTCACAACCCTCTCTGTAAAGAAATTTTTCCTGATATCTAACTTAGATCTCCCCTAGCACAGCTTGAAGCTGTTTCCTCTCATCCTATCTCTTGTTACTTGGGAGAAGAGTCCTACCCCCACCTTGCTGCAACCTCCTTCCAGGTAGTTGTAGAGATTAATGAGGTCTCCCCTGAGCTTCATTTTCTCCCGACTAAACAATCCCAGTTCCCTCAGCTACTCCTCATAAGACTTGCTCTCCAGACCCTTCACCAGCTTTGTTGTCCTTCTTTGGACAAGCTCAAGCACCTCAATGACCTTCTTGAAGTGAGGGGCCCAAAGCTGGACATGGGATTCAAGGTGTGGCCTCACCAGTGCTGAGTACGGGGGGACAATCAATTCCCTATTCCTGCTGGTCACATTATTTCTGATACAAGCCAGGATGCTGTTGACCTTCTTGGCCACCTGGACAAGTGGGTGTTTGAGATATGTTTGAGATAATTAGGTTTTAGGTCTTACTTTGCATTTTTGGTGAAAGGAACAGCAGAAACAGGTATTGCTGACCAGGAGAGAGCACAACCTTCATTCAGGGGTAAATAAGATACACTCTGAGCACTTGAGAACTTGCAAAGAATACATAGGAACCATTGGTAGATATTTGGTAACTAACCAGAAAAATTGTGTTAACAGTGATCCAAAAACCTGTTGTAGCCAACCTAGGAGTAGAATACATTCTGCGGAACAGAACGGTTACAATCCCAGCCTTTGTGTATTTGATTCAAACACACCAGTGTTATAAACCCTAGGCTGATAAATGGAGCTAAAATATCGGTGAAAGAACAGAGTTCCTAACCATGCATAACACAGTAACAAATTGTTAAACTTACTCAATTCTAAAGGCCTTTTCCATAATTTCTGCTAATGCAAAAGACTCCTGAGGCAACAAGACAGGTTACCTGCCAGCTTTGACATTTCTATAACCAAAGCAATATTTCAGAAGCCTTGCGCTATAAATCTGATGTTGATTTGAATTTCCTGAAAGTAATAAATGAACCAATTAGAAAACAAACAAAAAGGTGAGAATAATTACGCTGTTTATTCTTCCATGATGATAAGGTGAGCTTGACAAGACGGAATGCTCTTCCTAAACCCAGAGTCTGTCTATGCTTGCAATTGATCTTAGGAGTTAAAGGTTTTGCTTGCATTTTTAATGCGCTAAGTTAAAATGTATTGCCTTGATAGAGATGTTAAGAAGCAGTTTGCTTACAGTATCTCATACCCTTCGTTTTATATTCTTCTCAGTTATTGCAGAGTTTCAAAGGCATTTCGGAATGTATTATCTATGTAGAAGTAAGTCTTACACTGCAATGATTTACAGTAGAGCAGCTTTCTCAACAGCTCTTTTCTGCACATTATCATTCACAAATTGGAATTCTTACAATGTTAATTAATTATAGAGGGTTTTTTTAATGAGTAAAACACCAAAAAAATTAAGAAGGCTGGTTTTCAAGTTCCCTTTTTGCAATTATAGGTGCAATCAAAATCATAGGCTGTTCTGTTGAGCACCACAGTTTGCATTCCTTTGATTTGCGGATTTTCTGAGGCTTGATTGTGGACAATTTGCAAGAACCAAAGGAAAATTCTGTGCCACATTTTCTGTGGACATTGGTGAGTCAAATCCAAAGCCAGCTATGCTTCAGTAGGTGTGGGTAGACACTCTTCTCAAGGGTTAGGGATGGGCTGGCCAGTAGACAAATGACAGACACTCTCTATTAACCCCTCTCCCTTCCCAAGGGGGAAGAGAAAGGAAATAAAGAAGAGAGAGTTACGGATTGGGGGGAAAAAAACCAAACCAAACTAAAACTGCTTTAATTAAAATAATAACAATAAAATTATATACATATAAATATGTAGAAAACCAATATCACACCCAACCCCCTGATGGCAATCACATCACTGTCACCACTGACGGTGTGGGTCAGACCCTGGAGAGGTCCAAGACTGGACTCAGCAGCAGACAGGAGCTGGATATGGGAGCTGGATTCTGTAACTGGATTCAGGAATGCATGGATTTGTATTAGTACAGAGTCTGCCTCAGATGATGGCCATTGAAGAAGACAGCTTAACCCTCGTGATCCCTCAGCTTTATACTGAATGTGATGTATATGGAATAGAATATTTTGTTGGTCAGTTTAGGGTCACTTGTCCTGTCCGTTCCTCCCTGCAGGTGCAATCTTTTGCTTTATGGCACCCCAATGTGGTACAAAAGACCAGTGACCCTGGTCTCCATAGGAGCAAGTAAAAGCAAGAGCCTTTCTGCATAACAATATTTAATAGTAACTGTAAGCACCAAGTGTTATCACTACTAGAAGCAGACACTGAAAAGTATGCCGTTAACTTCAGAAGGTGCTGTTACTTAGAAGAGATGGAGATGAAAAGTAAAATCACTGGACAGAACTAGTTTTGTTCTAGCTCAAACCAGGACACTCTGTAGTAAAATTAGGACCCAGACCGCGGAAAGCACCAGGCATTTCAGGGCTCCTTTCTGTCTCAGTAGTTTCTTACAGATACATTTGTTGTGTAGTTGATCTGTTGGGTTGTTTCAGAAGGAAAAAACAAAAACCTGCAAAAAACCCATCAAAACCTAAAGTAACTCCATCTTAAAGAGCTTACAGTCCCACTCTTGTTATGAAATCCATGTGAGTAGCACTTGGTTGAATCTCATCAAAATCTAGGTCTAGAGATCTCTGTTGTAATTTCTATTCCATAAATTTCAGAAGAATTCATCATAATCTTGTCTTGACTTTTCCAATGACACAGGTACCATCACCTCAAAAGCAAAACCCTGGGGAAAGGAGTAGCCATTTCAGAGGTCTAATGAAACACCTTCAACTTGTTCATAGTTGCAGACTGAGTGAGCAAACCCAGCAGCTGGTGGCTGATAATTTGATCCATGGAACTTTATCTTGTAACTGGGAGCCGTACTGTGCCATTAGAATTTAAGTTGAAGTCGCATGGAACTTAAGAAGTAGTTCAGTCCTCATTCAGCTTAGCAAAGAGTTTGACTTAGAGTTGAGATCTCAGAGGTGCTAGTGGATTTGATTTTGGGGGTCACCAAGTACCACTCTTCATGCAAGATGAAGTAAGAGCAAGGCCCCACTGAACTCTTGAAATATCAACTGAGAGGAACGATCAGATCTTTATTGCAGGAGATACAGAATATCCTTCTGTGACTCCCAGTGGTTTACCTCAGTATTCCCCAGGAACCAGATAAACCCTACCTAACCATTCTCATCTAAGTTAGATATTTACTGTAAACCAGACCAGAGTTTCCTTGGTAGGAAATGGAGCGGGACAGAACTACTCCAGAGTGTCAAGTCATGCTGTTTGCTTGAGGTATCTCTTTCAGGACTCGATGGTACTAACACTTTCTCTCCATGCATGTCCATTCGTCCTAGAAGGCAGCTTCCAAATAGATGCCTAACTAGGCAACCAGGGCCAAGTCAGATGAATTCACACCTATGGCGATGATAACAAAAAGCTCAAAATATGTTTGTGTGCAAAAAAAAAAAACAAGTCTAGGGTAATCACGCTGACTGATTGATTGATTGATTGATTGATTGTCTGTCTGTTTGCTGTCCATTCCTCTCCCACAGATTTTGGATTTTGGTTTTTTTTTTTTCAAACTTACTGATTGATTTTTTAAAAATTCATCAAAAGAGTAGTTCAGAAGATAATGACTCCTAAGTAATTCTTCAAAATTAGGCAGCTGAATAACGAGAAAGCCCAAATTAGTCTGGACTGAGGGAAAGTCTTTAGTATGACTTGATGACAGGGAGGTCATGGAAGACATTGGTGTTATTGAACGTCTAACCTCTGGGAAACCTGCACTGAAAGTCTTCAGAAACAGGCTTCAGTAGTTTCACAGCTCACAGAGCTTGCTTAATAAGTTTGGATTTTATATTTGCAGTAGAAAACAGAAAACTGAATCTGTGATATAGAATCATTGGATGCTTTGGGCTGGAAGTGAAATTTCAAGGTCGTCTAGTCCAATCCCACTGCAGGGAGCAGGGACTTCTGCAAGTAGAGCAGGTTGATCAGAGCCCTGTTCAACCTGACCTGGAATGTTTCCAGGGATGGGGCTTCTACTATCTCTCTGGGAAACCTGGGCCAGTGTTTCACCACCGTCAGTGTAAAAAATTTCTTCCTTAGATCTATTCTAAAATCTTCCTCTTTTAGTTTAAAACCATCATCCCTTGTCCTGTCACAACAGCCTCTGCTGAAAAGACTGTCCCCATCTTTCTTACAGACACCTTTAAGTACTGACAGGCTGCACTAAGGTCTCCCCGCAGCCTTCTCTGCTCCAGGCTGAACCCCCCCAGCTCTCTCCCCTCTCCTCCCAGCAGAGGGGTTCCACCCTCGGGTCATTGCTGTAGCCTCCTCTGGCCCCACTCCAGCAGCTCCATGCCTCTGCTGGGCTGAGGAGCCCCGAGCTGGACCAGGCGCTGCAGGGGGGGTCTCCCCAGAGCAGAGCAGAGGGGCAGGATCCCCTCCCTCGACCTGCTGGCCTCGCTGCTCTTGATGCAGCCCAGGACATGGTTGGCTTCTGAGCCGCGAGTGCACGTTGTCGGCTCATGTCCAGCCTTTCATCCACCAGCAGCTCCAAGTCCTTCTCAGTATGAATTTGTCAGTTCTAACTCAATAATAATAGCAGCACTAGTATCAATTTAAAAACAAACAAAGCAAAAAGAACAGTAGAAAGATAATTTAAAAAAAGATAATCTGCTGTTCTGCACAGAACCATGGTTATAGGTTTCCACTGCTTGTCTTTGTACTCATTCGCACCAAGTGAGGTGGGAGTAGAACAAGCCAGTGCTGGGATGGAGGACAGTAACCACTTCCACCCAGTTTGCTCTCTGTGTGGAGCACAGGGCAGTGGTGAATCAATCCCAGTAACACCGTTCCTGAGCTCTGAGGTTGCTCTAAATGTTTTCAGCGCCAGGTTTGGTTTTGCCGTACCTCGTAAAAAGGGTCCTTCGGTTATTGTCCTCAGAGTTTTTCTGTTTTTTCCCCACTGCGTTGCTACGAAAATGGTTTCGTTCCTATTCTGATATTGTGGGCTTCAAGAATAGATCTCCTTGCCTGCCATTGCTGTGAAATATGAAAGAGATGCCCTCTGCAGCAAGCTTAACACTGCTATCATCTGCATAATAAAGATAGGCTGTACGTATAGAACATGCATATACATGTGTAAGTTTATACTGATATACTGTGCAGGCACAGAGATAAACAGAGTAAGAATCATGGCAGAACAATAGAGGAAGAAACCTGTAACTTGGTGATGGCCATCAACAACCGATCTCATCTGTCAAATGACTGAATTGAGAGGCTTTTATGAGCATCTCTTCTAGGACAAAGTACTTTATATGGGGAAAATAAATGTACACAACCTGATAGCGAGTGATTTCCCTAATAATCTCACAGAAAAAGTTATTTCTCACTCTTTCTTGGTTTGTTTTTTTTTTTTTTCCCGGCAATTTTCTCTCACCTCCTTTCCCAGAACAAAATAAAATAATCAGATTCATAAAAATACATGTGCTAAATTTTGGACCTCAATATGGGTAAAATTATCCACTTAGTCATGAGTTCAGAGGCTCTCAGAACCACTCTAGCCATCATCTCACAAATAATTAAAAATCGTACAATTACATCAGAGATATTTTTCTTCCAGATCTGTGGGGAATCTGCTTATGTGACTGCTATTGCTTTTCCTTGAGAGATGTAAAGCAAAGCAAAGAGGTGTACAAAGCTTAAAATTTATCAGGATTATATCATCTATGTTATTTCCACAAACACTGGTTGTCAAGAACCTGCTAAAAATAGTGTCTGCTTGTATTCGACTGCAGAACAAAATATCAACTGACTTAGTAAAACAAGGTAAAATTTAAGCCTCCCGTGGAAATTGTCTGATGAGACATCTTGCAGTTGGAAGTTTTCTCATTGACATGGGGCCCTGATTCAGAAAGGCACTTACCCTTCTCACTTTATTCATGTAACTGTGCCCCAGGTGAACTCAGTGGAACCACAAACACACTCAAGTTTCACGCGGGCTTAAGAAGTTTGCTGAATCAACACCTGAGCAACGAGAAGAAAATGCCCTTATACTGTGGAATCATGTTAATGACTCAATAAAAACTCTAATATTTTCAGTTAAAGACTTTCCTCTAGGAGGAGATACAATACTCTGCACTTTGCAATGCAGCTGTTTGCATTAAAGTGCTTTTCCTCTTCCTGTGATGAACTTTTCCCACTTAGTAACAACATGTGAATTTTGAGCTTGTTTTATGTACCTTTTATCAAACTCACTGCGGGTTTCTGATCTGCCTTTTAGCCAGGTTAGGCTCCAATAACCAGTAGCATGTAGTTTCTTGCTGAGAAACAAGTCTTTCTGAACGGACGTGACTTAGTGCAAGCCATGTTTTCCTGGAAAGGATCATGGTGCTTTTCCAGAGCTGGGGTTCAGACATCACCTTATCCCCCATTAAGGCATTTTCAAGTCCCTAACACCACAAAGGCATCACCAAAGGAACTAAAAAGCAAGATTTCTTTGCAACAGAGTCAAGTAGAAGAAACTTTTTTTTAAAAAATGAAAAAAAAGGGGGGGGGGAATGTAAAAAAGCAAAACTTAAATAAAAGAGTTGGATTTGCTCATGTTCTTTGAAGCTTTTCTTTGTAGGCAAGGAATCAGTGCGTGGAGAGGGGAGACGGGAAAAGGAACCAAAAATAATTTAAGAAAACACTGAGTTCTGTCTTTGAATTAAATAAAAGCAGCTGCATTTGATTTAATTTTTCTTTAGCATAATGTGCTGTATAATCAGTGGCTTCATCATCCCCTGGGCTCAAGCTTCCTCTTAGCACAAACTTTGGGAGCTGTGCCACAGAGTTCAGTGGAAGCAGAATTTGACCCATGCTTTTGGTTTTAAAACACACTCTTACCTCTGTCGAAGTTTTTTCCTCATCATTTTGCATCCCAGAAGAGTTGCTAAGAGGAAAAATCATTGCTTGTGATGCCATCAGCATTTTCCCCCATAAGCTATCAAAAGGAATCGATAATTTGCCAAAAAGATAGAAGTCCACACCCCTAAGGCTCATCAACTGGACAGATGAATAAATGGAGTCAGGAGAAGTGCTGCAATCTGCCAAGGGGACTGACTACAACTCCACTTCTTAGCACAGAGCATGGTTAGGGGAAGGAGGAGAGAGGGAGGAAGAGGATGAGGGACTTTATGGAGAGAGATGAACTTGTTCCTCAGTACATTAAGGGCTGGCTCTCTTCCAAGATAAAGCGACTCACTTTGGTGAGGGTGAAAGAAGATTTTGCCAGGGGAGGATTTGTCTCTTAAAAAATGTTAGTGAGAATTCGAAATTGAAACAGAGTGTTGAAAAATGCCAACATTTCTCCAGTTATCAATTAATGGGCTAAATAACGTTAGGATTTTTTTTTTTTTAACCTCTCCTAAAACACAGCCAGAGAGGACCATGGCGTTTCAGAGATTATTTTAGCTATTAACTGTGGACAAATAAATACTAATTGAGTCTGCTTCCGTATGGAGTAAATAGGAAAATTTATAGCACCTTTACTGAAAGCAGAGCCACACATAGTCATTTTAGCCTTTTAGCCCGAAAAGGCAAATAAAATAAGCAAATGCAAATAAATAATAATTTGTCTCTCCTGCCACCTGGAGAACTCAAAATGTGCTCTAAACATTGTTTAATTAAACCTCATTGGACCCTGGGTCAGTAAAAGGAGAATTATTTCTTAACTGCTTGTTTTAGAGGAGAGAACCTTTGGCCTTCAATTACTATAAATTACAGGGAGGGCAAGCGTGGACAGGCAGGATGCAATAGCCTTCAGTCAGCCTCATCCTCAGGACTCTGGAAAGCAAGGTCCTTTTTAAAGTAGGACTTGACTCTGCAAGCCCTGAAGTCATGCTTAAAGATCCCTTGACTTCGTGGGCACAGACACAGACCCCAGGTGCCCGTGGGACTAGGGATTAGCACTTTGCGTTAGAGCGGTTTTGCTGCACCAATACTTTTTATCTTCTTTTTTTTTTTTTCCAAAAAGTGGATTTCCCCCCACCCCACATAGCTCTCGACGTGGTTTCAATGTACTCATCTTCCTGAGATCAGTTTTACCTGATAAAAGTGCAAAGCCATTATGGCCTTATTTGTCAATTTGGTGTGTGGGAGAGAAATGCACGGTACAACGTTGAGGTTCTGCAGCCTCTCCAGCAAACGGTGATTCATTAGGACATTATGTGGTAGGTAGCTGCACTCTGGCATGCTCTAGGCGTCATGTATACAGCCATTTGCAAAAGAGCAACATAAATCCTTTTGTTAATAACTCTAAATGATGACTTATGCCCTGGAAATTCCTTTTCCTCCTGGCGCAAACAACTATAATCTCCGTGGTGTTGCAGAACGGAGTAGAGACCCTAATACCTTTACTGGAGGTGAAACAATATGTACCTCATTAGCAGGCCACAGATCAAACTATTAGCAACATGGTGGGAAGCAAGCTAGGATTTGGTGGGATTTGTAAAAGGTCATCTGAAGGCAGCGTGCAGAAGAAATGGTTCTGGGTTCTGCAAATGCCTCTGATTAACCGATTTCCCACTCAGTGGGCACCGGGAAGACGTTTTATCCCATTGAGCAGACTAGTTTGGCAATGGCTATTAATAGGCTTAAAGCTTTACGTATCTCATGAAAGCTGCAGCAGTTCCTCCTGGTAAATTAACCTTAGTGTTTTGTGACAGAGGAGGAAGCCCATCATCTCATCGCTGTTTCCTTTGCTCTTTATCTCTCCGCAGCGTTCATAGCAGGAGGGAGAGGGGAACTAGAAAACACTGCAATATCTGCCACAAGTTAATGCTGTGTTGCTGCTCTGCAGCAGCCCAGAGGGTCAAATCCTTAGTCCAGATATGATATAACCAGGGGAGTGTTCAGCAGCTTGGTAAAGTTCAGGACTTTCCACCTGATGCACTGGAGCTGCATCAGCCAACTGCATCCTTCAATGAGTCTTGATGTTCATAAAATTTTAGATAGTGTTTCTTTTTAAAACAAATCCGTCAATGGTTGTAAACAGAAGTCAGCATTTTCACTCTTCTATATGAAAAGGGAAACTGAGGCAGGAGGTCGATTCACCGGAGCCCATCTTGTGAGGCTTGCAGGTGCTATACAAATATTGCTACTCCTGAAGCCACAGGAGTTTGCTCACACAAGGAGAAAATATTTAATATCTTACCTTGCCCATTCCTTGCAAGGAGACCCACTCTCTGTGAACTCCTACTTTGCTAAGTTCACCAAGAGAGAAGGATGCCCTTTCGTCCCGTGTGTGCCTACCTTCCAGCCCTGGGACCCCCCGTTCTCCCTGCACACCCCAGCAAGTTTGTGCATGCTCTCTCAGTTCACCGTGGACCCTCTCCAGAGCAGCATGGTGCTGGTGCTCCAGAGAGGAGCAGTAAGGTGCAGGATTTCCTGCCTCACTTGAGGTCAGAATCATCCTTACAGGTATAGTAATAAAGTTTAGTGATCGAATGTTTTTTAAACACACAGATTAGCTCCTAGCTATGATCTTTGTCTGGTCTTTGGTTCATTCCTCTCAGCTCATAAAGTAACTTTACATGCAGATGTAGAAGACAAAGAGACAATGAA
This sequence comes from Bucorvus abyssinicus, assembly GCA_009769605.1. Classification (NCBI taxonomy): domain Eukaryota; kingdom Metazoa; phylum Chordata; class Aves; order Bucerotiformes; family Bucorvidae; genus Bucorvus; species Bucorvus abyssinicus. Next base: position 5,229,090 of record CM020025.1, read on the forward strand.
GGGAAATTTGAAGCTCAGCTGCTGCCCATCCAATTTTGGGTTAAACCCCACACTTCGGAAATTCCTGTTTAATTAGTCCCTCCAAGGCCTGGAAAATTTATGTGTGCATAAAACATCAAGACCCAAACACGCCAAGCTATATGGTACACCTTATTTTAAAAAGATGCCTACAGAAATGTTTAGACAATGTTATTTCACTGATATGTGCATCAAGAAGTGTTTTGCCATTTCAAAGGACGTGCGAAGCATGAGAGGAAGGAAGAGTGGTTCTCTGATAGCTCTACCAGCGAGAGTGGTGTACAGTGAGAGGCAGAAAGCTCACACTAGAAAAATTAGGTTCCCTTCCTATCTAATGCTGCTACTGAGCCCAGCTCATTTAAACCTTTCTAGGTTTCTGTTTAGTCATTTGTAAAACAAAACTAATGTTTTTCTGAAATTCCTTAGAACTCCTTCTCCCCCCGCCTTGAAAATGCCTAACCCTTTCAATTTGACAGCAAGCATCTTTCTTCTGCATAACTTACAGAAAACAGGAGACAGATTGTCCATATGGTCTAAATCTAGACACTTAATTAGAATTAGGTGCTTAGGGAAGAAGCAGGCTACGGCAGGATGGATCAAGAACACCCAACTTACAAAGATGCCATCTCCCAGAGGACTTGCATTGGCCTGTAAGGGGTTTCCAGGGGGAGGAACAGGACTGTATGCAGAGACAAGCGACGTTCTCTGAGCTTATGACAGCAAGTATCAGAATCAGTAATTCACTGTTATTTGTAAACTCAGTATTTGTGAGGGCTCTTCCCTTCTCACTCCTCGATCTCAGGCTGAGCAATACCAAGGCTGTTCTGAGTCACTGTGCTGTCCTCCAAGGGCAGGGATGGTGCAATGCTTTAACAGCCTACATGGAGGTTTGCTGACCATGGCAAGATGATTGTGGTCCTTACCTCCCTCCATGGACCCTGTCACTTTATGCTGAGCCTACGGGACATAGTCAGGGTCACTCTTGCCACAACCCTGTATCTCCTAGTTCACCTTCCAGGACAAGGATATAATGAGGAGAGGTTATGAAGGATGCAAATGTAAATAGAAGACGCTATGACTGTGTCTGCATTGTTATATGTGTTCACCTGAGGGTGGTCTCTGTAGCCCTTGTTAAATGGTGTAAAGTGTCTGGTTTCACGGAGCTTGGAGCTCACCACACAGACATGGTGCCATGCCACTTTTCCATCTGTAAAGACTCGGTTCCCAAGTGCTATCCTACAATCATAAAACATAATTATTGTTTTTTTCTGTTACTGGTTTCTTTTTAAAGTTTCTGTAATAATGCAAGGGCTATGCTGAAGTTCATCAAAGTATTATTTCTATAGTAGAACCTGAAAATATGTGTTCCCCAGCTGGCCAGTGCTAAGAGGCTGAGTGAGGTGTCTGAGGGTAGAAAGCTCGCTGGAATAGTGTTGGAGGATTGCACAAGTCAAAACGACCCAAATCTGGAGCAGTTTCATCCTTACAGTGTTTCACTTGCTGACTCTGGAACTGCAGTTGCATTTAATTCTGCAGAGGACTCGATTCACTCCCAAAGAGAAGCCAAGTGCAAAATAACTTTTGTGAGATATGGACACTGAGGACACCAGGACCAGGACGGAGATGAGGATCTATGTTTTACAATGGTGGAAATGTACCCAGTGGATTTTGCCTCCCAGGTCCCGCCAATGTCCAACTCTGTTGAAGCTCCAGGGACAGGATTTGGTTTGTGGGAGGGCAACTGCTGGCAGAGGAAGAACAAGGTGGAGAGAAAAACAAGCAAGCTAAAGTTCTCCCAGATGTCTTGCTGCAGCTCTCTGGTTATCTACGGTCAGCCAAAAATGGGTGATATAATTTAATCAGTGTGTAAGAACAAGGCATGGGGAAGGGTCGTCCGTCCCACATCTTCTCAGCTCTTGTCTGATAAGATGAAGTCAACATAATTTCAGGATGTGTTAATATTTCAATACAAGCTTCTGCTTTGGCAGCACTCAGGCAAGGATCGGGGCTTTGCAGGGTAATTTCCCTTTCAGAAAGGACAATTAAACCTGCAGTACTGTTATTGCCTCGCAACTTATATTATTTTAGAACCACAGAACAAAAAATGATTACTGAATGGAATTTCTGAGGGATTGGTAGAACTCAATATAATGTATCTTTTGTGTTATATGCCTTAGAATCTCTTTTCCTGCAATATAAATACGTTTGTAGTATCCCTAATGCTGATAAAATATCGTCTTGATAATCTATGCAAACACCTAAAAGACTTCAGTTTCTGCTCTGACATGCTCTGAATTTCAGTTTAAAAATGCATTCTGGTTTAACTGTCATCAATAGCCTAATGCAATCTCAAAGAAACAGGCATAGGCTATTCAAATCTGTTTCCAATATGAGTCGGAGATTGTCATACAAAGGAAAAAAAATAGCTTCACAGTTAAAGACATAAATGTCAAGAAATAAGGGGATGAAAAAGTGTGAGAAATTCTGATTTTTTTAATTACATTTTTCTGGTTTGGGTCAATTAATCATAAATCATCATAATTTTAATAAAAATAGTCTACAAAGCACAGTTTAAGAAGCATGACTTAGTTCATCAAGATCTAAGTGGGTGTTTCTTTCCTGTTGAAATTTTAATTATTCACTCTTTCAATATTCACACCATCCTGTTCTTTAAATCTTGAGGTAAGCCACACAATCATGACATTTAAAAACAGGAAAGATAGTAAATTTGGGGTTCTTTCCTGTATTTAAGCATTTTCTTTTATTTTCTTGTATTTGAGTATTTGCAATAAAAACTTCTCTCTGCAGCCCTAATGTCTAAATCCTACTGTCATAAAAACTGAGATTCTTACGGTACTATATGACTTCAGTAGGTGAAAAGTTATGAACCATGCCAGGTATTTCAAATCTCAAAAGAGAATCATGATGGACAGTCAGAAAATGGAGTTTTAGATTCTTTGATGGATCAATGTTAATAATAGTTAAGATATTAATATCTTAATAGTCCACTCACCAGTGAAATCTCAATCAGTGATTAAAACACTACAGAGCAAATTATAAACATCAATAAAATCATCTAGATTTTTGTTTTCAAGCTCAGATTACAAGTTTCATGTTGTTCTACTTAACAAGCTAATTTTGCAAAAAGATGTGATACTTCACCCTGTTATTCCCTCTCCTATATAACAGCATTTTATTTACAGTCACAGAACTGTAAATACAGAGAACAGCTCAGATGAAGTAAGTTGGTGAATAGCCTGGCAATTCTTAAACAGTTACAGTAAACCCCTTCTTTGTAGGAAATATTTTCTGCAAATCTCCTCCCCCTTTTGTACAAAAGCCAAAGTTGCAATATCAGACTGGAGACCTCTACGTGCTGTCAGTGATATCCCTGTGTAAACGGAGAAATCTCAACTCTGAAGGACAAGAAAGGGCTGTGTAAGACATAGGGACTTTTCTACTGAAAAAATATTTGAAAACCTTGCAATTCTCTTTTTTGCCTTCTGACAGCCATGCTCAGCAACCTGAAAGACACGGGCAGAGAAGCGGTGGCAATTTGTCTTGAACCAGCTGCGATAGCAGGTTCATGTAGCTCGGTAATTTCGTCGCTATTTGGCTGCTTGTAGGAGCTCCTGTTCACCAAATGGGACCTTCAAATTTGTGGCTCTTTGGTGTATTTCCTTTCCTGCCAACATATTATGATGAGCGCTTGGGTTGTTTGGGTTTTTTGCTTAGGCCATTTGTTTTGTTTTTGTTTAACTTGTAACTAGACTTTTCCATGAGAACCAGAAAGGTTAAAATCGAGATGTTCATTTTCACCTTGGTAGCTCCCTTATGTTCTGCTTGTTTACCCCAAATATTGTCTCTTTCCCGTGACACAACTATGGGCCAAGTAGAGCTCTGTTAGCATTAATAAGAACGACTTGGTATGCTCACAATTTGCACTTTGAATTACTTTTCTCTGTCTCTGAAATATTTAAAATGAGATAAACTTCAGGTCACACTGAGTATCTCTTTCTGGGAGGGAATTAGGGTATTGAGGAATGGTAAAATTTCTTCACTGAATTTGAGGTCCTGAGGGCCCTTGGGGTGTTCCAAAGAGGGGGATCCCAAAAGGAACCAAGCAAGTTTCTTGAGGAAATCTCTTGACATGAGCCTTCATCATAGGACACCTCTCCATTTGGAAATTTCCAGAAGTTTGAAAATCATGAAAACCACATGGAACCTGATTACCCACAAAGCAGAAGCCATACACCTCCCCTGACTCTGTTTGAACAAGACAAAGCAACAGGGGGAGAAATGCTCCCCATTTTGAGCTAAAGAGTTCAACAAAAATCCAGGCACATGATTTGTATACTTAATCTGCCTCCAGCCCAAAAGTATGTGATGGTTTTCTTGTCAGAGTCATGCCCAGCTTCAGTTTCTAGGCATTAAGTCTTGAGATCTTTTTCACTGCTCTATCAAGCAGACATCTTGTGCATTACTCCTCCATGCTGATAACGGAGGAAACATGCTGATGTTCTTAGACTGATGTTTAGGTTTGTGGCAGAGATGCTCTGTGAGGAGAGATGGCTCTTGTTCTTTAATGTCCACCAAATACCATGCAGATTTTTGGAAAGCACCCGGCATACAAATCCTCAACCTCAGATGACAGCCCATGAAAACTAATGTAATTCGAGTAAAAAACATCAACAGCTAGATGTTTGCTCCACCTAGGTTTGTATGAGGGCACCTTTCCTCCTACTAACATAGGTAAGTCCCTGCAGAGTGCAGCCAAAGATGATATTTTTAAACGAGCAGCAATAAAAATTCCCCATAGTGAGTTTAAATCCTGATAATGGTGCACTTTTATTGCATTGTGCTGAACTTCTACCAATCAGTCCAATTATGGGCTAATTCATTCTCATCACTTAGGAAAGCTTTTTTTTTTTTTTTTTTCCAAAGCCCTATCTGATTTTTTGCGTGTGAAATGCTTACAAAGGGAAGTTAATAAAAGAGCGGTTCATCTGCATACACAAAGAAAGATCATAATATAAAAAATTGCCACATTAGAGAAGTCTAGACCTTGACTATCTGTCATATATTTTTATAGCCTCTTATCGCTGTGCTATCTGATTAAGTAGTGAAATGGTTAAGATAAATGAGACCTAATTAGCGGAACTGATACCTGTCTATTGCAAGTCTTAAATTTGCATCTGGGAGCTCTGGTTTTCAGAAGGGGGAAGCACACGCCTGCACTCCTTCTTCCCTTTGAAATCAACGGGAGTTTTCCCTGCAGTGAAAACGAATGTTCATGGTTTCACCCAAAGCAAACCGAAACTTTTGTTGTCTACTCATCCCTTTGACTCATGAGCTAAAACGCGGGGAGGCAAGCAAATACTGGAGCTCTGAGATGGAGGGGGGAAGAAGAAGAGCCTAAATCTGACTTTTAATATATGAGATTGCAGAGCTCAGCAGCATGCAGAGATACATATGTTGTGTCGGGGAACGGGTCGGTACAGGTTATTTTCTCTCTGGAACAAAAGTGTCCAAAATGTGGCTCGGATTTCTGCAGCTTTGCTTGTGGAGCAAAGTATTTACATTTGAGCTCAGGGATTAGATGGCCAGTTGCCATCAGTCTCAGCTATTTCAGTAGGAATGGGCTGTAGCATAACTTTGCCGCCAAACACTCTCTGTGCAGAACAAACGGTTTACCACAGAGCTCAGAGATGGGGTATTTACATTCATTTAACTTTGCTATAAACATTTACAGAACATTAGGACAAATACCAGCATTCTCAGCTAAATGTCTGACCACAATTATTTCTGATGAATAAATGGCTCGTAGAATGACTCGGAGACGAGAGGGTTTTTCTTTCTTTTTTCCTCTCGAACCAAAGGACTTTGAAAAAAACAGTGTACTATGCCGCTACACATACTGTGTAAAGGTTCACGTAGAGTTAAAGAAAACCATAGATGTTTGCGAGATTAGGGAGTTATCTAGATTAAACCAGTTTATGTTGTCCTTCATCTGCTGTTCTGGTTTTTTCCTTCAAAATCTCACCTTCAAATCTGACCCTGACAGTCATGCCTAATTCAGTGAAGACGCTTTGTGCTGACCAAGTTCTTTTTAAACCAAATATTATGAGCTGGCCACTGCAAAGGTACTTTTCCCACTGGAGATGGTGGCATGAGGGCTGTTGACTATAGCAGAAGAGACTATTTACTAAATATTTCTCAGAGACGCCTGACTGTGAGAATAAGGAAGCTGCTCAAAGCTCCCTAGAACTGCCTGGTCTAAATTGCACATTTTCTCCTTAATTTTGGCACAACAGGCAAATATATTTTTCTCCACTCTTATATTTTTTTTTTTTTTAAAGTGTGGCAGAGACAAAGATTGCAGATGCAAAGATTTCCCTTCGGTGCTGTTTGCATGCTCAATTAATCTTCGTGTTAGAGGCTACATTAACCTCTCTGGACAGTGTCTTCTAAAGGGCTCAGGGGTGACACTCCTTATCTGAGCTGCAAGAAGGGTTCGCCTACCTGGGAGAGACAATTTTGTGGCAACTCTGAGAAATCAGGCTCCAAAAATTCAGAGTGAGACCTGCGCAAGCACCTCCTATCTTAATTTTTTAAGAAAAACAATTACATTATAGTGACTATGATTTCAAAAAAAAATTGCCGATGTTCACAATGCTGTTTTCAGAATGTTTCTCATAGCCAGAGCAGTCCAGCAATGTAGGACTCATATAGCCATCAGAAACAGTTCTGGTTTCAGCTCTGACAGAGCAGGCAGCCGAACCTGATTTTCAAGCATCTTGGCTGAACATGTAATTATGAGTCTATTGACTATTCTGGGATGTGTCTGTCTTGGTTTGGGGAGCAATTGGGTCTGATTAGGTTTTTTTCAAGACACTAAGGCATCTGATAAACACAATTTATTAATAGTTGGGTATTTCTGAGTGAAACTGTATTCTCTTTTTCTGTCTTCTCTTTTTCTCTGTTCCTTTGGGGCTGTTCTTCATCCAAATATATTTCTCCCTGTGAAAATACTGAGTACAGAGAAGGTAACTAAAAACTCTCGGCATTCCTGACCACTGAAACACAATTCATTACTCCTTTCCCCAAACACCTTAATGTGAAAGTGTTAACTGTTGATCTGGTTCGGATTTCAGATCTCATGAAAGGCAGATCCTCTTGTTCAGTAGGGAACGGAAGTTTGTGAGACTCCTGTTGATGCTTGTAAACATCAGCTTGGGAGGCATCAAGGCTTGGGAGCATCAGGACCTTCATGGTAGAAGAAGATATCTCCAGGTAGAAGGAAACCCCATCCTATGGGGTTTAAAGCCATAAGCAGACACCCAGATGTAAAGCAAGGATATGTTTTTAACACAGTACTATGGCTGATTGAAACTTAGCTTTCAATTTCTGTTTCCTATGCTTATCAAAGTCATTGTTTTGGATAGGAACATATTATTTTATTAAAAGAGAACAAAAATGTCACTAACGCCCTGTACCACCTATTGAAGACAAGCTACTTCACAGGATTTTAAAGCAGAAAGAAACAGAAGGAAGAGGAGCTCTGAGCATTAGGTGAAGCTCAGATTAAAATCAAGACCACTTTGCTTTGCAGCACAACCTAAACTGAGTTTAAAAACACGAATGCTTCCCAGAGGTAGCACTTTACACTCCTTATCCGAAGGTGCAAAGACTGCATGACAGCCAGAGCAGTGATGAATCCTGTCTGAAAAGTTGCACACACATTCAGCGAGGGGGTGTGGGAGGGAATGTTAATGAGTTTGGGATTTCTGTCTGCAGTAGCTTTAATCATCAGGTCTCCCCCCAAATGAAGAATATTCATGCTTACAATAATTAATACTGAACAGGAGATTTATATCAATCTGACAGATAGGAGATGAAATTAACTGTGCTTTCATGTACAATTTTAAGTAGGTCAGATAAGAACATCTATTGTAGCCAACTTTTATTTTATAGATAGATATACTCTGACACGTACAGACCCACACGTACACGTTATGTATGTCTATAAAAATCTCACACACGCAGCAGAATCCCCTTTACCTGACATTTTCAAGATACCCATTTCTTTCTCTGGAGCTCACCACTCTTTCCCTCGTTGATTCATAGGCTCTAAGGCCAAAGGAGGTGGTTGTTCTGCAAACACAGGACACAGAATATCACACGGTAATTCCTCCATTGCATCCTATCAGTTGAGGCTGGACTGAAGCATACTGAAAACGTTTAAATAAAACAGCCTCCAGTGCTGCATTGATTTTTCTCTAAATTTTATTCTTTTCCCTCCCAACTTTTACAGAGTTAGACTGGATCAGCATCAGTGATCTAAAAGTGCTTTCTCTTTAAATAACATTTCCCACTGGGTAATGAGAACATAGTAAGAATACAACTGACATCGATGACAGATATATGGCATTGATGTGTTGGGGTTTCAGTTAACTTAGTCCTCTGAAGGTGTTCATTAGTTGTTCAGAGCAGCTGGCGCTTCAGAATTCGACTCTTTCAACAGGCAATGGAAATGCACAGAGCAGAATGTCTCTATCCTGCAGCATAATCTACATGCACATTTTAAACACTGACCTAAATTATAAAGAAATGGACAGCATTTGGTTTCAGAGTACACAGGCTCCTTTTCAGTGACGCTGTTTTACCTGTTTTCTAAAATGAAAAATTAAATCTTTTTTTAGTGTTTATTTAAGACCTTAGCTGCTGGCTGTGTTAACATATGGCTGCTTGAATAAAATAATTTATTTGTGTGTGAATCATCCAGGGAAAACATTAAAACCTGAAACCAAACTCTGAAACATTGTTTGCTAGTAGTTTAGGTTAAATGTCTTGCTCTATTTTTTCATCATCTGTTTTCTCCCCTGTTGAAAAAGAAAGAAGGGGAACTGGAGAAGGAAAAAATAGGAAAAATCTCAACAGACACAGTTTGGGAAGAATCATTACAAAAATTAATTTAGTTGATAAAAAAATCTGGCAGCAGTTTTTATGGAAAAAGAAATAAATTTTGGTTTGAAATGCTGAAGCAATCTGCCAGTTGCATGCCTGAAGTTATACGAATGCTACAGCAATGTGACATAGTTACATGGTCACTAATCAACACGGTGTGCTTAGACAAACAGGCTCATAAACCGAATCATGTCCTGAATCACTTGCTGGGTTCAGGACTAGTGCAAAGGTCCTCTAACTCCTCGGCAAGTCTCTGTGTGGGATTTAAGTTAGTTATCTAAGTGGTTTTCTACTCTCTTTCCCAAGTCAATAAAAAGATTTAACAGGATCAGAGACATTTCATATCACCAGCAACCCAAGTATCTTCCTGACCCCACAGCTCCTACAGTTCAGCTCCAAGAAGAGGGATCCTCAGTGCTCTTATATTGGACATTCCCCACACAATTTCCCTGCATCAATGTTTGAGGTGACGCTTCCCTGGTTGAAGAGTGTGCAGATGGTCCTAGGAGCTTGCAGGAGAAAAAAAAAAAGGTGCCACCAGTGTTCAGTAGGAATGGAAATTAGATAAAATGGACTCATGTTGGATATTTAGTTGGACTGTTGCTCCTGAAGAACTCACCCTGTTAAGCATGTGAAGGAAGGTCAAGTGGAGACCGATGTTGCTGAGCTTGGGAGAGGACTTGAAATATCCAAACCTTCAGTCAAAACAGTGAAGCTAGTGGCTTGGGAGACAAACTCTTGAAAGGCAGTTAGTGTATAATAATTATATACTGTAATTCCCCTTGTTTGTGAACAAAAGATACGTCACAAAAGCAAGGGGGGAAAGAATCAGGACAAGTAGGTTGCTTTTCACATTTTTTTTTTTTTCTTGTTCAGAAACTTTGTTTTTTCAAAAGTCCCCCTTGGTAGCTGCAACCTTAACTTATCACAGCGGAATCAACAAATGAAACCAAATGAGAAAAAAAAGTGAAAATGTCTAGACTGATTGAATCGCAGGCAGCACATTGAAAAGTAAATTGGGAAGTTTAACAGTCTTTAATTTTTAATAACCTGAGATGTTAGTGGTAATGTCGGTATTTATTTTTTTAAGATGTTAAATTTTGGTCCATAGTATCCCTATGAAACAGCCAATGCCATTTTTCTTAGTTAAAGCAGTAAAGCAAAAACTTCATCATGAATTTGTACCAACTGACATCAGTGAGGATGCACCCCTACCTCCTGGTTTGTTTGGGGTTTTTTTGTCAAGTCATCAGCCAAATACATATTTAGAAAAATTTTTGAAGTGGTGTATTTCTCTTAATCTCTTTCTTTCTTGTTATGCATTTGAAGTGTGGAAAATCAGTGTTAGGGAAGCTAAGAACAAGTATTCCTGAAATTGTTGAACTTCTGATTCTCAGGGAAGTTATTTTCTGTAGAGGTGCTAAAAATATTAGCCCTCAGAATAGCACGAGCTGACCGCTGCAAACACTGTAATTTAAGGAATTGCGTGCTCTTGGGTCACATTTAATAGTTTCATGCGGGCGTTTTAGGTTTTTCCCATGAAATGCTTTTTCTTGAGATGCAGGCTTTGATTTAGTTGACAGAAAAATAGTAAATTCAACAGTGCATATATATGGGCTTTCTGTTAGAAGCACGAGGGCAAATTCTCAACAGAGATGTCCAGGTCTCTCTTCCCAAAATAAACTAGTGCTGCCCAAGGCAGAGCCAATGTCTGGTGGAGCAGACCCTTTAGTGGCTTTGGAGCTAGATGAAGCTACATCTCTTAGTGGAGGAACTGATCCGGGCAGCCCTCGCAGGTAAAGGACTGCTTCTGAAACCGATGTCAGATCAATGACAGTCAGGAACAAGAAACCAGAACATTTGCAGCCTTCTCTGTATATGGCCCAGGCTGGTGGTATTTAGACCCCAGACTTCGTATCTCACCTTTGTGACTGCAGCATAAATGGAGCAACTACCGTTTTGCCCCACAGCTGCTGGAAATCCAGTGCTGCAAGATCACTGCTGGAGCAAACTCAAATGCAGTCCACACCTTATTGCCTGGTTCGTTGTTTGTCTTTTTTTCTTTTGAACTCCTCATTCTTTTCTTCCTGCTTCCTTTCTCAAATAAATACTCGGTGAATAATCCTGGAATCATCTAAACATCATAAAGGCTTGAAATGTCTCCGTAAGCACCCTCACCCTTCACCAAAGGCAAGAAAACCCAAGATGACCTAAGACATATTTTTTAGGGTCTTGTCTAGAAGGCTTAGTTTTACAAGGGATCCGCCCTTCATATTTCCTTTGTTGTTGTTTATTATGATCATTTAAGAAAGCAAACAGTGCTGTATACAACACATAAGAACCCATTAAGAGAAACTTGGAGCAAGCTAAGCTATAGCTCCTCGTTTGAAGGGAGGGGAAGGAGTAAAGAAAAATTAAAGTTTAATTTTGTTTCCTTGCTACACATGTGGGAGGAAAACTGCCCTGTTCTTATAAGATGGTTCTACCTGTTGTTTTGAACTTGATATGCCCGCGAGACACTACGGAGCTCACTATTTGCTTGTACATTAAGGATGATTTTTCTATATAGGAAACCTGAAGACTTTATTCATTTTTTGTGACTTTAATGTTTTTGATATCTAAAGTTCATGAAAAAGCCATGTAATTGCTACAGAACTTTTTTTACTTGCATCAAGCCCCCTAATCTTTGAACATTAGAATAATTTTGCATCTAGCCTGGGGTAAATTAGTTTCTTCAGGGTTTTTTTTTTCAATTTTCCAGCATTATTTATTTTCAATTTGAAATTCTTTTAATATCAAAGTGGGTGTAATTAATTCTCTGTTTCTGATGATCTGAAAATTAAAATGAAAAATTACAAATAATATATCAAAGAACTTTCATAAAATATACCTGACCAAAACAGTTCAGGTTTACTGAACCTACATAGCAATTTTTGCGGGTATTTTTCTCCCCCTGTCTGTAAAAGCCATGCTTTAGTGCCATCTAGTGCGCTGAGAAATCGCAAAAGAAACTTCCCTGAATGTTTATGCTCTTTGCAACAAACACTTTAAAACTCTAGATTAGAGCCATGGTTATCATATTAAGTAAACAGTGAAATTACTTTTAATTACCTATTTGGAGCCTGACTATGTATGACTGACGGTGAGTGTAAAGCAGGAGTTTCAGGTCTTCTTTCACCAACCATCTCTGAAACTGAAAAAGACTCAGCAGTTCAGATTTAATCTCTTTTCCTCTGGAAAATGAGAGGCTTCTCAAAAGAATTCTAGCTCTCAACTAAATAGCATGAGTTTGATACCTAACTGGAGGATACACAAAATTTGGTGTCGGTGGAGCCTGGGGTTCTCCTTTTCCATAAATGAGCTTTAACTGTCCTGATGCAGAGGGGAAAAAAAAAAAAAAAAAAAGGCAAAAGTACTGAAAGCAAAAGCACAGCCAGTAAGAATAAAAACGTGACCACACACTCAGTACTTTTCCTCTCCTGGGGTTTTTTGGGTAGGTTGGTTTTTTTTTTTTTTGTCTTTTTCCAGACGTTGTCAACGAAAAATGAAAACTGAGCTTGCAAGCCTAGGGAGAAAAGATCTGAACCTCATATCAGCAAGTGAGAGATGCTGACCTGGGTTGCTCTCTGTTATATTCCACTCATGATGGCCACCCCAAGAGGAGAATTTGGGCCTCAGCATCTGTCCAGAGCATTGTTTTAGCAGTGCTCTCTTTGGGGTTTGGAGTACTACAGTTTATATCAACATAGGCACTCTGATGGCATGTGTGTGATCGAGAAACAGGCAGCAAGGTTTGAGAGGATAGAGGGTTTGATGAGATGATCTGAGGTTAGATATTTGTATTGGAGAGGTTAGATGATCTGCTGAAAGCATTCAGATGTTTGGAGATCAAGACCCTGATTATTGACACCGATTTTACATAGGTACATGCAGGTTGTCAGCTTTGACAGTTTCAGAGCTTGCAGACAGGTGGAAGATTTCTTACCCCAAACTGGGGAAAAAAACCAGTTCCCTGGGACTTTAATACTGAATGGAGAGGTGATAGTTTCGGATCAAAAGGTGAGACTCGTTCTAACAATCTCATAAAATTGATAATCTCTGCTGGTTCCCTGTATGTGCCCCGATAAAGATTTTTCTACCTTTGTTTTTTTTTTTTTTAATATGTACTTTGAGTCTAGTACAGCAAAACATTTTTGTGTAAAAGCCAGGTATATACAGTGTGGATTCTGAGTTCATTGCCTGGGTGACTCAGTAACAGCTGAGGGTCAGGGTAAAGGTGTAGGGAAACTGTAAAACTTCCCCAGTGGCAGTGGGTGGCCACTTCAGCATCATGTCAGGCCATTACAACCCCTTTTCCAAAGTAGTAATAATAATAATATTAATAATAATAAACCTTTCTTCTCTCTTTCAACCTTTTCAGTGACCAGTGAGCAGAGCTCAGGAGATGGAGTTCAGCTGAAGCACAAACTTTCTTCCTAAGATGGGACAATCTGCATCGTTGTGGGGCCCCGATCTGCTCTTGGACTTCCAGGTGCAAAGTCATAATCCCCTTCCAAGAAAGCATGTGCTGGGTAGCAGCGTGGGGGAGGATGGGGAGGAGAGGAAGGAAGAGGGCAGTGCATCAGATGATGGCTCCACTTCCCCGATGGTACAAGGGGCCGTAAGTAAATTCTTCACACTGATGGTTACATGACTTTCAGAATCCATGAGCTGGATGTAGCTGTCCTACAACGATAAGATACTTCCCTCTCGAAACACAACCTTCAGTAGCGTCAGGAGCTCTGCTTACTAGTCACTGCCTTGCTCCTGCCTAGTAAAAAAGAATAAAATAATAGCGATCTCGTTAAGAGAAATGCATTTGTCAGCAGTCTGAATTTTAATGTGAACTGGTAGAGGATCTCGGTGATAAAGTCTAATGCGGATGGTAATTTTGCAGAGACCTTGCTAACGTGTTATCCACCGGCTTTCTTTTGTTCACCGCTGTGAATTATCAACTGACTCAAGGAAACAGAGGGAAAAAAGTTATATTCCTGACTGTGTCACTTTCCTAGCGTCATCCAAAAGCTCACCGCAATAATTAAATTTTGCAGAAAAAGCACGGCGTTTATTACATTTCTCCCCTCCTCCTCCCCCAGCATTTTGTAGACAGGTATTAAACAGTGATGGACCGAAAGCTGTGATTCGTGGTTAGCTGGAGGTTCTGCCAAACGCCCAACAAATTTATTTCTCCTGGAACAAGAGGAAACCGTCACATTTTTTTAATCCTCCAGAAAGGAATCTTGATCCAACACGCGATCAGAACCAGCCATTACCAAGAAATATTCAAGAAAGCTTGTGATTAAATAAGCCAAGGAAACTTTCCTTTTAACCTTCAGCAGTTATAGGTAGAGATAGCAATATTTTTCAGTGCAAAGCATCTCGGTTAAAAACAGGGGGGTTATACAGCATGAATAATCATAACATTCTGAGATTATTACTTCTATCCTCTTATTGGCAAATGGGATCCGTTGGTGATGATTTGGGATGCTATTTTGCGAGAAACTAATTGCAGAATTGCAGAAATGCACTGAAGCAGTGTATTTATACAGTTCAAATTACGAAACTCCAGATTAAGTTGTTAGATCTAAACAAACAGCTACAGAATGAAGATGTCGTTCCTTCCCTGATTCGTTTTAAATGTCCAACAATTTATGTCAAAATCAATTCTCTCTATAATCCTGGGCCATTCTCCTAAATCTTACTTCAGTTTCACTGTGCAGTAAGGAATTCCCCGGGTTCCATATGTGAAAAGGAATTTTCTTGATCAGCCATAAATATATTGTCTCCTACCACTACAGCCTCCAACGTTGTCTCCGTAAAGCTCTTGGTGCTAGCCGCAGTTTACACGTGTCAGCAGAATTCAGCCCATTGACTCAATCTCTCTGTGCACCAGAAATCCCCGCTGTCAAGCACCCCTAATTTAAGCACTACTTCTGGAAAATGGGGAAAATAACCTTTAAAGTCATCATTAAGAGTATTGCTGGGAGTGTCGTATAAATATCTTATTTACAGAAGCATTGAATACCATACGTTCAGAGGAAGATGTGCCAAAAAGGGCTAATTACGCTGTTACTTAATGCCAATCAGGTAATTGCACTCAGCCCACTCAAATGCTCTCTGCAATCTGGGTTGCCTCAGCAGCTGAGAAAGGATTAGTGTTGCCCCATAATGCACGTCAGTGCCCTTTCCTGAGGGCACTGGGTATCGAACCAAACTTGGGAGTCCAGACCCAAACCTCACAGCCCCTTAGTTCCCCTGTTCCTTCTCCTTCTTCTCCATTTTCTAGATGCTTTTCTCTCTGCTCTGCTCAGACACTCAGGATCTTTCTCCCCAACCCAGAAGCATCTGCAAGAAAGTTTGTGTTTCTGTAAAATATTCCCTCTCCTTTAAATACTTTCTGGCCTTGTAGGATTTGGTTGGTCTATGGGTTGTCTACTGGTTCCTGGGGGAGAGGTGACCATCGCGTGCTGGTCTTGGCCCATCTCCCAAGGGTTACTCAGCTGAGTACTTTTGCACCTCAATTTTGAACTATTTGATCAGCACTGATCTACTGTGTTCAGCAATAGGATTTCTACTCAAATCCTCGTCTATTTCTCAAATCAATTTCTGGTCAGATAAGCCAACCCAGAGGCAAGGTACAAACATAGGTATGTGCATATATATGTATAAATACAAATAAGCATATTAAAATGTATGTATTATATACATAAAGATTGCACAGATTATAAATATATATTAAAAAATGAATATAAATTTATAGTTATTTGGAACCTTCCTGGAAAACTGACAACGTTTTGCGCTGACGTATAGCTGTGGGGAAGCCCATCAACACGATGCACAAAGCTGATCAAAAGACCTAATCGCAATCATCTGCAAGCCACCAGGTCCAGCAGTCCTGAGTATTGCACGGACCTGGAATGCAAAAAGTATGAAACGTACTCAAGTAACCAGTGGCAAAATTTGTCATCACTTTAATGCAGCCAGGAGGCAATCGGAGACAGTTTAACAGATGTTTCCATATTTAAGCCAGAACAAACAGAACAGATTAATTTCCCGACTTTCTCCTCAGAAGCAAATGCCAGAAAGTTCTGGGTCTGAAATTTCACTGTGTAACACAAGGAAAAACAATGTTTTGATCCTGTCAGCGGCAAAGGTGATGTATGCAACCGTGGTGATCTCAAGAACCAGAAGCCAGTCTGTAAGTTCAGGCTGTTGCTTGGGGATAGCAAGGTCACAGTGAGGTCTATTAGTGCCTAATCACACAACTTTGAGTACAAGAAATCTAGAAATATTACATGCTACTATTATTAAATAGAAATGCCAAAGCAGATTATCTGCGACTAGAGCAAGAATAGCTGAGTCCAGCATCAAATTCACTTTTTTTCTGAGCTGTGGGGCAGGTCGAACATGAACTCTTTTTTTCCTACATGGCGTGTTTTTTGCTGGAAAGGCATGAATTGCGTGCTCCCTCGCTGCCTGTGCCATCCCACTGATTGCAGAGGGGTGTCCCAGGGCACAGGGCGACGACGAATACAGCCCAGAGGTCACAAGCTGCCTCTCAAATTGCAGGACTCCCACACTTAATTCACTGCTCTAATTATACCGTCAGCTGTCATTACTCCTGTTCCTTAGATCTGTCATCCTGACCTAGCAGGGAGGGCTGGGGGGGAGCTAGTGCCTTGGGTCTTACGGAGACAGAAAGGAGAGGAAGAAGGGCTGCAGCATCCAGGGATCTTGCACCTGAGGTTGCAAAATGGAGCTGTTTTGAAGCAGCTGGAGGGGAAACTGCTCCAGCAGCGGCTTGCACCCCACTTCAGATGGGAGGTGGTTTTACAAATCCGCTTCCTCCCTCTGCGCGTGTGTACGAGGGGGTGATTTTCTGGTTTTTTTTCTCACTGCTAAAACTGGTTCTCCAAAGCAAAGAGGTCCCGTCTGATGATGATGGATAATCAGCCTCACACGACTAACTCTGTACTTTTACATATTCTCTTTTTGTCCGTAGCCTCCCCTATGTATCGCTTTCCTGCAAGCTTTGGGAGGGCAAATAGGGACAGCAAAGGGTTAAAGCTCCTACCTTCCCCAGCAGCCGATGAGTTTGTGTGGGTTTGCTCTTTCCTGAGCACCCACCGCTCCCCACCCCAAAGGTGAAGGTTGTGTAACAACCCCTTCCTCAGCCTTGACTCAAACCTTGCCAGCTCAGTGATTCACCCTGGCTCTACCACCTGCTTTCGCTGGAACTGCGAGCTGAAACCCCAGCCGAAAACAGCCCGCGTGGGGGGCGAGGAGAGCTGTTGTCCCCGCCAGCCCACTCCTCCCCAGGCTCCCAGCCCCGAGTGACAGCTGGAGGGTTATATTTATCGCAGGTGTGCAGTTGGCTTCTGACATTAAAAAGGGAGGGGAGGAAAAAGACGGTGTCCTTCCTTCGCGGCAAGATTTCCCCTCCGTTTGCCGTTTTGAAGGTTTTACAGTCATTAGAACGTCATCTTCACAATTGCTTCACCCAAACTTTGCTGGAGCTTAAACACATCTTCTGTGTGACAACGATTTCAGCCCTGGCAGGATCTAAAAAAGGGTTTTAATCCTAGTTATTTTCTGTTCCACTTAATTGCCTTACCCAAACCTTACACTTCATGTAAAGACAATCCATCTTTCCCCCCACTTATTTCTGAAATAATCATTATCCTCCTCTGCAAAAATTAAAAAAAAAAAAAAAAATAAAAAAAAAGCGATGGGGTTAGGAGAAAACTTGACATTGAAAACAGACTCCCAAATTATAGATGACTATGAATAATCCAAAATATTTTTCATGCGCTTCAGAGAGTTCCTTTCTGGAGCTAATGGAGCTTTAACAAAGGATGTTTCCCCCCTCCCTTCTCCACGCAACTTCCCCTCCCCTTTCCTCTTCCACTGTGAAGTTTCCGTGAATAATCCCAAAAACAATATTTAGATGACTGAAATATTAGAGCATAGTGTTACCGCGTAACATAGCATGTCCAGAATTTTCCTCTGGGATGGAAATCTTTTATTTTCAGCATATTAAAGGAGAAGTAAACATTGTAGTGGGGAAAAAAATGGATGCTTTGGAAAGTCGTTTTACATTTTTGCCATTTTCTTCTATTTATGTCAGTTTTGTTGGAGCAGCATTATCTGTCCTAGGGAGTGGCTCGCTGGCAATAGAACCTAAATGTTTTCTGAGGACAAATCCCTTTCTTTCAGTGACAGATGCGGGCCAATTCAGTCAGATCTGTCGTGTTCTCCCCTCCTCTTTGCTCCTGTTTCTTTTGCCAGCAGACCTCCAGATCAGGTGCTATTTATGCGGTGTACTAAAAACGTTGATATGTTCTCCCTAGCTTTCAAGCCAACCAAAGCTACTCGTGTTGCTTTTATCTGGCATCTGTGTAGTCAGTCGAACAGCAAAGTCAGACTCTGTCCTTGGTGAACCAAACCTTCATCCACAGTGCAGTTTGTCAAGTTAGCCTTTTTCTTTTCCAATTCAGTCTTTTAAAGACTCTTGATCAGAAAATTAGGAGATAAAATATTCCCATTGTTGCACGGAATTGCTGTTTGTCTGGGGATGCTGATGCTAGGATAGCAAAGCGGTTTTTTGACCAAGATTGAGATGGCTGGGAGGCAGCTCCTTGCTCTTCTCAGACTTTCTGTTTGACTATGGACAAGCCCTACCATCTCAAAATGGGGTTGACAGAAGATGTTAATTCTCATCTTACAGGCAGAAGATGTGAATAAATACACAAAGAAATGTTCTCGACGTGTCTGCTCCAAGGAGGCAGTGGTTTCGGTGGAGATTCCCAAGACATCTCTGAACTGGCTTACACGGGTGCCAACAACAACCGCACACACGGTGCAGACTACAGACCTACTGCAAAGGTGCACCAAAATTACAGAGCAGACACAACAGTGAATCATGTAATGAGGAGAGTGTTAAGGACAGATACTCTGGTTCTCTTTTAGACACTGAATCTACGGCATTAATGTGGTAAGAGCAATAGAAAACCTGTTATTAGCCAGTTTTGTTTTCAGAATCAACCTGCTTCTCACATCCATTAAAAAACTTGTGGTGTGGTGAATTGGTGTTAACAGGGGTGGGGTTTTTTTGCTGGCCTTTGGTTTTAATACAGCTACTTGCAATTCATACTTCCCACTGCATCAATGTCTTGAGCAAAGGAGATCTTTTCTCTTTTTTTTCCACGTGTAAAAACAAAAAAATCTCAGTGGGAATTCACAGGTCCCACAGCCTCTTTGCTGACCTAGTCAGCTGGCCACCTTTCCTCATGCAAAATATTTCGTGTGTACAGCTCTTGTTTTATGCCTTGTAACATTTTGATGTGATTCATGACAAGTGATTCATATTTCTTTGGTATTCACCAAAGATCATACTTAGAAATCGGATTCTTAGAAATTTTTCATTCCCTTGAGTAGGAGGGACTGTGGGTGCTCTGCTCAGGTTCATTATGATAATGCAATCTCAGACAGTGTCACATAAGACAGTTTACAGTAATTAATAATAATCACGAATTCATTAATGTCTCGGACTTCCGATTTAAAAACTGTAAAGTAGAGCCAGGAAAAATCTATCGGAGTTTTTTTGCACTTTCAAAAGTAGATGCTGTTACATTTAAAATATGTGAATAACATAACTAACTAACCTAAAAATTTGAGTTGTAGGCTGGGATATAGGTCCACGCTTGAGTTTTTGTCTTGCTGGCAGGCTTCCAATGTGGCTTCAGGCAAATTACTGAGTCCCTGTATTTTATTTTCTCGTATTAAATGTGCTACTTGTCAATGTTTTTATTCTATTTTGATCCTAAGTTCTCCAAGTGAAAGAATGGAGATTAACTGTTGAGCCTACACAATATTTAGCAAAAAGGCAGTAAAAGGATGAGAAAAAAGGGCTAGAAGATGCTAGTAAAATATTCCTGATTTCAGCTGGGAATGCTCAATACTTCTCTTACACAGCTGAGATAAAAATAATGAGATGAAAAAATATGAATTTCCAGAGCTTTTTCAGTAAGAGAATTCTTTTTAGCAAGTTTATATACTTTGAAATTGAAACAGGGTGTGATCTAATTTTAGGTGCTTGGGTGCTCTGCCCAGTCAAATGTTGTACAAAAATTCCCAAATTCAACCATCTTCAGGCTTTCACTCTTCAGGAGTGACACTCCCAAGAAGTGATGAAGATGGGGAGTTGGGGGGAGGCGGGGGGAAGAAGTGTGTGCATTAAAATAAAAAACAAGCAAAAAGAAAGAAAAGAGAAGTGGGGTTTGGGGCTCGTTCTGGAAAATCAGATTTCAGATGAAAGTTGGCTGATGTTTTCTGTTTGGTCTGAGCTGGCTGGCCCATGAAATTTCCACTTGTAGCAATAGAGTCATGCTGCGTGAAACCTTGAAGAGATGCTAATATGTAGAGCAGGGATGATGGGATATTCAACTAGAAGAAAGGAGTTTTAGGCTTTGATAGCTGCTCCCAGATTTTTACATGTTACTTTAAAGAAAATCACTTGGTAAAGTAAGTTAATTCTTTAAAAAACTCTTGACACTTTAAAGCACGTGAGTGGATCCTATCTATCGACATGGCAAACACTTGTAGTCTATTGCCCTTGGATTCATGATATCTTTGCTAACGTGAGTGTGTCCTTGCTGCTCGGACTTCTCTTTACAACAGAAGAAATCACATAGGGTTGAAGCGTAGTGTAATGGTCGTGCTATTTCTCTCTAAGTAGCACAGTTTGTTGTAATTGCAAGCAGGAAGATGACTGTAAAGTTGAAGAACTTTGTCAGAATGACCATATGCATCAACTTTGTGAGGGATGCACCTGTTAGAGAGAGGTCTCCGCTCGCTATGGCTGGTAGACCCCTCCAAAATCTTACACCAGAATCTGATATGGAAGAGTTTCCTGAAGCCTTTACTAGGTGCTTTCATCTTTCCTCAAGCCTTGTGTTTTGTTTCTTAGTGAAAACTGGGACCAGAAAAAGTGATGTGGTGAGAATATGTTGCAAACATTCATTGAGAGGGAATTTTTTTTTTTTTCCTGAAGTGTTCAATAAATCGTGCATTCAAGTCAATGCATTTGGCTTATGTGCAGCTCTTCAACATCTCAGAGGCGTCTAAGACCTGCTATTGCCTTGCTTTTGCTGGTTACACATTACGTGTTTTGTGTGTTTTACAAATACAGTAGTAGATATCAAGAGCCTTGGCTTTTTATGGGACTCGGTTAACAAAATGAAAGTGGATCTTTCCTTGGCTTTACTGAGCTTTGGAGCAAGCATTAGGGAAAAAAACCCACCCACCAGGCAAGTCTGTTTGTCTACTGTTTTCACTTTCTTCTTTTCCTATACCTTTTCGATGTTCTAGTTAGAAAGCATTTAATATGATGTTATTAACCTTTATAGTCACATGTCATTCTTAAGAAATTTTTCACATTCAGAAGAATTTATTTAGTCAGTAGAAAGTATGTTTTCCCAAATAGTTGTAAAGTGACAAATGCATTAAAGGTTAAGATAATGTCCATGGCTCTTTAGGTAAATACTATCAGTCTGAAATCTCCTTTTAAGGAGGAGATAACCAAACCCACTCAAGAAATAACAGCAAACAAAGCAAGACAAAGTAAACTGACATTGAAAGAAATTAGTACCTAACAAAACAGGGTAACAGCTTAACAAGCTACTGGTGCAGCACAAATCTCCTCTAAGTACCAGGAAATAAGCCATTGAAACTTCATCACTAAAGTGAAGTCCCCACTTGTAAAACTTCAGATAGCTACAAGCTCCTTTGATTCAATGCAAATCAGAGGTGATTTTTTTCCTTTTTTTTTTTTTTTTTTTTTTTTTTTAAGGGGCTATTTGCTTCTAATGCATCTTAGCAGTAGATGAGCTGAGAAAGACCAGGGATGAGCAAACACTGGATAGTGTATCCTCCCCATGCTTATATATTCATTGAGGATGGGCAAATTTAAAAACAACAGCGACTCTTAAGTGTTTGCACTTCTGCTGATTTTCTCCTTTCATCTGCTGGCATAGGGTGATGTTTAGTGTGATATTTTGTTAACCACAATCTTTAATCTTTGTAATCCTTACTTCAGACTTATCTGGTATTTCAACCTTTAAATAAGGTATTATACCCACACATGGAGAGGCAATAATAAAACTTCTGTTATGACTCAGTATAAGGATGGATTCCTTTTCAGAATAGATCTTCCCTGCCGTATGCAGCCCACTGTTCACCGCCTGCTCTGCTTTCTCCTCTGTACATGATCTACGGACAATACGAAACTGTTTCAACTCTCAGTAAGAGGCTTAAGTCTGTAGCTCAGACTATAGGTTCCCAGAGACTTTAAGCTCTGAATGGACTATTGGATCAGCTGGTCTGACCTTCTATACAAAGAAGGACCTTACATTTCATTCAGCTACCTCTGCAAGAAGTATTGCAGCTTGTTTGACTAAATCAGGCCTTCCACCTTATGAAATGTATCTCTCAGGATGAGCAGTCAAAGAAAATCCACCACTTTCTGTGACAGCGTATGTCAATGCTCAGTCAGGCTTGCCTAAAAGTAACCCCTTAATCCATAAAGTAAATTTCTCTATTGCCAGTTTGTTGCTTCTAAAGTTCTAGGCTGAGCTGGAGATGTTTAAAAGACTCAGTACTGCATCCCACCCTAGGCAATGATCTGCCTGGGTACATCTCTAAAGCTTCTTCCATATTGACTTAGTATTTTCTCTGCTTTCCCTCAGAAATAATGAGTCTTTTAAACTGTACAGATTCAGGATGTCTATCCTTGAGCTGCATCTTGCTCCTAATGGCCTTTTGGACCTTGATGAGTTTCCATTAATGTGAAATCAGTATATAGATTTGTGCTGAAGCAGCGCTGCAGGTGACATCAAGCCATCAGGCAGTTGTAGAAGCACTGTACTACGAAATAAGTAATTTGAGTGGCCAGGTTACTTTATGGTGGAGAGTTGCTTCAGGTTTTCCCTGAGTATATAGGACTTGCTTAGGGACTTGATGTCAGGTGCAAAAGCAAACACATTCAGGTACCAATCCCATCCTGGTTACCAAGTCTCCATCCAACGAGCAGCTAACCCAGCAGAGTTCCACTAGGCAAACACAGAAAAGATATCAAAAGTCCACATTTCTGCAGGTACCAACCCCCATTTACTAGTGAATACTCATCTGGTTTTGGATCATGGTGAGTCCATGAGTATAAGCCTGTGTAAAAATACTCGACCAGACCCCTTCCCGGTGTAAAATTTTCATTCTTGATGTCTATATAAATACAGAGATTTGCGCCTGCTAAACCAAGAAGATGACAGTACTGAAATATAACTAGATAAGGGCAATTCATTAGCCTGCTATGTAGTGGATTATTTTTTTGTGAAAAGTAGAGTGATAACGATAAAGAAATGAGCATTATTATGCCGGACAGGGGAAAAAACCATGTTATGGTTAACACAGGCTGAGTGGCATTTAGTTCAACTTTATTTCTTTTCTCTGAGCTTTAAAATCAGTCTAATAGGGGAGACAATAAAAGATTTCTGAGAAAGAAGGTCATGTTCAGTATGTCACAGAGTTGACCATCATCTTTGCAAACCCGTCGCTTGTCTTAAAGCGGAGTTGGCATTCTTCTGCAGGAAGGCCAGCAAATGGGAGCCAGCTCGAGCTGGGTCCCTGAGGATCTTGGCTCTGTAATTATGTCACCACTTAGCAGAATATGAACACTGATGGGTTGAAATGAATCCTGGTCCCAATGGACTGAACTTTTTAGCTTGTCCTGTATCAGCCATCTCTTCGTTTTTACGTATAGAGTTTCAGTAAAGTAGAGGGCAAGGCCAAGTTCAGAATGGCACCCTGAGCAGAGATTGGCATTAGTAATATCAATTTTACTTACTTGTCTGGGGTGTTTCTTTTTCTGCTGTTTATCCAGCTGGACTTCAAACCTTTTGGCCGATTTTGAAACCATTTTTATTAAATTAATTGGGATAAATCTGGATTTGCTGGTTTCATCTAGTATACATGCAGCACAAGTTATTAATTTCCAAGATCATTGTGAAACTTCTCTGTATTATATCATCTATCTCTAATAATGGAATTAATTATATTTATCTTGCAGCTTTGCCCAGTGTTAATCTCTGATAGTGGTCTGATAAGGTAAATTGCTACATGGCAGAGGACTGGCATTTTCAGTGTGGTTAAGGTGGGACCAGTTTTCTCTCTGACTCATGGTTTTGACAACTCATCTCCACCCTCCCTTTTTCATGTCACTGGAGCAAACACCGTCCACTGAAAATCACTGGTGTGTGGCTAAATGTGTGGCTGTATTGCCCTCTAGTGCTGACCCTCAGAGGAGAAGTGTTAATATTACTACAATTAAGGACAAATCCAGCCCTTTTAGCAGATATGGGTCCTCAGGTCCACTACTGAGAGGCAGCTTGACTTCATCTCAGGAGATACTACCTGTCCTGCAGGGTAAGAACTTCTTGTGTGAGAAGACCCAAAGAACTCCCAGTGAAGAAACTCCTGAGGTCTGCTTTAAAGAACCATGAGTGTCCTGTTGCACGAATGAGAAAGAGTTTTTATTGTTTGGTTGCTTGGTTGCTTGCTTGGTTTGTTGTTGTTTTGTCTTTTTTTTCCACCCCACTCCCCACCCCCCCACACCCCCCACACCCCCTGGGATTAAATAAGACAGATAAAGGCTTTTCAAAATTTTTTTTAACAGAAAACTTTGACATTTAAAACCACCACAGCTTACAAATGTGGATCATAGAGGGGATGTTTTGTTTAGAGAGGATGAAATTCTTCATCGAATGGGGATCATCCTTCAGTACCCAGTTCCTAAAACCGCCAACATCCACAGGGTAGGAAAACTGCATGGGACAAGGAAGACCACGGGTCAAATCACTTTTCTGTCTGATTCAGTACAGGAACTTTCACCTCCCCCATCCCAACTACAACGTCCTAAACATAGGACTATTGGTTATTTTAAGAATAAAGCTGACAGCATGGAAGGGTGTCTCTAATTTTGACCACAAGTTCAGTTTTCCCTTTCTTTCTCTTTCTACTTTTCTTCTGTCTATCATCAGGTCTTGCATTTTTCCCCCCTGAAATTTTAAATTACGTTCGGTTATCTAATGAGAACCATGACTTGGGTTAAGATAAAGAACAGTCTCACAGGTAGTCTACTTGACACTGACTGTGGTCTCTTAGGGGTCATGATATTAATGTTTGAAATCTGTCACTGTTCAACACAAGCACTACATAACAAAGATAGTTGTTTCTAGAGTGCAACACAAAACATACATTGTGAGGCTCAGCATGGCCCAACGGAAGCCAGAAGGCAGAAGAAGGGGTGGCTTTGTTGGTCCTGTTCTGCTGGGACAATCACAGCAGATAAGTCCCAGGCCAGTGTTTCATACTCTGTTCTGGCTGCACATCTGTTTTCATGCCTGAGAGCCTTAGCTGACCTAAATTCTTGAGATATTCTTGTGTCTGAATAGCTGCAGATGGGTCTTCTCTCATCGCAACACAAGGGACACAATGCCCTGTCTCCTACCATCACCAACGAGGGTCAGTCCCATCAGCCCTCACTCATTTAAGATTATTGTGCCTTCATATAAATGGGATAGCCACTGTATGCTAAGGGGTGTGTATCTCTGTGCACCACTTCTTTAAAACACGTCCTTTGAACAATAGCAGTGCACATCCCTAACAGCTGCAGAACCACAACCTAGGGAGCATTTTGAAGGTGTAGTGTTTCCCACAAGCCTCTCTCCTCCCCATCCTCATTTCATATGAGTAAAGTTTTCTTTTATATAGTGAGTGTATTATCAGGGCAGATGCAACAAAATCTGATGAAGTTGAGTGGCCGTGACTGCGTCACATAAAACTCTGGTCAGCCACTGTCCCCCATCCTAGTGTTTGCCTGATTAGCTGAAGAGTTGATCTCTTTTTCCCAAATGTAACGGGTAATTCCACATGCCTATGTATTTGAGAGTTTAGTGAGAGCTGTCTCAAAGGCTGAAATACTGTTGCTGAAAACTATGGCCCTGAACCGATTTAGCATAAATCATTATTCTCTAACATTGTTCTCCTTTTCGGCCAAAACAAACACTTGAGGGAAAGATAATCTATTAAAAATGAAAGAATAATAAAAAGATCCACATGGAAACAAAAATATCCTGTAAGAAAAGCACAGAAAAGCTCAACTTCCCAAAGAAAACAAAATCTTTGCTGAAAAAACTGTGGGTTATTTTCCCCAAATCCCCATTTTTCATCCAGACACAGTAATAATCAACAAGCTTAATTAGCCTCACGAATGTTAATTTTTTAAGTGGCAGCCATTCACTTGATGCGATTATTGCTTTTCTTTGAAGACACTTTGCTGTAGGTTCACGGTGTAAACACCATGTAGGCTACATCACAACACAACAACGGAAGCCTCTTCTGAGGCTTGGCTGTGCGACATAAGGCAGGAGAAGTGTAGGAAAAAGCTGTTTTCCAATGTTATCTGAAAGGCTATCAGGGGAAAAGTTCTTCAAGAATAGAAATTACCAGTGAACATGTCTGCACAGGACATACTAACTTACTGAACAAGTCAATAAAGCGTGGAATAGTATTTTAGCAGTTTGCTTATTATTAGCAAGGGACCATACCCCACACGAAACATGACTCAGCCAGCTGCAAATAAACCCCTCTCTGTCCTCTGAGGTTTCTCCCTTTGATGCTCAACTTATTCAAGATACTTCCCACCGCCTGCCTCCAATTTTGCTTTTGCGGTAAATTGTTTAGACACGATTTAAAAACACATTATGGGCTATGCAGTGAGATAAGATGTAAATCAAGCTCATCCAGACATTCAATCCAAAAATAATAAGCTGGCATGGCGGGATATTAGAACCTCTGTAGGATCCCAAGTGAGAAGTCTTGAAACAAAATCAAAGTTATTGTTGTTGTTATTATTACACTACGCTGAAGAGCAGAGGATCCTTCCCTATCTGCAATGGGCATCTTGTGTCAGGTTTCCCACACTTTGGAAACCAAAGCAAACCCTTTGATTAGAAAGAATAATACACTGTGGCGTATGTGGTGTGGTCTGCTGCTGCCTTGTACTGAATCCATGTTGACACGAACGACAGGCAGGTTGACTTGGGTTAGGTGAAAACTGAAGAAAACTAAAACTACCATGAAATTCCTTTGGAACTTTCTTAGCTTAAATGACAGAAAAATGTCATGTCTTGCAATTATTGGGATCTTTATTTAGGCTGAAGGTTTGGCGTTTATAATAATAACTTGGTAGAAAAACACAATGAAAGGAAGGCTAAGTCCCCACCAGTAGAGAGCATCCAAGCTAAACTCCTCATCAACAGGAAAGATGAGCTGTGCATACATACGATTTTAACGAACCACGACAACAGATATATTAAATGTCATACTTGAGATATGCCGCATCAACTATATAACTGTGGCCTAGAAAGCAGTAAGGACTGGGTATTCTTCCCTTCTAATTAATACCACTTGTTATTTCTTTGTCAACAAAGTCATGACGTGTTGGTAGACCTTCCTGTGGAAATAAACAAATTATTAAATGTCCATTCTGCTTAGTACAGTGGACACATGAGAAATTCATAATATGGGGAATATATAATAAGACGAAAGGTTTTATCAGAAACCTTTTTCTTCTGCTTCTCTAATGATCAAATATTTCAGTACAGAAATTGGAGCATGTCTGTAAATTCTGTGATCAAGTTGCCTATTGCTTACTCTAAAATTGTAGGAGTTGAACTAAGGCAAAGCCAGAATGAGGCCAAAAGTCAGTTATACCCTTAGGAGAGGTTCTTGAAGAGACTTGACCACTTTGATCTTTAGAAAAGTCCATGACTGCCAGATATGTGGTTGGGGGTCATTCTGCCGCACAAACTAGCTTAAACTTTCTATAGAAGTTCATTATATCAAAGAAACAAAATGTTTCACTGGATCTTCATTCCACAGTTTTGGTGTCCTTTAGAAATGTTGGCCTTGGAGCACCTTGAGAAGGAAGAAACTCTGGACCTGATCTGCTACTCGTTGACAATCCCATGGAGGAGTGATCATGTTTGTGGCCGAAGACATAGTCTAGTGGCCTGTGGTATTCACAGTGGCTGGAGGATTTGCAGGTAAACCGTGAGGAGTACAGGTATAGTGTGTGTTGAAATCAATTCCAGGAAAGGATGAACACAAACGATGATAAGTAATCATTTGTCTAGATGACAGGACACCCTCACCTACTGAAAACGGGGGGAAAAAGTGAACTGTGACCCCTACCAAAAAAGTACAGAACTGGGGAGGAATCCAACCACGTTCCTAACTTTTACGTTGAACTGGAAAGCTGCAGATATCTGTTCCGAACTGGATGAAACTGCACTATAGCAAAATACTTGATTATGCTGGAAATCACTTAACCTCTGTCCCGCTCTGTCCAGACAAGACTAACTTCTGTGGCCTGTGGTCATGCTAAAGAGAAAGTCACCTGTTCTGGCTGCGAGCAGAAACTAAACAGTCCTAACCCACGTGTTTTGTTATTTGATGACTCAAGCTCTAAATGGTGAAGAACAGAAGTTGAATGCGATTCAACCCAAACAGAAGTTGAACTCTTTCCCAATGCTGCATTATTGTCAGACATTCCTGAATAAGTGCTACAACCTTATGCAAAATCCAAACAAACCTAGCATGTGAAAATGGCATTTAAGCCTGAATAAAGTGTTAAAATAAACGTATTAGGCAGCAAGGATATGTTTTGTAAACACATCAGGATTTGTGAACAGATTGTCATATTACGTTAAAACCATTTAAACCCCCATTTGTGACTACAGCCATTTCATAACATCTTTTTCTAAGTGGCTAAAGAGACATTTGTGTTTAGTCTATTAAAGGAGAGGGCAGGCGCTCATGGGGAGTGCTGGTCCATGTTACTGAGTCTGTGTTACTCCCCGAGATAGCTGTAACCCGCGTCACCCTGTCAGTGCCGCTGGCACCTCGACAACACCCTCGAGCTGACATTGGCAGTCCTTTGCTGCCAGTCACCTTGCTGAGCACTACTGACCTATTTTGCTTATATTTTTTTAACAGGCTTCAGAATTGATGTCTTGGTAAAAGAGCACCCTGACTACCGAAAATGGTGAAGGGAAGGCTGGCTCAGCTAAAGTTAGGCATCCATACCTTTGGCTCACCTCTGCTCAGCAATGCATGAACACACACACTCAACACTTTACCTCATACCTTGAACTTAGATCACTTTGTTGAATTAGGGTCAAAGACCAAAGACCCCTTCAAATTTTCAGTTTTCTTTCTTGTACATCCTTTTCTTAGGATTTTTCCCACTCTTTCCATTAAGCCTAAATCTTTCAGTCAATCCTTCAGGCTGACTCTGCAAAAATTGATGAGAAAGGGCACGTCCAGGAACCTTGGAGGTCTTTGAAGGCACGGTGCTCTCTCCGTTGACTCCCCTGGGGACAAAACCATGCAACAAGGTGTAACTTTTTGATGAATGAAATCAGAGGAAATGAATTGCACCTCCACAGTTTGTTGTTTTGATTTTTTTTTTTTTTAAAGTAAAATATAAAAATCCTGCTACAGAGCAAGATTGTCAAATGAACATATTGAAGTTGTGTGACTGACTTTGATGAAGCTTCTTTTTGGTGATGCCTGCCCTATTGGCAAAAGCCAAGGATCTGGCCCAGGATTTTCTTACTGAAAATGAACAAAAGCATTAATATGAAAAGATTCAGTCACGGAGACCTTGCTTATTCCAAGTTAGCTTTTGTCACATGACAGTGTTGTAAATTTCATGCGCTCAAAATCAGGAGGTTGCCTTCAAAAATACCTTAAATTGCAAAATAAATGAATGACAGGATCACGCTTACGTCTGAAGCATTCTATATACATTTGAATTTTTTTCCCCCCTGAAATACAGGACACAAAGAATAGAAAAGCTAAGAAGCAGCTGCAATGTCCTTATAATAAATTTAATCCTGGAGCTGGAGATTTGTATAAAACAAGGATGGCTGCAGTTCTTAAGTGGAATGTGCAAAGGCAGGTGTGCGTTAGCACTCAAGAGTTCAGCAGCGCTGGTCACTCAGAAACGGACCCAGAAGCAGCTCTGGAAAATTGCCATGTGCCGTTGGTTGTGAACTGTCGAAGCTTTGTTATCGGCGTCGCTGTGAGATCCACGCTCATTATTTTGCTCCCTTCCCAGACTAGTGTTTCCAAGTTCGCTCACTACCCCCAGCCATTGATTTTTCACAATAGAATTTCAGTCTAGCTGAAGTTAATTAGTTTAAATTTGGCTCTGACTCCTGTTCATCTCTCGTTAAGCCATCCCTTTCCTCTCCCTCAGCAAAACCCTATTACCTCATCTGCTGGCCTGATCCTCACAGGACAGTGTCCAGCCTGGACACAGGTGTTAACCCTTCCGCACCCCACCCCGGTTACCCCAGGATGATTTGCAAAGAGAGACTACTTGAAACTTAAGTTTTGATGATGCCTCAGATATGGCAATGCTGGAAAAATACACACAAAGCTTGTTTGTCCTATTACAGCGCCTGCAAGAGGCATTGACATTTTAAGGGAGTCACGATGATTTACGATTGCAGGTAATCTGCCCCAAAGGGCTCGTTTCGTGTTTGGAGTAAGGTTCCTTTATTCTACCATAGTGCTGCAGAAGGACCCCAAAGTGGAGATACATCCTTGCACCCATTGAGGTCTTTTCCAGGGCGAGTGGGCTGCTGAATTACAGAGTCAGGCCCCAAGTGTCTACTAAGCCATAGGCAGAAAATAAAAGCTGTTCACCCCTTCTCCAGCTCTTTCTACACTTCGCATTTCCAAAACTGCCTCTGCTTTAAATTCCCAGAACGTGCTGTCAGAGATGTCTCTGAAACTCAGAAGCTCCTGTTTGGAATATTAACTGTAAATAACCTTCCAAGATAAGCTTCGTATGGTGAAACGGAAAAATTCCCTTTGACTCTTCCTTGACGATGCAGCACAATGTGCCTTTACTGTGAAGTTCTCCCGTTCACGTATGCTGCAGATACGTCTAATGAAATGTCTTTCAACTCCATAGACACTTGCTATACGCATCCTCGTTAAACCACCCTGCCCAGCCACAGCAGACACATCTGCTGGCACAATGGGACAATCCAAATGAGGTGATGTTGTGCTTCTCAGCTGCCACCGTCCAGGGGCATACACAATGAGACACAGACGAGAACTCAATTAAAATTGCCGTTTTAATTCAGATGACTTAAGAATTTCCTTCTACTCCTAAAGATGGATAAAGAGGTTTCCTATCTTTACATTTCAACCCACTGGCTGATAAATTCAAGGCACTTCTTGTCTGCAGATACAGCTAACTGCAGAAGCTGCCATGCCATCAGAAATGACTTGAGAGAGACAGCCAGGGATTCAAGCTGCTTCTTAGCACCACTAAATAGGTTGATGCCTATAATTCCTAAAACCATAACAGCTCACTAGTAATTTCTGTCATTTCAACAATATAGTTTTAGAAGAGATTTAAAAATGTATCACCACTATTTCATCAAATGCCACATTTCACCTTCTGTAGCCACTATTTTGTATCCTTCTTTGCTATTAAATTGACTTCAGTTCTTCAAATGACACATCTGTTTAAGCCTTATCTGTTCAAAGAAAGCTAATAAGCATAGCTAGGTTTAAAAGGATTAACTTGGATGGGAATCCTAAAAGTTTTCAAACATTCTTGATAGTATTTGCTATTAAAAGGGGGGGGGGGGGAATGGGAAAAAAAATGCATTTACCTTCTTAAAAACTCTCTCAAACTTACAATGATGTGAGATTAATACCTTAGCAGGTCGCTTGGATGAGGATGACATTTCTGTGCTTAAGGAAGCTCCTGATAGTTATCTAATGTTTCCCTGAGTACTTTTAAGATTAGTGCTGGAAAAGAGGAAAAGTTGTCTTTTTTATTTTGAGTAGTAAAATTCAGAATAGTACCTATACATATACCTATACGTATGTGAATGCTCTCCTCATGTAGAGATACATCTGAACTGCTGCAAAAACACAAATAAAAATGCTATGAAGTAAAACATAGATGTTCAACATCCTTAATTAAAAAAAAAATCAACAAAACAACAACAAACAAAGTTGGTTTCATGTTTTCAATCTATGAACTATATTCTTCTGTTGCGTAGTCTACACCTTGCCGTATCTCCAGCCTATCTTTGGTGAGCGTATATGTGAAATTTCAACACTGGGAAATAATCTGAAATACATCCAGAATTATTTTAGATGCCAAAGATAGATAAATACTCATCATTGTCAGATAAGCAGTGTGAACTACAGGATGGCCCCTGGACAGGGCTCTCAGTTCTGCTGAAATCAGCCGTGTTTTTCCAGTGAATTCAATGGTACTGAGTGATGTGAGACTGGGGATTCGATTTACACCGGAAGACATTCCCATATGCATAAATGGACAAAAGACAGATGAACTGTGTAGAACTGTATGTTACGTTCATACTCACTGGAGAGGGAAAGGCTGCAAAGGACTCAAGATGGGATCCTTCAGAAGATCAGCAAAGGGATGATGGGAAACCATCCCAGGTCCTGCAATAGTGAACCTCAACATGTTGGACTAAATAAGAAATAGCTGACACTTGAGAAATAGTAAATATTGCTAAATTTACTTGCTGTCTGCCACCAGCAACCAGATCAGCACAAGAATAAAAACCTAATTTATTTTTTTAAATGAAAATTGAAAGCAAAAAGCTACTGCCACCATTTCTCCAGGAGAGACCGACTGACGAGTGACTCTGACTCTCTCCGTATACGGATTGTAGATGCAATTACAACTGAAAGAGAGAGAAGCCAAGCAAAGCAGACACAGGCACTAATACTGTATCTGTCAGTCACAAAGATGAGCTGCTCACCACTAGCTTTAACTAAATTAACACATCAGTGACTTATGCATAACTTTGGGACTTTAATTCGTAGCTTGACAAACCACAAACAAGAAACCAAGGTACGGATTTCATATTTTTTCAATAAACGCTTCAAAGGCAGCTGGAGTCAGTGAATAGCCCAAGTGATGCAGTAGATGTGTTTGCAGTGGCAGGATATCCCAAATCCTCTGATGCTCTGGGTTGTCCTACCAGACAGAGGTAGGCCAGGAGGTAACGTACAGAAATGCACAAAGACAAAATGCAGCTTTTGATTTGGGAGTAGGTTCACCCCAGAGACAACCTAGAAATCTCCTCTTTTGTTTTGTTCTGATAAAGCTGTAGAGAAAGTGAATCCAGAAAAGAAACTTTTATCAGTTTTGGATCTGAACCAAAAGCCAGACCTCATAGGTTGGCTCAGCCCCAAAGATTCATGTCAGTATCTACTTTCATCAGAAAGCCAGAGTGGGAGGCTGAGATCCTCCTACGGGTCCTTACTCATGTGTAGGCACTAGAGACATGAGACCACTGAACATCTAATCAAGGATCTTTGGAAATCTTGTTTACATTCCTTCCTTATTTCTCCTTGTTTTAACCCACTGGAAGATCTGGACCTTGGCACTCTAATCTGACTATTGACTTCAGTGAATTTATCATGATTTGTGCTGGGTTAAAAGAGTTGGACTTTTATTTCACCCAAGTTAAATACTGTTTTCAAATAGAGATCATTTAAACAGACGCTGGTTTTGGATTAGCAGCCTTTTGAAGTAAGCCGTGAAGCTCCATGTGAACAGTATAAAAATGAACCTTCCCATAAAAGTCTGGATCCGGTTCTATGTTGAAATTCCAAGCCATTTCCCTTCAAAATTAATCATCGTTCAACTTCGAAGATACTGCATCGCTTTAATTACTAGCGGAAAATGATCACTTCACCCAGTTAATCCAGTTTGTCTTTGAAAGTATAATAAAGTACTATCTAATAAATAAACTATGTGCTTATCACCTGACCAAGCTTCTAGCTAAAGTACTGTTTACTGATCTGATGATCTGGCTTTGCTTTAAACAATAACATCTAAATATAAGCACTGATTCTTCCACTTGATCTCCTACACATTTGATTTTATGCAGGTCATTAATGATGTCAGTGAGGATGGGCTTTAATGCATTTAAATAAAATCAATTTGGAGAAGCATGCGAGAGAATAAGAACTTAGCCCAGCAGCTGAAGCATGTTGGGTAATAATTTCAGTCAGTGCAATGCGGCATAGCTGCCTGTCCATGAAGCAGGTGTCTTACTCAGACAGCGTCACTTCCAGCGCATGTCATTGGGTTGGGCTGAGAACTACAGACCAGAAGACCCATCAATACCCGGTACCCTAATGAAGTGAACAGGTCGACTACTTGAAGAATGTAGATACGTCAAAGCATTGTGTGAACAGGTGTATAGAAAGGATGTGAATCGAAGTCCAGAAGGGATCTCTTTTTCCTTGTGATGAGTCCAAGAGATCGAATCCTGGCCATGCTGAAGTTTCTGCTAGAACTCCAGTATCCTCACTAAACAAAGACACTCATGAAATTTGTGTTAACAGTTCAGCATGTAGGTAACCGTCAAATTGCCATTACTTATTTTCTGTGCACCTCCTTCTGTGTAATACAAGCTGAACTGTTGTGAGGAAAATTATTTGGTAGCAAAACACCTGAGAACACCCAAGAAACTGTGTGAAAGTCCTTGAAGTCCTAATGATGGTGCTGCCTGGCCAGCCTCCATCTCTCAGAACAAAAGAAGTGGTAATATCAGGATGGATTCCCTGAGCCCCCATGGCTGGAAAAAATAACGTGCCATCCCATCTTTATTTCCTGCTTCCAAACATTTTGTTAAAGGAGGTTTGATTTTTAAAATATACATCCATGTACGAGACTCATGTGAAGGAGGTACCAGGTACAAAATCTGTTTCCAAACACTTGAGGAAAAGAGATTTGTTTACATGGCTTAAATGTCTGAATAAAACCCAAGATGTCTGGCAACAATAGTAAAGATACTGTGAAATTTGTGCATTTGAGGGAACTTGCCACTCTTTTGCAGCAGACAAGCAAAGTGCAATACTCTGGCAACACCCTCAGAGCTACCTTGCGTGCAAAGCAGATGTATCCTGTATTCACAGCGAATCTGTTTCTCTATAAGACCGTCCCTGAAAACACCATTGAAAGACCATTTTGGGCATCTTTAGAATAACATATTAAAAAAAAAAAAAAAAAAAAGAGCAAACCACAGTTCTCTGTGTCTTGAGGGTCACCCACAATCTGTTCCCACAGTTCTATTTAGCTAATGAAGTCATATAAACCCTGCACAAAGTGGTACTGGTGACCCCTGTGTCGCTGGATGCCAAACTTTAAAGGTAACACGATAATGGTTTTGGATGCAGAAACAAAGAAAGTCTATGTGCAACCACATAAGCAGGGGAATGACAAACAAAGATGCTACAGAATAGAAATAGATCATTTCAGGCAAGGAGAATGTAAAGTAATAGCTCCTGCCAGTTCCACTGCTCATTGCCATGCGGGCTTGGCTTTCTGTTCTCCTGCTCTGCTTTTCCACCTTTTATACCCAATAAAGAGATCTGTTTTGTAACATGGAGCAAAACCACATAAACAAAGTTACTAATTCCCCTCAGTTTTCACGTACAATCAAACATGCAAGTAGGGGCTGAGACATACCGTCTTTCAGTGTTTGAAGCCTCAACAGCAGATACTCCAAGAACATCATCTCATTAAACGTTTATTTTCTCTCCCTCTTTGTGTGACAAATGCATGTCTGTCTTTTTCGTTCCTTTTGTCTTTCCTTTTCTTTTTCTCCTCATTCTTTCCATTCTTTTTCCCTTTCTTTCTTGCTCTATCCCTAGCTCCCACTTTTTTTTTTGTGTGTGAGTCTTGAAAATAAGAATGAACTAAATAAATTGATAAGTCTCATGTATTTATAGGCAATTTGTTTTGCACTTGAAAATGTGTAAAATCTTTGACTGCAAAAATGACTGTGAAATACATTTTGAATGTGAAGGAGAAGTTCCCTTGAATTAAAAATAATTACAGAATAATTAGGTTTCTTAAGTACGTCAGAGGACCAGAAAGATAAAAATTTTGACACTGGTTTCATGAGTTTGCATTTATAACAGTAAAATTAATGAATGAAAATACACTAAAGTCCCAAACATGACAATTTTATTAGTTTTAATTTTGGTTTAACATAAGTATTTTTGGGAAACAATATAAGGTAAAGATAACAGAAATGTTTATCTGGTTTTTTGGGGGGAAATTGCAGTAGCTGATGTTTTCAAGTCACAAGTATACATTAAATTATACTTTTTCCATGAAAGCTGTGTTTTTTTATTTTTCAATGCTCTCATTCTTAGTACGGAATTGTGATCTCCATTTTACAGCTGGAGGCCTGAGACATGTAAACACTCCTACAGCACCTCTCTAGTACTGAACCACACAGGCGAGCCTTGTGCTCCAGCCCTGAGGCCAAGTGGTGAAGCCTGACTCATGTCCACATGCCTAACCAGGGCATCCGAACAGCCTACTGAGAACAATGCTTGGCTTGTGCTATCCCCCAAATTATGTCTGAATATTATCTGCGAGAGTTTTAGCTGTTCCAACCCAAGTCTGTTCCACAAAGCTTGGTAATGGCTGAACTGAATAGACCATAGGCAGCCGTGATCCACCACGTCCTGCTGCAGGTTGTTCAATGGCCCAAGCACATCCACAAGGTCTCCCAGAGAGAAGGTTTGGGGTGTTAGAGACCCAAACTGTTTTTCCAAACTCTGAATAGTCCTTCAGACACTTTTTCTACGTAATTGGAATATGATTAACATTATAGCATTGTAACATCTTTCCTATGATGAAGAGCTGAGAGAGTTGGGGGTGTTCAGCCCGAAGCAAGGAGGCTCTGGGCAGATCTTAGTACAACCTTTCAGTGTTTCAAGGGGTCTGTAAGAAACATAGGGACAGACTTTTTAGCAGGGCCTGTTGCGATAGGACACAGGATGATGGTTTTAAACTAAAAGAGGGGAGGTTTAGACTGCATCTAAGAAAGAAATATTTTACAATGAGAGTGATGAGACACTGGTCCAGGTTGCCCAGAGAGGTCGTAGATGCCCCATCCCTGGAAACATTCCAGGCCAGGCTATTTAGGGCTCTGATCAACCTGTACTAGTTGCAGATGTCCCTGCTCACTGCAGGGGGGTTGGTCTAGATAAGCTCTAAAGGTCCCTCCCAACCCAAACCATTCTGTGATTCTATAATTTTCACGCAAATGGGCACCAACATCTGCAGAGCCACTACACTCTTGTGCTAAGTGTCTGTAAAGGCAAAGCACCACCTGGCTGCACACGAGCTGACTTTAATTCAGAAGTTAGCATGGATGCACCATCATGGTGTTGCATACAAACCTTACTGAGAGGCCCATGCTAAGTGAGAACATAAGCAAGCTCATACAGCTGTGTAGCTTTTCCAGACCAGAACTGACTTCTACCTGGCCAGCTCTCAGCAGAAGGAGAAAAGATCACATCGGTCTATATTCATCTTTGAAGGCTGAGCTCTCTGCTGCAATTTTGAGATTTATTTCTAGCATAGCTCAGCTTTCTATTGTTCCTTACCTTGGAGTCATAATAGAAAAGAAGAGTTTTATCAATTTTGGTCATCTGCCTAACTCTTGCATGTATCTATTATTATATAAATGTTAAAATAAATATGCGTCACTATAAATAAAAAGTTGTTTTTCGTGAGACACGTGAGCAATGTTTCACTCAAAATCTACGATCTGAAAGGACACATTTT
The DNA here is from genome assembly GCA_009769605.1 of Bucorvus abyssinicus. Taxonomy (NCBI): domain Eukaryota; kingdom Metazoa; phylum Chordata; class Aves; order Bucerotiformes; family Bucorvidae; genus Bucorvus; species Bucorvus abyssinicus. The sequence goes on from CM020025.1 coordinate 5,266,900, forward strand.
GTCTTAATGAGATATGTGGTGGGTTTCCTGTATGTGACATTGAAAATAGAGAATGTTTCCCAATGGACCATTTAACTACAATAAATCCAGGCTTGTTCCTTATAAAGAAATGTTGTCAGCAACAAATTGTTTAACAGTTGTTTTAAGGTCATGCTTTCTAAACCCACTTACTTCCCACAGTATTTACGGCACCACTATTTAATATAGTTAAAATGTGATTGATCGTACGTGTGTGTGTGTGCATGTATGTGATTATTTTCATTAAACAAAATAGTTCTACTGCCATCTTATCAGAAATTGCAGAAAGAACTGAATGAAAATGAACTGAATTAATAATAAATTGAAGGAGGATTGTGCAACAGCCGGATTACTACTAAAGGTGAGATGAACTTGACCTGCAATGTTTCTCAAAACCACTTGTTTTGGGGATGCATTTGACATCAGCCCACTCTCTTTTTTCAGTAGAATAAAAAATCACGGGTGCCTACCCCTCTAGGGACGTGGAGGTATATAGAGATGATTCCCCTCTGCAAAGATAAACAAGTAATTTGGACCAAAACCCCCTAGGAAGTGCTTGTGACCAGGTTCTGCCGCCGCACCCAAACTTTTGCCCCAGACTTGGGTTGAAATAGAAACTGGCAGTTTTTGTGACCACAGCAAAATAAATCTATGTGCTAAAAACTCCTGGCCTTGGGTACACCTCTTTCAAACTCTTAATTCTGTTATTTCTCGCCTTTACACACACATAAGACCAAAATTGTCCCAGTCCTCACCCAGTCAAGCATCTTATCAGTCCGAAGGAGCTATTTGCTTTCCTGAGTTTAAATAAATCTTTTCCAAAGGATTTTATGACTGTGCGCTGGATGCAAATACCAAATATTTACATACATAATAAAGTGGAACAAATTTACCATAGAAATGCAGTTACCTGATTCCAGAGTACCAATATTTTTACCACTGCTGTAAGTCTTAAGTACTGAGCAACTTAAATATCCATTTCACAGAGTAAGAGAATTAGTCTCCCTCTTTCGTTAAATCTAGGACTAAAATAATGTAAATTGAGTCACACTCAGGTTTAAACTAGTCATGCATTAGGATTATTTGAGGCAGTTGCTCGACACCTTTGGACAGCAGATACTTTAGAAAAGTGCCTTATTCTGTGTACCCAAGTTTGAAATTATTGCCCGTGAATCTTAAGTGTATGTGGAGCATCTCTGCCGGTCTGCACACCAGACTGATGAACCTTCAGCTCTATCCACCCTGAGCTTTTAAATTCCTACTCTGCAATAGAGCTCACGAGCTGTTCCCAGGCACATAGGGAGTACTGAGGTGAGACAAGCAACAAGTCCAGACCTCTTCTGTCCCACTAAATTAACTTGGTTTTATTGTTGCCTCATTCCCCACACTCCCAGGCCAGCCCCCACTTGTCCATTTAATATCCACTGTTGTATCCTCTCTGGCATACGGATGGTAAGCCTGCCAGATCAGGGACCATCTCTTCTCACTTGTTTCTGGCATTCCCCGTCTCATGGAGCTCCAATACTCCACTGGATTTCCTAGCCTCCCCTCTATTAAAATAAGAAATAATAAAGTACATCAAGATTTTGCACGATTAACCTCATAGTCCTTAGTGGACAGGAAAAACACCCAACCCTTCACAGCCTGGCTTTATTATTGTTTCTAACACTTTTGCAACTACAGGCCACCAGCTAGGCTGAATCTACTGCCGTCTACCACAACTCAAATTAATCCTAGCCAAAGTGTTTCGAGCCAAACAGCAAGTTAAAATAACACCGTGTTTGCTTGCGTAACAGCCTCGCACATGCAATGGTCTTGTTGGACAACCGCACCTTTTGACTGGTCATGAGCAACGCTTTAAATAATGGCCATGCTATCGGTTTTTAAGGGAGAAATCTGGGGAAACACAAGCAGCCGTTATGCAACCAAATATTATAATCATATATATCACATGTCAACAGAAAACAAATACGTGACTGGCTGGCATGTCCCTTGATCAAACTCCCAGAGTAGACGCAGGCTGGGTTTCTTATTACTAGCTGTCAGGGGATAGAGCTCCCGCTGTGATAGGTGCTTATATATATGCAAAATGAGACGCTATTCCCTCCTCACCCAAGAGCTGGCAGTCTTCAGGCATAGATACATTGCCTGCGACCAGGCAATGTGTGCCAAAGCTTTCCACTCATTAGACCACACACCTTCTCTCATATAAAATCTGTAATAATGTCTATATTACTAAAAATGGACTTTTGCCATAAAACAAACCCAGCGCATTAAGCAAGACTATGTGAGGAGAGCGGCTTGCCGCACGACCTCAAAAGCTGGTGATGCCAGCTGCAGCTATAAGCTATCTCTTTCTGCTCAACAGCTCACTAATAATTCAGACAACCCTTGTTCTCGCTAAATTATTTTTGTGAGCTGAACTGGGAGAGCACTTGCGGGAGGAGAGCGTTTTGTTAGAGTTTTCAGTGCGGCTCTGAAATGTGACTGGCAGCATGTCCTGGCAGTCCTCCATTTGGACAGCACAATGGTGTCACTTCTAATAATAAAGAACGTACAGACGTTTCATGAGCTTTACAGCATCGCTTTGCTGCAGACTTCAGGGCCCTCTTATTTCCTGGAAGTGTTAATAAGTACAGCGGAAAAAAAATAGGCTTTATTAAAGGGAACTTCTAACGCTGGATAATCTGGCATGACCAAGGTTTTTTAAAGAGGATGGTAGCATAGTTTACCTAGAAAGGCCTTTGTTTTTGACTGACATTGGACTGCTTTCCAATCACATTTGAACTGTTTGGTGACTATAGGGCACATAGTTTTTTGGGGGGGGAGTTACACTCCCTCACTCCTCCTGCTTTTTGATTGATTTGTTTACTTATTTAACTAATGTGTTTAATCTCCGTCCATGGAGATATTCAAAAGCCATCTGGACATGGTCCTAGGCAGCCTTTTCTGGGTGGCCCTGCTTAAGCAGGAGAGTTGGACAAGATGATCTCCAGAGGACCATGCCAACCTCAGCCAATCTCTTTCTGTGAATAAGATTTCAGCTCTTCAACAGAAAGAATAGTTTTCACTCTTCTCCAGAGCACACACAGAAACAGAAACAAGTCAAGCCAATGGCCAAATATTCACTTATTTAAGTTGTGGCAGAAGGGGACACAGTGGTCCAGATAATGAAAAGTCATTTTTAAAAAGTCAAAATAAGCCTGTCTCCAATATTTATATCATCTGGATGTGTTATTGTTGTTATTTTGGAATGCAACAGACTTATGTCAGCTAATTTGGCCTTTCTTTGGGAGAAGGATTGGTCCAAACCTCCAGCAGCCCTTTTCAACCTAAAAATTATATGATGTTATAATTATAACTTTATTCCCTAAATTAGAGTCTCTGGGTCTTCCTCTGGAGTCCTTCTGTATCCCACCCTTTCATTATTACGAAATGTGTGTCCCTGTGCATATAGTGTGTTTGTACCCATGTTTGTCTGAAGAGAGTGCTGGTCATTACATTCAGGTAGCCTGACTGACAAAACCGTTGGATTAACTCATCTGAGTACGGGAGAAGGAGTGTCACAGATGATAGTCCTGAGAAATGTTCTGAGAAGGACTTATGATCAGGTCTTCAAGTATATTTAGAGCCCAAGTACCATTAAAACATAAACTGAGATTCCCCCTCTCAGTCATATATTTCCCTTTAAAACACAGCTTCAGATTTCAGGGTTTACTTACCTGTGGGCTTATGCTTTTTCCAAAGCAAATAAAAAGCTTTACGTTTTGCTGCTGAGTTTATATAAAAGCAAGCTCTGAGCTTTTGTATACGCAATGTTTATCCCAAAATATTTGCTTCTCTGGCCTGGCCCAAAAAAAGTCATCATCAGTGTTGAAGAGAAATAGCTACATGTTAATGATCTTTGAACATTATCCATGAACAGTGTTTTAATGGTGTGTGTTTACCCGTATCATTCATTCTTATTAAAGTCAGTGGTGAAGAAACACACGTCTAACAGTTATGCTGTAAGAAAGGCAGAGCTTGGGGATCTCATTAGGAGCTTTTAGTCTGCTGGTAACTTTACTTCTGTATCACTAATACGTTTTCTAATAAAGGCACAATACATGAAAAATAAACACACCTTGCCAGTATGTAAGGTGATCTAAAAGTAATGCATTTCCAAGCAAGGTTTTGATGATACTCTCAGTCAGATAAAACCTTGTGCTTTCACATGGATTCAGACCCAAGCTCCCATTGTTAATTCAAGCTACTATATTCTCTCCTTTTAACCAGCACTTATATCTGACAGCTGTAAAGGCTTTCAGCCATAATAAATCTCTCCCTGACTTCCCAAAGCAAACAGTGTTGGAGTGAGTGATCCCTCCAATAACATTTTGTCAGCTCAAATCACCCTGTTGTGAGTTACTCAGACAGTCTATGCTGACTGTTTGCTTCCCAGATTTCTTACGGTCCTTATTTCCTACATTTGCTCTGATCCTGGTCTGTTGCCAGTCCTAAAAAGGTATTTTACTGCAGCTATGCCCGTTGGTTGGGTGAATTACTCTGTTACTTTTTATTCTGGCAAGTTTTAACTTTGAGGAATTCATCAGATCCAAGTGCTTGTATTCTCCCCAAAGGCATTAGGTGGGTTACTAGATCTTATTGCAGAGGATCTAGTAATTCAGCAGGATCTGAAAAAAGCCCTTAATTATTTCAGTAAAGACCATTTCACTATAAGTCAGGAAAAAATTCAGGTCCCTGTGTTCCTGTTAACACTGCAGTGTGTTTAACTATTCAGCACAACTCAAATTCTTCAATATGACATTAAGACAGAGAAAATGGAAAAGAGTGAGAGATATGGAAATCAATCAATACTTGGACCTGAACACCCCAAATTAGTCACTGGCTTGAGAAAGGTAATTCCTGATGATTTATGAAGGCTTCTCTCCACTTGTAGCCCTGATTATTACAAATATAATTTCACATAATTCATACATCCTTTTTCTGTCTACCATGATAGAAACCCTATGCTGTGGCTAGTGGGTGATAGAGAGGTTCAGGTGTACAGATAACAAATCAGCTGGTGATAACTGTGTCTCTTCAGAGGCATCAGACAAGCTCTGGTTGACCCACACGCTTACATATATTCAGTTGTTCTCTTTTTACCCCAACCACGTATCTAAATCTGACAGTGTGGGAACTACCTTGAATCGTTCATGGGTACCACCAGAATCTCCCTGACCTTCTTCGAATAACTGGAAAGTATCCAACTGCATCAGCGAGAAAAGTCCTATGAGAAAGTCACATGCCTTCATCAGTTATTCATACCACCCTGTGAAGTCTATGGCCAAGGGCACAAGGAGAAGAGGAGCTGGCTATTGAATATGCATGTGAATATACAGTTAATTTACCCTTGACTTACTTGCAGTCTCAGTATTTGTAGGGAGTGTTTGAGTGAAAAGGAAAAAAATTTTGCAAATTTTCTGTGCCTTAAGTTCTTCCTATTTGTAAGAAGATATTCAAGCACAACCACTTTTGCTTTTGTCCCCAGCGTACAAGAAGCTTACATTAGCTATATCTTCTGTGCTCCTCAACATTGGATACAGGTAAGGACAGGAACCCAAGCTGGGGTGAAATAGCCATGGCTCTGGCTGTATCAAGAGAACCATTCTTGCCAGATGAAGTCTAGGAACCCAGAATTGCTCGGAGGTGCAGATATCTAATATCTGGGAATCTAGAAACACTATCTGGCAACAAGCATCTCCTGAGAAAGGAGTCCCTGACATGGCCAGTTCATCAAAATGTCCCTGCTGATAGTATCAGCTCACTACTGTACTGATTGAGCATCAGCCAGATGTGCCCATGGAAGGCCCAACTTTCACCAGGTGTGGTAGAGCAGTGAGATAGATCTGCAAGGGTCTAAAACTCAAGGGTTCCCCATAGACTCATCAAACCATTGTACTTTATATGCCTCCCCAAACTGGCTTTAAGCATATATTAAGGGGACTTGGCTGAGGAAGTCCACTAGCCTTAAAATTGGTAATGATCTCTAAGTGGATGAAGGTCCCTGTGTATGTATTTACTGGTTTTGGAGCCTTCCCACATGGCCTGCATGCAGGACTCCTGATTGGCATTCAGAGGCTTATAGATTCCATATGCAGTGCTAAGTTAGGCTTCTAATTTAGAGGCTGAACCACCTTCTGAACCCTACCTCTACACCTTGACAACACGGAGGATGTAGGATCTGTAGCTAACCTACTCACAGTTTACGCATTGTAACTCCTCTGAAAAGGTGATTTAATATGAGCCATTATAAGGAAAAGCGTTGAAGCATTCCTGAATATTATTTCGAGGTGCAAACTCACTCTTCCTAAAAATCTGTTCTCTAAATGGTTATTTTTTGGTATTGTCCTGATCAGTGTTTGCTAGAGTTTATAAAATTACATTATCTGAGGTGAATCACCATATGCAGAGCAGTGGTTTGGTGCTTTGGATAGAATACTTTCAACTGCATTGGTGCATGTTGTGAGACGAATTTAGCAAAGCGTTGCTAAAATCAAGAAACAAAATCAAAGTACTCTTTGATTTTAATGCTCTGTGCTTTTTGCCAGGTATTTACAGGTACCTCTTGGTCTCTTCTAGCCTGCGCTCCAGTTTCTAAATCAAGAAACTTCATCAACAAATACATGGATGGGAAGATTTTGGCATCCTCATTCACAACTGTTTGTTTTGCTGACAAATGCCATAAAACCCCCTGAGTACTCTAATGGGTTGATAAGGTTTTGGCCCTCATGATTTACTGTGTTTTCCCTCAATTCTCTTTTGCTCACACATCCAACCTTATACACAGTCACATCCATCTTTCTTTCAGTCTACCTTTTTATTTGCAGTATGTCTCCTAGTGATCAGGTGGAGTTTTCCACGTCAGGCGGGTTTGTGCGGCTCAGAAAAATATTTCAAGGGAAAAACAGCTCATGTTGATCGCTTTAAACACTGGTGACTCCTTTCTGTAAGAAAGTAAATTCAAAACTGGTTGCCTTTGGCAGGTAAACTTACTGTTTTGCTTCAGGCAAAACAGAGGGGAAAAAACCTGCAGTGGTTAATTTTTTATATGACAAAACATTCAAAGAGAAGAAAGTGGTTTTGATCAGTGACAAGAGGCTGCCTATAAAGTCAGGTTCAGACCAATATTTTAATTAAATATATTTGTTTTATGGTAAAGAAGTTGTGGAGATACATAGGAACTGGGATTTTCCTTGGGTGCAGTATCTCTCAGATCTACTTCTCTTTCTTGGGTGAATGAAGAAATGTCATGCATTTGCCTTAGGCTTGAATTCATCATTTTCATAGGCAAGTCGTATTTTTCCCCGCAGTGTGATCCCAGTAACGAACTTTTCCCCTCAACAACAAACCAGAAATGCATTCACTTTATTTGTTTATTTGCTCCTATGTATGAATGATGTCTTGTTTTTCATGAACCTGCAGAGACATAATTTTTTTTAACCAGTAGCGTATCGGTTATGTAATTTTTTTTCAGCCTCAGACAAAACAGTGAACAGGTTGCAACTGTAAATGAGTGTCCTGCATGGGAAGGGAAGGGAAGGTGTGGGAAGAGAAGGGAAGGTGCGGGAAGGGAAGGTGCGGGAAGGGAAGGTGCGGGAAGGTGTGGGAAGGTGCGGGAAGGGAAGGTGCGGGAAGGTGCGGGAAGGGAAGGTGCGGGAAGGGAAGGTGCGGGAAGGTGCGGGAAGGTGCGGGAAGGTGCGGGAAGGGAAGGTGCGGGAAGGTGCGGGAAGGGAAGGTGCGGGAAGGGAAGGTGCGGGAAGGTGCGGGAAGGTGCGGGAAGGTGCGGGAAGGGAAGGTGCGGGAAGGGAAGGTGCGGGAAGGTGTGGGAAGGGAAGGGAAGGGAAAAAGGAAATCTGATGCAACTGAAGCATCATTCATAAAAATACATTTTTTTTTTACTGATTCTTATAAAATTCCCTCCCTGCCTCTCCACTTGCTCCCATGGGAAAATAACTTGTGCCACCTTTAATCGGTCAGGCATTGTTTCATCACTCCTTGCATAACTTCACAGAGAGAGGGAAAGATGTGCCAAATTCCATCCGCATCCACTTCTCTCCAATCCAGGAGGGAACTCATGGTCACAGAGAGCAAGAAGGGGCAAGTCAGATTCTTGCTGAAGACCTGCAAGGCTTTGTAGGCCACAATCATCAAGGCTGCGTGTCCTGTGTGGTTGCTCAGGCTTATCTAGGAAAAACGAGACCTGAGGAAGGGTAATTTAAGACTTTATTGGAGCCCCAGTGTTCTCTTTCTATGGAAAGTAGCAGGCCAATCCATGATTCTGCTGTCACTGTAGCTGAAAGATGAAGATTACTAAAGTACATGAGCAAGTAACTCAGGAGATCATAACACAGTGTTAAATCTTGATATCAAGCGAATAAAATTTCCTTTTCCTGGGTGAAATGTTACCATGAAGGAAAAGACATAGAAAAATGCACCTGCCTGGTATAGAATCTGCTTCTACCCTTAGCGTATATTCTTGAGAATCCCTGCTTGATCTTAACCAAATCATTTAATGTCTTGTTTCAGGGCTATTCACTCTGAAGCACTTTGAGAAATGTGATTTGGAATAATGGACTGCAGAAAGTGGTCGGGATCTTGTGCTCGTCCTAAAGAGCATCTTGACACTGTACATTGTTGGGAAAGGGTTCTTGAGCTAGATGGTCCACAGTTTGCTCCGAAGGGACATTTATGTTCATAAATAGCCTGCTGGCTGTTTATTACAATAATACTTTATAACCCAGAGCAAATATGAGGCTTATAAGGCTTATGAGTCTTGTCATTTCAAGTGTACATAGTTTGTAACTTGGTTAGAAAATCAATGGGAATGAGAGAGAATATTTTTTCTACTGAAAACTCCATGTTCTTTCTATTACTTTCTATTTTTGTTTAGCTGTGGTGAATATTAGGAAACTGGAGACTGAGAAAAAGTAAAATTAAGATGACTGATGCAACAACATGTAACTATTAATGGAGAAAAAAAATCACAAAATTCTTCCTTTTCTTTTTGCTTCTTTTTTTTTTTTTCCCCCTAAACAGTGTAAAAATCCATATGAGTGCTGCCATTTTAACCTTCTGAAACTTCAGCAGGTGATGACAGCTTTCAGCAGTTGATGCAGCTCCAGGATAAATGTTCCATTGCAGGAAGCAAAAAAAGAAAAAAATAAATAAAATAAAATTGAACTGCTTGAGTGTGCAGGCTGAAACAATATCACTTCCTGCCAGGAGATGATAATTCACTTAGGTCTCTATGTGCAACCTTTGAGGTCAGTAAAAAGCATGCTGATGAATTCAGTGGCTGTAGGATCATTTCCCTGGCAAGCATGGCAGATGAAGCAAGGTGTAGAAACTGCCTCTGTGCTGAATTTCACACGTCTGCACATCAGCCAGGGTGAGGGGAGGACCATTGGTGGACAAATCTGCTTATATCTGAACAGTGAAACATTGGCTCCACCAACCTGCTGGCAAATTGTTTTGGGAGCGTGGCCATTGAGCTTGGCCAACGGATAAATCAATCAACAAAGATTACCAGCTGCAAGGGTGGACAAGTGTTATCTACTTGAAAGACAAGCTTTTGTGCTTGAGCTGGTGCAGGTAGGGGAGGAGGAACCACCTACCACCTTAAGAAAGGACACAGACTAAAGGAAGTCTGTCCCTGGGACAGCTGCCATCAGTGGCAGTAGCAAAGTTTGTTCAGAGTAGTTTTAACACTCACCTGGAGAATTGCCTATGATTTTGACTAATGTTAATAAGGACATAGAGTCAACTCCAACGGACTCTTCAGCTTTTAAGAAAAGTTGGGCCAAGACTTCATCAGATCCAAGGGTTCAAGGGAATATCTCAGTTTACAGTAAAAATCGGCATTGCTTCAGAATAAACACTTTAAAAGTGTGTATATCAGGATTTTGCATCCTCTCCAACTTTTAAGGTAAAGGATGTAGTAGGGTATAGGTTGTAGGAGTATGCTTGCTTCCAGGTTTTCCCACTCTCCTCTAAACGATGTGGCAGCACTGACTTTGTCAGAGGCACAGTGCTGGAGGTAAGGGGCTCTCCCTGCCCATTTCATGTTACTAATGGCAACAAAGCTTTGTCAAATGAAAATATTATCTTTAGCCAGAACTTTCAACCTTCTCGTGTTACAATTCTCTTTGCTGATTTGTACCAAACAACCATTACCCCCTGGGCCTGAAACGTGCTCCGTAATGGTCTCCAGTGATGTTGCCATATGCCAAAAAAGAACAACAATGCTAACAGGGGGAAGATATTTCCCTTGGCTTTTGATGGAAAGAATTCATTTGTAGGTACTAGAAGAAATAGGTAACTTTGTATTCAACTGTTCATAATATCTACTTTTAGAATCATAGAATCAGAATCACAGAATACTTTGGGTTTGAAGGGAACTTTAAATATCATCTATTCCAAACCCTCCCTGATATGGGCAGGGACATATTTCCTTTAGATCAGATTGCTCACAGCCCTGTCCAACCTGACCTAGAACACTTTCAGTGATGAGGCATTCTCAACTTCTCTGGGCAACCTGTTCCAAAGTCTCACCACCCTCATAATAAAAAATATCTTCTTTATGTCCAATCTAACAATCTTTCAGTTTAAAACCACTGTCCCTTGTCCTGTCACTACAGGCCTTGGTAAAAAGTCTATCTCCATCTTTCTTATAAGCTCCCTTTAAGAATTGAAAGGCCACAAGAAGATGTCCCCAGAGCCTTCTCTTCTCCAGGCTGAACAACCCTACTGTCTCAGCCTTTCTTCATAGGAGAGCTGTTCCATCCCTCTGATCATTTTTGTGGCCTCCTCTGGACCTGCTCCAACAGGTCCATGTCTTCCTTGTGCTGGAGACCCCAGAGCTGGTCACAGTGCTCCAGGTGAGGTTTCACCAGCGCAGAGGGTAGAATCACCTCCCTTGATCTGCTGGTCACTCTTCTTTTTATGCAGCCCAGGATACTTTTGGGGAAGAAGGGCCTCATCCTCCCTGTCGGCTGTGATCCTGGGCTACAAGCTCAGGTGGAAATATTACTATTCGTTTAGAAGAATTCCACTTTGCTTGTATTGTACATTCTAAATAAATCCCACCGTTTATCAGGTTTTCTAATACTTCAGTACTTATGGGGCTCCAAAAAAATATGACTCCGATTTTAAGCCCCCTCTTTCTGTGTGTGTACAGATATCAACATGCATATGTTAAAAGCAGACTGTGACACAAAGATTTTACCTTCTAAATAGAGGTCGATGAAAAGCACTCAGTGCTATGATCCCCATTTCACAGAGGTGGAAATGAGACACAGGCAGATTGAGGGAGTTGCCCAAGGCAAGACAGGAAACATGTAGCATGACCAGGAATCAAACCCACATCTCTTTTATGGTTTAGCTAGACGACTAGTGCTCTTCTTGGTACAGAGCACAAATAAGATGAGAAGTGGCACTTTGAAGCACTTTTCTCAAGATAACGTCACTGTTATTGTTATAATTTAGCAATAGATGTTATCAATATAAAAGTAAAGCCGGTTGCAATTTGAGTTTATCCTTTGTAATGACTCACTCCTTCCATACTGCCACAAGAAGTGAACTAATAACCAGTTATTCCCCCTGGATTTCTCAGTATGAATTGTCTCTGTGTTACTCGCTTTTAAGCTACAAGACAGCTTTCCAAGCCACCCCAGCAGTCATATGGTCCTGCTGAACCCCCCATTAGACCTCTTGGTGACCTTCTGATGGAAAGGAGGCCGCAGACTGCAGTATGATCTTCCTTGATGGTCCGTTACTCTGATGAGAGGCTGTCTGCATTTAAAACTTATATACTTGTGATGTACATAAACCATATTTGTTGCTTTAAGCTTTAACTGCTTTTGGTGGCCTTGAGCTTGCACAGCTAAGCTGACTTCCAAGCACTGTATCTACATTGTCTTCTGCTGAAGTAGGATCTAAAGGGTAGATAGTGTGGATCCGTGGAGAGTTTGTGACAAGCCCTCTGCTGACAGGTTAGTTTAGATGGAGCTGTTACCTCCTGACTCTGCCAAACATAGTCCATGCTCTCACCTTGTCAACCAAGGTCCTGCAGGCTGCCTGGTTGGCAAATGTTGCTTAGCTCCCATCCTCTAAGTACATGGTGAACTGCAGCGTGGCGTTGAGAGGCAATGCACTGTGAGTGGTGATCAAGTAGAGATACTCACCAATAACATCTTTAGGAGGCCAACAATCCCTGTTACATTCTCTCAAGACCATAAAACTGGAAATGTACTTGCAAGATCCTCTATCGTGCACCTCAATTTAAGCATATAAACAGTTTCAGAGGTGCAATATTTGAGGGAATAGGTTTATTTTTCCTTACTTCAGAATATGGGCTGCAATATGTGCTGATTCTCTGCACCAGTAATGATCTTAGTGATCATTAGAGATGAACGTTACAGGTTTTCCTAAATGAAAGTGTCCAGGGATATGTTCTAGTCACGTCTCATCGTGTTTGTATCGAACAGGGAAGTGACAGGAAAACTATCAGGAAAGTCACTGCAGGTCACAGAAAACGCATTCCTGCACTGAATTCTTCTGAGTACCCATAAAACTCCAGAAAACTCCGTAGTATTACTGAGTCAGTTCTTTCTACCTAGCTTAGCCTACTTTTTTGTAATGGAATAGTGAATGGAGGCACTTCTGGACCTTGAGATGCACAAAACTCTAAATATCAGACAGAAGGAAAATGTCTAAGAATGTCATCTGAATGTTTCCCATGAGGTTGAGGGACAAAAATCTGTGCCAGGTTGAGATCAAATCACTCATTGCAACTATTAAGACTTTTGCAGTGAATCCATTAATTCTGTTTTTTTTAAAAAAAACTTGTTCCAACCTAGGTTGTGGGGTTTTTTTTTCACATAGCTGGTTCTTTTACACGGAGTAAGCATTTAAGCATTGTTCCAAAGTGGGTAGCTGCTGCTCTGCATGAGGATCTCAGAGTACTTTGCTGAAATACTTACAATGGTATCAGGTAACCACACAGTCTATGTTGTGCTTTTCCCATTGAGTAATCTGGCATTTGGAATATCCTTCATTCAGAATGCATGTCACAAATAACCACTTTTGAAGAACTGGTTGCTCTTAGTTAACTAACAGCTTTGCCAAATGTCATCAGCACTGTTTGATTCAGGGATTTCATGTGTTCTTTACCCTGCAGTCTGTCTATATTTACTTTTTTTTTTTTTTCCAGAATTCTTAAAGCTAGTTTCTGAAAGTGCAACATTTTGCAGATTATCTCAGAGTCACTCAAGATTTGTTGTGTTTTTTTCCCAGAGACTGGTAAAATCACACTGGCTCCAGAGGTTCAACTTTCTGCCCCTGCTAAGGGAGGTCATCAGTAGCGTGGAGTCAGCTTTGGATATCTCCCAATCAGAAGCAAATAAAAGTTAGCCCACTGGGACTTTAGCTAGGCTGTATCTGCCCTTCCAATGAACAGTCATGCTTTGTAGTGTGCCTGCTTGAGAAACAGCTGTTTGTCTAACCTCTGAACTGCTCAATACATTAATCTGAAGCATAATTTAGCTCTGTCTGAGCTTCCAAACATGGCACCAATAGCAGGGTAGCATAGACTTACCAGCCTTAAAAATAATCATTTCTGAGTTTTGTTTAAAAAACGGTTCTCCGTCTGTCTTAGATTAATTAGAAGTGATAATCTTTGGCAAGAACGTACCCAACAGAGAGCACAGTTCATAGTGTTCTGAGCAAGATTCTCCCTCTCGAAACCTCCGTGTTACAGTTTGTTCCTGGTGCTTGTGAGTCAGCCGTGGAGGCAGACCCTGTTTTTTGTTAGCCTTCTGTTTGGGGAGTGTGGTTCAACTGTGCATCACCACATTGTACCTCTGCCAGCTAAGAACAAAGATCCAGACAGAAGGATGGGAAAATACAGAACTATTTCAAATGAGGAGGAGCCAAGCCTTGATCAGATCTGGACCTCCTCAAGCTGCAAAGTTAGGAGACTCCTAGATTCAGTGTGGGCTCATCTGTTTCTGAACCCTGTTTTAAAGTCAGTGAGAGTCAGCGGGACCATTGATCCTGTGAGAGAGCAGATCTTAAATGAGGGAAGAAATAGAGAAAAATAAGAAGGAGAATGAATGCTTGTGAAAAATCATAAGCGACACACTTTTGGCTGTTGAAATGCTGAGTGATGCAAGATCCAAAATTCTCTCACTCACACTCAGTTCTTGCTTCACTTCATATACACACAATATTCCCCAGACTGCCCCAGAGAAAAATGGCAGAAAAATGGATCACGCTTCTAAGAATTTGGCTTCTGCGAGCTGTTGTTATCTCTGTATCTAGGTCATTAAATGTCTATCTTGATTCAGCACTAAAATGTTCCTGTAACTTGCACTCATTAGGATTTTGCTCCTGCACCATCAGGAGAGATGGGGGATTCCAGGTTAGAGGTGGTTCTCAGTGAGTCAAATCCAGGACATTCTATCGTCCCACTCTACGTAACATACATGGGTCTATTTTCAACATGAACTGTTTCTTGTGGGTACTTACAAATGAATCTTGTGATGAACATGCATAAAATACTGGACCTGTTCAAGTAAAAAGACTGTGGAAGTTCTGACACCAAACATTATATATTAAGGCATTGCAAGGTCCTGCTGTTGGTCTCTCTGACTTTCAACAGACTATCATCTCCGTGGTCTATAACGAGAACTTAGACAGCTTGTCCTGTGGACACATGCATGTAGACAACCATTGTTTCAGTTCAGTTCCTCCCTTGTGTGTTTTCTTTTTCCTCAAGTTCCGAGTCCAACAATGAAGGCATTGTGAGAGATCATTGAATTTTCATTAAAAATGAATAAAACCAGAGTTGTCAAACTTTCACAGTCACAAAGAAATCATGAAAGTCTAGCCTAGATCCAAGCACATGCTTGGGAAATGCAAAAGCTTGACAAGAGAGGAAATGTCATTATTTTTGTTGCATTATCATCCTTGTAGAAAGTACGGCATCTTCAGCTCAGGGAACGTAAGAGTTAACAGGCAATGACAGAGCGCTGGGAACTGGGCAAGTTGTGGACTGTATTGTGAACACTATCCCTGCTGCAAGGAGTTCAGAGTATAAAAAAGGTAGGATAAGATAGACAGAGACAAGCCAACAAGGAATATGATGATATAACCCTTTTTTAACCAGATTACTAATTTATTGACAGAACAGACCTGAATCATAATGAGAGGTTTAATCAGAGAAGGATGTAATTTTTCATCTGGAACCCCTTCGGTGAAAATGTAGGCTTGACAACATCTATTTTCCTGTGAGTTTCTGTCAGATGAGATAAATTATTCATTAACTAAAGCTGAAAATATCTTGAAAAAAAGAAAATAATTTATTTTAACTTTTTGTAATTAACTATCATGAATTTTTATCTAAAATTGTTTAAAAGTATATCTAAACAATTAGAAATAATTTTAAAGCTCAGTGAAACATATGATCTTAATCAATGTTAGGCCAAGTTATTTATATTTTCAGTGCCTGCTTTGCCAAAATATCCCAAACTTTATGTTCTTGCTCAGCTTGATGACGATGAAGATAATGAAGATTATGAAGAATTAACAGCAAAGCATAAAATTTCCCATTTTCCTGGCAGACTTCCACCTGAATGAGGGGAAGATGTCGTTTGAGAAGGCAAATGGGTAGATGAACTGTGCAGGAACAAAGGGGCAGCGGAAGAGGCTCAGAGGGCATTTTGGACATCTCTTGTGACAGGACAAGGGACAATGGTTGTAAACTGAAAGAGGGGAGATTTCGACTAGATACAAGGAAGAAATAGTTTACACTGAGGGTGGTGAGACCCTGGCCCAGGTTGCCCAGAGAGGTGGTAGAAGCCCCATCCCTGGAACCATTCCAAGTCAGGTTGTTTGGGTCTCTGGGCAACCTGCTCTAGTTGCAGATGTCCCTGCTCCCTGCAGGGGGTTGGACTGGATGAGGTTTGATGGTCCCTTCGAACCCAAAACATTCTGTGATCCTATGATCCTCCCTTTTCCACACAGTCCAGTTTTTGTTCTGCACTAGGCAGCTGGAGATCTCGAGGAAGGCAGGTGGTAACAGAGGACTGACCCAGCCCCACTTTTACCCCTGGGTTCGCTGCCGTTGTCTTGCATTACCTGCCACGCTATTCTTTGTTTTCTGGACAATGCTAAGGCAGGACATAAACTTACCCATGTGCTGCTGCAAGGCATGCAGTGAAATGTAGGACTATTTCCCTCACCTGAAGCCTTCCATCCCCTTTTGGGGCAGAACGGGGCCTCCTTTCTACATCTTTCTGGGATGGGGACAACCATTATCTCCCAACTCACAAAGGAAACAAACCCCCAGGGACTGGATTATCATCTACGATGGACACTGGATGGTTGAAGGGAGGGGGTAAATGCCTGAAGAGAGATGTTTTCCTTTGAAATTTCTAAGCACATGCTGTCATGATGCGCAGTCTGAAACACCCAGCTCTGAGTGGGGGAAGCAGCATCAGGCTGTCATCGTCCCTGTTACGGCACCCACACCTACTGAGCCTGACAGAGCTGTTTAGCCAAAGTGCATCACATTCCCTGCTGCCCTCATTTTGCTTAATCTGCATTCTTGCAGCTCAGTAATCCTCATGGGAGACTTCCTATAAATAGTGCTTTGGCAATTAAACCCGCTTTCCTTGCAAACTAAGCTTTAATTGCTATTGGCAGGTAGCTTGCAGAAGTATCTCCTCTGGATGAACTAGAGGATGAAACACGTTTTAAATAATGAGGGTTTATCTTTGTGAAGAAAGGAAAGTTTATCTTAAATGCTAATGCTGTTATCTAATCGAGCATCTAATGTTTTTCTATGCAGCTTGCACCTCTGAGAGCACCATGGAGCAGAAATGTCAGCTGTAAAAATCCTGCTGTGCTCGTAGAAATGTCTTTTGCACATTTTCAGGGAAACCAGGTCAAAGATTACACCTCTGCAGTATTTTTTTTTTTTTTTTTTGGTGATATACATTCATTAATTTTAATGCATTTTACTCAGATATCAATCAGAATGATATTTAAAGAAAACAACGAAACACAATAAACTGTCGACCTACTGCCCTCAGAAAACAGGTGAATATACATCCAGGTCAAACCCACGGGCCAGCCCCGCGGTACAGCAGAGCTGGGGTCAGTTATTTCAGAAGCAAGTTTAGCTGCTCTGCCTCTTGCTTCAGGAGCACTTCACAGTCTTAAATGACACCTGGAAATTTGAACAGGCGCTGTGGAGCCTATCATAAAGGGAAAGGGGGATTTGGACTATTTGGAAGTAAATCCTGAGATTATTTTTACATGAACCCGTAAGAATGATATAAGTATGCATTTGAGTGTGTATAAACCAGACGCTGCTCTTGCCTCCCTGCATGCTGAGGGTGCTTTGCTTCAAACCCATGTTCTTACGGGCTTCTAGGGGGACAGGAGCAATCCAGCTATGCACAGAAAACCAGGGCTTTTCAGACCTGTGTACGGCGTCTGATTATGGGAGGTTTAAATAAAACCACAGATGATACAGTCCTGTTTTAGCATTAAAAGGCACATTGTTCCCAGTGCGGGCTAAATCCTTTGAAGTGGTGAAGATCTTAGCTCCGACGAGTTCTGCAGGGGTCTAAAGTCACATCAGACCCGTGGAAGTGAATGTGTGACACATTTCTGAAAAGACTTGGCACTTACGAGGGGAGATGCTGCAAAAACTTATTTTTTACGTTGTTAGTCAAAATCATCTGTAAAATTCATTGAAATGGCACACACAAGCATTTTGTGCTCACTTTGTATAAATATTCAATGTATGAATTTTCCTGCCGGGAATGTTTTCAGCAGGTGCATGATGGTCAGGTCTGGGGCTGAGGCTGAGTTTGAATTTGTATTTGCGCTAAGCGAATGCATGCCCTGAGCTCAGTCCTGCTGGGGAGCAACACGTACCAATAGGACACAGCGTGGTGGCACTGAACTACGTGAACCTTCAACTGGAGACTCCCTCAGCAAACTGCCGAAGGCCAAAAGCAACCAGCAGTTAGATGTCAAGGAATGTTTTTGAATAAAAGATCTCAAAGAATTCACATGTCAATTTTGAATTATTTTTCAAGGAAACTGATGGCCAATATTATTCTGGACCCTATGTGCTGCCTTGCTGTCTGGCCTGGGACCTCTGTGATGCCACACTTTGCCCATTTATATTTAAAACAAAGACTCGGGCCATGATACCATTTGTAAAGCTTTGTTCTAGCCTAAACCTACTGTGTCACTCCACTGTCTCAAGCTAGTTCTCAAACACCAACATACTCATTGGTCTGTTCACCTTCTGCAACATAGTTTGGGTTCACCCCATAAATCTGATACCTTGGTGTGTTTCATTTGCTAGTTGACCCACTGATCTTCTGTTCCTAATCCTATAACTCTCCTTATCCCTGGGTGTATGGGTCCATTTTTCTGGGTAACTAAGCTGGAAAGGGATACCCATATCGGAGACAAAGTGAGATGTCAGTTTGGCCTTGAGTGAAGATTAAAAAGAGGGTGAGAACCAGCAGGGTTTCCCCAGCTTTTGTGAGGGTGGTGGAGCAGGGAAGAAGAGTGTTCTCCAGCAGTCTGCCTCCACTGCCTGGACACCTCCTCCCTCCCACGCCCACCAGCTACTGCAGCAAGGCATCCTGCCACAGCAAGTCTCACCAGGCTGCACTAACCTTTAGCAAACTCCCTGCCACTCTGCAAATCACTCATTCAACGCCAGTTGTGCTGGGAGTCCAACTCACAGGTCTTACTCCGATCACATACCAAACCTAAAGGTCACAAGCAGCAGTCATTTACAAAGGGCACTTACTTCGTCCTTAATTCTTCTGAAGGTTTAACTTAATCTTTGACATGTTCCTCATACTGAGCACACCCTGTGCACTTCTACACCAAGACGCAGACACCAAGGATATAATCGCTGGCTTAAACCATCCATTACTCATCCCTCAAAAGTTGTGGAGCTGTGAAGCTAGGCATTGCAACAGTTAACTCTCAGATTGCTCATCATCACAGTGGCATCCACAGTTCTGAATTCTGGATTATGCAGCAGGTCTGTTCATCCATACAGGGTAATGATAGTATTTAAAACACCTCTGTGTGGATCTGACTGACTCAGAGCTACAAGCATGCTGCTTTGGAAATGCTGTTCTTATGTCTTTTCTAGATTAAAAACAAAAATCTTAAAAGTGCAGTTTGAGGAGTAATACAAGTTAATCTTTTTCAAACACCAGACTGTTTTGTGTATATGGAAATGGAAAACTATACTTCGAGCCCTACCTCTTTCCAAGCAAAATCAAAGAGAGACCCTTCACTTCTTAGGAGCTCTCCTACATCCCCTTGTCATGGCACCACTCTAGAGGCCTTTTAAAAAGTTTGAGAGGAAGATCTTTCATTATCAACATTGAACATCCCAAGCAATAGACTAAGGTCTTGTGTTCCTTTTTTAGCCTTCTTTCTGCCTCAATGAATCTGCCAGTTTTAATACACGACACCTTCAAGAGGGACTGGGCCTTGGAGACCAAGGGTCTGAGAGATGACTAAGGAATTTCCTCTCCTCACTAGTCCCTGAGTACATTAAGAACTGCTGACACGACAGTGTCCTTAAACTCTCCCAAAGTGCAAAAGGACTTAGATTTAGCTTTTGGTAAGCCCTGAATTGGTCAGGCAGTTGGACTAGAGGATCGTTGTAGGCCCCTTCCAACTGAAATCTCTTTTCTTCTCTTCTCTTCTCTTCTCTTCTCTTCTCTTCTCTTCTCTTCTCTCTCTTCCTCTTATCTTCTCTTCTCTCTCTCTCTTCTCTCTCTTCCTCTTCGCCTCTCTTCTTCTCTCTTCTCTTCTCTTTCCTCTTCTCTTCCTCTTCTCTTCTCTTCTTCCTCTTTCTCTTCTCTTCTCTTCTCTCCTTCTCTTCTCTTCTCTTCCTTCTTTCTCTTCTCTTCTTTCCTCCTCCTTCCTCACTCTCCCTTCCCGCCTTCCCACCCTCCCTCTCCCCCCTTCCTCCTCTCTCCCCACCTTCTCCTTCCCGCACCTTCACTCCTCTCCCTCCTCTCCTCTCTCTTCCTCTCCTCGCTCTCCCTCCCTCCTCTCCTTCCCTTCTCTCTCCTCTCTCTCTTTCTCTGTCTCTCTCCTCCCCCCTCTCCTCTCTCCTCTCCTCTCCTCTCCTCTCTCTCCTCTCCTCTCCTCTCTCTCCTCTCCTCTCCTCTCCTACTCCTCCTCTCCGATCCTCTCCTTCCTACTCTCTCCCTCCTTTTTTCGTATGTGTAGAAAATATTTTACTTCTAGCTGTCCCTCAAAAGGAAAGAGAAATCTGGCACCACATGGATTTCAAAAATAAAGATATAGGTGGCTACCAAAAAAATAGGAATGTTGAGAAATTATTTTCTGTACCTTTTAGTAAAATACTTTCTAGAGAGTGGATGGGTTTGATACATACCAAGCCCAGGGTATGTACTCAAAGCCACCTCTGGGCAGCTTCTAGGCGTCATTCTGGCTTTGGCAGGTTCTGTACTGTGGTCCATAAATGTCCCACCAAAGCTCTTCAATCACCCTTGGGCCAAACCCTACGACAGGAAACATTCTTATTTTTGGTCCAGTCACAGAGAAATTTGAAAATTCTACTGGGCACATTGTTACGTTAAAGCACATTTAAAATGAGCTAAACTGTGTGTGCTGCTTGAAAAGTCAGTTTGCTTTATCTGGTGTCAATTTTTGGAGAAAGTAATGCATGAAATAATTATTTATTTAATTAATTTTAAATTAAGCACCTGGCCATTGCATTTCTTAATTTTGCCTTACCCCAAATACAAACACAGGCAATAACTTTTAGTGCTAATGTGACTGGTAGAAACTTTTTATTGGTTTGTTTTTCTAACAGCATTTTTTTTTCTGTTCACATTTGTAATCTTAACAAGGGAGAAAATGCTTATAGAGAAGACATAAAGGTATAGAAAGTCACAGAAGTGTAGTCAAGAAGAATAATGGGTATTAAATCAATATTTATAAACGTAACAACTAATAGAAAAACAGACTCATACCCATTTGTTTTAAAAATAGGTTGCTGCAAAACCATGTAAATGAATATTTAATTTAATGGATTTTTTCTATATCAAGTGTAGTTCCTTTTACAAAAGCCCGTGAACAATGACAATAATGTACAATAAATATTAATAATTACCCATAAAGGGTAATTAAAGTTTAATAATTAGTATGAAAGTCAAAATAACAAGAAAGAATCACTTGATCATGTTCAAAACATTCAGCATTTGAAAGATGTTTCATAATCATTACAGCATAGGTTAATGATTGTCCATTTGAAGTCTGCACTCATTTACGTTCATGGTTATTGGAATGTTACCGTTGATAGAGCATTCCATGATAGAAAAAATTGAATATGTAAATATTATTCCAAATGTGAGTCCACTGCGATGAGGTTATCTCTGCAAATATACTCCAAATTGCTGGTATTATATAAGACGGTTGTTTTTTGAAGTGCCTTTGCAAAACTGGGCTTAGTTTAGGGGAGTTTGTGTCAATACGCTGCACAGAAATATTTTGATTGTGTAAACACAGACCAACTGAACCAAATAGGTTTGGACTAAAATACCCTGCTACCCTACAGCTGAGTATCGGGATCATATTCTTCAATACTTTGCAAAGTTATAGTTGTGTATTCTTTTGCAATACATTTGGGGGTTCTGAGCACTTTGCTAGATGATATTCCAGTCCCTGACACACTCCCAACACAAAAAAGAGAAATCGTTTATAAAAATATACTTGGGCTCATGAGACCCACTCACAGAGATGGAGAACAGAAGTCAACCCAAAATACATCTCCCATAGGGTATCATGCTGCTGTTTCAAGATGTACCAAGTCCTTTTTGAGGTCGTCAGGTTTTTTTTTTTGTGACAAAAGGTTTATCTAAAAATTCTGCAAAAAAGAGTAAACTTATTCTTAATAAAACAGGTTCATTTTGCCGAATGCTGTAAGTTTTTGTTATTAACCAATTTAAAGGACACATTTTAATCCACAGTTCCAGGAACTTAGGTGTTCCTTTTGCTAGCAAGCAGCATCTCTTCAAAGTTCTCCACATCTTCCAGGTTTTGAGCACTGTAGCCACCAACCCACTTCCATCGTCTTATGATCAGGGTGAGATTTGTGGTCAGTTTGACAAGCCACCTAAAAACTGGTGTGCTTTTTTTGGTTTTTTTGGTTTTTTTCCATATTTGTTTTGATTGAGTTTTAGCAAGTTCATCTCCTGACCCTGATGTGTGCATCTGCGTGGTAAAGCAGGAACCACTCTTCGTCTGCACAAACCCAGTAGCACTTCGCACTTTTAAAATGTTGTGATAGTATAAAGGGACTGTACTCAGGGCCTCGCCACATGGTAATCCCTGTCTCTGAGAGCATTTGACTAAAGCTAGAGAGGAGTACAGATGAGTGAGAAAATTATTAAACAAGGAAAGATGTTTCTCAAGCAATATAATGGCTTACAGTGGTGATCACTCTCTGCCTTTTCATTGCTTCATGCCCTTTGGCGCTATCAGTGGTCAAGCAGTTTTGCAATGGGTTTATCTTTCCTGTTTCGTAAATGGGGAAATCAAGGCACAGAGAGCATCTTGCTGGAGGAGGCAAAGTGAGTCCCTGGCAGAGCCCGGGGAACTGTCAGGATGTGAAATATCCATGAAAAACAAAATCCTGAGGAAAGGGAGAGGCTTTAAGGCCGTTGCAGCCTCCATATCCACTGCTGGAGAAACTCCAGCATGACACACCTGCCTCTACCTGCTGATCTACAGGCAGCAGCAGCATTGTCCCACCAGCGTCCCATCCAGTCCCAACCACCCACCCTCGATACCGCACCATTCAGGGGGACCTCTGCAAGACACGGCACGGCCACAATGACTGTGGCATAGGCATCCTCCCACACTAGAGTAGAAAGAATTTCTCATCCTTTTGGGAACCCATCATTTTCTGTGTTGTACAGAGCTGCAGGGGAAGGCAATTGGGGCTGTGACTGTTTTTCGGGCAGTGCAGGAAAGCAAAGCTGCTTTTGGTGTGTAAGGGCATCAGCAATCCTCACATGCTTTAGTTTAAGTAAAACATGCAATAGAGGAAAAGACTGAGGAAGTCTGTGCAAGTGAGTGAAATTAGCTTTTCCCTAAAATGGAGAATTAGAATGTTTCATGAAATTAATGGAAAGAGGATCTTAGAAAGAATAAAGAGGGGCCTGGATAAATTAAAGATTTTATCTGAAACCAAACTGGAGTAATTGACTAAATTAACTTGTCTTAAAGAGACATGTACTGAGACATTGCAAAATAAAGAAAAGATAAAGGGAAATTAGAGAGTGTAATATGGCATATAAACAGCACTAGGAAAAAACTGAAGGGAAAAGTAAGAATGGTGTTGTCAAAGGGGAAGAAGAAAGGCTTTACATGCATATAAGTGCCTAAATGTACCATCTTATTTTTCAACAAGAAATAGAAAAAATCTTCCTGCTGTTTCCCAATACAAAGGAATCAGTATTCACACGATGTATCTCAGGGAGCAGTCTACAAACAAGTACACCTCACAGTCATTTCAGGCTTACTTTATTTATTAATTTAGATCTCAAGAAATCATGTGAAGGCCCTAAGCAGAGATCATAATTTGATTTTTTTTTCTATTGCTGTGCAGAATATGCCGAGACAAACATGATAATATGTATTTTCTAAATTAGGCAGTATCTAAAATGAATCACGGGCAAAAATTTCT
Organism: Bucorvus abyssinicus; assembly: GCA_009769605.1. NCBI lineage: Eukaryota > Metazoa > Chordata > Aves > Bucerotiformes > Bucorvidae > Bucorvus > Bucorvus abyssinicus. Next base: position 5,290,742 of record CM020025.1, read on the forward strand.
TGATCAATACAATGAAATAAAAAAAAATTCTAAGCTTTTTAAAGATAGATTTCATTTAAGGCCGTTAGCTCAAACCTGGTAAAGCAGTCGACACCTTTCTGCGTGGTATATTAGCAGAACACATATCCAGTGCCCTCAGTTTAGAAAATATTGCTAGCAAGGAATAATGTTAATGATGCAAAACCCCTGCATAAACCAAGCGAAGCTTTTTTCACAACCCCTTCTTCATTCCTGATCAGAATATTAAATTAAGGTTGCATTAAGGAATGGAGAAAAAGTGATTTTGTTAATCTTGCAGACTTCCCTTCAAAGCCCTTTTTCCTTTTTCTTCTAAAGAAATAACTAATAACTAGACTAGTTATTAGTACGACTATTTAATATCATAGTCGCAATTAGTGGCCCCAATCAGAGACTGAATTCACTGCATTAAACGCTCTCTCTATATACACATACATACATACATATGCACATACACACGTGCTTTCCTGTGAGGCAGTGGGTTAAGAGCAGTGGCAATTTCTCGTCTTTAAGGACTGAGCAGCTGGGAGGGAATGAGCATTTCAGTAACAAAGAAGGACAGTTTTTCAGAGCCTAACCTCATAACACAAAGAGACAGTTTAATAAGTTTAAGGGGGATTTTTTTAAAAATTCTAAATAATAACGTTATTTATCTCAAGGGTGGAAAAGCAGGTTTAATTTGTGATGGGGTCTAAAATAAAAAGGAGAATTAAAATAAACCTTTCCCTATTGGCATTCCTGTCAGCAGGTGTCACTTCATAGAAATAATATACTGCACAGAAAAAATACACTGCCCTTTTAAAATTTTTTTGTGATTATATAGGAATCATGTTCAACAACTTAATAGGCAGATAATAATGCTCTGCTGTGATCTAACTAGCCATTTTTGTTCCAAAGAATTAGATCCGTGGTTGCTGCTGGGGACATGCACACCAGCCATTTTACTGGGTTTCCTACACTTCTCTCTTCGAGGAAGCCAGCTCTGCAGTAGACCTGCCGCAGCAAGGCTTCAGAGCTCTCACGGGCAGAAAAAACCAAACAGAATTCAGCAAAAGAACAAAGCAAGACTCTTCTCTTTAAGGATGAGGAATGAAATGCTGGGAGGAAGCCTGCAAGGAGACGTTCATTTGGAAGTTTATAGTCTCTGTATTTTTCACCCTAGGTCCAGGGTCATGAAGCACAGGTGTCCTGCGGGGCTGTTTGGTTTTCATGGCAAGGAAGGGGTGTACAGTGAAAGCCTCCTCTCCAGAGCAGGTAGCTGGAGGGCAGGGTCCAGATCATGCCCGGCTATCTCACAGCAGTTCTCAGTGTAGGCCACCTAATCCAAATCAGTACCAGCACAGTGGGTGTTAGCTCAGGAACTAGCTATGAGCTCCATAGCACCACGGAAACGCAACCGCAGATCTATTCCTCAGTATTGTCATAGCCTGTGAGGCCTCCCCAGCAAAATTTGGCTTCTGTGGCCATACACTTGAGCAAGATTTCTTCCTGGGGAAGCAGTTAGTCACATTTTTTCTTGAAAGAACATGAAAGTTTAAGCAGTGTATTGTAATGTATCTGAGCTGAAGGAGTGGAGAACCTGAGAGGAGTCCTGCTAGAAGCGCCACCTTATCTGCAACATAGTGTAGGATCATCGTACCTTGTTGCAGAGGTGACCCCTCTTAGGCCAGTGCCTGTCTTCAGTGCCTTGGAGGAGTTCACAGACAGACGAACTGAGTTCTTCAGCCTGTTTCAACAGGATGAGCTGTGGACTGATCATACTTTGAAGCCTGGCTCCTGGAGAACTACCGTACTGTTTTGATACGGGATCTGTCCAAATCCTAGCTCCAGTAAGAAGCATAATGCTGAGATTTTTGTATCCCTCACTCTCCAAGTGGAGAAGACAGGAGAAGCAGTTGCCTGTGCCCACCACTACAGCAGGGGTAGCGCAAGACAGAAATGGAAAAGCCCCATGGTACTCTCATCCTTTGTCAAGGGATGAGTGGTGATGATGGAATTACAACCTGGTTTTATTCTACATTTGACAGGGGAACGAACACATTGTACCTTGTACCCTCAGCCTTCCTATTAATTTCAAATCCTGCCAAAATCAAAGCCCCAGCAGCATTCACTTGTGTTACTCTCAGTGGGGTTTCAGCAGATTCTCACTCATAACGCCTGTAATTTGAGGCACCCATTTCCCCACTTTTTCAGTCTGGGTTGGTTTTTTGTTTTGTTGTTGTTGTTGTTGTTGTTTTGGGTTTTTTTTTTGGGGGGTGTTGTTGTTTTTGAGGGGGGGAAGGGAATCTGTAATCAGGTTCTCTGTATATGTGTATGTCAGAGAATATCCCTCAAAATATTTTTAAGACAGAGACTTAAAGTTTGCAAGAATACTAATGTTCAAGTGCACTACCAAAAGTCACTGAGAGAATATAGTGGATATTAGTCCTTCCATTCAAGAGATGATCTTATTAATTAGAAACCTCAGAATTAACATGGGAAGGAGGTCTTACATATCGGTGAAGACCAGAAAAAATATCAATGCTTATAGACATCAAAATAGTAAAGTTACTGTGAGTAGTGAGGTAGTAAAGATGGGGAACTGAGGCAGGACTCTCCAAAGTATTTAAATGTCTCTTTCAAAGAGATGAATGGCATTCAAGCCAATGAGCGAGTAGCTGGTGTCCTATTCAAAGCCCTGTGACGAGGGAGGGACTCGAACCTCCATTTCCCAAGCTCCCAGCCACCTCTTCCATAACTGGATGAGCTTTCTTTGCTGCCTCTTTTCACCACATCACCATGACAACAGTGGCTGCTCTCTTTTTGGCTGGTGCTCAGTGTGCATATTGATGGTGATCAACAATGAGGTACTACCACGATGAGTAAATAGATTAGACCCATGTGTTACCCTATGGTCAACACACACAATGAACGGATCTGTAGCCTTCAGATCACTGTTGTTGTTCCTTCTCCCGAGTCCTGCAGTGTCCTTTCTACTGACACATAAGCTAGTATTTGACGATAGTATTATTTACATTTTTAATTACATTGTGTGTACTGGGTATTTACTCTGAGCACAAGTGGCAAGCTGTTTGGGAGCTAGTGTTTCTGCAGTGCTGTTAATTAATTGATGATAATAAGTAAATAAAGAGCCCAGCAAAAGCAAAAGGAAAGACTATAGCCTGCTGCTTTCCTTTCCAGAAAACTCTATCCTCCCTAAATTATTTTTCGTTTCTGTTTTTTTCCTCTGTTATCATTCACCTTGTAATTGAAACAACTTTGTCGTTCGGCTGCCAAACCTTCCCCTGTAAGCAATGCACGGCACTGAAGACTATTCTAAATGTTTTTTCTTTCCTTTCTTTGTTGCCTGCACTGGGGTGATGGGTCCTTAGGTTATTCTGAAATTCCTTACACACACATGCCTTGATAAGTCAGGGCTGGGAGATCTTTCCTATGTGCCATTATTTGAAATTTAACCCAAGAACAGCAAAGGGAAACTGTGGCAAACACAGGAAAGGAGCTGGGATGAAAACAGAGCAAGACCTTTCCTGCCTGATTTTTATTGAGAGTGAAAGAGTATTTCACCCTCTTCTCCATAAGTAACCCTCACTTACACTGCACAGGTAGGAAACCAAGTTTAATAAAGTGCGACCGCAAGAGCTGGGCTTTCAAGTGCTACACCTACAGCTGGGGAAGGTTTCCCAAGAATGTCTCATTGAGTCAATTCTGACCACTTTCATTATGTGACTAAGGCTTTCTTCAGCCTATCAGCATGAACCTAAAGTCATGTTGATTTTCTTAGCTCTTTTGCATTTAAGTATCTGGTCAAGATGAGACAAGCTATATATTACAACTTATGTTTAAATCTGACTTGGTCCAATAAGTGTTTTAAGAGGAGTGGATAGCTGGTTTGTGTTCATTAGCAGATGGAGTAATCCAGTCACGGAAAGGCCACATTTGGGAGCTGAATTATGTAGCAAATCTGAGCTTTCTAGAACTGTTGATGATTTTGTAACTACTTTGCCTAGATGGGAACAATTATATACAAAGGGCAGGCCCAGGCAATAGAGAACATCCCAATGAGTGCTCGTAGAGCCTATAGTCACACTGAGTCATAGAATCACAGAATCATCTGGTTGGAAGAGACCTTTAAGAGCATTGAGTCCAACCGTACACCCTGCACTGCCAGGGTCCCTAAACCATGTCCCTCAGCACCACATCTACACATCTTTTAAACACTTCCAGGGATGGGGACTCCACCACCTCCCTGGGCAACCTGCTCCAATGCTTCACAACCCTCTCTGTAAAGAAATTCTTCCTAATATCTAACCTAGATCTCCCCTGGTACAACTTAAGGCCATTTCCTCTCATCCTGTCACTTGTCACATGGGAGAAGAGACCGACCCCCACCTCTCTACAACCTCCTTTCAGGTAGTTGTAGAGAGCGAGAAGGTCTCCCCTCAGGCTCCTTTTCTCCAGACTGAACAACCCCAGGTTCTTCAGCTGCTCCTCATAAGATTTTCTCTCCAGACTATTCGCCATCTTCGTTGCCCTTCTCTGAACCCACTCCAGCACCTCAACATCCTTCTTGAAGTGAAAGGCCCAAAACTGGACACGGTATTCAAGGTGTGGCCTCACCAGTGCTGAGTACAGGAGGACAATCACTTCCCTGCTCCTGCTGGCCACACTATTGCTGATACAAGCCAGGATGCCATTGGCCTTCTTGGCCACCTGGGCACACTGCTGGCTCATATTCAATTGGCTGTTGACCAACACCCTGAGGTGCTCTTCTGCTGTGCAGCTTTCCAGCCACTCCTCCCCAAGCCTGAAGAAATAATAGAACCTCTAAAAGCCTTAGACATGTAAAAGGACTACTGAAAAAGGCTGCAATTTTAGAAACATACGTAAAGCTGCTATATACATATATAAGCTAGAGTCTGTGGAGGATCAAGAATAAGACGTGAGAAGGTCACAGCACTCTACCCCCCGGTTCTCTCCTCCATGACACCTTTGGTATGACTCGACAAGCAAGTGACTGCTGTTTCTTTCTGCTGTCTTCTACATCCAGTGTTCTGCAGAGCACAAAATGCAAAGCACATGAGTCTGCCCTTCATTATGTTCCTTTTAAATCACAAGGCCAAGCCATTAAGGGAACTTGGTCATCACAATGTTGAGCAGTGTGGTGACCAATTTTCATGTAGCTACCCGCAAGCTGAAGTTCTAATTGCCTGTCAATTCAGACCATAAAAGCCATCATATTCAATAAAAACCTGCCTAATTCTGCCAGAAAGAAATGACTGAGGTAATAGTTTGCTTATTTCCTACCCATTTCTGGGGCTTGCAAGGCTTCCTGCACTGAAGCTGCATATCCCAGAACATTTCTGAATTAGACAACCAGACTTTTTCAAAGCTAGGTGAAATAAATGCCTCAAACCTTTCATAGAAAAAAAAAAATCCAAATATAATATATTTATTCAAAAAGTGGGAAACTTAACCAATCTCTTCTATCTTTGGAACTGGTTTAACTCACATTCAGCACCTTGTTGATGAATGTCCTGGGTTATGAAGTGCAGGATGAAGTTTCCATAGTTATTCCGGTCAAGGCTATTTCACTCTGCATGGATTTTCATCAATTCAGGTAAAGGAGAAGCACAGTTAAACACAGATGTGTAGTTTAATGACAGGAGAGACTCAAGTTCCCACTGCATTGAATACTTAATAGCAGATATTGAAATATTTAGTGGCCTCCAGGCTAGAACCCAAACTCCCTCTCCCTCGTGCCAGGTGGGTACCTTAACTAGGTTATAAAACAGCACAGTGCCTTATCAAGATCTCTTTATAGACAAGATCCACACAGCAACACGCACCTTGGAGAGACAAGGAGAGAGGGAAATCCAGGAGTAGTTTATATGAGCACAGTAACTGCAGCTTCCATATTGCCTTTTGATGCACTTTTGTTTGGGGCTTAAGGAATATCGAATTACTGTCTGCAAACTGGAATGGCTTCAGGCAGGAGGTGTGAGATCATCCATGTCCCTAGAACACTTCAAACAATTTATCCTGCACTTTTGTGACAATCAAACATCATCAGTTAATCACACCACAGCTCCCAGGACAGTGATGTGAGCTGCGGAGTGTGAATCTGCACAGCTTGCAAGAGATGTGAACCCTTCTGAAAGGAGGAGCACTGTTCCGTAACCTCCTGGATAGGGTGTCTACCTGTTAGATGAGAGTTGAGTGGGGACAGAAATCATAGCATTATAAAGTGGTTTGGGTTGGAAGGGACCATTAAAGCTCATCTAGCCCAACCCCCTGCAGTGAGCAGGGACATCTGCAACTAAAGCAGGTTGCTCAGAGCCCCAAACAACCTGACCTGGAGTGGTGCCAGGGATGGGGCATCGATCATCTCTCTGGGCAACTTGTGTCAGTGTTTCACCACCCTCATTTTAAAACATGCCTTCCTTAGATCCAGTCTAAATCTCCTCTCTTTTAGTTTGAAACCATCACCCCTTGTCCTGTTGCAACAGACCCTGGTAAAAATGAGTACTGGTCTTCGGTGGTGGGGTACAATCTAGCCAGGGAGTCCTTATACATAACGGCACTGCAGTACCTAATCCTAATTTGGTAGCTATGCTTTGTGCTCACATGCTTTGAAAACACCTGCCAGATGGACCCTTGTGAGCAAAATAAATAGAAAAACACACCATTTGTATTTCCCATTCTTTTAGAAATGACATGTAAGCCAGAACATTGACAAGCATGAGGTACTTCTGAGCTCTTACTTCTCCTGGAGAACATTATTATTAGGTAGCAGCAGCAGCATCAGAGAACTGATGCTAACAACTAGCTGCTGAAGTCCCCTACGAGATTGGCACAAAGCTGTGCCAAAGTGTCTGCTGAGGAGCAATGCTCCCAGGAGCATTCACTGTAGGAGCAGACCTTTGCTGAGGTCCATGAGAAGTAGCTGCCTTATCCATGCAGAAGCAATAATCCGTTCGAAAGGATGTCGATGGGCCACTGAGATTTCAAGTTTAGCAAAATATAAAAGAGATTAAATTCCTGGATTTCTGTGTTCATTTCTGGGGCCCAGCTTTGAGATTTAGGTTACTAAATCACATCCTGAGTTTTCATTTAAAGGAAAACAACAACAAGAACAACAGAAAAAACACCCACACATTAGGGAAAAAAAAAAAAGGCAAAACAAAGAGATGGAGTGACACTCCAATCACTGGAATGTAACCAAATGAAACCGTGTGATCCTATGCAGGGAATATTTGCTGCTGTTTGCTCCTTAGTTAATTAATTATTGCTGGCAAGTTGTGCAGGGTGTGGGCCTGTACTTGGCTGCTGCACTCGATGTTTGATGCTGAGGCCAGGGGAACTCCAGAGGGTATTGTAAAAATTCCTCGCCTTGGGAGTGAAATAGAGAAAAAAAAAAAAACCTCTGCATGCTCGCTGTTGTTGTTGTTGTTGTTGTTTCAAATCCTGCCCCTCATGGTAATTGTATGATTGTCCTCGATGCTCTGAACCATCAAAGATGGAGGCTGCGAGTTTTGCCCATCTTAAAGGTATTAGGGAGAGGTTATGACGGAGGAGCAGGCATATCCCTGTCGAGTTATGGGGAAAAGGGGAAACCTAGAACTGGAGTTCGAATGCCCATGTGAGTGATAGCACATCTGGGCTTCATTCCCCGATTTGTTGTAAAATGTCTTTATGACCTCAGCCAAATCACTTAGGGATGGGTTATTAAAGGGATTTAGGTACCTAAATCCACCATGACATTTTCAAAGTTGAAGTTCAGGCACTGCCTTGTCTTTCTCCTCCCTGCTGGTGCATAAAACTCCTGGGGATGGTTAAACATACCTTCCTGCTGGAGGCTGTGAGGCTTGAGAGATGCTTTCCCTGCCATGATGCCCTATTTGCTTTTTCTTTTTTGTCTTCATGCCATTTGTGCTGAGATGGGACCATGAGTAAAACTGGACCAGGCAACCAATTCTGCTGAAAAATAAGCAGTCAAAATGGTACCACAAATGATTAAAAAAAAAAAAAAAAAAGATTAATTTTAGTCCAAATGGATAAAATGTTATTGTTCACCATGTAACACGATTACTATGTGATAGAAAAGACTGAGGCTGAGTAGGGGCAAGAACTAAAAATGTAGATAGAAAAGGTAGGACCAGCTTGTGTCAGCACAACCACTTAAAGAAATAGCTTGTTTTATTTTTACAGCTGAATTTTTCTGAAAAATCTTAAGAGTTTTTACAGTGCTGCTGCTAAGGTGATTGAAAATGCACCTCAAGTCTTGTATGCTCCAAAAATGTCCATTTGAGGTCTGCCAATTAGTTTACTTTATACTTAATATATGAAAAAAATGGGGTAAATAAGTATCCCACAATCACAGAATAGCTGAGGTAATTCCTGATAGTTGAATAGTAGTTGAGCAATTTATAATCAAGTCACAACTCCAACCAAGACTGAAAACATTTCCACCTTCCTGGATAAAAATTAGAGCCGATCGGAACTTCAGTTTTGTTTTATTTCCTATTTATACCACCCCCACCCTGCCAGCCCCCAGCTTCAATATCCCTGATTTGGTTAAAAACATGCTTTCTCTGACTTAAAATTAGAGCAAAACCGGGTTAAGTGTTCTCAGGTTAGCTGGTTTTAAACCACAATAACTGTCCATGTAGGCACAGTTCCATTAATTAAAGGTATGAATTTAATGTAGTTAATTTATGCGAGTTTGGGCTCAGACTCACAAGTGGTTACCGGAATGTGATCCGTTATGATGCTTTACTTGACCTATGATTTAACTGTCCCCATTTGTGATTTTGAGCTCTAGTGAGAGACGTCACAACAAAGCAATGTTTAGCTTAGCACAGGAAAGGGGGTTCTGCTAATTGAAATTTATATTCAATTATTTATATTCCATTATTTATTCAGTAAGTATAAATATGGTGCAAATACAAAATGAGTATTAAATACAAAACAAGTATTAAATACATTGTCTATTTTTTAAAAAAGCATGTGATTTACGTTCTGCTAAGAGAAGCAAGAAATTTCTTGCCTTCTTGGGGAAATTGCAGCTGTACATAAATTGGTTGTTTTATTTTTTTCCTGTTTGTTATTTTTTTCCCCACTGAAACTTTATTTAGATTGAAAAGACAAAAGTCCTTCCAGGAAACTGAAGAAAAATCTAGCGAAACCAACATGATGTTCTAAAATCCATTTAGCAAAAACTTTCAGCAAATGTTTTCTCAAAATGGCTATTGAAATTTTTCTTTTACTGACTGAAACCAGATGGCTGCTAAGTCAATAAATGAAGACTTCATGTTTTGTTTAAAGGAAAAAAAAATTGAGAAAGTGAGTGTGGGGGTGAAAACATGTCTTTGGGGAAACTTTGGCAAAGCAAATAGCTGTTCAATTTTTTCTCTGCAAAACAGAAACGAGCTCAGCCCTTCAGAATTATTATGATTCCTTCACCTTGCCATTTTTTAACTCCCTCTGATGAGGACTTTTGAAAAACAATGGGTTCCTCATTGACTGAGGTAGGCGAAGTCATCTCCTATGTTCCTCCCCGGTAGAGGAAAAGGGATCGTAAGCTTGAAGACTGCGACTCACCATTTTTTTCTGAGTGTATAACATCCATAAGCAGATTGCAGCTGAGCTGGCTACCTGTTTGAAATGTTGAATATGCAATACTTGACCAGAAAGTAGAGAATACAACCCAGAAAGAAAGATTTTATTTCTCAACCTCAGTCAGCTGACATTGGTCAGGTTTACAAAAGTCTCTTGAAAACAGGCAGCGGCTGCTGACTCAGAGGTTACACTCCACTTTGACAGAGTGAAATTAGTTGCAGTTGGGCACGATGCGTGTTTCGGGTCCACTCTTGGACAAGGACGGCTCCTGCAGTAACCCAAAGGCTTTGAAGCCTCGTCCGGAGAGCCAAATCCCCAAGGGAAAGGTCACAATTTAAGAGAAGCAACAGTGTTCTGATAAACAGGATAAGGGAATTTCAGAAACTTCAAGACTTTTTTTAATTCCTTCCTTTCCGGCCCACACAGGTATTGCTCGAGGCATCAGTCCTAGAAAAATTAGGCTACTGTAAGATTTATTGGCTGAGTGCAGAGTTTACATTACATTTTCTCTCATCACTTTCTCCTGGAGTAATTGCCTATGCATGCACAGTCCTGGCTGCAAACCGTGTGGTCTGATCCTTGGGTGGCTCGTTTTGGGACTGATCCAGCTAAAGGCTGATATCACCCATGAGCAGCCGAGTCCTTTAAAAGGACTCGGAAGCCTGGGACTTTGCAGGAAGTTAGCATGGCACTTTGGAAGAACAGCCCCTCCTTACAAGGCTTTTGCAAACACCGTCTCCCAGTTATTTATTTCATACAACTGCTGTTTTCTTTCAAGTCTGATTATTTTTAATGCATTTTCCTTTCATCAGCAGCCACTGTAATTGATATAAAATACCTGTAGACATAGTCTTAGTTGTGAAATCTGTGGTTAAATCCTTGTGTAAGGTTTTTTTTCTTTATTTTTTTTTTTTATTTTTCAGTGTGCCTAGAAACTCTGGCATAGGGTTTGCCAACGGCTCTCTTGCCATAATAATTCCAGAAAACACTCAACTTCATCCGGAAACACCAAAGTCAAGTTTTCAGGAACGTTACTGTTTGTGAAAGACAATCACTCAGTTCTCCTCGCAGCACCCCTAAGAGGCAAAGCCGTGCTAGCAGGTACAAACCACGGTACTCACAGATCATCTGTGGGTCTTTCTACCCAAGATCATGATGGAGCAGAGATAAAGATCAGGTTCTGCACAACAATAATATTTCCCAAGCCTCTATACAGAGGATTTTACAGTGAAAATATGTTATCAATGCTAAGAACTCATGATTCTGAGACTAATGCCAGTGGCCGGAAAAGTCCTTCAGGGCCTTTAAAATATGCAGAAAACCTCTGGATTCTCATTTATTTTGTGCTATGATTTAATCCTCAAATTTATCCTTACCTAGTAGGACACCTAGACGCAAATGCCAGAGTCAACAAATGCTAACTGAGTCTTTGCTAGTAATACCGGAGCCGTACTTCAGAGTTTGACCTGCGGTGAAGAGTCAGCATTTTATCTCATTTCAGTACTAAAGTGTGATGCAGAGAAAAGTGAAACCCAAGCAATTTCCTTTTGTAAAAATTGCAGCCCTGTCAAGCTACAATAACTGTTCCTGAAACAACACAACGAAAGGCGGGCCATGCTGCTTCAAAGACCAACTGTATTATTCTTATTGGTTCCTTGAAAATATTGCAAGACACATGAACCTCTCAAACAGTAGAAAGACGTACAGTTTTGAAATAATAATGGGGGGAAGAGGGTAAACTGAGCCATATTTATTCAAGCATTCCAGGTGCCCTCTGCAATTGGTGACCTAGTCAAGTATGAGAAACAATACAATCCCAGGGGCCTGCCGCCAAAAAGATCCACAGCCACTAAATGCATTAAGACATTAATGTCTACTTTGGGATCAGTTCTCAACTTAACAGGTTAACCTCTGGCCCACGAGGGAATAAGCAGCAAACAAGATTTAGCCAAAGCTTGTACTCAGAAGGTAATTGATAGCTGCAGCCCACCCATCTGATACATTTTTTTGATGGAGATAATTTTCCTCTCATAAGGGAACTATCCATAGAAATAATTTAAGTTGACGTCTCAACACTAAATCAAAATGCTGTGGTCTGACATAGGTACTGCTAGATGATCTGAGCATTTCCAGCTAAAGGATGAAGGGGGGAGCGGGGGGAGGAAGGAGAGAGGAAAACCTTGGTTTGCGATTTTGGTCATTTTGGGGAGGAAAGTTTTAATTTCAACAGCAAACAACTCAACTTTTCTTTGGCATAATAAGGATCCCCTCCTTTATTCCTTTCACAATAGACATATTTTAGATCTCCACAAAATGAGTCTTTGTATGGCATTTTTGGGGGACTTTTTCTTGGTTTTTTTTTTTTTTTCTTTTTAAAAGAACACAGTTATTCTGCTGAAGTGTACGGAACTGTTAACTGATTTTTTAGTACCTTAGCGTAAGCAAAATTTGCCTATAAAAGAGATTACATTGATATGAATATCTCCTCCTCCTCTGCTCTGCTCTGCTCTGCTCTGCTCTGCTCTTCTGTGCTCTTCTCTTCTCTGCTCTCTTCTCTGCTCTCTTCTCTGCTCTTCTCTTCTGCTCTGCTCTGCTCTGCTCTGCTCTCTCTTGCCTTTTGCCTTTTGCAAGGGGAGATTATAGAGGTCTCTGGTTTTTTTCTTGTCCCAGAACTACACGAAAAATCAAAGTACATTAAATACATAGTACTTCTTTTAGTCTTCTCACATTTTCTATACAAAATAATACCATGACCTTTGGGAATACCTAGGAGCAGCAAGCAACTTGCAGCAGACTGTGCTTGTAGTACTGGAGGTTAAAGTTTAATGTCAATGCATCTGTTTTACTGATAGCCAGAAAAAAATATTTCATTTGTTAAGACATCTTGACTTGACACCTTTAATTCCAAAATCAGCTGTGATACTTTAATTTAGAAGTTGGTTACAGTGGAAGGGCACATTCATTCATTCTAATTCCATAGCTATTATTAAGAGTGTGTCTTACTGATTAAGGTACACAGTCCTTTCATATGAGTCCTCTACAAGACATGACAACAGCATCATATCAGTCTTCCAGGACATAATGTTTTCTGCCAACACAGCTATGTATTGCTCCTACCTGAAAGCTCACTGTATAACCATAAGACTTCAAATTTCAGTAAATAATTTTTTTAAAATTATTTTCCCAAGTTAATTTTATTTATTTGTTTTTTGTTGGGAGAGAGATTATGCAATGGAGCTTCTTCCTCCAGAGCAACAGAAGTGAAAGACCAGATAGTCATGCCAAAAAAAAAATATATAGTTTATGGACATAGCAAGCTTCAAATCGCGACATTTGAAAAATAGTTAAACACTCTAGAAAAATGGAAACTGAGAAATGGAATAGAAGCTGTGTATTTAAGATCTTTTCCTTTTAATATTTTGTGTTCTTTCAAGGCTCATTAGATTTAGCCAATGTTACAAGGTTTTTCAACCTACATTAAAGCAGAAAGCAAGGAGAAAAAAAATCATAACACCAGTATCATTGGTTGCTGAGTAGAAAATATCGCAGTGATAGTTATTTAAGAAAGTAGATTCGGGGCTGACTTGTACCAGCTAGAAATTGCTAGATGGAAAACCAGAAACTGTGTACTTGAAATGTGATTTATGCTATGAAGAAAGCTTTTTAAAAAACTCCCAGACGCTGAAATTTCCTAAGATGCACTGGTTTAGGAGGTAACAGGTAAACTGGAGTGGGGAATTTTAAGATATTTTATGCATTTCCCCTTTCTAAAGGAAAACCTCAGTTTGAATTTGAAATGCTTTCTGATTGTTTAAATCTAATTTTGTTTCAGCACAATGAGTAACGAAGAAACAGAAGTGAATTTCCACTTAAAAAAGGTGCAAGGATTATAGTCATGTAAACGTGTTCAACAACAAAGTGGACGGAAGTCTCGGGACCTGTTCTCCTATTGGGTTCCTGTCCCACTTGACCACCTCTGCAAGCAGTCAACTGCATCTGGCAACAGCAGATGGAGAAATTAATCCATCAAATAAACAGGGTATTGTTTGGGGCAAACTCTAGGGGATAGTTCAGGGACATCAGCTTACCATCACCTCTTTTTCTGAAATACTCCCCAAAACCAAGGCAAACAAAAACTGAAATGTATGTATTTATAATCCTGTTCTGTGCGGGTGAAACAATATCAATTGGAAGCTGAAGGATCTTGACCTCAGAATATGATCCGGAGAACCAATTTTTAAATCAATTGAATGTTTGCAACATTTTGATTTGGGACATTTTGTTTTTTGTGTGTAGTATCCAGCCAGATCTGTTGATCATTAGACTGTTCCCTCAGGTACAAATAAACTTGATGTAATGAAGGGTTTTCCTTACTGCTTTAGTGCCTGTTTTATTTCCCCTTGCACAGTATTCATATTACTTTCTACGGCAAAACACTGTGACCCATTTGCTCTCTTTTCTTAACGTAGGAGTGATTTTACTGGCCCCTTGGAGGACGACACTCTGATTTACTCCATCTTCGCATCTCAATAGAGGTCAACTGTTTAAGAAGTACTGGGACGAGACTGCAGTGTGAGATAAATCAGTTCGAAATTAGAAAATGTCAACTAGACCTCAATAGCTCTATGGTCAGATGAAGTTAACTTCGGTGTAAAAAGGCAGCCTTAGTCTCTTCTTCAGCCTCCTCAAAATAAGGGCCATACCCTCCCCGACTATAATTTTTTCACATTCTGTTGAGGTTCAGTGATTTTTATCATGTGTAGCAGGTGATACACACTTTATTTACATGATGCAAAAAAGAGGACACGCAAGGATGAGAATCTGTCCCTCTGAACACACACTGCATCATGGTCATTGTGAGGATGAGCTGGTTTGTAGTCTCCAGTATGGCCAACGTATTTGAAAGGAAATTCTGCTTTGTGTTGCCACTTTAAACTTTTTTTTTTTCAAATACAGCACAGACTTCAAAATGCTTCTTTGAAACAACTGAAGAGTGAACTTTAATTCATGTTTTTTAAACAAAGGTTATATGAGACTTACAGAAGCTTCACAAAAGAAAAATATCAGCAAGAATTGCACATTACGTTTAGAGTGCTACTGACTTTCAAATTTCTCTACAGGTATTATTTCCCATGAATAGGAACAAAGAGCAAAAACAGTTAAAAAAGCATATTCAAATGTGTGCATAAAAAGGCATGGTAAATGAATACTGTTTAGTTTGCTGACATAATTACTGGAATGTAATTTTTATGAGTTGTAGAAATCTTGGCATTTTCACTGAACCAGATAATTAGACTCTGAATAGAACAGGGTCAGAATAATTAATACATCAAAACTAGATGAACTTTTTCTAATTATTTTTATTTAATCTCTATTATAATTATTGTTATACTCTGCTGAGCATGATTGCCTCATGTTCATAGATTTGAATGCTGCCTTATAGTTGCATCCTGGGACTTTGTGGAATATTAACAAACCGTGGCCTGGAGAAATTAGAATGGTGTCGTTTCATGATGGAATTCTAAATTGGAATTTTTCTATTTTTCTATGTAGTTGCACAAATTTTACTTCACTATCATTAAAAAAATGAATTTTAAAAACAAAGTATTTCAGTTTATTTATTTTTACATTAAAGGGGATCTTCTGGAGTTGAAAGTAAGCTCTTGATATGTACCTCCCTCTCCTCTGACCCCTGCGACTTTTTCAGATCTCATCAGTTTCTTCTTTTAATTAGATTTTTTTTCTGATTGTGTAGTTTCTCTTCAAGCTTTTGAAACATCAAAGTTAAGACCAGTCTCCACTGACTGAATTCAAACAATCACTCGGAAGCATGGAGAATAAGGAGCGCTTCTGTAGTCAATGTCGATGTAATTGAAGGCATGTGAGAGATTTTAGTCTGCATCATATTTTTTTTATTTCTTTGAGAAGTATAAACACTATATATAATCACAGTGACTGCCATCAGTGGGACTGATTCAAGAAACCCTCTGACGTCAGGTCTGCTAGACAGAGCTTAGGGGTTGCTTTGATGGCTTGAAAATATATCTGTACTATTCAGAATGTACCACGTCTAAGCAACAGAACGCATGTAGCTGGAACAGAGGTTGCAGTCATAAAGTCTTGCCCTTTGCTTTAGATGGCAAAGGCTGCATATTCAGTTTTGGGTAACTGGCTGTCTACCAATTGTTTTTCTCTAATACCTAATTTACGGGCTCCATTTGTGCGCTGACACTTGAACAGAGTCATTGTAGACTTGCATTGGTATAACCATGATCAGAAATAGGAGGTGTATTCACCTTTGGACTCAGAAACTGGAGTTGACCACTGAGAGGCTTCTCTGGAAATATTAGGAGTAAAAGAAGTATCAGCTTTTGCATTCTAATACCTTTTATTTTCTAAAATCTTTTATCATCATGGATAGGAGGTTAACAAGAAGGAATGATCTATAAGGTGAGTTTTTTCACTTGAGGAGGTCATTCCATAAATGCTGTGCTTAACCATATTAGATTGGATCTGCACATCAACTCTAATGAAATCTCTACCTCTTCTATCCCATACATGATCTCCATGGGAGTAAAGACAATGTATTTCCTCAGCTTTCTGTAGCTCAAGTTTTTTTCAAAGCAAAGCAGCCTACCGTTTATCCCTCGCCCACTCCTTTTCTCTAAATATGAATCCCAACCCTTGTTAGATTACTTTACAAGGGCTATGAATGAGCAGAGATACCTAAAAAGATAAGTGACCATCTTCCCTTTAAGGGATGCCCAAGATGGCAACATTTTCTGTACCCAGAAGATCTGAGTAATCACTGTAGGAATTCATAATAGATAGTCAGCAGTCTGGGAAAAGAACCTGGCCTCATTTCCAGCGCAACCCTCATTCATCTAACGTCCTCGCTGGTAGATCTCCAGCATACACAATCCAGCTCCCAGGAGAAAGAATGTGGATGGCTGAAACTGGAAAAGGGATAATGAGTGGACAACAAGCCCAGGCTGAGTGTCATGTTACTTACACAGTAGTCCAGGCTCTGTATCCTTTAGAGAGTGCTGGAAGAACACAGTATGGTTTTCCACCATAACCTTTCAGGTTAACTAGGCAGATGCTGTTAACCTGTTAACCAAACGATATATATATATCTTCTGTGATGGATGCCACCCTGGAGCAGACTGGGTAGGCTTGAGGAACTATCTGCTAAAATTTTCCACCTTAAATGACCTTAGCAGAGTCATTGTAATCTACTGCTGATTTCCTTGCAAAAAAGAGGAAGTATTCGCCCATCTTTCAGGCTACTGTGTAACAACGGCAATGCTGAAGGCCCAGGGTTCATATAAATACAATATAGACTGATAAAAATGACACAGTCATGTGGATACTGATGGAGGCTTGTGAGCACAACTCTGAATGGATCACATTCTAATCTATCATGAGTATCTAAACTATATAATTTTGCTGATTTATTAGGGAAACTGTGCTATACCTCCAAACCGTCAATAGACACAATCCGGAAAATTGTCGTCTAGGTGGCTAATCTGCTGGAGTCGAATAGTTTATCAGGAATACATCTTCCTATGATGCTGGAGGCTGAGAAAAAGCTGCCTACAAAGTCTGTGGGATGGTTCTTCCTCAAACTGGAAGGAATTTTTCAGTCTCTTTCTCACATAGTTGCAAGCAACCTTTTCCTCAAATAAAGCTGCATTTTCAACATTTATGGGTGAACTAAAAAAAGGTACATTTAAACTTGCACAATTCTGCACAGCAGTCCATTTCCTTACAGCCTGCTCTCATGATTAAAGTTCTGCCCTGGGTCAGCTAATTTATGGTTGATATCAGTGAAAGGTCAAGCATCCTGGGTGTGGGAGGAGGGAAGAGTGAGTGTGTGGAGGGGAGTGGGAGGAAAGAGGAAGGTCACATTCAACTACTGATGAAACTGAGGGAAAACATTTAACAAAACTAGATTAACAGGAAAAGTATAAAAAAACCTCAAAACTCCCCACCACTTAAATAGAGGACAATGATATAGTCAAGTACATCTTCTGTCTATTTCTCATACACCTTTTCCATTCATTCTTCTCATCACCCAGATTTTTCTTCTGTCTTCTCACATCTCCTTTTCTGTTCCTCTTGAGTTCTCATGCCCACCCTGTTCCCATACTTTTCCTTTTCTGTATGCCTCAGCTCTTGATTTTGTGGAGGAGACAAATTCACATTAAATGGTGTAACTGTTAACAGTCCCTAGAAGAAGCTAAAGCTAAAGCAGTCACCCACTGCTCTTCTTGCAATAAAAGGACAAGCTTTTATAGACTGGAATTAACAGTATAATGTCTAAATACCAACCTTAGGATGAAGGCAACTGTACCCAGGAAAGATCTCTCTCCCCCCCTTAACAGTCAAGGGATTTTAGATAAGTTGTTCACATACAGTGGTTTACAAGGCACTGACCTAAAGTTAGACAACATGATATCTCAAGTGAGTTATGGAAGATCTAAAATTTTCCCCAGTTTCAAATTGTGCATACTTTCTGTCTGAGAGTGAGAGGTGAAAGTAGTGTGTAATTTTGCTCTCTGTGCTTGTTTCCACTTCAGAGATGATCTCATTTCACGAAAGCGAAGGGTTTTATCTTCAGTTCCCAGCACAGTATCCTAGAATTTTCTTGTGCGACATGTAACAGGTGTAAACATCCCTGTCCCTCTGCACTTGGAGTCTGCAGATCCACTGCTTACCAGCTGCATGAAGCCAAAAACCTGATAAATTACAGGTCTGTAAATCACCAGATTGCATTGTTTCCCCACTTGATCCAAAACAGAGTACGTAGGTTTGAAAACATACCACCTGTCACTACACAGATCAGGAGAAAAATGAATAAGCCGTTGAAGAACATCATCTCTCCTGAATAGGACCGTACACAAAATTGATGTATAACTGGTGAGTCCACTCTTTTGAACAGCAAAAGGAGATTAAGAAAACATGACGATGGTGCTGGTTTTTTCCTATATAGGCTATAGACCAAGTTCTTGAGAACAACCAGTCCCTCTTGTGAGATGAGCAGAAGCGGACACAGGAAAATTCCTGTTGCAGGAAAGGCTGCTGCTGACATAAGCCATCACAGTCAGATCCTTCATAGCACATGCGGCAAACGAGGCATGCGAGGAGCTGACAGTGACGTGCCAGCACTTCCGTCCTGCACTCTCACACTGTTAGAGCAGCCCAAAAGCTGTTCTACCTCACGTATAGGATGAAGGATGCCAAGGCTCAGCAACCTACAATCTGCATTGTGAGGGTCTCTGCCTACACTGTTAAGAGTACGAACATGGGAGAAAGCTGGGCAGTGCTTATCTATTCTTTAAAAGATATTAAGTCTAATCTTGCTCTGGCAGACAGCAATGGAAAAGTTCTCAATAGCTTTGCTGGAACAAAACCAGGTCCTCAGTGCTGCAGTTCCTTTTTCAGATGATCACAGTGACTGGAGAAGAATTAAAAGTGTCAGTGATGAATGTAACCATTGCCATCCAGTGGTACCATGGGCTACTACATATGTATGAATAAAAGCTCTTTGCAACATATCACAAAGAACAGATCTCACCCTGGTACAAGACTTCTACAGCCCATAAGATTCGTCTCAAGGGTTCAAGAGAGCTGAAATATTGCCCGGGGCTTGAACTGGGCATCTGCATAGGGCTGGACAGAAGATTGTGACCTTTTTCTCTTCTATGGAAAAACTAAGATATGGCAATCAAACTTGTTCCTTCTGCTGTAGAAATAAAATATCTTTTATGCCTCAACTGCAATTGTATGCAAGAAATCCTACTTCTATCTCTAGGCTATTAGAAAAATAAGAACATGTAGTGAGTGCATATAATTGATCTGAACTTTTCTTTCAAGTGAACAGAAAGCTTGATAATTCCAATAATGAGTTCAAACAATCCCAATTTAATCATTTTCATACAAAGCTTTCTCCCTTTCCCGCCTGCCCTTCCACAGACAAAAGTGAAGTGATTAATATTTTTTAGTGCTTTTATGAAGAATCCAAGTCCTTGCCCATTATTAAACAAATCTCCACTTAGGACAAGGAACATAAATAGAAACAGAAGAGAAAAGAAGAATTTCACATAGTAGGGGTAGGAGAAATCCAATAGAAAGTAGGGGGGGGTGTAGCATACTCTGTGTCAATTAAAAGTTATGACTAAATCAGGAGGAAGCTGGATACAATAGCTGACTGTAATGCGTTTCGCATCGTGTTAGTGGTCCCGGTCAAATTGTGAGCTGGAGGTTGCTACATGGAGAAAACCTGTAGTCATCAGCAGTTCAACTTCTCCCTTGCTTACTATTTGTACGAGTTTAAACCACCTATAAACCTGACTGACTCCCGTATTTCATGACATTTTCCTATCATTATCATGCCAATACACCCTAAACAAAGCTGACACCACTGCAAAGTTATAAAACAAGGGACAGAAGATAGTGAATAAGGTTAATGCATCTCAATCGGGGATGGATTTGACCCTCTGGGCTATTTCATATTTATAAGATTTACAGTTGGCATCAGATTCACTGGTGCACTATACTTGTTTTGTAACAAGGAGGCAGAGCAGCTGTGCAACATCCAGATGGGTTGAGATGGAATTGTTTTGCTCATGAATTTGACCCTGAACGCCATATGGACTGGGAAGATCACTTGATTTTAGCAGTGCTGCTGTTGTAATGTTTTTTTCAAATGATGCATCTTCCGATGTTTAGGAGCAGCATTTACCTCCTCATCATGCACTTTGAATGGCTGAGGTTTTTCCCATAGTATTTTATAGTTCAGAAAGTCATCAAAATATGAATTGTAACCAGGGTTTAGGTCCCATTGCTGAAGGAGGTGCTGAGCTTTGCAGTTGTCTGAGATCTCCGGTGTCACGAGCAAAAAAACCCCAAACAACCACACACAACCACCTACAGAGGAAAGCTGAATCTCGTTAAAACCTGAACAATTGTCTTAGGGTGTCTATTGCTCTAGGGACTACTGGGGAATTTGGTGTGACACCTGCCAGTTAAGGCACTCCAGCTAACTGGATCGAAGATTAGGTGTGATTGTGGGTTTGAAAGTATGAGCCTATCATGATATGGAGAGACCTCTGCATCATCTCTGAAGGGTGAGAGCACGTGGCGCTTGACAAATCTACCCCATGCCAGCTAGACAAACACCTTGTGTTCTGGATATGATAACGAACCAGGATGAGCATGTTCTTGGAGAAATATTGCAAGACTTTTATGATGGTTTTATAAACACTTGTCTCTGTGAGAAATTATGGTAATTTCAATATTTTGAAAACTTTTTATTTCTCCAATATTCCTGTTCACCCATTGCAGCATTCAATGTCAGGTATGTTGACTTTGGTTTGTTCTTGAGAAAAAATTAGACATCTAATATCCTCCCAAAAGATACTGATCACTACTGAAGGAATGGGAAAAGTTATTCTGGTGAATAGAAAAAAAATGAGGACTTTTGAGTCCAATACTACCTCACCCATGTTTACTGTAGTCAATGCTTGTACTCCGGTGAAAGTTTAGAGAAACCGTAACAGAAGGTTGTTTGTACAGGACACAGAGCTTCCTTGAAAAAAGTAAGAGACTATGGGGGTATACAACAAACTATCCCAAATATTGCTCTGTTTTCCATTGTGCCTCTTACCTTGATTTCCCTGGTAAAAAAATTACATGTACCCATCTAGCCCTACCAAAACAAAATGTTCTACGGCAATCATTTACCTCCCTCTGGGCAAAGGGTGAGATTGAGAATGAATTACATGCAATATGTTAATTACGCATACATTGCACAATTGGAAATGAAAGAATTGAAGACTGAATATGAAAAAGAACCTAAATGTGTTCTATAGATCAACTGATAGATAAGTAGATTTGGCTGATAAACTACCGGCTTTAAAAATGCCAGGTCAATACTAGCTGCAATAGAGTGAACCAAGTATTGCAAATTACCTCTGGGATCGTTTCTCCTTATGATTAATAACGTTACCAAAATTCCCTAGAGGAATTTAAACGGGACTTGTGCAATTAGGAGGCTATAAGTATGATTACATTTTGTCACGTCTGCTAATACTACTTTACTTCATCTAGCCAATCAGTTTTAAATTGGCTTGATGTGAGGAAAGAAGTGCCAACTTTGTATCAGGGATCGGAGAAACAGACATGTCATTTTGCAAGAAATTTTGTAAATATTTTACTAGGTTATTCATGTCCTATATTGGTGCAAGCACTCAGAGTTGTTTTTTGCCTTTTTTTTTTTTTTCCACAGAAAAGACCATGAAGACGTTTTGGTTTGTCCCGTATTGTCTTACAATAATACTTCAAAGAGTTTGTGTTAATGCCAGGTATAAGGACGACCTCATTTGACTCATTGGGGTGCTAGATCAATCTGAGAGGTACGATTAGTTTCCTGGAACTCACAATAGTAAGGACTGAGAATAGTGGAATTTAGTCATTTTTCTTTTGAACACTCATGAGTTTTGATGCATAGAATGCGTTTGTGTTTACATTTTAGAATAATAATTTTTTTGCCCTTCAAAAGAAAATTGAGGCATGAAACTCCATGTACCATAACTGTGATGAAAATAAACACATACAAATAAGGGAATGGACCTCAGCATAACTCTGTTCCAATCTGGTTCCTCTTATCAAATTCTTCAGTTTTGTGAATCTTACTTTGCAGAAGTACAGAAGTAGGCGGAAATATAAATTTCCATAAAAAACAAATAAAAAATTACAATTCCCTTACCCTTGTGGTTCTGGTTGCAAGTTTAAAAATAAGTCACAAATTATAATATCCAATATTAGCTGTTGATGACTTCGGACATGGTGAAATTGGAAAAAATGTCCACTCATTGTGGGAGAGTTACATCTGAATCAGCTGGCACATATAGTTTTAAAAAAGAAAAAAGGCATGTAAAATGAAACAAAAACGAGTATACAAGCATGTTCCTGATTTTTAAGCCAATCTTAGGGTTTGGGGTATCTGATTTGTATTTTTCCATATTTCGTTCTGTCATGCTTGACATTCTGATTATAAAACCTGGCTGATGACAATGAAAAGTGAATAGACATGGGAATGATCATGCATAATTTTGGCTTGGCGATTTTCCTATTTGGAAATACTGGTGGGTTATATGAAATGCCCCACATAAATATTCTTGTATATTTTCAGGATGATTGTTTGACCTGAACTATTTATACATATGTAGGCATGTGTGAGTATATATGTTGGACGGGAAGTGTTGTCTGGATTTTGCGGTACTAGACGCAGCACCAGAGGCTTTACTTTCTACTTGGATCTGCCTCAGATAACAACATTACTGGAGAGGCAAAGTAACTCCGTGGTGCTCACATATATTTATTAAATAACAACTTCTATTCTTCTGTCTTTACCATAAGCATTTACAGAGGACTGTTTGTGTTGGTATCTGCCCTGTAGAAGTTTACTGACAGTTTTCTAAAGCAAGCGAAGAATGTTTATTTCTTTATGCAGAAGTAAACAAAGGAATGAAAATATATTGTTCTTTCTTTTCCTCTTGGATTCTCCACTAGGAAGATAACACAGAGCAGTAGGCCTGGGAACATCGACATGCTGCGTTATGATTCTGCTGCTTCTAGTAAATGGTATTTTGTGTTACACATAATGTACACTCTAGTTAAAGTTCTTCCTGACATGAGAGACTACTTAAAATGCCCCCAAGTCTGAACGTACATAGCAATTTCTGCTAGTGCAATGCTGCTTTCCAAGTCTTTGATCTCACCTTAGTTTTAAAGCATAACGTTAAAGAGGTCATCCACACCTTAATTCAGAAAGGTGGTCAAGCACTTACTTAACTTGCATCTGATGTTACCAAGTGTTTTCCAGACTGAAGACAGAATCATGTTAAACAGGTTAATGAACTGATCCTTAATGAATGTATCAGCTACTGAAAACCTCACGTTCATAGAAACAAAGATTTTAGAGTTAGAAAGGACAGTAGGATGATGAAACTCAACTTCCTCTAAAACAAAAGCTATCGTATTGCATCTAGTTGCTCGTGAACTGAACCCAGATGTTTGATCAACAAGTGCTTAGTAAGGGGACAAATGGCTACTAGTGTTCTTTAGAGATGTGTATGATAGTCACAGATAGCTGATCTTTAACATCTTTTTATGATAGAGAGAATTAATTGAAACTCTTGCCAAAAGTCAAGCTCATTTGTCAGACATTCTCCCACACTTGTCTATTAACAGTCTTACTGACTCATTTTCAAATTATCTGCCTCTTTTATATATTATTTTTCTTTGTTTAGTTCTTCATTTCCCTCTACTACTTCTGGCCTACTTTGGTAGGGTTTTTATGACTTCACTTCTGTGCACTGATATTTTATTAATCCTCCCTCCTTCGCCACCTCCAGCCCACCCCCATCTATCTTCCATAGTCCCAGTTTGCCACTTCGTTTTCCTTGTGAAATCTGGGAACCAAAGGAAAAGAAGCAAAGCAGCAGTAATGTGTGGGCTGCAAATGGGACAGAAATCATTATCTTACTTTGAAAGCAAAGCTATTGCAATGATGCTGTTCTGTTTTAGCAGAAGTTTAATCACCTTAGTGCTTACCCATTTTCAAGTCTCCAGCTCAGTATTGAAGAAGACCTACTGTGGCTATAAGAATGAGCAGTGGTTCTCAGAGAATTTGGACAATTAGAAATAACTTCACTAATAAATGCACTGTGGCGTGGAAAACAGTGGTGTAAAACATTGGGTAACGTAACATAGGAAAGGGAGTAGGTTTTAAAAGCGTATTGGAAAGCGAGCTGAACGCTGCTCCTGGACTTGAAACTAAAAGAAACTGTGCCACTTAATCCCCTAAGAGCCTTTGGAAACTTTGTCACCTTAATCTTTTGAAATTCTAGTTTGAAAGGAAATTAGGCAGCTTGCCAAATTAAAATTTGGCTAAGATACAACTACTCATAAAACACAACCACTGAAAAGGCTCTATTCCTTATTTATCCAAATGGAACAGTCCTGTCAAAACCACAAGCTGATGTTCCCCATTCCAGTTCTTTCAACTCACTCCATTAGCTTTTTTACCAATCCAAGCAGTCTCTATAAGAAGGGGGGAGATGAGTTGGAGTCACCAAGTTTCTTGCTGCTTTTCCTGGAGTCCATAAGGGTAACTGCTTCCAACCTCACATGATAGGACGGACTCTTCAAGTGAGGTCTGAACCTGCTCTCTGAAACGGCTCTCCTGGGCAGCTGAATTCAAAACAGGATGCCACCGGCAAATTAAGACCGGTCCTTGCAAAAAACCTCATCATGTGTTGTTCAGAGAGATGCTTTTCATTGCTGATGTTTAGGTGTTTATCTGCCAGCAGGATATGACTATAATAAGCAGTACTTTGAGGACATTATGTAACTAAACTGGGACTAACTCAGGAACCTGCTGCAGCAGAACCATGTTGTCATGAAATAACACCAGAGGAACAGGTTAACTAGCCCAGGAACTAGCCACAGTGATGTAATCCTAGTACTTGTAGAACCCAATCTGTGTTGTCACACCTGCTTCTTCACAAGTAATTTGGGTACCTTTAAAAGCCATACATAGTGTATGGTATTCCTGAGGTCAATGAAGAAAGCCAGAAATCCTAGAAGGAACTGAACCCATCATAAAGTTGATATTACATATACCCTCTTCCAGAAACACCTGTCTCTTTCTGTTGACTAAAGGGTGTCCTAGATGACTTTCTGGAACCAGACAAGTAGTTAGTTAAGGTTAAGGGAAGTGAGTCCCAGTTCCAGCAAAATACTGGTTTTCCTTTCCTAGCTCATTGCACTTGCTGAGCCAACATAAGCCATTCCAGCAAAAAGTGACATTTGCCAGTAAAAGCAGTATCCACATAAGAAAGTTTTGTTACTACAGCTATCCCTATAAAACTGTTAATTATAGATGAAGCTTTATTTGTTTTATTTGGTTTTGCAGCCTTCTTTATGGATTTTACTTTTATTATGAACAATCTGGAGGTTTTGCCATAGTCTGTGAATTTGCAATGGGTTATTTTTAGTGGTATCAAGACATGTCATCGCCTTGACAACAGAGTCCAAATATACATGTTTAACAAACCCGTATGCAGCGAGTATTTCCTATATTAATCTCTCCAAACTCGGCAACTGGGTCATTTTTCCTAACTCCAGCTTCTCTGTTTAGTTTTTTCCTTGAGCTTTTGAGCGTATGATCTTTGCGAGTGCCCTCCCTCTGAAGGGAGGGAAGATATTCAATCATGCCCCTTCAGCGCTTAATCACAACTTTAATACGGTTTCCTTCCTGGTTTGTCGTGGTATATATTGAATTAGGAAGCAATCCTGTCCCAGATTCACAAACATACTGCCAACCTTATTTCCTCCACTTAATGTAATCCAGTCTAGGCTGGGATAATTGAAGGCTTTTGTTACTCCCACCATGCCCTTTTCACGTGCTTCTTATATGTACAGTATATAAGTAATTTCTTAGCCCAGTTGTTCTCTCAAAACAGGTGGTCTATATTATATTCCTTTGGGGTCTGACTCTGCTTTCATTTACCTCGTCATAAATCAGGAGTAGCTCTACCAAACTGAATGGTATTATGTCAGTGTAAAACTGATGTAAATGAAAGAAAATAATTTAACATCATTTCCTGCTACTGTTCTTTCTGCAGGAGGTGGGCTCAAAAGGAACCCCTAACATGTGGTATAAACTTTATCTGGCTTTTATGCTCCTTTTGAAGCCCTTCATTTTATAATCACTGCTGGGTGAACCAGTTTAAATGCCTGAAAGTTCTGTTCAGCAGTAAAAGCTGAGTCTGTCCTCTGAAGGGAGTATGTCTATGGGATTCAGGAGCCCTACTCCTACCTGCTGCACGGAAAAGTTGATGCGCAGTCATATTTCTATTATTTAATGTCTACATTCCTTCCTCTTTCCGTTTTTATGAAATGGAGAATATGACTGCTAGAGACAGAAAGCTGTAGCTTTTGAGTAAATCACTGAGCCTGACATTGATTTTAATGGGTCCAAGACTCAACCATCAACACTTATTACAGAATTATGAAACATCTTATTGAACCAGGTCCACTCTTGTAGCCAGTCTCTTCACACTTTAATTTCCTGTACTAACCATAATCTGGAAAAGGGGATACTTGGTGACGTTTAAAAGAAAGGCAAAGATAACAAAAATTTACCCAGACTCTTCCTGTGTTCACTTTGGTTCCTTTTTTCATTTTATCAGTTTGATCCATCCTTACATTCAGCAATGGAAGTCCCATAGCAATCTTCACTGCAGTGTGGTAACAAGAATAACATCTGGAACATTTTTTTCCCCATTGGCAGTTACTCAGAACAGAATCAGAATACATTTTTCTAAAGTTTAGGGTGTGTGGATAACAAGGAAATTGTAAATGACAGATTCTGAATAGCATGATTATATATATTTTTTTTTAATAAGCTGATTCAATCAGCGTTAGTTGTGGTGGTGTAAAAGAAGACAGAGGTCCGTTCATTGAGAAAAAATGCTTAAATTAGTGTAAAAGCTGTTAAATTTGCCACTTACATTTTCTTATTTTTTTTCTTTCTAATTTGTGAACAAAGGAGAAATATTGTCATAAATGTTTCTTTTTATCTGAAATTCAAGGAGAATGTTACTATGGATGCAGTATTTCAGATTAAATGCAAATTTCTGTAACATCACTGCATCTCTCTGCCCAAAACAGTTAGAAGTTATCTCTAATTTTGAAGAGCTGTTACTATTTAATATTTAGTAAATCACAGTTTCAACACTGAAGTGCCCTTGCCAAGAGAACATTCAATCACCAAAACTAACATCATGGTGTATCAAGACTTAAGTTTTGTCATCAAATCCAGAGTGGTGGGTTTTGTACTCCAAAGAAAATTTTTAATTCTTGTCAATGCTAAACAGCTCTGTAGTTCATTCCTTGGTCCTGATTAGGATCTGTTATCTAAACCTCCCTCCTCTCTGTTCTCCAGAGGATACAATACTTGAGATGTTCTTTTACCATCATTAGAACAAACCTACAAAATGTGGCACTGATCGTCATATTGTTAAAAAAATTATTATGGCATCATCCTTTGGCTGTCATAAAACATCTCAGAAATTAAGATCATACCAACAAATGCTTGGCTTTGTTTAATAGACTGTTCATATAATCCCTTTCTCAATACTTATTTAACCTCCAGTCTTCAGGTTGCATCAATTCAGCCTGCTTTTGAAGTGGTTCCCCTTCACATGAAACAATTGAGAAGATGTAGAGTGGTCAGGACTTTTTTGAGGAGGTGGCACGAGTTTTGAGTGCTACTCCATCAGCTAGATGTGCATTTTTTTATTAAATAACTAATGGGGGGAAGAAAATGTATTTCCTCTTCTGTTTGAAGGAGATCTTGAACTTTTTTTCTAAACATTTAATCAAACCAAAATAGTCCATATGTGTATGTTTGAACCCTCTTGGACAGAAAGAATGGAACCAGAACCTCCCACATTGTGTGCATTTTCTCTAATCGCTTTCTTATTCTATGAGAAGGGGAGTGAATTTTGGAGCTTAAACTATTAACTGCATCTCAAAAGAAAAGTACAGCCCCCACTCTGCCTTTGAGAGAAATGGTTTAAGCAGTGAAGTCAACACAGGTTTTATGGCTATGACTCTGAACTGGAAGTAGGACATATTTGCTTTAGACTTAATGTGCATATGTATACATTTCTACCTTAATTAGGTATAATGTCTTGAAATACTCTAGACTTGGCCAATATATAAGAAAGCACATGTACAAACACATAGTTCAGTTTTGAGACATAAAATTGTACGCATAGATGACTGTTACAATGTTTGACCATTTAGTCTCGATGCTGTTATCCTGCCCTCCAGAGCAAAAAACCCATTTCTGAGTGGGTGCAGTGATTTAAAATTAAGTCAGTATCTACATCCCGCGCCTCCCTATTCTCACTTGCAACATGAAGGAGAATATTTTGTTTACCCACCACCATTACTCATAGCTAGAGAGAAACACCCTTGTGAGGCCAGGAGGGCTGATTCCCATCTCACTTGCCCCAGTTCAACACCATTTCAGACTGCAAGGACTGCACCTAGTCAAACTGCTATAAATGAGGCAAAACCTGTCTTTGTTTGAGCTGGGGGAACCCAAGAAGACCCCCATGGCAAACATCTATCGCGAACATAAACAGCAGCAGGGTTGTACGGCTCACCTAACTCCTTCAAGCCCTCTCAGTGGTGTGGCTTTTGTGGGTGAGATGTTCAGGTTGAGGCCCATGAGCACATTTGTTTCATCAGGGTATGAGTATGAAAACAAGGACATGAAAAGGAGTGGGCAAGATGGCTGGGCGTGAGCCACACCAGAAGCCCAGGCAGGTTGCTGCCGCCCAGCACATTGCTCTTTGCTTGGGTTAGGTTAACTAGTAAGTGAGGTGCGATGTGAGTCAGCCCCGGGACTTGTCCAAACACTTCCAAAAGCCTGCGAGAAACATTTCTGAGATGGGACCAGCTCACGGTGGGAGTGGGGGAGTTGGAAGGGAAGTAGTACATGGGGGTGACAGTCTCTCAAAACCTTAACTTCTCACCAGGCAGTGACCTTAGTATGTTTTCATGTTTATCTAAAAAGATAAAAGGTATGTGATGGCTCAGGAATGAAAACATGGGTAACATTCAAACATAGGAAAGCAGAAACAGCAGTTTAAGAGGCAGGGAAATGTAAACAAGAACTGAGAAAGATTTGACTTTTCTTGCCTCTTTTTCTTTCCTTTTTTTTTTTTTTTTTTGGTATAGAGGTCATGGCTGTATTATATTGAAACAAATAGGAATGACTAAACAGAAGGTTTTGATAATGTAGAGCGGAGTTCTTCTAGGGATATTTCTTACTGTCGGAATTTGTAAGATCCTAAAGCTAACAATATAAATATGACCAGAGTGAAGAGATTCAGCTTTTCCTAACTGCAAAGGAGGCATCAAGTTCAGGGTTTCTCAAATGAAAGAGGCAACAACGACAGCCAGAGCTTGTGAATGCGCCTGTTTTTTTCATAGGGCCCAAGGAAGACCAGGTGTTTCTTGAGAATTTTCAGCTCTTTCGACTTCTTTACAAACACCAGATAAAACCGTGAGAGTCGATTATTTCAGGCCAACATAAAATAAATGAAATTAAGGTATAAAACTGTTAGGAGGGAGTGTTTTGTTTAAAAACATGAGGGCAGATTCTGAGTGGATGTAAATTAAGGTCGCGCCAGTGAAAAACAGCAATTTACATGAGGTGGATTGAGCCTGTGATGTTTCTGAGGTATTGCCTTTATACATATCTGATTTGATAAAATGCTAGCAAAGCAGACTCCCTGCGCACAGACACAGACAGCACGCTGCTCAGACAAAGGTCCTGATTCTTATCTTGCACCAGTTTCACATCGGTGCAATCCCATCGCTACCAGCCATTTTGCTCGTGATCTGCTCTTGCAGTTCAGACTTGTGTCAGCTTTGGGTCCAAAGTTTCTCTGTGAAAGCTGGGAGAGAGAAAAATTGCAAAGAGGGGGGAAAAGGATCAATTTTTCATTTGACACCAAGTGAATCATTACTTCCTTCTGGGATGTAGTACCTTTTCCCACTGTTGGCTCCATTTCCCATAATGCCCTTGACCTCGGGGGTCACCTGTCATTGGAAGATGAAGCTCTGAATAAACAGAGAAGACCCTGTGGTGTCTCTTATCTCTCGGTTTTGCCTCAAATCTCCGGGCGGAGTTTTAAATTATTCATCCACTAGTGCTCTCTGCGAGTTACACGTCTCCGTCACCTACCCCCCCGCTTGCCTGCCCATTTGTGAGTGAAGGCGGTATCCTTGGGAACCTTATCAGAGATCACAGATTCAGGCTCCAGAAATGAAATAAAAGAGGAAATTGGCTGTATTAGCATAAGAGGAGTCAGCCTGGAGTTGAATACACACATCACCCAGAAGCACCACTGGCTTCTCTTATCAGTAACGTCTGATCACCACTTCTTTATACACACAGGAGCACAGACACACATGCACCACACGCATGCACACACACACGCCACTCTTTAATTCCACCCAGCCTGTTCCTTTGTTCCAGCTCATATGAGGGAACACATGAAATAAGGTCAGATGGCATGAGTTTCCTGGAGTGGTTTTAACGCTCCCAAGTTCTCCTAAGTAAAATAGCACAAAACAGTGTAAACAAAAAGGTTTTGGGGTTGGTTTTGTATTTTACAGAAATGATGATAATCCTGTAGACTCCACTGCAGGGGAAAAAAAAGTCAGGATAAAGATTTCAGATAGGGAGGTTCTGTTATTAGTTCAAGTATGATTCCTAGACCCGTCTCTCTGTTTATCTCTCTCTCTAGTGTCTCAACAATAACACATAACCATGGGTTATGAGTATTCTTCAGAATATAAAAATCTGATACCCATATAACATAATTGGGCACTTTTTTAAAAATTAATACAATGAATAATTTTTAAATTCAGAGGTGCAGATTTATGTAATCGAAACAAATTATTTTCCCATGCTTCCTTTATGTGGAAACATTATCTTTTATACTACAGTTGTGGCAAATTCTATATATTGTTCCTTCCCAATCAGAAAAGCTTGGACATGAAAAGAAAACAATTGTTTTATATTCTCCATGGCATGCTGAACTGGAAATTTTAAATCCTGTCTTCCTTACATTTGTTGGGACATTACTGTACATATGGCTCCATATTTTGCTGTGCGCAACTTCAGTGATGTACATTATTCTTCTCAGAGTTGCTGTTGACAGGGTGGCATCTGCTACCTCTGTTGCTACTGAATCTGGTAACTGGAGAGAAAAAAGATCATAGGGAATTGACACTACAGAGAGTGGAATTCATGCCCTTTGAGATCAACTTTGCCCACATTTTAGGGTATTATTTTCTCCATCTTGTGAAAAATAACAAAATTAATTTCCCTTCTTTTGAGAGCCTTGATTTTGGTAATGTCCAGATTTGGCACTGTTTTACTCATGGCAATATCACCGTATCTCTGCAAAATAAGGCTCCTTTGTTCTCTAATGAGTATTACCAACATCACAGTAAACATGCATTGACTTTACACAGTGTAAGTGGTGGACTAAATTCTATGCCTTTTAAATAGGGATTTAACTGAAATAAAGAAACCGTTTTCCTTCGTTTTTAATGATGGAGGAAAGATGGAAAATTTTAGTTCTTGATTTTGGGGTCAAAAATGTGAAAGAACAAAAACCCAGTTTTTAACGGCTCAAATTCTCCTCACAGTTTTTTTGTACTGTAGTTTCTACTTGTGTACATATAATACAAACAGATTTCTACTGGCTTCATTCATGTTGCCATGGATAAAAGATAAATTGATGGGTCAAGAATCCTTTCCCTATACTCAAATAGTGCCATGAACTTCTAGGAGCATCTGCATCAATTCCTCTTAGGTCTGTGCAAAGTCCTTCTGATGTCCTTGCCATCCAGAGTACAGAACTATCTATGCTTGTAGGTCTTTGACAATATTCAGCATTGTAGTTACATATAGAACTGACCTTAATTAGACTGTGAGTAGGAGGCATGATATATTAGTTTCTAACCATATGCAGGACTGATGCCAAATTCTTCCATGAAATGACTCCGTGGATCTACTGAAGTTGTTGGCACAACAGCCATTGACCTCAGAAAAGCCAGGCATACACCCTTAATATCTACCTCTCTGCTCTTGCAGTATTCATCAGTGTAGGAGGTCATAGTATCACAAGAGGGTAAGCGAGGAGGACGATGAGGGTGATAAGGATAAGAGGATTCACTTTTAGTTGTGATACGCAGATCTTCTTCTGTTCCTTATTTTAATATGTTGTGCTAATCTGACCAAGAGAAAAGCATCTGCTCGCAATGACAACAACAGAAATGAGAAGTGTCATCACAACTTCTGTTTTTGACACATTTGGAGGTTGAAAATAAAAATCTATGTATTAATCAAGTGTCTTTAAAGATGATACATAGAAGGAAAGCTGAAGACGTGGTGACTTCTGTTAGACTTGTTTATTTACTAATTCAGCCCATCTGATTGAATGAAGCTGCTGCAGGCCTCCTATACCATCAACGGAATTAAATCTCAGTTGCATCAATCATACCCTGGAGGTACCTGGCTACATCCATGAGCTGCAAAGAGAAATGGGGGGAAAAATGCTTTTTCTTCACTACTGTTTCAGTACACTGGAGTGAACAAAAGTGGATCAGAGATCCTAAACTCTGAAGATAGCACTGTAAAGGTATCAATAAAATTCCTATCAGTAAGGTCAAAACCAGCACTTAGTAGTATATAATGGGGTGCATGCGAATATGAGATGTTTTGCTATATTTTAATTAACTTATCTAATTCTTTTATAAATTTCCTTTTTTTTTTTTTTCCCCCGGCTGGAAAAAGTAATATAAGAACCTACTGAAACATGACAGAATCAAGGATATAACACAGACAAGTTCCCTCCCTGGTTGAACTGACTAGATACAACGCTTTTCTCAGTCATCAAGATCAGCATTTCATCATCGGGCTTAGTGAAAGTAAGATCTAAACTTTGTAGATACTCCTGAGGTCAATGGGAGCTTCCCAGATAACAGATTCTCTCCTTCGTCCAGACTTCCTAGTGTTTCTTGCTGAGTTATGACATTGATTAACAATCCTCTAAAGCATGGACAATCCCACGGACTATCTGGTGAAAATAACCATTTCTGTTTAACCCAGTGCTGCAGCACCATGTGGGGGAATTTACAACCCCTTGCCATGTAGGTGGGCTCTGTTCAAGGTATAATACGCTAAAATTTCATCTTCTAAGTCATTTTGGCTTATTAAATATTATTTTAATGAAAAGATATTTGCAGAACAGCTTATGCTGCTTGCAGATTTAATGGAAAAGATCTTCTCTTCACAAGAATTAGGTGGGGGTTTTGCTGTTCAGAGGATGTTTTCTCTTAAAAGACATCATCTCTTTTAACCCTTGGAGATGCCAAATTTTTCCTCGTTACGAGTATTCTGATTCTTCAAACACAATATTTTTTACAATCAGACATTTCATTCTGTAGCAAATTGGGACCTTTAAAAGCAGAAGTACCATGTCCTTTGTAACTCCATGGTACTACAGGTTCTAAGTTAGCTACCTTAAAAAGACTGTGCTGTATTCATCATGCCTGAAGCCACTCTTTCTTCTTCAAGCCTTTGACTTCCCTGCAAATCCAGGCTGCTTCCATGTTCTGGCTCTATATAACTCACGTGGTCAAGCTTGCTTTCTTTTCCCAACCTGCAGAACAAGAGATATACTTAATTTTTGAACAAAAGGGGGTATGTTTATGCAATCACACACTAATTTGGGACTCAGTGTTCTGGACATGTGCCTAAAGGTAAGCTTTTGGACAGGACTCTACAAAGTGTTCTATCTGTCTACAACTACTTGCATGAGTCAGTACAGGACATCCCCACTCACTGTGTAAGAAGTGATTGTTGGTCTGAGCAACATCTCAGCAAAATGGACGGTGATCTGGAGGGGCAAAAAGTTGTGATCTCCTTTTTCTGCAATATATGTGACGTATTGTGACAAGTCAGCCATCTAGTATTTACCCCGTGGGGGAAATAAGATTCTTATTTCAAGAATTAACTAAGACACAGCTTCCTTATCCCAGGTTTTGGAAGCTGGTGTTTTTATAGCAAAATACTAGGGCAAATCTGCACGTGTTCTGCAGCTCATGAATCCATTACATCATCCTACTGATAACAAAGCCCTCTCTCCAGGATTTCTTAATTCTCAACACCTGCTGCCTTTTGAAATCTCCCCCACCTCTTGGATGTATTCCGGTGTGAAGACATGGCCATTGCCTTGGAGTCTGACTTACACTTTTTGCGTCTACAGATCTCAAAGCACGAGGCAGAAGCCAGCAGTCAAGATTTGCATTTCTCGTCGTTTCACTGATGGTCCATTTGTTCGTATGTGTAAAAATGCCAAAATATCCTTTTTTATCTTCTACTGGTAAAAATTTTGTAGCCAATACATGCAGTTTGTCACTCATGTAAGACAGTTGTATTATGCCTATTTTACATGCCAGTAAGCAGAGACACAGAAGACAGTTGGGTAACTTGGTCAAAGCCACGCTCTCTATTCAAAGCTAAACCTCAGAGTTCCTGTTTTGATGCCATTCTCATCAGCAGCTGGCTTTTGCGTTTTGGTAGTGTCAGGGGATAGTATCTGAAAGCTCTCTTTTTCCAGGGTGACCAAGATCTGCATCTATTCTGTAAATCACACAGCAGATACACGGATGCAGAACGAAGAAAGTCCTTGAAGCTCTCCAGAGATGCTCATCTTTATATTTCTATTTCCTAATAAAAGCTTAAGTGATTTCCCTTTCCTTCTTGCTGAAACAGATGCCCAGTTTCTTATCTGGATCATCCCCTTGCATGAGACCAAAAGCGCATCAACACGTTCCTTCTGGAAAGGCCCCCCACATTCCTCTGTAACCTTTATATTTCTGGAAAGGAATGATTTGTCTTTACAGCTATGCAAGGGAAGTTTGGTGATGGAAAGGTTTAGAAGGTGCACTACAGCTCTGTTTTCATGTACCAGAACTTCATGCAGCAGAACCTGCCCCAGCTGTTTTCCTTTGGACCACAAATAACATGACTCTGTAAATCATAAGCAGGATATTTATCCTTCCTCTCCCTTGATTAAGAGCCTTTATTGAAACATGAAACTACCATGTGTTATAAGGAACCTTTAGACCACAAATTGCATTTCAAGAAAGGTTGAGAGACAGTCATATAAAAGAGGTTTCAGAGACAGGTCTTCATCTATGCATAAAAATCTGGAAAACCAGCATTTATCTAGAAGGCCAACTATTCCGTGTTCAATAATTTGGGTAAGACATACTATCTTATACTACTTGTGATTGCTTTTGAAGGTGTAGAGGGCTATATTCAAAAGATGCAAGAATGAGAATCTTTACTTCTCCTAGACACTTATGAACAGCCTTTTGGATGGCGATGGATTTCAGTTGATATTAGTGAGGGTGGAATTCAGACCAATGTAGGAAGCACGCTGGTCATGCCCAGTCATGGAAATTAGGTTCTGTGTCTGGTCCTATTCTTCCACTTTTAGAATGTAATAGGATAAAGGAGATCACAGTATTCAAATTTTATTTAGGTTATTCAGATTTTATTTAGGTTACTGTTTCCCTGTCATGTGCTGAACTGGGACCTTGCAGCCCAGATTACAGAGAAAGCTGTAAGATTGTAGTCAGGTGAATTAGAATGAGTATAGGAATGCAACTTCGGCTGGCAAACATGACCAGCTCTTTCTGGGGACAAGATTACAAAGTCCACTACATTGGTGCCAACAATCTAACATCTGGTTTAAAAAAAAAAAAAAAAAAAAAAAAGCACTAATTTTTCTTTCATTCTCACTTTTTATATTTCCCAAACTTGCCAACAATGAGCCATAATTTATGCGAAGGGTTATGAGAGCACACTAAACCTACTCTGGCTTCCTGAGTACCATCCCAGAACGCTGCTTCAGGTTCCAAAACCAGGCTTAGATTGGGATTTCATTGCTTAATATTCTGGGGTATTTTTTTGAGGAGGTTTGGTTGGTTTTTTGGTTGGTTTTGGGGTTCTGTTTAACAGCAGCATTGATCATCTGAAAACACACAGCTCCTGAACTCTCCATGTGCACACACTGGGCACTGCAGTAAGGAAGTAGAATTCTTATAGAACTGTAACTGTCCATTACACTTGTCCTCAAAGCTCTAATGTGAAATGTATTATTTTTCTAAGGAGTTTTCCTAAATTCTCTGAGCTGTCTTTGGAGAACCTTAGTTTTCTACACTGACTGTATGGAGATCCGTAAGGAAAAGCAGACAAGTAAATTTGGCCAGGTGAGTTAACATACTTGTAGCTAGCTAATGCAGATGGCTTCATCAGCTACCTCAAGCGGGGTTGCTGTGAATGTACCCCCTTTAGTACAAGAGCAGGTACCAGATCAACAGAAGGTGACACATTACTGCTTTCTTTTGTAAGTACTTTAAAACACAGTTTTCTATTCAACATAGTTTGGTGGTTTTCTCATTGGGTCAGATTATCTTTCTCTAATCAGCAAGCAGTAGACACCTCAATTTTATAAATTTCTGGACAAAAGGATTAAATTTGCCTACTCCAGCTTGGTATCAAAAACTAAAACTGCAACTGTTTTTAATTCCTGGTTAAAAACCAGAAAAGTGTTCAAAAGAACAAACCAGAAGGTTTATCTTCTGAAGTATGCAAGTATCTTCTCAAAGTATTAAATGTATAACACATTGGCTAGGATATTTCAACCAAATCAGTAGATGATACTTCTCCAATCTTTGTCACTGCAAAATGCAAAGAATAATTAGTAAATATCTGAGCTTCTGTATTAACTGAATTTGCACATTTATCTTTAAGGTCAGAAACTGTATCCTTCAAACCACTCCTGATTTACATTGGTTATGATGCTGTCCTAAGAAAGCCATAATAATTTACATCAGGCAATCTCCTGCGTGTAATTCAGGCTTCACAGGTAAATACAGTCCACATTGATTTTAAGGGCATGATTAGAAACCAGGAATAAAATATGCAGTCATTGTTGAGTTTAGCAAGTCTCACAGCTATTCAAGCTTTATTATATTGAACCAGAAAAATATGGGAGTGCAGATAACAAGACCACCCTGAAAAAAAACCATTTAAAAGTGGACTTTGGAACTCCTACAAAGAAAGAAAGAAAAAAAAAAAAGGAAAGAAAAAAAAAGAAAAAAAAAAAAAGATGACTTGTTTCTTTTCACCCACAATGCTGATGTCTATTCCTGCTTGATTCTTTCACACCAATGCATAATGTCTTTGGACTCTTATCACAATAGCCCCCTTGGTACATGAATATTTTTATTGCAGTAGCCTTTAGAACTTTAACAAAGAAAGATGGGTAGATTCCCACCCACAACATTAAAGTTTTCCTATTCACTGACACCAAACCATGTTCTAATGTTTAAACAAACCCAAACGCTTGGGAAAATTTAGATTTGACCTCAGTGTGCATGTTAAACAGTTTACATTACAGCAAACTCTACTTTTCCCTAATGTGTATAGCACTTTGGAACTTTGTCAAAACGGAACAGTTTCAAAGCTGTGTGATCTTCACCCGAGGGCCTAATTGAAGCAGCATGAAAAATATTTCTTTCTTTACTTTTTCTCTTTTTTTTCTGTTTTTCTGTATAAAGCTGGATCTGAAGCTGGGTACTCTCCAAAAAAGCTTATGAATCTGACAAACATTTACCTCCTGGTCCTACAACCCTAAAACTTCCATCGTAGAAATTCAGAGCAAAGGTCAGACGGAAAAAAAACATATTAGAAGTTTGACAAGCCAAGTTTTCTTCTACTTGAAAAGCCAGCTTTTTAAAGTCCTTTGCCTTTCATATTTGTTGTTTGAAAAGAGATCTGAAGAAAAGTTGAAATCCCCATGTAAATGCATATATTTTCAAATGGGAGGATACCTATGTAGATGCATATTAAGCTGCATCTAGCTTTGGTGAGGAAGCCACGTTTGAAGAGCATTCCCAACGCAGCTGATGTTCATGTCATTTTTGAGTCCTTATTGAAGTTCATTTGCATCAAATTGCAATGAATATATAAAAAGTAGATGTTTAATTTGTGGTTGCCACTGGCATAAGAAATATGCCTATGTGTTATTTTCTTAACAAGCAAAACAATTTTACAGTAAATGTTATATCTCTATAGCTCTAAAACATACCGTGTATTCCAAGATTTATACTGTAATACTGGATTAGGTGCTATAGCATAACTTACTGGATGGCTGGTGGCTTGGATCCCCAGAATAGTGTCAGTTCGATCTAGACCATTTACCAGAGAACCACCTATATGCTAATGTGATTTAAACACAAGCAGGAGTGTAAGCGCACGAACTTTGCAAAGCCTTTGTAGTGTACATTGATTTGAGTATCCTAAACCCCAGACAATCTAATAAAGGATTAATTTAGGAAAATGGTTGATTTCTGCATGTACCTATGCAAGCATGGAACATAATATACATAACTTGAGCTGTCCTATTTATGCTCTCATTTATTCTAAAATAACTCCATTATTTTTTCAGAGTCATTCCTGTTTATCACTTTTAAAACTGGGCA
Organism: Bucorvus abyssinicus; assembly: GCA_009769605.1. Classification (NCBI taxonomy): domain Eukaryota; kingdom Metazoa; phylum Chordata; class Aves; order Bucerotiformes; family Bucorvidae; genus Bucorvus; species Bucorvus abyssinicus. The sequence continues at coordinate 5,329,607 of CM020025.1, forward strand.
GTGAGGAGAAGGATTGGGGAAAACAGGCCCACTGGTTCTCCGCAATTTTCTAAAACCAGGTATTGCGATCTTTCTTTCATCTGATTAATTGTATGGATGGGGATATTTCAGTTCAGCTCATAAAATTAAATCCAGCAAAGATTATTGGATATGCTTGGAAAGTTGATATGAAATTTTAATCATCCAAAATATACCAGCTTCAGTATGTTCCTACAAATGAAATGCAAATAATATACAGTTCCTTGGTCAAATCTTCAAGTGAGAAAAATCAACTAATCTGATCTATATCGGTGGAGGATGAGATCTCTGGTTTAATCTGTGGCAGGATTTTCTCAAAGAACATTTTCCAACTGTAATATTCAAGATCCTGAGAACTTATGAAATGCTTCATAATGTGAAGATTCGCTGAAAATTCAAGAACACATCTCAAACTGTGATTTGAGACTTGAAGGACTTGAAGTTAAACTCTTTACAGCACTCTCTGAATATTTATAGGGAAAGAGAGATTTCTACAACTACAGCTCCACAACGTATTAAGTACTTGCAGCTACTGTTACTGTCAGAAATGAGGGTCAGGGATTTTGTTTCATGTTAAGGGATCTCATATCATGTGTAAATGCTTCAGATAGAGGGCACATATGATACCTTTATCCATTAACTGAGCAGTCTGACCAGACTTTTCAGTATGTCAGATTCTTAAGACTGATTATTTAGCATTTGCCAATCCAGATGTACTGTGTTACTTTCAAACAGAAAAACCCTCAGTGTCTATGATATTCATCTTCTCTCACCTCCTAAGAGAGGTTAAAGAAATGTACATAGTCATTAGAACCCTGACAGTTGCTGTGTATGTTGTGATCTTCTCCTTGAATCAAAGGAGCATTATTTTTTAAAGATACTGTATATCCAACCTTGTGGGGAAAAAAAAAAAACCACCCAAACAAAACTGATGGAATTTTATAATGATTAAATAAATAAGAACATTTAATTGGCTTCTACAAAAAGTATTTTCAAAGTTCTTCGATCTAGTTGAGATGGACTGTCTTACCAAAAATGTTCTCTTTAACCACTTGGTTTCTAAAAGTGAAAGACTTAATTATAACAAAGGCTGTATTAAATGATTTTTGCCACTTTTCTCTTTGCATGTCTTATGGGATTTACATGGCAAATGAAAACAACTTATTTAGTTGTTTCTGATTCTTTGAAACGGTGGCTTATCTGAAAGCATTTAAAAACAATATAGTAAAAAACCCCTTCTCTCAGCAGATCCTAAATCCTAGAAATGCTTCAGCACGTGCAGAACCTGACAAAATGAGGTGTGTGCAAGATCAGGGATTCCAAAGTAGTTCTGATTTCGGGTAAGAAGCACAGTTACATTTGCCATTGGATTTCCCCCTGGGACATTGGTACCACAGAAAACAGACTTTTCATTGCAGTACATGAAGAATTAGGCATGTAACTAGATAAGTAGTACACTGTTACAGGGGTAAAATTTATGCACTCATGCACCTGGAGGCTTATGAAATATCAGGCACTAGATGTTTTGTGTAGAACTTAGGAGAAAATTAAAGAAAGGTGTTCGAAATATTTTCTGGTTTACCTTATGTTTTTATTTTTTATTCTTTATTTCCGTCCCTGTGGATGCTCTTTCTGCTACATGTTAGAGGAGGAATTCTTCACTCGCAGTAGCAATTATAGTAATAAGGGACTACTGAGCATCTGACGGATATCAGAAGTGACATTTGCAGTGGAATATTTAACGCGAACTTCTGTGTGGTCAGATTCTTCTTTCTCAAAGTAACTCAGAGTTTAAGTGCATAGACAGAAGGAATCTTATTCCTTAGTTCAAGCATTTTGTTTTTCTTGACCTTTTATCTCACACAGCCTACCTACATTTTCCCACGATTTAGGATCCCAGTTCATGACTGTCAAAGAGCCACTGTCCTTCTCACACCTACATAGTGTTTTTTTGACTGTTGCCCTTATTTACCTTTTGGGATTTCAATGCTCCAGGCTGTACAGCAAATTATATGGAAGCAATCACTTCTCATTAGAACTTCAGCCCACAGAGCCAAATACTGTAGTGATGCGATCAGTATTAGCTATGATTATCTCTTTTTTTAGAGATGTTGGCCCATGCTGAAAGATTTTTCATTTAATGTTTTTCATGCTCTGGGATTTGTCATTGCATGAAAATAATAATTAAAATATCATAAGTATGGCCATTACTTGATAGAGAAGCATGCAGAACAAATCTCACTCCGTGGAGGGAGAGTAATCTATTGAAGAAAAACACTATCAGCTATTTCTTTGAAGTGAATCCTAATAGTGTCATCACTCAGCTAAACAAGAACATCTTTGTGCCTTATTAAAATTATTAGATTATGTATACATAAGGCAACTAAGTTAGTCCTTAGATAAAACAGTTGGGTTTGGTTTACTTTTATGAAAAGACTGCATTTTATCTTCACTTCTATCACGGTAGAAACATCAAAATTTGGTAATGCCTATTTATTTTGCTAAGTACTACACTGGCCTCCTCTCTGAAATGTGTCAAAGAGTGCTGACTTGAACTCATTATAGTGCCTTGAGTCGCTTCTGTGAACCCTATGGCCTGGAGAGAAGGGTTATGTCAACGTATTTGCCATCTCCCCTTTTCCCCAGCTTCTGACCAAACGTCTTCCAAAGGAGTTTCCATCACAGTAATTAGCTGAGCTTCTCAAGAGCTCTACAATCAGAAACAATTGTAGTCATTTTTCTGTACATAAGCGTGGCAAGTCCCACATTTATTATGCATGAATGATTTCAGCTATGACTGAGTAGTGGTATATGACATTGTGGTACAGTAGAAGCCATGAAAATTCAAATGGAAAAGCAGTTCCCTATCCCTCAGATCTTATGATCTCTGTGAAGGTCAAATGGAAACAGAAAAACACTTGAGCACAGCACACAATGTGACTGTCCTGCACTGCATGGTGGGGAGTACTTTCAGTACCTCAGGTGCATAACCATTCTTCACTGTTCAAACTGACATTATTGAAGAAAAATTACTTTCAGCGTCTCCTTTAATTTGTTTTTGAAGCCCCAAGTATATTGTTTATATGTGGGCTTGAGGTAATTTTCCCAGAAACTTCTGATCACACAGCAGAAATCATATTGCCTCAAAGGAGATAAAGATCGTTCCAAGTTAGTGCATGGTCTCTGCTTCCTCCTTGCTTTAATCATGCAAAGGTGAGTGAAAACACCTAAGAAACTGGTCAAATGAGTCAACTTCCATGGAGCATGTTATTCTTTTCCAACGGGCACATTTTATTGTTCAAAGTGAAAAGTGACTAAGTACTTGTACTAGGACAGAAAAATAACCGAGAAGAGTAGTAAAACACTGGATCGTGTTCTTGCCATGCCTACAGTGTCTTAATGGCTACTGCAGCCCAGGGTCATTCTCAGTGTCTACATGAGGTCAGCGTTCAGAAACCTGCACTGTCACCTCTCTCCTTGGATTTATGTTACCTGAGTATGGCACCATGTGCTGGTGCTTTAATGCAGTCTGTTATAGTAGTCCAATACCTTTGACTACTTCGACAAAGAGGTTCTCGTAGAACACCTCCTTTTTGACTGAAGCCCATGGGCCACTGGTTTTTGCTGTGGTGGTAATATGTGCTTCTTATCTTTTTTCATGGGATCTACATGTCCATGAGCATTGAGGATGCCCTTGTTGCTTCTAACCTCTCACATTCCTCTCCAAAAGGGAATCTTTCCTATGACAAGACAGCTGGAACTGAGCGGTTTCTGGTGGGACTATCTCTTTCTATTGATTAAAGAGGGACCTTTAAAAGCTGGCTTTGCCTGAGCAGCTAATTTTGGATAGGGTTGAACTGGATGAATGTCTTTTTAGGTGCCTCATTGTAACTGGATAATGCTAGGAAGGAAGGAATTCCACCCATCTTGTGGAACTAATCACACTTCATTAAAGTGCTGATTCCAGAGGCACATCAGATTTAAAATACAGTTCTTCCTTATTTCCTGTTTAATATCAGAACCAAAGGCTTTTTTGCTTTGTTTTCCTTCTAAGCTGAGGACTTCATGTTCTGGACATAAAAAAGTACGGTTTTGATTTTCACTCCACTAGAAGCCTGCACAGAAATACCATAGTTTTCTCAGCTCTCTGACAAAGTAGTGAAGTGATATAATTAGAGATGTATGCAGATTTCTTGTCAAGTTTTGCAAGCTTATCCTTCACCTCTATTATTCGGGTATAACTTCATCTCACATGTTTTATCTTCAGCTTCTTTTCTCATGTGCTGGTCTGCATCAACTGTTCTGTGGAACACAAGAGAAAGAAAAGGAATAGGGTGTTAACATGGACCTCACAACAGCTTTCTCCATCTTCTGTTCATAGAATCATAGAATGATTTGGGTTGGAAGAGCCTTCAAAAGTCAACTAGTCCAACTCACCTTGCAATAAGCAGGGACATCCTCAACTAGATCAGGTTGCTCAGAGCACCATCCAGCCTGACCTGGAATGTTTCCAGGGATGGGACATCTACCACCTCCCTGGGCAACCTGTGCCAGTGTTTCACCACCCTCAGCATAAAATATTTCTTCCTTAGATCTAGTCTAAATGTCCCTCTTTCAGTTTGAAACCATCACCCCTTTTTCTGTTGCTACAGGCCTTGCTAAAAAGACTGCCCCCATCTTCCTTGTAGGCCCTCCACAGCTACTGAAAGGATGCAGTAAGGTCTCCTTGGAACCTTCTCTTCTCCAGGCTGAACACCCCCAACTCTCTCAGCCTGTCTTCTCAGGTGAGAGGTTCCAGCCCTTGGATCATTTTTGTGGCCTCCTCTGGACCCTCTCCAACAGGTTCATGTTCTTCTCGTGCTGAGGACTCCAGAGCTGAATGCAGTACTTCTTGTGAGTTCTCACCAGAGCTGAGTAGAGCAGCAGAATCCCCTCCCTCAACCTGCTGGCCACACTTCTTTTGATGCAGCCCAGGATACAGGTGGCTTCTGGGCTGTGAGTGCACATTGTCAGCTCATGTCCAGCCTTTCACCCACAAGTACCTCCCAGTCCCTTTCCACAGGGCTGCTCTTAATCCCTTCATCCCCAGCCTGTACTGAAACCAAGGATTTTCCTGACCCAGGTTGTAGGACCTTACACTTGGCTTTGTTGAACCTCATGAGGTTCACACAGGCCCACTTCTCCAGCTTGTCTAGATCCCACTGGATGTTCTTTCTACAGTTTTCTTGTACAGCCTGAGAATGAGTTTCTTGAAGATCATCCAACACTAAAGTTTCCAAAAGTCTGTGAAATGGTGAAAACAATGTTTTCCAACATCATAGGGGACTTATAGATGATAAGTATGAAAGGTACACAGAGAATGTCTTGGCAGGAAAAAAAAAAAGTAGAACTCAAAGCCATGAAGAAAATATCTTTTTCTTGCAAAATATTTTTCATAGAAAACATGCCAATTATATGCATCACAGTGGTAAGAAGCAAAAAAACCACTTCTAGTTTAACAGGATTCACATATTCAGTGCGCTTAGAGAAATACATGGGACTAATTAATAACAGTTGGGTTGTTTTCCATCTGAGGTGATCCAATATAAAACCAGAGTTCCTTTTCATAAGTATTGAAAACTTGCAGAGAAAACTATACTAATCATCTACCAATCTTAAGAATTCATTCAAAATATATGCATAAATGTTTCCTTTTTGAGCAGAGAATCCCTTTTGACCCTCTTCTGACTTCTTGGATGAAGAATTAATTGTTTTTTATTGAAAACATTACTACAGGCACCTGATTCTCCCCTTGGTGACACTAATATGTTTCAAGAATTACTCCCTGGATGGCAATGGATTTATTCCAGTATAAAACCAGTATGCCTGAAAACAGGGCTGTGCCTCTTTTGGTGCCTGTGGTAGGACACATAAACAGTCACATAAGTAAGATCTGTCTCCACTGAGCTATACCAGTTTCTACTAGTAAGCAAGTTGGTTTTATATATCTTTAAGGTCAGTGTAGAACTGAGTGGCAGGTAGAAAACAGTATTAGACCCCTTGTTGTATCTACTAGTCCCACATGGTGGTCTACTTATTCGCAGGATGTCTCAGATGGTACTAAATACCAGTTCTGAGGGAACTAAGTCATGTCTTTGATGTTTGAGAAACCCTCAGGTCAAAGAATGAAGCACTGAGGAAAAGATTCATCATTCTGGTATACTGAGTGATCAAAAATATGAATACTTTTAATTTAGGCTCCTGAAGTAAGGCGCAGAGGAGTGAATGCCTTGGAACATACACTTTCTTGAACATGGGATTTTGAAGTTGAAATTTTGAACATCCTCAGGTGTGTGGAGAGTCTCAGTCCATTTCTTTGGATCAGAGGCAGAACACAGGGGAATACAGACTTTTATAGTCCTAGACTGATGATGAAATCTTTTTTTTGCTTGTATTTCTTCCTTCTGCTCCTGTGAGTAGTGAAGTCCTCAAAAACTCATGAGATTTTCCATCTGGCATCTTCCCTACTTTTGCAGGAATCCACAAATGCCACACATCAGCCAAATACCAGCAACTTGATGAGGGGCAAACTTACTTGGATGAGCTCTATTGATTTACACCTGATCAACTTCCTCATGAGTTACAGCTGTTCCCTATTTGGCTGATTGAGTTTGTGCATGGTATTTAAGGCACAGATTTTATACAGGGAAAGGAGCTACTGCACTTCAGTCCTCTTAGTTGCATGCCTGGTGAAAGTGGACTTGTGTAGGAAGGGCTTAGGATCTCAGGTTCGCTTTCTGATTGCAGAACTTTACATATATTTCTGTTGAAAGGCAGAAATGATAGTTTTCTGACCACAGGCAAACCCATCAGCACTGCTAAGCAAGGACATTTCAACAGTCAGGCTCGGGACAGCTTGTCTCTTCACTCACTACTTCCCCTACCTGTAGATATGAACTAGAAGTGAGATATAAGTGGCCAGAAAAGAGAAAATTGGAGTGGGAACCTGTTGATGCTGGCAGCCTTCCTTGTTTAAGGTCTGTGTGTTGATTTAGCAGTAAACACTGTGAACAATGCAAAGAAGCAGGCTGGGAGGTGAATGGTTTGTAATAATCAGGGTACCAACACCCAGGCGGACAATCTTGGATGCTAAAGTGAGGGTTTCCTATACAGTAGTAAAGATTATAAGGGTTTATAATAAACAGTTAGAGCTTTGGATTATCTCAAGCCTAACAACTACCATAGAAGTACCAAAAGAGACTAATTTGAACCTCCACAGTACTGGAGTAAGTGACAATAATCCTACTGAGCTCAGTAGCTTGACTCCAGCAAGTTCCTTGTCAGAAGAGTCCAATAGGCAGAATACAAGCCATAACAAAAGTTCATAAGCTAATTGAATATGTATTTCATAGAAAAAACCCACACATCTAACATTCTTTTCAGGAAACACAGACAAGAATAATGATCTAGATATTAACTTAGGAAATGTTGCCTACAGTAAGTTACTGTTGCGTGTCTTTCTACTGTAGACAAAATGAATTGGAGGCTTTGACTTCATATAATGGAAATTTTCTGTATTTTCCTCAGTTGAGAAGCTTCATTGAGACTTTATATTAATGTTTCATTATATGTGAGATGGAAGAGAAATCTACCTGCTTTTCTCTGCCAAGTCTTTTATCAGACGAGAACACGTATTTCTGCTGTCGTGTGAATCAGAGAATTGCAGATGTTCAGAGCCTGTGTCCAGAAGTCACCCTTTTCTTGAAGACCCAACACCAGTTTCTGTCATATCTAGCAACAGCTACTTTAATGCTTGCAGGGAGGAGTTAGAAGGTGTCAGAGCAGTAATGTGTCAGCTTTTGCAGTTGTTTGTGTACGAAAAACAGGTAAACAGAAATGGTTCTGCTTAAATTTCCATCACTGCAGAGTCATGCTCTGAGGATTTTGAAGAGAATAAGAACCAGGAGATGAATAAAAATACGGTAAATTAAACCCCATTTATATCTGGCAAAAGACGCCTAGTCTTAGTCATATTAAGAAATATGAAATACTTCTTAAATGTTTCTTAATATAAGAAATATGGGCAATGTATCATTTCCTTTTCAGGAAAAAAAAAAAATCTAAACATTTTCAAACTCTGCAAACTACAGGCTACAGAGTAAAATTCATTCTCTCAGACTTGAAGCACAAGGTGGCCAATAACATTTGCTCTGTGGAGCTGTCTGTATAAATGTCATTAAAAGAATTTCTCACGCTATCTCAGTTTCGTCTGCCTTACCACTGCTGATCTGTACATACCAATGGAAACAATGAGCCTCACGTATCTAGCTTGTATTTATTACCTTTTTTTTTAATTCAGAAGCAATAACTGATGGGACACTTTATTCATAAATAAATGTTGGGGTGGAAGAAGTTGCTCATGCTAAAGATATTCTCACAATCGGTTTGTCAAGAAGTTGTCGATTTTTGTAGGGTGATTTGAAAATTGACAGAAAACTTGCTTTTATGAGAAGGATATGGTTTTTTTTTGTTCTCCCATAAGCAGACACTCAGCTTTAGCCTCCTTGTGGTCTTCAAACTGTCTGATTTGGTTTGCCAGGCTGTAAATGATGAGGAGTCAGGAACTGCTTCACAACAAGATCAGCCTTCGAGGAAGGAAGTGTTGGACACTTTGTGATCAGTAACTTTTATCAGCCGTGCTGGAAAAGCCAATACCATTTGTACACCAGAAAGTTAGATACTTCAAAACAATTTAAACCTAGGTGTTTTATACTGGGATTTTCAAAGTGTCCAGGGAAATTCAGTGTCCAAATTACATACAATATTAATGCAAAGTCTGGAAATATTCCCCTGAGTTGAGTTTATGTGGCAAGGTTTTAGGAGCAAAGGAGCCTACAGGGATGGCTTCTGTAAGATGACACTGGAAGCTGCCCCTGTGTTGGACAAAGTCAATTCCAGTCAGATTCAGGATGGACTCACTGCTGGCAAAAGCTGAGCCAATCAGCAACGGTGCTTAAATACGTGATACAGATTTAAGAAAGGGTGGAAAAGCTATGGAACAGCATCTGGGAGAGAAGAAATAGTCAGAAAAATGTGAGAGCCACAACCCTGCAGACGCCAAGGTCAGTGAAGGAGGAGGGAAAGGAGGTGCTCCAGGTCCTGGAGAAGAAATTCTCCTGCAGCCCGTGATGAAGACTATAGTGACGTAGGCTCTGGTCCCACATCCCGTGGAGGACCACAGTGGAGCATATTTCCACACTGCAGCCTGTGAAGGACACCACACCAGAGCAGATGGATGTGTCCTGAAGGAAGCTGCAGCCTGTGGAGAACCCATGTTCTAGCAGGGTCCTGGTAGGAACTGCAGCTCGTGGAGAGGAGCCTATTCAGGACTAGATTTTCTGTCAGGATCTGTGACTCCGCAGGTTACCCTCACAGGTTCCACTTGCACTGGAACAGGAAAGGATCCATGAAAGACACCCATGCTGGAACAGTTTGTGAAGAACTCACATTGGAACAGCTTCTGAAGGACAGTATCTCATGGCAGAAACCCCACACTGGAGCAGGGAAATGTCATGAGGAGTAAAGTGCAGCAGAGATGAAACATTATGAACTGACCACAATCCCCACCATTCCCCAACCTGCTGCACTGCCAAGGGGGAGGAGGTAGAACGTTTGGGAATGAAGTTGAGCCTGGGAAGAAGGGAGGGATGGGGGGAAGGTATTTTTTTGTTTGTTCTTATTTCTCATTATCCTACTCTGTTTAATTGGCAATAACTTAAATTACTTTCCCTAAGTCAGGTCTGTTTTGCTTGTCACAGTAATTGCTGAGTGATCTTCCTGTACTTATCTTGATCCATGAGCTTCTCATTGTTATTTTCTCCTCCTGTCCTGTTAACGGGCAGTGACAGAGCAGCTTGATGGGAATCTGGTGGTCTGTCAAGGTCAAACCCACCACATTCCCTTAGAATTCACTGAAATCGCATTCTTAATCTTGCATCTTTCCCACATATCTCCAACTATTTCACTGTTTGAGCCAAGCTAGACCCTGCTTGCCCTAGGAGCCCATACGGCTGCTGAGAGACAGAGATGTGATCTTCTCTGGGGTGTGATTCAGCCTGCCCAGGACCGCTCTCCCACAGCTACACAAGGAATGCAAGATGACTCTGCTCCCGCTTCAGGTGATTCATGTAATTGCCCAGAGCCAGTGAAGTGAAACCAAACCTCAGCGCTTTCTTTTGCCCCCCTTAAACTTTCACGGGATACAATATTAGATGCGCGTCTGGCACAGTCCCACAGAAGACACCAGCTGCTCCAGCCCCTTCAAAGACAGTCCCATGACTATCACCAACCTTAGGATTTAAGCTGCAGCTGATGGCACTATGGATTTTATTCCACCTGTGTATTTGATGCAGTTCTTCCATTAGTTGCACTCTTAAAAGTTGAGTGGGCATCCCCTGCCCTGCCACAAATAACATTTTTTGGTCACTTGTCTGCATGACACTACAGTGTTTAATTACACGTTCACCTACAGTATCTCAAATAAAAGACAACGCCACCATCACCAGAAGGAAAACAGCACATCCGAATATTCGTCTACTAGACCGAAAGCTGCAGAGCTTTGTTTGTCTGGTGTTTCTGCCACCAACACAATAAACACGCTGCATTAATGTACTATCACCCAAAACATAAGGCATCTGATACAATGGGAATGTAACTAATAATCCTAAAACCTGTCCAAGTCTTAATATAATTAAATCATTAACCCTATCTCCATTCTTCCTCTCTCTTTCAGGAGGTACTAAGATGCATACCCACCACTGTGAATGCCTTAAGAAAAAAAAAAATTAAATTAAACATATATTTTCAAAGCCCAAAAGCAGCATTTAATGCAGTAAAAGAGAGAATAAATTGCTGATTTTTTTTTTTTTTTTAACAAATGGCTGAGAGTGTTATAATGTATTTGATTTTTTTTTTTTTTCTAGAGGTAATCTTAGATGTGGAGTGAATGAAGTGAAGTCTGTTATCAATCCATAACATCTGCTGCAGTGTCAAGTGATGAAATGGGTGACTCCAGAGCCCAAGACAGCTGGGATGGCTTTCTTAATGCAGTAGGGTATTGTGCAAACAAACAGGCACTGATACCGTCTATGGTTGTCACAATTATTCAAGCTGGTGATACATCTTCCTGTATTAGCTGCTTGAGAAGCCCTATTTCTTTTAAAAGTAAACTACTGTATAACAATCACCCATTCTGGTCTCTAACTCAGTTGAGTGCAAACATAATAAAACATTGGAAATAAAAATAAATTAAAATTTGCCACCAGAGCAATAAAGCATAAAATAAGTATATACGAGCTTGGAAAAAAAAAATCTACTCACAGTTTATAGAGCTAAGAAATAATGTATACCTTTGTAGCTGAATCTATACTGGCAAGATAATTCTCCATCTCTGTAGTGCCTCCCAGTTACTGGGAAATTTAGTACATTGTTCAGAGAAGTTAAAGATTGAGAGTTAGAAAAAACGTGTACAGATCACCAAGAACATCCCCTTGTCGTTACAGGATAATTACTGAGATCACTTTGGGGATTTTAGATTAAGGGCAATATTAAAATGTTTCAAATACAAGGAGAGAAAATTAATTCAGACTTGGGGTTCTACATATAAATAATCATCAACCTTAAGTCAATGAAGCATTTTCTGCTTATAGAGAATATAGAAAAAAAAAGGCATAAAACTGCAAGAGATGGATGTTGTAGTAGAAAAGAGAAAGACTCAGCAAATGGTTTTCATGAAAATATGAAAATTTTCATTTGGATTTGAATTATGTCATTTATGGAGAGAATTTTATTCAACAGTCATTTTCAGTCTCCAAAACCAAGAAAAATATGAGAGAGAAATGTATAAATTCAAAGTACCTTTTAAAATTCTTATTATTTTTATTTTTCCAGAATGAAGTGTTTCAAAATTCGAGCAATATTCGGTTATGGAAACTGAGCTTAAGATGTAATACTTTAAAGAACAAAGTCACCAGAACTGAAAATACACTTTTTCATTTATAATTAATATTATCATCAACATAAATATAATAGATATATAAATATTATGTATATAATATTTATGTTGAGCCATAAGATGTTTTCTTTATTTTAGCTCAGGTATCAAATTAATATTAATTAAAAAAAAAAAAAAGTCACTGAGTACCAAGTGTGGGTTCAAGCCCAAAATTTTGGAATCAGATATTGAGACCAAACTTTATTTGCCTGCCTTCTTTCTTTCTCAGAAAGAAAAAACTATCTGACCGCTATGACCATTTAACACCCTCTTGTACATGTGGGAGAGAGGGCACGCAGACCTGTGGAACTGGTTCCAATCTCCCTGGAGATGATGATGTTGCGGTGCAGAATGTGGGTTGCACAACTAAGGGCTAAAAGGCAAGCAAGAGATGAAAACGGCGTGTGCTCGCTCGGACGCTCTGCCTGGCGTGTTCGCCACCGCCTCTATTGCTCTGAATCAGCCCTACACAGATCTTCTGATCGATTCCCTTGTCATATCTGCAGGCATCTCAAAAAGATACATGTTCTAAGAAAGAGGGGGTTGGTTTTCTTCTCGTTACCTGAAGCTGGTGAATCGTTTTGAGGTTGCAGATTCTCCCTTCTCTTTCCCAAGATGAGAATAAATTACTAAAATGCCAATTTTATGTTTTCATGCATGCCCGACTTAATAAAGGTACCTTATTTGCCTAGATGTGTAGTATTGATTATTGCTTACCAGGAGACTGGAAGAACCCAAAGGAAGATGAAAAGATTGTGCTAGTTTAATTTGGTATGATCTGGTTCTGTTAGATCTTCTCATTTGATTGCAGTTTTCGAAACAATGAATGGAGAGGGCAACTTTCCAACCTATGGCGTTTCAACAAACCTTGAACTGCTCCTGAAACACCAAAGTCGTTACAGATACATAGTGTGTGGCAGTTGCCGGAAAAATTCATTGAAGATGTAGACTGTCTGCCAGGAGTCGGGCTGGGTGGCCCCAGAATTGGTGGTCATCTGTTCCCCCTGCCAGGGAGACAGGACTTACAGTTCTGGCAGTGAGACTTGTAGGGACCATACAAAGCCAGAGTTACGGGTAATATTCACACCCGTTAGCATAGTTGCCCTAAAATGTTTTAACATCCGTGAGTGAGTTTCGGACTGATAACTACTCTCTAGGCAGTGGAAAAATTTCCATTTTTCTTAAACAGCAACATTACTCCTAAAGCAATGCATTAGCAAAAAGCAGCGAAGGAAGATGCACAGAACGTGATGGGTCAGGGAGATGAAGGCATGACTCCCTGCTAGAGTAACTACAAGAGAAGGGTTACTCCTTCAGCTCATCCGTGAGAATGAAGAAAATTCTCCTCTAGTACTGAAACAGGAAGGAGCTGGGAGACATCTTCAAAGAGGTGGAGAATGGCTCTCCCAAATGCCAGTGAAATGGAGCATTACCAGCTTTGCCAACATCAGGAGAACCTGTGGAGCTTCTCCCGTAGTAAAGACTTCCACACTGAAGGAATAGCCTTTGTGTAGACATGTAGATAAAAAGAGTTAATCCCTGTTTTTTTTTCTTGTGTCCCTAAAGACGTGAAGTTGTGTGATGGCACATGACGTAACGGCATACCTTTCTCTCCGTTCCTCAACTTAGTTTTCTCTCAAAGACTTAATTTTAAAAAAAGCATCAGACAAATGGGGTAGGGAGGAATTTTAAGTGTGTTGAAATGCTCGAGGTTTCATTGAACTGGCAGCACGTAGGAAAGGCTCCATATGAGGTCCCATATTAGGGACCTTAGGGAGAACCAAGATGGAAAATTCAACAGCTGCATCATGTAAAACTATTAAAATCCATTGACAATTCTGTTTCTGAAACCATTTGTCTGTTAGAGAAACCGAGAACTGAAACCGAGTGTTGCAGGTAGCTTCCATTATTCACTTCATTCATTCCAACCACTTAAAAAAAGACTGAAAACCTTAAAGACAAAGTGATAACCTGCCTCTTCTGAGTATGTTTCCTACTTCATTTTCAGAACTTTGCTGTCCCTGTGTAAAAACAATAACTGAAGTAACTCAGAGATGAAATTACATGATTTTGCAGCACTTGCCCACTTCTTCTGTTGACAAGCCACATGGACCCTCATAAGCACAGCTGCTCCCACCTTGAGGATGGATTTTGTCTGGTCATGGTGTGAGAGGCTGCATAAATGAAGTGTCAGATTGCTTGTTGTAGCTTTCTTCTCTAGTTTAGCTGCCTTAAAAAAAGGAAGTGCCTTCAAATGCTGTTTCCAAAAATACAAATAAGCTGAAAACTTCTTGCAGAATTTCACTGATTGGAAATAAAACACCAATGAGAATTACAATGGACCTTCAGTAATTCAGGCTAGGGACCAAATTTGTGTCAATGCTGAAAGTACTCTTCAGGTTCTTAATTTCCTCCTAGATGATCTCCAGCAAAACAGACAGCTTTGCTGCTGAAATTTTCTTGCCTATTAGAGAAATGTTGATCTGTATTTTCCAAGGCTGTGTATAGGTTAACTCATACTGACCCTGAGGAAAACAAAAAGCATTATTATTAGAGAGCTTTTATTGTTTTTTCATCATATGTTGCTGTGGAGACTCAATCAGATTGATCAGATGATCAACTCGGGTAATTAGTGAAATGACTGCATAAATTTGAAGCTCATCTGTTGTGAAATCTGTATACAGAGGCTTGGACTATCTTGTATTCTGCATTCCTTTTGTACAAATGTAAGTGAGACACAGCAAAGGATGGAACCGGCACAGTGAGAAACAGACCAAGATACTACAGCATGGTCTAAAATTACTCCCATGGAAGGCCCCTGGCCCGGTTGCCTACTGACTCCTCTCCCCTTGACTCAGAAATTTGTCATCTTTTTCTAAGTTCTAATTTCCCTTTGTGTCTCTTTAAGAAGCTGTCCAGCGATGTTTTGGTTCCTAGCCCCCCAAAGCAGGAATTGAAATATTTCTGTAGTATTTCTATAGTATTTCTATTGCTTTGTCATTTTAAAAAGATTTCAAAAAGGATATAAAAATATTGCAAGCAATTTGTCTCTGTAATGCAGGCAAATTGATATTGGCACAGGGTGAAGGGGACAGAAATTGAAAACATGAATGAGACTGATACTTCACCAGTAACCAAGTACATACGCACAGAACCTTTATAGCTATTGTTATGCAGATATCTCCATATACTCAGCAGTACCAGATTAAAAAAAAAAAAAAGAAGAAGTGGGTTAGTATCATACGGACTGTAAAAACCTGGTATCTTTTTGGTGGACAATATAGACCTTATAGGAGGATCGAAATAGCAATTAAAGTCCTGATGTTTGGGCTCTCTAATGAAGCCAAAAATAACTTCGACATGGTACCTTGCATGCATTATATATTTCAGCTTTCCTGTTTGTTAAATGTTTGCAGGACTGGGTAATTTTTCGTTTTTATTTTTTCCATAGAAAATGTGTTTCACACAAACTGAAACTTTTTATCATGATTTTGCGGATTTGTATTGATTTGTTTTGTCCCAACTCCCACGTCCAAAAATGCCTCTGAAAGCATCAAAATGTGCATCCTAGAACTTGCAATGTTTTTGTTCTGAAATTTATTTGAATTTCATCCAACTCAATGTAAAGATTTTTTTTTTTTTTAAGTTTGGCTTTTTGAAAAAAATTCAGTCATTCTCATGACTTCAGAAAACTGTTTCACCTCGGAGGTCCAAAGGATTAAAAATTTCAATAGGAGACTTGTGCTAATATCTCTGTTCTTCTGGTGGATCTTCTAAGGTTCTGACATTTTAGCTAAGCTGCTGAGATTTCAGCTAAAACATTTTTTTTACTCAACCCTCGTATTTCTGGCAGAATCATAGACATATTTTCTTCCTTTCTGTCTTCCAAGGCAGGTACCAGGATGTATTCTGAGAACATGACAATCAAATTAGGTTTCCCACAGAACAGGGCATCCATGGTCCTCATTTTCACTCAAGACACTATGGGATGGAGCAACAATGTGGCGCTTTCTGATTAAAATTATTCTTCTTTTCAGGCATCTTTTTGGCTGTATGTATACAGTTCCAGTGAGTGCAAAAATGTTCCACAGATGTACCTGGGAAGTAGGACTTGTCTCAGGGTGGATACACTTACAGACACAAATAATGAATCATAGAATCAATTACAGAATCATCTGGTTGGAAGAGACCTTTAAGATCATCGAGTCCAACCGTTCACCCTGCACTGCCAGAGTCCCTAAACCATGTCCCTCAGCACCACATCTACATGGCTTTTAGCTTGCCTTGGGATGCACTTGTCATTTGGGATGCACTTTTAGCTTGCCTTGGGATGCTTTCAGCTTGCTTTGGGACGCACTTGTTTATTGTAGCAGGCACTTCCAAAGTTATTTGACCAGTTTATCCACTCACAGGCCTGGGATGTACTGATGTAGCTCATGCCACCTTTGACAGAGAAGAGCTTTCCTTTATACTCCGTGCATGCACCTGACCCTTCCTCCACGGTCCCTCACACAGAGCTGAACATCACCTGTGGGCTGGCAATGTAATTACACA
This sequence comes from Bucorvus abyssinicus, assembly GCA_009769605.1. Lineage (NCBI taxonomy): Eukaryota > Metazoa > Chordata > Aves > Bucerotiformes > Bucorvidae > Bucorvus > Bucorvus abyssinicus. The sequence continues at coordinate 5,346,210 of CM020025.1, forward strand.
GCCTTGATATTAGGGGCCAATGTTTTGGATTCACATGCCTCCATGCTGCCTTTATCATCCTCAAATACAAGTGGTTCATGGTGACAATTTCCGACGTGCCACTAAATGCTCTTCTTTAGGCAAAATCCCAGTTCAAGCAAGAATAGCGGTTGCATTGTTAGATGCTGAAATAAGGGTTTCTTTCTTGCCAAGGGATGTATAATTTGCACAGAGGATAAGAGTTTATGAATTTGAGCTCTTTCTCAACAAAGGGTAAATCTGGTGAGAAATGAAGCTTTCCTTTTGGAACACAGAGAAAGAGAAACTACTTGTAAATTCAGATTAAATTTTGTGAGTGGCTGTGGCTGAAAGCAAATAAAAAGAAAGACTATGAATGTGCACAGTATATGCTTTCACGTTTTCTAAATGAATTGTTTCTTTTAAAAAATGCTAACTTGTCTTGTATCAGTATTGAAAAAGTAAATTTCCTGACATTTCATTACAAAACACAGTATTTTGCTTAAAACCTGACATATGCAAAAGTGAAAAAAGTACAGATTTAAATCACCCAGAAGCGAGGTTTCATTTAATATCAAATATAACACTACACCTGAAATAGCTGAAATTATTTTTTTACTATTAATTTCAGAAATTAAGACCTGAACATCTTCTACCAGCTTGACCTTCCCGTTTTTCTAGTTCTGTTCTAGCCATCAACATGTAAAATCTATTATGGATCCAGCTTGACTTTGGGTTTCCTATACAGCCTCCCTTTGAGAGACAGCAAGTCCTGTCTGTCCTCTCCAAACAGGAATTCGGTGCTGCCGTTGCAGACTCCAGGTTTTACTGATACGTGTGTTATTACCAAGTAGGAGGTATGTACTGCAACTTTATTTTATGCAACTTTACATGACGCTCCCATTACAGGGCAATAGAATTACAGAGTCATTTAGGTTGGAAAAGGCTTTTAAGTTCATTGTCTGTTTAACAAAGTCGCTTCTAAAAATAAAAAAATAAAAAAAGAAAGAAATTACTGTATTTCTCCTGCATGGGCATAAATATGGTGGTGTCTCAGAAGAAGGTGTAAACCCTAGGTTTGTCTGTTGAGAGAAATAAGATGAAATACAAACGGTCTCTCCCTTTTTGCAATATTCTTTCTCCTGTTCTGAGACCTGCTCCTCTCCCTCTCCAACCAGCTGGCAGGAAAAGCAATTCATAAATGGAAATACTTGCCCCTACTTCGTAGCAGGTGTCCACTGATGTGCTGTGACATTTCGGCTGATCACGAGAGGGAGATATCTTTGTTTAACTGCGTCTAATTGTAAAGCAGCCTTCCTGAACAGGAAATCACCTTAATAAGAATTCAAATGGGCAGAATATAGCTCCCCGCAGTGAGAGTAAAAAAAAAAAGAACCCAAAATCCTTCTTTCCCACCAGAAATATAATACTCAGTGGTCACTGGTGACCAGCATTTCTCCATTCCTTCAGAACATTGCTCCTTTTTGTTCTTACTTCTGGAGCCTCACACTAAAACATCTTAAAAAACGCGTCATAAGTAAGATCTGATTCGGGAACCATCCTCAGTGCATTTCTAGTCTAGCCAACAAAATTACAACAAAGATAGATTTGGCTGGTGGCAATGATCAAATATCTTTAAGGATTCATCTTGCACAGCACAGAATAACTTATTGCAGTTATAAGCTCCAGCTGCATTAGTATCCAGCGCTCCTGGAAAATATCGCCTTCTGTTTTATCAGACTAGCGAGCTACCAATGAAGATGAATTCTTGTTCAGGGTAGCAACCTGGACTGAAAAAGAATGTAGTGAGAAAGCGTGACATTTGTCTTCCACTCGGAAAACCAATAAGCGCACAACCAGGTGAGGCAGGAAAGGGAGAAATAAACATAAACATTACTATAAGAGATCTTCTACAGTGCAATATTCGTATACAAATAACAACTGGTGTTACCTGCAGTACTCTCAGGTTTGTGAAATATATCAAAGTACAGCGAATTGGAACGAGGCCCGAGTTTCCATTTACTTTATCTAACCAGACATATCAATTCTTTTTACTCCAGGCTGATAAAGTAGAACTGCAGCAGACAAATGAGCTGACATAATGTGTTGTCACCATGAAATGCTGGATTAAAAAAAAAAAACCAACAAACAACTGTGACTTTGATCGCCTCTGAGGCTTCTACTTTAATCAACCCAAATTGGTTGTTTACTCATTTTTTAGGTAATGTTCGATATTACTGGGAGGTGAGCAAATAGGAAGAGCTTGTGAAGAGAATTTACTTCCATTTTCTCTTTGGTTTTTAAGTGGCAAAATGGACAGTGTGGGGGCTTGACAGCGGTCCGCTGTATCATTAATTACAAAAAGACTCTGGCTTCGATAGGAATAGGATCGACTGCTTAAGTTTACAGGCTTTACTCCTTGAATTCACTGATGCCTTGCATGATGCCTTGTTTAAGTGATGTAAGTATAAAGGTCCAATTTGAATTAGGAGTATGAAAGATGTGCCAGATGAGAACCGGAAGACCACAGCTCTAGGCTTCTCTGCCAGAGGTAAGGGACGGAGTATCTTTGACCACTGCCAGCATACAAATGGGAGTGTAAAATTGCAATCAAATTATACAAATTAACATTGTATCTGACCTTCTCAAAATTTTTTCTGTGTTTATTCCTACAATTTTTTTTTCTGTAAATATCGTTAGACCCATTTTACTTCCAGGGAGCTGAGTCCCAAAGAGTCACAGTGGAAACCTGGGGCAGGGGCAGAAGTTACAACTAACTTTAGGACAACTGCACAAAATGAATGGCTGGATCATCTTTCTTCTCTCCCTAAGTATTATATGCCACATATACAGGTAGTGAACACTGATATAGTTCTACTGAGATTAGGACTTTAGAGGCAGGAGATATCACTCATTTGTCGGTCCTCCATGGGTCAGATATAAAGTCAGTCCCTAAAAGGAGCTAGCAGGTGAATTAGAATACAAGAAAAAAAAAATTATGAACTATGTTCTGATTTTTTTTCCCCCCCAAGGGTAACACAGTTAAAATCAACAGCGGTTTTGCTCAAGGAAATATTATTGAATTTGGCAGCTGTCATTTAAATCAAAGTCACGTGCAGTCTCTGCTGTGGAGTGGCAGGTTGTCTGAGGACTCTGCTACAAACTATATCTACCGTCTTAATGGCAGACACAAAACTCTTCCTGCCAAGTTCTGCTCTGCAGTTTCAGGTAGTGGGTCTCATGTGTTTACAGCCGTACTTCAGAATTCCTTTCCTCACCTTGCAGCTTTAATGGACCTTCCAGAGAAGCTGCTGTCGAGAAGCAAACACTGCAGACCGTAAAAGAGAGAGCGGTGTGTTCCTTGAGCATATTGGTAAACAACGAGTTGAAAGACATTTTAAAGCAGAGAGAGATTCCCTTGTTTATACGTAGCTCTTCAGTGTTTACCTAGGTGCTTCTCCAGGCTGTTATTCATTTCACGGAATTGCTTAGAGGAAATTTAGGGCTCTTGGCTCATTGACTGAAATGAACAAATAACAAAAAGCACAAGAGGTTTCATACAAGCTCTGGTCCTCCCGCACAATACTGTACGACACCCCTTCCCTCTACTCAATGACTGCAACTGTCCCTTTTTTCAAATTAAACCAACCAGAAATCCCAGATTTGTAATTGGTTTGGGAATGGAGTCACCTGGAGTTAACGATCTGAAACGGGTAAGGTAGAAATTGCTTTAAGGTCACTGGGGAAAATGACGGTTCATCCTGTGCTAACATACAGTGATGTAGATGTGTAGCAAAGGTGGAATGGCCTGAGATACCTCCCTGAGGTACCATCTGTGCTGATTGTTGAAGGAGCTGGTTAAGAAAAAAAAAAATCACGCTGGTAAAGCCCTGCATTTTCTCAAAACAAGAGAAGGGCTTTTTTTGTTTGTTAGCTGACACTTAGTCATGAAGAGTTTTCTCATGAGTCTGGGACCCTCATCAGAAGCAGAGGCTTGAAATACGCCAAATACCATCAAATGCGTGATAAAATCTCAAGTTGGTGAACCTGCTAGCTGCATAGCAAATTACCACTTGCCAGCTGTCCAACGGTAGCGAAGGGCTGCCAAATAATCCCTGTATTGAAATAAAAGGTTCAAACCATCTCAAAGAACAAACAGATCCTCCAAACAAGGCTTGCACACAGATAACTTGCAAACAAAACAGAGTCCGTGTCCTCCAGTGGATTAATTGCTACAAGTACCTGCCATGTTCCCATCACCGTTTTGATTTTGTAACATTAAAGAAAATGAAGCTTTTCATGCCTGCAGTGGTGTCTGAGATGGTGTGTTTGCTGGTGCAAGGAGTGAAGGATTATTCCCGGAGATGCTCTCTAGCACGCACATGATGGATCATGGATTCCTCTTAAAGTCAGCTGTGTAATAAATGTACAACGTATTTTTCAGTCTGGCAAAGCCAAATATGATATTAAATAATGAGGATCAATAAGAAACCAATGAACCTTTGTCTTCAAAGATGGTATTTTTCATTGTATCATTGCAAAAGACCGAGTGTGCTTAGCTATAGAACGAAGGGACTATCGCTTGGACATTCACTTATACCAGGCGAAAAGGCAGATGGTTACAGTATTGTTGGATCTGCAATATTTTGGTGTGAAAAATTTCACTGGAACTAACTGGACAATGAAAGTAACAGAATATTACAGCTTGGTTTGGATATTTGAGTACCCAACCGATAGCGAACCATGAACTCTACTGAAGTTGGTGCTTCCAGTGATGCAAATTCACTGAAGCAAAGGGAAGCTGAATCAAGGCAAAATCTGCTCTTCCACATCAAAAAATGAAGTCAGTGTGTCTGTTTGGATTGTGTATGTGGATGCTGACATGTTTATTAAGTTGAGCACCAGCTACTCTGCTCATTTAGAGTGTTTTTTCATTAAACTATGTGTTTATGCATATTGCAAACCCTGATGACAAAGAGTGAATTTATCCCCCTAATTTTTCAGTGACTCTATTCTGAAGTGAAGTCTGACATCCTGTGGGCACAAGGAGAATGGCCATTATTTAGCTACTGGTATTTAAAGAAATACTTGCTGTCAGTTATCAGTATAAGTAGCTTTTACACGTATATACATGTGTACATATATATATATATATAGTATTTAAAAATAAAGAGTATACTAACAGGAACTTAAAGTTTACTCTTGTGTAAGAACCTTAGTATCTTTCCAAACAGCATTAAATTTTTTGCAGTTCATAGTATCCCATTTCTCTCTGGCAACTCTTTCATATCTTCTGTCATATCGGAGGAGGTACGAGGATAAAACATTGGGTTTACAGTGTTTATCTTTCTAGTTTCCTCTACAGAAGCAGAGTCAATAGCTTCATTTCTCCAATTAGCGCAAACTCTTTAAATAGTAGAATGCTTTGAGTTGTGTGTTTGACCACCTCTCATTTTTAATTAAATGAATTTCTCTTGAGGTACTGTGAGTAGTCATTGCCAGCAAAGGTCCCATGACATAAACTGTGGGAAACACCGACACCTTGTGGAGAAAAATTGCTGTTCTCTACTGATGTTACAGCCAAGCACTGTGGACAGACACCTTAGTCAAGAATTAGTTGATCTACAGAATCCAGAAGGTGTATCATTCCATATATGCATGAAATTACATATAATTACATCATCTGTTACATGCAGAGGGTGTATACACATACACAAATATATACATACAGATGTACACAGACATGCACATGTACACGCTGAGAGGAAAAATAGTCCTAGTATTTATTTCTCTGTGTTCTTTTTTAAAACAATTTTTACTGTAAATTGTGACCTTGTTTCTGCTAACTTTATGAAATATAGTGAAGAGTCTCTGTGATTCTCAACAGGGCTAATTCCAAAATTTCTACTTTCCCCCCCCCCCCCCCCCCCCCCCTTTTGTCCCCCATGTAACAGAAAGATATGACATCTCCTTTCTTTTCAGGAAGTATATTACAATCAGAGCATTGAGTGAAACCGCAGAACTGTACAACTGGGGGAGCTGGTCTGCTGAGTACACAGGGTACAAAAATCCACTAGGTGTTAAAAAGTACCATTAAAAACATGGCTCACAGCCTGCTCACTGTTTCTCTTGACACCTCGTATTTCAGTCATAAAATGCATAAACTGGTATACACAGCAGTTCACTGATGGCAAAGCACATGTGGTGGCATGGAGCAGCAGTGGCACCTACTGGCCACTGTCATCTCTCAACAGCTCCAATTTCTCTGATGGTCAACCTCCACCAAATTGTCCTAAATACCACACACACACACACACACACACTCACACCCTCAACTTGGTGTTAAACGTATGAGGATGAAACCCCCTCACTCTTCTGCTCTTGGTGCCGGAGAAGCCTGTTGCAGGCATTTAAGAATAATGGAAATAAGCCCTATCACTAATCTCAGCCAAGTAATCCCAGCCTCAGAATTTACAGGCTGTGCATTGCCTGGAAAGGAGGGATGTCCCCTTCAAAAGGGATGACAAAATGAGGTGTTAGCTTTCCTTATGTATGATCTGGCAAGAAAGTACAGTTGTATGCAAAAATACCAACATCCAGAAATATCCAAACCTCTTCTTAGCAGGGCCTGTTGCAAAAGGACAAGGTGTGATATTTTATAGTAAAAGATGGAGATTTAGAATAGATAGAAGGCAGATTTTTTTTCTAATGAGGGTGGTGTTACACTGGCACAGGTTGCCCAGAGAGGTGTTAGAAGCCCCATCCCTGGAAACAGTCCAAGTCAGATTGGACAGGGCTCTGAGCAACCAGATCTAGTTGAAGATGTCCTTGCTCACTGGGACTAGATGACCTTTAAAGGTCCCTTCCAATCCAAAGCATTCTATGATTCCATGATTTTTTTTATTCCAGGAAAAAGCCTTAGTCTCCAAGTCAGTCCTTCTGTTCTCTGGAATTTCTTGAGATGGCAGAAAAGAAATTGCAGCTAAAATCTGTGTATTGGGTTCTCTCTCACGGTATGGTCTTGGCAGGTGCAACACTCAAACTTACAAACCATGTTGGTTTGTATGTTTTAATGATTTCTTTCCATGTAATCTCGGAAAGGGAAACTCACAGTTCACTAAATTTATAAGGCAATGAGAGATTGAGTGGTCTGGGGTGATGACAAACAAAAGAGAAGATCTGACAGAGATAATGGCAAAAATACAAAGTGTTTCAGGGTATGGACCAGGGATTTATCCCTTTTCATTTCTTTGCTCTTTTGTGAGGCGTCATTGTTGCTGTGACAGATGCTCAAAACTCACTTTTTTTGAAACCACTGTGTTTCACTGAAGGATGCCAAGAATGATGCCAAAATGGTCTTAATTATTGGATTCACCAGATCCATCAAGTACCTGCTCTTCAGAGAAGAACGGTGGTCCACAACCCTGTAAATTTCAAATAATGCCTAAGAGGTAGATTCCTGTCTTAATTTATGTGACCGTTTATTCTCTTGAGGTCTCAGGACCTGGTCTGTGTCAGAGCTGGTAATACAGCTTTATAGTGAAAAGCCCAGAGACATCTTTTGCCAAAATTGTCTTTTGTCTCTATTAGCTGACTTTTGGAGCAATTTTAGAACCAGCAGAGAAACGATGCTGATTGTTTTCCTTTGGGCTGAACTTGAGGTGCACTGGTATATGGGAAGTCAGGCATATGTTGGACTCAATGATCCTAAAGGTCTCCTCCAACCAGATGATTCTATGATTTTATGATTCTATGTACCTGGAGCATAAACAGACTATAAAGCCACTAGTTGTCCTGCTGGTTCTTCTGTGATAGGACCATCAGGCAGGAAAAAAAACAACTGAGAAGTGATCCTTGGGTGCAATCCTTTCTAAAAGGTCTCTCATGTCATAGAGAACCTAAAATCTCTAGGGTCACACTTTGATGAAGGTTATCTGCAAAATCCAACAGAAAAGTTATGAATCATGGCCCCAGTGTATTTTGCAAACCTGGGAAAACCAAGGGGCATTTACACAAGCCATCTGTGAAGGTTGGCTGTGTGCCTCATAGTCTCCAAACTCCTGACATGCAACCTGGAATGCATACAAATTTGATGTCCCAATTTTAGGCAAGGAACTGAGAAAATGTCAAAATGTTTCTTCTTGTTCAATGGTGGGACACTTAAAAAGGTTCCTCTGCATGACGGAGAGTTTTCTTTACAAAGCTTCTGGAAAGAAACCATTTCCTACAAAATGTGACACAATTCAGTTCACCCAATATCTTAGATAACTATTTTATGATGTGGGATAAAACGTTGATTTAATTCTTTTGGCTGGAAAAGCCTAGTTATTGATTTTTCATGTAAATATTTATGCTGGAGATGTCTACATCTGGTGAGACGAATCTCTATTTAGGTGTCTGGTTAGTTCTAGTCATTTAGGTCTTGATTCAGCCATGAGCCGTTTGATACCATCTGTATCTTGGTCTGACAGTTCCCTGGTTAGTTCAGGGGTTGTGTCCTCCAGCAATGTGCAGCTTTCGCAGGCAGCTCGCAGTGTCTCCAGGTACTTTCAGAGGACAGTTCAGAAATTTAGCAGACATGATGAATCAGTCTGACATATATGGTCTAACTCTGTTGTTACTCAGGTTTACGCACTGAGGTCCAAGTCAATTAATCCTGGGAGAGTTTGAATGGAAGGCAGATTTTTTGTTTGCTAAATATTAAAGAAAAATTAATGACTGAGCATAATGACAGCAAATACTGAGTCAGACCAAACATCCTCCAAGCCAACTATCCCATCCCAACAGTGGCCAAAGGCAGATAGCCACTCCTTATGCGGAGGAGTTGAACCGAGTTTGTAACACCCACGCAGCACCACACCTTGGGTTATGAGTGGATCTAGGAATGCAGATCACAAAGAGAGTATAAGAGATGAGTAAGTGTGTCGTGATATTTTCCCAGAATACTCTCCCAGAGTCCAGTGCTCTGTGGTTCTGGTACCTCTTGAGCTATAGGACATAATTTCATACATAAGTAAAACTAACAGCCCACACACTCACACACTCCCCCAAAAAAGAACAAAATTCTAAAATATTGGATTTTTTTATTCCTTTAATTTGTCTAGTTGCTATCTGAACTCATGGGAAAAATACAACCAACCAACCACCCAAATAAACCCCAACAGAATTTCACCAGCATTTGTTTAATCAGGGTAGAATTGAGTAAATACTAAAAAAAATGTTTCTGGCAAACTTTCCTTCAGATTTCAGGCAGGTGCTGTGTGGTTTTCATTCCTCTTTGCACTGTTGCTCATGCAGAGAAGTAATTGGAGAATATTATGGGAAACAGCTGCATTCACATGCAAACAAGGGTATTTGCTTGTGAGCCCAGGTATTCATTAGCGCTGTATGGTAAGCTTCTCCCCAGCCTACCAAAACATTTCTGTATGTGTTTAGTTTACATCAAAGCCATAATTTCTGCTGTAAAGCAAAACAGGAATGTATTTGGTTTTATAATGTTTCTTGCACAACATATAGCTTTGTACCAAGAATAGTCTTCAACTGGTCCACTCACCTTGGTGGGGCAGTCACCCAAAGCAGAGCAGATGAGCAACAGGCAGTAACTCACTGCAGTCTTCACTGCAGGGCACAGCTTGTGAGTCAACAAGGCTGCTAGTTATACGACCTCCGCTAATTCACAGAAAAAGGGAAGTGACATCGTAAAGCAGAAATCCCCTGGACTCAGAACCCACCTTGCTGTTTTCCTGCACAGACGACACACTAGCCTTCAGAGTGACTTACATTCCTCCGATATTAGATGCCTAAAACTTGGTTGTGTAAACCTTTGCTAGTCACTGAGGTCGTTTATACTGTTATAAAGCAGCATCTTACCCAGAGGAAACAATATGAGTTGTCTGAGGGAAAAAAAACCTTTAGGCTAATAAAGCAAACACCTTTCCTAGAAATATTTAATATGGTAAAGCCTAACACGCCATCGAAAGCCATGCCTACCATAAAATACATACTCATACCAGACTATTCTGGAAGCCTAAGCAGGTTATAACAGCAAGTGGCTGACGTTGTGTCTTGTTCGGTCTAATTGCACATTATTTTTTTCCCCCCTTACAAACAAACTTGTAAAAGAAGAGGCTGTTATCATTCCTCATTCCCAAGTGGTTAAATTATCATGTTCTCTCACTTATGAGATGCATATGTCTTTGTGGGATGAAAATTTTGGAAAAAAATGAAATAACGATTTTTTTCTTCAGCACTTCCCATAATCATGGCAAGTTTTTGTGTCCAGTGTATTTCTTTATTTACAACTTTCTCCCTTTCCAGAAGGAATTAAAAAAGGTCAGGTAGCTTTTAAATACTCAGTCTTAACTACTCTGCTGACTTTGGGATTTATGCCAAAATTACAGGTTCATGTGTAAGTGCCATCTGAGAAGCCACAGTCACTGATAGCCTCCACAGAAACGTGGTGAATGTGATAACTGACCTTTGAGAGACCAGTGCTCACCAGAGCACCAGTAGCAGGCCAGGCAGGACATCCTGGAATATTTCATCTGGCACTAGATGTGCTTGTGTAGGCAACTGGATCAAGTCCTTAAGACACCCACATTTAGAGTCCACACATGGATGTTTACCATCTTTCTGGGCGTCCAATGTCCATTATAGCTGAAAAAGATTTGGTGAATATCATCAAGGAGCCTAGGGAGCGAGTCAAGTTTACCCCACTGTGGATAGAGCCTCATGTAGTAACACCTATGTGTAGGCAGCAAGACCTCAAGTCAGTTGGTGAAACAGAAGTATGTGGAACAACCTATGGAATTCAAACCTGCTACATGGCAGCTAAAACAGGCTCTTTGCATGCAGGAACCCTCCTGGAGCAGGAGCTGGAGACAGCACGCTCTTGAACACCCCCCACCTGTGATACTTAACACCTACTTTTCATAGCAAAGCATTTCAATTACGTGCTTAAATTTAGACAGTGGTAATATTCCCAAAAGACACATAATTGTTACTGTGAGGAGGAGTGTTCCTTGATTATCATCTGTTGGGATTTTTATAGGCACTTTGAGGGAGAAGACTTGGAGGAACTCACACATCGCCGTTAGCATCTCTGCTTTGCAAAATTTTAATAGGAACGATTTACTCCAATAACTCATTCTTAAAAGCATTGGTCACCTCATCGCTAGAAGAAATGTATTCAGTCTAAAAAGACAAGTTTGTTTTGATGCTGAATAAAAGATACTGATGTACTATTATTGTATTACTGTTTACTTGACCTTTCTCTGTCACTTTATTGTGCAGTTATAAACTCTCCCAGCAATTCTTTCGGAATACCTAAATGTTGTTAGTGTAATAAACTTCAGTCTAATTAAAATATTTTCACATTGAAGTGCTCTTTAGGCAATGAATTGAAAGTAAACTTGAGAGAACCTAAATGCATGGGGGTTTTGTGTCTGTGAGTGTGCATGGTTTGGTTTGGAGTTCTTTTTTTTAATTATTGGTTTTTAATATTACTATTGCTTATTGACAAATTCAATCCAGGGACAGCTGAAACTCTACGAATTTGTGCCAGATTTTGATGATCGTGAGGAAAAGATCTGTTGTGGTGCTGAAACAACTGTTGATATCTGGATTTGAGTGCTATTAGATATCCAAACTGAAGATCTGGAGAAAAGAGGTCCCAGCCCTTCCTATTGCCATTCTGCAGTTGCACAATCACATGGCTTAGCCACTGGTTTTCTGTGGTCTGCCTCCATAAACAGAAAGTTATTTATGTAATTTATAGGGAATATCCTACGCCCCAAATACCTCCCAAATTAACAGTTTGTCTGCTGTGTTGTGGAATTAAGAGCCGAAGGGTCTAGATTTTCCGCTGAATTAGGCAGGGAGGAGCTATTCTTCCCTACTGGCTTTGCAGCAGCTAGAGCTAGAGTTAGTTAAACTTTGGTTTCTATTCCTTGTCTTACCCAAAGCAACCTTCTCAGTTAAACTTCTTGTCTCTGTATTACACCTGTGATTTTAATCTACTGCTGTGGTGCAGATTGTTGCAGGATTTCCATGATTATGTTGACTTTGACAGATATAAATGTTGAACTTGACAAATATATTTTAATTTGAGAAGCCAGCTTATGAGACGAGTGGTGCCTTGAGTCTTTGGTATGACCAGTGCATTAAGACTTTGGATATGAATAATAGGGCAGAAGAAGGACTGGAAACAGTCTGAGTTATTGTCACCTTCAAAACAGCATCAACAGCAACTATTTAGTTCTTCGTAGATAACAGTTTAACCTGAAAGCCTCCTGCGAAGGAGATTTCATAGCATCTTTCAACAAAAAATTGTGATTAACTTCTCATTGGAAAACTCCCTAACACGTAAGTTAGATCTTCCTTGTTTCTTGTCCTTTCCTAGTGATCAGAGAGCACAAATTGCTCCTTTTGTCATTGAAAAACTATTAGTCACACTTTAAATCACCTCTTTTTCTATGAAAATATCTATATCTTGCCTTTCTTCCCAGTTGGGGCAAAATGTTTAGAATTTCTCCTGGCTTGGATTTTCCGAAATAGTCATCTGCTCTGGTGAGCACTTTGGGGAGGATGATCCATTCAGGAAGGCATAAATAACCAAATGGGAATGAGAGCTGACAAAAATTTTCCTCCGAAAATTGAGTAATGTGCTGTTTAGTGGAGTATGGAATTATCTTTGCTCACAATTACTGAATTGTTATTAATTATTTAATACATCTTTTTTTTGTCATGTAGTATTACACTTATATAATATTTATTATATATTATGTATATGATATTATTTTATAATTATACAATGTGAATGTGAATTAATGAAAAATAATGATTTTTGTTTTAAACCATCCGTTGGTAACAGAATGGTAATACCTTTTTTAAAGACAGGTCCTGATGAGAAAATGGAGAGTAGTTCAGAGAATGGAATGTTCAGAAACTTATTTATATCTTCAAAACAGCCAATATGTTTATTTTACCTACGTCCTTCCAGGGCAATGAGACTCTTCTTCCAGAAGATGGGGATAGAGAACTTCCAAAAAAAAAGACACCTGGGTGCTCTGGGCTTCCCTTCCCTTGAGCAGGGTGTTGTGTCCGCAAAAGGCGGATCTGACCCCAACTCAGTATCGAAGTAAACAGAACATTTGTTTAGTGGTCCCATAATATGACAGATTGTTGGTTTGTGATTTTATGCTTCCTCGAGGATTCTGGTTTTGTTTCCTAGAAGTTCAGTATTACAACATAATCTGGAAGGAAATGAAGCTGCAATTATTATTATTATGCTGAGCAATTTTTGTCCTAGATTCTCATCTTTAGTTTCAGGAAACATTCCAGCCTCTTCTCCTTCTCTTCCTCTGAGATAGTCGGATCCTGCAGGCTAGCAATTTCTTCATTTAGTTGCAGTTTTAATTCAGTCTGTTACAAAAATGCTTAGTTCCAGTCTTTCTGTAGCATACTTCTAAATAACAGAAATAAACAGTTAAACATTTCAAAAGTGTAAGAATGAGGGAATTAGACTTAGTGATGGAAAATTCTGTATCCATCTCAAATAAATCAATAATGCTTTGTAGGGGCAAATGTGAATTTTGGACATGTATTTCGCAAAGGGAGGTGGAGGGGATGAGGAAAGAAAGATAATAAAAAATTCCACTCACTCTTTCTTCAGCAAATGCTCCAGAGATATTTATACATTGGATGAAATTGGGGTTTGGTATATCAGCCATGTCTACCAATCTCCTTAGAATTTACAGGGAGAAAAAATCAAGAGAGTTTATGAACTTCAAAGAAACCATTAATTTTTTCATGAGCTCAAATTTTGATAAATGCATCCAAGATCATCTCTTAGAGACTTGACTAGACATCTCGAAAACTGTCCGACAAAATTAATGTGGCTATAGGTGGCATCCAAATACCTGTGACATACTCTCTACCTGAAAGGGCATTGTAGAGAGGTGGGGGTTGGTCTCTTCTCCCATGTAACAAGTGACAGGACGAGAGGAAATGGCCTTCAGTTGTGCCAGGGGAGATCTAGGTTAGATATCAGGAAGAACTTCTTTACAGAGAGGGTTGTGAAGCCTTGGAACAGGCTGCCCAGGGAGGTGGTGGAGTCCCCATCCCTGGAAGTGTTTAAAAGCTGTGTGGATGTGGTGCTGAGGGACATGGTTTAGGGACCCTGGCAGTGCAGGGTGAACAGTTGGACTTGATGATCTTAAAGGTCTCTTTCAACCAGACAATTCTGTGATTCTGTAATTATAGCAATGATGAGGATGGGGGGAAAATATGCGCTGAAAGTGAAAAATCTGATGAATCCATTTCATTGATATCTTGAAGTCACATCAGGACAAGACATGGTTGATGGCAGTGAGGGTGCATGTACCAGCCAAAGTATCAATGCTACCTTTCCTTTTGTTATTGGTCATGACGTTGAGGATGTATTATGTTCTCGTAAACTTTCAAAGACCTGTTCCTGTATAAAATCTGTTCCTTGTACACAATCATCATTGTGAAAGGAGGATGTGAGTTACTGTTGTGCACTGTAATAGAGTGAATTAAGAAACATGATGGATTTTTATCTTGCTTTTCTGAAAAAAATTAACTGAGAACCCTTTCATGTTCCTGCAGATTTTCCTTGGAAACCTGGATTATTTCACTCCACCTGAAGGAACTTCAGTAATCTTACTCCAAATCTCTGTGATTTGGAAAAGATTATGGGAATACTTCAAAGCAAAGAAAAGATCAAAATAAGATCAAAATAAAATGTCTGAGTTTACCAGCCAGGCAGAAATGGTTTACTTAAGGTCAGTCTAATACTAATCTCACTGTGCCTGAGGTAACCTTTCAGGATTACGGGAACTATTTATTATTGCCTCGGCCTTCACTTCTATACTATTGAGTAGACTTACTAGGAAAATTATATTCCCTGTATTTGTGTCTCTGAGGACCACAGTAGACTATGATGGAAGAAAAAAGGTTTGATGGGAACATATTGGCCAGTCGTACTCCTGGCATATTTCTTCTTGATTTTTATTTTTTTTTTAGTCTTTTTAATCTTATTTGCCTGGAGTAGTTTGGAAGTGAGTTTCTAATTCAGAGGATCTGTAAGGATGAGAATATACCTACCACAACTCCAAAGCAGGCAGCGAGTTGCCAGGAAGCGATTTACCATCATTAGTGAGTACTAAATGCCAGGCTAAAGCAGTTGAAAAGCTTTCATGAGTAGAACCTGAAAAAAATTTAAAAAGCTATTTTTGATACGTGAGCAGATTTGGAGAGTGCTTTCAGATTTGCAGCCTGAATTATTAACTTCATATTTGTTCTGGTAAAAACCCAGCCCAAACACTTTGTTTTATTGTACGGGGCTTTAACTACAGTTTGCCATCTTGCAAGCTACCCAACTGACAGGAGACACTATCGGGGGTGAAAAATATGGTGATCTCCCTGCTCTGAACATCTTCATTCTCTTCCAAATTACCATAGGAACATTAATTTGATTGTGTACTTCCTACAGCAGTGTTAATTAGTTATCTCATATTAATTATAGTAATTACATACACACCTAGCTATAGGACTATTAGGCAGTTCATAGCGAAAAAAACCCATGAACCAATATGTTCTTGACGCGGAGCAGCTAATCAGCTAACAGCTGCTGCTGGTCCCAGAGCTCCTAGTTAACACTTGAAGTACTGTACAAAGGGATATTTTCAAAATTCCAGCTAATAAAACCCTTTTCAAGTCATTGATAAACAAATGTGTCCTGTCTGTGTGCTTTCCTTCGTCTGCCAACACAACCAGGGATCAGCATTAAATACTGATATGACTAAACAGCAGTATGAGAATCATCAAAGGGTATCCATCATCAGAGGACGTATTACCACAGAACAAACAGCAGAGAAATGTAGTCTTTGTAAATCTAGGTCAATAAACCTTCTCTTAAAGCTACAGAATATGTGTTCAAGTAGCTTATCTGCAGTCTATGAGTAGTTCTAACTCTAGAGAAATTTCTCTTCTTGCAATGCTTTTTATACTCCAGGGTGGGTCATGAGAAGAGATAGTCATCCTGCCACGTGATCCATCATACAAAGCCCCCAGAACAGGATTTTCATCAGTGGGCTGGAGAGTAGTGCATCCAGCTAATGTGTGGGGCACAGGGGTGCCCCTAAACTGACATTCAGAGGGTGACTTTCCTCCCCATCAGCCATGAAAAACATACACAGAATCACAGAATCATAGAATGTCAGAGGCTGGAAGGGATCTCTGGAGATCATCTAGTCCAAACCTCTTCTATGACCATGTTCATCCAGAGAAGGTGTCATAGGATTGCATCCAGGTGGGTTTTGAATCTCTCCAGAGGAGACTCCACAACCTCTCTGGGCAGCCTGTTCTGGGACTCTGTCACGCTCAAAGTAAAGAAGTTTTTCCTCATGTTCAGATGGAACTTCCTGTGTTCCAGTTTGTGCCTGTTGCCCCTTGTCCTGTCACTGGGCACCACTGGAAAGAGTCTGGCCCCATCGTCCCTTTAGATATTGATAAGCATTGATCAGATCCCCTCTCAATCTTCTCTTCTCCAGGCTGAACAGACCAAGGTCTCTCAGCCTTTCCTCATAAGAGGGATATTCCAGTCCCCTCATCATCTTCACAGCTTCCGTTGGATTCTCTCCAGTAGTTCCCTGTCTCTCTTGAACTCAGGAGCCCAGAATTGGACACAGGGCTCCAGATGTGGCCTCACTAGGGCAGAGTTGAGGGGAAGGAGAATCTCCCTCAACCTGCTGGTCACCTTGTTCTTAATGCACCCCAGGAGACCATTGGCCTTCTTGGCCACAAGGACACATCGCTGACTCATGGTTAACTCGTCCACCAGGACACCCAGGTCCTTTCCAGAAGGTCAACCCCTAACCTGTACTGGTCCATAGAATTATTCTTCCCCAGGTTCAGGACTCTACACTTGCCTTTGTTGAACTTCAATAGGTTTCTCTCTGCCTAACTCTCCAGCTTGCCCAGATCATGCTGAATGACAACAGAGCCTTCTGGTGTGTCAGCCACTCCTCCCAGTTTTGTCTCATCAGCAAATTTGCTGAGGGTACACTCCATCCCTTCATCCAGGTCATTGATGAATATATTGAACAGGAATGGACCCAGTACTCATCCCTGGGGAACACCACTAACTGCAGGCCTCCAACTAGACTTTGCACCACTGATCACAACCCTCTGAGCTCTGTAGTTCAACTAGTTCTCAAACCACTTCATTGCCCACTCATCCAACCACCTCATCCTAAACTTACCTATGAGGATTTTATGGGAGACAGTGTCAAAAGCCTTGCTGAAGTCGAGGTAGACAACATCCACTGCCCTCCCCTCATGTATCCAGTCATGCCATCATAGAAGGCTATCATCTTTATTCTCCAGGAAAAGGGTCTGGGCACTTATTGCAGCCTACCGTCTGCATTGAAGTCTCCTTCCTTACCAGATCCATCTAGGTGTAAGCATCAGATGTCATCGAGGCTTTTTGTGTAGAAGAACTAGTTTTAGCTTGGAGGCAAGTGCCCATGATTTTGGCAGAGACCTGGATCACTTCCGTGGAGTGTGGACCTACAAGCAAGTTGTGTTGACTGAGGTGCCACACCCTGATTGCTGGTGCTCCCCAGGGCCATTTAAATCTCCTGCAGTTGCTCCTGACAATGTCCACAACACGTCAGCCTCTCTGGCAAGATCTGCTGGCTGCAGTTGAATCTCTCTGCTCTTCCTCATGTTCCCCTGGCTCAAGCAACCCCCAGTCCACTCAGTCTAGCTCCAGGCCACAGCACTTACTGCTGCCACCGCTGCGTTCCTCATCAGCTGAGGAGGAGTTCCTTTGTTTTAGATAAGAATCTATCAAAAATTATGGACTTCGTTCAATTTCACATCTCTGTTCTTTGCTGTATTCAGTGGCCAAAATCACAGATCTGCTTTCTGTTCCTTCATCTATTTTACAGAGATGGTCTAGTACAAGAATAATGAGTTTTACTTCTGTAAAATTAATGGTCATCAGCACTCACTGCCTGTGGTACTTGCGACTACAAGGCACTCAATGACAGACTCACTGATTTTAAGATCAGAAGAAACCATTAGATAATCTACTCTGATTTCTTCTAAATTGCTGGTTAGAAAGTTCCATCTGTGGATTCTTGTGTTGATCCCATCAAGACAGTTCTCCCACAAAAGCATTAACACAGCGTTGAAACCCATGAAGATATTACAGCCATTTTTCTTTTTTTTTGCCAAAAGCTACTCGCCTCCACTGCCACAAATGTTAAGTTTCATCTTTCACTCTTTGGTGCTTTTTCTGCTCCCCCTGCTATGTTACAGCCTCACATCACACCCCTTGTCCTTCTTTCCTGTAAAAGACATGAACCAGAGTTATTTCATCTCTGTATCTTCATAGCGTCAAGCCTCTACTGGAAGGATTTTTCTGTAGCCCTTTAAATTTTTGTGGTTCTTTTCCTTCTTACAAGGTAATTAAACTGTTTGTGTAAACAAACTGAATCCCCTGCTTTCCTTTCTATGCAAATCAGAGCTCCTCCATGATGCAAATCATATTTATACTTATCACTAAATTCATCACACAGCTTCTAGCCTGGAAACTGCATTGCCTTCCCAATCTCGAGCAGTTGCTTCACTGACACTATTGCAGACCTTTATTTTTCTGTATTCTGTTGACAGATCTGATGAGAAATATGCATGTGAAAAGAAATGTGTAGTGTTTGAAGTTAAAAAAGACCACAAAATCATTTCAGGAACTGTGAAATTGTTTGGTTACACTCAGGTCCAAGGCCCAAGTAAATATCCTGGTCATGTTCCCATGGCTGCCAAGGAGAGTTAGGCCAACACATCTTTAGCTGGATCAGGATTCTACAGTTATGCTAAATCTTGGTCTAAACCTGCAATAAGTCTAATATTTCCTAGGTGAAGGAGTGACAAGAATGACCAGTATTTGGCATCCAGGTCCTCAACTTCACCAGTTCCCCCTGAGTTTTGGAAAAAGTTACAACTTTCTGACTGATGGTCAGAACAACTTGCCTTCCTGACTGTATTAGTTGTTTGTAGTAATTTAAACCAGTCCAGCCGCTCTTCT
Source organism: Bucorvus abyssinicus (assembly GCA_009769605.1). Classification (NCBI taxonomy): domain Eukaryota; kingdom Metazoa; phylum Chordata; class Aves; order Bucerotiformes; family Bucorvidae; genus Bucorvus; species Bucorvus abyssinicus. The sequence continues at coordinate 5,365,321 of CM020025.1, forward strand.
GAGAAGCAGAAAAATACCATGAGAATCTGATGGTCACCAATTTGCAAAGCAACTCACTTTTCAAATAATACTTAAGAGAATGCCTCAGAGGAACAAATTTACTTAATAGCTCAGAATGGTATTGGTCAAGTAGCACACTTCGCTTTAATTAGTTCTGAACGCGTAGCCATCAGCATTAACTTTTTTTTTTTTTTTTTTTAAAAGAAGTCCTTTAGGACAAGAAAAGCCTTTAACTTTTACTGTTTTGGAAAGCAAGGGAAGTAAGAGAGAAGAAAAGGGAAATTCCAACAAGAATCTACAGGACAGACAAATGTTGCTTGACCCAGGTTTCCTACTCATTCTTCTCACCTGAACAGGAAGTTCAGAGTGATTTCAGTCCCTTTTTATGTACATACCTTGGTTACAGTCTGAAATGTAGGTGAAATTTGAGCTAAAAGACAAAATTTAAGCTAAAAGGATGCATGTGCTGTTTATACACCATCAATTACTTTCAAAGCCAGTCCTCATTACGAAACCTTTATTTAAGTAGAACAGGTTTAGTGGTATTATTCCGGAGCCACAACCCTTACCTTCTGCAAAATTAATAACAACCTTAACCAGGAAATCTTTCAGAAATGCAACCAGGAGTATATGAGCCTTTTAATTGCTCATGCCAGAGAATGACAAATTCAATTGAATGATTGCAGATGTAAAGTAGGCTGTGGCCACCATGCCTACAGCCCAGTTCATGTCATGTGAACTAACTGCCAGTCAAAGAGAAGATGGATTTAGGGGGTTGTAACAAAAAATGACTGCAAGGTTCAAGCAAACTACTCATTGAACTTCATTCAGAGGTTTATGAGACTGCAAGGTTCAAGAAAACTACACATTTGAACTCCACTTACAGGTTTATTATACCACTCTTGCAAGTTTTCATGGATACAATGGAAGCACTATTAGTACACAAGAAGAACCAAGAATACACTATAATGACCCAAAATGTACTGAAGATTACCTATATGTTAGTTAATCACTCACATTCACAAGCTTACTACATGCTAAAATTCACTCACCCCTCCAGGTAAGGGTTCCAAGAGCAACCTTGGTCAGTCCTGGCCAAGAGGAAGGGTCTCCCCACACTTCCAATTTTCCTACCCAAAATTCATGCTTTTTATCCCCTGTTGTACGTAATGTTTGGCAGTGCTTCTATGGATTGTACTATCTGGAACGTTTCTTTACCTTTGGTGGCGTGATGGCCCTTATTCTCCCAGGAGCAAGATTTAGCTGGTACTTGTTCTTTTGCTAATTTGGTGATGTCTAATACTGAACAGCGGTTGAATGGGGCTCAGGACATTTTATTTGTTAAGGGATTTCAGTGCTTCACTTTGTTTCCGTTCTTAGTACGATGCAGTATTCAGACAACTCTGGGCTAAGCCGTTTCCACAGCTCCCCCAAAGTCATCTCTGCACAGATAAGGCAAAGTGCGAGACGAACCTGAGTCGAATTAATGACCTCCTGCATTTCGCCTTTGTTATCAGAAACCGGTTCAGCCACTTGGTACAGGGGTTGCATTAGAGAAAAAGATCATTTCATGTCCTCTGAAGGAAAAGATTAAAAACAAGCTTGTATAGGTTACTGAACCGTAGGGAGATGGAAAGAGCTTTAGAAAACAAACTTTCAAGAAAATTGTTTCCTAACAACTTCTTCTAAGTTTATTAATTATAGCAAACCGCTGTCAAATTAGATGACCGAGGTAGGCTTCATTGACTTTGCCTCAGATATGTGTTAAAGGGAGGAGAGTGTCTACAAGGGTTAGCATCATCAGTGGTGAAGGTGAAGCTGCAGACAACTGAAGGATTACTGGGTAAATAAACAAATAAATAAAAGCTAAATAGTTTAAAATTCCGTATTTATTCTCATTGGAGAATGGCACTAGTATCCAGCGTTTTCTGAGGATATTGGCAAAACCAAGTTTGTAGGCAGAAGCACTCCCTCATACTACGTTTGTTGATATATTTGGGAAAAACAGATGGTCTTTTCAATATACAAGATCTGAAGAATGTCGTGTGTGCCCAGCAGTTATTATGATTTCTATGAGCATGCCAGCTGGACAAACTATAAGTTTATGACCTATATCCCTACAGGATATAAGCTTCTCCCTATAAGATTTGCATCATATTGTTTCCACTAAGAGATCAGCTATGAATTTTATCCAGAGTTACAAAAGCATTGGTGGTGAAGTGGTATCAAAACCCCGGGTAATTTCCGTGTATCGCATTACATAAATACTGTTCTTAAACAGCAAAGTTTAGCTGAGGGTTACCTCTGATTATGCTAAAAAAACACCGCAAGAGTTAATTTCCCACCTAATGTATTCTAAGTGTTTAACTGGTGTTTAGCTGGTGCTAAACAACTGTGAGTAAATCCTCATCCATAAGCAAATCTGTGGACTTTCAATAAACTTTTGATTGATTGAGAGCATCTGAATTCAAGAGTTATTTCTGAGAAATCTAGGATTCTTTCATGATGGTGAGTTTAGGTAGTGTCGCCGGTTGGCTGAGGCAAGCCAATTACGGGGACGTGCCCTTTCCTATCCCTGAACCCCTCTCCTCCGGGAGAGAAAAGGTTAAAAAGCAGAGATACGAAAAGGAAAAGAAAGATTTTGTGAGACCTCTGAACGTTTGGAAAACTGAAACAAACTTTAATAAAACTAGAACAAAATATATAATATGCAGGGAAAAACCAATGCAAAATCTGAGAGTTTGTACAGGATGGAAAGGCGAGGGTTAAACGCGAGAAAAGAGAGAAAGGGGGACGGTACCACGTGGAGTCCAAAATGGTGTCGCCACGTGTGCGCGTTCGTGGAGTAAACAAAGGGAAACCGCGGCTGTTACGAACGCGGGGCTCCAACGTGCAAAGCGCTGTTCCTACCAGTTCTCGTCGTGCAGTTTGTGGAAGCGAAGCAGCAAGAAGCGGCAGCGCTGGCGGCAGAGAGGGTACGGCGTTACAGCAGCAGGCAAAGAGCAGCCTCCGGGCGCGGGTCTCCAGGCAGCGCGAGCAGTCTGTCCCAGGCGGCGCGGCGGGGGCTTCCCCGGAACACAGCCTCACTCCACTCTGGCAGCGTCCGGGCGCGGATCTCCCAGGCGGCGGGCAGGGTCCGAGCCGAGGGGAGACAGCCTGTAAGGTCCCCGGAGCTAAGCCGCAATGTCTGAAGAAGCCTCTTTCCCGGAGCGAAGCTGCAAGGTTCTGCAGCGCCTCTCGCAGCGCAGAGCCGGAAATGTCCAGAGAGCGAACAGACCCAAAAGCCCCAAAAGCCGCAAATGCCCAAAAAGCCCGCGGCTCTTAAAGGCACAGTACGCTCGCGAGAAACTTTCTCAACCAATGAGATGTGCAATCGTAGCATGGGAGGGAATAGTCCAATTGGTCAGTTTAAAACAAAAGCTTTCAAGCAATTTTTTTCTTCAAACTGCCACAGGTAGATTTATTAGATGATGAAATAGTTGTCACCAAAAGCAAGAAGTTGTAAAACCTTTCTCAACAACCAAGTAATCTGATACTCGGCCCTTTTCTTCCAAGAGAGTAGTTGTGGCTTTCCTACCAAAGGACAAAATTTTTTACCTTCTTACAAAACATACAAATGCGACAGGAAAGAAATGGGTGAAAATAAATTTCTGTTCTGTCTGTTCTCCTATCTATCAGTGACTTGCTTCACGTTTTGAGCGCAAGTCTCTTAATCACACATGCCTTTTTTTCTGACAGCAAAATAGCCAACCTACTTTGCAGCAAGATACGAGGCAGCTTGACTCCAGTGAAGACCTTCTCTTTATCCTACAATTCCCCAGGGCACACAAGACATGATTCTTGAGTAACCTCTCATTCAGACACCCTCTCTAACAAACTCCCTTCTCAGTGAATGAGAAACTTTTGAATGAGTAAACTGACATTACGACATTGGCCAAAATTCAATTTTGTTCGGTCAATTAGCAGGAGCTTCAATCTTGTATTTCAATTGATTAGGCTAAAATTACCATTGTGAATTTCCATCCTGGAGGGTATAAAAGCCCTCAGACATCGAGTGTACGTGTGTCTCTCTAGACTGAGTTTCTGTAGCTAATACACTAAAGAAAAGGTTATGTGAGGCGAACTGACTTTAAAAAAAAAAAATAAAATTGAAGACAGAAAAACTTAAATTGGTTGCTTTAAACTTGTTAATAGAAACAGGCGAGGGTGGGTTTTTTTGTCCTTCTAATAGTAGTGAACGCCTTTCTGTAAGTGGCTTCTTGCAGATATTAAATGTAACAAATGCAGCGGGGAGTGCTTTTGAAATAGCTGGTAAATTGAAACAGTAGGAAGAAAAAGGAATAGGAACAGGATGGGGGATAAGATACTTCAGACTTAATATATTGCAGACAGAGAGATAATTCTATGGGCCAAAAATATCCACAGACTACCTTTTGCTTCACAGAATGCAGAACTCCATCCTCATAAAACATAAAAACACATGCGCTGTAATTTCATATATATTATTTCACTTTTTCACATGAAAAATGAACCTCACTTGCAATCACTTAAAAAAAAAAAAAAAAAAGGCGGTAGAGCTTGTAAAGTATCCAAAGGGAATGTTGTCAGCTGTGGAATCTTGGATTTAAGAGAATAAACCAAGACTCCAGGACCAAAGACACTGGACAGAGGTCATTCCTGAAGCTTTATTCTGATTTAAGCAGTATGAAAAGTTTCCATTCATCTGGAAAAATTCCTAGCACGATTCTGTGTTGTTCCAACCCAACCAGAAGGAGACAAGGATGGATAGAATATTTTTGAAATTCCATTACGGAATACAAAGCAAGGGAGTAGTTTAACTGGCTTTAAAAGTTGATGAGGCTTAAAAATTCAGCCTAAGTTTCTTCTGCTTTCAAAACTACTCCTCATTCTTAAGAATAAATAGGAGCATAATTTAACATAAGAATAGGGGAATGTTGATCTTGGACCACCTTGCAGTGTTCCAATGCATATTGCAACAAAACCCCTTAACAAATAAAGGATTATTTAAATGCCATTAATAAATGTTAGCAGGCATCCCACATGTCTGAAAACAAAGTTGTCTCAAGTCTGAGCACTGACAGAGTGATTTTTTTTGTAATTGGGCTGAGTGACCAACATGTTCCTATTCCCATTGCCTTTGCTGGAATGCATTGTATGGACTGACTGCTGTTCTTAGCATTTCTCCATATGTATGTCTTCCTAAAATTTCTTACTATTTCTTTATAGAAAGTGTCAAATGCGTATCTGGCCAGTCTCAGTACTTGGATGAGCCCTTTCCCTTCCCTTCCCTTCCCTTCCCTTCCCTTCCCTTCCCTTCCCTTCCCTTCCCTTCCCTTCCCTTCCCTTCCCTTCCCTTCCCTTCCCTTCCCTTCCCTTCCCTTCCCTTCCCTTCCTTCCCTTCCCTTCCCTTCCCTTCCCTTCCCTTCCCTTCCCTTCCCTTCCCTCCCTTCCCTTCCCTTCCCTTCCCTTCCCTTCCCTTCCCTTCCCTTCCCTTCCCTTCCCTTCCCTTCCCTTCCCTTCCCTTCCCTTCCCTTCCCTTCCCTTCCCTTCCCGCACCTTCCCTTCCCGCACCTTCCCTTCCCTTCCCTTCCCTTCCCTTCCCTTCCCTTCCCTTCCCTTCCCTTCCCTTCCCTTCCCTTCCCTTCCCTTCCCTTCCCGCACCTTCCCTTCCCTTCCCTTCCCTTCCCTTCCCTTCCCTTCCCTTCCCTTCCCTTCCCTTCCCTTCCCTTCCCTTCCCTTCCCTTCCCTTCCCTTCCCTTCCCTTCCCTTCCCTTCCCTTCCCTTCCCGCACCTTCCCTTCCCTTCCCGCACCTTCCCTTCCCTTCCCTTCCCTTCCCTTCCCTTCCCTTCCCTTCCCTTCCCTTCCCTTCCCTTCCCTTCCCTTCCCTTCCCTTCCCTTCCCTTCCCTTCCCTTCCCTTCCCTTCCCTTCCCTTCCCTTCCCTTCCCTTCCCTTCCCTTCCCTTCCCTTCCCTTCCCTTCCCTTCCCGCACCTTCCCTTCCCTTCCCGCACCTTCCCTTCCCTTCCCTTCCCTTCCCTTCCCTTCCCTTCCCTTCCCTTCCCTTCCCTTCCCTTCCCTTCCCTTCCCTTCCCTTCCCTTCCCTTCCCTTCCCTTCCCTTCCCTTCCCTTCCCTTCCCTTCCCTTCCCTTCCCTTCCCTTCCCTTCCCTTCCCTTCCCTTCCCTTCCCTTCCCTTCCCTTCCCTTCCCTTCCCTTCCCTTCCCTTCCCTTCCCTTCCCGCACCTTCCCTTCCCGCACCTTCCCTTCCCGCACCTTCCCTTCCCGCACCTTCCCTTCCCTTCCCTTCCCGCACCTTCCCTTCCCGCACCTCCCTTCCTGCACCTTCCCTTCCCGCACCTTCCCTTCCCTTCCCTTCCCGCACCTTCCCTTCCCTTCCCTTCCCGCACCTTCCCTTCCCTTCCCTTCCCTTCCCTTCCCTTCCCTTCCCTTCCCTTCCCTTCCCTTCCCTTCCCTTCCCTTCCCTTCCCTTCCCTTCCCTTCCCTTCCCTTCCCTTCCCTTCCCTTCCCTTCCCTTCCCTTCCCTTCCCTTCCCTTCCCTTCCCTTCCCTTCCCTTCCCTTCCCTTCCCTTCCTTCCCTTCCCTTCCCTTCCCTTCCCTTCCCTTCCCTTCCCTTCCCTTCCCGCACCTTCCCTTCCCGCACCTTCCCTTCCCGCACCTTCCCTTCCCGCACCTTCCCTTCCCTTCCCGCACCTTCCCTTCCCTTCCCTTCCCTTCCCTTCCCTTCCCTTCCCTTCCCTTCCCTTCCCTTCCCTTCCCTTCCCTTCCCTTCCCTTCCCTTCCCTTCCCTTCCCTTCCCTTCCCTTCCCTTCCCTTCCCTTCCCTTCCCTTCCCTTCCCTTCCCTTCCCTTCCCTTCCCTTCCCTTCCCTTCCCTTCCCTTCCCTTCCCTTCCCTTCCCGCACCTTCCCGCACCTTCCCGCACCTTCCCGCACCTTCCCGCACCTTCCCTTCCTGCACCTTCCCTTCCCGCACCTTCCCTTCCCGCACCTTCCCTTCCCGCACCTTCTCGCACCTTCCCTTCCCTTCCCTTCCCGCACCTTCCCTTCCCTTCCCGCACCTTCCCTTCCCTTCCCTTCCCTTCCCTTCCCTTCCCGCACCTTCCCGCACCTTCCCTTCCCTTCCTGCACCTTCCCGCACCTTCCCTTCCCACACCTTCCCTTCCCGCACCTTCCCTTCCCGCACCTTCCCTTCCCGCACCTTCCCGCACCTTCCCGCACCTTCCCTTCCCGCACCTTCCCGCACCTTCCCTTCCTTTCCGTGCTGGTTTTGACTGGGACGGAATTAATTTTCTCCATAGTAGCTGGTACAAGGCTAAGTTTTGGATTTGTGCCCGAAACACTGTTGGTAACACAGGGATGTTTTCATTACTACTGAGCACAGCTTACACAGAGCCAAAGCCTAGTCTGCTTCTCACCCCACCAGCAAGTAGGTTGGGGGTGCACAAGAGGTTGAGTGCACAACTGACGAAAGAGATATTCCATATCATATGATGTCATGCTCAGCATGTAAAGACAGGGGAAGAAGGAAGGCAGGACACATTCAGAGTGATGGCGTTTGTCTTCCCAAATCACCGTTATGTGTGATAGAGCCCTCATTTCCTGGAGATGGCTGAACACCTGCCTCCCCATGGGAAATAATGAATTAATTCTGAGGCTTGGCTTTGCTTTGCTTGCCTGCATGGCTTTTGGCTCAGAAGTAACTTTACTTAAGGCATGACATCCTGCATGGTCTTGAGGGCACCAGAGGGTGAATACTGCATGTGTTTTACTTCTTTAACTGCATTAGAGACATTAGCCACAAGTTTCACTCTGGGGAAATCAGCTGTCTGATGTGACCCCTACCAAAGGGGATGCAGAGATTGAACACAGAGCTCCTACCTCCTGTGTCATATACCCCAGGATCATTAACTACTAGTTGGTGCAACACACAAGTAGTTATTCTGTCAGCAGGAGTAGAAGGTCTTACAAACTGTATTTAGTAGGACCTATTTAATTCCATTTTCACAGTGTATTTCCAAATCTGTCAGTTCATCGTTACCAAACTATCGAGATATAATACTGACCAGCCATAGTGACTGATAAATAATTTGGGATAATGCGAGTGTAGTTTGCCCAGACATATTTTCTGGAAGTAATTTTTTTATGTGTGCTTAACACCTTAGCTTTGCTCTTTTGGTCCCATTTCATGGCCAGGATTGGAACTTAGATCAACCTGGACATCAGGTTTTTACACAATATATGTTTATGGTGATAGGTATTTTTGAGGTAAGAGGCCATTACTGAGCCTACAAAGCTGCCAGTAGTCTCAACAGCAAAGAGTTATAATATAATATGGTATATTGCCTTTGGGAACAAACGTAGTAATGTTAAAAATATTCTCTGGTTTTAATCATTTTTATTGTACAAACAACCCTCCTAATTTCTACTTTTTTTAGTCCATCTTTTATGATCCCAATATGTCTTTATTAGATTTTGATTCCTAAATTTGACATTCACTGTCATTGAACATGATGTGTGGTACCTCCTAATTTAGGCAGCTCTTGGTTAGAGTTTCTACACCAAAGGAGTTAAAAACTTTCAGCCCATAAAACAGTAGCACTTAGGCCTCTCATAATGTTTTATACTATTACACCTAACCCAGTCATGACTCCCTGCTGTAAATATTTCCTTTCCTTAGGAGCCATATTTTTGCTGAACTTTGCCATCAAAAAAAAAGTTGAATTATTTTTTGTGATGCAACAGCAGGGCACCCTCCTGCCCTGTGGCCACTGCAGGGAATTCTTGTATATTGTTAAACGTATGGGTTTCTTTTTCTCAGGAAGGATCCCGGATTTCAAAAGGAGAAAGTCATGATCTAAAGATGTCTTGTTCCTGCTTTTGGTTTCCACTGAATGCTGGAATTTTACGTTCCATTTAACCTCGGGTTGTGGTATTCTCCATTCACATGTCTCAGGTCACACAGATGTCCAAGCTCCATTATAATTCCTCTCCTTTACACTACTTCTCAAGCACTAGGAATAAGGATAAGCTCTCCAAGTTAAGTTATTACCATTTTTAACCCCCACATTGTACCTTCCATGAACTCAGAAACTGTAGCATGCTGAAGTGCTGACGAAGATCGTGATCCATGGCAACAACTTTCTGTCATCTTCAAAGTGGTGGAAGAGGTTACAATAATCAATATGAGGAGACTCCTGCGCCAACAGAAGTGGAGTTGCCCATGTTTGATGATGAAATTGCTTTCAAATTTTCCCTGCCCTTGCTTTACTCCAGTTCTTTTCTTGTTTCTGACTTCAAGCATAGCAGTTGATCAAAAAGGAAAGTTATTTAAAATGTACCAATGGTGAAAGAAAAGCTACCGAAGCAGAGAAAACCAACATTTTATATTCAATGACTTTTCATTCTTCTTCTGTGCTACCTGTGGAGGACGAAATGGGGAAAATTTTGTTCATGATCTATGAATTGCAGGTTGTGACAAGGGTACTTACCTTCCCTTTTGTACTTTGTTGATTTGAAATGGCAATGAACTCATCCCCTTGAACTACAAATACTGCTTCCCATTTATCTTGCATTTTGTATTCTTGAAGCACCACCTTTACCTCTTTCTTCTCTCCTTGACTGCTTCCTCTTTTTTTTTTTTTTTCTTGTATTTTAATGATTTCTGGTGTATCTGTTATCTAGGTTAACATATTTGCCTCTGTGGGTGTTCTGGTACAAGTAAGGACATCATTAACTGTGGAGGCCAGGAGCTTAGCAGATGCCAGACAGGCAGAGGCATTTCTCAGGGTAACAGGATACCCAAGACTCTCATAGCAAAGGCCAGCAAAGTTTTATGGGAAAAAATGTTTTTTCTTCCACCCTGTGCTTCAAGGTGCGGTACTGCCCCTAATGGTTAGGCAACAGGAAATATTTTGTATTAAACCTCTTATCGACAGGGACAGACATGACAAAAACCTTGTGATTGCCATGGTGGTGTCAGCACCAGTGGTGTAAGGGACGGTGGTTGTATCCATGGATTCAAGATCCCCAATTGATGGGGAAGCTGATGTGATAGCATCAACCCTCTTCTCCTCTTCAGAATGCATTGAGGTGCGGGGAAGATGTAGGTGAGGTGTAGGAGCAGGAATCTGGTGTTGCATGCTGTTGGAAACAATGGAGTGAAGTAGACAGACTGACAGATTTGTCTAACAGCAGCAGGTCTTGTGTGCCTCGTGGAACTACTCATGGGTTTAAATGTAAGCACTTAAGTGCCTATTGGCTGCATGAGGGCTTTAGTGCTCTTCAAACTAGTGAAGCAGATAATACTTCAAAGGCATTAAAAGTAGGTTAAGGAAAAGTATTTCACAGCCTGAGTAGATATCTGAATAAAACTGACATTCTTTAAGTGCAGATGAATAAATAGAGGGGGTTCTCAGTGGTATCATCTCTGTAGGGTTACGGAATACCTCTGCTTTATTCCCTATTCAGCACTTGGTGTCTCCAGTATGATTGCCAAAAAAGGACAAGTTCTACCAACTCTGACAGGAGTTATCCCTCCACTTGCTAACAGACTGAAACAATCAATTCTTTATTACGCAGGCCACCTAAAAGCCAACAAGAAAATGCCATCAGGTAAGAATGAGGAAATACTCTTTTCTTCCATATTCAGTGCTATCCAATTAGCCAAGAACATTACAAGTGGTGTTGAAGTGAAGATACAGGCAGATGCAGACACTGATACCGAAGTGATCTGAACCAGCACAGCTGACCTGTGCAAGGGCTTGGTACATTAACCAGGCTGAAGAAAGTCATTTAACCTTTACCCCATAAGCCATAATTGTTTAGAACCAAGTCCTTTCCATCTAATGAGTCCACTTTAAAGGGCTCTTAAGCATACTTAAATACATTTAAAAATGTATTTTACTTCTGTGATTAGTAAACTTGAAATGACTGAAACCAAAGAGGTGTATTTCCCCACTCCCTTTTTCTTAGCCTTTTGCTCAGATGAGTTATGGAAATGAGCTTACAATATTTCTGCTCCACTGGAAGACACTTCAAAAGCCAACAAACAAAATCACAACAGGTTTTATTATTATTATTATTATTATCATTACCTATCTTTCTACCAACATGAAGTTTTGTAAATCTTTTTAAAAGTAATTTGATTTCTGACCTTGAGCTGTCTAATGTTGGGCATTAAAAATCACTTTTAAAAAACCCTCCAAATTAGCTTGAACATCTTTTTCAACCCTCAAGAGATCTGCGTTTTCACATAATCTGCTCTAGAAACCCATCATCACCAAGTACTATGCATAGTAGTATATTTTTGCAAAGCCTGGTATTCCTTGCGCAGTAAATATAAAATTTTGACATAGCCAATTTGAAATCAACAGGGTTGTTGTAGGCATAAGTGTTGTCCAAAATGGGAATATCTACGTGTAACAGGCAGTATTTCTTAGTTAGCATAACACTACAATGTCCTTCTTGGAACACCTGTGTCATTAACTCATCCAATGTTATAAGGAATGAAATATTTATCCTATAAAAGGTAAGAATTGAGTACTGAGTCCAGTTTTGGGCCCCTCACTACAAGAAGGATGTTGAGGTGCTGGAGCATGTCCAGAAAAGGGCAACAAAGCTGATGAAGGGTCTGGAGAGAAAGTCTTATGAGGAGTAGCTGAAGGAACTGGGGTGGTTCAGCCTGGAGAAAAGGAGGCTGAGGGGAGACCTCCTCGCTATCTACAGCTACCTGAAAGGAGGTTGTAGTGAGGTGGGGTTTGGTCTCTTCTCCCATGTAGCAAGTGACAGGACGAGAGGAAATGGCCTTCAGTTGCGCCAGGGAAGATCTAGGTTAGATATCAGGAAGAACTTCTTTACAGAGAGGGTCATCAAGCCTTGGAACAGGCTGCCCAGGGAGGTGGCGGAGACCCCATCCCTGGAAGTGTTTAAAAGATCTGTGGATGTGGCACTGAGGGACATGGTTTAGGGACCCTGGCAGTGCTGGGTGTATGGTTGGACTTGATGATCTTAAAGGTCTCTTCCAACCAGATGATTCTGTGATTCTGTGATTCTATGAATTAATAATAGTAGCACTGATAACTTTAGCTAATTACATAAATATAAACAATGGATTTCTTATGTAAATATTACCTTGGAATGTGGAAACATACGTTTTTGTTCTCTGAGGTCTAACAAAACCAGAAAAGTTTTCTGTGTGGTTCAACATGGATTTAGAATTGCTTTGCAACTTACCCTTGGACCTTCTGCAGGTCCTGAAGCTGCAATTAAACTATGCTGAGTTTCCTGCAGGACACTGAGCATTTTCCTTTTAATTCTTTACAATTTGCTCTGTGCTGTGCCTGTGCTTGGAGCCAATACCATAGAAAGCCACTGACAAATCCGAAGTGATTGCTTTGCAGCCAGGAAAGCAGAAGAAACATGCACGGGGAGGTTTTCTACTGACAGGCCATAACTCCACGGTAAAACTCCAGCAAAGTTACAAACTACATACTTTTGCCCTTGCGTCCAGTATGAAATAGGTAATGGCAAAGAGCTGCTGTGGCTTAGGTATTGTCCTGCCTAAGCCAGGTTATCATCAGGACTGGTAACTGCTGATGTTTTCCTGAGTGGTGCTGAGAGAGGAGCTGCCTCCAGCAACCACCCTGGGGATGGCTTTCCTCCCAGGTGTCCAGCCTCTCTACTCCCAGCATCCTGCTGCTCTGATGTAGATCCTCGGTTTAAACCGAGTTTAAACTGTTTGAAGTTTTATGGGCACTGATCCAAAGAAGAAAGGAAAATAAAGTGACAAAGACAGCAGCTTAATAAAATATCAAAAACAGGTCAGATATCCCCATCTACTGAAGCGTTTACAGGTGGAGTGTTGGTGTTAATGTTAATGTTAACGTTAATGTTAATGTTAGTGTTAGTGATTTTAGTGCTAGTGTTAGGTTTTGTTTGGTTTTTTTTCCTCCCCTGACATTCTGCTGCTACTTTGTGCCTGCTGACTTAATAGTAGTGAACAGCATAAATGAACTTTTCTTTACAAGGAGCTTGTAACAAGACCTTAAATTAGTATTTCAGGCATTTATATACTGAAGGAAATTCCAGATAGTTACAAACCTTGACAAAATGTTTTCCCAGATTTCCACTGCCCTGAGGCTGGATGAAAATGACATTTGAATCTGGCCACACCAGCTGGTTTTATATGAACTTTCATATCAGAAAATGATCAGTACATCCTTATCATATTTACTTCAGAGTATGTGTGGTTACAAAAGGCAGGTTTATATGATGAGCTCAGATAGCTGAACTTCATGTATCTAGAGCCATCATCATGTCATTGTGAAAAAAGTGCAAATCTTGTCTTCTACCCCACAAGAAAGCATAAAATCAGGGAGGGAGAAGGACTAGATCTTGACAGGCCACCTTGTTTACCCACCTGCCAACAGTGCTGATCCCTACAGCCAAACTGGCTACCGAAGGATTGTTTGCTGTCGACTTTCACAGGTTTTCCTGACAGATAAAAGAAAAAGCATATTGTATATCTAAGACAAGACGTAGCACTTTCCTAGTGGTATATATAAGTTCCTAAAAAGGGAACAGGATAACCATTGAAAGGTTTCTGGTTTGGTTTGGACAAAGATTTTTTTTCTTGCAATTTTATTAAAGAGGTTTTTTATTCTTAGAAAAGCTTCTTTCTCAATGACCAAGGTACTAAAAATCTGATGTATCTATTTCTTCTTGGGAATTATTTGTCTCAGTTTTACAAAAGTGTGGAGGAACTAAAGTAGTAATAGAGATCTTAATACAATTAAACATAATCACACAGCTACAAGGAAAAACGCCATTTCTGAAATTCTCTTGGAGAAGAGCACTTCCAGAGCAACGCTACTCTTTGAGAGCGCATCTCCAGATTTTCAACTTACATATAACGAGGTCATTCCTCTGAAGTTGATGGAGCTTCTTTAATTTTCACTCATGAGAAATGGAAGGTCTTTTGTCCTCCTATCTTCTTGAGTCATAGGAATAATCTCCTTTTTAGAGAAAACCTTTCCAGTTGTTCAAATGTTTTCACATGTTCTCTCTCACCCATCTTAGAAGCGTAACCACTAACCATTACAGGCACTTCCAGTGCGTGGGTCGGCTGGGTGCCTCATGTTCACCTGTTAATATTCACACTGAGGTGTTCCTACCATGTTTCCAAAATCTGCTTTGTAACCACTAATTCCAGCTTATATTTGGAGGTGTTTTTCAGTTGTGGCTACTCTTTATAAAACTAACGCTGTGTTTCATTCTGTGGCTGCTGCACAGGGCCTTTGTGCTGCAGACTATGGCAGTGGAGGTTACAGTCTATTCAGCTTCGGGATGAAAGCGTCATACACTGCTTGTTTACTCAGGAGATGGCTCTTTAGGTGACATCCTGACTCCAAAGAAGTCAAACATGATTTTCTTCTATTTTCTTTAGCAGAGAGAGGGTTTCTCTATTTTTCGTTACGTGATGATAAAGCATTGCACGGGTAGAGGGCAAAAACTGATTAGATGTTTAAGGAAAAAACGTTTAAAAATTCAGGGAGTACCAAACGTGATGAAACAACAGGATAGTTAATTTGTCATCATCAAATCACACGTTGCCATTAAAACAGTGTGATCCTTTTTAAGTAGCTTGGTTTGAATCTCCTCTCCCCTCTCCTCCCCTCCCCTGTGTTTGATATTTCTCTAATGTAAGAATAACTAAAGAATCAAGATGGAAATAGATGGGCTGAACATGTCATCCTGGCCTTTTATTCTGAGATCGTCGCAGAGGAGAAACAAAGGACGGTTGTGTTATATATGGTGTCCCTCTCATGGAAGATAGTCCTCCATGAACTTCTCCAACTAGTATGGGTCCCTTCCACAGGTGGTAATCCTCCCAGCAAGGGGCTGTTCCAGCAGGGGCTTCCTCAGAGTCAGGGCCCCCTTCAGGATCAGTGCCCTGCTCCAGTGTGGGTTCTTCCACAGGCTGCAGAAGGGATTCTTCTCTGCCATTGGTCTCTAAGGGCTGCAAGGGCTCAGCCTGCCATCTCACCGTGGGTTGAAGGGGAATGGCTGCTCTGGTATGCCTCCTGCCTCCTTCCTCTCTGATTTTGCTCTCCGTATGGTTTTCTTTCTCACATCCCACTCTTTTTCCAGGAGGTGAAAGAAGCAAAGGAACAGAGGTGAGTCTGACTTGAAGCCAGGGTATCTTCTCAAAGATTCTTACAGGAGCCATGCCAGTAGACCCATCCCCCACTACCAAAACCCCACCAGCCGCAAACCCAACACAAAGC
Source organism: Bucorvus abyssinicus (assembly GCA_009769605.1). Taxonomy (NCBI): domain Eukaryota; kingdom Metazoa; phylum Chordata; class Aves; order Bucerotiformes; family Bucorvidae; genus Bucorvus; species Bucorvus abyssinicus. The sequence goes on from CM020025.1 coordinate 5,380,642, forward strand.
CTTGACATTGACAGTAGACAGTTCTGGATTGGACCTTTCCATAGCTGTGAAGACACACATCTGAGATCCAAGGCTAAGGCATTGTTAAAGGAATCCAAGCCTGTTCTGGGTGCTGCATAGCAAAAAACTTCAATCTCTGTTGACCAAGTGGGTAATCTGTAGCATTCACCTAGCAACTTGTATGCAATATTTTGTTCCATAAAAGACAGGTACAAAGGATTGTATGGAGAAGGGAGAACGGTGCTTTTGGTCCCTGAACCTGTATGGCTATCTTTTGCCAGACTGCTCTGCAGGTCGTTCAGAGAAACCTCATCTTGGATTCGATGCACAGTGACCTGTACACTTCCACTTCCAACAACCTAATATGACCTTCATTTGAAAGCCAAAAAATTCTCATTCTTTGTACTTCAGAAATACCTTATTGAAGGCTGATAGTTGTAGCTATAGGTACATTTCCCAAGAACACTCATTGGTCTGACTCTATTCCTAATTACATCAATCAGAAGGGATTTAGATCAGATCTGTGAATCTTCTGAAGGATAACAGTGTTCATTTTGGTAAATGGAATATATCCCTCTGCCCTTGACTGTGAAGATATTTTTTCAGCATGCCTGTGGCTGTGTGACAAAGGGAAGAATTGTGCCTTTTCAGTATTTGTGCAGAATCCTGAAAATGAATTTCCCATTAATACAACTGATATGCTGCCATGTTACAAATATTAACTGTTAAAGATGTAAAATAATCAAGGTGCTAAAGACATCTATGATTTCTCTTCATAAGATACATTTCACATATTGCTTTCCTTCAGGGGACTTTTAATATTTTTGGAAAAGTCTTTATTTATTTTGGTTGCTGGCTTGCTTTTCCCACAGCAGGCTTGTGTTTTATCCTCAGCTATTCTACGTAGCAGATGTGAAAATAAGGACCGTGTCTGACACATGAGCTCTTTAAAGTTTGCAGTCTTCTTGTCTGTGGCTAAAAGAAGTAGGTCAATCTGAGTTTAGAGTTGTATTTTTGTCACCCTGGTCTTCATTGCCCCATCAGAGTCAAGTTTTAAAATAGGCTGAACAACGACATGACTGTCCATGACTGGACAAGAGGTTAACGTCATTCAGAAAGTTTTATGCTTGTTTGGTTTCATAAAAGGAAACCGAAGTTTTTTTTCCAAGATGTATTTTTCTTTAACCTTTCTAAAATTAGTAAGGGAAATTCATCATGTCCTCTAGGATCCTGCTAATAATATACAATACAATATTGTTAGATAATGTATTTGTTGAGAAAGTACTTTTGATGAGACAAGAACTGAACACGTTCCTGTAGTTGTTTCCATCTGATCTTTCTTTCATCCTTCTAGGAGCTCTCTTGAAGCAGAATCTCCCATAGCCCAATATTGTTCCTTACAACAACTTCCAGATGCTTGAGGAGGTTAAGAACCTATACTAAGAGGTTTATCAGAAAGTCTGATGTATCAATTATGATATATATATATATTTAATTTTTAATGGTAGAACCGTTATTCCTATGAAATTTTAAAGAATTTGGTGATAATCCGATCTAACCAAAACAGTTTAGGAAACTTCCAGGTCAGGTTTTGTTTATTTGGTAATTTTTGGATATTATCTACCTGGTGTCTTGACTGGACATCTAACCCTTCCTTAAGATCTGTCCCTGTGACAAAACTTTCCTAATGTATTCATGCGCTGCCAGAAAAAAACTAGTGTATACATGATAATTTCTCCTTCCCATCTGCAGATACGGAGACATGAAGGGATATGGGTTCTTTAGCTCATGTTGACAAAGTCAAGGAGAATGATAAAGCCCTAGAGCATGTATTTGGGCTTTGCTTGCATGGGAGGACAGAGGAGTCCTGTGTTCCATGGAGTTACACACACTGTGTACGACAGTAAATAACAGAGCAGTTCCCATTGGTGGTTGCCCTAGGTAACATCGCAACCTCCCTGTGATGGACTCCTACCACGTGTCTGTCCAGGGCTAGGTGGGTGAATCACCGTGAGGACAGATGGGGTGCCTGGATGACCAAAGGACAGACACGACATACACTAGCCCTCTGCAGGTGACTTCCCATCTTGACCACACTGAAGCGGAGGAAAGACTTGGAGTATTCTTCATGTTGTGGAATGCCTTAACTTTGTTCTGCTGAGGGCTTTCCATTTCCCTTGTGACCCCCCTCTGCCACATTCACCTATTCACCCTGGAGCTACTGTGGCATTTTTAACCCTTGCATACCTCACAGTGTTGTTGTTGCGTGTTGTTCTCATCGCCTTGCACTTGCAAAGCCTTAGACATATTGATTTAGTCAAGTTTCTCCTGGAAGCAGTTGTCACTGATGTGAGAATGATGGTTTTTTTTCCTCCCCCTTTTCTTGCCCTTTGTTTTATAACTTTCAGTATATAACTTTGCAGTCAAAGAAAAGAAGATTTAATGAATGACTGCAGTACATAATAACAATTTCAATAGCCAATAATCATTATGCAAAATATGTATGTGCGATGTTTAGTGTTTAATCAGTGTGCAACATATAATCAAAGTAGGATCATAGGCAGGAACATTAACTAGGAGATTCTGCAGGACATGATGGCTGAGGGAATATCTGCTGCACTGGAGAGGACATCCAGGAGACTCGCCCCTCGGGAGACATGGCTGTTTTTCTTCCTAGATAGCCACTGGGGACAGTTTTCACTTCTGCATTCTCTCTCTCTCTTGCTCTCTCTCTTTGTTTATCCCCTGAGAGTCACTTGACCATCAATGTATGCCATTAGCTAAAGAGCTCATGAGTAAAACTTTGTCCATGTAGGCCTCCCTCATCTCTTTGTGCAACACTCTGACCATCCCGGTAGGTTCAACCCAAGACAAAATCCAACAAGAACCTGTGAAACAAAAGATCCAGATAATCAGCCATTTCAGACCCAGGTGAAGGGTGAGCCAGGGGAATCTCCATGTGATTCTGATTCATTTGGACCTTGATTGAGACCGGAACAAAGCCCCAATCATATTCAATGTTAACCGCAGTTTATACCACTTTTTCATCTATCAAGTCTTAGGCTTTCATTTGTGCTTGTGATTCATGCTCCTGAGGATGTACAATTTGCAGGGCTTCTGAGTACACATCCTATGGAAAAAAAAAATACTTACTTTTTCCTCATTTTTAAAAAAACTGTGGTTAAGATGTGTATTGTAGGGTGCCCAATAGTTGTCAACGATTTTTTTCCTGTTATGCAAGATATATTCCTAACCTCTCTGAATCTATGGAAATGGCACTGTGTGCTAGAACTATTTATATCTCTGAACACATCATTTTTCTTATCAAGTTGTCATTGCATTTGCTGAGCTGCTTGACTGGTTATTGCAGACAGAGTAAAAATATTCAGCTGCAAGGTATGCCTTAAAGAAAAAGAAATACAAAAGCAATAATAGCAAGTGGGTCTAATATTCTTCACTTTTTGCCCTACTCCTGCTGATTACTGACAGTGCTGTTGTGTTTTTGAATATATAGTTAATTATATTTTTAATCTGCCATCTGTAGTGCGATGCGTTGTAACTTTTTTTGCCAATTAGGTTTTTTCCTTTGCAAACATATTCTACCGATGTGATCTTGACGGGTAGTCTTGTAGGGTGGTGATAACGATCTGCACATCAAATTGGCCACCCATTCATGAGCTATACTAGATGACACCTGAACTTTGATGTAGGTATTAACAATCTGTGTCCATATACTACCCTGTGGCTAACTGGAAAGAGAATATAAATTTGCAAGTACCAAAAGATCTGCTCCACAGATATTCCTTACTCACTCTCTTTTACATTGAGTTGATCATCAGAGAGAGCACAGTGAAAATTCTCTTAAACAGCCGTATTTGCACTTGCTATCACCATATGCTAAGTAGCTTGTGCAAATGTTACTCCTACGCTGAATAAATTGGCTGGATAATTATTGTGTTAACCATTTATGGTCTGAAATTTCATTATCTTTTTCATTCATTATCAAGTTCATGGTTCTTATTATTTGCTGGATATTTTGCTTCTTAGAAATCTCTTCCTGGGTCTGACACAGAAATTTGTGCCATGAGAAAATAATCGGTTTCAAAATGCATAACAGTAAAGATTTCAGTACTGAGATATGCAAAAAATTAGAATCATGCTCCAACTAAACTGTGTTATTTATACATTATTCATTAGCCACTCTGCTTTTGCTGCAAAATCTTTTGTCTTGCAAACCCAAGCAAATTCTACTAGGCGTTTTAGGTGTTTGCCAGATCCGTGAGATAACCATAGCTGTAGCAATCACAGGCCACAGCTGAGTTACACTTCAAAAGAGCCAAAAAAATATTGACTCTAATGAAAATATCAAGAGATCACTTTAGATTTGTTCTCACTGATCAGCATCTAGTCTGACATTTTACCAGACTTAGCTAATTGCTTATTCCATTAAAATCAATGGAAGTTTTGCCTTTGTGACCACCAAGATCAAGACTTGCCTATGAATTGCATTAGTGCTGTCTGGATTATAAATCTTTCCTGACAGGTGCACTACTATACAATATATCAGACATTGGTAGAATTTAAAACAAATAGTATCTTTTATTTTACCTCCTCATTACCTTATTAGTAAGCCTTGCAACTCGACTGTTGCCGTTTAAAAGTCTATCTTCCAACAACGCAACTGCTCTTGGTCGGGAGATAGAGCACTTCCCTTGTCACTCTTTTCCAATAATTAAACATAATTACTCTTAAAAGAAAATGTCTAACTCTAATTCGCTTTCCTCTGGTTGAAACTTTAAACTTAGTAGTTGTATCTTTGGGAGAATAAATAACCTTTTGGCACACAGCAGATTTTCCCCTCATGAAGCCTGGAGAAAAGGAGGCTTAGGGCAGACTTTATCACTCTCTACAACTACATGAAAGGAGGTTGTAGCGAGGTGGGTGTCAGTCTGTTCTCCCAAGTAGCAAGCAATAGGACAAGAGGGAATGGCCTCAAGTTGCACCAGGGGAGGTTTAGGCCGGATATTGGGAAAAAATTCTTTACAGAGAGGGTTGTAAAGCATTGGAAGAGGATGCTCAGGGCAGTGGTGAAGTCATCATCCCTGGAGACAAGTAGATATGGTGCTTAGGGACACAGTTTATTGGTGACCTGGCAGTGCTGGTTTAGCAGTTGGACTTCATGATCTTAAAGGTCTCTTCCAACCAAAACGATTCTGTCATTTTGTGAAGACAGTGCACATTGTAAAGAAGTTGCCTCTCGTTCTTGAGAAGCTAAACAAATCGAGTTCTTCAAGTCTTTTGGCGTGAGGCTTCACTAGCTCTTAAATCACTGTTGTTGATTTTTTTTTCAAAATAACAAGATAAGCAGCTGTGCTGTAGTAGTATTGGTTTCAGTGCAGAATCCTTGCAGATGCCACAAGTTAAGCTCTTGTTTACAGATCAAAAGACTGAATTAACAGATTGAGTCCAAGACTTGCCCCAATTGCACTAACTTGATAAATTCTTTCAACTCTTGGTCTCCGGGACACAGTTTTGTTTTGTTTTGCGTTTTTATAGGTATGCTCTTCATTGCCTGTTCCTCATTGTTTACCCCTGCATCTAAACCCCTTAGTGGGCTGTATTTCACTTGCAAACTGATCTGACATCATCACAATTTCCCACACGTTCAGTCATGATGTCACCTACTTTTTTCTTCTGAATTTTGTATGAAAATACTGAGTGGCATGAGGCTGCAAATCTGTTTCATCTCTTCTTCCTCCCCAGGCTGACAATAATTCTCCAATAAACTTCTTTCTGAGAAAAGACAGTTAGCTAGTTCTCAACCCACCTAATGTGCTTTCTTGACAACTTTTAACCAGAAGGTAGTGAAATGCTAAATCCCACACTCTTCAGAAGTCTAACTATGTTTGGAGTTATCAAGCCTGTCATTTCAAAAAATGAAATGTTTTGTTTTCATTGCTTTGATTTTCTTGCTGAAACAAATTGTATTTCCTGACATGAATCACCTTCCCAGCCTAATCATTTAGGAATTTATATAAAGATCAGCTGAATTTCCTTTAATTTTGTCTATGACAGATATCAGGCTAATTGTGTCCATAGTATCCTAGACTACCTTGCTTGGCCTCTCTGAATCAGAGCACAGTTGCTAGGATTTGTCCAGCTTGCTGGTGTTTTCCCTCTATCCCTATCTATCTCTGCTCTATATTAAAAATTCAGAGCATGAACTAGAGATGTCCTCCATCAGCTCACACCGAATCCATCCGTGCAAGTATCCTGGCCTGCTGATTTAAAATTATTTATCTCTGAGAGATGTTTAACATCCTCCACAGCTACTAATGGACTGGAAAATACTTTGTCATGTTTATATGATCCAAATACATCCTCCTGTTTCTTTCAAGATACAAAACAGAAATATTGACTAAACACATCTGTCATTAAAAGTTCTACCACCCCCTAAGCATCAGGGTTTTATTATAGCTATTATTTAGAACCTGCCTTATTCCAGCTAGTCAGAGATTGTGCTCTTTTGCTACCTTACTTTCCTACAACCTATAACTTCTCATTTTACTCAAGAGCTGTTGTTTCCCTTTTCTCTTTGTTATATATTATCTTTTAATTTCTAAGTGCTACTTCCAGTCTTTTGTTGAGCCTGGGAGGATTATAACTAACATTGTCCTCTCTTTTAGATGTGTATTTATGACATTTTAGGTACTTCAGTTCTTTTTAAAGAGTACTCAGATTTCATTTATTTCTTTCTAACCCTTTTCTCCTAATATATTTCATTTATTTCTCTACTCTAGGAAAGTAGCCTTATATACTTGTTTTGACTGACAAAATATGCATGGATGGAGGAGAGGTGACACTGGCCTGTTGTCCTGCAAGTACTTCCTAGTCTGGGGTGTATATCAGGTCTCTTAATAATGGAGAATTTACACCACTCCTTAGTGGATAAGTGTGTAAATGGATCTACAGAGGAAATGATGTAGTTTGAGGGAAGATACTCTAGATCTTAACAGATCCTCTCCCTCCCATCTAGAATGTGCCCATTGGGGTGCACTCCGTTTCAGCCGTGAAACAAGGGGTAGTTGTGAAGCTCTCGGACTTAGATTAGATTCAGAAGTTAATTGGGGAGATGGTGTATTTGGTTGTTTATCCCAGTTCACAGAATGTATAACCTTGTTTCAGGAGGCAAACAACAGCTTACAGCACACTCATTAATTCCTTTTTATCCAGAAAAATAAATTAAAACCCCTGAAACTGGACAAAATACTTTTGAGCATGGGTCTTTTTTCATTGTTAAAAAAAAAAAGTCTATTACGGTTTAAAATTGTACATGTTTTACTTCTGCCTATCTGAAACTAGCCACATTTATTTTCAACAAAGAATTTGTCTTACACTGAGCATGAAAGCAGTGCATTACCCACTTATCCTCTCCTTGCAAGCTTTGGATGAGGTGTGTTTACTGTGACTTCTATGAGGAATTGGCCAAGATATGATGGTTTGGTTCTGAATCAGCCACAGATCATTAATTTTTTTTTTTTGCTTGTAAATAGAAAAGTCATTGCCTTCAGTAAGGCATTGACTTATTCAGTATCTGCCTATGTAATCTTCCTATATTTGCTTCTTTCATTCTTCTTTTTTACATTTCTGCTACTGTTATTTATGGTCAGTTACTATCTTATTAGCTTGTTAGAACAGGGGGTTTATCTTCTTATGTATTTGTATAGCACCTACAATGACAAGAACCATGATTCTGACATACTGTATAAATAACAGCAGGGACCCTTGCTGTGGAGATTATAATTATTGCTTAAGGCCTTTAAAAGGAGGCTTTGGTGGGATCTCATTGCTCTCTACAGCTTCCTGAGAAAGGACAGTGGAGAAGGAGGTGCTGATCTCTTCTCGTTGATACCCAGTGATAGGACATGTGAGAATGGTTCAAAGTCGCACCGGAGGAAGTTTAGACTGGACATTAGGAAGCATTTCTTTACCAAGAGTGTAGTCAAACACTGAACTGGCTTTCTGAAGAGGTGGTCGATGCTCCAAGCCTGTCAGTGTTTAAGAGGCATTTGGACAATACCCTTAATAACATGCTTTAACTTCTGGTCAGCCCTGGTGTGGTCAGACAGTTGGACTAGATGGTTGTTGAGGTCCCTTCCAACTGAAACAGTATTCTATTCTATTCTATTCTATTCTATTCTATTCTATTCTATTCTATTCTATTCTATTCTATTCTATTCTATTCCATTCTATTCTATTCTATTCTATTCTATTCTATTCTATTCTATTCTATTCTATTCTATTCTATTCTATCCTATCCTATTCTATTCTATTCTATTCTATTCTATTCTATTCTATTCTATTCTATTCTATTCTATTCTATTCTATTCTATTCTATTCTATTCTATTCCATTCTATTCTACTCCATTCCATTCCATTCCATTCCATTCCATTCCATTCCAAATATATACCAAAGCTATACTTGGCCACCCATAATATGGATCGGTTTGTCTCCAGTTTCTTTAAATGGTGAATCCAAAGCATACCACTGATTCCAACAAGATTTGGGTCAAGTCCTGTAGAAATACACTGAATGAGGGTATTAACAAATGGCAGTCCTGATCCAGTGTGTCTCCCTCTCCTCCAAGCACTTGTTCCACATGACGTTGTTTCCATTAGGAGGGCCGAAGTAAGAAAAATTCCTAACAGTCATCAAAGAACTTTCCAGATTTCTTTGCAGAGGCGGCAGAAAATGTGCCATTTCAGTTTATTAACCTCTCTTTGATGCGGCCTTGAGAACAAACTCTCGTAACAGTCTTTGCACAGGGTCTGACCCTACATCTCCCAACACTGTCAGGAGCTCTCTTCCTACCTGTTCCCCAACAGACAAAATCCTGATGCCTGGCCCGTCCATTCCTTCGCCATCAGGCATCTTGTCAGGAATAAAATAACAGCTCACAGCAACACCTGTCTTACCAGGAACCGAATCTCAGTCACTGAGATGTCTCTGAGTCTGCGATCTATGAAAAAGTGAACAGGCATTGTTAAAAAACAACCAATTTTGCTTTAAACTACTGGTATGATATTCAGCTGATTTTGGGAGTATGTTATTGAAGTCAGAAGGTCTATGAATTTTGCAAATCTCACAAAGTATTCCCTAGTCCCACAGCATGTTTACAAATCTCAAAACAAGTTCACCAATTAAGTCAACGAATCCTGAACTAGAAACTCCAACACTTTCACTTGCAAATCCTGACTTTCTTTTTACAATACAGGGATGAGGAAGGATTTACAAAGCCCGTACTGTCAAGAACTGAAGAAATTTTGAATCTCAATATGCCTTGTGGCTATGTTGGAAGGAATGAGCAAGCAGAAAGTTACTGACGATCTCAAAAATCCAAAGAGTAAAATCCGTCCAGTAGAAAGGAAAAGGAACTGAGGAAGAATCAGAACATTGCCCATGAGGTTTTGTCCTACCAATAATGAAAGTAATTATCTGTCGACTCATTGGTTAGAGAAAGATCAAGGAAGAATGGTATAGATATCCTTAAAGCTGTTGAAACTGATGCTGTTATTTCCCACAAATTAGAACAGAACAGAACAGAACAGAACAGAATAGAATAGAATAGAATAGAATAGAATAGAATAGAATAGAATAGAATAGAATAGAATAGAATAGAATAGAATAGAAGTAGTTGCGGCGGGAAGTGACCTACAACAACCATCTAGTCCAACTGCCTGACCAATTCAGTGTCAAGTGAACATTGAAACGTATTATTGTTCAGGGAATTGTCTGAATGCCTCTTAAACTTAACAGAAGGGATGTTAAGCATCACACTTTTGGGTGTATTTGTCTACTGAATCGGCAAAATATACAGTCTCAAAGGATCTCTAAATCAGAATCCTGAACCACAGAAAACATCTTTTCCCCACGTTATTGCTAATTTGAATGGCGGTAGTATGCAACATTCAGTTTACTTTTACACTTGATGATTATTGTTATGTATTTCAGTAAATACACATTAAATTGTGCGTACTTTTGATCCTTGTCCTATTTCTAAATGTTTTGCTGTTTCTTTCCCAGCAAATTTTCCTAAACTTCCAATTAGTAGACATAGTTCATAAAGCATGAAGCAAATTTTATACTTATTCACTTGAATCTGCACAAAAGCCATGAAAAGAATCTATGTCTGCCTAATTTTATGAGTTTCTAGTGAACCTATTCATACATTTTCAGGTATATTCAGTACAGATACGCACTCCTCATTTTAAATCATCTGTGTAATGATGCCACAGATTCCATAGACTCTGCTTGGATGACTCCACAAATGTGTGTAGCACCATTCAAGATGCCTCAGATATCCTTCCTGACTTCCCACTTCTGCTGCAGAAGGATATGGGGCTCCTCAGTGACGAATTTCTTCCTTTTATCTGATCTAAATCTATCCTCTTTCAGTTTAAAGCCATTGCCTTGTCCTATCACTACATACCCTTATAAAAAGTCCCTCTCCAACTTTCCCGTAGGCGCCCTTTAGGTGCTGGAACGCTGCTGTAAGTACAAGATACAAGTGGCAATCTGTAGCATAAGCTTAAAAAAGAAATATGATTTATTTCCTTAGACTCTATCACCTACCGTTCTGGTAACTCTTAAAGTATTCCTTTAGGGAAGAGAGCTGTAATTTACTCTTGTAAAAGCATTTCTTCCCTTGTATTGTACAATAATCTTTAGACATTCTCAGCAAGATTAAATAAATGTTACTTTTAATAATGAATGAGTAAGTACCAACATGGTAAAAATCAAGGTAACTGATGTATTATTCAAGCACATGATCCACAGTTATTTGAAGTCAATCAGCTTATTGATCTTATCTAGTTCAATGGCTTTGGATCAAACTCTAGTATTTACAGGAGCTTTCATTCGCAAGGCATTTAGAAACAAGTTCAGATAAGAATTTGCAAGTGGCAAGCATGTTCAGCCTACTGATAAATTAAAGTGAACAGACAATGCATAAATAAACACTTATAGGTCAATGTTTATCATATTACATAATGTAACTTTGCAGAATTTTTAGTGAACAGAATTTCCATCACAGCTATATCATTTTTAAAATGTTTTTACTTACTGCCTAATATCCAAAGCAGCAGGGAATTAAACAGCAGTAGCAAAAGAAAATGTTGTTATTTGATTAAAGAAAATTATCTTCTAAGAATTTTTTTATGTTTCCACAACGTTCCTACTGGCATTATGTTACGCTGAAAATGTAAGAGTGAAGTAAGCATTTTACTGAACAGCATTAGATGGCAGTCTTGGATGTACTGTACAATAAGCATGGAATGCAGCAGAGTTCAGACAAGTGGTATGCAGGATTAAAAGCTGCTTCTGCGCTAGTACTTGTCATCCTCGTTTAAATGGGTTTAGATCTCATAACTTCTGTCATAACAAAGCTCTGGTCTGAATAGCACAATAGGAAGGATTAGAACAGAATTTTTTCAGACCCATTGGAAAAATATTCTTTAGAAAAATGAGGATACTGCTTTTTTTATTTATGTATTGTTATTTGAGTAAATGGCTGTAGGTACTTTTCATGTGTTTTTCTCTAACTTTCTTTGCTTTTGTAAATTGCCATATATTCTCTTAAGGCCTTCAGAGACTTTGCTGCTACAGCCCCCAACAAAATCCGATAAACATCAGCTGTGTTGCATCAGCCCATTGAAACTGGCTGTTTCCTTTGAAATTGTTTTCCTCAAAGTGGTTCATAGGCCCCAAACCTGAGATACAAAAAAAAAAAAAAATGACATTCAGAGTATAGATGAAGAGAGCAAAGGCAGCCTCACATCACAATTTGTGTGTGTGTGTGCAGACTCCTTCAATAATGGCAGCTGCCAATGTCTGTTCTAGCATCTGGTCATCACATACGGTTTCTGGCCATAGCTCCTTATCCTTGGCTGGTCTCCTTGCAATAGCCACTTTGAACGCTGGTGGACTGTCAAGCTTGCATCCTGAGGTTGCTTATACATACAATATGTTCACGTCTGAAGGTAGCAACGATTATCTGCTCTGCATATTCTTTGATGTAATTCAGGCTCAATGTGTGGATCGTTCACTCCTCCATATTTTTCAGGTACTTGAACTGCCTGCTGGATAATGTCTCTAGAAAATACTGTCACTTGGAATACAGTTTTGTCATGTGTTTGCTGAGATCAGATTTACAGGTGTATAGGATGGAAATAGGCATCAGATTGCCACCATGAGTCAGTGACCTGATGCTTAGTGCAATACTAAGTAAGGTTTTGAAGTAAATGTGGTCATCCATGTAGACTTCAGCTCTCACCGTGGAGTGGAGTTGGACTGTGTAACCTGGAATCCTTATGGATGAAACTCAACTGAAGAATGAGCTCCAGCAATTACCTGCTGTGCTCAAACTGCCTGGAGGCATTCAGTCCTTCAGACCAGGCTAAATACTCATAATACAGACATGACTGCACAAGTAAAAGAAGATGAAGAAAAAAATGACAAATTTATCACAATGAGCTTGGGTCACTTTTAAAGAGTGGGTAGCTTATTTATATTTGGTACAAAAGAACTTATGTATTTTCTTATAATTTTAATAGCATTAATATTATTAGTTATAATATCTCCTATGTAGAGCTCAGTAGATCTCACAGTGTTTTACAAAATAGGATCCTGTCATTATTCCTATATACAACTACCAAAAGCAGGCACAGAATAGATTAAGTGACTTCAGAAATGTGTTCTTGCAGGCCTTTATTAGAGCCAAAAATAAACCCAAGACCAATGCAATCCAGTACACTATTAGTAGGGTATGATCTCTTCTGGCACAAATAATTTGCCTGGTCTACACAATATAAAATACTTCTTGTTGGGACTTAATATTTTTTCTTGTTAGTGGAGGAAATATTATTTGTATGGGGCAAACTGTGTTGTTATAATGCACAATGTAAAGTTGTATATAGAAATCCAGATCTGACTGCATCCTGAAATCAAGTCATTGGATCATGGAATCGTAGAATCGTAGAATCTTAGAGACTGTTTTGGGTTGGAAGAGATCTTTAAAGCTCGTCTAGTCCAATCCCCCAGAGTGAGCAGGGACATCTGCAACTAGAGCAGGTTGCTCAGAGCCTCAAACAACTTGACCTGGGATGTTTCCAGGGATGGGGCTTCTACCACCTCTCTGGGCAACTTGGGCCAGTGTCTCACCATTCTCAGTGTAAACTATTTCTTCCTTAGATCTAGACTAAAGCTCCCCTCTTTTAGTTTAAACCATCACCCCTTGTCCTATTACAACAAGTCCTGCTAAAAAGTTTGTCCCCATTTTTCTACACCCCCTTTAAGCACTGAAAGGCCACACTAATGTCTCCCTGGAGCCTTCTCTTCTCCAGGCTGAACACCCCCCACTCTCTCATCCTGTCCTCACAGCAGAGGGGTTCCAGCCCACCGATCATTTTTGTGACCTCTTCTGGATCCACTCCAATGGGTCCATGTCTATCCTGTGCTGGTATATCTTGTTCTTACTAACAAGGCAGATTGGATATATTTGCACAGTATGAGGCAGATGTAATAAGATAATCCTGAAGCCCACTCATTGTTGAAGGAAGCAAGACTGATCCCAGGTGCCCACATATCCATCTACAGCTTGACTTCTGATTGACTGATGTTTTGGCTATCTTGTTAAGACAACACCTTACATGGTTATAAAATAAAAGAAACACAAAAAAATCCAGATTTTAAGTACCCAGAGAAGTTAAAACGTTAATAATCCAGTTAATAGTCTCTGTGGTTCACTTTTCCTTTCTCTTAAAAGTGGAACAACGACTCCTATCTTTATAAAGAACTTGGAAACTTTTAGTTAGGAAGTGCTGAATAACAGCTAGATACCATTTTTGTAAATGAAAAATTACATGAGCCTAAAATTTCTTAGAAAATGTTGTTAAAACAGTATGTTTAAATTAAGAAACTTTAAAAAGCACTCAGGAGTGACCCTTTGCAAAATAAACTCTTCTTCAAGAGAGTAAAGGCTTGATGCTCAAAATCAGATGGATGCTCAAAACTTACAGTGATTGTGTCACATTTAGGTTCAGAAATACATGCGAAGCCTGTTCTCTGAAACTGTAGTTCAGCTTTGACTGAAATATTGTAACTCTGGCAAATGCAGGGAATCACTTATTTTTGGATACAACCTCTTGTTTTTTTGCAGAGGTGGAGAGCAGTTTTTCAGATGGAGTTTTTGTTTAATTTCTTAACAGGGAGAAGGTGAAATTCATGGTATCACAGAACCTCTATGACTTCCTGAATTTTGTGTGGGTTTCTTTTCTTCCTTCATTCCCCTCCTTACTGTATTATCAAATAGTTTCATGCATTTGTCATGTTCCAGTGCTCTGCAAGGGTTGATCCAAACTTCACTTTAGAATACTTTTACCATGGATACCAAGAGCTCTCAAATGAACCATCCACAGGCTACCTGCTCCCAGTGAAAATACAGGTAAGTATCTTTTGAGGACAGTCAGCTTTTTAGATGGCTGAACATTCTGCATTGCATGGAAAACAACATCTAATCTTAGTGGAGCAATCCTGTGTGATTTTAGGCATAGAAATAAATAAGAAGGGAAGCTGAGAAGGGAAAATCTTGGTCAGTGATATAGTAATTAGGTCGACATGATCATAGAGGAGACTGTGCAATAGAAAATCTGATCAGAAAATACAAAAGCCAAGCAAGGTGTCCATAGACTAGGCACTAACAGTACTTATGGTCTGACTCACTTGTTACCCAACACAGGGCAGAACAGTAGTTGAAAATAGATCAGTTAAAACAGTTAAAAGTTCAATCCTGTTTCACAAGTAGTTTTGCTGTAACATAAAGATGTGTGTTTCTCTGAGCTACACTTACCTTTAATAGATTGGGTTTATTTTCTTAGATTTCTAATTTAAACTTTTTATAGGTTTCATCTGAAAGAAAAAAAAAAAAAGAAGTACTATTGTTGTCTAAATTTTCTGCACCCAAAAAGTTCTTGAGAAGCAAGGAAGGGAAATTATTTTCCATTTCCTACACAGAGACAAGTATCTAACTCCGGTTTCCGTAAGTTTATTACCTTCATGGATAGAGCAGTATGTAAGAAAAGTTTCCTATCCCTCAATTACAGTCTGTAGATATGTAGCAGGAGCATGTGATTCAACTTTCTGATTACTTTTTGAATGTGGGAGAAACATAAGGTGGGAGTTACCGGGTTTAACTTTAGATGCGTACATTTGCATTAGCTGTTCGAACAGCTTCTGTAGTCAACAGACAAAAGTAAGAAGTTCTGGGCATGTTTTGTCTTATCCTAAAGTACACCTCTGAAGTAGACCCTTAAAGTGCCTGTTTGTCTACCTGTATGAACAGTAAAGTTTGATTGTCTCCAACCTAGACACCTACGTAATAGACAGCTGATGCTACCTGAGGTTAATTCTACTCATGAATGACCTGATATCCTGGTTTGAGTTAGAGCAGAACTAATTCTGTTCAGTAATTTTACTTTTCAGCTCAGTCTCTTCAAAATAACTGCACTTTCTGAAGTTACTGGCACATTTTGAGGCAGTGTCTGCTTCTAGCAGTGGTAACACTTGATGTTTACCGTTACTACCAGGGATTAGGATGAAGAAATGCTCTTATACTTTCTGCTGTGAAGACCAAGGTCACTGCTAATCTTGTATCCTATGTTGGGGGTGCAGTAAGTAAGAGGCCGCACCTGTGGGAAGGAACGGACAGGACAGGTGACCCTACACTGACCAACAAGGTGTTCCGTCCCATATAAATTATATTTGATACAAAGCTGAGATATCACAAGGGTCAAACTCTTTTCTTCAATGGTCGACATCCAAGGAAGACTCTGTCTGTTCTGCCTTCAATCTCAATTCGTGTGTTCCTGAATCCAGTTTCAAAATCAAGCTCCTGAATCCCGTTCCTGTCTGACACTGAGTCCAGTCTGGGACTTCCCCAGTGCCTGCCCTGCAGTATCAGAGGTGACGGTGACGTGGTTGCCATCAGAGGGGTTGGGCTCAGAATCGGTTTTGTATATATTTGTATATTTATCCTTTTACTGTTATTATTCTCATTAAAGCAATTTTCGTTTTGTTTTCCAATCTATAAGTCTCCCTTATACCTTTTCTCTTTCCCCTTTGGGAAGGGGGAGGAGTTAACAGACAGCATCAGTCATTTGCCTAGTGGCCAGCCCAGCCCTAGCACTTGGCACCTAACCCTGAAGCTACAGTGGGATGGCATGTTATTTCTGGACCAAAATAAATCCATTAGGCACCCAAGGTTTTTTTCCTCATTGAAATTGGCATGTTCTATGAAGGAAATTTTAGTTTTGATGAACTAGCACTTTCCAGCATAGTTTTTCTTTTATTTGACAAAAAAGAAAAAATTTATTTTAATCTCCCAACAAATATCAAAACACAAGAGTGACTCATTCTCAATGGACTGCCCAGCTCCAGTGTTTATATGCACTCTAATTTGGTGAATTACTGAATTCTGTGTGGTTATCTGGAGGTTGGCATGGTCCTATATCTAGAAGTTAATGAAGAACTTTCAGAAATGTATACAATTTTATTAGGGTGGGTCACATATTTTACTTCCCAGATGACAAGTTTTGTTTTCAGCAAATAAATATATTTATAGAAATGTTCTTACCTTTAAAAAAATCC
Source organism: Bucorvus abyssinicus (assembly GCA_009769605.1). Taxonomy (NCBI): domain Eukaryota; kingdom Metazoa; phylum Chordata; class Aves; order Bucerotiformes; family Bucorvidae; genus Bucorvus; species Bucorvus abyssinicus. The sequence continues at coordinate 5,397,344 of CM020025.1, forward strand.
ATCATTAACAAAAAATAATTTTCTTTTTAACAAATACTGAAAGGTGTTGGTTTCTATTTTCTGTAAGCACGTATAAGGTCATGTCCTTAAATAACTGATAACTTCCAGAAAAATAGAAAAAAAAAAATCTAGCTCTTATGTTGTAGTTATTTTTACATCTTCTGAATTTCATTTGCAACTTAATTTAGATTAAGACTAAAAATACTGGTAACATTCTTTGTAAGCTCTTGCAAGCATTGATAATGCTCTAAAATTCTGTGGAAATGTTCCATACTTTATGGGGTTTTTAAAATAGAAATTAACTGAATTCAAATTAATCCTAAAAATTACTGCAGATCCTATAGAAGGGAGACAAAACCAGTAAGGTAACTAATGTGAGTTACCCTCAGTTTAAAAATTAGATGAGAGAATGTAGAAAATGGACCTTAACCTCATAAATAACCAAAGAAGTTTCAAAAAATAATCCGTGGGCACCAGGCAATAGAGCATCTGGTATTCAAATGACGTGCAAAGAGTTTCTGTTTCGTTTGTTTATTTTGTCGTAGGTCCATGGTTGAGTTTATGGGTTGCAGCTAAGGTCTGTACAGACCTGTTTTCACCCAGATTCTTAGACAGGTAAATCTCATACATACATATTAGAAAAAAAAAAAATGCTTTAGGAGAGAAGGAAAACCCAAATAAACAGAACATAGAGTTAGATAATCCCCATAGATATGCTAAAGCTTTTAGGATTCATGAACAATAGAATTTTGTAACAATTCTTCATTTGCATTGTATAAACTGCAGTCTTTGCTTTGTTGGCAGAAACACTTTATATTCATGAACTATGTTTAGTTTAGTACTGCTTAGAATTTCCTTTATCGCTCTAAATGCCAATAGAATGGAAAGACAAAGTAGTGATATTAGGCTAACACAACACACAAGCTCTTGTTTTGATTACACATCTGTCTGCTAACCATTATGTTTGCCCACCCAAGTACTTTCTGCCTGTTTTACTTTGCACAGTCTTGAGGAGCAGCCAAAACAGCCAGTAATATTTCAAAGCTGCTCATAGTGCTGACACTGGAAAAGGAAAGCTTATGTAGGAAACAGCAGCAGTGTACTCGAGAGGGGGGAGGCAGACAGCTACAGCGTCAATTCTTATTCATAATGGCTTTTAAGGAGTAGAATAAAGGCTCATGACTATAACAGGGCTTTTTTACAAAATCATTTTCCAGTTTCATATAGGCTGGTGGCCTGATTTTCAGACTCTCACCCTGGTAGGTTTGGAGAAGGTGCTTAAATGTATTATGACCATATTAGAAATGCTGCCATTAATTTCTCCTTTGAAAGCATGATGTAGATGTTTGTGGGGGAATAAATCCTCTCCCTGTCATTGGTAGGCTCACTATATTCTCACTGAAATTTTCTAACCTGAGCCCTCCAAATTAGATATCAAATTTTGTAAGTCATGTAATAAAAGAATCTGGAATATTCTGAGATGCTGAACAATTCCAGCTCTTGATGACAAAAGAGCTCAGATCTGTTACAGATGATGCTAAGCAGAGAAGTGTGAAGAGCTGATTATTTCTGCTAATAGAATCATCTTTTACAGCATGAAACACTTGGCTTTGTTTTGTGGAGGTTCTTAATCCATTACTTAAAATTAAATTTAAGTAACTATGTAGATTATGTAGATAGATACTATTCGTACTATTCATGTCTTTTTTTTTTTTTTTTGGTTGAAATTCTTTGCCGGAGTCAATTAAAAAAATGGAAGAAGTTCATGTTAACTTTTTTCGGGCAAACAAATTCTTTGTTGAAAGTATATTGACTCATTCCCATCCTGTTTGGAAATTACTTTCCATCATCTACTTGAACACATTTTAATTCATCTAAAAATAATCCATTTACTCTTCTGAAACTCAGAGCAATGTAGGTATTAAGGATGACTGAGTAAAGCCCTCATACGGAACTGCAAAATTGTTAAGCTGTACTTGAGTCAGACGTATACTTATGTCATTAACCTTTTTTTAAGGTTTCCCCCTCCTCCAGTCTAGCCGTGAGACCTCCATGCTGGCTTTCAAGGCAAAGCTAACATTCTCATGTATTTATAGTCTTCCAAGAATTTGGACTTAATGGCATTGCTAGAAGATTGGTCTTTCAGACCTCAGACTTGAGGCTGCAATACCAGATTGTCAACTGGTCTAACGATTCCACTTGAGACCTACAGTGAAGGTAACGTTGTAGGTGTGATTAGCTAATGGAAACAAAAAGATCATGATGCTTTTGCAAACCTGGCTACTGTTTGACTGAGAGTGAATTATTTTAGAATTCGGCAATAGATAGTATTTTTCTTAACCTTCAGCAGGCATGCCCTGATCCTGTTGCCCCTGCAGTTAACAAAGGTGTGAGAGCACATTTACAATTGCCTCGTATGTTCATTATTCATTTAACATTACGCCTACCCCAGTACTTTTTCCCCTATACAAAGCAAGTCCTTGTTGGAAAAATGCTGAAGTGTAAATTGAGTGACATGCAGAAGCTTTTGCTATCGTGTGACCCCCTGACACTCAGTAATGAAACCAGTCTCTGGAGTTTGTATAAAAAGAATGTTCAATTTTCAGGGAAATGTCAGTAAGATTATTTTCTTTTTTTTTTTTTTATTTTTTTTATTTTTATTTTGGTTAGGTTTTATCACTGTTTAGGTCCAATGTGTGTTTCAGGAGCTGTATATTTAGGTAACAATGAACAATTCTGAAATAAATGTACCGAAGTTTTGACATTTTTTCTTATCTTTTAAATAATTTTCCTTGTAGATAGGTATGAGGGGGGGAAAGGGTAAAAGAAATACATGTAAACAATAAAAATGTCTCTCTAGGAGCCATAAACTGACATTTTGCACATGCACAATACCAACCTATGTGCACTTTCAGGCTGAGGAACACATCTTTGTAACTCAGAGGAAATCACAAATACTTGGGATCTGAATTAAGGCTACATCCACACAGAACCAGCAAAACAAACCCAGCTGCACAAGATTCATATAGAGCTATGAAAATGAAATGAATCTTTAGTTGTAGTGCTGAGTCTGGACTGATTTCCAGTGGCACTTTAGCCATCTTTTATGATCTAATCATGATGGTTAAAGCCTGCTCAAATTGGTCTTTTTTTGGTGTGGGGGCTGAACAGAGAAAGGGGAGGGAAGGGGACATGGACTAGGGAAACCTGTATTCAGTTTGGGTTTGTCATTGTTTCTGATTGAAGAAGAATCTGACATATATAACTGCTCTGCAAAAACCACGTGCGATGTTAGTTAGTTGTAAAAATGAAAGAAAATTGAAGCCAAATATCATCATGGTCTGCTGGCAAAGGCAGTCTCGCGGCTGAACAACACAGTGGGTTCAACTTTCCATCAGACAGGTGAAGAAAACAGCTCAGATCTCTTGGGTACATGTCCACTATGATGTATTTTGTCCACTTGCGGGAAGATACTGTCCTTTTTGGTTTCATCTACAGATGATGTCCTACTAAGTACAAATTAAATATTCATTAGCATTGATACCAAAATACAGGTGCCCCACTTCTAGAGCATAGGTCCTGATTACTCGATTAAGGAGTAATTCTTTTTGTCTCAAAAGACTTTTAAGCATTTAAAGCAAAGTAGAACAGTACTATCAGGAAGAGCTGAGGAAGAATGACCTTGGATCATCCCTGTGTCCGGATAATTCTCCTGAGAAATCAAATACCTGCATTCTAGCCTATTTTCCAGAGGAGTACAAAGGTTTTAATAAAACGGAGCAATGTCAACAGGAGGCTGAGCATATCCCTCGTTAGAACAGTCTTTTGCATAGTAGCTATAGCATATGCTCATTGAAATGTCTTCAGATAGAGGGATGTCTAAACTGTAAGACATCATTGGACCAATTAATTCTATTTTTAAAACGTACCTTATCACACCTGAAGTTGAAAAGAGCTTCAAGACTGTTTTGTTTTAACAGGAGGAGGAAAGATGCTATGTGAAAAGCAAAGCCTCCGGACCTAATGATTGTAATACAAGTTGTATTTATTACATATATTGTTTAGAGTCCCTTTGCTGGTACATGGAGACATGAGGAATGGAATCCTGGTCTCATCTCTAACTTCATAGGCACTTCCATAGCTTGACTTAGGTGATCTCTCTTAGATCACTAAATCGTAACGACATGAACTGAAGCCTTTCACTGCATGTCCCGCTTGATTACTCAGAGTTGAGACTGTTGCACTAGATATTGGGGAAAATGAATCTGTGCAGTAAATGTACACTTCTGAATCCCACAGCCACTAACGTGTCCACAGGGTTTTATCCAACCTTTGTATTCATCTTTCCTTCCATGAGGAATCATTCAAAGCTGACTGGAAAATGACTTCTCCCCTATACACACTTTGGAGGTCTGTCTAGTCCCTCCAGGTTTCTGTTACCTTGGGCAGTTTCCTGTTGTTGACTGAAGGTCATTATGCCTAACATCCACTTAATACCTTACATATCTGAAGTTCAGTGTAACAAGAGCTGGATCAATATAAAAACATAAACTGAAACAGATGAAGACATGATGTTTCTTGCAGGGAATCATGGGCAAAGAGAGGATTATGTAAACTGGACAGAGTAGCCAAAAGAAAACATGACAAAGGAGAGAGAAAACTGCTGGATAAACAACCTTGCTGTCTTAAGAGTTGGGTAAGGTAATAGATATGCTGCCAATCGGAAAAATAACCTTCCCAGCTCTGGGTTAATGACACCCAAGGGCAAAAAGATAAGTTGTCGAGGGTTAAGGCTGGGCTGGCCACTAGATGAATGACAGATGCTCTCTATTAACCCCTCTCCCTTCCCAAAGAGGAAGAAAAGAGAAACAAGGAAGAGAAATTATGGATTGGAAACCAAAACTAAAACTGCTTTAATGAGAATAATAACAATATCGAACCCAAACCCCTTGTTGGCAATCACATCACCATCACCATCACCACTGATGCTGTGGGCAGGCACTGGGGAAGTCCCAGACTGGACTCAGCATCAGACAGGAACCAGATTCAGGAGCTGGATTCTGGAACTGGATTCAGGAACACATGGATTGAGATCAAAAGCACAATAGACAGAGTCCTCCTCGGACACCGGCCATTGAAGAACAGAGCTTAATCCTTGTGATAAGAATATGGCGTATATGGGACGGAACAATTTATTGGTCAGTTTAGGGTCATCTGTCCTGTCCGCTCCTCCCCGCAGGCGCGGCTTGTAACTCACTGCGCCTTAACATGGTGTCACAGTTTGAAATTAGAAAGGTTGGAATTCCAAAAGGTATGTGACTTTCTGTAGCCTTGGGGAGAATGTGAACACACCCAAGGGTTACACAAAAGAGTTTAAAGTGATTCAGTTGGGCTTGGCTGGTCTTGCCCTGGGTTTAGGTAAAGAAAACAAGTGAAACACAAGTTTTAAATTAAAGGGATGGAACAAAATTGGTTAAATGCTCAAAACATTTAAAATCATAAATCAATCATATAGATCTAAACAGGACAGGTTGATAAAAGAGAGACATAAAAGAGAGGTGTCAATAAATACATAAATAAGTATATACAAGTAAATATACATTCTCTCCCATTGAATCCACATCCCCACTTAACAAACAAAGCCCTCGCCATGTCACTGCCACCCGAGAGGGGGAGAAAAGGGGGCTGAAGGGAAGAGAGAGTCACGGTATTCTTAACCTTGGAGGTTTCAGTCCAGAAATGAACTGTTCGGCAAACTTTCGCAAAAAGTCTTTTCCTCTCACGCCCTGTAGGAGACAGCTTGGCGACTGCTGTTCCACAGTCCGTGGGCAGGGGTGTCAGGTGACAGTCCAGCGTGGTGTCTGCCCTGGCAGGATGACTTCATCACCTGACTTCATCAGGCTTACGAAGATGGTCTGCTCTCTCGTCCCTCGGCAGTGGATCACCTCGATACTCGAGGGCAGGGATGACTTGCGTGCCCCTTCCACCCCCCTCGAGGAAACAGGAGACTTAAATGCGAAAGAGTCTTTTACTGCCATGTGGAGGAACTGTGTTTTTCTCTCTTGGTGTGATCTTTCTCTCTGGTCCTGGGCAGAAAATCAAATGGGCACGTGTCGAGGGAGTGTCGCAGACTAGGCTTTTTATATGCTTAGTCACAGAGGCGCTTGAATGACATGCTTCAGCTCCAATCAGAAGCCGAGAGGGTTGTGGCATCCTTTCCCTGACAAAAGTCGCAGGAATGTTTTTGTGTTCTTAGGGAAAAGAAGCGGCAGGGGTCTCTTAACCAATTACACGTGGTACACAAGATTAGCAGGGACCTTGGTCTTCACAGGGGAAAGTATATACAAGCGCGTTTCTTCATCACAATCCCTGGCAGTAACTGTAAACATCAAGCGCTGTCACTTCTAGAAGCTGACGTTGTCTGCAGAAATATGCCGTTAACTTCAGAAAGTGCCATCACTTAGAAGAGAGTGAGCTGAAGACTAAAACCACTGAACAGAATTAGTTCTGTTCTAACTCAAACCAGCACATAAGTGTGTTCAGTATTTAATTTAATTTAAATCTTGGCCACTGCTATAATCCCTATGAGATGTATCGCATTAGTTGGAAGAGATTGTGGGCTTTAAATTATGTGCACACATGTGTTCCTGAGAAGAAACAGATTTAAAGTTGTGCATAACTAGGTGGTAAACCAGGAGCTGGTAGACAGCAATAAGAACATCTTGTTTAGCTCTCTGTGCTTCAGAAATAATACAGTGCATTTACAGTATGACCTCAAATCACTGGAATCAAAGCGGATGCGACTAACAGCAGCACACACTGGAACTATCCATTAAGCGTTGATTAAAACTCATTTAAGTCACAAAACTCTGGTTAGCACCAAGTTTCAAGCTGTCAGCAAATTGATTAAGAAAATGCCCTTCACTTCGTTGTGATATTTCAATGCATTTCACAGAGAGGCGTTCACAGAAGAACTCATGCAGTTGTTACACGCTGAGATTCTCAGCGATACAGAAAGTTGTGGATGCTCTGTGTTGCTGTGCAGTACGCGTCACAAGAACGAGTAAGCAGTACAAATCTATGCCACTCAAGTTGCATATTATATCATCTTGTCACCTCAGATTGTCTCACTGCATCTTGGTAGTCAGGATCAAGTAAATATAAAGTATTTATAACTCTATTTAACACTATTTCGGGTTTTTAACGCTATTTCCTTTTGCGGAGAGAAAGTAGATTCCATTCAAGACAGCATATCGTAGTTTCATTACTTCGAACTAATTATTCCTGAAATCCTGAGTGCCTTAGACTTCTATTGACCTTCAGTTAAGAGGAAAAAGACCAATTTCAACCCTATGTGGCATTAAAAAGTCAGAATTATCTACTGCAACCTTGAAATGCTTTTCTACCATTTCCTTTTACATATTTTTCTGACAAAGTTTTTATATCTTGTAGAAGTTTCTTTCTGTACCTTACCTGATCTTCACCAAGTGCTTTCCATCAACAACAATGTATTTTCTAAGTGACCTTCATTGTGAGAGGAATTTCTTCTTTGCCTTAAAAGGAAATTCGGTGAACCAGGGTGAAATCACTCAAGATATATTGTTAAAGTGCATGGAGATGTATCTAAAAGATCATGGAAGAGCTATCTCTGTGCTTTATGCATGAGGTTATCTAGACTGAATCCAGTAGAGTCTCCAAAAACTATGGTATGGAAGGTATTATGTCCAAGCTCATGGGCTCCTCAAGCAAGAAACATGCTTTAGTATGAAACATGATTTATAGTTTTCTTCTATCTTGCACCTTCCATATTGCTTTTAATTTAGACATCCGACTGCACAGGTCACAAATTTATATGAGATAGTTGTGGTTAGGGAAATTATCTTACCTTCTAATCCAGCCGCATCTAGGAGCTGCAGTGGGAATTGAATCAGTGCTACGAATCCCGTTGGTGTCTTTACATGTGTACATACACAGATATTGCCCCTTTGTAGTGAGTGTATAGAATGAACGTGTGTATGACATCTGCAGACACCGCACCCCAAAACTGTTTATAGGTTTGTTCATGTTTATCATTGAAATATCTCAGAGTTGTGGAAGATTACAAGGTCATTGCAGCACCTAAGAAATGCTTTTCTTCACCCCTAAATCCTTGATTAAATTGTGAAGCTCAGCGTAGAATGAGTTGCAAATTTGGGCCAGGCTGCTCCAAGAGATCAAACTGAGATTTAATTGAAAACTACTGGCATAGCACAAATTATGGGCGCCCTCCTCTCGATGTAACTCTTCTGGTGTATAATTATTTAAAATAAGTTTGACAGTTCTTATTGTTTAACCATTGTCAAGCTAGTCAAAGCTACCTAGAGATCTAGAGGAAGAAATGGCACACTGTGAATTTAATATCACTCAGATTTATATTGGTTTTCTCCTGGCCTCAAAGATAATAAGGCAACACTGTTGTGAGAGAGCAAGCAGTCAAAAATTAAAAAAAAAAAAAATCCCTCCTGCAGCAGCTGTACACTGAGACCTTCGCAGGATTTTGGGCACTGACTTCTATCTTTCAGTGGGGAGAGGGGAAGGAGAAAGTGGGGAATTGGCAGGAAGTGCAATTCTGTTCTTCGTTTTCCTTTGTTCCAAGAATTACTCGATGCTCTGACCTTCCCTATGCTAACACACACAGACGACTTCACAATCCAGTATTCTCAACATAGGAAGTAACATCCTCTATATCAAGATGTAGTTCCTACTAAATTTATCATTTTCTCCTTTACTTCTGCTGCAACTAGAGAGATGCCTTGCAAAGCCATTACAGAAAATCTGGTAGCAAAATGTTCTTTTATAATGTTCTTACCAAACTACCCACAATGTCTTAATATCTCCTGTGGTTAAGATCACGGTCCTTTCTTCCAGTGTTTAAAAAAAAAACATTAGATTTTTATCATGAAATATTGAAAAAAGCTGCATTTGTTGGTACAATTGTGCCTTAAATTATACCTAATCCTAAAATGAGAGAAATCATGGACAAACAAGGTTAAAATAAAGGTAAATATAGGGGTTTTTATAGATTTGTTCCTCTACATTTCTTCTAGTAAACAATATTTTTTAGAATTGGGCCTAATATTTCTATCATATTGGACTAAAAGAGTCCTCAACTCAAAGCCTGTGCATTTTATTAAGCTGCCTGACTCACTCTGCTTATCATATGCAGATTATCCTTCGAGTAGGGTGGCTACAGAGCAGCCAGTGACCACCTCCGTGCAGCGAATTATGAGCTGATGCTTTGGGCTCTTTTCCAGCTACTGAACCTCATTTATTTGGTGAGGAAATTTCTATTTCAGCCCTTAAGTGTAAAATGAGGACTGTACCTCTTCATGTTATCCTGAAAGAAGAGAGATGATCCTGGCTCTGCCATGAAGCTGGAGTTCAGAATTCACAAGGATGTGGTGAAAAAAGGATGGAAGGGGGAGTAGAAGATTGCTTGAGAGAGCAAAAGTTGGAGCTGCGTACAGAATATGTTGGTCTCAGCAGCAACGCCACTGTATTGCATGGCAAGGTTTTGGTAGCCAGGGGGCTACAGGGGTGTCTTCTCTGAGAAGCTGCAGAAGCTTCCTCTATGTCTGATAGAACAAATGCCACCAGCTCCAAGATGGACCTGCCACTGGCCAAGGCCAAGCTCATCAACGACAGTGGTAGCACCTCTGGGATAACATACATAAGAAGGGGAAATGTTGCTGCACAATAGAAACTGCACCCAGAGACAGGAGTGAGAATATGGGAGAGAAACAACTCTGCAGACACCAAGGTCGGGGAAGCAGGAGGGGGAAGAGGTGCTACAGGCACCATAGCAGAGATGCCACAATAGCCACATTAGAAGTGGGCAAACACCACTGATTTGTGTTTACCCTCAATTACACCACTGCTGCGGAGATGAGCGGGATATTTATGAGAGTGCCTACCCAGGCCGTTACTGCTGTGGATGAAGCATGTGACAGCTCGTAATGGAGATGTGAGGTGAATGCAGAGAGATGCTCTCTAATGAAAAAGGGATTGGGTTCCATTAAGCCACTGTCAGCACCAGTCTTGAAAATATTAGAAGAAATAATGAAATATAATTAAAAAATAATTTTCTTCTAATGAAACAAAATTAAACGCTTAGCTGGCACTGCTGTGCGGGAAAATAAAGCATAGCAATATCAGCACCAGGATGGCTTAGTGCTTGAGGGAGGAACAAGGTCAGTCATTAAGCTCAGTCATGCTGCTCACCTCCAGAGTCCCAAGAAGGATACAGAGAAGAGAGGATGGACCTACCCTGGTGAGGAGAGGCCACAAAGTGCAGACCACAGGGCTGGATGCCCACCAGCTCCAGCTTTCTGTTTCAGCTTTGTTATCTACTCTTCCCCATGATGTTAAGCAAACTTTTTCCTCTCCCTCTTTCCAACCTGTATCTGCCTAGAGAGTACAGACTGCAAGAGCAGATCGTCAGAGTTTGTGTAGCCCTTGGCTCTGTAGATGCACGTAGAGAAATGTAATTTCTGAAAGGATGCAGAACATGTGATACCCTTTAAGAATTAACAGCAATGAGCAGAACAATAATGGCGGGTCACTTATGTCCTCACTCTATGAAGAGTTGAGCTGCTCCAGGTTTTTGTCCTATTTATTTGATTTGTCATTCAGGATATGGAGATGGTGAACAGTAAATTTCTTGCAGTAATATCTGGAAAACAGGCACTCTTCTTCTGTCCTTACAGTCCTGTAGTGTAACATTGTCTCAATCTTAAATAAATCTTTCCCTTTTATGTGAAAGCCTGACCTTTTCTTAGCAACAATAGTTGTAAATATTAAGAAAATAAATAAATGTATTTCCTAGGCAAAGCAAGGTAGCTCCCATCAGCACAAATGTGGGTTTTTTAAATTTTGTTTAATTTTCCTGGTTCAAGTGACCTGCTTCCCTTTGTAACGAAATGAACTTTCAGTGGTTAAACGATGAGCTCAACAGTGTTGAATTCCACAAAAAATACGAAGAAATTTCATTGTCTATTTTTATAATATGTCCAAAAACCTGTGCATATATTGGAAGAGAGATGGCTCTCCCTGTGCCCTTTTCACCTCACAGCTGCTGAACCTCTGGGACTTTTCCAGCCTCAACAATGTTTTAAGTTCCAAAAGACGTCACTGAGTCAAGATTATTTTTACAAGCCAAATTAATAACACGTTCTATTGTACCAACAATAGAAAGGTCAAGCTGTCCAGGCAAAAGCTACTCAGCGTCACTTCTGAGGTCAAAATTTGGAAGCAACGCTCCCTGTGTAATGTGCTGTAATGCAATCAGAATTAACTTTGGGGCTTTATAATCCCCTTGGAGGATGTGGTTTCCAGCTCCTGAACGCTGTATTATCAGGGGAAGAGAGGTAGAATTTCAGCTTTACGTGGGAATCAACTTTCATTTCTGTTCACACAGTTGCTTGTTATATTCCCCCAGACATAAATGCACATGTATGCATACAATACATTTAATTATTGCAAGTTTCACCTTTCCACGTTTTCTTTTTAGATGTTGGTTGTTTGCAGACAAGTGTGTTGGGCTGGTTCCGTAATGTCAAAGCAACCTACTTTTGTTTAAGAGAGTAAGCCAGCAAATCACTCAAACTTTTATATGACATGGAAACACCACAGCAGAATATGAAGCAGAAATATATTAAAAATATTGTAGTAGATGAGAACTTACCATTCTGAGTATAGGAAAAAAAAATTATCCAGATGTCATGAACCAAGTTGGAAAGTATTATCTAGGGTTTCTTTTAAATGCTTCACATTTCCTCTTAATTGTCCTCGAGGAAAACTCTATCAGCAATTTCTACATCGATCTGATTAAATGCATTTAATGATATCTAACTGTGGACTGATGGTCCCTTAGGGGGAAAACCATGAATTCAACAGTCTTTGAGTCAGATTTCAGATGAGATTTATCAATCAGTTTGTGGCTTTTGATTACTGACACAGGCTTGTCCACTTCAAGTTGTGCAGAAAGGCTTTACGTAGGGACTATAACTCCCATTAGGCTCAGTGATGTAGGGTAAGGTCCTCACACAGTATTTCTGGGACAAAGTTAAAAAAACACCCATGTCTGAACCACATCCACAAATCTTTGCCTGAATCTCCAACTTTTCTGTACAAGTGAGGAATGCACCTGAAAATTCTCATTCTTAGATATGAAATGATGATATAAAAGATACATTCACGTAGAAATAAATGGTTATTACCCCATGTTTTTTGATAGGGAAACATATTAGCAGAAGTCCTCCAATGGAATATTTCTCTGTCTCAAAACACTGACCACGGCAGCAGAAAACAACCATAAGTAAAAACTGAGATTTTGGTGAAATCTTGATAGCTCCTACTGTCAAGACTGATTATACAAGGATAATACAAGACTTGCAAGTTTAAGTTATTTCACTTCTACTGTAAATAGATTGATGAAAAAATGGAAGTGTGTTCTACAGCTGTGGAGATAATAAAGTCCTGATCCCAGAAGCCCCTGCTTTCTCATTTAAATTAATCCAGTATGGTCTTGGATGTCATTGCATTGTCTGTTTCTAGCATAATGGAAAATGGTCCCCACGGCTCTAGTGTGTTGCAGACAAACTCTGGTAGACCTACAGGTGACTCCATCACCAAGAATTCTTTTGGCAGCTCTTGGAAGGTCTCGGTGAAAACTATCATGCTGATTATAACCACATCTATACAACCACATAGAGTGGATATTCCAAATCACTCACCAGTCATAGAGATTACAGAGAGGGGTTTTATATTATTTCAAGATATAATTTATTATTTTCGTAACAGAAGTTACAGAATTATTAATGATAAACAACAGCATTTTAAGTTTAGGAAACGTTAACTTCAGCTAGGATATGTACTAAACTTGGCCTTATTTAACTTCATCAATGATCTGGAAGAGAGAGAAGTAATACAGTAAGGATAATCACTACCTGTGTGAAACTGCGAGATACTCTCAGCTCCAGTGAATACAGAGACATAGTTCAAATGGACCAAAAAGACATGAAGGTATGATGGGAAAAGATGATTTTTCAGACCTCACAAGTACCAATAAGCACTGGAGAGAGGAAGAGGAGAAATAATCCAAAATTGGCTGCAATACAGGAAGAGTTATAAAACAGGACAAAAAGTATAAAAGGAGCTTACAATGTTACACGTGAGAAAAAATATCAGTAATAATATTGTAAGTAAAGATGAGCAGAGGCATATTTTATTTAGCTGAGACAGAAATGCTGTCAAAATGTTCAGGTCCTAAATAGCTGGTACTTTATAAATGTTGGTGTGTACGCAGAGCTGATGTCTTCCTCCCTGCCTTTTCTTCCCTCCCACCCTTTTATCCTCTCTTCTTTCCTCTTCCTTTCTTCCTCCCTTTCTCCCACATAGCCAGCCTTTCCTTGAGCAGCTCCTCCTCCTCCCAACATTCATGTATTCTCAACTTCAGCAGGAAAGGTGAGCAGTCTCCCTACTCTCTCCCAAGTGACAGGATCTTGAGGAGGTCCTGGGATTGAAAGGTCTCCTTTTTCCTGGGTGAACGACTTCCTGACACTCCTATTGCCCTCTAAGCAGATAGCAGTATCACCTCAACCAGTGCTAATATACATATACATATACATATATATATAAAAATGCATATACATATACATATACATATTTAATACTTTTAAAAGTAGTTCATAAAAACAAACACACTGCTCCACATTAATAGTCCTCTAATACTATTACAGAATGTCTAAAGATTTCCTATCTTTTTGTCCAGTTTTAGTGGTCCACTGTGGCATTGCGATTCCTCCTCCATTCATGGGCTTCTTGGTACAGGGCGTGACTCCCTTCTCCGGGTTACACAATATATTGGAAAAATCAGCGATGACGTCTTGGGAAGAAACAACACAACTAGCTCTGTGAAAGCGTTCTCATCCTCAACATCAGCATTTTCACAACATTATGCCTGCTCTTTTTCTCCCTCTCTGCATTGATCTGCTGGGATATGGATCAATGGCCACAACGACTATATGCCCCTTCGACTCTCTCTCTTATCCCATTTATTGGAGCAAGTCTACCCACAATAGCCCAAGTGCAAGACCCTTGGGACCATCCACTAAGATACCCTGGAAGCATTGGAGTAACACAAGGTGAGACAAGTCTAAATCTTTCTACTTTAGTTCTACATGGAGATAAAATAGACACAAAAGATTAATGAGGTTGGGACAACTCCCATTGGATGGCCCAACTCCAAGCCATGCCAGGAGAGGAAATACAAATTGGGTGCCGGATAATCAACGGATCTATTTATCACAGACCAACAGAAACAAAAATGTTTTATGCAGATTTTTCCAAACAAAAACCAACAATAACAATTGTTATAAAGTAATAGAAACAAAATTAGGTTGCTGGTAAAATTTCACCTTTGTCAAACCTGTAATTGCATTTTGTATTTGGAGTTATGAAACCACAAACCTGTTGTTTGAGTTTACAACTGACGCACACAATACAGGGAATTTGTGCACAACAGGATGGCCATGGATCCATGCTCATGTAGGCTATAATGGAGATGCCCCCAGTACTCATCCTCCCAAATCTCTGAGTTTGTCTGTGGTGGCATTATATAATAACTTTGCCTTCACAGACAAAAATGGATTATAAAAGATGAAGCCAAAGATTGGCAAATTCCCACTCTAAAAGGGACGAGTGGAGACATCATTTCAACAGGATGTTGTATTGACAACTGCTCTGAGTGTGCAACAGCTTCACACATTGCTGTAGAGTACACTGGAAATAAGCCCAGACGCGATTTTGACCAACACTCTTTGTCTCTATGGACATGAGTGTTGGTATAACTTTACCATACTCCGCTCAGTACTTTCAACATGCTTTTGGACAGACCCTGAATTTTATTACAGTATGGCTCTCCAGTTCAAAATCAAAATTCAACAGCTGTCTATACCAGTTCGGTACCAGAGCTTGGGTAAGAGGGGAGGGGTGGGGGGGAAGATGTGTTTAAGATTATGTTGTTTTAGTCTCACTGTCCTACTCTGATTCAATCGGTGATTTGGTAGTGATTTTGTTACTTAAATTAAATTGATTTTGTTCCCTCAAGTTGAGCCCATTTTTTGCCCGTGACCATAACTGGTGCGTGAGCCCCTCCGTCCCTGTCTTTTGTCTCAACCATTAAGCCATCTGTATTGTATTTTCTTCTGCTGGAGTGAGAGAGAGGCTGCATGGTTGCCAGCTGTGTCTAAACCATGGCATTATGAAATAAAGATACCTCCCTTCATAAGAAAATTCTTAGGATATTACGATTCACTTCTAAAGTATTAAATGTTTTATTTTTATAAAATATGCTGGAATATCCTGGGTTAACTTCTCATATATTTAAAAGACTAATTGCTAAATTGTTTGGAGCTGCTGCTGTAGATCACTGAAAGCTGTTATGTGAGACTATCTGCAAAACTCAAATGTTATTAGAATAACTGAGAAAAAGTTTGTGAATGTGTTGTATTTCTCTAATTATGTTACCAGGGCAAATCCACGGCATAATTATTACAATTATTTTGGAAATAGCTTTGTAACTTTGTTTTCATTTCTTCATATAGGGAGGAGTCACTTCCATCAGGATTCTTCGTAGGTGGCTTTCCAAACTCTCAGTCCAAAAGGTCACCAAGTCCTGCTAAATAAGAGTTTAAAGAAAAAAAGATACAGCGAAAAAGAGAAGCCAAAGCTGTTAGAAATCGGTATTATTTATGCTGTATAGTTAAAGTGCTCTTAAACTGAACCACAGAAAAGGCTAGAGAAAAGAACAAGACTTTTCATACAGTGTAGAATCATACCAGATGGGTCTACAGTAGGAATTCATTTCAGATGATGAACTTGTTTTTAAAGACGATCTCTGTGATAAATTAAGATCTTACCATGCTTTGGTCTGCAAGGCAGGTCTCAAAGCACACAAACCAGATTTCTTAATTTCTTAGATGAAATTAAGCCGGACAATTTCCTCCAGCTGCTCAAGCACTTTCAAGTCCACTGGACCAGGCTAGAGCTACTTCAGAGTAAAATTCCCAAAGACAGAAAGTGTGAACGTCATCTCTGATATTCAAAACAAAGAATCCCCAATCTTGAGGCATGTTAGGCTGCGATTGCTTAACTGTAACTTCTGAAAATCATCATGCTTGAGGAGTGAGTCCTTGTTTGATACTAAAACCATGTGAACTCACCACCACCATTCTGCCAGAGGTGAGTGTGAGTAATCCTTTTCTAGGAATATTCGGGTAAAATTTTTCAAACTTTGTGCTGGTAAAAACACATTTTTGTGAATATGGAAAAAAATGGGTACAGAGGGTTAATGCATATGACAAAACAACCTCAGTTAGAACCTTATATGACTGTTTGCCAGAAAGACCAGGTGTATTTCCAGCTCCTCCACTTTGCATAACCTGTTATCAGAAGAATTCATTCTTTAGCAATATCTGTACATTTACATTTAACTCTCATTTATTTTTGGTGTAAAAACACTGTTTCTTACATAGATTTCATTCACTCATGCCCTCAGACTCACTTACCAAGGCATGTATGTCCAGATGGGTCTGGTCAGGATCACTTGTGTGACACTATGAAGTCCCCATCTTACCTCTTGGATGGCGACAACAAACTGATTTTTAGATGCACTTTTTGTTTGGGACCTTTGATGTTATTATTTTATCTGACTTCTCATAAATCTTAAGCAAAATTCCCAAATTTCACTGCACTTCTGTTTTCCATTTGGAGCAGTTTAAGGTTCCACTGCTTTTCTTGTCACCGCAGCTTTGGATCATTTTGCTCTTCCTCTTCCTATCTGGTCATTTGAACACCACCACAGACACAGTGCTCTGCATCAGTTAAGGGATACTATTTCTTTAACATTTTTTCTTTTTGCCATTCCTGCTGGTGCTTTCATGAACGGGCACATTTCTATTCATACGTCATGCAGATTGGTCTTAATATTCCTGCTACTCATTTCCACACCTCCATGCTACCTGTCACCTTTTATGTGCTACAAAATGTTTCAAGACTTTGCTGCCAGCACTGCTGACTCTTCTGTTCCCCTGTTACCTCCCTGATCTCTTTGTCCCCTCTTCTATGCTACTCCTCACATTTGACAGAAATCCACAAAGCTGCCTCATTGCACTTCCAGTGACTGAAAATACCCTGGTGCCTAAAAATGCTTAACAAAAGTTGTGCTGCCGTGGGGAATGCTGTTACCGTCCCAGCTATCACTGGCTGATATGTTCCCGATACCTATTTCACCTCTGCCTCACGTCTTAGACCGAGATTTTCAGCTTATGGGGCAAGAGCATCTTTTTCAAATTGTGACAGATCTCTCCTCCGTTGTTGGATGCTAGCAATCCTGGGGGAATTTTTAATGAACACTACTACAATTTTAAGGCTCATTCTGTTCATATCTGTGAACAGTTGAAATTAATTGGGCACTTGAAATTGAGCTGGATTTAAGGAAACATCAACATTTAAAAGTAAATCATGTCTTTAGTTTTGACTGGACTAATGTAAACCATCTATTAGCTAAGATTTTATTTCCATCTCAGTCTTAACCTGCTAAAGGAGATGATTTTGACTTGGGTCTTAAACTGGGTTCCTAACTTTCCTGGCATTTCATATAAGGAAGAGGGAGTTCTTCTACAATTTTTTTCTTTTTTTCATTTTTCTTTTCCTCTCTTCCCTTTTTTTTTTCTCTTTAAACCTTCCTATGACATATTTACTCTTGAAATATGTATCTTGAACAATATAAGGTAAATTCTGAGCCTTGCTAATATCCTCAGTGTGCAAACTTCATCATGACTCAAACACAGACCTAGAGAACCCTCAGATTCTGTCTACAGAATCATACTTATTTTCTAAGCCGGAGTGCTTCTACAACTAAGAGAATCACAATCCTTCCACTAGGCTTTATTAATCCCATCAGAAGTCTAAGTCTGAAGGAAGTAGCTTTATTCTTGGACACATGGTTTTTGCTTTTGCTGTCTAAATACAGGTTTTGGAAC
The DNA here is from genome assembly GCA_009769605.1 of Bucorvus abyssinicus. Lineage (NCBI taxonomy): Eukaryota > Metazoa > Chordata > Aves > Bucerotiformes > Bucorvidae > Bucorvus > Bucorvus abyssinicus. Next base: position 5,415,427 of record CM020025.1, read on the forward strand.
CCTTAAAGTTCTTGTCAATGGAAGTTTCGGTCTTATATCTGTAAAACTTCTCAATAATTTTCATGAAGCATTGAGAATTAGGATCCACCTGATACAGCTGAGACATTTGAAGAATATGTTCTATATCTGAGTTTGTCCCTAAAAGGAAAGGATGTAATGGAGAGGAAAAGAGAATAATAAGGGGAAGTCTTGTGTTCTAAAACTGGCAAAGAGACAGATTTTGCAAATCACCCTCTGAAAATGCCTATTTTTCACTATTTTGCTATCAAAGGAGTTCAAAGTGACCTGCTCAGATGTAGCTACTTAACTTTTAGATTTCCAAAATTAGGTGAGATGAACTGCAGATTACATGACTAACATGGAACAGCATTTTTTTTTTTTTTTGATTGCCATAATTCTAAAAATAAGAGTTCTGAATATAAACACAGCTTTAACAAATTTCCTGCAAACTTGTTACAGTGAAGTCTGAATAAAATCAACACTTCTGATAATAACAAAGTTATGCACTTGAATTCCCACTCTTGATAAGTATCGGTACATCCCATGCAAAACCTGGCAGCAACCTAGAATAGCAGACTTGAGAGAATTTATAATACTGATCAGTTATTACATACAAATATTCATTGGTAAAAATAAAAGTTGTTATTCTGTTGATTTTTTTAGCACATTTGATTCATTTTTTTGGCAGACTATACATTTGCTTTACAAGCACTGAAAACATGGATGTTAAAACAAATGTTAAATATGCTTCTTTAAGAATAATATTCTTCCTGGAAAAAAAGAAGTAGGAATTATATCTCCCTTGAAGTAGTGGGTTAGGCTGTGTTAGCTCTGGGGTCAAGATTTACCTTTCAATATTTACTTGAAATTCTTTCCCTATATCAATCTGGTACATGCTGAAGAAGACACTAGTGCAGGTGTGACAATTAAGAGAATGTTTAATGTAACAAACTGGTTCTTCTTAGCCATCTTAATCCAGGCAGTTACTCAAATCTTGAAATCAGTTTTATAAAGCCTCTTCCTGCATTAAAGCCACAGGTGCAGATAAACAAGCCATTTTTAAGTCACTCCATTTGAGACACTTGGAAGGTTCTCTTGTGTCACACATCGAACATAAATGTCATGTCTTCTGTAAGAAAATCATAATTCCCATACTTTTTCCATTCTCCTTTGCACCAGCAAATCTCTCCTAGCAAACAACTACATGCTTCTTTCCATGTTAATCTTTGTACTTGGAAAAACATCCTCCAAAAATGAATTTATCAAGTTAACTCCCTGGTGACAAAATTTATCATGAAGTCTCACTTTTCTTGAGAAGCATAAGGGGAAGAATGGGGAGCGAACGCAGAAGTGATGGGTTGTCTTCGTACAGGCATATCGTTCTCAGCAAGCATTTGCCGATCTCTTTTGACGCCCTGAAATTGTGTGAGGCATTTCACAAAACAAACTTGCATTTTTGTCTTTAGCTAGAATTCCAGCTAAATTCAATATGACACAGTAAATGTCTAAAGACAGACAAGAGTAAAGGCGAAGAAAAAAGGTGGATAAAAATGACAGTAATAATTCACAGACAAGATCAAGGAGTTAAGAGGTGCAAGATGTAGTCTGTCGGCGTGGCTGAACTTGTGTACAGATTGTAGAGAGTGGGAATAACATTTAAGCAGATGTTAAATAAGATTGATATGACACCGGCCCCTGTGGAGAACCTTCACTCTGAATTACTGGCCTTGTCATCGAAACATACCCAAAAACTTTGATTAGCGATCAGCAAACCAACCTTTGGTGCTATTCAGCGTGACAGCAGTTCTGATAGTTTCATCAAAACTCCTACATGACATATAGTCTCACATGCAACTCCTGGATCAATAAAAGCCTGCACTATTCTCCAGTTGTGATTGAAGGCCATTCTCTGTGTGAGTTGTTACTGTGAAAACCTGTTCAGTGGCGCTGGGGTGGAGAAATAGGCTTGGTGAAGGGTAAATGAGCTCTTCATTACCAAGTGGTTTGATTCATTGTTAGTCGTTCAAAAAGCTCATACTCTGCAGACAGGTGAATGTCTAATGTGACAGATTGACTCTTTTTTTCACTTTGGGTAGAGAAATCATTCTCAGCCTTCGTCATGACTTTGGCACAAACACTTTTCCTGGGAAAAGTGTCCTTAAGAGAAATGTTCCTTCACTTTGCAAAGGAATCCGCAACAGCCAGTAGCCACATATCCGTCTTCAGGTAATCCTCCTAAGGAATCACCTTTTACCTTCAAACAATAAATTGGAACATCCAATGACACTTTTACATAACTGCTGGAGATCAGCTCACCCTACAGAGCTATTTCAGCAAGCTGTTAGGGACTCTGCATTTGCAGAGGTGTCATGTTCCAGTCGGAGACCCTCAGCATTTGCCCTCCTAGTAGGAGCAGAAGCACAAAAACCAGTCTCCAGACATTAGTTTCTCTATATAAATGTCATATAAACATGCATTCAGTGTCATGTGAAGTCTTTTGAGGTAGCCAAAACCACTTCATAAGGCTGGCAGAAATAGCATAGGACCTCTGGGATACCCATACCCTAGCAGAACAGTGAGTGGTTGATAAATATCTAATGCTCAGGCAACTGAAGTGAGACCTTGGAATGGATATCAGCTTGAGATCAAGACACCCATGTTTTGGTGTCTGTGTGCAGATATCTAGAGGCCTCCTTTTAGTCAGAAGAGTTCCAGTCAAGGTAGTGAACAAATGCTAGTGAACAATTCAGCTCACGCTAAGATGATCACCTAGGGCTTCGTTCCACTGCATCCTAGTGACATTTGAGACAATTTACGGTGTTTAAGACAACACTGTGTGACAAGTTGTGACACAGAACCCACAGTACACCAGTTCCTTCCGGAGCAGGAGCTGGAAGTTGAGAGGAAGGGTAATGGAGGGAGGGTAATTAAATGTTAGTGCCTGGAGCAGAAACCCTTTGGTATCAGGTCACGGTGAACATAGTTTGCATTCTGAGCTGAAGATACTGGTCCTAATTTGCACTGTGGGATGCCTTACAGAGTCATACATATTTGAAAAGGAAAGCGAGCTTCAGCCAATCATGAAAAAGGTGTGAATAGTCAAATAATTCCAGAATGTGCTGCCTGTCACTCATTGAAAAAACAATACCCTGAGAGAGGTTGCAGCACCATTTCACTCATTTCTGTTTCTATCCCCTCACAGTTTTTTGTCTGTTTGAATCAAGTGACCAAACAAGTTATTGTTCAAAATCTTTCCTGCTTTCTCACGGCACATTTCCACTTCCTCAAACCAGAATCTAGTTCATTCTTCACTCTCCGTCTCCTGAATTCATCATCTCAACCCCATGCTCATCACTTTAACTTCTTCCCAGACCTCTCTCTCATCTTTCCAAACTTGACATAACCCCTTCCTTACCCACAATATCCTGTAGACACCCTAATCTACACAGACAACTTACAGCACTCTTTAGTCCATTACCTCAGCGACAGTAGCATCTGAATGTCGCAAGCCAAATCCAGTTCCAACACCGCAATGGCTCCAGGCCCTTTTTTGTGAACTGTCCCTCAGATAAACCTAGATCTCACACATAATCATTCTTTTTTAATTTTTTTTCCCCTTTTTTGAAGTAAGCAAGCTGGAAACAACCCATGGCTGAGGTTGAGCTCTAAGGAAGATTGATTTTAGGTGGTACATGAAGAATTTGAGCAACCCTTTATCTTTTGCCTCCTTTTTGAACTCCTCCTGAAACGGATAAAAGCACAGCTTCTCAAGTTCTCTGATTGGAAAAATATAAGAAGAATAACATTCACAAATATCTGTTTTCTGTAGTCACAGGACCCTCTCCCATACCCCGCCCCATAGTGTGTCCTTAAGTCACTTCTTGTCCTTCACAATCACTGTAACTTTAGAGAGATAATCTTAATCTTGAGCCCAAGAGCAAGAACTGGCCATATGTTGAATGCCTTGGATATCTCCAGACAGGAGAAGTGACACTTCTTGTCTTGTGTTCCTCTTTTCTTTGTGGTATTTGAGATTTGCTCTTTTAGCAACCTATAGTAAGGTTAATTATTTACAGCTATTGTTTCCAGCTTCTGCAGTCGTCTGAAAAAAATTACAGAAGAAGCTTCACCAATGAAAGAACTACTCTAATTAATACTGATAAGGTCACCCTTTACTCATCTATCAAGTAACAACCTTTCTGGAAGATGTATGGAAAAAGTATAGACAAGACTAAGATGCTCCAGGAGCATCAGCCCCACCAACTGAATCCTAACATGAACTTCTCTCTGGGGTGTTTTCTATTGTTGTTGCTTTACATCCTATCTTTTAAATATATTTTTTTAATATTTTGTTTTATTTTATTTTTAATTAGAATTAGAGATTTTTAAGAATGACTTAAAGCATATAGGTGTGAAAACTAGCTTCAGAAACCAGTTGTACAACTTTTCCCTGTTTTATAAGCTATTGTTCATTTTTATGAACAGCCATCATATCTCCTTTGTCACTTTAAACTAAGAGTGTTCTAACACTGCCCTGTTCAGGCACCTATTTGTTTGCTGCTGGAGTAGGTTTTTAAAGCTGCAGATGTGTTAGGCTTACACTAGTTTCCAAATCCTGGTCATTTTGGATAAATGGGTTTGAAGAGGCACACGTGAGTAGTTCAGGCAGCATTTCCAAGGGGATTGTGTCACAAATTGTGGCAGAAAAGTGGCAGTATGCAACTGAGACAAGACGGATGCTATAATCTTCTACTGCCACAATTTAAGACTGTACCCACTATTTAAAATGCATGTGAGGAAAGAGAAGTACAATTCAGGGAAAGCTCCTAAAAAGTGATTCTTTCAAGAAGCAGTGGCTATAGAACACACCAGTTTTGATCCAAGCATTGCAGCTCTATAAAAGCAGCAGAGATCAGTGGCCTTATTATGATGAAATTTAGATCTATTTTCTTATCTTTCTGATGAACATCAACTAGAGCTTGAGAATGCCATTTCCAACAACATTTCTTTAAAGAAGTTTAATATAAAGACCACTCCTTGCTCCTAGAAACAACATAGGCCCACTTTCACGTTGCCCAAATTCTACCAGAATCTGATGTTTCCTCTCAAAGGCACCTTCAGAAGCCTAGAGTGCACCTTCCTATGTAGAGAGGCTTGCGTTATGAAACGATAAATCTTGGTGATTCTTCAATTTACTATTACAAGTTTTTTGGACTTAATCTGAAGGATATCATTCAATGATCTGACATCATTCCTGAGAAGCAGACAGAGCATTTTACACCCAAATCCTCTGTAACAGCAGCAGTCAATGAGCTCCCAGGCTGTTTGAGTCACTGCAATATAGGAGTGATGTACAATGTGCAGCTTATTCTCCAGAAAACCTTGCGTTGTATCTTAATCCCTTCTGGAACTCAGTTATCCATGTGTAAAACGGGGATGAGAGCACCCTTCAGCTAAATTTTTTATATAGATCATGTCATACCGTACAGAAGCAGCCCCATATTTCTCCTTAAATTTAAAGAGCTTTCAGCAGTATCTTCTTCCAGCTTTAGTCTCACTTTATTCTTGTTCTCCTTGTACTCTACAAGGAAAACATTTACTTTTTATCTTTGCAATAATAATAATAATCTTCATCATAATAATAGCTATCTTCAAGCTATTTCCTTCCTATCCTCTGGCCAGTGATTCAGTTGCCCAAACACAGACATCCGGCACCATTTCAGAGGTTTTAGTGATCCTGCCTGGCCTCCACCTCCCTCACATCAGCCTGGTCTTTGCAAATGCTAGGAATGACACAGGCCATCTCCAGTTTTCCTAGGCAGCCATGCTTTGGCACCTGATTCAAGATTTCCTTTTCTAGATAAAGCAAATCTAGCTCCTGCACAGCTCCTTTCTAGATCTTTCATTATCCTTCTCTTGATCTTCACCTCCTTTTATATGCAATGCCTTGTAGACAAGTCTCCAGCTGAGCCCGTAAACAGTAATCGTCACCTGGGGCTTCCATACAGAAATCCCATCAATACAGCCCAGAAGGGGATGTGACCCTTTTTGTTCCAGAATTACACCATTAATCCTCATCCTTTGATGGGTTTTTTTCTCACTCTATTATCTAGAAAGATATTTGTTACGTGAATTTGATTTCCTTCGCAGAAGTGTAGCACCTTATACCTGTTTTTATTAGTATGGAAACACCCCATGAATTGGGATTCAACCCATTTCTCCAGTTTTTTTGCGCAGCTTTCCCAGGGCTCATAACCTCTGCATTTTCTCTTCCCACTAATTAAACCAGAATTTACAATCCTGTCATTCACATCAACACTGAAAAGGATAACCAGGCTCCGGCTTAGCACAAATCTATTTGATAGTGTTCTCCCAGTACTGCAGAGAATCTCTCACTATAGTCCATTGAGACACGTTGATCAACTGCTGAAAATTCAAGTCTGGGCAATGCAGAGGAAAAGGAGCAAAGAGACAAGAACAAATTGCCTAAAAGTAAACAACAGAGCCTCTTGATGGAGAAAAGTATCTAAAACAAAACTTAAGCTGGAAATCAAGGTTCAGCCTTAGCACTGCATCGGCTGTAGCTGCTTCATTCTTTTATGATTCACCGCTGTGCTATTGCTGAGAGAAAATTACCTGAAACAGGATTTTGCAAAGAATAAAGTAGTGTTTAAAGAGAGCTCCAGAACAACTGAGTGTCCTTTTAAGCAAAATCTGTTCAACCTCCCACTTTTTCCAACTACAGGCAGACCAATTGATAATAAATATTAAGTAAAGATAACTAATTTATATTCATCACGGTTTATGATGGCAAAGTTTAAAGAACACAGTAACCCAGATACAGTGGGCTGCTCTTTTCCAATGTATTTTAACTTCTACTCTGTTCTGAGATGCATTATTTTGTTGGCAGTAAGTGCTGTCAGTGTTATTACAGAATTGTAATATTTTTAATTTTAGGTCTATTAGATCAGCAAGTCCATTTTCTCTCCATGGAAAGGAAACAGTCTCCCAAGAGGGATAAGTCTTATATTAAACTAAGGCCTCCTGTTGGTCTCAGTAAACACCGCCCCTTGCTGACATTGTGTGTTACAGTTTGGTTTACCCCATCAAGGTCCTGCTGTAGTGTTTCCTGAGAAGGTTTTATGATGGTCTATGGATGTTTAACCACTGTTGTACACACGGCAGGCAGCCCAGCAGAAAAATGAATCTGGATCATAGCCATCTCCTCCTACCACCCTTTCCTGGGGTAAACCATGAACAGGCTGCAAAAGCAGTCTGCTTCTAGACCCTGAGGTTTTTTGAGGGTCCATTGCATTAGACTCTTCCCTATCTCTTAGTACATGTGTTAAATGTGATGGTACTGGGCATGCAGAGTATAGTCCTGCAGCACGTCCTGCATGCTTATTAATCATCCGCAAGGCCAGATTTACCACCCACTAGCAAGCTGATTTTCTTCTGAGTTTCTGTTCCTGCCAGGATGAATTCCTCACCCTTACACAGTCAGTCTAGAGCTTTGAGATCAATGCAATGTCTGGGTTTGCAGTGAAGTTACAGGAAACTCATTAGTCTGAGCACCACAAGCTGAGACGGTTCCTCCCACGGGTTCAGACAACCCTTCAGCACAAACCTCTGACAGGTCTGGAGATAAAACCTGGTGTGGGAACTGCGCTGATTGCACCTGCGAGCCAGCAGAAGTAAGAACACCCACCTAAGGGCCTTTTGGTTAGGAAACTCCCGCAGATATGGGGTTTGTGAGTTTAAAAGTCTCAGTCTTACAGGTGAAACCTTGTGGTCTTACATCTGGGTGATATTAGGAGGAACAGCAGGGAGAAAGCACAACCCAATGATTTCTGTGTAAAACCGGGGCCATGAACAGGAGTTATTTACCGTGTACATTCAATTCTGCTGTGAAACGGCCCTCAGGGACTCGGTTGTCAAAATACAGATATACATTACTTGCCAGATGGGGAGTGAAAGTAGTTATTCTGCACTGCTCCCCATTCTGCACAATAGACATGAGGTAATTCAGAAATGGCTCCGAAGTTAATTTGAAGAGGATCACAGAGAAAACTGACAACCGCAGCCACTTCCAGATTTATTTTTTCTGCCACAGTGGCAGAAATTCATCGGTAAAAGTTGGCTTAAGTATTAATATATATCCCAAACCAGAAAAAGGAAATCTGACTTATGTTTTTGTGTGCCCTGTGCTAGATTCAGGTGCCAAAAGCTACTGCTGATAGTGCTGATGGACAAATAAACTCCCTTTTAGCAGAATTAATCTCCAAAGGTAGGTGATACAGTACATTTTAGAATAGAACTGGCATTAAAGGTGACACACCAGAAAGATCTCACTTGATCTGTGAAAAAGAGGATAAGGCCAGAAATCAGTCCAGCCGTGGTGCTTCACAGTTGTTAGTGATCAGCCAGTACAAAGCAACAAGAATGGAATTATCTTCCAGTGTGGCATCCAGATAAGGCAGCTTACAACTTATTCCAGATCTCAATGCCTTCCTTTGCTGATCATCCCACATTCACTCCATCAAGCAGGTGAGGTTCCTTCATCCTATCTGTGCACGTTGCTGGCTCTCTGAAGATCATCTCTCAGTTTACTGTGTTCTCTGCTTAAATTATCATAACGCGGAAGGGCTTCCTTAAATCTTATGCCTTTTTGTCGCTAGCAATAGTCTGCTGTGGTTTTTATTTTTTTTATCACTCCAGCACCAAGAAATGCTGGGAAATATTATCAGTTCTGTCAGCAGCAGAAGGAAATGATAACTGTCAGTCTGCCCTACATTCTAGAGACCTCTTCTGCACTCCAGAAACAAAGCATTTGCTGGCAGTTTGACAAGCCCTTTTCTTTTAATTAAAAGGAAAAATAATCAGAAAGATCAATAGGAAGTGTAAACTGTGTGAATTTTGCTGAATTGGAATTATTTTCTCGCGTCATTACAGCCCAGGACTGCTATAGGTTCATACCAGGGCTTTGTGCAAGCTTTGGTCACAGCTGTGTTATTCAGAGGAGAAAACTGCAAGTTAGGGGTGGCAGAAGAGGGTTAAGTGAAAGCTCAGGTTTTGCATCATTTTGTACACTGAAGCATCCTTTAAGTCACGAGATGTTCGCTGGCATAAGGCAGCAAACACACAAGCGCTTCTCAAATTTCCATAAGCAGAAGATGTAGGAGGAATTCCCATGGACCACTTTCTCCTGCATTGCTTTCCAAGCCCATCGAGACCACGGACCTGATCAAGACTCTGAGACTGTGGGAATGGCATCTAACAAAGTTAGAGATTATTATTATTAGTCATTATTTAAATCAAACAACATTTTTCAACTATTAGGAAATTCAGTGGAAAATGGACTTTTAAGAAGACTGAAAACATCTGCCTGTGCATTAAGAATCAGAGTATAGTTGCAGCTGGAAAGAGGGAAGAATGCATGGGTGTGGGATAAGAAGATATTTTTATCCAATAAGAGGTGAACTTGAACTTTATGATTGCAGTTGAACACATCTACACGCAGTATTTTGCTTCAAATCCACTGCTGTGCATTGATCCAAAAAGCATTTTTCCTCATTCTGAAAAAAAAATGTATGTTTTTCTTGCCTTTCTTTTATATTTGCTTCATCCAACCATTAATCTGAGCACCTTGTTCTATTTTCAAACATCTTATTATAATTATTAACTGAAAGATAAAGCTTCTGTAGGTGCTGTTTAGACAGAGTACACATCCACTAAAGATCTTAGTCTGAATAATGTAGGGAGAAAGGATATAATAAACAAGCAGCATCCGATATAGAAATGATGTTCTGCACTTCTCCAGAACCTTGATTACCTGGTTCTTTATTTTTATGCTGGGCACAGGATTACTAATTGCTTCATTGATCATTGCAAACTCAGTCCTTTTACTGGAGCAGGAACTCAGCATTGTCACTGCTGTTAACACTATTCGTCACTCTTTCTTAGCTTTTTATTGGGGTCTGCAGGCTTACAAATATTCTTTAACTTTCCTGCATTTATTGCCTGCAAACACTCTGCAGAAATATTCTCCTTAAAGAACAAACAACGCAAGACACACCATTAGCAGAGGTTAAAGGAAATATTCAGCTGACTGACTAATGGAAGGAAAAATCAATTATACGGACATCTCTTAAAAATCCAAAAACCTTTATGCTTTTTTTTTTTTTTTTTTTTGTCCTTGGTGCTGTTTTGTCTGATGTAACATTGCTATTAAAGTACCTCAGCTCAACTGAAAATAGTATTGACTAGCGTATTGCAAACTCTTCTAGGCTAGCACCACGTGTCTCTTCATGTTCAAGCAACTTACTTGTTATTATGGCCCCTGGATAGTGCTTTTAGATAAATAAAAGTGCACCATTATAAGACGGTAGGGAAATTGAAAAATAAATTCTGAGTATGGCAGGAAATAGTGGTAAATCACTGGAACTGTAATGCTTTCATGTGAAAGTGGAGATGCAAAATGAGAACAAGCTCAGTGGAGTTACAGAAGAACTTCAACGAGAAACTTGTGTTTTCTCTCAGTTTTATATTGCTGCCCAGCAACTCAGCTTCTGAACCCTGTTCTTGTAAATTCAAAATCAATAGTAAAATCATAATGGACACCATGGAATCAACAAAATGTCCCTTTAGGGTCAAAATTCCTTTGTGGAAATTCTCAGGAGACTTATTTACACATTTCCCCACCTTTTTCTTTTTATATTTAATCAATTTATTCCACTGAGTTCCTGAAATTGCTTAGAGCAAGTCTAAATTTTGACTGAATCTTTTGTTGCCCCAAAAATGCTGAGTTGTCAAAATCAGCACAATATTTCAAATAAACCTCCTTCAAAAAAAAAAAAAAAAAAATGCTGCTTAGGTAAAAAGCTGAAACAGAGTTTTGCGGTCTCATCAAACTTGAACATTTGAAATTTTCCTTAACATGCGGATTTTTCCTTAACTAAATCTCCAATTATATTATCTTTTTAAAAAAATTTATTTCTTACATGTAACATAAAGGGGGACTAATGTTCCCATGGGTTTTCCATTGGAATGTTATGCAGACTCTGGAACAGTAGATTTCAAGAAAGAAATCTACTGGAGCTATTCAGGTGAGAAAGAATAAAATTAATAGTCTGAAAAGGAGGAAATGTGAAGAAAGAATGAAGAAACTGAAGGTATGTAGTTTGGTGTCTTCAGATAGGTAAAGAGATTGCTGAAAAAGGAAAAGAGACCACAAGGCTTCTTGTTTTGAATTTTAATGGGTACTCCACTACAGACACCACAAGAAGTACAATGTTTACTATAAAGGAAGAGGGATTCAGGTTAAAGGTGAAGAAAAAAACCTTAAGGTTAGAAACGTTAATAAAGCATTGTAATAGATTACTTGGAAAGGTGAGGAACCTCGGTTGCTTCAAAACTTTGGTCAGAAAACCAGAATGGGAGCAATAACAGATGATACTAAACTTGCATTAGAACTAAGGAGCAAGACTTGTCCTAGACCTTTTTTTCATCAATTTTCCAGGATTTTTCGTAGTATTTGTCTCTTATTACAATGCATGTATAAGTCACCGTTTATCACAACCCATTGCAGTTCTTTTGATACCATTTAAAATATCAGCATTTCCTCTGTAACAGAAGGTTCAATTTTGAACCACTTCTAATGGGATCCAAAGACGGGAAAAAAGGGTCAAAGGGTTATATGCAGCTAAATAAGTGAGGGTTTCCCAAGGAGATTTTCCTGCCAGCGAGAGAATTAAAAGTCACTGCATGGAAGGTTTTAGCAACTCGCGTTATTCATTAATAACAATGAGAATATTTATCCCGTGCAAAGGCGGCTGAAAGGTCATGCAATTACTCTACTGGGAAAAATAATTTTATGTATTTATAAACATATCACATTCAATCTCAGAAGAAATCTCTTTGTAATGGTAACAATTAGCAATTTCTTCGACTGAATTCCAAAATTTATTAGTTCCCTTAGATGAATATATCATCCCTAGGACTTCACAGACAATTACCAAGGAAATAAAAAAGGGAAGTGAAGAATACTTAGAAACAATTATATCAATTGGTTGAATCTCTGGAGCCCAAACATTCATTTATGAAATAAATAAATTTAGCGCTAATTGCTCCACCAAACAGACGTTCCAAATTTGGATTGTATCCAAAGCATGAGAGCCTGCCTCAGTTTGCTCCTCTGCAAACTGGTCCAGTCATCTGCCTAGATACAAAGTCCCACATGAGTGTTGATGGTTCATCTTCCTCTTGATCACTTGGTGTCCACTGAGGCCTGGTGCTGCAGAAGATCAGGAGATGGGTGCTCTGTGCTGGACAAACACAGAAAAATATTATTTATGCATCTTAATATTATGTCACACTGTCTTTAGAGTAGACAAAAAGTGACAGGGGGAGTTGTGACAACGCAATATTGCTCCTATTACCAGCAGTAGGGTTTGAGCTCAAAGATGGTCAAAAGAGGGAGGAGCATGTGCAAAGACAACATAAATGAGGACCTGTACATAGACCTTAATCTATCCCTGCATGCCTATAATTGAGTTTTTAGTGTGTTCAGGTGAGTCTTACCTTTCAAATTTTTCCACGTAGAATTGAAACAGTGAAATTAGACTGTCAATTCCTATTCATGTTACCGTAAAAGAAAGTCACCGCCATCAAGCAGGAGACTCCAATGAGACAGAGGTTCTTCAGGCACAGAGCGGAATCTTCTCCCTGCCCTCAAACATGAGGCAATGCTGGTATTATACAGTAGATGCTTTATAAATATGAGGGTAATTTTATTTCTCTATTTGTAGGAAGTGGCAGACAACCTCTTTATTTTGTCATATGCATCTGGAAATCAGAAAAAAAAATAAAACCCAGCAGCTATTTTATCTTTTATGTATCACATACACATTGAAAGTCACAATTATGACTAAATTATAGGCAGATTTTATTGTAAATGTATTTAAAAGACTTCTGCTTGTCTTCATGCCAAGAAAGTGTTCCACTTACCGACCTTGTTAACTACAGTTAATAAAGGCAAAAGCGCAGCTTTTCTACTGCGTTCATTGTAGGGAAAAACTGCTTCCTTGGATTACCAGCACCAGTGTTCTAACAACACTCCTGTAAGTGGGAGCGTCTCTTAAACATTAGCACACATAGACAAATGAATCCTCTGTGACTTTCTTTTGGAATTTGTTTTTCCTCAGGCACTTGAGAGTTATCAAGCTTCTTTATCAAGCTTCTTTAACCTGGACTCTAAAAGTTCTATCCAGGTTTTTGCCTTAGTTAACACTGGCATCTGAGAAAGCATATTTTTTCTTTAATTATGGACCACCGTGATAATAAAAACAACAAAAAATTGTATTTCTATGTGTAAACCTCTCTACATTGAGGCAACACTCCCTCTTTCCTCATCTGAACTCCCCCTGCATTACATCTAGCTTATCTTCAGTTTTCTTGCACAAAGGCAGCTTCAGGCTCAGATTTTTTTATTACCAGCTCTTGCCTTCCACAGGCACAGCCCTTCTGTTTTTCATCTTCCACAGAAACAGACCTCACAGACCTCACCTAGACCACAACTGCCCAGGCATCCCAACCACATAAATTTCTGTGAGATCCTTCTGCCTAAACAAGGAAGTCTGCACCCTTATCTGAGTTAAATATTTTGATTTCTTTTGCAATCAATGGGGAAAAAAGTATTTCTAGAGCATTATTTATCTCATCATAAGAAATAATTTCTGTATGAATAGGTGAAGAGGTGCCTAAAATGCCTATTTCTCCCCTTTGATTCTAGCTCACCAGCTGAGGTGGGAATGTCAACCACACCCCTGCCGGTTACTTCAGGTAGCTACAGACCTGTACAAAATTATATGAGGCAAAACACAGCAAAAAACACTTAAAACTTTTCTTCCAGGCTCAATTTCTTTTTTTTTGATCATTCCTTCCATCAAAAATCTTACTATTTCTCTGCACATGGATTTTCTTTCTAATTATGAAGATGATCTGAAGTCCTATTTTACCCTTCTTCGACATTTTCTTTCTTCCTGAGCTGTTCAAGGAATTGGAAAAAAAAAACATTCTTTTTTCTGTTCTTCTCTTCTGCTTTCTTGATCTCTGAGCACCATGCTCTGCTCTTCTTGAGTAATCATAAGCATCGATTACCTTTTGTTTGTTTGTTTGTTTTAGCATTTTTCAAAGCAAAGGAATAGTAGAAAACAGGTTTATTTATGTATTAAAAATTAGATAGATTTTCAGATTTTTTTCCTCTTCCCAAGAAAGAGACATTCAGGTGATTTTGATCCTCAGCGTAATTCTGTTCATAGATAACTCTCTCAGACTCAATCTTTTTTCTCCTCCATGTAACCCTGATGAAGTAATACATAGAGAAGACAGCCAGAAAGCATCAGGATACAAACTGCTCCTAAAAAAAAAAAAAAAAAAAAAAGGAGAGAAAAAGATTTGAAATTCCTAAATCTCCTATAATGTTATCATAGACTTACTGAATGCAGTTTGGTAGCACAGGAGAGTTAAAGGTAGAAACAAAACTGGATTCTAGCTGTGAAACTCATATGTTTTTTTTTTCTCTATACCACACCTTTAAACTTCCAAGATCTTTTTGTTGAGAAAAATAAACACTCACAGAGACAGGCACAATGTAGCTCTTGTAAAGGACACCTTGACTTTGCTCTTCTGTTTTTTTATATGAAGATAATTCCAAGCGGTGGTAACTCAATGTAATTCTACTTTTTTGCATAGAAACAATATAGCCCTTAGCAGTGCCTTAACTGTGCCTGGCTGGGGGTGTTTGGGGCTATTCTGGAGAGCAGAGGTTTGCATTTGGTTTAAAGATGCAGAGATGCTGAGGGAGGACGAGGACATGTAAAACAGCTGTGCTCCCCAAAGCTGCGAATAGGCTTTTAGACTGTTGCTGAATTCCAAGTTACAAATTTTCTGCAGTTACAAAACTCCTCTAACATTTCTAATTCCACATTTTTCCCACCACCTGAGAATGCCATCTGCTGTTTATCTCAAATATATCCAACTTCCCATAGCATATTTCTTTGGGATGTTCTCAAATTCCATTTTGGTTGGACTTTGTTTTTCATTTTATTTTATTTTTGGCTTATTTATTTAGTGATGAAACTGTGCATAGTACAAGGAACACATGGGTTTTGCTGTACTTCTCCCTTCCGTTATAATCTTTCATGCAGTGTGTTTTAGAACAAAAATGACAGTTCTATGCTTGAGCTGCTGGTCACATTTCTTACTAGCACCCATCAAGCAATAACCCATAGGAATTAAGTCACACTCAAAATGCTTATTCTTGACTTATGATACAGCCAGTGCCCAACCAATGATCAAGTTACCCAGAGCAGTTATTTCATATTTTCTGCAGAATATACTTGCTTGGCTAGCAGAATACATCGGGATGCATTTTCCTAGCGGATTGTGACTTTTTGACAACAGGCTGCAGGTATTCTTCCAACTTGTCAAAGAAATGTGTTCATTTCAAAATAAGGCTTGTTAAAAAGTCTTTTCAAGCTCCACGAGGAAATCCAGACAGAGTGGACTCTGATTACAGCACACTTCAAATCAGAGCAAAATGTTGATGAGTGCTTATGCCCCTGAGGTATTGTGATGCAGTCCCTTTCTCAATCTATTCCTTTAATGATAGCTCAATTTAATTCTTATAAGAAACGTGAGATTCATCTAACTTGCTGTCTTACCATAGTAATCAAGGCTCGGTCAATGGAAAGAAATATCTGGACAGGACAGGCACCTGTCTTTCAGAAAGACACAAATCTTTCTCTGGCACTGTGTCTCCTATGGCTTTAGAGGAAACCTGGATCACTTGCTTGATAAAAAGCTAAATTTTAGGTGGATAGACTTAAGAAAAGAATATGAAAAATTAAGTTAAATGGGGGCCAGTCACTAGTGGTGTGCTCCTAAGTTCAAAATTGGGACCAATACTGTTTAACCTCTTCATTTATGACTGGGATGACGGGGAAGAGTACATCCTCAGCCAGCTTGCAGATGATACAAAACTGGAAGGAGTGGTTGGCAGACCAGATGATTACATTACCTTTTAAAGGAACCTCTATAGGCTGTAAAAATGGGCCAAGAGAAAATTCATTAAGGTCATCAAAGGGAAATGCAAAGGCCAGAGCGTGAGGAGAAACAATCCCATGCATCAGTACGTGCTGGGGGCTCTCGTTGTTGCGTGGATGTAAAGGGTTAAGATGGCGCCGGCGGGGCTAAGTCTCCCCCTGCTGCTTTTTCTCCCTTTTCTCTAAGTGTATGAAAACTTTCTCGTGACTTTTGTGGGGAGAGGGATGGCACAACCCTCTTGGCTTCTCATTGGAGCCAAGGTATGTCAATCAAGTGCCTCTATGACTTAGTGAATAAAAAGCTGGAATCTGCGACATTCTTCTGACGCGCGCATATTTGATTTCTGCTCAGGACCGAGAGAGATAAGGAAAACATCTGACTGAGAGAGATTGCAGCTGCCTCAATTTTTGGAGCCGTAGAAGATTTCTTCCGCAATATAGGTAGACCTTCTTGCTTTGCCAATCACCAGCGGGAGTGGTTTTCAGACTGAGTTTTAACCAGAAGGAAGGGGCAACTTGGCTGTAAGCCCCCAACACCCTGCACTGAGGGAGCAGCCGCTGGTGAGGGGAAAAACCTGACGGTGTTCCCCGGAGATCTGGTTTGTGCCCTGCTCCACAGACGAGGAGAGCCAAAAGCGGGAGAGCAGCCCCTGGCAGACTGGTAAACTCAAGTCTCTTCCAGCCACCCCAGAGGAAGAAGGACTAATTTACTGTGAGGAAGTCTGCTCCAAAGGAGTTTCTTGGACTGAAACTTCTGAGGTTAAGAGACTGCGGCTCTCCTTTCCTTTTCCCCTCTTCTTCCCCACTCCCTCACCTTGGGTGGTGGCCTCGTGGCGGGGGCTTTGTTTGTCAACTGAGGATGTGGGATAAACGGCGGAGAATATTTACTTGTATATACTTGTGTATGTATTTATTGACGTCTCTCTCTCTCATCTTTCTCTCTCATTTATCAGTCTGTCCTGTCTGAATTTAAATGATTGATTTATGGTTTTAATTCCTTTGAGCATTAAACCGATTTTATTCCACCCCTTTTATTTAAAACTGTTTTCACTAGTTTCCTGTTTCTAACAAGTCTAGCCAAACCCAACCAAATCACTTTAAATCTTTTATGTAGCTTTTGGGTGTGTTTACATTCTCCCTGACACTACAGAAAAGTCGCAGACCTTTCGGAATTCCAGCTTTTCTAACTTCAAACTCTGACAGTGGACATGGCTAGTGGGGGTTGGGGTGGAGGGTGTAAAGAAGATGGAGCCAGAGTCTTCTCAGTGGTACCCAGAGATAGGCCACAAGGTAATGGACACAAATGGAAGTACATGAAACACCACTTAAATATAAGAAAAAAGTTTTTTCACTGATCAAACACTGGAACAGGTTGCCCAGAGAGGTTGTGGAGTTTCTGTCCTTGAAGATATTCAAAACCTGATCGGACACGACCCTGAACAACCTACTCTAGCTGAACATGCTCGTGCAGGGGAGGTTGGATTCAATGATCTCCAGAGGCCCTTTCCAATCTCAGTGATGCTATGAAGATACCATGACTTAGTAACTTGTTGATATTTTTATCCCAGCTCTTGCCAGCCCTCATTAAAAGCTCCCTCTTTCTAAAAAGACTAAAGATCTTAATTTTTTATACAGCAGAAGAAAAACAGGTTGCAACCTCAGCCGTCTCTCAAATCAGAAATTTTATTGTGCAAACCATCCCAGTCCGGGGTTCTCGCTCAAAGATACTGGAGCCTGCTGCTTTACTGACTAGAGAAATGTTGGTGAGTGAAACCTGAGAATGACGTAGGGCTTCATTCAGCAGCCCAGTCATAAGTATCTACTGCAGTTCGGGATGACCCAGTGTACCCTAGACAGCCGTACAGGGCTGGGAGATGGGGTCTCTTGCATTTGTGGCTTAGCAGGTAAATGTTAGAAGACACTATACGTTTCTGCAAAGGCAGCTCAGGCTCCTGGTGATGTCTTTTGAGAAGAAACTGGTGTAAAAATTGGTCTGTTACTAATTGACACCTGCAGCAGTACTGCTTGAAAGTATTGATGCCTTGTAAAACGTACTGAGTAACATAAAACTTTCAGCTGACTTTTTACAGTCCTGCTTCTCTTGTGTAATGAGTATGTGCAGAGTGCAAAACAATGTGAGTTTGAGCTTTCATTTAGACCGGGATGAATTAGTGAAGATCTTCTCAGTTTAATTCCTTCTGTGTTGGCTTCTTTGATAAAACTTTTTTCTTTTTTTTCCCAGTTCAGTGAAGAGACATTTCAGCCAACAACCAAACAGTGCATTTCTGAAAATCTTTCTTTAAAAACATGCAGAATCAATGAGAACACCAAGATTTCAGGCTTGGAGCAGGAAGGATTATCTAGCTACTAGAAAATAAGCCTGGAAATTAGGGGACCCAGGTTTAGCTTTCTTCTCTGTCACAGGTGTTTTATCTTATCCTGGATAAGTCATTTTGCGTTTCTGTGTCTCTTACTCCCAGTTGTCAAATAATTCTCTCTTCTTTACCTCTGTGGGATATCATAAAGCATGTGAAGAGTCCAGATTTTATAGCATTAGTTGCCATAAATGCATCTTAGGCTGACAATTTTACGCTGGTGAGGGTACATTTTGTTAGAGAATCCAACAGTTACTCCATTATTATGCTGCATAACAGAGCAAAGTCAGCTCACAATTTTGCAGAAATATAGATTTGGGTTTTGTGAAGTTTTGTTTTATTCTTTATGTTTGTTTTATCTCAGTAATGGGAGGGAGCAGGGCTGAGTAACTTCTGGCAAAACTAGGAGAGGATGAGAGGAAGAGCCTGTGTGGGAGGTAAGGCAGGCAGTCAGGGGATGCTGCCTGCTACTATCAAGGTGTTGGAAAGAATGAGGGCAATGCCTCCAGTTTCTGGTAGATATCATCCTAAAAGCCCTGATTCCTCCTTTAACAGTACTAACAGCTACCAGCTGTGGTTGTTTTGCTAGCACAACTGTTTGTTGCCCAACACAACTATTCTGATGCTCCTAAACCCAGCTTTGTAATAAGGGCAGCATTACACTCAAACACTTGAGGTTCAGTTTAATTTCCTAAGCAAAGGCGTCCTGAGGTTACCTGAGCCACGTACCCCAGGCATATATGACACAAGACCTGCAAGAGACCCGTGCCTTCTTGGAGGGGCACCTGAATATCAGTTATATAAAGTGTCTTTAATGGCCCAAGATGCCAGTGGTTATGTTATTGTTTTTTGTAGAATTTATCTGAAATAAACTGAAAATACACCCATAGAGCAAATATTTTATGACTCCATTATTGTCACCTGCTCTTACTTATGAAGTGTAGTCTTACTCAGAGCATCAGTAGTAGGGGTTGGTCTCTTCTCCCATGTAATGAGTGACAGGATGAGAGGAAATGTCCTCAAGTTGTTCCAGGGGAGATCTAGGTCAGATATCAGGAAAAATTTCTTTACAGAGAGGGTTGTGAAGCATTGGAGCAGGCTGCCCAGGGAGGTGGTGGAGTCCCCATCCCTGGAAGTGTTTAACAGACGTGTGGATGTGGTGCTGAGGGACATGGTTTAGGGACCCTGGCAGTGCAGGGTGAACGGTGGGACTTCTTGGTCTTAAAGGTCTCTTCCAACCACATGATTCTGTGATTCTATGTTCATTTTTCATTTTTTATGAGTCTCATTTTTGGCCTTGGCCTATTCTGCACAATAATTAACATTCTGCAGAACCATAAGAAAACTTGAGCTTTTAGGAATGGAATTTACTGGACATTAGATATCTTAGGTATCTAATAACCTAACTGAAGTTAGGAGCCTAAACACCCTTGTAATCCTGTCCCTCGTTAATCCAGTATTATGAAGGGCACATAAGAAGAACAAAGAGAAGAAATGAAGAACGAAATACTGCTGTCAATCTAATACTTGTACCAGCCAAACCAACCAAAAAAATTTTCCAATTTAAAATAATTTCCAGTAGTGCTGTCTAGCCTAATTTTCTCATGATAATGGATGAGCAGCTTTTCCCTAATTGGTAGTTTGGAGTGGGAGTATGGACATTTTTTGTTCTCTGATTGCCTCGGACATTGTTAGAGTAATGTTTCAATTGATAGTCTGGCACTTCACTCCCACTTTTTCCCTCATACTACAATTTCAGAGTCAGTTAAGTCATCTGATGATCCTGTTTAATTCTCTTATAAATAACAGGTTTTCACAATGGGAGAACTGCTGCTAAGAAATTATAGCCCAACAGAACTATTGGGGCATTATTTTGGATGACACATGCACATCTTTTATTTCAAAATTATTATTGTGGTGTTTTCATATCATCTGTGATTAAATTGAGAAGTTAGCTTCCGAAGGACTACAGTATCCCCGTTCTCTACAAACTGATTTAGTATTGGCAGTATGTAACCGTATATAGTTCTGTTTAAGCTCCTCTAGTTATTTTCTCAGATTAATAACAAATACACAAAAGAAATTAAATTAGTTTTCAAGCAGAAAAACATTTGTATGACAAAATCACATTTTTGCAAATATCACATTTAACTCATTTCGTGCTAAGAGCTCAAAACAAATACCTTGACACATCTAAGGTACATGGAACAAATGACCTCTATGCATAAGATTACAGCTATTTCTCTCCACTCACCTCAAAGGCACATTATCCCAGTGATGATTCTTGCAGAGTTTCTTGTATCTCCTTTGAAACATCAATTACCTTGCTGAGACTTTTCTATGCTAGAAAAATTACTGGCCTAATGGTAAATCTGCAATGCATGCATAATGAATAGTATCAGTTTTTCATTCAAAGGTCTTTAGAAACTCTAAGAACACTATGGGATATGTGATTATCTCACCTGCAAACCATTGTGCATTTTCTCTGAAAACTCATCATGTAGTCTTCTCATTTTGGTCTCTATCTATCACTGTCTTTGCCAATTTGGGATATACAGTAGGCTAAACCTAAACATGTCTTGCCTTGTTTTTTCATATCTATACTGTGGGACTTATAATTTGGAGAGGAAGGGACATCTATTTATGCAACAAGTTGTACCAAATGCCACGATGACACCCTAGACATCTACGACATTCATATATATGTCTGGTAAATATGACATTAAACCCATGGGAGACCAGTGGCCTTCTGGAGCATCATCAGGAGACAACATGTGTTTCCTTGAGACATCTCGTATGGGACTGGCTGCCCTCATGAGAGTAACTGAATCACTTCCAGGAAATGATTATTCTGCTCTACCTTAGATGTCTACACTGAGGTGAAATGAGTACCATCTTAGGTCTTTGTAAACTGTTAAAGAAAGGTAAATAACTTCCTACTGACATTGAAACTGTAACTGTGGGTTTCAGGTATATAATTGAAAATAAAACTGCAGGTTTTCACAAGTGATTAAAGTGTCTAAATTATCTTTATGACAATTTGACTCTCTTTAGTCAACAAAAACCTGAGGCCGGATTCAGTTCCCTCAGAAGTATCTTGTTCTGTTTCATGTGATCAAGGATTTCCCACAGGTCCATTACACGATTGACAGGTAGGACATGGGACCCAAAAGTTACAGAGTTCATGGAGGTAGAAAAGAGTTTTTCAGTGTCAGGATCTCTGAAAGGCAGCATACATCATAGGATAACATGCCTGGAAGGGATCTCTGGAGGCCGCTGGATCCAGCTGCCTGCTCAGAGCATGCCCATCAACCTGCAGAAGCCTACAAGCCCCATACAGAAGAGATATGAGGAAAGAGCTAGTGGACTGCAGCATAACCATCTTTCACACCCCTTTTGGGGTGCTTTAAATGGGCATGTCTTGTAAGTTAAGGTGTAACTAATCTCCTTGTCTTTTTTCAACTCTTCCAAGCACTGATGAAGTCTGTTTGCCATCTTACTGCTTTCTATAGGTGGTAGCCATTCCCTATAATGGCATTTTTATGAAAGAGTATATACATTAATTGACACTGGAGCCTTTTTAGATGGTGGTAAGATCAATAGAATAAACTAAAGTGAAATAGTAAAAGATTTGTACCACATATTTCAACATGCAAAGAAAGATGCACTTGTTTAGAAGCAGCAGGTGCTTTATTGCCTGCATGAAAATTCACTGAAGAGGAGCTGAGAGAATTAGGAATAGCATTTGTTAATATTTAGTCTTCTATCAACTTCACATTTAGGTACAAAAGCTTTTAATTTATTCAGCAAAACGTAATACAAAAGCAAAGTTAAGAATTTTTATAAGCAAGGGGAGAATAGTTTATGCATATACTATCAGCTGGGGTAAATGTAACTCCTTGTCTCTGTTTCTCCTTACCAGTCCCCATCAGGACTTTCCAAGTTCATTTGTAGTCTCCAGCACCGACATCTCTGAGTGAGAGTTTTTACCCGTAATCTATATTGAAATTATTTTTGAAAAGGTCTAAAATTTATAAGTATTTTTAATGGGAAGTGTTTCTAGTGACAAATGTGTTGGTTTTTCTTTTTTCAAACTGGCCTTTTCACATGCGAAAGGTAAGAACTTAATTGAAAGATATGCTAGATTTATACGTATATTTATAGACAAAAGATTTATCTTGAAAGCAGTTCTTGATCTTCAGCCACAAAAATGTTAGAGTGCTTCATTTTGAAATGAAAAATGGAAAAAAAGCATTTATTCTGAGAAAAACAAAATAAAACCACTTTCTGACCATGGCTGTTAATAGCAGCTGTTTTTCTTATTTGAAATCTACATGGAAATTCTCAGCTGTAAAGTGCAAAGGATTTTTTTATTCATAAGAAATTTCAGGAGACAAATGGCTTCTTTGCATTTCACCAATGCAAAGCAGAGCAATACTGCGTACTTGGAAATGTAGCACTATCTGCAGTGACTAGGTGCAAAACTATTTGAAACTGCTCATTTCTTTTTCTGGCTTAGCAGAGCCTCTGATCATCCTGTAACTATAGCAACATAACCACAAGCTGCTCAATTTTTGACACTTCTTGTGCATTGTCTATTTTTTCCCAGAATATGAAAAGATAATGGGATAGAGGCACTCTGCTTTGTTTGCCTTGTTAAGCTATATTTAAATAGTAAGTGACAAACAGAATTAATTAAAAATACTTCTGTCTCTAAAAGCTTTTAATGTTAATTTTATTTACCCAAAGACTTAGCGGAGGTGATACATTTTCTTGAGTGTAGGCACATAGTGCCATCCGAGATGGCCTAGGGGCCTCCACCTGGTATCCAGCTGCCACAGTAGAAGGAGCTTGTAGATCCCTTAGGCGGAACTAGACACCTATGTCTAGGTGACTGAATTGCACCAAAGACTAACCATATATTTTTCAAAAGACCTTGACTCCTGCCAACAAGATGACTGAATATTTCTTCAATGTTAAACAACCAGGTCACGGTAAGATACAGTCTCTTGGACAGGACTATATCAGGTCCCATAAAATCCAATAGGTTGCCTTTCCCCCCTAAAGTTTCTTCTCTTGGATTATTCTTCAGCTATTGCAAACCAAAAATTATGGGGAGGAATTTAGGGATTTGCGTGTCAGATAGAGGTTTAATTCATCTGCCTGTACAGAGGCTTCTTACGCCGTTTAAGATCTTGGAGTGATGCAGTTTTCCTGCAGGTCCTGTGGTATATTTGCAGTGCAGTGAGGATGTCTCATATGTGCAAAGCAACCTGCAGTTCTACAGGGATATCAGCTGCCACGTGTTCATGCTGATGATGAAGATTCAAGCTATGTAATGACGATATAATCAAGAGTTAGGAGCCTACATCTAGGCACCTATATATAAGTGTGTGACTCTCAACCTGGTTTGACTCAGTGTATAAAACCGAAAACTAAAACTGAAATTCTTTCAGGCATCTTAGGGTACTTGATATATCGACACAGAGATGACAACTAAAACAGGATGTGCAAGAAATTGTGATCTTCTGCAGCAGCAGCTGGAGGAGGGCTACGAAGATTAGGGGACAGGAGCATCTCTTATGAGGAAAGGCTGAGGGAACTGGGGCTGTTTAGCCTGGAGAAGAGAAGGCTGAGAGGGATTGTTATCAATAACTAATGAGCAGTTGTCAGGAGGATGCGGCTAGACTCTTCTCAGTGGTGCCCAGTGACTGGACAAGGGGTAATGGGAGCAACTGGAACAGAAGAAGTTCCATCTGATCATGAGGAAAAACTTCTTTGCTTTGAGGGTGGCAGAGCCCTGGAACAGGCTGCCCAGAGAGGTTGTGGAGTCTCCTTCTCTGGAGAGATTCCAAACCCTCCTGGACACCATCCTGTGCAACCTGCTCTGGGTGAACCTTTTTTAGCAGAGGGGTTGGACCACTTGATCTCCAGAAGTCCCTTCCAACTCCCACCATTCTGCAATTCTCTGTAAAGCAGAATATCCTAGGACATTTTAAATGCCATAAAAAATTTGGAAACTGAGTCAAACAGTGGGCATTTGCGTGGGCAGCTACAACCCAAAGAGATTTTACTCATTCTTTGAATTGTGTCAAATAGCTGCAAGCAGCATGCGAAAGGACAGAACCTGTAAGCAACACCTACTATTAATACTACAGTTAAAAAAGCAAAGTGAGACACTTAGCAAGTATCGCAGAGCTCGTCATATTTCTAGTACTGGCAAGAGAAATTGCACATTTTAGCAGTGTTAAGTCAAACGCTCTGGTGTTACAAGTCTCAAGGTCAGAGACAGGCCCAGTAAAAGACCGATGTCCTTCCAGTTATAGAAGCATGAGCTCTGATTGTTGTGACCATTCAAGATCCAAAGAGCAAATCAGCACATGTACAGCATGGCCATTCACCTTTCATTTCTGGACTTTCTCTGTAGCCATTAGAAAGAGACAGAAAAGCTCAGAGAGTAATTCACCACAGCTAGTCTAGATTTTTCAGAATAGATGGAATTACATGTTAGCAGGGTTTATTTCTCTTCATATTAACAGCGGACAGAGTGATCAGAGTAGAGTAGGCACCTACCCTGAGTGAGATGGACCACTCCTAAAGAAAGAAACCACTTTGATGCATGTCCACACTGACCACCCAAAGCCTAAAAGCATAATAAATGTCTGCGATTGAATGAATCTTACAGGACTACTTTACGATTCTATCTGTTTTTTTACAAAATGTCCAAACTCAAACCAGCAGGTTTTTTGCTTTTTGTAATCATTCTGATAAAGAGCAAAGTCTTCCACTATGTCTCGGAGCAAAGCTGGTCAAGCGTTTGCTTGGTGAGATAGTGCTTTTATCTCAATTGAGGTCCATGGCATTATTTGTGCAGAAAAGAGTAAAAGCAACTTATTTGCTTTTCGTTAAACTTTTCAATTTTAAATGAAGTCCTTCAGATGAAGTGAAAAGTTAAAAGCTCCCTCCTCCTTTTTTCTTTTATTTCTAGATATTTTTTCTGCTCAAACACACACAGAGAAAGAAAAGATTTGACACCACCTTCTAGTCCTTAATTTGTAAATCATAATACAATATCTTAATCTTATTTCCTGTCTATGAGCATATGAATGAAGTTAAGCAAGAACAAAATTGTTTGCAAGACCAGGATATAACCACCCAAGAATGCCTTTCTATCAAAGTTTCTCTTTCTCTCTTTTTTTGGTCCTTCCTGTACCACTTAAGTAAATTAATAACATCCAAATGGAGAGGGGGAATAAAAACAGTTATATCCCAGATCTCCTGAAATCGAAGAAAGAACTAGATTACGTAAGTGACTTAACAACATATATAAACCTGCAAGGAGTGAATGATTATAAACAGTGGCTAAATAACAGTATTTCAGTCACCCAAGGTCAAAATACACTTTGGATACTCAGACTACTCCCAGTCAAGGGTCTTTCGTGGTGATCTGGAGAAGAAGGAAAGGCAGAAGAAGAATTGGACCCTGCCTATCTATTGTTGAAGTAACATTGTTGAGCAATTAGGAATGGAAAATCTAGGGTGTGGGAAGGAGATAGTTCAAAAAACTGAATTGTTCACAAGATGTTATAGCTATAAGTCTGGTCTATTTGAATTCACTATGAAGCCAAAGATAGAAGAAGGCAGGATTAGAGGAATCTGGCACGAGCTTAATTAATTAGATTCCTTGATTAAAGGGGATGGTTCCGAGGCTTAGGTCTTGCTAATATGAACTTACCTGAAATAAGTTCTTACCTGAAAGAGAAAAAAACTTGAATAAAACTTCAATTAAACCCCAACATATTATAGCATATACTTCTGGGGAGGGCTGGGATTTTTGGTTCAGCACTGCAGACATACAAAACGTTTTACAAAAAGATTACAGTGTTCTGGTCTTGCTAGAGAAGTTACCAACAGCAAGTAGGAAAAAAATAATTGCCCATTCAGTGGTATTGATTTTGCTAATAATCTTGTTTCAGCATGTTAGTGTGTTTTCTATAAGCTACTTGGAACACGTTTGAAAGGTCTGGCTAATGACATGTGAAATCATATATACAGGAAAAACTATTTCATGCTATGAAACGCAGCCTTGCGGTGTTATTAAGTGGCCTTGCTTCATTACAAACATAGTACAATCATCATGGCTGATGGAGTTTAAACAAGAATCTGCTGTGGTTTGGTTTGGTTCAGTAGAGATAGCTGTGTCAAAAGTTTTGTATTTAGCTACGAACATTTAGACTCAAGGAGAGAGTCTGTCGCTCCCCAGCATTCATGCAATATTACATTTTCTTTAACAAGTACACCAGTGATTTAACAAATTCACCAATGATTCTGAAAACAGAACACAATGGGAAAAAATGGATATAAATACTTTAGGATTCAATGCAGAGATCTTTTAGTTCAAATTGCCTTTCAAACAGCTGCTGTACCTTATTTATGCAGTATAAACAACCTACGAAATTACAATTTAGATTAGTCTGTATTCATTCCTCTCCATATAAGAAGTAGGAGCTTAGAGAAGTGCTACCCCATGATTTTAGGTGTGCTATTCAAGTCAGGTTTGGGGCTGAAACAACATCCATATTTCAGATGTGAGTTCTGACTCTCACTGTTCTTTCTTTAATACTGATTTTTCCTGGTTGTTTGTGAGTTGTTGTTTGGTTTTGTTTGGTTTTGTTTTCCCAAGAATGGCAGCAACTAAACCAGCACTAAGGAAACTGAACTGATCATACTTTCCACACATTAGGAATTGATTTAGTGTTAGGACTCCATTGCAGAAAGAGTAAACGACTGCCGGGTGATTTACACTGGACTTTGTCTCCTCAATGCATTATCAGATTTACACTTCATTTTACATACAGAGTTATTGCCACGGACTCTGTTACCATACATGGGGGATTACTGTCTTTTTGTCTTCGACATGTTTAATTGCATTGAGTAACGGTATTTAAGAAATAAATGCACGGAAAGTTGGGATAATCTTCCTTAAATTAATATCATAGAGTAAAAGTGAGTCCCTTTTTTAAAGAGGAAACCCGAGGTTGATGCAGCACCTATTGTCAGAAAGTGGCCTCAATCACTTGGCTATATTGTAGTGAGGATGGCTATGAAGGGTTTTCATACATTTCAATGTGCTCATCTTTGCCTTCATCTTCTGTCTTGGTTCCTCTGGCAGAACTGGTCCATTGTGTGCAAGGATAAAACATTTCTTATCTTCTTGTTAGATATGATCACACACTTCACTGAGATACCACTGCAAGCCGTATCCTAACATGAAAAAGTGGAATTTGCTTCATTTGATGGATAACACCTGTTTTTTTCTTTCTTTCTTTTTTTTTTTTTTTTTTTTTTTTTTTTATTAGACGAAAACTTCAACTTGAGTCCTTCCAGTCAAGGTCTTTCCGATAACAGCTCTGAAATAAGTAAGCTGTCTCTATATTTAGATTAAATTTAGAGTACAAGGAGCTGGTTTTCCTGAAGTCACCAGGAAATCTATAGGATCTATCGCTGCAGAAGGCCATTGAGGTGAATATTCCGGATTATTTCAAAATAAAATTCATTGAGATTGGCATAAATAAGATTCGTAGCAATTGACCAAGCTTCCAGGTTATTTCTAACTGTTTCTAGTGTGTCACATTCAGATCATCTTGCTATTGCTGGTATGGTTGACTTTGACCTATAACTTGTCACCTGCAAAAATAACTAGGAGATTCTATGAAAAATGGCAGTACCATTACACTTAATGTGTTTATTTCTTTTTTTTTTCTTTCCTACTGGTCAATAATAGTGCCCTGATGTACACATAAAGGAAAGCAGAAAAAAAACCCCTAAAAGTCAGCAGAGAAGAAATAAATCATTATTTAATTGCCAGGGCACCGAGCTCTGCAATTTTTGAGTGATTTTTCAAGGACTGCCCCAGACCTAATGCGTTAAGGTCCTCGTGGCAAAGGTCATGATAAATAAAATTACAAGGTCCAGATCAAGAACAAATGGTTATAGGTAAGGATAAATGAGAAACAGCAGTTTCTGGACTCTGAGCAGATCAAGAACAAATACCTGCAAACTGATGAGGAACAAAGCTTTTAATAGCAGGAATCAAGCACACAGATCAGACTGTTTCTTCTAAAGAAATTTCCAACCATCTGATTTTTCTCTACATACCCGCTGCAGACATGCACAAGGAAAATGAGCTGCTTTGCGTCATTAGAGCACTGAAGACCGTCGGCTCAAATCCCTTTACCTGCTGCCCTGCCTATCCCTGGAAAGCCATTTTTCATAATGCTGCAGGAGTCCTTTACCAAACCCACATTTACCAAACGAGGTACCACATGCCATCATTTAGCATTTCAGAGCACGGGAAACCATTTCAGAGCTATTATGTCTCCCATGTCCCCAGAAGTCATCAGTGTCAAAGGAGGCCTCATACTTCTTTAAGGAAAAAAAAAAAAAAAATCATTTTTGGCTATCTGTTATATATTCCCAGAGGCTGCGAACTACTGAAAGCTGTTTACAACGACTTGTCCTGAACTAAACGAAGACGGATTAAGGGAACCCAAATACTCCAGATTCTATCTATCTGTTTACAACTTTCTCAGTAATGTGTCACAGGAAGGAAAAGTTAGGTATAAGGCAAGAAACTATTAAGTCCTGCCAAATAATTTCTGCGAACTTTTTTGGGCAGAAAATTGTGTTTTCATTAAACACATGCCTACAGTGTCTGCTCTCCGCAAACTTTCAATTTTTGTCAGATAACGAAAGCTTCAGGATTTTCATCAGAAAGGCAATTTTCCACAGGAAAGAATTCTGTTGTTTGACTGTATCTAGAAATTACCAATTTCAAAAGATAATTTGCTTAGCTGAGTCACAATGAATACGGTTATTTACAATCAACACTAGTCCTCGCTGTAGAATACAAGCAGTCTTTACTAAAAGCAGAACTGATGAGTACATGAAAGCCATAGAGTGAACAAGTCTGACACACCTCAGCATCCTGAAACTGCATACGGTCCTCTGTGAGATTCCCATCTCTCCTACTGCAGTATCCACCCTTCCCCCCACCTTACTAGTGCTTGATAAACATTCTCCTCCTTTTATTCAATCAAAAGTGGTTTGCAAAGGAAAAAGAGAAGTTGAACCAGAATAAGAATCAAAAAACTTGAAGTTAGTTGTAATGAAAAAGCTGTTTAGTTTTGCTTTAATTCTAAAATTTTAGTGCACATTAACCTTTTAATTGACCATCTTGTAGGGAAGGAATACACCCCATAACGATCTGTACATTTGCATCACTGTAAGATGCACACACAAAAAGGATATCATGGAACGGACGATGCCTCTGTACCTTCAAGTTTCATTTTGATCTTAATTGGTTTGCTACCAATAGCTTTTCTGCTTGGCTGAAGATAGAACTGGAACCTTGTGAAGCAGCCACTTCTTCCATTTCTTCTGTGTTTTAACTGTAATAAAAGAACCTTCCCAATTTCCTCATAATCTGCTGCATGTCAATTCCCTCAGGTTGCTGGCTTCATTCTAATTCTATTTTTAAACACAGGTAGTTGGTTCTTGTTCTTCTTAGCTGCCCTTTGCTTAACCTCTGATTTGAATCTGCCAGTCTTTCCTGTTTGTCACTTAGAAGAAATGAGCTAGTAAATAAGAAACAAGTTATTTTTAGAGAGGAACAAAAATCGATTTTTCCTTTATTGTCTTGTCCTATGCATCTCGCTGCATATCCTACTTTGCTGTTGTATAGTATCCTGCAATAAATCCAGAAAATGCAAAAATAGAGGTTGCAGGTGTAGTAATACTTCCGACTAACGGCGCTCAGTAGCACATACCAGAGTGACCTCTAGCTCTTGTATAAATCAGTGGCAAGGTTGTCATTTCCTTCACTAGCCAGGACTTCATTCAGGTCTTTATAGGAACTAGGAGCATAAGCAATCCCTTTTTTCAAATTATGCATCATTCCATACTACAAATTCAAAATGTTAATTAATAAAATAATAAAAGTACACACCTTCTCCCCCAGAAGGTGCAATATCTTATATCATTACTTTATAACCATGACCTCAGCCGTTCTTTCTACTTTCCTTGTAAGACTTTAGGGATCATTTAAGACAGATATTTCAAGTAATTTTCCTGTAATATATATCTCAATATGGAATCTGAGATTACTTGTCTTGCAGTCAGGGCTGTGAGTAAAACAGCAGGTATATCAGGATTCACTGGAACTCATGAGGGAAAGCACCCGCTACCAAGCTTGAATACCTAAGGATTGGAGTCAGCAAGAGGACAGGCATCTAATGATGAATTAAAACCAAAAGAGGTCAGGATAACCTGGAGAAAAAGAGGCTCTATAAAGCATAAATACCACGCACCTTATATGTGCTTTTAGCAATGACGTAAACTTCCTACTCTTAGCTTGTGTGGGGCAGCAATTTTTATTTTCCTACAAAGAAATATTATCTGCTCTTTTTCTTCTTTAACAATGCAGTTATTGAAACAAAATGTTTTCTGCCATTACTGGTGTCCTAATCTATTCTAAACTCTTCTTAAACTCTTTGCCTATAGATTCTACCCTGAGCCCGTTACAGTCAGCAGAAATTGCTGCCCTGCTGCACTCTAAGGGCTTGTTTCCCCTTCTACTGAATTCCCATGGAGATTTTAACACCAACTTAACTAGGAGTGGGCCCTGTTTTAAAATTCATACTCTTGATTTCAGATACAAATACATATTTCATAACAAGAGCTGTTTGGTGATAATAAATATTCTCACGTTGGAGGATACAGCAGTGAAGAAATTATATTCCACGCAATGGAAATTCAGGGGTTTTGCTCAGAAGAAACTTCATGCTTGTGCACAAAACAAATCAGAAAAACAATAAAAACCTGTAAAGGAAGTGATGGTGATTCTGACCTATCTGTATTTTAGAAGTATAGTCCAAGGGGTTGAAAACATGATAATAGAAATGGTGTAAACATTTCAAATATGAACGATTGTGTGGTCTAGATTATACGACCTCTGCAGAAAAAGTGAAAGAAACTGCAGCTATTGAAGGTGAACACTAAGATGAGAGATGGAGATATTTGATTTCAAGTATAAGGAGAATAATTCTGCACAGAGGATGGAGGCAATCCAGACTTCCTTGTTATGATGGATGTAACACACAAGTGAAAAGTTAAGCTTCACCTGGAAAAAAAAAATCCAGTTCAGACAATAGAAAAAATTTCTTGTGAGGGTGATGAAGTACTAGAATAAATTATTTACCCCATTCTGAAAGACTTCGAAAAGGAGTTTAAGTGACATGGTGTAGCTGATCCCGTCAAGGGGCAGTTGGCTGGATGAACTCAGTGTTTTCTGGCCTTTCACAGCCTGCTCTCCTCTGATAAGAAAACATTTTCCTTTTATAAATAACATTTATAGAAACTGCCTCTGTTGAAAGTGAAATGTTTTGCAGGAATGTGCTACACTGGGTAGAGATCTGTTGGGATTTTGATTTATGTGATTTTAAACTGACTTTTTCAGTTATTCTGAAACAACAAATTCAATATGCAAAATGAAAATCCAGAAGAAAAGGAAATGGTTTGAAATGATTCCTGGTTGTTTGGGGTTTTTTTATTAATTTTTAATTGATTTTTAAATAAATCTACAGACCATTCAAATGCAATGATTAATTCAGCTTTGGAAAATAATCAAGTCTTGTAATACCAGTATTTCCTACACCTTTTTGGTTTTATTCTGTATCAGAAATACATGTTTTCAGTACTTCATTTTTCCAAAGGAATACGTTTGCTGCTGTTATATTTTTTAATTAAAGCTCCTTTAGAGTTAAATAGTATGTGAATTTTGTAGTATTTTGGCAATATTATCTCCATGCATCCTGTAAGTTCCGCTGAACTTTATGGAAGTGTAGTATTATGTCAATCAGGAGCTAGAAAAGTTTCACCTTTCTGGAAGGAACAACAGGGTATGTAAATGATACTGCATAATGAAACCTGACTTCATCTATATCTGTGAGATCCTCCACTAAAAATGTCTGTACTTTGACTAACAATGTTCTTTTTTCCTATTGTGTATCCTTCTCTGCGTGTTACCTGTGGAGAAAATAAGCTCTTCTGGGTCAGGATTGTCTCTCTGTACACCAGCTAACCAGTGGAGAAAAGTTTTGATGTGCTTCTTCTAAGACTTCTTGCAATATCATTAAAAAAACAAGCACACAGAGGAAAAAATACATGTATTTTTGTGTAGTGTATTTTTTAGTTGTTAATGATAACTTCCATGCAAACTCATTTAAATCAATGTCCTGGCTCTATTCTTGCCCAGAAGAATGCATATAACTTGCAGTGGCGTAAAATTGCGATCCTTGAAATAAAAAAATCTGTATATATGTGTTCTTCCCAGCAAATGGGGAAGGGAAAAATTGACTGTGAGTCAAATTTGTAATTCATAGGTTGATGCAGCAACATGCCTGAAACTTTCCATTGCAAATTAAAAACTATTCTGAGTTGCATTCTTATGTTCCATGAAGATAATTCAAGATGAATATTTCAAGAATATGTCTGTCATCTTTCCAACACAAAGCCTAATTACTCAGCATCTCATCCAGAACAGCAAAAGAAGCAAGAAAAATAAAAGGGATCTGGAGGTAACATGAAGGGCTGAGCATACAAAGGAAGGCAGAGACTATGTAGTGTATCAACATCTGTCTTTCCTCCAAGCTATCAGTATTCTCACAAAATTCCTACCAGGGTAAGAAAAGAATGTAGTTTGCCACTCTGTGTGCAGCCTGTTCCTTTACAACTATTAGTAGCTTTGCAAGTGGTAGAAAACTTGTGACAATTCACCATTGGCTTCTGTACCTTTGCCTGTGTTTTCCACCTGTTTTGCTCTGAACTTTTTTGTTGACTGAATACTGCAGCAAAGTAAGTCTAAGATTTGCGTGAAAATATATGTCTTGGTGCAGTTCTGCTTGTGGTAGGAGGTGTTTACAATGATTTTCACTTAATTGCATCTAAAGGTGGGACAGGCTTTGTGTAAAAAAACCCTCTGAAGGTTAATGATGCAACCAAAAAAAAAAAAAAATCAAGGAAAACATATTTGCAAAATTGTAGCAATAAACAAGGAGGAAAAGGAAGAGAAAACTAAATGTGCACAGTTGGCAATTTTGTAGTTGATGTGTTTTCCTCAATACAAATTACCAGCCTTAAGAAAACATCACAAGCCTGCAAGATCCATGTTATTAAGTTCCACTTCCATATCTGAAGCTACTGCAAAGTGATATGTAGCCACTCCTGGTCCGTTAGCACCTTACAGCTTTATGTTTGATGACATCTCTAGTGATTGCTTGAAAGAGGTTGCAAGTCAGCAGCAGGACAGAGAACAGAAAGATTCACAGAATCTTCAGAGCTGACCTGGTGAAGAACATGCCACCAGGTAGGGCAAGCTAGCCATCAACATTATGCCATATTTATTCTGAGTCTACCCAAAGGCAAGTTAGAAATGGACTTTCAAGAAACATTTCGCTACAACTTCTGCGCTATCACCAAACAGTTCCCTGTGTCCTTTTTCTCCTGACTGATGGCTCCTTTGGTGTGTAAACCAGGACAGAAACTGAGAGGCTGTGGAGCAGAGTATACGGCAACCTCCTCTCTCAAGGCATTGGCCACCTAGAGAGTGGGTTAGCAAGGCTCTATTTCCTCCTCAGTCCTCCATGTCCTCTCAGAAATCACACAGGGACGTGTCACTTTACAGATATTTTGCGATGTGGATGTTCACTACAAACAAGACTCACTTCAGATTTTTTATTTTTTCCAGCTCAGGTGATAAATGGAAATGCACATTAGCATACTTCAGCCTACACTCCGTGACTGTATTAATGTTCCAGAAAAGTCATGGTGCCCGTATACAAATAGTCTGGCCAATTTACTATGTGTGTGCTGCACGTGTACACCATGAGTATGACTTCATCCTTTGCACAGGTGTCACATCCAGTGTTGCTCTGCATGACCCTCAATGGATGTAACGCGTTCTGAAATTATATGAACTATTTAACTCTGAGGCCCAATGAAAGCAATTCTCAAAACTTTACGCAAGGACAAATATTACATCAACTGGATGAGTGGGTAAGCACAAAGCTGCAGGATCATTATTACTGCTTCACTCACAAATTATTGTCTTTGATCATAAACGTGGAGCGTTTTACCAAACAAAAAAGAGAAGGAAAACATCTGTTCTAATTTCTTTACCATCACAGACAGGTAAATTCCATTCAATTAGCAATAAGCTCAGTGACTTATATATGATGGAAGACATCTTCCAGAACCTTAAAAATCCATCCAGTCTGGATTTCACCTCTTCCAGAGACCACAGTTCCTCTGTTTCTCCTTGCAGTATGGTTAACTGCTCACTATTTGGTCCTGGTCCCACGTCTACATGCAGGAGATTTATAGATCCAGCATTTTCTCTTTGAGGTGGTATTTATGATCAAAATCATCTCAAGACATCCTGTTGAGCTGCTTAAGTCACTACCCAGAGCACATTTCCCCTAACACTCAAATAATTTCTGTATCTCTTTTTCTTCACCCGCTCCAGGCATTCAACAAGCTTTTTTGAACTGTGACCTTTAAAACAGGACCAATGCTCCAGGGTCAACCTCCCCTGTTCTGTGTTGAGGTGAACTCATCTCCCTGTTATGTCTTTGCAGATCTGGATTTATACTCATCAAGATTGCATTAGCCCAGTTACCAGAGTATCACCACGGGAGTTCAGGGCAATCACTAGGACCTTGGACCTTTCACAGTGGCTGCTTTCCTGGACAGAGTGCCTCAGCCTATCAGGTCAACCTCAGCTTCTCATTGTGACCAGTGAGCTGCTACTTGTCTGTTTAAAAATCCATTTCTCTCTGAATTGTGTATTCATAGCAAGAAGAAGCAAGGCTCTGCATGATTATTTATGATGCTTAAAATGTCTGGAAGTGGGAGTGAAAGGGAAGAAATGGAAAAATTGGTACTAGTAGCAAAACCGAACAGCTTTTTTTCGCTTTTTTTATCTTTAGTTTGTTTGGCAGATATACTCTGATGTTCCTTTGCGCAAGATGAAATGTATTGCTGATCAATTTCCTGTGGAGTGGAATTTCTTCTACTGCCACTCTCTGCACTTTCTCATTCAGATGCATTGGGGGGGTTTTGGGTTTGGGTTTTTTTTTTTTTTTGAGTATTGATGGCATGGAAGCATGCTTATGATTTTCCTGACACCTTTTGACACATTTAGAACTAAGACAGCGTATGCATATGTCTTATCTGATTATTTTAATTTCTTGATTTCTACTGGACTAGAAATAACTTTGTCATGATGGGTGTGATGTCTTTTTAAAAAAAGTGCAGAACAAAAGTTTGTAATGTTAATTTCTGCGGGTTTTTTTGCAAAATCAAGGTCAGATTTGCCATTTCATCTAGCAATATGAGATGGGTTTGTATGTTTACTCCTAGTGTTCTTTCTCATTGTGTGTACCCCATGGGAACACAAAACTTTCTTTTTTCCACCAGGTCTGTAGCTTATATAAGTATTTCTTGAGACATAACTACTATACTTTCTCCCATTTGCTAAATACTATTTCTCTTAATATTGTCCTAAATGCTATCCTCATTCTGTCATTGAAGTAAGAGAAGCTTTTATCCAGGTTTTCTTTTTTTTATAATAATTTTATAATAATTTTATAATAATTAAAATAATTCAGGTTAGACAAGCCTTCTGGAGGTCTTTAATTCAACCTTTTATTTGAACATGGGCTAACTTTAAATTCTGATCAGGTTGCTCAATGCCTTGCCCAGTGCTGTTTAGAAACTGCTCAAAGAGAGAGATCCCTCAGCCTTTCAGGGGCCATGTTCCAGTTTGCCCTTCTTGTAAAATTGTTTGGCTTTATCCAGCAAGAATTTCCATTCTCACAGCTTCTAACTGGTTCTGTTTGGTTTTTTGTGGTGCACAACTATAAAGAGTCCAACTCTAACCCTTCTGTATTCTCCCTTTATGTCTCCTTAAGACAAAGAAGACCCAATATATACTGTTATTTTTAATTTTTTTTATACGCAATGAATACTATTACAACTATACATGATGTACGTGGAGAGAGAGAGTCTATGTTATTGTGAAGGTCTTCATTTTCTCTTATGAAATAAAGGCTGTCACAGTAGTTCCCAAAGCCAACTCCCAGGTCCAGCCCCATGATTCATCTTTTTCCTTCATAATGAGATCCAAGATAGTTATGCTGAGGGTAATTAAATGCTGGAGCAGAAACGCTAGGTGGTAATTTTCAGCTTGGTGATATAAGAATATGCTACATATTACACAGACTTGTATGATTTACTTCAAGGGCATGACTCCACAGCAGTCTAAATCCAAGTAAATTGAACTAGGCTAACCACCTTCCTTCCTACGTGGGCCTGTGTAACCAGCTGGTGAGCTTGTTAAAGGACCAAACCTAGCAATAATCGAATCCTCCAAAAGGCCAATGTTTAGCCAGAGACTGGTGATAAGAAACTGGTAACTGAGGCCATTAATGACTTTTTTTCCTAACTGTGGGCTGAAGTTCCAATAACCTGTGTCTTCTTAAATAAGTATCAGTGCTTGGCTCAATCTCACAAATCATTATATTTTACACAACTTTCAGTGTTCTAAAGTAATTTCAGCTGTTGCTAATAACGAGAGGAGACTTTAACGCTCAAAACCCCTTTAAAAAGACACACACTGTACAAGTTAGTAGAAATATATTAAACACACTTTCCAGGGTCATTAAACTCATTCAGTGCTACTTTACCTCTTTTCTCCGGGCTTGGAAGGAAGCGATTAGATGAGTCGTAATTACTGCACCAAGCAAGATCTTCATAAAATAAAAAGAGAGAGTTAATGCTGTGCCATTATATGGAATGTACAGGCTTAGCATGATGAATGTTTCGCTCACGTTGAAGGTGGTTTTGTTGTTATCAATGGAGTAAGGCTAGCTTAATTCTCCAGTGATGAAGCTCTACTTCCATGATTAATGAACAAATTGCTATTTCACAAGAGCTTATAAGACAGCCAGTCGTTCCTCCCTGCTTATTTAGGAGACCCTTAAGGCTTTCTTTGGGGACCTCATTATTTTCTGTATGGATAGAGAAAGAAATAAACAGAGCCCTAAAGGACATTTATGTATACATAAAGCAGAATAAGTTATCCCTCTAAGGGGAACCAGGATGAAATGGAGGTGAATTCAGGAGCCACAAAGGCACAACCCTTCAGTTCTCCAAACTGTGAAGGACCTAGGTACTACATTTAAACTTGCTTTCCTATTAAGCTTAAAAATTACAAAATTCAATAAATCATTCAGGATTAGATCAGAGTAAAAAACAATTTGTTTTGATATAGAGTGAAAAAAACCAACACTAGACCTGATGTGCAGACTATGAACTTGACCATTGCTAATTAGAGCAATACTGATTGATTCTGACTGATTGTCTGAACCCCGAAGACTACATAAAGCACTTGACTTTGTTCTGTCCTGTGCTTAACCAGGTGAATGACAATATTTTGATTCAGTATTGTTTGCAAATGTGCTGTGTTTCATGTGCCAATATTCCCTTTCCTGACTACGGGCAAAGAGTATAATCTGAATTTACAGGGGTTTTTTGCATAGATTTTTATTGTAGGCGTTTGTGTACTCAGCTCTCCTCGGCACATGGAAGTCACTGAAGTCACGATGACTTACAATGCACTTTTAATAATCTGTCACACATTTCTTCATCTTAGCTTCCAGCAGATAAAGAGACTAATCTGATGAAGCAACACAGGAATCTAGCTGGTTGTACCTCTCCTTATTTTTTTGTAGATTCACTTGTTGATTTCATCCATATTTGATGAAGTGGTGTAGGCATAAAAAAAAGTAAATGCATAATTGGATGAAGAAGCGCTTATAAGGGTCTTCAAAGACACTGCCGTTCTGAATGGCCAGCAAAGAGCTGGAAGCACCACAGTACACCACTTAAGGTTTGATTTGGTCCAGAAGAAAATTCACGGAAAGCCAGAAAACAGAGACGGGCTTCAAGCTCATCCTTCCATCTCAGATCTGCCAAAGGCAAAGATGAACACACATGGAATCCATAAAGGAGCCATAATTGAGAGGGCTCCTGTTCCAACAGGAAATCCATAAAGTGAAAGTGAGGCATTATGTTGTCCAAAGACATAAATCCAGGCCATCTCTAACAGAGGGCTGTAAAATCTAAATCTCTGTTCACCATAGTTTCCTATACTAAATTAGTTAAAAAAAAACCCCCAAACAAAACCAAAAACAAATTAAGAGCATCAGCCACTTCTGCTGACATAAAGCTTATCACATAATCATCTACATGTGTCTCATGGATGAAATAAAAGGAAATGCTGTTGATGTGTTATATGTAAGGTTGATAAATGCTGTAATGCTATTACAGAGTCAGCAGACCCACCTTTTCTGTTCGAGGAAGAATCTGTCTACTAAATCATCTGCTTCATGGAAGGTCACATGTCCCAAGAACAGTGCTCTCACATGGACTTACTAGGCTCAAAAAGATTCACATTTTATATTTTATTTCAACAAGCAGCCTTATTAGCCAAGTACAATGATTTTAGAAGATGGAAAAGTTTTTGTATACATCAGGGGAAAAATAGAATATTCTAGAGAATTTCAGTAACTCTGAAAGAAGTTAAGAAGTATTTTTTACTTTGTTTTTTTTCTTGTCCTTGTAAAGAGAGACTATTTTAATCACCTGTAACTACATATGAAAATACAGTTCACTGGAGATGACATTAATGAGAAATCAGATAGGATTGGTGGCATCTGTTCCACCTGCATACACAGTATATTGAAGAGAAATTATACTACAGCTTTGTTCAGAATTTATCCTCCCATTTGTTTGGAAGGATTTTATAGAAATGCAATTCCACGGAAACTGTGGCAAAGATTTATTAAAACGAGGTATGAGATAGATAATTTTCTTGCTCCGTGAAAATCTTAAAGACTACCACTTTTAGAGCCCGCACTGGACTTAATTAACAATTTAGGAAACTTTCTTTATCAGAACAGATAGACAAGTAGCCACACAGTGTGGTGACTGAGGAGATGATAATAGTTTGATGTCAGTGATGAAGTCTCTAATCTGATTTTAGGCAGAGTCAGGACTCTACCTCAATCTATCATGGTCTAAGCAGACTACTCAGTAACACTTTGGTCATACTAGAGCTGAGAAGGAAGGCACTCTGCTGCTTTTGGATTTACCTCTTGTCAAAACCGGCATGTTTCCCCCAAATATTTTTATTTTTAATGAATCAGGGGGGTTGACAAAAACATGTTTCGCTGAAATGTGACACACTCTGCCTAAACCCAGCATCTTAGAGCAAAGAAAGGCTGCAAGGACACTTACTGAAAGACACAGTCTCAATGTTCAGCAGTGATTTAAAAAATAGCGAGTGAGGCCAAATAGTAAATTAAAATTGAGTGAAAAATTCTTTGCAAAATATTAAGGCTATAAGCATCACTTGCATTCACTGGTTTCAATATACTGCACTCAGTTTGAACACTTCATCCTGAAAAGTAAGTGAAAGAAATAAAAAGGTCCTGAGAAAGGTAACAAAAAACCCAGAATCTTGAGTGGTGGGGAGGAGGGCTTCTGTGAAAGAGAATTAACAAAACAGAACTGATTAAGTTTGGGCAGAACAGTAACAGGAAAGATGTTAGTAATATAAAAAATATAATAACTGAGAGAAGTTCAACCTGGAGCTTGTCTAAAAGGGTTTTTTTTTTCTTATTCCATTTCAGAAATCTGAAATGGCAGGGGGTGTAGGCAGAGAGATGAGGGCTGCATTCTGACATACAAATTTGTACCAGGATATTTTTTGAGATATACACATTTGAATGTAAAAAGAAAAATTATGATGATCTGTAAAAAAGTCAGTCATTTTGACACACAGGCCGTATCTCTCCTTGAGAACTTTCTTTCAAAGAATTGAATAAACGTTCCCTCATGCCGTTTGAAAAACTACGATGTGTTCTTAATATAAAAAGCTGAGCAATTTTTTTAGAAAACTGTGGGGTTTGTCATCCTGGGTTTATGCTCTCAACAGGTTACCTCGAATTCCCCTCTCGTCTCATGTGGCATTCCCTAGAGTTTCTGTGCATTTTTGGAGATATTTATGTGACCTCTGTATGTTAGACAGCACTAAAACATTTTCCTTGTAAACCCCAAACCAGTTGGTATCATACGAGCCCGAAACTGTTGTAATTTTATGTAGCAGGTACAAGGTGCAGCTCTAGGGATAAGCAAAAAAAAAAAACTAAGAGAAAGTTTTCTAGAGCAACAGACTTGCTGAGGAAGTGGCAAATCTTCTCTGACT
This sequence comes from Bucorvus abyssinicus, assembly GCA_009769605.1. Classification (NCBI taxonomy): domain Eukaryota; kingdom Metazoa; phylum Chordata; class Aves; order Bucerotiformes; family Bucorvidae; genus Bucorvus; species Bucorvus abyssinicus. The sequence goes on from CM020025.1 coordinate 5,456,292, forward strand.
CTTCTTTTTCCTTCTCTTTGCACTAGTGCAGGAAAATCAGGTTAGATGGAACTGGAGGGGGACGTTCAGCAACCAAAAGATGATAATTGCTTTTGGGGTGAAAGGGTTTAGCTCTGTCCTGAGCCTTGAGATGGTTAAATTTAGTATTTCGTACCCTGCTGAGAAGTGTCAAGCCAGGCCCCCAGATGTGGTTTCCACAAATGTCAGAGACTGCTACTTGTGTAGTATGAATGTCATTTTGTTAGGACAAAATTAATGCAATCCCATCAGGCAAACATGCTCGCAGTTGCCCTCTCTTTTAGAGACTGTCAGTTTGTTTTGACTGGGTTCTTTTCCTTTTAATGAGGAATAACTTGAACTTAAAATGGGACCATTTGTTCTTCACTAGCCTGATAAATCAACCAGTAAAATAAATAGAAGGAATTTCATTAACTTCATAAACTCTAGATCGAACCCTCTGCATGGAAAAGCTCCATCTGCTAAATTAATTTGGTCTCAGCAATGTCAAAAAAGTGAGAAGTCAGTGTGGTCAGTGGGTGGAGGACTTGTACTGCATTTCTCAGTGAGAAAATATGATGTGGGTGTAGGATGAGAAAATGCATCTCAGTGTCAAGCGTAGGACTGTTTTTAAAGCAAGGAGACATGCAAATTACCCAACATTGACAGCACTCCTGTATTACTTTTTAATGGCTCGTAAGTTCTCAAGGCTAATGATGAAAACCTAGAGGTCAACAATATCAGCTATTTTCCTGCCAGTCATACTCCCACCTCCAAAAATGAATGTAGTATGTGTCAGGTTTTGCTGCTATGGATTTTGAACTCAGATAATTGTATCAGTGTTGGTACAGAGAAACCCTGAAAAGAGAAAATGCCAAATGCAACATTTCCTTTGCTGTAGATGGGGATTGTCCGCCTTCAGAAGGCAATATCACAACAGGCTTCACTCGCAAAGTTCTCTTTGTAGTCATGACTGTGAAAAAGCTTTCGAAAACTAAAGCTTCTGTTTATTTTTGAAAAATAAACTTTCATAACTGATGAGCTGTCTTGGGAGAGTCAACTGCCTCCACCTCCACCACAGATGAAATTTAAAGCAACAAGCTTTAAATGGGTGTGTGTATTTATATTGTGCATGATTAACTCTCCAAGAAGGAGCTGACTGCTGCAGTAAATAATTGAGGAACATTTAGTTAGATTTGAAAAAAGTGTTAGATAAATATGAACAAGAATAGCAGTTTTATAGCTGTGCTATCTTGGTTAAACAGAGATTACAAGACAGTTTTCCTGCTTTAGAACTTAAGCTGTGCACCATCTTAATTTGAGAACTGATCTCCTGTTACCCTGTGGGACAAGATGCTGAGTATTTTTTGCAGGGTGCTTTTGCAGACAAGACCAAAGCCTTGTTATAGTGGTAGGCTGATGCTGGCTGGAAACCAGGTGCCCATCAAAGCTACTCTATCACCTCCCCGCAGTGGCACAGAGGGACGGGAATTGGGGGTTGCAGTCAGTTCGTGACACATTCACACTCCTTCCTCCTCAGGGGAACAACTCATCACACTCTTCCCTTACTCCAACATGGGGTTCCTCCCACAGGAGACAGTCCTCCATGAACTTCTCCAACATGAATCTTTCCCGTGGGCTGCACTTCTTCATGAGCTGCTCCAGCGCGGGACCCTTCCATGGCGTGCAGTCCTTCAGGGACAAACTGCTCCTGTGAGAGTCTCCCATGGGGTCACAAGTCCTGCCAACGGACCTGCTCCAGCGTGGGCTTCCTATGGGGACACAGCCTCTTTCAGGCATCCAGGTGCTCTGTGGGGTTGCAGGTGAATATCTGCTCCACGTTAATCTCCCTGGGCTGCAGGGGCACAGCCTGCTTCACCATGGTCTTCAGTACAGGTTGCAGGAGAATCTCTGCTCTGACACCTGAAGTATCCACTGACCTTGGTGTCTGCAGAGTTGTTTCTCTCACATATTCTCATTCCTCTCTCCGGCTGCAGTTGCTGTAGTGCAGCAAGGTTTCCCCCTTCCTAAATATGTTACTGCCAAGGCATTACTACCACGGCTTATTGGCTCATCTGTAGACAGTGGTGGGTGTGTCTTGGAGCTGGTGGCATTGGCTCCATAGGGGCCATAGAGAAAGCTTCTGGCAGCTTCTCACAGAAGCCACAACTGTAGTCCATCCCACTACAGAAACCTTACACTTCTGTGGGTCCAATAGGCCAGACCATCGAATCTACACAGTCCAGTATACCTGGTCATCCCTTTCCTCCTCCGGGCCAAGTCAGAGACAGCATTGCTGACTGCAAGTCTAAGTCAGGATTCACTTTGCTGAAGTTGGTGCGTTCCATGCAGACATGGCCAATGTGGAATCCACCCCCAGCCTGGTGTATCTAAACCAGATAAAATACATTTTCCATCATGATGATATCTGTTCCCTTCTCTCATGTCCACATGTATAAGAGAGAAAAGACTTTTGGATGTTTCCAGTAACTCTCAACTTTTCCACATTAGAAATTTTACTTGATTTTGGAAATAAGAAGAGTTTTAAAGTTAATCTAAAAAAAAAAAAAAAGGCAATGCTGACCATCTGTACCAATGAAAAAAATTCAGCTATATATTTTCCTTTAAGAAAGTATCACCTCTGAGAGCACAGTACACTGCTGCAAACTATCCACAAACCTCTTGTGATGCTTTACAAAAAGCATTTGTCTACTCTTTCAAATACCGAGCAGCAGCTGGGAGTGATTCAAAGGTTCCAGCAGAGTTCATGACAGATATGAAAGAACTGAAGAGAAAAGAAACTGAAAAAGGCACTGGCAGTTTGTGACCAACATGGGAGAGAGAACCGGGAGGTATTCTGTGTGGTTAGGAAGATTGAATCATTATCACTTGGAAAGTCAGCTTCCAGTGAACTTGCTACTCGTCTGTCCAGGAGAAGAGCAAGTCAAAGAGCCTGGCACACAGAATCAAGTGCTGGGGACAAGTCTTAATTTCTGATTTGCAGGCTGCAAGAGAGCCTGTGACACTTCTTGCACCAAGCCTCGGAAATAGAAAGTATAACAAAGGTGGCTTTGATGCACAAAACAAGCTGTGGTAGAAATTGGGAAAATTGTGATTATGTACGGTCTTAGAGAAGTCACCACTTGTCTTTAATATGAGATTGTATTTGGACTAATGTGAAACAAAGGGATCGTTCCAGATTATAGTACGTGCTGGCTGATTACCTGCTCTGTGAACCTTCAGTCACAGATAATGCCTCTAACAGCCCTGTGAACTTTAGTCTCCATGAATTCCATCTCTCTCTTGTTCACATTACTGGATGTTTTCCCTCAAACAGCTTTTTGGGTTTTTTTTTTTTTTTGGCTGCTGAGGTGCCTTGGTGCTAGCTTAGATAAATCACAGTAGATGAAAGACTGAACATGTTACTTGGCGTTTTGCTTGGCTTTTGACAGTGGCTGTGCTAAGGGTAGCAAATGTCAGCTACTGGGAATGGCACCTGAATGCTGAAAGGAATGCAGTTTTCTTCATTTCATTGTTCTTAAAAGCCCGTGGAATGGGGTTATGCACATAAGACAAGGGCAGTTGCTATTAAATGAGGCTATTAGCTCAGATGTTAAAGGCTTTCTCTTTACTTGGACTAACTTACACTAAATTTGAACTAAATTTGGATACTTCACTGAAACAGCAACATTAGGAATATATTTATCTCAGTTTCTTTGACAACTAATGGAGAAAAACCACCACAGAACTCAGAGGTCCTCTGAAGTTGCCTGTGTTTTTTTGTGAATAATAAACCCACAGCATGGCTGAGGTTAGCAGGCACCCCTGGAGATTGTCTCCTCCAACTTCCTGCTCAAAGCAGGTTAACCTACAGCAGGTTGCTCAGGTTTGTCCAGTCAGGTTTTGAATATCTCCAAGGATGGACACCCCACAACCTCCTTGGGCAAGCTACTCCAGTGCTTGCCACCTTAATTCATTTTTATGTAATGTGTATCATTAATATTGTACAGAAATACAGGTTGATTAGTCTTAAATTTAATGCTGGAGTTAAACGTGTCAGCTAAGACAGGCTTAATGTATGCCCATCAGTGACTTCCTAAAAACGATCAATAATTTTTTATGCTACAACTGTCTATATGATTTAAATATTTATGAACAAAGAGAACGAGGTTTATAGTGTGAAACAATATTTTTACCTGAACCAAATGTTTTACTGGAAAAAAAGATGTGTGTCATACTCATATTACTTCCTGTCCTTGCATGACCACATCCTTGTCTCCTTTCTTACAGCTTCAGCTTTTACCACAAAAGGCTACTTTTTTTCTATAAATTTTCTATTATCACTTGTTTGCCAAGGTTGCCGCCATATGACCGTAACAAGGAAGAAAATTATTTAATTACGTTTTCTCTTCATCTCCCTTAGGTCCCTTGTTTTTGTCTACCAACCCATTTGCTGGAAGGAGCTGGAGAAGGTCCAACAATGTGAGCAATACATATGTTGGGTTGGAGAAATTCAACTGATAAACTCTCAGAGGATTCACGGTTGTTGTGGCAATCAGCACTCCTCATGTAGCATAGTGAGAGTTCTGGTTTTGCTCCATATGCAACCATGGATTCTTCAGTTTTGAAAAGATCTCAAGAGGCTTTTTGGAAAATTCATTTTCCTGAAGTAAAATGAACCATATTTGTATCATGTCTGACAGCTGCTTTCCTGGCCTGTTTTTAAAAACCTCTTGCAGAGGTGGGTGAAGACTCATAAGGAACCGAGAAAACATCTTTTGTGTCTCACTAACCTTATTTCTGGAAAGCTTTTCTTAACTTTAAATTTTCTTAACATTAAAATTTAATCTTTGTTGTAGCAATTAATGTCCATTGCACTTGTCCTGACTGCCATGGCCAAGAAGAACAAGTTTTTCACTTTAGCCTTGTAACATGGGCCCATCTGGTTTTTTTATCAAGTACCCATCTCCTTCTGCTCTTCCTTTAGGCCCACTTTAATCAGTCTTTTCCTATAGGTTGTGGGGTTTTAGCCTTCTGATCATTCCCACAGTTTTTCTTTGAAATTTGTCTAATTTAATCCAATGATTTAACAGTCACTGCGAGCTGGAACAGGGTGCATGTTGGTTACCTCCTAGGATGTCGTTTATCTTTTGGGTGATTTTTTTTTTTTTCCCTATATAAAAACTATTCTTTTATTCCCAACTGAAATTTCAGCCTGGTCTTACGTGCTTACTGACCTTAAGAGGCTGAAATAATAGTTCTGCATGCATGTGTGATTATTGCCATTAATCAGTCAGGTAGTGAGAGACTTTATTTCTTTTGGAGGTTTGAGGTTTATTCCTTCATGTTACCCCAGCAGCTAGTCAGGAATCCTGTACTCAGCAATAAGTCATAGTAGCCAGCCAGCTTGCACAGAAAGGAAAAGCTGAGGTTTCTCAGGAAAGCTCTTCATAAATTATGGGCTATATTGAAGGCATCTCCCTCAGAGTAATCACCAGATGTATGAATAAAATGGGAAACTCCCAAATATTAATTAAGATTAAAATATTAAAACCCCATGAAAGGAAAAATACCTATATATAGAAAACACTAAGTTTGTCACAATAAATTCTAAATTAACACTAAATTCTTTAAAAAATGTTTACTCTTGGCAAAAGGATTCATGAGAATGGCAAGGAACAGGCAGAGTGGTTCTGATCTAACATCCCCTCTACTCACACTAGGCTTTGAAAATGATGCTGCAGCTGCTGGAGGTAGGTACAAATAACAGAGTCTTACATATTGCAGCCGGGTAGAAATGAAGCAGAAAATTTCCTGCCATTCTTTACAGATTTTTTTTCTGTTAACTAAATAATTCAACTGTAAAAACTACATGTGTCATTAAGGAAACACTATTTAGATTTATGTATCACATTTCAAATTAACTACTCTTCAGGGTAACTCGACATAACTTGAATGATATAAAATTATATCCCTCGTATGCCGAAGAATGCAGCAATGCAATTCAATGTAATCAACAGTTATCAAAACAAGGTGCCCTTTCCCCCACACAAGCACAGATATCTTCTGTGTCTGTGTAGTTGTCTGGTTTGATAATAACCGTGATCATTACAAGAGAACTTTACAGTTCTCATGAATTTATTCTTACTACCTCTCCAAGTGAAAAAAAAGGATGTGCTCTTTTATTTTAGCTTAAGATGTACCACTAGATATAGACACACCATGCAACTTGCGTAGGGGTGTCATGGTTTAACCCCAGCCAGCAACAAAACACCACGCAGCCACTCGCTCAGTCCTCCTCCCTCCATGAAGGGAACAAAGGATGCTGATGGCATGGTTGAAGTAACATAATTGAAGTACAGATTTATGTCTAAAAGCTATCCAATCAGCTAAATTCCAATTTTCCTCTTATAACCTCCCCATATTATATTCCTCACCTTTCTCCTAGACAGTTATACCATCATTGCTCTGCTGTACTTCTGGTGGCAATGCAGCTTACTTCAAGAAAATGAGGGACTTTTCCTTTAAAAATTGTTTTAAAGAAACTGTGAAGATTCTGCAGCTGCATTTCCTGGTTGAACAGTCCCTGATGGGTCTGGGAGGGAGGGGAAGCCTCTTTACAGAAGCTGGAAAGCAATACACAGGACTTGGCTTGCCATGCATAGTCTTTCGCTAGAGTGCACACAGCTGCGGAGTCCCCAGAAGCATGGAAGTTGTTCTGAGGCAAGACGAAGAAAAGATAATATAAGCCTTGGGAGAGTTATTTGGCACTTCAACATAGAAGTGCTTGTACTTCCATCTGGGTTGTATGCAAAATTATTGAAGCCAGAGCTATATCCTTCTCCTTGGGCTGTTGACAGGAGTTTGGCTCTCACTTTAATGGATTTTTTATATGTTTGCCAGAAGGTTAGAACCACAAAACCTGTGCTGGAAATGGCAACCTGTATTGTATGTATGAGTTCATACTGGCAGATGGAGGACAGAAAGTCAAACCAGTTCTTTCACGTCCTTTGAGTCTTGCTGTTATACTTCACAATGTTTTCTGCTTCTGAATACTTGCTAACCCTTTCCCAATATGGTTTGCATTAACCCTTTTCACTGTTAACTAGGTTTTCTCAGCATAATTCACTCCTGGCCAAAGTGCTGCCCAAGTTTCTTGAGCAACCAGCTGCTTCTTTTACTTCAGCCTTTCATTTGACAGGCTTTGGGAAAAAAAAAAAAGTGCATCCAATCAATCCACTTTGTTCTCTTTAGTATTTTTTCAATATCAATAGAAGTTACTCCTTCTCAAGTTCAAATCATGATCTACGCTACTGACAGAATTAATAAGAGTGCTGTAGGGCAACATTATTCCCTTCTGATATAATAGGGAGGTCCACAAAAGGTGTAAATGAAGAAGGACCTCAGTTATCTCCGTGTGTGTGTGTGTGCACAGGCGTGCATCCATATGCATACGTGTGTTTATCGTCTCCAGTGATATTTCACGTAAATTTTACTAAGAAAAGGACTATTAACAGAATTTTCAGTGGTAGCAGCCATTCCTTTCCTTCATTCTCAGTTTCTAAATCATCATTCTCTTAAGAGTAGCAGTTGTGACTAAATCTGTTTTTTCAGGTTTCAGAAACAACTTGGTAAACTAAGGCATGATAGGAGATACCGGGGAAAAGAGGGACTAAGTTTGTTGCATCAAACACCTGAATATTATTCCTTCTACTACTATGGAATAAATCAGCTGACCACTATTAAATTGCATTTTCCTCCTTTGCTCCATTTTTTGCGTATTCCATTATGCTCTTTAGTATCACATTAAAAAAGAAAAAAGGAAAACTATAAGCTTGAACACAAATGTTCCTACAGTGAACATAAAGGAACTATAATAAAATCTTGATTTAGGCCCAGGATTTTAAATATAGAATGGATCATTTTGATCATGCTGTCTGTTCTGCTCAGCTATGCCAAAAATTTTCACCTAATAGTTTCTGTTCTGAGCCACCATGTATGTTTCCTTTTTAATATTTTCCGCAAACTTCACTCTAGAGATGGCAACAATTGTGGAAGAGCTGGTAATTGTGTACATAAAGCTTCTTGTTGCTCTGAATTAAAGTGTTCTCAGTGAGACAGTGGGACCTTCAAACACTTCAGCCAGCTGAGAATTGCTCCCAGTATAGTAACTTCTCTTCTATTACCAGATATTATGCTTTGACTCATTCACTACCACTCAGACTCCAAGAAGGTCAGAGAAGATGATTTTAATTTAAACTGGGTTTATTTTTATTGCTTTTTTCACAACCTCCAGAGTCTGAGTTTTAGCCAACGTATAATATTCAATATTCTGGAATTTTCTTGGTGTTTGTGTGACCATTAGTTATATGTTTAACAACTGACAAACAATATTATTTCCACTTAAAAAAAAAATAATAATTGGATCCTATGAATGCCAGAAAAATGTTCTCCGTGCAACAATTTACTGTTTACTTTAGGAAACAGACAATCATTTGTTTTAGTTCAAGATTTGTTTAATTGTTTTTAATTCTTTGTGGGTTTTAAGACTTAGGAAGGAAGTGTTTCAAAATGGATTGAAAGCAATTGTTGATTTTCTTTGGAAATCCACGTTCTTTGGAAATTTAAGCTGGTTGATCTTGATGGAACAAGTTAGTTCAAAACACTCAGAAATGTCTCCATACATTAGTAAGTGCCTGGTTCTCCCCTGTCTTTCATATCTAATTGTGCTGCTCATTATATTTGTAAAAGAATTTTATCTGTAGACCTGAAGAAAGTAAAAACACGAGCTGTGAATGTGACTACAACTTTTTGCAGAGGTAAAAATAGAGGTTGAAGAAATATATTTATAATTATCTGCAACCAGTAGTTGGCATAGTCATACATATCTCTGCAAAGCTGGATGTAAAATACAATCTTCCGATGAAGAAACACCACAGTGCATTGTCAAACATGAGACAATTTAGGTAGTAACACAATCTTCACCTCTGCTCTAGACAGTTTGTGTTCCCCTCTACCAAAGTACTGTGACTGTGTTTGATAAATAACTGCAAACCAAATCTTTAGCAGAGATAAATCCACACAGATCAATTGATCCCAGTTCACACCACCTCAATAGCTAGCTTAGCGCTAAGACTCGGCGTTTAGACTTTAGAACAAAGAGGATTTTTTGAGGAAAAGAGATGTTATTGGCTGCCTCTGGGAAGGGAGACAGAGTTGGGGCTGGAAACTATCCAAACCAACACACTCCTAAGGCTCTCAGATCCTTAATCTCTGACTGCAAGCAGACATGTATCCAAGCAAAAGAGAGAGAAAGTTCTGTGATTACTCTAACAGACCCCAGACACTTCCATGAGCTCTTTAACAGGGATGGGAAAAGTGCTCTGGCAATTTCTTTTGTCAGGCTTTTCAGAGGTAGCTCTCCATTTTAACAGCCAGCTTCTCAAATAGTACTTTAAAATGCCAGTAACGCTGCCTGTGATGCTACCTGCTTACAAGTGAAATTACCTGACACGCCTCCAACTGCTTTGATGGGAACAGGTTTTTACATAGACCTATGAACATGTGAACATAAAAAGGTTTGCTACTGGGAGGCACTAAGGAAAATAAAACACTTATAAAGCAATCTCTCTTGTATTCTGCGAAATTCTTTTTTAGAGGTGCAGATGCGCTAATCTCATTGGTAGCATTATTTCCAAGAAAATGGCTACTCTTTCAGTCTAGCACTCGACCCCACACACCTTGTATCAAATAACATCACAATATTTTTTGCTGTCTTTACTGTAACAGTGCTCCTGTGGGACATTTATGTCAATTTATGCAACAGGAAATACGGCACAGAGTTGGGGGGACGTTTAAGCACCTAAACAATATGACTACACAGCTTGATGAGCGAAGCAGAAGACTGTTGCACGTTAAAAGAGTCAGCAACAGTCCTGTAAGTTCTAGCTTAAAGGTATTTTTGCTTTCTTCACTCACTGAAGAAATATTGGATGGATTTCCCACTACCATGAACAGAAGCAGTCTCGCAGTATCTCTGAAGGTCAATTAGCACATATGTTAATTACAGGAGCAAGCAAAACCACTGGTTTCATGATTCCATGCAAGATATCATTGACTTTGCAAAAAATTCCTTCATTTTCCAGGATTATTATCTTATTTCCCAAATTATGTTATCTTTAAGTAAAGCCCCTGAAGATCAGAGTTTGTGTGAGCATCTCAGCTAGGACTAAGTACAACAGTAAGACCTCTATGGGTCTTACAATTACCCTTCTACCCTTTTCCCACCCTTTTTTATAATGCTCATCTCAAGATGATTTGAATATTTTAAGAAAATAGTATTTATTTTGGGACTTTTACTGGCACAATGTTGGGAATTGAAAGCAACGGCTAGAAGCAGGCAATTAAGTGTTGCAGTGAGGGACAGATCAGCATTCTTGAGCCAAATCACTTTAATGATTCATGTCTTCATTGGCTCTCCCTAAAGCAAGATATCTAATGCCCAGTCAGTGGTGGCTCATTGGACCTATCCATTTCTAGAGCCAATTCAATTGGAATACCTGGTTGAATAGTCATTCTCATAATAGTCCCCTCTGGCATGGAAATTCATACCTTTTCCTGGCAATCTCAGTCCTTTAGCTTGTGTAGTATTGATTTATACAAGAGCACAGGAGTTTTCCTGTTTCAGTCTTCCAGTCTGTGCATGATAGGGGTCACTGCATACATCCGTAGGTCCAATAGCACCGCACATTTTATACTCTGTGGATAATACATAGGTCACTAACTGGAGTGCTGCACATTCATCTGATTTGCTAGCCGAATGCTAATAGGGTTTCAATATTTGTTCACTCAGCATTGTATTTCTAGTTATAACAGTTAATAAAACTTCTCTCCCAGTAATCATGCTGGTTAAGGGAATTGTAGCAGTGTTTATTCCCATATTTATTGCCCAAAGGTTTCCTACCAGTCCTGTCCTGCACTGACTCAGAGCTCTGATTTGTATGAAGAAGACAAAGGAAAGGTCATACGGTTATCCACAGAAAGCCAGGAAAACATACTTGGTGGCATGCCTTTTTCATTGTTACTTGGAAACCATTAAAATATTAAAATGTCTACAAAAGCAATAAAATGATCACAGGAGTATGTGGTGATATTTAATTTTCCCACAAGTTAAATATCACTGATAATTAACTGTTAGAAGTTTATTTTGAAATGACATTTCAGTGGAATATCAGACCTTTACAACATAATTAAAGGTTTTCTCATTGTAATGGTGCCCTATTCCTGGTATGAAAGCTTTTTGAAATTATCTGTCTGCTTCATAAATGATTTTTTTTAACCTTTTTATTTTTTTTGCCATTTAATTTGTCCATTTCTTGGTTTGTTTCTCTTTTAACTACTGATCATAACCATCACACTAGGTAATTTGGATCTCCAAGGTAGTAAAATGGCTCACTTTGGGCTTTTTTAATTGTTTGATCTGGTACTTTTCTCTGATTAGGTGGATTTTTGCTGCCAGTCCTAAAAAAAGGTGCTGTTAGTAGAGGCACTGCTTCAGGACATGTTTTTCTTGTATTACAGCTGGGGAGACTTCAGCAAATAGTGTCATATTTAAAAATGTCCCCCAGCTTTACCTGAAGCAGGCTTTTGACAGTCCTCAGATGTACATTTTATGCATATTAGACCAATGTGTCATTACAAGAGAGAACAGTGTTCGTTTTCCTCCAGTATTTTGTCTGTTAGGGTAGAGAAGAATAGGTGGCTAAAGAAATTTTAGTCTAACAAGGGAGTATTTGTAACATAACCTCCCCATTGAGAAAGATTCTTCTCTACCACCACACAATAAGGTTGGCTAATAAGGGTTTTTTCATCCCTACTAGAACATTTCTTGCTCTTTTATGATATTTTTCCCACTGTAATCCTGCCTGTATCTTTTGCCAGTATACATCTCAAGGCACGCATCATGACTTGGTCCAGAAATCATAGGAGGGAATTTCACAAATCCCAGCCCCTAAGACCAGTCAATCGTTGCTGAAGTTTAACCATGGCCAGCATCTTAGTGCCACCCGTCTACTCGCTCACTAGAGCCCCATGGGGGGATGGGGAAGAGACTCAGAAGGGTAAAGGTGAAAAAATTGTTGGGTTGGGATAAAGACTGTTTAATAAGTAATGCAAAAGCTGTACAAACAAGCAAAGCAAAATAAGGAATTCATTCACTTCCCATTGGCAGTCAGATGTTCAGCCATTTTCAAGACAGCAGAGCCTTATCACATGTAACGGTGACTTGGCAAGACAAACATCAAAACTTCAAACACCCCCTCCCCCTTTCCTCACCCAGCTCCATATGCTGAGCATGAGATCATATGGTTCGGAATAACCCTTTGGTCAGTTGGGGTCAGCTGTCCCGCCTGTGTCCCCTCCCAGCTTCTCGTGCACCCCCAGCCTACTCGCTGGTGGGGTGGTGTGAGCAGCAGAAAAGGCCTTGACACTGTGTAAGCGCTGCTCAGCAGTAACTAAAACACCCCTGAATTATTTCAACACAAATACAAAACACAGCCCCATACCAGCTACTATGAAGAAAATTAACTCTATCCCAGCCAAAACCAGTACAAGAATTTTCTCCTCTGATCCTCCTTTAAGTTTTAGTCCAAAATTGCGGTCAACATTTTTTACCAGAGGCCCCAAATTTTCATTTGTTACACAAACAGGTTAGTGCAAGTATTAGAATCATTTTACGGATAATCTCGAGACATCTTTGTGCATTATTATCCAGTGATGTGCTTGAAAAGGGATTTCACTGATACTCGGCAGTGCTGCAGGGCCAAGATGACTCTATCAACACTAGTAAATTAGATTATACCAGAAAATGTTCCTCAGGCTACTAGTTTGTAAAAGCAATCCCTGGCAATATTTCCATGAGAGAAAACAAGTATCCTCTGAGCATTTTCCAAACACAGTCTGAGAACTAGAACAGGCCAGGGACTAAATTCCAATAGACAACTGAAAAAGAACTGTGCTGTCTTTGGGGGAAAAGGGTTTAAGAATGTGAATGCGATTCGTTGTATGAAGGGTGGTCTCAGAGCCAGAGGATGGTAAAATTTAATAGACTAGAGAAAACCATTATGTATCCAATGCTTCATCATCCCAAGAGCAGACAGGGCATAAAGAACAATGCAAGCTTACTTCTGGTTGCTCATAACTGTTCATTAGTACAGCAGGAAAGAAATTTGCAGTAGAATCGTAAAAGAGTTCATCATGCACATATTGCCTCTGCGGTGTCAAAGGTGATCCAAAAGAGTACCAATATGGCTTTATATAATGGAGAGAGCAGCCAGTGCAGTCATTGCTGGTGGGTGCTAAATCCATTTCTTGCAGGTCACAAAGCAACCTTCAAGGAATGATTCCAACCAGCAACAATTCCACGGCAGGCACTGGGATCCACAGAGATCCACTGGAATCCTCTGAAACATCTTCATTTTGCAGATATTACTCACTGGAGTCTCTAAGCTCCATGACTTTCAGATATATTTCTTATAATTTATGTGGTATTGGTGAAAATCTAAAATATTGAATAACAAACCTGTTATCTTAGAAAGAACAGATTATCTCAAGAGGCTTTACAGAATATTTATTTTCATCTTTACTTTTGGTCCATTTTGGTCTCCTTTTACCAGAACTTTGCTCAGAATTTAAGCTCTGACAAGCTGAAAAGTAATGTAAATAGTATTAACATCCTATAAATCCATCCTGTGTCAGGTGGAAAAAAAAGAGAAAAAGAACAAAAAGTAGTTTAGCAGGGGGATGAGCTTTTTATTTCAATATAAAACAAAATCCTTGGGTCAAAACCAAGTTGTGAAAGTCTTGTCTTCCAAGGAACTAGAAAGATGCTAACTCTGCTGTCTGGATTCATATCCTATCCTATCCTATCCTATCCTATCCTATCCTATCCTATCCTATCCTATCCTATCCTATCCTATCCTATCCTATCCTATCCCATCCCATTCCATTCCATTCCATTCCATTCCATTCTATTCTATTCTATTCTATTCTATTCTATTCTATTCTATTCTATTCTATTCTATTCTATTCTATTCTATTCTATTCTATTCTATTCTATAGTATATTATATTATATTTCCAGCTGGAAATGTGCTATAATAATAACAACAGTCATAGGGTGCACAACTATGTCAGAACCGTCTACTGAAGTAGACTCAGATGCTTCTGGAGAAGCTGAAGAGATTTATGCTGTCAAATGTGAGATCAGCAGTGCCTTACTTCTTAGATGCATTAATAAAGTTACTTCATGCGAGTGTTCTTGTGTTGAGGGAAGTAACACAGGCCTGTCCAAAACATCGAAATAATAAACCAGGTAGATAATGAGCTCAGGTTTTTTAAGGATGATTAATTTTGAAGGGCTTCATTTTGACAAAGGGACGAGGCTCTTCAGAAATGCAAAGAGGCTCGACAATAGCGGGCTGCCAGGAAACTTCAAGACCTCTTACAAAGCAAGCAGTGTCTTTCTCTCCATTTTGCAGATGAAAAGATACTGAAAAGCAGAAACAGGGATAATTTGTGATTAGGCAAATGGCAGACATAAACTTTCCGTTTCCTGGATCCCAAGGGATCTGTAGTACACTAAATCTTTGCACCCCGATAGTACTATTATTCATGATACGGGGAAAAAACAAACCCAAAATCTTAAGCCCAGTCTATCTGATCACATCTCTCAGATCTTAACATCTTGAAATAGATATTAAGACATTTTAATTGTGTATTATCACATTCACTTTTATGGCCTTCAGGTCCACCCAGACATCTCCACCTGCACTTCTTGAGACAGTCTGCCAACAGCGTACAGTTCATTACTTTGAGAAACATCAGCAGAAACCAATTAGAGGTTTCTATCTTGAGTGAAAATGGGTAAGCTCCATTTGACTAAATTGTGGTATCAGCCTAAAGAGTTTTCAGGTGCTTCTCTTCTCTTTCTGTTGTTCTTATTTTCAAAAATGGCATGTAATGGAGATAAAGACTGCAAGTAAATATGGATTGACAAAGACACTCATTAATACTTTGGAAAGATCCAGACACATAAAAGAAGAGGGTGACAAGGAGGCAGAAGTTTTTTAAAGTGGTGTAGGATTTTGCTGGGCTTACCTTTCCTGAATTTCACACAGGCATTATTTAGCAGAGATAAACAAATAAATGGAGCCTCAACCTTGGCAGTATCTTCCAGGCAATCTCACAATAAAAAACGCAATTGTCCCTAAAAAATGTGGGAGTGGACAGAAAGGTGCACCCTGTAGCTGGGTACTTGGTCAAATTTATGTGGACAGATATCCTATTCCAGCTGATAAGGAAGCATTCATAACCCACTGCTAGATATAAAATAGAACTGTCCCTTTGTAAAAGAAAAGCCAAATTATTAGATAGTTATGTTTAAAACGTTGCAATCTTTCTGCACCAGTGTTGTCACAATCAATGCAAAAATCTAATCTGGAAAGTCTGTTTTGGGGTATTTTTAATCTTAAATGCTGAATTCAAAGTGGATTTGATTCCAATCTAACAGAAGCTCATAAACACATACCTCACTAAGAGGATATGAGTAAAGACCAGCAAGTAATTAAATAACTTTGCTGGACTGGTGCTTAGGAACTGAGGGATTCATTATTTTTTTTAATGAATTTTCCTAACCTTTGGTTCTGTAGCTGTGATTCCTCTTTATTCCCTAGAGGTGCTGGCCAAATGGATGCAATCAACAGCAGGCGTTTGTTCACTGACCCAAGGGTATGCACAGAAACAGGAGCTACCAAATGGGTTTGATAGACGTGCAGGTGCCAGGCTGTTCAGGTTTGTGTGCGAATAACCATTCTTGAAAATCAATATGATAGTTGTCTAATGTCAAGGGTAGTCAAGCCAGTTTGCAGGTAATGTGGTGATTTCAAGCAGGTCAGACACCATACATAAGAACTTATGATCGAAAGAAGAAATAGACCTATGATTAAACAAACCAGGAAAGGAATTTTGTGGCAACCGGGACGCAATCAGTTGTAGATAGAGACCAGCAAAAATTGTGTCTCCAGGAAGGAAAAGATTTTGAGCTCTGTGATCTCAGGAGAAAATAATCATTAAAAAAAAATTCACAAATAAATAAATAAATAAATAAAGTTGGAAACAACTACAGGATGCCAAGAATCCATTTGGATTTTGAATTGTTACGATAACCATGCAATGGTATTATACGGAACTTGCCAATGTCTAATTACCATGACCTCAGTCGTCTCAGTGCTGAGTTACTAGCTGTAAACCTGTATCTAATCCTTCTTTTCAGTGATTTAACCTCCTACCCAAATAAACAGAAAAGGAATAAAAGACATGGCCAGTCAATCAGTGGTGATAACACCCCCATACAATCAATCAGCAGAGTCCAGGGGAGGATTAAGCATTGGGGAATAACAGGGTTATCAGCTAGAGAAACAGCAAAACAGCCAGAGAATGGGTAAGGACATAATAATATTAAATATCCTGGGAACAATTCTAAGCGATGCATTCCAGCAAACAAAAACTCACACTGCATTCAATCAATGGTTTTTAAGAAAAGATAGCGTGTCCAGTGGTGTCAGAGTGAAATGAGTTAGTGGCATAAGGAGTGTTGTTACTTCTCTTTTCTGTGATTTCGACCCTATCTGTTCTTGTATATGTTTTGAAACATACTTGGAGGCTGAATTTCGGCAAAGATCAATAATTCTTAACTGTTTTGTACATCCAGCTAAGGTATCTCTCCAAGAGAGGCAGAGCTAATGAGAAAGCTGAAATTAAAGACAGGATTTGTCTTCCGTTTTTGTAAATACCTATCTTGCTAGATCTGTTGGGAACTCTTAAGAAAGTTTGTTCTGGTTTTCACGATAAAAGGAAGTCTAGAAAATACACCCTGCACGTGAAAGAGAAATATTACTCAAAGCGGAAATGCCTTTACAAATTCAAGAAGCTTACGATAGGCTCCCAAACCTAGAGCTCATTGGTAATGTGTTCAGTGAAGTGATTGATCATGCACAACCCAGCTTCTTTAAGAAGTGTTCAAGGAAATCTCGAATGGAAATATATCACAAGCCCATGATAGACTGGAAAGAGACTCTTTCTGGAGTAGTTAATATGAATGACCAAGGCACTCATAGGGGTGGATGAAGTTCAAGGTCTATCTCTGACTGTCTCAGATTATGGGCATAATGGCGGAGCTGAAGCCTGGTGAGTGCCCTGATCTGATTGATGCGGGACAGATTTCTCTCCTGTTTCCATGTCAGTGCAGAGCAGACACACTTCCGATTTCTCCAGAATTTTAACAGGACAGAAAAAAATCACTTTCCATGCAGTCCTATTTGTCACCTCAGACTCTGGGCAGTTCTCTCTCTTTAATGTAACTATCTTAATAATTTTCTGCAGGTTTGGGAAATGCTGATTATCCCTGCTTTGCGTTTCACACCACCTGACAAATGAAGGGGTAGGTCCAACAATGTATACAACCTATACTGACTAACTTTAAGAGATCCAAATTAAAAAGCAGAATCCAAGCTCAAAATTACACCCCCGAGTGTCTTGTTTAATGCTGGGTACATACCTCAGACAGAGGATATCAAATAAGGAGCTATGTAGAGCCCTGAGTATTGCATATATGTTGCATACAAACATCAGCTCTATATGTAGCAGAAGCATCTCAGTCAGTCACCAGAGAATAGGTGGAATAAATGCTTCTTACAACACAGGTGGATAAGAAAGACTCAGTCATGTCTATCTTTTATATATATTAATATGTCTGTTGCTTAAAATACTGTCCCCAAAAGGGGCAGGAGCTCATATTCCCCAACCAACCATACATTTAATAGAGCTCCAAAAGAATATGTTAGCAGAGATGATTCCTCATTCCTTCCCTTAAGTCGTCAGCTCTATTGAGGTGAGGAAAGCAAGATGTGGCCAAGAAGCAAAGGACAAGCGTGACTTTGTGGCATAGTCACATAGAAACGGGGAGTCCTGCTTTGAACTGCCTGCTCCCACGCTGTTTGCATTTTCATCTATTGGCCCTTATCAAAAGGCATGACAAAAGCTCAGGACTTTTCCTCCCGAGTAAATATCTTAATCAGTACACAGAGACCCATTCTTTTGTTAGCGTCTTCATTGGTCCCTCACTTTTTGCATTCTTTTCTAAGCAGAGGCACAGAGTGCCTTCACACTCACAATACAATATAAAAAAAAAAAAAAAAAAAGAGGATGGAAACCCAATCTCCCTTTTTTTCTGTCTGCATTTAAAAATGAAACAGCTACAATCACTACTGGTTTTGTGTGAACCCCTGTACTCCATCAGCCTAGATTTGCTATTGTCCTGTCGTAATGCTATTGAGGAGCCGATGAATAGCAAGGCCTGGTGTCCAAATGCCATTCAGGTACAGTGACAACAGTTCTGTAGCCCAGAGACCTTGAAAATAACCCTGTCTAAGGTATCTGGTTAGTGTTGAACTCTACTAAGCTTGGGTGATAAATGCATCCACTTAAATCATATTGTACATGGCAACATCATTAGTTTTAGGTATCTCGTAAGTATTAATGGGACAAATCTTGGGAGAAAGAGGGAATTGAACCTCAGCTTTCAGCTTCCCAACCACAAAAATGAACTCTAGGTCTCCCTTCCTTTTCAGACACAAACTAATATTGCAACAGTCTAAAAGAAACCTCTTCTTAGAGGTCTTGCAGTGTGTTGAAAGAGTCAGGAACCACTGGAAGTTCAGAGCACCTTCCTATGCATGTTCATTGTATGTCAGGAAGATGGCAGCCAAGATCAATGAAGTCTCTTTGGATAGCCTAGTAAAATACAAGTCTGTTCCAGCTTGTGCTGTGGCTTTAGAACTGTTCTTTCCTGCCAGACCAGTCAGAAGCGGTCTTAGTAGTCTTGCGTGCTATAAGACATTTTGGTGGTGCCACTTAACTGACAGTAACCATCTAACCTTTAATGTTTAATTATAGCTCCTCAATGATAGCCAGAGAGACATTGTTATAGTTGTCTAGATGGAGAAAAGACAATGGACATTGTAAACCACATACTAAAAATTATATATGTAAAATGAGAAAGTGCTGCTGAACAGCACATAAAAAGCTGTGCTTAAATGGTTGCTACAAACTTTCATACAATTGGAATTTGAACTGTTTCCAGTCCGTAAAAAACACCTAGTGTCTTCATCTTGATTTAAAAAAGAATGCATAGTGGGTTGATTACACTAATTACAATGCAGTTGAATTCCTCCTTATTCCTTAACCACTAGGGATCACAAACACATTGCCTTCGATTCTGTCTGAACAACGTGCTTGACTTCAAATTATCGGCATAGAGAGATTATATTCTAAGTCATTTTGTACTCTGCATAAGGAGAATAATGAGTTTGCATTGCATGAGATCCACAGCATGAAGTCTCCCATTTGAGACAGAGCAATCTAAAAAAAAAAAAAAATGTATAAGGGTAGTTAAGAAAAGAAACAACAACAACAAAAAAAAAAACCAGACAGAAGCAGGCTTGGAGACTGAGGATGATCTATGGCTAAAGAAGGGTGGCAAGAGCTTTGAAGATTTTGGATTAAGACACACAACATATACATAAGTGGATGGCTAAAACTTAAAATTTATCTTATTTCCCCAGATCTATTATGGGAATAGGGATCTGTGTGAATAGGGATTATGGCCACTATATAAAGTAACCAACAGATTCAGGGATTTAGGAAGAACCCTATGAGAAACTCAGGATTATTCTTGTTAAAACTAGCTTCTTATCATTAGAGTGTGAGCAGCTTGACTGAGATTCCTTTTTCTCTTCTACCCCAAAACCTCTTTTCCTGTTAATTAATCTACCTGCTCTCTCATCATAACTGGAAGCTTTGATTCACTGTTCCTATTGTGGCAGTTTGAAGAAAAAAACTGCTCGAAGACTTTTGTTTTAAACTGACCAATTGAATTATTCCCTTCCATGTTACGATCGCCCATCTCATTGGCTGAGAAAGTTTCTCGCGAGCGTACTGTGCCTTTAAGAAGCTGCAGGCTCGGGGGCTTTCGGGCTTTCCCGGCTGCTTTTGCGGCTTTCCGGCTTCTTTCGGCTTTTTCGCGTTTTTTCTGCTCTCCGGACACTCCCGGCTCCGCGCTGCGAGAGGCACTGCAGGACCTCAGCTTCACTCCGGGAA
The DNA here is from genome assembly GCA_009769605.1 of Bucorvus abyssinicus. Classification (NCBI taxonomy): domain Eukaryota; kingdom Metazoa; phylum Chordata; class Aves; order Bucerotiformes; family Bucorvidae; genus Bucorvus; species Bucorvus abyssinicus. The sequence continues at coordinate 5,476,502 of CM020025.1, forward strand.
GAGGTTTTCTCCAGACTTGTGGCTACGGCTCCCCCCGCGCTGCCGGAGTGGAGCAAGACTGTGTGCCGGGGCAGCCCCCACCGTGCCGCCCGGAGACCCGCGCCTAGAGGCTGCTCTTTGCCTGCTGCTTTGACACCGTCTCTCTCTCTGCCTGCCAGCGCTGCTGCTTCTTGCTGCTTCGCTTCTACAAACTGCACTACAAGAATCCGGTAGGAACAGTGCTTTGCACATTGGAGCCCCGCGTTCGTAACAGCCGCGGTTTCCCTTTGTTCACTCCACGAAAGCGCACACGTGGCCGGTGCCATTTTCGGACTGCACGTGGTACCGTCCCCCTTTCTCTCTTTTCTCGCGTTTAACCCTCGCCTTTCCATCCTGTACAAATCCTTAGATTTTGCATTGGTTTTTCCCTGCATATTATATATTTTGTTCTAGTTTTAATAAAGTTTGTTTCAGTTTTCCAAACGTTCAGAGGTCTCACAAAATCTTTCTTTTCCTTTTCGTATCTCTGCTTTTGAACCCTTTTCTCTCCCGGAGGAGAGGGGTTCAGGGATAGGAAAGGACTCGTCCCCGTGCTCGGCTTGCCTCAGCTGACCGGCGACACCTATTGTGACCCCAGCTACAATACAGGATAGATGGGGACAGTGAAAGCAGGAAGTGTTGGCAGAGAACTGAACTTAAGGAGGAATAATAGGCACTCAGAGTAGGAAAAGTACTGCTCTTTTGGGAGAACAACCATCGCCATCCCCTTTCAGAACAGTGATGTTGTCCTAATACTGACTGGTCTGAACACTACTTGCTGCAGCCAGCTTTGCCTCCAACATCCAACTTCGTCTCTTCATGTTAGTTTCTGGGGTTTTTTCCTTGGTGCAAATCAATGGCAGTTGCCCAGGGTCCCAAACCATGAAAAGTCACCACAAAGCTAGGATAGATAGCAAAGCATTCATTTCTCAGTGGGTGGGAAGTGATCAACCATTAGCCAGGACTCACACAGTCACTGGCTATGACAAGAGTGCACTGAGGTTGAGCTCATGTTTAGTTAGTTATAACACACTTGTCACATAGGCTTAATGAGTAGGCTTCCATGAGTTAGCCAGGCATGTACAGGGTGAAACTATATTCTTCAAAGACTCACTGTGAAACCATAGAGGAAAACTTCAGCTCCCTTTCCCGTCCTTCTGAGATTCCTTCCTCATAGTCACCACCAAAAGTCAGAAAAGCCTCTGTTGTCTATGCCTTCTACGGTAGTTGTTCATGGAGCAGAAAAACAATCCAGAAGGAAACTTTTATTCCCTCAAGTAAATGACCTCACCTTTCTCCCAGAGTGCTTCTCCCAAATACCCCAAAAGTTATCTGAAAGGACTTTCTAATTAATACTTGATATTGACAGCCTTGTCCCAGCTTCCACTTCATCAGTCAAGTGATGGGCAGAAGTCACCTAACTAAATGTAAAGAACTGGATTTAGACATCCTCCCCGATCTAATGACCCCAGGTTCCCTTCACGATCGCTGGAAATGAAGATCTGTTCTTAGAGCATGATCCATTCAGAGACTACTTTAAGATGAAACTAATCACATCCTGGAAGTAAGGTTTTCTACCCAAGACAGAAAGGAAATCTAGAACACTCTTTCTTCATGTCCGTTGTCTTGACTTCGGTGCAAAACATTCTGAGACCTTTTCCTCATCCCATTCTGATAATCTTGTTAAAACAGAGAGATCCCAGTTTGCAGCACACAACTTTCATTACACACGTCAACCATTTTAAAAAAATACCATTAATTCTTTATGCACCCTGTGTTTAAGCAGCTGGACATTCATTCACAAGCAAATGTGAATTCACTTGATTTACAAGTAAAGAGCAAATCACAGCATATAAGAAATTGTTTCACCAAGGAGAAATAATACTCAAAGCTTTTTCAATTGATAAATACACCTGCTAAACAGACTCATTGGCATAAAACGTGGTGGCACTGTTCCCTCAGGTGGAAGACGGGACCTTGCCTGTTGGTAATTTTCTCAGGTTTTCCAGTATGGTCTTGACAATCTTGTTGCTTTCTTCCAAGTTTTCTTCTTCAGGTACCCAACCTGTTTTGATTTAAACTTATTGTTCATTGGAGCTATGGACTTAATAACTTGGAAATATTTTTGCAATGACTTGGCAAGGGTGATGAAGTGAGTCTAGCAAAGCAGGAACAAGCACTCAAGCAGCCCTGGCTCATGGTCTTTCTTGGAGGCTCTGCCTGGCTTCAAGTACTTACATGGCCATCATCACTCAATTTTTCTTAACAAGAGTATTTTTCATTACTATTATTTTAGAAGTGCTTTGTAATAACTCAGAAGTACTGGGAAAAAAAATCTGAAATGCCTCCTTTTTTTTATTCTCCTTCACCCAAAATATATGTTTCCTTCCACTGTGTACAATCTGTTTCTGTGGCAGTGGCTTGGGTTTCCTAGGAAACGGCTGCAGGTCAGACCTTGATTGGTTGTGTTGTCAGCTTGATTGCAGTGTTTCAGGCGGTGGGACCTGTAAGTGCAGCTCGGAAGCAAGTAAATAGGGGGCTATCCAAGAGCTTTGCATTAGTGGTCTGAAAGAAACCACACGGATGGCATTTTGAGGGAGTGTGTGACACAGAGGGCACTGGTTTGAAGAGAATAGGAGCCAGCAAGGGATTAGAAAAGAGTCAAATCAGAGGTGTGGGCGGAATGGATGGGATGGAGGGCTTAGGAGGACAGAAGTTTGGCTGCAGTGAAAACTGCCAAAGTCTTGTCTCTCTTCGGAGAGGCAGCTGACAGTATGGTGCTGCAGTAGTCTGGATCTCAAGTCCCTCGGTTACTAGGACATGAACACTTTGTTTCATCTTTGACTACCAATTCAACTGCAAATTTTCTGAGGCAAATGGATATATTAGTACAGTACTAGGAGGCGGGGGGAAAAAAAAAAGATGTTTCCCACTGTAGCATCTAAGTGTCAGTAAATTAAAAGCTGTAATTATTAGAGAGTAAAAGCTTTGTATTCTGCAACTTTTTGGGAAGAGAGGAGGGGATTGCCTAAAAGGGAGGTCTCTGATACTGCTTTGTTTATGAATCAGAAAACAATAAAACAGCATAGGAAGAGCTCACATTGAGAAGGAAACAGCAAGGGTGGGAACAGCAGTTCTGAAGGGCTCCCTGAGCTTTGGGACATTTCCTTTTCCACTTGTCCAAGTACATGCACACTGAAGAGCTCTCTGTGACCATGCATATTTTACTGATGGAATCTCGTAAGAAATTTTTAAAACATAATTTCAGAAAACCAGAATATCCAGAATTAATCCCTTCCCTTCCCTTCCCTTCCCTTCCCTTCCCTTCCCTTCCCTTCCCTTCCCTTCCCTTCCCTTCCCTTCCCTTCCCTTCCCGCACCTTCCCGCACCTTCCCGCACCTTCCCGCACCTTCCCGCACCTTCCCTTCCCGCACCTTCCCTTCCCGCACCTTCCCTTCCCTCTCTACAAAACGAGGTTTAATTTTAAGCTTCAGCAGAATAATAACGTTGTGTACTTCTGACTCACTCTGCCAAATAAACTTCCACATGGTGATTATGTCATGTTCTGACTCCTTAAGGCAGTTGATAAATTCTTTGGCAAGCAGACATGTCCAATGCCCAATTACTAACTGTGAATCTACAGAGGAGGGGGAAAAAAAAAAAGGTGTTTCTTGTTTTCCATGTGCGCACTTTCATTTCTTTTCTCCCTGATTCGCAAGCAGATCACTTTCTGTTAATTAAGTAAAAAGTACTTAGCGGAATTGATCTGAATTCAGGTCTAACAGTACTCGCTAATTCTGCTGTTAGTTTTAGGAAGCTGGTGGCAAAAAGCATCTATCAAGACAAATTTGTGCAGGCACCACCCATGGTTAGAGTCACAGTCAAATGTCTGCAGTTTAACAGCTTGCCAGTGTGTCAGCTGAGTACCAGGGGCTGCGAGCATACTTCAGCCTAGAGAAAGTGCAAGTTAACTTAACCCTCTACAACCTGCTGTGAAACATGTCAGTAAAAAACCTGCATTTTTCATCACTTTTAACAGGCCTGTACAGAGATTATCTCAGTTCATCCGACACACAGCAACCAGTTACATTATGTTGAACAGAAAACAGCCCATGGTGACGGATGTGTTCGAGCCCATGATGTCAGATCAAACTCACTTTGACATTTCACAAGTAAAACAGACAAGGGAGGCAAGACAGGGAGATGAGGGCACTCGTCTGCTGTCACACAGGAGAGAAGCAACAAGTTGGAGGAACAAAAGCTCTTGATTTCTTCACTAGTGCCCTCCCCAGCTAACAGAGTTGCTCTTCTCTTGATAGTGTATCACATTATCAAGCAGATGTAGAGCTCTTATTAGGGATAATCCTCCATGCTTCTTCATCTTCCATTTCCCAGCTTTACGCAGATAACATGAGTTACTGTCCTTTTGTTGCTTTCTTCCATGTTGTGTACTCAGGAACTATCCGCATTGCAATGATCTGTGTATGTCAAATGGGATTAAGAAAGGAATCGAATGAATCAGCCGGAGCCGCAGAGTAAATAAATTTCAAACAGGATAATGCATCACTATAATTATGCAGGTAACACCAATTGATGCCTTTTACTGAAATTTCTTAATCCTCAGTGTAGACAGATTAAATGATACTGTAATGATTCTTTTTCCTCTATCTTTCTTTAGAAGAGAAATACATATTCCAGGCAATGTATTTGCTAGCATCCTTTCTGTGGTACATAGAGGGAGCTGTTGGCATAGGTTTATTAGACCAATCACAATGAAAATTTTCCATTGTTACCAAACCCTTTATATGATTTCATTATTACTTTAACTGGAAAAATCATACCCTCATCAATATATGAATAAAAGGAATCTCATGAGTTTTAGGCATATAAAGAATATATGAAATGTAATAGAGCATTCTGCCTTTTGCTGGACACTATGTTCGTTAGTATATAACTCCAATACACAAAGTTTCTTGCTGTCCAATAATATAAAATTAGGGAATATTAGTTTCTCAATTCATAAAGTATATAAAAACAAATAGATAAATGAGACAATGTGCATCGTTCAGTGAGACTCCCCTCTGTTATTGCTAATATTGCAGGACAGGCTGAAGGCTCGGAGCTGGAATTTTGTCTATACTGTTTTTGACTGTACTATCCCTCCCTGTCACTCTGCTGACCTTCAGGGATATTTTTCAGGCTGCTGCTGAAACAAGGGGCAGGTAAATATTCTGAAGGGAGGCACTTACCTCTGGGAAAGGTTTAGATGCTGTTAATTACCACTGCAAAGGCAGCAGGACTCTTTTTATTCTACAGTTCTTTTTCTCCTAACACAGGCACATAAAATTCTCCCAGGTTTGCCCTCAGGTTTATTACAAACATTCAAAGTTTGCAAAAACAGATGAGCAAATGTACCTTAGATAAATGTGACAGTCACAGGAGCTGTCTTTAAAACTAGTTAAGGAAGGATAAGTTAGGGCAAGAATATTTTTTAATAATGAAACATAAAAATGAATCCACACTTTTTTTTTCTTTTTTCTTTTTTTTTTTTAAATAAATCTACAGAATCGTTTCTATCGTTGCTGGAATTCTATAGGTTTCCAGGATCCATGTGGCACTTAGGGTGCTGACATCCTTAAATCATGACTACTCCCTCTGCAGCAACCCCCAAACAGGAAGTTCTGGAAGTGATAATAGAGATATTAATTCCCAATAGATGCCTGGCAAAACTGTTGAGCTTCACAGCTTCAAAATGCAAGTGAACCCTGGCATTTTTAACCACGCCAGATCAATGTTGAGACTCTTAAGGCTTATATCAGAGCTGAACATCACAAAGAAATAACATTTGTGAGATAGTCATAGACTTTAGGAGCATCTTAAGCATGGAATAGGTTTTGCATGTTTCATAGATTGAAAATGATGCCCAATAACAATGGGGTTACTTAATTTCACAGCAAGCACACAGATGTTAAATTGTATGTACATGGTGTTGTATCTTTTTTTCATCTGACTCCATTTGGGGTTGAACAAAAAAAAAGTTATTTACAACGTCCGGTGTGTGCCTGACCTCCTCTCAATCAGTGAGAGGTTATACTGTCTTTGGTGTAAGTGAGAAGGAACCCTTTGATTTGGAGTGCATGTAAATAAGATTTTATTTACTGATGAGGGATGTGCTGAGCAGGTGCAGTAAACATCTAATTTGATGGCTGGAATAATGAAGACTATGGAATGATTCGTCTTTATCTCAATTTTATATCTCTCTGGTGCTGAAAACAAATTAAATATTTCATTTTTTTCTTTAGGCTTCGATTCAGCATGATACTCATGCAGAAGTTAACTTCAATGCATGCACATTCCCAGTGATTTAAATAAAACGATGTGTATGTTTAAAGATAGCTTCACACTTTTTGAATGGCAATCTAAGCAGTTGCCTAGATTTCTGCTTTAACAAGTGCACAGTATCTGAAGAACCCATTTATTTATTCAGCAGTTTGGTTTTGAGCCCAAGTCTTCTAAAAACATCCAAATTCGTAGATTTTGTTTTTCATTCCTAATACAATATTTGAAACTATGGTTCCTCCAGAGCAGTTTATGAAGGAGCAGAAGGTGATACTTAGTTTAGATGTACTGAAAAATAAAAAATGAATATTTTTGTAATTCAGGCGTTTCGTTTTGGAAGAAAACTGAAAACTCATCTTAACTAAAGTGCTTTTGTTTCAGTTCATGACACTAACAGCTGCTGTAATCGTAGTGTTGAGGCAAAGAAACCCTGTATTGTGAAAAATACATACTGAATTGTTCCTAAGTATCTCAGAAGATCTTTCTGTTGGGTTTCTTTACATTCTGCCAGGCAACTTGTATCGTCACAGTACATTTATTTTTCATTGAACAGTCTTCCCCATAGCACACAAAATGCATCAGTACTCAGCAAGGGAAAAGTCAAGATACCCAGACAGCCCATACAAATCCTTAGTTGTCCGTAAAATGTCCATGAGATACATCTGAGGCAGAGGACCTGAAGTGTTTCAGAACATTTACAATCCATCTGCTCCCTCCTTGGCCAGGACAGGGATCAGTGATGATTAATAAGAGATATCATAGATTATCTAGGGGAATGAGAGTGGATGGACTTGTGTCATCTGTGGATGGGAGATACCTGACAGTAACTGGAAGTCCAATCGATAGGGATTCAGGACACTGGTAGTTGGCAGGTGGCATTGGAGACTGCTTTTTTGCTAACTTTTCTGAAAACTTTGTTAAATAAAGAGAAATAAGATCCTGATGGTGCTTTATGAAATCTTGGGACACAAGTAGAAAAGTTACAAGCTATGGCTTCCACTTCTCCTGACCATTCTCTTTGCAATTTGCTCTAAGTACTTTGTTTCCTCTTCTTTCCCCAGAATCCTACTTTCACATCATTGCTGTTTTATTTCATCATAAATATAGACTGTAAATTTTATAGAGCTGGGGATTACCTCTATACTCTGGAATTCTGGGTCCTGGTTGCAAATTCTGACCTTTGTTTCTTTCACTTCTATAGTGGAAGAGCTCTTTGGGATGGGAGAGAGTTCAGTTTCTCAGTACTGCTTCTGCATGTTCTTAGTGCACAGGAAACTACTGGCATTGAAAGTGTATCTCAACAAAGACAATAAAAAATCCACAATGGATTGTAATTTTTATAATTGACTTGCAAATTAACCTAGATTACAGATAAGTTTGCTGACCAGAAATGTTACACAAGAAATCATTTTACTACTCCTGGAGCCTTTTTTTTACAGAATAAGCAATACATTTAAAAAAAAAAAATTGTTCTGAAGGTATTTCATTGCTGTCATTGTTTCATTGGAACGAGGGAAGATCTATAGCAATACAACATACAGGAACTTTACCTTGAAGTGTCCAGTCATACTTCCAATAAAAGATTGAAACTTGAAAAAAAGGTGATTTATAATTTACAAAAGAGGATATTAGACCATACAAAAGTGACTGAAAGCAGAATTTAGATCATTGTGTTCCACAACACGTGCATTACAGGTAAAAGGTCCAAGTATAACGAGATTGGATGGGTTCTCCATTTGTAAAATCGCAAGATTTCATAAGTTTTCCTTTTTGAATTGGGATGAATATAAATCTTTTTGAAGGCCTTTTCAATTACGCATTTTCAGGTAGGAGCCATGACTTTCCTTGGACTGTTTTTAGTATTTTTGCGAGTGAAAACAGTAACGTAAACCAAGCAAATACCGCCTTGCCACTCACTCCACTTGGTGTAGACCAGAGACTTTAACATAAAACTCCTTCACCATCTATGAAATCATCAGAATATTGAAAAGATTCAGGCAAGTCTTACTCATTTGCTCCCCTTGGAACTCTTCTACTTTAATGAATAGTATAATCACCTTTCTTGTAGTTAGCTAAACCAGTCAGAGCAAAAGAAGAAAAGACCGTAAAATTGATGGTTCAGACAGAACATGAAAAAGTTTTTCATAAAACCTCTTTCAGAAATGCATGATTGGTAAGTAAAAAAAGAGTGGAAATTGCTATGACATTCTTTGATGTGCTGTTTAGAAGAGGAAGTTCGAGGAGACATAAGATGTGGCTATGCAGAGTGGAAAGCAAAAAGAAAAAAAGGCTTTCTGAAGCCACGTTGGAAACTCCTATAATTTATCCCCTTGAATATTTTAACGTGGAGTCTGTGTACGTAAGTCAAATTTTACACAATCAATAGCACTATCTCTTCAAGCAATATAAATCACTAGGTTTGTGGTTCCCAACTAAGTGCCTGGTTTAGATTATGCTTATTGAAATTAATAAGCCAATTTTAAAATAGGTTTTAGCATATTGGACAAGTCTCTTTTCTTTAATCTCTCATTTATAATCAGGGGCGACTTCATAGAAAAGCAGTCATTTTTTAATTACCTTTTGAGGCATAAACTTCAGTGAGAGCACAGATGGTCCAATAAAGGGTTCTTTTGTACTACTCCCATAGTGTAAGAGAACTCAATTGCTTAGATAGAATTTAATGAAGACTCACAACAATTCAATACTATCTCCAAAACAGGACAAATTAGAGTAAACCAAATCAGTCATCCAGGCATCCAGCCCCAGCATTCTTGAATTTCGAGAAAGTTTGAATCCTGAAACTAATCTAAAAAAATAGGACACCATCTGATTTGAATCCAGATGGATAATGAAAAGGGGTCTGGCATAGGATTGTTACTTGAATCCAATACTTGTGCTCTCGTCGTGAATCTTGGTAGTAGTAGCAGCTAATACACACCGATCATGCAATTTTTTTCACTCTTTCTCTGTCCTACAATAAAAGTAATTTTAAAAATTAAAATAATTTCCAGTCTTTTTTTAAACTTTATAGCTACCTTAATCATGCTTTCTGAGGGCTGTGTAACCTTTGATCATATTGCTATAATTTCTTATAAGGAAGTTACTTTTTCCTCATTTTGCACCTAGAGGAGTAAGAAAGAGATATGGTGAAATGTGCTGGCACTCAAATCTCATAGCATCATTGGTAAGAAGGAGTCCAAGCACTTTTAAATATTAGTATCTCTCAATTTTTTTTTCAGTGGTTTATCCAGAGGAACTTAATCTGATCATTGGGGATTCAACTTTTAGACAGTCAGGAGATTAATACGAAACTGCTACTTGGAAAATGTAGTTGGGTTTGCAGTTGTGTAAAGATGGTGGAGGGTTTTTTTTAAACAAACTAGAGGTATCTAAAAAAGTAGACACGTTATTTAAGATGGTTATGTAGGTTCCCTCAGAAGACTGTACAGGGAGACTGGCCTTTCAAGACTATAACTCGTCCTGTCAGTCTTGAACTTTATTGTAGGATGGCATGAATCTGGTCCATTGACCAGAACAGGAATGTATCCTGAGTTAAACACTGACTAGTGCACAATTAAAGTTAGAGGAGGTGAAAGCAGCGCTTAACAGCAACAAGGGCACCCAAATGAAGCTTCACTAGCTTCACCAACCTTTCATAAATTCATTACAAACTTCAAGATACAGAATAACTCTGCACTGAGCTGATAGATCTGAAATCTTTACAAAGATCAACAACTTCACTGTCCCTTCTCCTACCATCCCTCATCTTTTAAACTACGTCAGCACCAGACACAGTTTACAATAAACTTTAATACTAAAGCCCAAGACTCAGTGAACCTCTAAGCTGGGTCCTGAAAACATTTATGCTTGAGCTTGAACTCTTGTTGAACTTCTAAGTTTACTTCATATGACTTGTCCTTCAGCTTTGTCCCTCCCAGTAATGTTGTAATGTTGTGGAAGTGCAAGTCCCAAAGTACAGGAATCCTGCAAGAAACAATCCCACAGTCTCTCTCCTTTCTGACCTTTTGACATTTGAGTTCTGTTTTCTTCATTTTCTCCCTCTACAACCCCAAAAGTTGAGAGTTTCCGGGAAGGAGATCCAAATACTGCTTGAATCAGTTCCTAGAAACACTCTTCTTCACACAGGGTGCAGCACAGTCATTATAAAGCTGTTACTTTTTATGGTTTTACTAATAGCTCATGATTCTCAAGACACATCTCATGCACCAATATGTCCCTGACAATTATCCTCAGTGTTTCACAAAATCCTCATCACTTGTGTTTTGTAATTCCAGAGGATAATTGTACTGTAGTGCAAAACCTCTTTTGTTTGTACAGTATCTTCCATATCTGTGAAGTTATAGCAGGAAACCACCATTTCTTTAAAAGGTAGGAAGTTCTACATGTTAGCTCATATTGCATTAGGCAGGAAATACATTAATATATCTATTAATTATCTTTCCCTTGAATGATTTTAAATGTTGGTAGGGTAAGTTAACATCCCAGTCTTTGGCTTGCTGAATTAATTTACTATCATATGAACAGAGTGGAACTTATAATTCTGCTCTTGAATTTTTTTTTTTTAAAGCACAAGTCCCAGGTGTTTCATTTTTAAAAGATGTTACAGCAATAAAAATGTTATTAAAGTGTCTTTGTTCATGCTGTTATAGTTGAGGTTGTGTCAGCATTTCCATTACAAGCTCATCTTTTCCAGAGAAAATGCTCTGGTCCATTGGGTAAATAACACATGTTTTGCTATGACACACACAGAGGAAAGCTAGAAGTATTCAAGGATAAGATTGTTTAGAATTGTTTCTTAATTCTATACAGTATATGTTGTGTTGTAATTTTTCCCCATGAATGAATAAATCAAGTACCACCTGCAGTGATTATGAATTTCCTTGTACCACAAACTATGTTAGCATTATTTTTACTTAGACCTTTCTTTTTTTAAGTTAAAATCTGGAGAAAACATATTTCTCATCACTATCACCCATACTTACCATTAGGGTAATTCTTTGAAACTTCAGCAACACCTTAGAACTGCTGTGGAAATAGAGACTTGATGGTGTCCCGAAAGACAGGTTAAAAGCAAAGGTTTGGGAGGTAATTTTTTGTTTTGATTTCTCAGCACTGCTGAAATGAGGTCCTGGATGTCTCAGGCTTTGTGTTGCATTATGGAGGTACTCTAAATAATAGAGAGCTTCTGGTACTGCTGTTACAAGTGACATGACAAAGCCTACAGAAGGCGTGGTGCAAAAAGGAGTCAGAAATCAAGAGATCCTGTCTACCAGACATCCTCTGAGAAGTATACATCTCAGTCTACTCATTCATTAGCTATGTCTCCTCTCTCAAGAGGTAGCTCACAGACCTTTTACATTCAGTTTATATGTTTTTAGTCACCCATTGCTATTTCTAGACACCAGCCCCACCGCTAATAACACATCTCTTACACTGAAATCTGAGTTCTTCCCCTGCTCTGGCACTGTAATCCTCCAATGCAATGATTTTTTTGGTTGTTACCATGACCCTGTCACATTTCCACACTCCTCCTGCCTCACCTGACCTTGAAAAAGTCAGGTGCCATTACAGCAGCTTGAAAAATAGTGGTTCGAATTTCATGCCTGAACTCTTCACTCAGTATTTGTTTTTAAGAGCTAACACTGTCATTATTACAAGGGATGGGTGATCTCTGAGCTTAGTAGAGGAGGCCAAAGTCTCCGTAGCCCCAGGCTTATTTTTGTTGTTGTTGTCATTTATTAATCTCTGAATCCTTTAAGACTGACTATCTTATCGCAGTCAGGTTTATTGTAGAAATACTTAGAAGTTACTTCTGGAACTTGAGATTCATGTGTATCAGAAGCTGTAAAAACATACTTTTAGGTACCTGCCTTAAGTAAGAAAAAAGTTAACAAAGATTTTCGGTGGATGAGATAAATAGAGAAGTGAAAGAATATTTTCACCATCTTTTACACATGAGGAAGCTTGATATTAAATAATATACCTGAAGCTACATTGAAAATCAGTGATAGAGCCAAAAAAAATGCCCATGTCCTGCCCGTAGTCAAGCCTTGGCTTAACCCAAAATTGCTTATATTTAAAGATTAAGAATTCACAAACAATGAGAGATTTGTTTGGCTCATTTAAAATCTTATGCCTACCAACAGATTGTGATTACTTAATTTTTTGCTCTATTTGCAATTGTTCAAGATACGCTTCGTAGGATCATAATTCCTCTGGTATACTGATTAAAAAAAAAGTCCTTTGACTACTCATTTTTATATTTAATACCAAATTCAGTGATTAGGTGCAGCTATTTTGTTCTCATTTCCTTGCAGCTTCTGTGAACGGGTGACTCCTCTGTTTCAGGACTCGGATCACTGTTCTCTTGCTCCAAATTAATCTGAAATCCTGTGCTAAGCGTAAGGTTGTTACATGTTTCTTGTCCAACATGAAGGCAGGGTGAACCACACATTGGAAGCATCCAGCTCTCTGTGTCTATATTATATCTGGGGGGGAATTGTTTTGACGAGCTCAGACTAGAGACCTCAGGTTTGGATAGCTGCAATTCAAAGACCTCCATTTCCATACTTGATCTAGTTCTGCTACAATAATACTTTGACACTCCAGTTCTCTCCACATTTCTGTGGATCATGCATTTTTCTCATATAGGATATCCTTGCCTTTCCCATCCTCTCTCATTACTAACAAATGGCCAAAGGAGTCAATATTTTTCCAGAGGTTCACAGATGTTGTGAGGAAGATTTTCCTATCTCTATAGTCAAGTTAATTTTGAGATTCTCAAAACCAAAATGTCCAAAGGAAACCATTCATGACTTAAGTACGAGTTGTTTTGAACATTTTTCCTTAAATCCAGTTATCTGGAATGAAGTATTTTTGGCATTGACAGTTCTCATAAAGAAAAAGCTAATGATTTTCTTCTGAGCGTAATATGCAGGTAATTAAGGTAATGTTTTTAGCAATCTGAAGTGTGTTTAGCTGTCTTTGTACAGTATAAATCTTTTTTTGAACCCTTCTTATATTTAATTTAAATATGCAACAAAAAAGTAGAAAGAAATATGATGGTTTGCATAATGGCACAGCTACTTCAACATTATAGTTTTGAAAGTATTTTTCAATCTTTGTCTTGGTAATTTTCTCCATAACTGGGCACTTTCAGACTTTTTTTTCTTCCTCCTTTCTGTATTAAATATGTGTCTAAGCATGAAGTATTTGCTTTCAGTTTGTGTATGTGTATGGAAAAAGTGAGGCTATGTGCACAGTTGTATGTTTTCCCTGTAATGTGAGTCCATATGTGTTTATATGTGCACATACACAAGTGCATTTGCACATAAAACTGAAAAGGGATTGTCCCAGTTTGAGCCAAGACTTCCTTGTTTTGGAAATGTGCCCAACAGAGTATCGGGATTATTTCATACAAGTTCCATAAACCCGGCATCCCATTGGCTAAAAGTGCAGGTCAAAAGGTTTCTTCCGACAGATACTCCTTAAAACCTGCAGCCAGGAGGAGTCTCCTCCTCTCTGGACACCGGACAGCTTCGGAGGAAGAGCCACAGCGAGAGGGCTGGCTGCCGTCCAGGCCGAAAGCCTGCGGCCTGCCCCCCCACCAGGGGCCTAACTCAGAACTGGTTCTGTCTATCGGCGCCCAGCTCTGCTGTGAACTGTTGTGGGACTCAGTCAGCATCTCTCTCTCGTATCGGGTAAGAGAGGAGCTATTTCTCACTTGACAAGAATCTACCGCTGGATTCGGACGCGGGGGAAGCTCACCCCCCTCCGCGTTTTGGCTGCGAGGGCTTCTCCTTATCTGAAGCCACTTCGGTCAGGAGTGTCCTTGAATGTTTTTTTTTACAGACATTGAAAAAGGTCTCCCTGCGAACTCATTAAAATACTTCTCTAAGCTGTTAAAAACTTTTAATCACTTGGCCCACCGCCATTTTGGATAGACGCCATCTTCTGAGCCGCCATCCTGGCGTGACGTCATCTCCTGGCCTGTGGCCAATCGGCCATAATTGTAGTTTCTCCCTTTTCCTCCCTTTGCAGTGTTTTAACCCTTACTGTATTGTTTTCTTGTTTTGCATTTAATATATAGTTGTGTGATATGATAGTACTTTAGAATTCTTATTAAAAGTTTGTTTCAGTTTCCCATCCATATATTCCGAGATTTGAGTTTTGTTTTCCCTTTCCCCTGTATCAATAAGGGATTTAAGGAGTGTTAGGGACCTTGAGTGCTACTCGGAAACTCAACCCCTAACAGGGATATATGTTCATAAAGAAGTATTTAAGCAACTGTTAGACCCTGGAAACAATCATACAAAACATCCACTTATTTTGAAGCTACATTGGAGAGTGGTTATTAATAACTCTTTGATAAATTGAGGAAAGCTTTGGTAGTACGAAGATAGTGGAGATATTTTTTTCTCATGAGTTTCTGAAGACTGTTGGAGAATAAACTGTTTTGGGGGACGGAGTGACTCTGAGTGACTCTTCTGATGTTATTTAGAAAGAATTGCAGAGAGTACAAATCGTGTGGCCAGCAGGAGTGGGCAAGTGTTTGTTCCCCTGTACTCAGCACTGGTGAGGCCACTCTGTCCAGTTTTGGGCCCCTCACTGCAAGAAGGACATTGAGGTGCTGGAGTATGTCGGAAGAAAGGCAATAAAGATGGTGAAGGGTCTGGAGAGTGAGTCTTATGAGAAGCAGCTGAGGGAACTGGAGGCGTTTAGTCTAGAGAAAACGAGGCTGAGGGGAGACCTCATCACTCTACAACTCCCTGAAAGGAGGACAGTCTTTTCTCCCAAGAAACAAGCGTAGGACAAGAGGAAATGGTCTCAAGTTGGGCCAGGGGAGGTTTAGGCTGGGTGTTAGGAAAAATTTCTTTACAGAGAGGGTTGCAAAGCATTGGAACAGGCTACGCAGGGCAGCGGTGGAGTCCACATCCCTGGAGGTGTTTAAAAGACATATAGTTGTGACGCTTAGGGACATGGCTTAGCGGTGGACTTGGCAGTGCTGGGTTAGTGGTTGGACTTGATCTTAAAGATCTCTTCCAACCGAAACTATTCCGTGGTTCTGTGAACAATGCAGACTTTAAGAAGTATTATATTGCTGAAAGAGAGCAGAAATGACAGAAACAATTGAAAATAATGCTTTTCTCTCTCTAATGTTTTCCTCTAGATCCAGGTGCACCGCGTGTACCTCAGAGCTGCAGCTGTTGACTGCGAGAAGCCAATACAGGGCAAATCTGACCTGGCAGCTGTGCAAGGGTTAACGTGCATCACTCAGCTGCAAGCATTCAGCTAAGGAAAGGATGCACGTTTCTGCATTCGGGATACAGGCAATGTTTTAGGGAAGGGAGCTGTGGGTCTCAGCCTCTGCATGCTTGATCAGAGATAGGCACTGGAGAGAGAAATGTCGAGAAACCGCTACACAAAGCTAAGATTGTCTCCCCATTAGCCAAAAGGCTTGAATAACAACCATTCTGCTGTTGTACCAGAGAACCTGATGTAGAGTATAAAAATCAGTGGTAATAGTTCCACCCTCACTTTCTAAAAAATTACTGTTTGGGACGGTTTACTGTATTTTGTGTAATTTGTCTGCACGTTTTTTCCTTACAAACTTTCTAAAAACTGAGTGTCTTCAAGGTCTTAAAGTCTTTGGTTGGTCTCTATTTCTTTTTCAAAAATTAGCCAACACTCCCCACAAGAAAGTTGAACGGAAATTATTTTTTGTTTGTGAAATTCTGTTTAAAGGACTATTCCAACAGCCACAAAACTCTTGCTGTGAATTCCTTCTCTGAGCAGTCAGGCTTTTACCCTTAACGCACACACAGCAGCGTTCCCGTGGATTTCATTGTCCACTGGAAGCATATGGAAGGAATTTCATGCACTCAGATTCCTCTGAGCGCTTTCTCCATTAAAGTGACAAGCTTAAAATTGAATATTTTTTAAATAAAAATCTTGCATTTCTAAGCAGAGACTAAGATTAAGCATATAACATGCTGTTAACTATAAACATAAAGCCTGTCTCGGAAGGGAGAGTGTTTTGTATCTGTCAGATACTGGCTTGCATGTAGCTTGCCAAAACTTCAGAGAATTTTACATCTCGTAAGTAGACTGGATTTAGAAACAGCTGAGAAATAACAGAGCAATTTTACTGTAATTCAACCACTTTCTGTAACATTCTGGTGCAAAGCGTGCTAAAGCTGAACTCAGCATGATTTTTTGAGAATTTATATCACGCTCAGTACTTTCAACTTGCATAACTCAAATTACCCATAGCTCTTTGTGTACCTTTCAGAGAGGAAAGGGAATTATTATCCCCATTTCACAAGCAGGTGATGTCAGAAAGCATCCAAAGAAATGATTTCTCCCACATTCGCACAGAAATTCATCAGCTAGGTCTGAGAGAAGAAACTTTGGTCCCTTAATCTGTACAGGCTTCACATAGACAGCCACAGGTCTGTATCAACAATCAAGGCTACTTAGATTTAAAATTATTAACCCTGCTGCTGCAATTCCTCCACCAACAAAACATATACACAGTGTTCAACTGGAAACTGCAGAGCATGACAGCCAATGTGTTGCTGTAATACTTGTTGTTATGAATTAATTAGCTGATTTGCATTTATATAGCACACTTCATGCAGAAGCAACACATGGCATTATACACTTTAACTACATTACAATTAAACAGAACTTCTACTAGAGAAGTCAAGATGAGGCATCCAAAAATACCGCACCCAAAATGCAAAGAAATTAAATTACTCGTGGCTCTGGTGGGAAGTAACTTATAAAAAAAAATAAATCTTTAACAAAGGGCAACTACAAGTCTCAGTTACAAGGACAGTGACTGATCAGCTGTTCTGGGAGGTAAGTGGAGATGAGAACAAGATGTGAATAGGATGTAAGTACTGTATATGCAATTACGTGTTTGACAGGAAGCCAGTGTAGCATCCTCAGTCACAGGGCGACAAGCCGATGTATGCAAGGGACCGTACAAGATGCTGAATGTTGTGCAAACCAGGGACTTACGCAATGAATGGTCAAGGAAGGCTGCAAACACAAAGTGCCAATAATCCAGCTGTGCTGTTATAAAGTGTGAATCAGGAGCTATGCATCCCACTGAGACAGAAATGGTCTTAACCTACTAAATTTCTGAGACAGCTGAAATAAAGTCTGAACAGCACAGCTCACATCGACTGATTAGGAAATTAAAATTCCACTCCCAGCCAAACGCTGAGTGAAGAATCACTGTTGAGAGAGTTATTGGACCTAAGCAAAAGAGAAAAAATCGATCCAGTTTTTTCTAAGCTAGAGAATTAGGAAAAAATTTAACAAAGTTTGACTTATGACAAATGGTATTCACAATCCAAAGTGGCTAAAGTTATTTTCAGTGACCTCATATGAAAATATTGACTATGTCTTCTTCAACTCTCTAAGGAAGAGAGCGAAATCTGTGAGACAACTGTTTCTGCCTCTAGAGCTGAAGTGCTACCCCATGCAGGAGGTCTCAGATGTTAGTCTTGGTGCATTGGCTGAGACTTTTCTCTAGAAGATTGCTTCTCTGGGATCTTCTGGAATCTTATTTATTCTTATGAATAATTTTTGACTGATTCCAGTCTTCCTTTCCCACAAACTCAGTTCCCTCTGTCACCTTTCCCATACACATATTAAAAAAAAAAAAAAAGGGAAAAAAAAGAAAGAAAAAGAAAAAGATATGTCATATGGTTCCCTTTCTTCTGACAATTTACAGAGCAACAGTCTTAACACTGACTGAGCAGGAAAAGAATAGAATCAGTCACCTGTGACCAAATACTTAGTGCACTTTCTCTTTAAATTCCTTTAACCAAGTCACCACTACTCTTTTCTTGACTATACCCTATTTTACTAAGAAAATATTATGTTCGTATCCTGGACTGACCTGTTTAAGATTTCTTCTGTGTAAGATGCTTCCTAGTGGAGCATGGAAAACAATCAGAGTTGCTCAAGGCTTCCCAAAGTCTTTCCCCGGCTCCTCCAGAAGGAGGAGTTAACTTTGGTACCTCATATGTGTTTGCAGCACAAACTGAGAGCTGAATTTCTATCATAATAAGAGTGGAATTTAAGTTAAAGGTCAAGGCAATTGCAATAACACACCGCAAAGGGTTTGAAGAATAATTTTCCAGCATCAGAAGTCCTTTGTTTTGGGTCAGCTATAAGTAGAGTGAACCACACGCGACAAGGAATGACAAGGGACATAGGTGAACAAGAATGGATTAGCAGGAAGATAATAAGGGATTCCTATGATATTTCTGAGTTCTAGAAATTGAAGGAAGATAAAATGCATTTAGTGAATTTATTATTTCCCAAAATAGTCCAGCTGTCAATTTACCTTTTCTGAAATCACCATGAAATATTCTTGCCGTGTTTCTCCCACTAGAGCCCACAGAATTGTACCAAACAACGTGGTTTATTTCTTCAGCACCGTCCCCACTTCTGTGTGGCTGTGGTGGTGGTTCTGAGGGAAAGCTTGGAGATTCTCAGTATCCTCTGGGACCAAAATGTTGGAAAAATCCTCCTGTACCAGGCAAGAAGATAAGAGCCATGTGGCTAAACCTAAAGCTACGATAAATTCTTATTCCAGTGAGTGCTAAGTTTTCAGACAATAGAAGGTATTAAAGGTTATGCTTTTAAACAAGGTTACTTATCCAAAGCACAAAACAAACTTTTATTTAACCATGTTTGGACAGAAAGTTGAGGACATCTGTTTCAGAAAAGAAGTGTTCTTCAAGAGCTTTTTTTTTTTTTCTTTTCATTCAAGAAGATTTACAAAGACTGTGAAAATGTAGAGAAGAAAAAAATTAAAACCAACCAAAACTGAGTAGATATTTTTCAGAAAATACCTCACCAGCCAATCTGATTACAAACATAGCAAGTTCTTGATAGACTGATATTAGTGACACTGCCACATAGGAATTCTTATTCTCGGTTGGTTGTTTTAGCTTTTTTTTCTTTTAACTTCTCATGATAAAAATAAATGTCATCGGTGAGCAAGAGACTTGAACCCGAAGTTATAACTGGTGTCCCTCAGAAGCTGCAGATAATCCAAATATTAAAATGAATCCTTCTAATCGAATCTCATGGATCACATACAACCCATATATCTCGTCTCATACCTCATCTTCTTCAGACTGCGTGAGCTGCCTGTGGGATTTTGCAAATGTGCCTTTCGCTCTCTAGCATTATAAATTTTAGGTTGTGTCATCATCTGAGATATCTTCTCTTTCCTCAGCTCATACTCAGCAGTGATCCTGCATGGTCTTGATAAATCAGAGAGAAAACAGTAATGGGTCATTCCCAGTGATATCCAGCATCACTTCATAACCCTATGCCACAATGCGGGAAAGTTGCACAAATGCTGCAGTCAGGATCTCTTTCCTGGGGCACTGGCATAAGAACTGCACTGTGGGAACGTGAGAGAGCTTCAGGTATTCGACAAAAATGAAATTATAGCTGTCAATGGTCAGCAATAAATTTAAACAGCCTAGTGTAAATGTCGACAGCTATAAGTGACACATGAATGGATAAATCATACTGGGGGATTGGATGAAACAAAAATGGAAATAAATAAATATCTAGGATAAAAGATGAAAAGAAAAAGGGAGGAAAGTGGCAATCTACACACCCAGATAAAGCACACCAGAGTCTCCCTCCAGCCATGCTGACAATTTAGGCATGGAAAAATTACTGAAGGCAGATCATCATTATTAGAGCAAGAAAAAGATATTCCTAATAACTGTGTTATCTGCCATCAAATCTCCAGAGACAAAAATAAACTCATTTGCTCCAAGGTTGCAGGGGTTACAGAGTGAGGCAGGAACCACAGAAAAAGAGATTGATACCAGGGATTAAAGATCACAGCTGTACAGACAGGAGGTGGAAACAAATTGGCGCTATTTCTAAAGCCCTGATGAAAGAAAATGGTGCCTTGCTAGGGAAGGTGACAACCGAAAGATAAAAGAAGAAAGAAAATGTTTTAATATTAGAGCCCAGCAAAGTGTTGGTAATGAAACCGAGCTGCAGTTTTGCTTAGTTTTGTGCTTCTTCACAAAGGTAGAGCTGGGTCTGTTTCTCGAGGTGAGCAATCCTAAGCCAATTTATTATATCTTCAGGTGAAAATGATACAGGGGAAATTGTGATTTCACTAGCTTAGATACAAACCCTGCCAAATGGTTACCCAGCCTGGTGCACCCGACTGTTTCACTTTATTATTGAGTTACCTCAGGCCTGACAACGGCAAAGCCGAGGTTCATACTCATGCAGGACTGGAGCTCCCAAGCTTTGCAGAGCTCAGACTGCGCTACAACGCAGCCAGCTGAAATAGCTGCTGTAATGGCTATCAAATCCCCTGACAGAGCAGGTATTAAATTACAAGCCATTAAGGATTAGACTAGGAGCTACTGCAGGAAATGCTAAAGAGGAAGATTTCCAGAGTCGTATCGATTGTGGGTGAGATTGGTGGACCCGAAACACCTGATTACCAGCATGTTAGACTTGCTCGCGAAATGGAAACCTTCTTGTCTTAGCACTTGACCCTGAGAAATGCTAAGCAGAATAGTCGCCCTCAGATTGGTGGGAGCTGAGAACAGGAAAAAAAGAAAAAAATCTTCCCAAATCTGTCTGTTTACTTGAGATTATGAATATATAAGCTTAAATTTAGCTTCCGGAGCTGCAGATTTTGAATAGGGATTGTCAAAATCTAAAGGAAATATTTTAGAAACTTCCTCCCATTTTTTTCATTAATTTTCCCCCAAATGTCAAAGATTTCCTGAAAAATCAGCCACCTCTGATTTTGAATGCCTGTTCATAATTATGTAGTGAAGTTGGTTCACTAAATCAACCAGATTATATTAACTTACACGGCAGAACTATAAAATCCAGTTTGCATTAGATGAGCACAGTCTAGGTGTCTTGACACCAAATCTTTGCCTCTGATAAACCGCTTCCCTTTGTCCTTCTTGAAGCCTAACCACGGTTGTCCACATGTCAAGGATGCATAGCAGTGCTGGAGGGGAATTTGGAAGAATCTAACATGTTGCTGGGGTACTTTATCCTCTAAAAACATTCTTATGTAAGTACCCAAGCAGCTTCAATGAACTCATTTTTCATACGTGTGGATAAATGCTTTCTATGTATAGTTATATCGCCTGTGGTAAAGAAGAAGTGTCCATACAGTGATTTCTGAATTAAAATCGTGGCCTTACAGTACATTAGCTGTGACATTTTTTTTTTAGTAAATGATAATGATGGGATTGATAGTGGATTTGGCCAAAGAGATAAGAGTAATGTCCCGAGGTTTTAAGAAGCTATCTGTCCCTGTATCTGGCTAGGCAATCCCAGAGCAGAAGGGGCCAATTTGTTATTTTAAGCGAGGTGCTGAAAAGATGTGGAGCAGAGAAGCATGTTCTCTCTGCTGCCAAAAAAGGCTTAAAATGACTATAAATATTTGCTGTAGATGAACTTTCGTTCTCTTCAAGTTTTTCAAAAAGAATCAGAAAAAATAGATTATGGTGATCAACCAACATCCATTGGACTGTACAGAAATTACTGAAAGTAAAGCAAGATTTGTCATTCCTCGCAACTAGCTACTAATGGCCAAAAGAGGTTAACTGAGGACAAAAATACTACTGCTCACTACTTCTCTAGCTCAATGAAAAATAAAAAAAAACCCAACAAAATAAAATTTAGAAACTTTAAAAAATATATACTCTTTCTGGACTGTTTGAACTTCTGCTGTTACTTCTGTGCCTTGGTGCTTCCCCAGGGTGCTGAGCATCCTCTCTGCTCACCTCACAGAGAAGGTGTGGCCAATGTTGTATACGTGCAGTAGTAGCAAAAGAATGGTGAAAAGGGCTGAGTTAAGGTTATTTTTGCATGGAGATAACTCAAATATTCCTCTGCTGGTATAATTGCCTCTGCATCGTGGCCAGGAGCACCCTTGAGTTATCTGCAGGAGAACATCCTTCAGCCCCTGTTATCATTTTTCCTGCAGGTAGGTGTCTCTCAAAGAGTAGTGATCCAGCACCACTCGTGCCAGCAGAGCCAATGCTGGCTGAGCAGTAAGTTCCCAGGGAAGGCAAGTCACTCCAGTAATTCCAGCTCCCTAAGATGAATACAGAGCTTTCTTTTCACACTGCCTGAAGATGTGGGAAGACATAACTATGATACCTGCCTAAAAGCAAACCATAAAAGCTGCTAATACATGCGATATTTTGTTAACGTTAGGTATTTTAGATGTACTCTTTTGATTTATGAGGTAGATAAGATAGAACAGGATGCTCTAACCAGTTAAAACCAGGGATGCGGTTAACGGTGAAGAAGGAAAGCAAGGTAGCATACATTGCCTAGGTATGCAAAGTTCATCCGGAGGACAGAAAGAGAAAGAGGATGCCACAGGATAAAGAAGATGGACAACCCCTGAAGATCACCTATAGTAGAAACTGTGCAAGCGTAGTAAGGAAAATTATATATTCATTAGTTCTTAAGAAAAATATGAATATGCTAATAGCTTCTTAGAAATGTATGAATTAAATATAAGTTGAAACTATAGAAGAGCTGTTGCCGGATCGAGTAGGTGCGCACCAGATGAATAATTCTCTAGGTGTCGCCTGACGTCATAATAAAGAATACCTGCTTTCTAAAACTCAAAAACCATTGTTAGAGAGTTTCTTTAAAGAGACACCTCAGGACCGATCTTATGGTAACAACTATTGTCCTCCCAACCATAAGATAAGCAAAACAATTAGAAGGGAATTTGCAACTCTTGTTCTATCATTTATTTTCAGATGATAGGCTCAAGGAAGACTGGGTACAAATGACTTTTCAGGCAGCTTTGCCACTACCATAATGAGGTGCGATTCTCTCAGTTCCAGTGCCCTGTTATCTGCTTTCTTCACCTCCAAAAAATGCCGATTAACAGGTTTCAAGTGTTCCTTCCCTTAAAACTTTTTCCTGAATAAATGAGCTGGTGATGGCTTTCTGCTGAACAGTTTTGAAGCATCTCTGCATCTGACTTCCCAGCGTATGGGATCATCCAGACTTACAACTTCAACTAAGTTGTTCTGTGAATCATTTTAAATGACGAACGTCTCTCATAGACCATTAGTTCACTAGATGTCAGATCTAGTGTGGAGGTTTTCCAGAAAAACACTGTTAAAAGGAAAGTAGGAAGGGAATCTGAAGTTCTGAATAATTATCCACGTTATACCGCTTCTTAGAGATTACTCACCATTAAACAGATTTAGGTCTTGTTAACTGCAGGAAAGAAATTACTGAAATTCTTTACATGTACATCGGAATGCACTTACTTCCTTGTAAAGTACCCCATGTGTTTGTAAGTACTACTTCCAGCATACAGTAATTAAGATTTATACTGCTTGAAGATATTTGATGTTAACGCTGGAAATTATGCTTTTCTGTAATCAGAATGTAAATGGGAATAAACAAATACACTTGAGACTCTTTGTGAATATGGAACTGTCACGTACGTTCAGTTTGGCACTGCAATTCAAAGGTGCTGATCAGCGGGTAGTCAAGGACATATCCAAACCGAGATCCACAGTTACTGGACCCACAAAGATTTAGGGAATTTTGTATTTTAAAATAAGATTTAATAACAGCAGAAACCTCTCTGTTCTCCAGAGTGAATAAAACCGCTGTTTCTATATCCTAGCACTTACTGTGTAATAAAAATACCTCTACTGGGGGAATCCACAGACTACTAAAATATGAATAAACTTTAAGAAAATGTTGTTTTGTCCAACTTTTTGCTTAAATTTATTTAGGATAACAATCTCTCTGTCCTGAAAAAGAATACAATAATCATAGGCAAAAAATTAGATAAAATAATAATAAAATCAGCTCCCCATTTTTTGAGGTATTTCCATTGTGAACCTCAAGAGAAGACAGAGACAGAAAAGGGGGTGAAAAAAATATTTAGATTGACATACTTGGGATACATCCTGCATTGCCCGTTCTCTTTCCAGACATCCCAGTTAGATGTGCAAGAGTCTACGTGTTACTAATGATTGCAACACAGCAAGAAGACTTCATTCTAAGAGACTTTTTTCTTGGTACGTAAATATCCTTGGTCTTAAGAAAGCAAGAAATAATTTTACAATTTAATGGCAGAAAAATATAGAAAAAATAGAAATATAGAAATAAATACTAGAGAACAGAACTTAGATGTCATCTGAGAGACTTATAACTGAGAGACCAGCCAGAGTGATACAGTGCTACTAAATTCACACTGGAAAGGGCAGAATGGAGTTCTTGCGGAAGGGAAGTACACCTCCAATAATGTAGCCTTGCTTCCCGGTTCAAGAGCAATGCAGTGCTCACGTTGTTGCCAGGGTCTGAGTTGAGTGCTCTTTGGAAGGTAATTATTCATAGATATATTCATACAGCTACTGCTTTAATTTTTCTCTTTTTTCTTCTCTTTTCTTTTTTTACTTTTTCTTTAACAGAATATCAACCTAATGACTTGCTCAAGGTCAGAGAGGAAGTGACCAGAAGACCTGGAAACTGAACATCAATATTGGGAACCACAGAGTAGTGGGGGTTTTCTTTCACTATATCAGGACAGTGGCCTTTTATATCTGCATTTTAAACTAGCCAAAGGGAAAGCTGGATTTAATAAAGAATGTTTTGAGGGCTCAAATGACATTAATGGGTGAAAAATGGAACCCCCAGAAGTACAGCCTCTAGTGCTGCAAGTATGCTCCTGACACCGTAACTAATCTATTTTTTAAACGTAGATGAGATTGGTACCGCCGTAAGCTGTACTGTTCTTTACCTCTAGCCAAGTGACACTGAAGGGTAGGAAATTGATTTTTACTATTAAAACCAAGTAGTTCTGTGAGCAGTGAAGCTAATGAAAACTAATTCTTTCTCATGGATTGCACTGTACCTTCTCTTTATTCCTTTGTTTTCTACAACGACAACCTCAGCTCTGCCCTGTGTCCCTTGGATAGCCCCATTACATTAGCAGCGGACTAACGACAACATGATAGTAAGGCTAAGGTTACTTGGGAGCTTTCCATGATCTCATTGGCCAAAACTGCTGCCAAGCAGAGTATTTATCAGCTGAGCTCTTTCTGCTTTTTCCTCACTTACTTTGAACCTATGTCTTCTACCCAATTGCTGAGATGCACATGAATTTAATTGTCTCTTATATGTGTTTCTGTCAAGTTTGGTTCAAAGTGTCCTTTGTACTCATATCTTATTGGTGTGAGGAGCACTAACAAACAGGTAAATTCAATTTAATTCCTTTTGCTTGCATAGGAAAATAGTCTATAAAGAGAAGTATTCACAGCTTAAGGTGTATACCTTGGCGTATTCCAAGGTGTGCTAATAATATCATGGCTGATCCACTCTGCCATTGAAATCCTTCATAGGAAGAATTCACCCTGTGAAGAGATTCTTTGATTTAGAGCCAGGAGAATTATCATAACTGTATATAACAATGCAACTTGAAAAATTGTTTAAGTTAATATATACTAGTAAACCACTGCTTAAAAAAAAAATGACAATCATGCAGAAACTCCTAAAGAATAAGCCAAAAGCTAGGAGAAAAAGAGGATTGATTTAAAAACTTAATAATTCCCTCCAAATATGGATTTCTTCTGGACTGCATAAAATATCCCCTGGAATAATTTTGATTCTAGTAATCTTGAAATTGTTAATGCATTACTCAAAGGTGCCACTTTTCTTGAATAGAAAGCAAAAGACTCTTTCCTTGTAAAACCACAAGAGGCTATCCTGTCTTTGGAAATTGTCGTAAATACCAAGGAGAAGACCTTGTCAGGCTGGGACCTTTCATGCCCTCCCAGTAAGACTGCTCCATTTTGCTCTGAAGAATGAATTAAAGCGTGAGCATCATCTGGAACCCAGATGTGGAATGATTTGAATATGTCATGTTCAGGCCTCAGTATTATAATCATTTTGTTCCTAGGCATGAAGAGGTCTTCCCTTTGCCGGCTTCTTCTTCAGTAGTTTTATGAATCTAACCTTTCATTTCCCATTTCTTTTGTCTGTTCTAGAAAACCAAAATATTTCCTCTGAAGCTGAAGAGGAAGTTTCATATGCCACTGACTTTTCTTTTAACGTTTTGCTTCAGAAAAACAACAAAACAAATTTCAGTCTGGATCAAACCACTTATTTATTTATTTTTTCCTAGTTTGACTGTGGAGAGGAATAATCTTTTATTTATATCCCTATGCACTACGTACTCTCCCGAGGGACAAGATGAGACAAAGAACAAACCATCTTCAACGGATATTGCTCATGTTCTTTCAGGCACTATGGGAAAGTGTTCAGATTCTGCTGCAGTAAAGGTGACATGTGAGAATGTATAGAGTGGAAACTATAATGGTGTTTTGAGGAGGGGAAATAGCTTATGTAAAACATTGTGTCTCCAACAAATCCTCCTAGAATGAGCCACACCAAGACAGGGGAACATGGGACACAACTCTACATCTTATACCTCGCTTCTTGATTGTGCCCCCTCCCTATTTTGCATCTAAATAATATTTATTTTGCAAGGTCCTAGACGAAAGCTGCACAAACTGGCTACAGGACCCTGCTCTTCATGACACCATGCCTGAATTCAAACCACAGCAATGAGGGTCTTAAATTAGGGAATTGTTAGAAGACAGTAAGGAATAATTTATTTTCCTTAACATGGAACATGATGCGATTGATTAAAGAGAGGGAAATAAAGTAATGTCAGTTAGTGTAAGACCGTAATCGCATGTTGTACATACATCTATGTCCAAATAGCCTTTGAATAACTTGCTAATTGGGAACTGTACATGTAACCAAGATGATCTTGTGCTCTTTTCTAAACTGAAAGTCTGCTCTTCCTTCAGTACACACTTTCTGTACATTTTTTTTAGTAGCAGTTAGGAGATTTTTCAGCTGTCATCATTAGAGAACTCCAGTTTGTCAAAAATGAAACTGTCTACAGGAAAGGTTCATTTTTCATTACTCGCATTACTGAAACATGTTCGAAAACATTTGACATTTGCTAAACATATTATCTGGGTGTTCTCAAGAAAAGATGAAATTATGAGCCTTAATGGCTGCGGTAAATTGTGTTAACTTGCAATTAAAAAAAGGTAATGGTTGAAATAAAAGTAAATGTTTAGTATACTGAAAATATTAAAAAGAAACAATTCAGCAGATCCACTGTGAAGTTTCTTGAAAGTAATTTCAGATCACATCATCATCATCACCACCATCACAATTTAGCCCAACTTTGGACAGAAAATGTCTTTGAAATCCTAAAAATGCTCGTATAAGTTGATACCTCATCATTTTCAAAGTCAGTGTCTACCATGAATGAAGCTGCTTTGAAAAGTTTGCAGATGAGGACAAATACTTAATATCAAGCACTGCGAAATTAATTACTAAATTACTTGAAATAAACTCAGAGAAAAGGAGGAGAAATGGAATTAGCAGCAGGGGAAGTTACATCTATATTTATAAATGCATCTACAAATGTAGAGGAAGCATTACGGAAGGCAACGACCTTGCGGCAAAAATGCCTGTTTTTTTCAAAATCATGATGTATAATGCTTGCTAATGGAAATTAGCCCCATTTCTGTAATTATTGCAAAATCCTGTTATAAATAAGACATTTCTCACAGTGAGAAGAGTTTCCTAGGTGTTAACATCAACAGGGTAATTACCAAGCTTGTGGGCCATTCTGTGTGTAGGCTGTCCCTTGGGATCTAAACCACAATTTGGCACTATTTTAAATTGTGGAATGTGATACCCATAATAAAACACTGACCATGGAAACAACGCTCCTCTATGTTCTGGGGCAATGAAAGTGAAGATACACTGAGGAACTCACACCAGGAGTCGCATTTGCAAAAACCTGTCTTTTTCTTTCGAAGATGATGGCCAAATTCAGATTGAACGCACGGCAACAGCCAGCGCAGTCCTCAGCAATTCTGATTGTTCCACTCCCAGTCTCTTGTTATTCATTTACTGGCAAAGAACTACAACAGTACTATAATATATTATTAAATCCATTATGCTGTTACTTTCCTGAGATTAAGTATTGTCTTTTATTTCTGAATAACTGTCAATGGTTAAGTTGGATTCAATCAAAAGACATTTGGCCGATTTAGAAGACACCTGTCCAATTAAGAGGAATTTCTTGGCATTCGGATCTCAGTCTTCTTGAGCCAATGAGCTAACATTTAAGTGTTCTGCAAAGTTCATTACTGCTCTATTACACTGTAAAAATTGCATATGAAAATAGAAATAACATTTCTCCCACAGAACCAGCTACATCTGCATAGAATGTTTAAGCAGTGTTTTTATGAAATATAATCCTCCTTTTTAACAGGGTCTGCAGCAAAAAAGGAATTCGACATGCATTAATCAAAAATGTTTTACACATTGTAAATCACAAAGACTTAAAAAATCTGTTAAAGCGCTTTCCTCTTGACCTCCTCTTTTCTTTCCTTTGATTCAACTTGGAAAAGATCATTGATGCTGTTCTGGTGTAAACCCACTAAAATGTTTTAGGCTCAGTATTGACAGACTACCACTGGATCCAAGTTCAGTAGGTGCCAAGAAGCATCATCGTCTTACTGCTTTGTTAAGAAGTTATGTCACTGCTCCACAAAATCATTCAGGCATGTATGTCTTTGAACCTCAGAGGGGTTCCTCTGACACTTTGTTGGCTCAGAGCCTGAATGGACAGACCGATACAAAATAGGTTTTAGGTGCAAGAATGGTGAAGCCCAAAAAAATCTTCCCTTCAATTTCTACCTAAGCTTGAGGAAGCCTTAACTTTCCATGCTTTTAGCAATTTAGGTCTTGCAAGATAAGCATATTGGGTGATTTTGCAAACTTTGGGTTCTTCATGGGACATGAAATGTCTTAGCCAGAGCTTTCTTTCCCTGCTGGATACATAATATTGAAATTGGTGATTGTAGACCAGTCAGCTTTTTATTGTATCTGGCACAAAATATTCATGGTCAGAAAGCTCAACATATAATGACAGCTTTACTCTACACAGCCTTTGTCTGTCTGAATTCAGTTTGTTTGTTTTGTTGAGCAAAGGGTAATTGTACCCTTGTTAGCCCTTCAAGGTCAGCATAGCTATACGAAAATGCACAGCATGTAGCTTTACATTCAGCATCATCTGTGATATTTTGATACTGTATTTTTTACTAAAGAAGAGCCAAGGTTTCATATTTTTATCCAAACACATGTGATTAGATCCAAAGTTAATTGAAGCTATTTGGAGCAAGATCCTTGGAAGTATTTAGACATCTACTAGACACCTAAAACACTCATGTCTGTGGTAGCCTGGCTCTGAAATATTGAGGATGTGGATGTTGGAACCCTTCTATCAGCTGAGCTCTTGATGGTATTCTTATAAATATTTCAATAAATCAAGAATTTGCATTATGAACATAGTCTTTATAGGAAAATTGGCTATAGTCTTGGCCTTACTGGGTCAGTTCAACAGATTTCAGAAGTGTGAGAGAAGTTAAAGCTCTAGGAATGGTTCGCAAGCAGGAAGTCAAAACAGCTTCTGAGTGGGCTTTCTTTTTGTCAGCTCTGGGATGAGATGACATATTACAGGCATTTGTGAGTCAACAGTGTCTCACTAACCATGTCAGCACTGGAGCTGCTGTTTGTTCAAGATTTGATAACCCATCTGTACTCATTTGTCCTCTCAAAAAAGTCCTAGTGAAATGGAAACAAAGTTCTTGGAAGCCCTGGAAAGCCTTTGTTGATAAAGCCAAACTACCCCTCTTTCTACATAGAATATGAGAGTATTTTAAGGTTTTACCTGTTATAAGAAGTTTCCTTCAATCGTTCCTGAGAATTCATGACTGAGGATTACATTTTCTACCACTCAATAGAATACTTTCCTCAAGACTAACTTTCCCCAGAAACTAAAACCAAAACAGACACCTCCCCTCCCCACCAAGAAAAAAGAATTGTTGTACTGTAATACAGTGTTATTCTTACAGTTTAAATTCCAAGGAACATTCTCAAGAGGTTGTGCAGTTAGAAAATGTCAGCATGGTTTTAGTGAGTATTATCATTAATTGATGACTCAGTGTGGAAAACTCAGAACAAGTTAGGCAAATGCTGTGACTTTGGTAAGCGATAAAGGCTCAGAGTCTAACTTGCCTTGTTTTGAAAGGCTACATTTCATTTTTCTGTTCCTGGGCCCCAGTGTGTCACATCCTTGGACTCTCAGCTCAAGATACATTACTCTGGGGCTCGTCCTCTTTTCAGCATCCTGCTATACTTGGGTAGCATTTATCTAAATTACGGTAGTGCCATATAATGTAAACATCCAGTCATCCTCTCCATATAGAGACTCTAATGGAAATGCTCTAATGTACAAATTATGTAACCTTGAAATCAGCGCCTGAAATGAGTCAGATAAATTGTGTCTTGAAAACACTTATTTCCTCTCCATTGATTATGATGGAATTCACAGATCATATGGAGAAGTCCATATTGAAAACAGTTACATCGCTTGGTTCCCACTTCTGGTGGCTAGAGCATACAAAGATTTTGTGGACAAACTTTTAATTTCTTGGAAAATGAGATTTCTAAGCAGGGAAGAAAAGGTTACCATAAAAAATGGCTGTGCTGGTGACAGGGAGCACCTACGGGGATTGCTGGGATTCCAACATTTTGTAAAAGGCAGTCAAATACACAACAAAAAAATCCCAATTCTGTCCTGGAAAAATAGCAATGGTTTCTACTGGGATATAAGACAGAAACCAAACACTGAAGCTGTCCAAAGGAATAATATTTGCACATCTCTACACACACACGCGCATCCAAGTCTCTTGTTACTCTGCTAATATACCTAAGCAAGGTGCGAGGTTTCTTTTGCCTGCCAAGCATACTTGCTTAAACAAGCAGTTTGGCAGTTGCAAACAAATGTCCATTTGTTCTTTGCATGCAATACACATCCTCGAGACTTTACAAATGTGCCAATTCCCATTATGAGCACTGATGATGGAATTGTGAGTTACTAAAAGGTGGCAAATACAGGTGTATCCACTCACTGCAGCTCAGATGTAGTTCTGTAGAATTCCCAAACTCTTTTCTTCTCATTTCCTCTCTCTACTGTGAGTTGTGATACCAGGCCTCTTTTCTTTCGCATATCTCACATATCCAACAATGAGATAGTTTTACAAGGTGATAAAGAGTTCTGGAGAAAGGACTCAAACAAGAGCATCCAAGTCCATGTTCTTGTGCAATGCTGTGGTCTTTCGCTTAACCCGTTCATTCTCTCCAGTACATATAAACTCCTGTATCTCAGTTGCTGCAACTACCATTCCCCTCCCTTCCTCCAGCTTCTGAAGGTAAACAAATAAAAAATAAGTTTTGAAGTGACGCAATTTAGGTTTTTCCTACAACCTATGCTTCTTCTGCGTGTGTGCACAGTGTTCAATGGAGCCAGTCTTAAATGGAGACTGTACGTGCTACTGTAAGAAAAAGAATACATTAATAAGAATATTTGGTTTGCTAGTCAACATTTTTTAAAATGTCTTTATGTGCTTCAGTCTCTTTCTTTTAATCTTTGAGAAAAATATGTTTGAGTGGAAGTGAATTTTGCTATGCTGGAAAATGAGGCTTTACTTACTGTTATTCCAAAAAAATGAGGAAAAATTTGGATTAATGAAGACCCCTCTACTTTTGCATAACTGCCTCCCTCATATTTTTATGAACCACAAAGTGAGAAGCACAGCAAGTATTGGAAAGGACTCAGCTGTTCAAAATCTTTGCTTTTATGTTAAAATCCATTTATTCTTGAGGGGCAAAATGTAACAATAAAAGAAACCCAAGTGTGTATAAGTATGTAGAACCCTAGCAATTTAGTCGTCAGCAGGTCATGCCGCTGCACAGGCTTAAGAGCTAGTTCACACTGTTATTGAATAAAAGCAAAAAGTATAGTCACCATAGCAACGGCCACAACACTCGATGCTGGTATTTCCCTCAGGTTTTAAAGCCCTACACATTTTTAAGGAAACAGGCACTGAAATATCTTAGCTGCACTTGTAGAACTTGGTGGTTGTTATGAAAATGTACTAGATTTGATGTACTCAGCAGCAATTTCTGCCGAGCGCTTTTGAAGAAGGCCAAGAAAGCAGTTTCAAGAGTACTAGTAGTTTGTACATAGGTACTATACAGTTTCAGTGACAGTTGTTACTGGTATTATTTTCTCGTTATCATTTTGTCTTCCTATGTTCCTATTTCAGACCTATTTTCATGTCTTCCTTTGTTTGCAAATGGAAAGGAAAATGAGAAACTGTATAAAGTAGGTCACGATCCCCATCTCTTGCCTTTTCCCTCTGGAGTGGTGAGTCTAACACACATAGCTCCAGTTGTGTGGGTAAAGTCCTGAACTACCCTCCTGGATGAAGAGTTTCCATGTCTATCCTATCACTTTCCTACTTTCTCATTAACTACCTAAAAATGAGAGTGTGGAGAGTATGTAATATGGGTTATGACATTAGTTTAAAATATTAGTCAGAGGTTGGAGCATCAACCTCACATTAGATGATTTGCACCTATGTTTCCATGGTTTATATGGAATAAACTATAGTGGTAATCCAGCTATCGCAGTGGATGAGAACAGTAAAATTTCTGCCTGTTATCTTTTAAAAAACCTTCCAGCTAATCCTTACTTCTGGAAGGAATTCTAGGGAGTTAACCCAAAATGGCTTTGTCTTGGTATGAAGTAATTACAGCTGGCAAAGCAGGGTATTATGAAGCATATTTCTACTGGTGGCACAGTCTTCTGGAAGAAATGGAAATGTAATGTTTAGAACAGTTCAGACTTCAGAGATTCTTTACTGCTTGCTCGCAGAGCAAGTTTAGTTTTCACCAAGATTTTCTTAGATTTCTATTGGCCTACACAAGCATCTTCCCTCAGTTGCTACTTGATGAGTCTTTTATTTTTGTGTTAAACCAGTGGTGTTGGATTTTTTTATGGACCTCTGAAAAAACACCAGTGTTGATGTAAATTTCCTATACAGGACTATATATATATATACACATAGCTTAGAAAACATACTAGATTTTCATAATTAACTTTTGTGAGTGTCTCAGAAGCAACCCATAGAGTCTGCACGTTGAAAACAGCTGCCCAGAAGTATTAAATAACATTGCTATAGTTTGTATAATAATTATTGCATTTTACCTCTGCCGCTCATACAAGTGTAGCCCTATGTAGGCATCATATATGGAAATGGAAAATACTATTATTTAATTTTAATAACAATCCAGAGTAGAAGGGAGTTACACACAGACAGAGAAGCAAATGTCTAGGAAAGCGTTTGAGTAAGGTAGAGATCATTGACAGTGAGTAATGATTTCATATAGCACAAAAAGTCAAAAGAATAATTTACAGATAATATTAGGAAGGTTAAATGAGGAGACAATGGTTCAAAGTGAAAATAAGCTCAGGGTGCAGTGATCCAAAAATCGTATTTGAAGTCTATATAATGCAAATACAAAGAAGCTGACAGTGCTGCATCCCTTTGAAATAGAGGGAAGTGTGCAGCCTAATTGTTAAATATGGCTCCATTTACTGAACAAAGAATGTTATCAGTAAGGCAAGAAGAAAGCTGAGAAGAAAGCACTAGTTTATACTGTGGGTAGTCACCTCTCTACAAATGAGCAGAACAAAGAGTATGGATTTGTACAGTCCCATTTAAATTCTTAGGGATTATCTTGTATAAGGGCCATATCAGTTTTCATATCTTTATATACTATGTTGAAAATAATGGTTCAGTTGTTCTGCCTACAGTGCCAACACAAAAATTTCCTTTTCCTTATGAATGGAGGTGGTTTCTTAATTACAGTCATCTGTACATCTCTGGACTGTGTAAGAGGTGGCTTTTTTTTTTTTTTTTTTTTTTGAGTCACTCATTTAACAGGTGCTTGAAAGCAGCACAAAGATGCTGTGAAATTATTGATGAGATTTAGAACCAAAAGCATTCAGTCAGACCCAATCAGGGTTGAACAGGCAGAGGGAGATAAATTTTGGATCAAAGGACTGTTGGTGAAAAACAGAAGCACTTTTGTTTTCACGGGGATGTAGGACTAGAGCACTGAGCCCAGTCACCTGCCAGTTCTGCCAAGTACATTACATAATGTCATCCATAAATGTAATAACCTTTATTTTCAAAGTAATTAAAATGTTCTCCTCCTCTTCTCATATTGGACAGATGTCACAGAACTTCACAACTCTTGGCTGGCACCTTCCTTTCAGGGTCCAGCTTAAAGATATCTCTGACAAAGCATGAACGTGCCACTATTATTCTGGAGCCTTTCTTCTTCTCTGCAGTGTTTTGAGGAGTGGTATTAACTTTGGTTCAGTCTTTAATTTTTATGACTTTTGATTGGGACTTTTAGTCTCAGTGTTACAGTATAGATATTTTTCTTGATCAACCTACATATCTTCTCATGTGAGTGTTTGAGCCTAGTGTCAATATTTTTGCACACAGCTATGTCTCCTATAAAAATAAACTTCAGAAAGGGATTCTTGTTAGACTTCATATAGCGTGAGTGTGTTCTCTTATCAGCTATTGAGGCTTAACGCCAGCCAGCAACTAGAGCATCACACAGTTGCTCACTCACCCAACCCCACCCAGAGGGAAGGGGGGGAGAATGGGAAAAAAAAAGTAAAACCCGTGGGCTAAGATAAAGACAGTTTAATTGGACAGAAAAAGAAGTAAATAATACTAATGGTAATAATAAAAATTATAATAATAATTTAAAAATTAGAAGATACAAAACAAGTGATGCAGTTGTTCACAACTCACCAACTGATGCTCAGTCATTTCCCGAGCAGCAGTCCCTGGCCAGCTTTCCCCCCAGATAATATAAAAAGCATGATGTCATATGGTGTGGAATATTCCTTTGGCCAGTTTTGGTCACCTGTCCTGGCTATGTCCCCTACCCAGCTTCTTGTACCCCTCCGGCCCTCTCATTGGCAGGGCATGAGAAGATGAAAAGTCCTTGACTTGGTATAAACACTGCTTAGCAACTAAAAAATCAGTGTGTTATCAACATTATTCTCATACTAAATCCAAAATGCATCACCGTACCAGCTACCAGGAAAAAAATTAACTGTATCCCAGCAGAAACCAGGATGATATCCACCCCTTATTCCACACAATTTACCCCATGCACACGCTTTCCAACACATCCCAGTTAATCACCATCACTTTCCTGTCTTTCGATACAGATATCATCCCCTTAGTCTATGGGCTGGCCCTATAAAATATCTATTGAGTTACTTTAGACCATGACTTTCAGTTCTACCTGCGATAACTGTCTTTCAGGGCAGGAAAGATGGTGTGTGGTGTGGAATTGCTGCATGTTTGTCCAGTTCTATCATCACTGCACTTTGCTTGGTTTCATCAGTTTAATCTTCTTCAGTCAGGGTAATTTTTACTGTAATATCCTTGATACATCATACAGCCGCCATAGAAGTGATGATGTGCAGTGTTACATAGCAATTAACATCATGCAATTTAATTCATTGGCTATCCTCATCCAAAATCGAAGCCCCTTGAGGTACACATCAGGCTTCCCCATCCTCCCACACCCAGGTCCTTGATTAAAAGCAACCCCATGAACGGCTTTGCCTTTTCCTGAGTCAAGAATAATCCAAACTGTTTTCCCTACCATACTTCTTATGTGCACTACAGGGACTTCCCGGTTACTTCCACCTGAAACCGTCACATTAGCTCAGGAGTTTGATTACAAGCTGAGATCAATAGAGAACCTCCCATTTGGGATAGGCCAAGAGAGTAAACTTATTTTAAGCAGCCATGCAGAGCACATCTGTTTGCCAGAGTCTTACCATTTATTGTTCTTCCATGGTACATGTCCAATAAAGTGTTGGGGCCCTCTTGCTTTGGTTTCCTCGATTGTGAAGTCGTTAAGCCAGCTAGAACTGTTGCTATCCCTTTAACACACTGCTTCTGTCCCAGCGTACGTACTAAGTTTTATTAAATCCATAATTCATATTTCTAAGTTTCTTTTCTCGCATCAGGAGTGGTGAGCAAGAATAGTAACGATACACATCAGGAGTTATAAGCAAGGACGGTAATGATATAAGGATGCTGCAACAAACAAAATGTTGTGCAAGCACGATGCTGCTCCCCATGATACTCCATATAATTCCCCTGGCTTTGCATTGAAGAATCACAGACCGAAAATGCTTCCAGCTACACAAATGTTTTGGGGATTTGGATCTTTAGAATGAAAGGCTCTATGCCTGTGTTTTCAAGTTCTCACTGGCCATTGTACACTGCACAAAGATACCAAGGAAACTGTTAGGTAGGGAAAGATTTGTTGCAGCCTATTATCTTCAGCTACTATTGTAGTAGGTTATAAAGATAAAATGGGTTTAATTTTATAGAAACGGTGCAAAAAATGCTTGCATATTTAACCTCAAAGTCTTTGTTGTAGAAGTGGATGATCACACGTACTTATTTACTCTTTTTCTGCTGCTGGAAAATCGCTTCCATGAAAAGAGGGAGAAAACATGGAGATATGTGCATTACTATGTAGGTCAATAATTAATTGGTTTCAAAGGGCTTTATTCTTGAAAAGAAATCATCCTTTTATACTTACAGAAGACATTTGTTCCATTTGCAGTATAAATTGGAACACAGGCAGTTTCCTTTGTTGTTCTCCAAACCATGATGAGTAAGCAAGCCCATTAACTCAATGAGCAATATCGTGAGGCCTTTTGCAAAATACTTCAGAAGAAAAGCAGAAAAATCTCCATAACCACAGGTGAGCAATAAAATAGCTATAAGGCAAAAATATTGTTTGCAGTATGCCCTTAATCAGCAGCTCTTCTTTTTACATCTCAGCGTGAAATCTCTATATCAGTGAAGTTAGTTTCGTAAGAAATAATCAGGAAAACTTCATAAAACCTAAAGGCCACTAAAAATTAGATGTTATCTACAAAAAAAATCCATTAGATGTTCACAAAGCAACCACTGTAATTTCAAAATACTTTGTCTTTCTGTTAAATCTCTTGCTTGAATGAAAAGAGTTTTGTATTATTAAAAAAGAACGTGGTTTAATAATACCCCCATTTTACTTAAAACACACCAAGTTGCCTTAAGCGAAGTTGTTTTCTTGTTAGGTAAATCTTCTAGCGTAAGATTAGATGGCTAAG
Source organism: Bucorvus abyssinicus (assembly GCA_009769605.1). Taxonomy (NCBI): domain Eukaryota; kingdom Metazoa; phylum Chordata; class Aves; order Bucerotiformes; family Bucorvidae; genus Bucorvus; species Bucorvus abyssinicus. Next base: position 5,514,120 of record CM020025.1, read on the forward strand.
GGAATTAATAACTGCTTATGGTGGAAGCTGTCTTCTACAGATGGCTGGTTTGAATCCAGATTAGCCATGACTGGCCAGTGTTGTCCTCATTTCAAAACAAAGTGCAGTTGTAACTCAAAATGATGGTGCTTGCTTCTGCGTTATTACCCAGTACTCCCGTCATTATTGTACCACACTGTACCTCTCATGCCGTTGTAAAAGACATTTATTCCCTTAGCCTGCCGTCTATCGTAAGTTTTGCAATTTGCTCCTTTATTTCATATTGTATTTTCTTTTTCAGAGAGTATCAAAATTGTGAGAGTGACTGGCTGACTCTAGGGGCTGACTATATCATAGCTTCTATAACTGCTCTTGAATGGGTCAAACTCACAATGAGCGGGACATAATCATTACTATCTGCTGACCTGTTTTTCTGGCTGCTACCTGACTACTAGAAATGACCCCTGAGCATGAAGAAAGTGCATGATGTGACAGGAAGATGCCTGGCTGCCGGAGCCTTTTCTATGTATTAAATTTATGAGGCAGATCACAAATTATTATTTCATTGCTCTCATCACCACTGTTTTGCTTCACCAGTGCCCAATATTGCCTGCCTCTTTCCTCCAGAAGAAATCTGGAAATGGTTGGGAACTGACTTCCAAGGTAATAAATTAACATTCTTTGTCCTATAACTGGAGCAGAAGACAAGACAGGCTCTACTCAGGCTACTTGTTGCTATTCCAACACAAGGGATCAAGGTGAGAAAAATAAGGAAAGAAATCCCTATCCATGACCTCCATGGATCCTTTTCCTACTTATAACTATTTGTTAATTGGCAATACCATTTTTGCCCAACTGTGCCAAATAGCCACTCCTGTACCTACGACAAGGGTATTTCTTTATTTTTTAATGTTTGAGCAAAAAAGCTATTTTTTTCCCCCCAAGAAACTCCATACACAGCTTCTACATTTTTCAACCCTCTATAAATCACCAGACCGAGCATCTATTACAGTATTACAGCACAACAGCACTATAGTTGAGATTAAGAACCTGGTGAGATTTATATTCTCTTCAAGTTGAAGAAACACTTGCACACAGTTGTTACAAGCAGTCATATATGTAAAAGCCACTTGGTGCTGACAGTTATAAAGAAAAGAGCAATAAGGCAAGCAGAGAAGTCTTGGCCAGTGCAACATACCACAGAATAAAGCGTAATTTGGCCTTGCAGAACAACATGAGAACTGCTCAGCCTCTCGGAAAAATGTCTTCCAGAAAGGACATCAGAAATTATTTATATCCCTTCTATGAGAAAAAGAGAGGGCTCTTTATATGCTGAATTCTACTATCAAGAAGTGTCCAAAATATTGAAACAATTTTGAAAACAGAAAGATCTGATCATAAAACATTTAGAAAGTGGAAGCGGAGAAAGAGCTCGGACATTTGCTGGGTATGAATATTTCTGTTCCATTTCTTTCACAAGCTCTCCTTAACCAAGACAAGGAATCCGTGGAAGGTAGCTGAGCTAAATGGAAGTAGTGACCATGCTGACCCAGAAATGCACAAGCAAAGTTCCTCAGCATTCAAGTACGATTTTGTTTCTGTATGTGGATTGGAAATGTCATTCTGAGGGGAAAAATATAATAACGCCAGTGCATGTCCACCATTAAACCACCAGTCCAGTCGAACCTATACTTAGCATTGTATTGTCATTTCTTGTTATATTTTCTTGTATCTCTGTAACATTCTTCTCTATCCTTACGTCCCCTGCTATCTGGGATCAGATAAAGCATTTTTAAAGCAAACACTTCAATACCAAGATTTTTGAGCAGAGTGATTTAAAACCTTTTAGTTGCCTCATTTACCAGCATCACTCAAAAAACTTACCTTGATTTGCAAACATCACTGTGTGAAATATTACTACAGGCAAGTCAGCAAGATGGCTCTGAACTGCAGGGTGCTAGAATTCCCACATCCTCTTCCTTGACCTCTATGAAACGAGGATTTCACCCCATTGTGGTTACTGTTGGGTGCAAAGGATTTGGAGCCTATGAGCAATTTTCCACTGTGCAGGTATTTCTGTAACAAAATTCCGACAATTTCCTCTGAAAGTGAGAGTAACTAAGGGTTAAGAGAGGAGATGTAGCTTATGTAGGAACACAAACAAGTGAGACATTCTAATGCAAGCGCACTTTTTTTGTTTGTTTATCTTAAGCTGGCTGAAAAGCATTTAGCTAATTATACTGGAAGAATTCCATTTACACAGAACTAGGCGTCTCTTCGTAGCGATATGAAGTTCTGAAGGAAGATCCTATGTACAGGCTGGAGAGATGTCCAGTGAAAGCTGGACTAACAAACCTAAATAAGAAGGGTAATGGATATGAATTGGCGATTTGGGCGCAGTTCCCTTGAGAATGACTTCTGTCCATTAATGACCAGGACATGGATATTTTTTCTTCAAGATAACAAGTCAATCTTTCCTCCAAATTTCAGTAATAGGAAGGACAAACTCTGCCTATTATTACAGTATCACCCATTTTTAGCACCAAAACTTGATTGCACGAGTATAATCCCTTAACTAATTGTCATTGTTTTAGTATTTGTCATCAGTTACATAATTGCCATCAGTTAAGTAACTAAAAGAAAAAAAAAAATAATGCAGGTAGTACGCTTGTGATAGGTAGTTTGCAGGATTCGCTGTCCTCTGGATTTAAATCGAAAATTCTGCAGGAAAGTCAGGGCAAGGGCTGTCTCATACCACATTTGAGCAATGCACGGGAAATTTGAACATGCACAAGCTGGGCCACAAAGAACTCTTATTATGCAGTCAAGAAAAAGAATAACTTTCTAGGAAATACTTTACCATGACATCCTAAAACATTTTTAGCGGTAATCTTTTTGTGGAGAAAGGTCTGACTTAACCACCAGTCTTTCCTATATTTATTCCCAGGTACTTTAGTCAGGTACCTGCACTAAGTAGCATCCTAGTGCAAACCTTCATACTACTCAGTCTTTTATACCTGGAAGCCAGGACTGCTGTAAATGACAAGTCACAGGAGCCCAAATGGATCTTTCACTATGTGCATCGTGCACATACATATGCAAGAAGGAGCCACCATCCATAAGCTTTGTTGCTCCTAGACATACAAATCTGTGGTATAGTTTCTAGAATCTCACTGGAGGCAGTACGGAAATTGCATCATGAGAATATCTAAGGATGCACATCTAAAATAAAGAGTGATTGCTCTGTTAGAAAGCCCTCAGGCTGGAATCCAACACAAGAGCTTCATAGGTTTTGGAAACAAAATACCTTAAAAGATGCTGAAAGACATTAAGTAAGTGTTTTGCATAGCAAACAGAGGTTATTTATTAAATATCAGATTAATGGACTTCTAAATAAAGTTAGAATTAAAGGCTTGTTATTTCTTTATGTCCAAAATATGCCGGTTTTCTCAACCAGCTTGGTCTGTCTTATGAAGAAAACAGTAAAAGCATTTAAATCACGTAAGGTTGTTATCGAAGAAAACACCTCTGAAAAGAAAGACTGTTGTCTCCTCCTCACTTTCTTTTTTAGTGTGAATTTTCTTTAACAATTTACTTCAAAGTAAAGATAGGACCAGAGGAGTAGCAGTGATTGAGGCCTAGGATGGGGCATCAGGAGAGATTGCTTCTGCCTGTAACCTCCTTTGTAACCGTCTTCTGTGCCTCTATTCTTCAGACTTTGGCTACATGGTCTGCTTGAATCCTAAACTTTGGAGACACTTCCTACTACAGCTAGAATTTATCTAGCATAATGGGAACCTTTAAAGCCTTTTAGTGTTCTCGTAGCACCGATTATAAAGATGTATTTCCATAGCTGTACTCTAGTTCATCTGTAATCATTTGTACGGCACTCCACACAAATGACTAATGTCAACTTCCTGTCAGGACTTCGGCATATCTATTGCAGCACTGATAAAGACAAAAGGATGGTGCTGTTTAGACATCCCAGGGACGTAGAACACCTCCAGAACACTACCAAATGAACACCCCTTCCAGCAACCAGAGTGTCAGAGAAGGACTGGAAAATTACTCATGTGTGTCGTTGTAGAATAACTAATAATTTTTTAAAACTCAGATATGAGATTACGATAACTTGCAAGAAGCTATTTACACAAGTCCTTTCCTCTTTTGTCCCAACCACATGAGTTTTAGTTCTATACGTTACTTATTAGATACTTTTGGTTTGGAAGCTTGTAGACCTTTTGAGAGCTACCAGTCACCAGCTAACAGCTACCTGTGGCATTTCAGAACTTCATATTGCTCCTCAGGAAGCGGAGCAACGCAGGGCAGGCCTTTCCTCAATCTTTTATTAGGTATATCATGAATTATTAGTACCAAAATTACCTTTATGTACAATCTTTTGGTTTTATCAGAAGCACTTAAAGACATCAGATACGGAGTGTGTTTCAAACATGACACTGGAAGTAAGGTGCAACTCTCAGATGCTTACCTCAGGGTCAGTTTCAGAGTCTCTTGCTTTGTAGTTTTCAACGTTCTGCTTAATAAGCTTATGTTATGCAGTATAGAGTTGTAACTGAATCTGATTATACATATCCTAGAGGGAAAACTCCCAGACCAAGATCAGTCTATTCAGGGATTTAAAGTGTGATTTATATAATTTACAAGCTGTGTTTAATACAAACTATCATCTCACTTCCCCTTTTTTGGAACATCTTGAAGGTTCAAAGAGTTGTACAAACACCGATAATTAACTTGAGGATTTTCAAAGGAGTCCAAAAGTGAGCCACCCATGTGCAGCTGAATAGAATTGGCTCAGTAACTCCTGAAGACTGCTTTGAAATATGCTATCCCGGACTATTTCAAGCACAGCTCTGCTCCTGAGAGTAGAAAACACTTCCTTTCTTGCCCTCCCCATTTTTATCTGCAAGCCTTGGTATGAAAAATTCCAACTGATCAACGTCTTTATGTTAAAAATAAGATTTTCAAGAGATGTCTTGATCCCAACCTATAAAGACAAATAAGCACAAGTAATGCTACGTTAAGAACCTCTTCATAACATCGGATGCTGCAGGGTCCACTGTTAACTGTCGAAGTGTCAAGATGAAAATGAGAGATGTTTTGTAATGCTAAGGGTGATTAACACTTACAATAGTTTAATGTCAATTGCTAGAGACTCTCCATGATCAGTGGTACTAGATATATTCATCCACAAGTAATGCTATATTTTGACTAAGAACAGACTCTTAAAACTGCATGCATCTGTTATAAGCAGTCAGAGTTGACGGGCACATCAGACTTTTTTAATTTTATGACTTCTGAATTTCTTTGTCTATACTGAGCATCATCTGTTTATATTTTTACTGACTTTACATTTTTAATTTTGTCTTTTTTCTTTTCTCCTCTGGCAAGTATACAGTCAACAACATGTTTGAAAAAGTTGTAGGTGATATATTCTATTTTCGTAACTGATACTGAATTTGAGCCCACAGAAAACAAATACACCAAAGTAGTGCTCCCAAGATAAGAATTTTTATTTTAAGAACCTTTGATTTATTATGTGAAACAATGAGCACATGCTTAAAAATGGAACATGGGTCTTGCATTTCATTCTAATGTCAAAAAGTTCATTTCTGATGTCTGATGGAGAATTTCGAGGTCAAAACATCCAACCCAATAGAGAAGGTACTGGGTATCACTGATATACACAATGCAACTGCATTAGGGCATGACCAACACAGGCATCATCGTATGATAGCAGCAGAAGACAGAAACTTTCTCCAGTAGAAACCTTTCAAGAAGACCTATTCCATTCCTTGAACCGGGCCAATATCTGCTTTTCTATACTCACCCTCTTTCTGCCTTCATTTTCTTAGCTGGCACAAGGTTTTCCCATGCAAACATTTCCCTGGACAATTATGTTTCAAGTAACCCATGTAAGGGAGAGAAATATTTGGAGAGAACAAATAAGAGAACAAAGAGTGCTATTTGTGAAGGAATGGGAGATTGTTGAGGAAGAAAAACAAAGAATCACAGTGTCAGAAACACAGTATTCAATTTTTATCTTCTTGCCTGTCACAAGAAACGATGACGCTGTTGTAGGTTTCAGGAGCACATGTGTCCAATGCTTTTAACTTGACTCTCATTGGAAAACATAACTGATTATCTTGAGAACCGCAAAGTGAAATTTTAAAAGCAAGAACTTCAAGTAAAAAGGGTGAGTACAGGAGTGTGCTGTAAGTTTAAAGGCTGGATAACTTCTGGGGGGAAGTTTCTATGGCCCATATTCTGCTACAAGTGACACATATGACAGAACATTTGGTGGTCACCCATGGAAATCCAAAGCCATGTGTAGACAGTGAGAGGAAACACTGTCTTCCACTTAATGGTCCTCGTTGGAACAATATGGGATTTTTTTATCATCCTTTAAAGATTTTCTGTTTCCACTTCACAGCACTGGTTCTTCCAGAGATGGGCAAAATAACATAAAATAGCCAGTTGGCATTGGAAGCTTTTCATATTGTATGAGCAAATATAAACTCAGACCTGGATTTTCCATAGGGATCCTGACTGCCCTGCTCAGAGGATGGGCCACCTCAGACACTCACATCAAACAGAAGTCTTACAATGCAGCTCCAGCCGCTTGGGGAGAATTAAGCAGCCCTGTGAATGCTGCTGTGTTTACAAAACTGTGTTGTAGGAGACAGGAAGGGTTTTGCAGAATTTCCTGAAGTTTTCTCCAACTTCAGGGGAGTTAATCTGAAAGTGTACTCCACAGCAAGTGTCTTACACTTCATTTTTGCCTTTTTCACCTTTACCGGCTCAGAGGACTTATTTGGCTTGTTTCTATCCTGTCCAAACTTCCAAGACTCACTCACCTGTGACTGAAGGGGGCAGCAATTCCTCTGGATGAAATGGTCATTACTCAGCTTCTGAACCGCTCATTTACCAGCCTGCTTGCTCACATCTGCACGCTCAGTGCCGATGGGTAGACTGCTGCATTATTTCTTTCTGCATAACTGGAAGTGTTACCCACTTCCCTTTCATTGCTCCTGTCTTCTGGTTAACAGCAGAAAACACCTTGTGACTAATGCAATGATTATTTATCAACATCTTTTCCCTCGTTGACTGTTCCAAACCAGGAACCTTCAGGTTTTGATATATGACATCCAGCTTAATTTGTGGTTATTAACTAACTAACTAACTAACTGCAACAATAACAGAGTAGCATTATAGCATGGCAATAGTGACCTGCTATGCTTAAATTTTCAGCCCTGGTTTTCCCTGAAAGATTCTGGGTAACATAACACATACACAGTCTTGTATGAAATTGTCCCAATCGGCCTCACAACAGAAATTGCTTGAAATATTGTAGGTCTGGCTCTGCTCTCATATAACATCTATGTTCCAAAAAACAGAAATTGGTTTAGACCGAATATATGACTTTTGCTGCAAAATAATAAACTCTCCTTACGTTACTGACTTATTATACACACACTTTACAATCTGAAGGAGCAATCTTTGTTAAAGAGAAACATAAATAAGTTCTGGCTTTGGCAGTTTTATTTCAAATTATGTTGCAAAATAGCACATGAGTGATTTTATTCATTGACAAATGGGTTTGATCGGACTAGTGCAATGGTTCATTAACCTGATGATAAGTTTGGGCTATCTCAGAAGTGTTCTTGCTGTGAATTTAGATTTGATGATGGCTCACACATCAAGGAAACAAATTGCCTTGTCTTTTAAAGGAAAAAAGGGGGGGTTTACAGAAGTTAATTGATGTCTTTTAAATCCTACAACTAATAAAGCACTTTTTGTTCTCTATATTGCTTTCTAATTCTTATGAGATACATTAGACAGACAAAATGCCAAAAGCACAGATTACTTTAGTTCTGTTGTTACCAATTAGAGGCAGTCAAAGAACCCTGATTACAATTATCAGATTTTAATGAGCAATTGTCTGTCAAGATTTTTTCACAACTCTAAGGGTGCATGCACCATTTGTATGCAGCATGCCGGTCCCCTTGTATCGTGAGTTTTTGTTTAGATAATCAGTACCTGATTTTTAACTATTAATTGTCACCAGGCATTTTGAATAATTATTTTTCAGTCTCTTGGAAGAGCTAATACTTCTCTTTTTTAATCTATTAAAACATGGACTAACAAAAGAATAAAATCACAGTAAGTCAGGAAAAGCAAAAATTAAATTTAAAAATCTGCTGATCGAAGCTTACATTGATTTAAAGTGCTAAATGAAATTGGGCTGGTCTACACTAGTCAAAGGTTCCCATGTCGACCTGATACTTTTTTGTCTATTTGCTTCATCTTTAAAGGTAACTTGGTAGAGATGCTGGGTTTAAAACCTTAAAGTTCAGGTTACAATACAGGTTTTAGCTATTATTATTATTTTTACTTATAATAAAAAATACAGTGGGAAATGAGGAAATGCTAGCTTTAATGTTCCTAGATTAACCCATGAATAAATGCCCACTTCAACCTCTGCATGATTTCGTGATGGTGACCTTGTGCTACCTACTTCATCAGATAATGTTTTTTGAAAGTACCTCTCCTTGAAACACTCTAAATGATGGATGTTAATCAAGAAATTAATTATGATTGTGTACTGAACAGCCTGTAGTTTAAGACCCACGCTTTATTTGGTGAAGAAGTTGCAAGATATACAGAGAAAAAGATTTAAAGCCCTTTGTAACAGTGAGTCACATACAAAGAAGGATGAGTAAGGAAGAGATAGTAATTTCACTGCTTATTCTGGATAATTGATGTGAATACTCTGAATCTCCGTTTGGTAGCATCCTACTTCTGTCTGTATAAGAAATTCAGGATCCTAGGACTGCCAAGTAAATTAGAGAGCTAATTGCTGTTCAGCATAGGTGCTCTAAATCTTTCTATCAAGCACATAACTGACTTTAACTCTTCAGAATAGGAGAAACATGCTCAATATGTGTGTGAATTTCTGTATTTATCTATCTGTCTTCCTCTCCCCACTCCACTCCAGTTGCCTTTTAAATCATCTGGCCCATTTCAGCCAAATTTTACAGATGGGATAGTTGTCTCAAGGTTGTGAAGGTCTGACATATCTTATGAAAATCAGAGACTGAAGAAAGAGCACCTAATAATGAGGTGCTGCAGTATTGGTTCTCATTAGGCACTAGCGAAAAACAGATTATGATAGCCCCAACCACAGAACCATCTTTTAGCAAAGATTATGAGATAGTAGAATATCCATCCATGAGCTGTATTTGTAATGCAGGTTTCAAAAACTGAGCCATAAACTTTACGTGTTCTTTTAGTTTGTTTTTGTTGGGTTTTTTTCCTAATATTGAAGCATGATTTATTTTTCCTTTTTCCAAAATTGAAGCATCACAATTCAGTCTATTAAGATCTGATAAAATGTTTTAATTTTTGCTTTTATTATGTAGAATAAGCATGGGTAAAAAAACCAACCAGCTCTCCTTTTTTTCTTCTTTTGAAAGCAACTCTTCACTGTCTTCTTAGACAACATTTTATTAAGTGTTAATATTTATGGTTTAATATTTAGCAAGCCTGAAAGCCTTACCTATTTCTTACCAATAACCACTATTTTATTCCTCGTCTAATCCATTCTTTAGAAATGTATGATGGCTTACTCCTGCCACCTTCCGTAGTGATAAACTAGATAAAGCTTCACATGAATCCTGCTTTTATGGCCTATTCTTGTCTTCTGTTTCTAAGTGATATAGTGCAGCATGAGGGTCTTATTCTGTCACTGTCATTTTTACTGAGGAGGGTGCTATGCCATTAAATACCTCCATTAAAATAAATATGGCTACTTCAGAAATAAGGCGCTATTTGATTTGAGTTAATGGAACCACTGGTTCTAAAACGTGACACCGCTACGAGGGCTGAAGTTGAAAACAAAGGAGCTATAGATAATAAATAGGCACAGATGTCAAATCCTGTCACCATTCAGTTAAAAATCTACCAGAACACAGTAGGAAACTTCATTGCAATTGCTAACAGTGCTGGTAAGCCTTGAAAGAGTGGTTCTGGTGTGTCCTTCTATACGGCAGGTTCGGTTCTGTTCCACTTTATGTTTGCTTTCTGGTGGCCAGTCTGGTTTAGACAGTTTGTAACCCAACTACACATGGACACACCAGATTCACCATCCCCTAGAGAATTCATTTAGGCTGTCTTTGAATTTTTACATTCAGGATCCCAACTGCGAGTTAAATACAAGCCTGTCCGGACAAAGAGCAGTTTCAGTCCATCTGTAGTAGATTACATAGAGCCATAGACATAGACGTAGACATACACATACACATACACATACACATAGACAGACATAGACATAAGCATAAAGGAGGAGTTTTTTAGTAATAGTGTGAAAAAGAATATTTTCTTGCTGCTTTGTCAATCCATTGTGCATAAACACCTACATTTTGTTCTCCGTTGTATATTAGGACTAAGATACAACAGTTTGATTTCACAGCTGTATTTGGGTTCCTCAGGCTTTGAGTGTGAATACACAGGCTTTGCCCCGGGCACGTTTCAACATGTCATTGGTGGTGTCTTGGTCCCACCATTCTTGACTGATAGGCCTAATGTTAAAAGAAAACAATTTACTGCTCTTGTTGGTCAGCAGTTATTATCAGTCCTTAGAAAGACAGAGAAAACAGTGTCTTTGAACAGTAGCAATTTTTGTTTGATGTCGCCTTTAAAGTGTCACATTTTGCTTTATGTTCGGATTCATACCTAGTCACAATATTTCTGTGTCACCTATTCAGAGGGTCCCCTATCTTATCTGTGCAAGGATGACATGATCATCCCAGCCTCTTTGGACACCTACTTTAAGATTAGATGGACTGTTCTGTGAAGATGCCCATCTTTTCCACTAGCTACATGAGACATAAAAAGGTGTGTCCTCAGTTTAAATGGCTAAAATTAGATAACGAGTCCTCCTCTCCCTGTAGTTACCTATGTATGCATTAGCACATGTGAGTGTGTGAATGAATATCTATCTGGCATAGTTTTACCCTTTTTCCAGTTTGGAACGTAAAAAGGTAATTAAAAAATGAAGTAACAAAATTTTCTTGCTCACTCCTGCACAAAGTACTGCCACATTAATGCAGGATTTTCCAAAAGCTGCATTTCTAAAACCAAAATGCTATGTTGATTCTTTAAGGTGGGAAAATTCCATTTCTAAGTTTCTGAAATCTTGCTGAATGTTAAAATATAAGAAAAATACCTCCCGCATCTCCCCTGCGACTGGTGGACTGCACACGTTCAAATGCTCTGAACTCTGACAGTACAGTACCATGACAGCACAGAATTCCTCGAGCGTTGCACATGAGATTAATACAATACATGATTAAGATTTTATTATTATTACTTTGGAAGCTAATGAAGTTGCATATCCAGCTTAGGGCCCAAACACCGCAGGTAGTTGATCCCACAACCTGGCAAGGCTCATCATGATGCCGTTTTGAAGGAGGGCAATCTTGTATTACCCCACTTGACAGATGTAAAAGTGAATCTCTGAGGGCTTATTCAAAACAAGTGCCTTGGCAAAAGCGCCTGACTTCATAGTTCCTGAAAAGAGGCACGGTTCTCTGGATGATGATCAGTACCTTTCCTTCCTTAGGCAAAGGTAACTGTTATGAATATGTTCCCCTGAGAGAGTGACGCCTTGATTCTCAAAACAATTTAGTTATCTGAATGCCACCAATCCAAGGTGCACAGGAGGCACTTCCATGAGCTGGACCTAAACAATTCCTTTATGATCGTTCCAACAACCTGTGTTAAAAAACATGTTTTCATATTAGTGTTGCTGGTCATATACTTGGCTATATTTCTTTTCAAGCTGAGAATTAGAACTATTATTTTCTTCTTGTTGATTAAAAGTGTTCTATTCAGGTTTTTTTGTCATGTTAATGGGACAGATTTTTAGGAATGAAAGGTCAACTGTTTGAATTGTCACTCAACTGAATTTGTCATTCTTTAAATCTGTCAAAAGCCAGTGTTCTACTTTTAAGAAATATTATGTCTAATTATAAAAGTCCAAGGTAATAACTTGATTAAAAAAAAAAAATTCCTTCATGTTCTGAGGAAACAGTTCAAACTTTTTGATTAGTTCTTTGTTTTTTTCGAAGAGTTGGTTTGATTGATATAATGAGGAAACATTCAAGAATGGGATTATGTCCAATGGCATTATGCAAGGATTCATTTCAGATTGATAGCATTTTTTTCTGACATACAGATGACTGAATTAGTAAATTAATAAGAAATCATGTTATGCTTGAAAATTGTCTGTGTGATGTATTTAAATGATTACGACAGGACAAGACATGTTTTAATAAAGCCAAAAGAAAAATAATTGACATGGGAAATAAGAATGAAGGTCAGACCTGAGTCTGACTCATACAGTAAAACACTGGCAGGATGGATTAATTCACTTTGGTACTGGAAGCTCAGCTTTGATTACAAAAATAGTAACTTTTCACCCACTGAAGTCACAGGCAGCATGAGCCGGTGCCTGCCTGCACCTGCCTGTGTAGGCAGCCCTGAGCTGGCACCTGCCTGCAGCCTCACACCCTGATAAAGGAGTGGAAGAGAAGGAGTTAAGCATCTCCTTTCAGAGGCACAGACAAGGCAAAAGCCCCGGTTGTGGTCTCCAGTAGCATACTCCTGAGGGCACGAGAGCAAAACAGGGTGTGCAAAATTAATAAGGTCTTCAGACTTTGTTCCCTTCTTTATCTGTAAGAGACACACAAGGAAGATAACTTTCTATTCTTCTTTGATAAATGTATTAATAACCTCGGATTACCCAGGCTGAGGTGGATGTCACACAGGTAGACATCTCGCACGAGTTTGAGTCAGACACATGTATGCCTCCACATACACCTCCAACAGATTATAGCTTAAGCCTTTCGATCAAGCTTACTTTGCTAATATTTGAGACAGGTACCCTGATAAATAGCTTCATGAATACAGAGAAATCTGAGGAAGCTATGAAGCTGCTGTCGGTGGTGGTGGATTGAGTAATAACTCTGTTCTGGGAAATGTGAGGAGGAAAGTGAATGGTGATTTATTAACTCCAATGAACATATACTGTTTAACAAGTATAGCAAATGGAAGTGAATAATACATGAAAACCGCGGGGTCTTGAATTTAGTGCATAGAAAACTGCAGATTAAATCCGTAGTAGTGGAATTGTAAGTGAAGAAGCTGAAGGGTGACAGGTTACAAAGGGCAGTGAGGGAAGAAATGAACCTGATTATGAATGTCTAGATGTCACAGAGCCTTAGGCACGAGGAAAACGAGATTGGCGCTTGAAAACTGGGTAAAACTTTTCTGTGTGGCGAAGAGGCCTGTTATGTGTTACACTCATAGCATGTGGTGCTTAACTCATGGCTTTGTTCCACGCTGAAAATGAGTCATAAGTGCTGCTTCAAGCTGTTTTGATTCTGGTGACAACTCTGAAAATATAAAGCAACAAGAAGCTCCATACCGCAAGCTGTTTCCTGTCCAAATAACATGTCAACCTATCTAACCTCCAGGTTCTCTGGCCTGGCAGACTTTTGTGAATTTTCTCAAGCCCTAACACCAAAATCTCACTTTTGAGGCAAACTTCAAAAATCTCAGCACTTCCAGAACTCAAGCTGTGCAGGGGACATCGAGAAGAGCAAAATAAATGAGAGGGGACCTATGAAACTCTCTGGAAGACTCTGAGCTCTTGAGATCCAACATCACCGATGAGTTTAATTTACACTTTTTTTTCCCCCTCCTCTATCTACCTGCCTGAATCTTTTCACAAACAAGAAGAGTAGCTTGGGTGGAAATGTTTGACTTTTCAAGTTTCAGTGAAGCCAGTGTATCACACTGAGAATCCCTGCAGGGTTTCCTCTGCTATTCAAGTCTGGATTCTCCATTGAATATGGCTTTAATCAGTCCATAAACACAATTCATTCACAGATTCATGGTGTCTGAAGCAAGCAGGGACTGCTGGATGATTTGATCTCACATCTTTACACTGTATGTCTTTAAACTTCACCAGTTTACTTCCATACTGAGCCTAGTAAATTGAATTTTTTTAAACCACACCATCTGAAAAGGTAGTTGGAATATCTTAATGCAGAAGTATATAGTAAACCATTACACTAGTTAATTGTTGACACCATATTCTGGATTTCCTACGTTAATTTTCTTTCCTGATCATATAGAAACACTGTCACTTGTCATTCCTGTATCTCATGAGACAAAGAGTCCTTTTCCAGAGCTTCTTCTAAGATTCCGCAGTGACTTTAGTAGCTTTATTTTTCAGTGTCAGCATGCAGAACACAGCACAGTATTGCAAATGTAACGATGATTTCCCACATAAAATACTTTGTAAGATGCACAAGGTTCGCACACTTTATGTGCTCATATGTATATTACAGATAACTTCAAAAGTACTGTCACAACGGCATGAATTCACACCATTTTGGCAAAGATTTCTTCACAGTTCCATCTTGATTGGAATTAACAATAATTCTATCAATTCTGTTATATGTTCTCTTATTTTGTTTAGGATTTATAGATTAGTTGCTTAAGTAATTAGCATTTTTCAAATAATCTGGGATTTTTATACCGTAGTATGGTGTGTTCCAAATCTCCGTTGTAGCCAGTTGACACTTGGCGCCAATGGTAGGCAGGTGTTGTTTCAGGTCTTTAAATCTCCTCTTTGAGCTTTTGTAAGCTGCAATTTCACCAGAACATCTTAGGGAGGGGGATCTCCATCCTAACTGCCTGCCAAGAGCTCACATGGCCTCAATACTTTGAGCTGGTCAAGGACAGCAACGTTAGTCACGTAGTCAGTCCAGTGGATGTTTAGGATTGTGCGGAGGCAGCGCTGATGGAAGCGTTCGAGGAGTCGCAGATGGTGGCGGTAGATGACCCATGATTCAGACCCGTACAGAAGAGTAGACAGTACCACGGCTCTGTAGACACTGATCTTTGTACTTTTCTTCAGGTGTTTATTGCACCAGACTCTT
Source organism: Bucorvus abyssinicus (assembly GCA_009769605.1). Taxonomy (NCBI): domain Eukaryota; kingdom Metazoa; phylum Chordata; class Aves; order Bucerotiformes; family Bucorvidae; genus Bucorvus; species Bucorvus abyssinicus. The sequence continues at coordinate 5,529,128 of CM020025.1, forward strand.
TCATGGAGTTTTCCGAAAGCTCTGTTTGCCTTTGCTATTCTGTTGTCTATCTCTTTGTCGATCGTGGCATCTGAGGAGATGATGCTACCCAGATAGCTGAACTGCTGGACTGACTGAAGCTCTGACTCGCCAATGGTGATGTGGGTGATGGTAACCATCTTGTGGTGCTGGTTGGTAGAGACTACTGTCTTCTCAGGCTTCCAGCCCAAAAAGCTCAGCCGCCTCTGCAAAGCAGGATGTTAAGCGCTGCAGAGCTGCTTGTGTGTGGGCAACAAGGGCGGCATCGTCAGCAAAAAGCAGCTCGCGGACAAGGTGATTCAGGGTCTGGTGTGGGCCTTCAGTCGCCTTAGGTGAAAAGGCTCCCATCGGTACGCTATCGGATATAAATGCCGTCTTGTTCGTCGAGGTCTGCCGTGGCCCTTTGGAGCATCATGCTGAAGAAAACTGTGGAATAAAGTTGGTGCGAGAACGCAACCTTGTTTCACACCATTGGCTATTGGGAAGGGCTCAGAGAGTGCATCGCCATATCTGACTTGGCCGCGCTGCCCCTCATGTAACAGGATAATCATTTGAGGAACTTGGGGGGACATCCTAATTGTTCCAGATCTGCCACAGACCTTTTCTGCTCAGTGTCAAAGGCTTTGGTGAGATCAACGAAAGTTAATAGAGACCCTTGTTCTGTTCCCTACACTCTCTTGCAGTTGTCTGAGAACGAATCCCATGTCTGTGGTACTTCTGTTGGCTCTGAAACCACACTGACTTTCAGGTAGAAGTTCTTCTGCGATAGCGGGTACCAATCTGTTCAATAGTATTCTTGCGAGGATTTTTCCAGCAATGGAGAGAGAGTTATGCCTCGGTAGTTTGAGCAGTCTGACTTTACTTACCTTTTTTCTTGTACAGGGTGATGATGATTGCATCACGGAGATCTGGTGGTAGTTCGCCTTGTTCCCAACAGCGCACAACTAGCTCGTGAAATTTAGCATGGCGTTTGGCCTCCATGTTTCCAGATTTCAGGCGGGATTCCGTCGACCCCAGCTGCCTTGCCGGTTTTCATCTGCTGTATGGCCTTAAGGGTCTCTCCCATAGTAGGGGCTATCCAATTCATTTTTCACCGTTTGTTTTGGGATGAGCTGGATTCCTGACTCTTGGACTACACGGTTGGCACTGAAGAGAGTTTGAAAGTGTTCAGACCATCGATTCAGGATGGAGGTTTTATCTGTGAGAAGCGTTTGGCCATCTGCGCTGAGTAGGGGGCTTTGAACTTGGTGTGTGGGTCCGTACGCTGCTTTCAGAGCCTCATAGAATCTCTGTGGTCACCCAAATCTGCGCATAGTTGAGTCTTTTTTGCTAGGTTGAGCCACCACTGGTTCTGGGTGTCTCGAAGTTTCTGTTGGAGCTTACTGCATGCAAGACGGAAGGCTGCTTTCTTACATGGCAAGATGGCTGAGCGAGGTGTGCTTGGTGAGCAGATCTCTTCTTTGGCAGCAATTCCTGGATCTCTGGATTGTTTTCATCAAACCAGTCTTTGTTTTTCTTTGAGGAGAACCCTAAGGATTCTTCGGAGGACTGCAGGATGCTATTTTAATATGTTGCCAAAGCGCTTCAGGAGAAGAGTCTATGGGATGATCTTCGAGCCTAGTTTGAAGGTTTGCCTGGAAGCTGTCTCTCACTGCAGCTGTTTGAAGATTGTTAACTTGGAGCTCCTCCTCAGAAGCCGCCCCTCTTAGGTTTGGGGCTTAAAGTGGAGGTTAAGTTTGCAGCGAGCAAGGCGGTGGTCTGTTTGACATTCTGCGCTAGGCATCACACTCGGGTGTGACAGACATCGCGAACGTTTCTGTGGCGCACTAAGATATAGTCAATGAGGTGCCAGTGTTTAGATCAAGGATGCATCCAGGTTGTCTTCAGGCTGTCTTTCTGCTGGAAGATAGTGTTGGTGATGGTAAGCTGCTGCTCAGCACAAAGCTCTAGCAAGAGGCGACCGTTGTCATTGCAGTTTCCAACTCCATGCTTGCCTAGTACTCCTTTCCAGGCTTCAGAGTTCTTACCTACTCGGGCGTTGAAGTCACCAAGGATTATGATCTTATCATCCGCAGGAACCTTTTGAGTAAGGCGGCGCAGATCGGTGTAGAATTTGTCTTTTCTGTAGGGTCAGCTTGGAGAGTTGGGGCATATATGCTGAAGAGAACAACATGTTGCTTGTTGTGTAGCGGGGCGTAAGGAGATAATGCGATCGGATGACCTGTTGGCAAATTTTCAAGTTTAGAGGCGATGGAGTTTTTAATCATGAAGCCAACTCCGGAATGATGACTTTCGGTTTTGGGTTTGCCTGACCAATACAGTGTGTAGCCGGCACCATGTTCTTTAAGGCTGCCTTCCTCATGAAGGCGAACTTCACTGAGAGCAGCAATGTCGATGTTGAGTCGTGACAGTTCGTGAGCAATTATAGCAGAACGGCGTTCAGGACGCCCACTGTCTGCTGTATCGAGCATGGTTCTGACGTTCCAACATGCGAGTGTCAATCTGGACACACCTTGGAGGCAGGTGTATGCCTTTGTCTCTTTGTCTTTGGTTGACCGCAAGAAGATGTCCGTTGGCCGCGGCTAGCCAACCGGATTGGAAGGGGAGATGAGCTTTGGTTAGGCCACCTTTTAGGCCCCTCTCCATGTGGAGCAAGCAGTGCTCTCCTTGAAAAAGGCTGCTTGGTCTTCAGGATGCTGCCGAACGAGACTGTCATCTCCCGGGTCAGTCTCAAGCGACCAATGTCCTGAACCGCCTGCATGCAGGGTTGGGTCTGCGGCTTCCAGTGACATCTTTCCACCTGCTGTTTCATCCCTTGCCTGTCGCTACAGGGCTTTGCAAACGTGAGTACACCCCTTCAGCCTGCGCGGTGCATTTTTTAGGTGAGGCGCAGCTGCGCGAGACTGGCCCCACCCTTTACACCTGAGGTTCATCTGCCAGGGCCTAGCGAGCTTGGACGGTGACAGCGAAGTCCTCAGGTTGTAGGTTTGGTTAGAGTATCCTTCTCTTAGATGGATGGCCTTACAGGGCTAAACGAGCTCCATCTGCCCGCATTTGGAGTTAGAGTTGTCCTTCCCTTTCTAGTAATTGTTTAAGAACTACACCAGTGGGTCAGAGATCAGACAAAACTTGGGTATGAGCCTGTACGTTTTAAAATATTTCCTCCCTAGTTGGTATTGTTCCATGTCGTCCTTGATCATTAATGGACTGAGAAGTACTCAGAAAGGAAAATGGATATATGTAGGAAGTACTGCTGACTTCTTTATGGTGTTATTAACAGTTTTTCCACATCCATCTAGTAATTGGCCCAAATCAGTCCTGTTTCTAACTCCTGTTTTGTACGTACATTTGATACTTGTTGCAGAAAAAAAATAATAATTACTTTTGTATTCTTTTCCATGCTCAAAATCTTAAAACGATAAAATGAGACTTTTTAAAAAATTTAAATATGCTATATATTCATAACATGCCATGTGTTATTTCCAGTGGGGTTTATCTGACCTAACTACATTTGTCCCAAATTGAGCTATTAAAAACAAAGGTAGTCATTCAAGGCTTCCTTTATTAGTTAATGGAGAGTAATAGACAACTCTGCTGAATGTAACGAATTAGAGCTATGGGAAGAGCTTTGTATTTCTTAAACATTCACCAAACATAACATGGGATTATCAGGTTTGGACTCAAAAAAGAGTTTCTTCCCAAACCCTTTCCTAAGGTCAAGCTCTATTGTGATTTGTATGTGCATATAAATGTATTCCTCCCTGAGCACTTAATGGTCATTTAAAACATGATCCTGGAAGCTTCACTGTGGACTGGTTTTCCTCAGTGGAGCTCAGAGTATGAAAGTGGGAACACATGAGGCTTCTGCAGAAAGAGCACTGCTTTGAATTTAAAGTTTTCACAAGAAAAGGCTTTTTTCCAGCTTTCCTGGTGGCAACAAAGGGATTGAAAAAATAAATTGCTTGTAAGGAGATCCCAAGACTTCTCTGGTCTAAGCAAAAAACCAGCATATGCTAGAGCCACGGAGGAAGCTTCAATCTTTTTATCTAAGTTTAAACAAGTTCAAGAAAGGCTCCAGAAGGAGGTGGTCTGGACTTCTGTTTACTCCAGCCGAATGACCCCTCCAGCCACTTACGCATATTCTACCTTTTCAGCCTTCCTTTTCTCATTCCCCACCCCCCTTCAACATAAAACATTGTTAAAGTCCTTTACAAACCTCTGTCTACACAGCCACTGGACTGATTGAATGGTTTCTAATCCTATAATTCTGTGCATGCAGAGTGCCTCATGCAGTGGAGATTTGCTGTTCTGTAAGTGGTTCCATTTTAACTCTCTTACTCCTCCAGTTTAAGGTTACGCTGTACTTGAAAACTCCATCTTAATTATACTTCAATAGCAACTCTGTAGTTTTTTGTTCCTCTTTCAAGTGTTTGAAATGAGTGCATAACTGCTCTCCAAGGTTACCTCGATTAGCCTAGTGCAGAACTGCTCCGCTTCGTTTCAGGTGTAGAGTTTTGAAGGAGACGGCAGCTTTCAGCAACCGTTGGTCATGCTAAATCCATGGAGGACAAGGACTTAATGTGAGAGTTAAGCCCCGTCAGAGGACTCAGGCCAGGTCACTGCTTCCAAATGAGTCGTTCTCACACAACTAACCCCATTGACTGGCAAACAGAAAGATGCCTAATTTGAGGAGTGCCAAGAGAAATCCTGACAGGGGATAGAGCTGTCTCTGATAATTGTTACCATCAAATGTACATTTCCACGTGGGCTTTCTCACTGTGAGTAACTGCCCTACTTCCCACCATTTGGGGATGATTCTTTCAAGTGGGTTAGACTGTATGTGCTCATATTGCTCTCATGGGACAGGAAAGAAGAAAAGTTCAACACTTAAGGCTGAGATGCCAAATTTGAAATATAAAAAACCAGAATTTTGATAGGGGAAAAAATGTCTTCTACTGTCCAATTAACCTACTAAAGTAACAGTTTAGGAGTAAATGCAAGTATATACTTACCACATTGTGTTCAAGGGGTGAAGACTGTGATTGCTGCTGCTTTTAAAAAAGGGCAAACTTTGTAGTCCGTAATCAAATGTTCCTTTAAAGTGATTATGAGCTCCGGAAACTTAGTCTATTATGTCTACACTAAGCTCATGGCCCCCAAAAGAAAACATCCTTCTCACTTAGCCCAGATTCCTCACTGGGGGTCACCTTTATCCTCATATTTATCATTAAATATATATGCAGTTTTTCACTCTAGGACTCCAAGGCCCAAAAAGAGGTCATTGTACTTGACTTCCTGTGAGCCCAGAAGAGCTTGTGAACTAAAAAGGCAAATTATATATCCATTTCAAGTGACTATCTTGACCTTTCTCAGATTGCCAACTTTCCAGACACCTTTGTGGCAATGTTTCTCCTGCTGGGCTAATTACCTCTAATTATGCTGTTCCTGTTATCTTGACAGGCTCAATTTTTGCCATAAAATGGCTTGATATGGACCCGAGTGAGGTAAGAAATCCCGTTCCCAGATTGCTGTCGCTTCCTCGCTCGGACAATTGCTCTGTAAGTAATTTTGGTAATAGTTCTGGAAGGGCAGTTTAGTCAGCACAGTTTGAATACCCATTTAATAGCAAAAGGAATCTATTGGACCTTCAAATGTCAATAGAGCTTTCCAAGTGTGTTGTGGAGTTTAAGAAACAAATTTCATTGTAAGAAATGGGAAGAGCTTCTTTACAGAGAGCAGTGTTTTGCCTGTTTTGTTCTTTCACAAGTGGTGAGGAAAGAATTAAAAATGTCTCATCCAGTCTATGTCAGGACTGACTCTTTTCCACGTATGTGTCCTGAATAAGATTGCAAGGCATTCAGATTCTTCAGGATAATATGAAACTACGGAATATCATGGGATACATGACAAAGGAAAGTGAAATTCAGTGTTGATAAATGCAAAGAAATGCACTTGAGAGAAAACATTCAACTTTACATATACAACGATCAACAGCCTTGCACTATCAGAAATTAGATCCCGAGCTTCTAATTGACACTCAGCTGAAAAAACCTTATCAAGAAATTGTTGAAAACCAAAGCGAATTTGGGAAATTTGGCAAGTGAATTAGGAAAAGCATAGAAGAAAATGAAGAAAATGTTGTTATTATTTATTAAACTGTCACATGTTTATACATTGAAAAGTACAATTCTGACACTCCTTTTCAGATAAGGTATGCCACAGGTAAAATGGACCCAAAGAAAATCAACACAGGGGTATCAAAGTTACGGTATTTTTTCTGCGTGAGGAACAGCTAAATGGACTAAGAGCCTTTAGCATGGAGAAAAGATGACCGAATGCGGCATAATAGAAATCTACATAACCTTGAGTGTCATGGGATTGACTGGAAATAGGGATTGACCCTTACTTGTCTCCTCCATAGAAGGAAAATCCAGTAAAGTCTGTTTTCTACAAAAACACGCTCTTTTCCCCAGAAGTCCCTGAACTGCAGTTTCCATGGATGTATCGCCACATCTTGGCTTATGCTTGTATTCTTCCCTAAACGTTTGCTGTGGGATGTTGTCAGAGACAGGATTCGCAGGGTTACATGGTCCTTCTGACTCTCTCTGTGACTGTTCCTATGTTCTCACCCTTGTGTTTTAGTGCTGGCTAAAATAATGTTCCATCAGATTTTGAAAGTGCTGGTCCTGTGAGGGAAAAAAAAAAAAAAAGGAAAGAAAAAGATAATGTTGCTTTGATCTATCTGTCCATCTCCTTCCATGCTGTATATCATCTCTGTCACAAGGCTCATATCCTTCCGGAGATGGGTGATTATTTGTGCTTGGTTGTGTGTTAAATTGGATGATTCAAATGCCAGCTCTCTTCTCCCTCCTGATCACTAGACAGAAATAGCTATGCCCTCTGTTTCAGTGTACCTAAGGAGTAACCACACATCCATCCTGGATTTTTGCTGGGAATGCTGTTACCCCTGGTACTAGCCTGCCCCAAACAGGTTTGTAGAGGATTTTTCTAATCCATTTCCAGATTACGCCAAACGAGAGCTTATGGGCTGGCTATTCAAGCAGAACTAGAGAACTATCCAGGACTGTAATCTGTAGCTGTCCTAATGAGATCTGCTGGATTTTTGCCACCAGTTTTGCTGATCGCCACCTTCAGTTTCCACACAGGAGCTAGAAGTCAGCAGTTCTGATGTCTGACACACCAGCGTTTGACCTGAGACCTCCTGAGCTAAAGGTCTGAGTAACTCTGTCTTACCCTAACGAATCACACTCACTACAGACAAGCACAGAGGAAACCTCAAGCACTCACTCCCCAAGAAGTAACACGATCTCATCCGTCTGACACCTCTGCTAAAAAGATGCCAACCTACATTTCAAAAGAAAGACTATTTCAGAACCCTCTATCTCAAACTCTGTCTCCAAGTGGCACGAGTGCAGCCCAGGTGTGATCTCTCTTGTACAGCCTCAGTTAAGTCTTGGCTCATTTAAAAGAGCACGTTTAAAACAGCTATTGTGACACAGTACAGGCGAAGTAGCCCACTAATCGTAATAGGCTGAATAATACTTGTGTGCTGCTTTACTTGGAAAGCATCAGGTGTCTTTGGTGAGGAGAGCTGCAGACCCTGGGAACGAACACTCATGGACATATTTCCAGCATCTTAAAGTGTTGTGCAAACCCAGAAGTCTCACAGAAAGGGTTCGTTTTTCTGTAGTACTGACAAAGAACTCTAGACTTGTATGAAAATACAAATTCTTATATTAAACTGCTCTTCCAGTGACATTTTTAAACCACTGCAATCATCAGCAAAATTTATTTTTCCCTTTTTCCTCCTCTTGCTTGGCCAAAAGCATAAACCTAGTCCTTCAGAGCAACCCTTCTGTTAAAGATTTGAAAAAAAAAAAAAGCTTTCTCCACTCTTTTACACTCGGAGAGCAGATGACAACTTCTTACATTTTCTCATGTCACATAAGCAGCACGTATCAGTGTCAGGCAGAAGGTGTTCCTTGACTGGAAAATCTCCAGTAATCACAGGAGAAAGCCAGGGAGTTAACCAGAAAGGCAGCAATGACAGAATGTTTCTTTATTCCTCGCAGCTCTTAGGTCATTGCCTTACCCCATGCCTTCCCATTAGGAAGATGTAGTTAGTTTGAACTCCTGAGGCTTGAAAACTTGCTTTCAGAGCCATGTTAACTTGTCCTGCAGTCGTCTGGATCTGTCAAATAAAGCTTCATTACAGAAATATCACTGATGGAATATTGTATAGACAAATATCAGGTTTATTAAAGATTTGTTTCCCCTCATGGAATACTGTGTTGCCTCTCTGCCTCAACTCTTTGTTGTGGTGTTTTCAGGAAGAGAACTTGCCACACATGTTTACGTTATTAGATCTTGCTGATAAATAATCTCAAACTGTCAGGAAGAGTGATAAAGACCCTGGGATAAAACTGCCTGTAATCAGAGCCTTGTTTGCAACCTCAGGAAGCAGCAAAGGATTTACTGGGTCTGGACACTGAACAGACCCTTCCCTTGGAGACTCTTTTTTTCCTTGTACCCATTCTCCTGCTGAGCACAGAACATCAGTCAATGAGTTTATAGCCTCATCAAACTCAAACACTGGCTTCTAGGTTTTAAAAATGCCAACTGTCGCCTTCCCTCAGGAGACAATGTTGTGCAGGGCTGATAGAGATTCTAAAATGCAAAACTGGAGCTGATCTGAGAATATTAGTCAGAAGCTCAGCAGTCTAGCTGGAGTTAATTTTACATTAAGAGTGAAGAGCAAAGTAAAGACATAGAAAGATGATGCAGGTTTTATGGGATCATGGGAATAAAAATACTTTGCATCTAACTACTAAATGACTTTAAGCAAACCATTCAGACAAGATGGTAGTTTTTAGGAATGTTTTTCTCATTTTATCATTTTCCTTTTATTTCCCAGTTCTTGTCTTTCATTAAGAACAAACCTGTCTTTCCTGATTGAAAATATGTGTTTGCATGGAGGTAAAATAGGGTAGAATTTTGTTCTTAAAGATTTGGCTACCAAATCAGTGAAGAAGAATTGTCAGCTCAAACCTTGATGTTTGACAGAGCTTTTTCATTTAGGCACCATCTGTCAAAAATTTCTATTGTCTCTAGCTGTCCTCTCTGAGTCCTCTCTGAGCCCACCTGAACAATTCTGACTATTTGAGCACATTGGCTTACTTAGCTCCAGGCTGATCATGTAGAAGACAGCTGTTCAAACAGAGCGCAGGGACAAGATCTCACAAGGCATGGCTAGACAAGTGAGACCAGAGACACTGGACTGTGGACTGAAAGTCCTGAGAGGAAGCAACTGCATGGTTTCCTTCTGTTTCCTCTCTTTCACAGCTGTGAGTGACATATGACATCAACAGACATAGACTCAAACCTGTGAGCGTGCTTCGGGGATTTTGAGAGAACCTCATCCTTTTCTTGCCTCTCCCTGCCATGCCAAACCACACTTCCTCCTGCTGTATAAATCTGTGTCATCACTAGTATAATCCTAGACCCATATCTATGCCCTGTTTACCTCTCTTCTGCAGCCATATCCCTATCCTGAAGTTCAAGACTTCCTAAACCGTACCATCAGATCCTTATGAAATCTGTCCCACAAATTGTTAACATTACCATTACTCCTCTTGGGGAAAACAGCCAAATGACCCAACCAACCAACCAACCAACCAATAATCCGTTTTTCTCTGCCGGTCCTTTCAAGCTATCACTGCTCTGTAGACCATATTATGTGTGCAAGGAAGAGTCATTTATACAGTGCTGTAGGATTCTTCACGTTACCTGTTAGTCTTGATTTAGAGTTGTTATTGGAGTCCTCAGAAAATGTAATCACAATTCTGACGCATCTTCTGCAATGGGTGAGCGGCTGGCAAAAGTGGAACACAAAAACCTAGAAGCAGCAAATGAATGCTAGTGGGTCTTTAGAGGGCCATGTCATGTGTGCCCTGGAAAAGGATAGTCTAACATGTTAGAAGGAATTAAGGCATCTCAAACTGTCTCCAGTCTGGATACACAAATGGAGGTGTGTACGTTGAGGTGTCTGTGTTACACTGGCTGTCTAAGGGTATAAAGTCAATGGACCTCTAATCAATACCTTCAATAAGGTTTTTTTATGGTTTGGTTTTGCAATATATATATTTTTTTTTTTAATAACCAAGTAATTGACTAGAGATTCCACTTGCTGAGATACCCCAAATTCCTAATGCCATTTGATATGAACTAAGGAGTCCAAAACACTAGCTAGGTCTTGACAGTATGCCATGGAACATACAGAAGATCCATGTCCTTCTGGACCAGCAGCTGGAGATACACCAGGACAATCTAGGGCATTTCAGGCATCACTCTGTACCCGTGTGTGAGTAAACAAGCCAGGCCATAGATCTCCAATTGCTATAAAAGATCTTAGACTTAGAGATGTCACGTACATGGCTATGTATACACCAAAATGTGGGTGTCTGAAGGTTCTACTTGATTACTCAAACATAGATACCTGACACCATTTCACATTTGCTAGGATCTGACATCCTCCTGCTCTTCCACAAAGGTGTGACTCCCCCTTGTGTCATGTATTACACCTTTCAGGCCTGCACGGATGTTCTGGATACCCCAGGGCATTTCAAATGACATCAAATGCCTGGTTTTAAGCAGCTAAATCAAACCCTAAGTGAAGACTGTGTGTGTCCCTGTCATCGGAACTACCTGTCTAAACTTCTATTTCAAAGTACAATTCATCTGACCAAAAGAAGGTGTTTACATTAGAATATGGTTAATAACTCCTGTTTTTTTCTTTCTTGCATTTTGCTGCTGTCATTTATGCCTACTGAAAGTCGAAATACAAGGCTGCCTTGATTAGCTACTGGTTTGATTAGGTGGCATTCCAAATATCAAGTCCAAATGTAAATGACTATATAAGACAAAGGCCAACAGAAAACTGAGTTCTCTATTCCTGCCACTCCGGTACAGTTAGTGGTTACATCTGAGTACAGAAAATGAGATTTTCATGTCTGAATGGAAATAAAATCTAATAAAGAATGCTTTGATGGGTTTATGCTTGTGTCTGTTGTGGTGAATAGGCCATTGACATCCAATTATAAGCACTGTACCAGTTTATTTAACTCTACATCTGCCTAGTAGAGCTTCTGAAGTCTAGGAAAACAGAACTAATCTCATATCGGTTATGCATTGCTGAAGTCTTTAGAACCTCTGTTCCAGTTTCACTTTTTTTTTCTATTTACTTAACCAGTGCAAGAATCAAAATAATGTATAATGACAAAGGAATCTACAGATTCTGAGTTCTCTTTACACTTGTGCAAGTAACCTCAACATATCATCACAGTAATCTGTCACTTTTTCCTTTTACTTGGGCATTGAAATGGCATTGGTGGCCTGAAATCCTGATAAAAATATAGTAGGAATAATACTTGTAGCTTCAGCTTTTGAAGTTAAATCCTGTGTATTGTTGTTAATATCTTTTTGTTTGGTTTTTTTTTTTAAGGTAGAGAAAGCCAGATTGAATGATTAATCTTTGACCTCTATCTGTAGGAAGCAATTTGAACAACCCCTTTTAAGAAGTCTAGCCTTCTCTGAAGCATGCACATAACTTTCATTAACATTAAACAGAGTTACATGTGCACACCAAGGCATAAGCTTCTAAGTAGGTATTAATTGGCTAAGAAATGATCCACTGTTTCTTCTCCTTGCAGTTAGTGTTTGGGAACTCTCTTTGGCTTGCCACCTTCACAACTCTTTGAGGGTGTTTTTAATAATTTTTCTTTAACTATTTAAATGACAAAATTTCATCAGTGACCTGTGCCAGTACATGAAGCCATTTAAAAGCCAATGAAGATAAAAGTTTCAATATTTAACTTCATGTCCCTTTCAAGACCAGTTCCTGTAAAATATCATCAGTGTCTTAAAGCAAGACTATTTGACTACTAAGTTCAGAGGAAAGTAATTATGGGTCTGCAGTCAATATTATTTTGTAGTTGTAGAAAAGTGTTTGGAAGCAAACATAGTTTAATTCTTTATATCTCAGGTAGTCTATTCAAAATGCATCGTTCTTTCTTTGCAACAGTTAACCAATGCAAACTGCCAAGCTGTGACAATAAAACAACTTAGTGACACAAGATCTAGAATTTTATATTAATCATGCCGTCCTAATGGACCACTTACAAATAGAAAGTTATTGTCACATTAGATTGTCATTGGGACTTGCTTCAGGACTAGCTTTTAAAAATCACAGCCTTAATCTAGCCAGGTTGAGCTTTGTAAATGTTTCAAATCAACTGTTAAAGAATGAAAGTTGAAAGTGCAAATATTTGCTAGAACTCATGTTAACGATTGTTGAACCTGCTTTGCTTGTACAGGAAGACCAGTTTGCTGCATTTCAAAATTAGGGCAACTTCCTGTGTCTCTTTGCACTTACCAAATTGTGATCTCAGAAAATTTCACATGAAGCAATTCCTTCCTCTGCCTACAATGTCCTGCAGCTCTCTGCTGTGTTCCTTTACCTTTGGGCAAGCTGTTAATCCTGCAAAATTTCTACTTCTTCCTGCTCTGATCTCTGCATTTGTGGAAATACCACGTAACTAGGCACTGGAGGTGAGATTCATTGTGTCTGGTTCAACAAGGCCAAGTGCCTGGTCCTGCACTTGAGTCACAACAACCCCCCGCAATGCTACAGGCTTGGGAAAGAGTGGCTGGAAAGCTGCTTGTTGGAAAAGAACCTGGGTGTTGGTCAAGAGCAGCTGAAGAGGAGCCAGCAGTGTGCCCAGGTGGCCAAGAAGGCCAACAGCATCCTGGCTTGTATCAGAAATAGTGAGACCATATCGCTCTCTACAAGTACCTGAAAGGAGGTTGCGGCAAGGTGGAGGTCAGACTGTTCTCCCAAGAAACAAGTGGCAGGACAAGAGGAAATGGCCTCAAGTTGCACGAGGGGAGGTTTAGGTTGGACATTAGGAAAAATTTCTTTACAGAAAGGGTTGTCAAGCATTGGAACAGGCTGCCCAGAGAAATGGTTGAGTCCAGGTCCCTGGAGGTATTTCAAAGTCAGGTAGATGTGGTGTTGAGGGCATGATTTAGTGATGACTTGGCAGTGCTGGGTTAACAGTTGAATTTGATGATCTTAAATATCTTTTCCAAAGTAAACAATTCCGTGAATCAGAATAGACATCCGTGATGCAGACATCCACATTGGATCCAGTTTCCCTGTCTCTCTGCGAATCAGCAGCTACATGATGCAATTTAACTCATCCTTTTAGACTGTCACTTCAGAGTAAGACTATAAAGCATCTTAGGAAGGCTCTGAGCAGGAGGTTGGACAAGAGGACTTTCTGAGGTCCAGCCTGAATTATCCTTCAGTCCTCCGAACCTATGAACACTTATTTGCCTATTTCTCTCTTTTGACTACAATAACAGTTTTACGGTTTAGCTCAAACATGGCAGTTAAAAGTTATATGAGAGGACTTCTACCTTTTTCTACCTTTTACTTCTTCTGAGGATTTTCAAAATAAGAGAAAGACTTTTGGAGATTGTGTTGTCAGTTTATAAACTAGGCAGCAGGCTCCTCTTTGCATCCATTTGATATTATTTAAGTTGAAATCATTGTAGCAACATTTTTCTTTTCATTGTAGCTGTGCAAGGGAGATGAGTTTTGCATCCATCTTTTTTATATTTGGCTTTGGTTCGACCACGCAAAAGTTAACTCTAGAATCAGGGACATTCGTCCATCTGATATATACTTATCTATCTCCTCTACTTATTTTTTATTTCTCTTTGTTTATGTTAAGTGAATGCTGGTCAGTACTATCTGGCCTTGACAGTGCTGTAGGCTTAAATGTAAAGAAGGTAGAGCTGAATTTTTTTTCCCTTGGGGGCTACCCTTTGGCCTGGAGGCAGCTCTTTTAAAAATAGCTTCACTCTGCCTGACGCCATTATTATCACAGATACAATTGCCAGCCTGACTGTCCAGATCAGAAACGAAACCCCTGTGTTCAAGAGCAGCATGCTGCATGCTCTGCCTTCCTGTTGTGTTCAGACCTGTCCTTTCCATAAGGCTGTGGCAAGATTTCGTGGGTATTGTTTTGCTTGGTTTCTGTATTTTTGATCATGTTTGTCATAAAAGAGAAAAAGCTGAGGGCAAGATGCTAGTGAGCCTGGAATATATGTGTAAAAAACTGATGTTCTGCTTCCCTAGGTCTGCTCAGTGTTGGCAGGCTGAAGGCACTTTGAAGGGAAAAAGAAAGGAAAACAGCAAACCCAACTTGGTAGTTGAAACATACTACTGGGAATGTTTCTGCTACAGACTCTTATTATCTCAGACCCCTACCTCAGTTTAAGCCTTTAGTAAAATAGTCATCTGCTTATTTTCAAAGTCTCACTGCAGTCATCGGGAGGGATGCAATATGAGCTGTTCCTAGAAGTTTCCACAAGTTTGCTGAGCACTTGAGAAAACCGGACAGTTTCATCACTCTCAACAGTAAGAAGGACAGGCTTATTAGTGTACACTAAAACTTGTGTTTTCAGGTCCATTCTAGGCTATATCAACATCCATTTTTAATGGAGACTAAGGAAAAATCATAAAACTCATATGAATGGTACTGTAAGTTTCTGATACCACTAATATGGTCATCGAAGATTGCAACATGTATTAAATCATAGTACAGGTTTCCTATTTACCTAGAAACTTAGATCAATGGCACTGCCAATATTTTTAAACAACTATCACAAAACTGTATCAGGAGAAGCCCTTCTTCAATGATTTTCCATCTTGGTACAGTGCTGGAATAGGACATCAGCTGGGGGACTCCTCAGGTCCCAGGGAAAAGATGACTGGTGATGGAATAGTCAGTTAGAAATTATTTGAACTCAGTGATTTTAAGACTTAATTTCTCTCTCATCCTTTCTTTCCTAGAGGTTCCTCCACAAATTACAAGAACTGGGAGTTCGAGATTTAAGCCCCAGAAGCGCAACGAGTAAAAATTCCAGTTCATTTGAATGAGTGCTGGGTTTATATTTACACTTGGGTACAATTCAGTACAGTATAACTCTACTGTACAACCTACTCGCTTCATAGGGATGTTTTGATGCTTAATCTTTGTGAATCATGAAGGGATCCTTAGATAAAAGATGCTATGTAGTATTCCGTAAGGCCTCAGGCATGAAAGCATCATCAATGATTTAACAATAAAAATATGGTTACCCTGGATGCTGTCAGATATCTCTGGTGGTGGAAATACCTACACAGATAGGTACTGTAACACTGAATTATTTACTTGATTAATTTATCAGTATTTTAAAATATGTTTGACAATGTCTTTCTTTATCCACCTAGTTTGCGCATGACTGTAAACTATTATCTCATGAATGCAAAAGCTGCTTACCCTAAAAAGGTCTTTATTAAAGGGAAGTAAGAAGTTGCTTTGCAATGCCATCTAATATCTACATGCCCAGTGGAAAGTTCTCAGATCTTCACTTAACTAGGAGAGGTATTCAGAGAACACGGAATGCTTACCCAAACTTTATATTAAAGGATATGAACTATTATAGATATTTTGTAAAGTTTTCTTGATGAAGGCTTTGGACCAAGACCTAGTCCAGGATGTAATTGAACGATTCAGAAGTAGGTGTGTGAGCTCTTTCCAGCTTTCTGATGATAGAAACTGTGGCCTTATCAACAAGGCAGCTGTCAGGTTATCCTTATCATGTTATGGCTCTCAAGAACTTCAGCGCGTGAGGTGAGTTGAAGACCTGTGTCTTCATTGATCTGTGGATATTCAAGATTGATGTTGAAAACTGACAGT
This sequence comes from Bucorvus abyssinicus, assembly GCA_009769605.1. NCBI lineage: Eukaryota > Metazoa > Chordata > Aves > Bucerotiformes > Bucorvidae > Bucorvus > Bucorvus abyssinicus. The sequence continues at coordinate 5,544,973 of CM020025.1, forward strand.
GATCCACCATACAGAAGCAATTTGGTCTGAACTTTAACATGTGGTTTTATGGTGTGATGATTTCTGGAACCACTCTCTGACCGTGTAAGGTTTGCAAAGCCAATCGTATTCTCAGATGGAAGACAACACACACAAGGGCAATGTGAAAGTATTAAATGTAAATGTTTATGAGTTTAGTTTCTGTTGGAGTTTTAGGGTGATGACTAATAGGTCAAAGTTCACAATTTGTTTGCAAAAGAAAAAGACTAATAGACAGAATTGGCCCACCCTAACATCTGTTGTATGAGTTTATACAACAGCTCCCAATCTTTCCTGCAGCAATCTAGCTTGTAAACAAACAAGACATTTACTAGACAAAAAACAGGCACAAGCAGGTTAAGTGACTTCTCCAAGGTCATAAAAAAGGTACCAAAGAAGGTTTCGTTCTGGGATCTCCTCAAGCACCTTTTAACGCTACAAACACATCCTTCTTTGATGGATATTTGTCTTAACTGAAAGGGTTCAGAAGCCCTTAGTAACAAGCACGGTGAGGTTGAAGATTCCACCACGGAAAATTGTCAAATAGTCAGTCATCACGGGTATTCAGATATGCTGCCATCAAAATATTCCCTTAACAAGAGCTACATTGTATTGTTTAGTAATGGAATAAAGAATGGATGGGACTTACTTGGTTTTGCTTCTTTTCATAGATGATCATATAGTAAAGGTGAAGGAGACCCTATTTTTAAACAGATCAAAGCATTTGTTTTACTATTTAATTCTTTGGTACTGGCTCTCCCGAGGCCCCTGCTGCTATAAGCTCATGCAAATTACATCAGGAAATCCAATGGGCTTAGTAAACACTGAATATTAATTCAAGATGTTTTCGGAAATGCATAAACAGCATCAGTCCCAAAATCCAGAGCAGAAGCAAATAACAATGTTAAATTGACATGTCAGAATTTTATGTGGAGTGTTGTTTTGGCCATAAAAATCAGCTTTTTCTTGCCATGTTGAATGATCATGTTGTTCTGTTATAACACATGAATTCTAAATCATTGAGTGATATCCTTTCTCCCCACACATTATCCTCAGGGCTTGCTCAGATTGCTAAGTGCTGCTTTTGCTGTGTTGCCCAGTCTGCTTTTCTCTAGATCCACCAATGAAACGTATTTTTTGAGCAGTGCTGCTTTGGTGATCAGGGACTCAGAACAGGACTCAGTAAATCCACAGCCAGTCTCCAGGTTTGATCAGGCATTCTGGTTAAGTCATAGCATTGCTGTTGCTCTCCTGTGAATGTTTTCTCCTGCTTTGACCCTGTCTTGATAATGGATGGCTTAGGAGAATTTCGTAGAATCATAGAATCATCTGGTTCGAAGAGACCTTTAAGATCATCGAGTCCAACCATTTCTTTCCGTACTTCAGCTAACACAAAAAGGTCCAACTGTCAGCTGTTGCCTCCTAGAAAAATGGTTCCAGATGAGGTCAACCATGTAAACAATTTCATTTATGAAAGTCTGGAAAATTACTACTGAGCTAAGAAACTACCCAATCTACAGCTTGAAAACAGGAAAGAATTTGTCATTGGCAGAATTTCCTATGTCATCACTAAAACATCCCGGTTTTCAAAATAACATTCGTGGCTGGTATCAACGTAACATAATTAGTCACCTTCTGCACTAAGTCTGACACTACTTAGATATCTCATGTGGCTCTGAAGCAGCTGTGGACACATCAATAGGAATTTTGAATGACAGGCTGGACACTTTTGAGCAAAAAGGTCCAGCACTGTCTTTCGAAGGCCCATTGACTAACCCAAAAGTGTTTTGCATTTCTTTTCAATTTTGTTCTGCATACTTCATTCAGGGGCAGAGATACGTTGTTTGGGTATTGAAAAGGATAAGAAGACTGCACCAGCAAGCGGCTTCCTTTATTTTTCCCGTGCAGCATCATATAGTTTAATATTCACCTTGGGAACCTTTCTAATGTACGATATGGTGTCAAAAAACATGATCTACATTAATGTCTGATTGAGATCCTGGTACCCTGGAAAACCCTCAAACTGCTAATAAAATACTCTGTGTTAGAGAGTGGGAAAGAACATCGCACCATGTAAGGAACAATTTCACAAAGTGGAAAAGATCTAGTGACACACAGGCACTCATTAGATGGTAACGGTAGATACCGAGTAGTATTCGTTCTCTAGAGTGTGCAGCTGCTTTCCTTGATATTCTAGGCATGAAAAAGGCAATTTAAATATTTTATAGGCCTCTGACCTTGTCTGACGCCTGGAATTGGCCTAGCAGCCCACAGATGAACTCATGCTATCTTACAGCTCATTGGAGACATTCATATAAATGCCTTGTGAAACCACTAACAATTGCCCAATTGCCCAATATGACAATCAGAGCTCCTCAAGCCACAGGTTCCACTTTGCAGGATGGAAAAGAAGTGTGATGCACTCTGACAGCAAACGAACGTCTTTTTCTTTCTCTATTAGCCTTCCTTCTGGACAGGCTGTAAGACACATGATGTTTCCAGGGTCTATTGACAACAAGAGCAGTGTGATACAAAGCTGTGCTCAGTGGTTCTACAAATATAAACTCAAACCAGTAGTGCCAGTTTTATATTATTACTGGTTTTATATTATTAATGTGTATTATTACTGTGTATTTTTTACAGAAGGAATTTTGAGGACAATAATTTCCCTGCATGTTTTATAAATACATTTAATTTTATGTCTGTCACACTATCAGCCACAACTTCTGTGTCTGCAGATGCCAAATATTAACCAGCATTGCCAACCAAAACTTTTAACTAATAAGCACCCTTTTTTAGTCTATGTTTTATGACTAGCTAAATATACCTTTTTAATAGGTTATTTGCACAATAATATTTATTACATTCCTCTGAGGCAGAGCAATAATGAAAAGTAAAAACAGTGTTGTAGTAATAAAATAATTCTGTGAAATTCAGAACTGGATACCTCTTAGAAGTGGTCCTGGGATTCAAACACTAACACCAACTAACTCAAAAGTTCTTGTTTTAATTCTAAATTATTTCTCAATGAAGTGTTCATTCTGTAATGGACATTTTTCTCATAAGCGCAAAATCTAAGTTAAAATAGTTTGCATAAATATTTTACATAAAATATTTTAACATCGCTTTTATTCGTTTTTCTATTTTGGCTTTGATAAAACAAATTGTTTGTTTTTTTTTTCCTGTGAAATTTACAGGAGAAAGCAAACATACCCTGAATTTTCATTATTTCTCATGCTAGTAATGTACTACAATAAATATCAGACATACAAGCAAAGACAGAGAGAGATGTATTAAACTCCTGTGGCCACCCTGGGAGCCTTTAGCTGAACTGATAAAAAACCTGATGATTTCTTGGCTTCTAAGCTGATGTTTTGAGCACAAAACTTCAGTATTTCCGTAGAATCCAGCGGTGAGCTGTCTTCTGTCTTAATACAGAAGCTGATCTTAAGTCATCCAAATGATGTGTCATTTCCCAGATGAACATTTGCCACTGTTTTAAACAGAACTCATTAACTTCTATGGATGTTTAGCACTTCCAAGGTCTGTTTTTCCTTTAAAGGAATACAGGAATTTATGTAACACTTCCACTCACAGCAATGGCCACGGGACAGAATCCAGAATACTTTAAATACAGAATTAAATGCTTAAATAAGTTTTCAGACGAGATGAAATTGTTGCCAATTTACTAGGACCTACATTTTAACCAGTGGAAATCACAGAATATGAAAGTAAGAATTTTTTTTACACTACGTTTAACAATAAAATGATATTAAGGCACAGAAATGGCAATTTTTAAATACTTAAGGCATGGATAACTTAAAAATCTCATGGAAGACTAAAAAATAACTTTAAAATCTATCTTTGACATCCGATATCTCTCTTTATTTCAGTCACAATGAATAAGAGAAAAATCTATTTTTTCTTTTGTCAAGTAAAACACTCTTAAATTAGACTCCAGGGAGACGATTTGATATTTCATAGAATCTATATGCAAAAATCAATAGATAATAAAATTTTTGCTTACCCTTAGTAGAGTTGAACTTTCTTATATTCACATTGTATCTGAAGGCTGTTATTGTTTTTAATTATGGAAATATCTTTGAAAAGTGTCCAGGGCCAAAAATGATTTTGTTTCCAAAATGTTTCTTGCTTAGCAGCATAAAGATCGCAGCTAAATTCTGATACTGTGAGTCAATTCTCACAGCTGGTTAAGGACTGAATGAGGATGCAGAATGAAGTGTGAACTCTATTCTGTTTCAGTTCAAAGGAATGAACTAGAAAGGATGTAGCCTATATGTACTGCTTGTTCTCTATTCTATGAAGATTCACATAATAAAAAGTAAACAGGGATGCAGAAGAGGTGAAGGACTAACTTTGCTGCTGTTTAATACAAAATATTCTATAATTAAGCGATTATACACCCTTACAGCTGAAGCCGTTGAAAAGGTTTAGTCAATTTTTTGATCAGCATCCCTCCAAAACTGAAAACTCCCATTTCCCTTTAACAGAATGAAAGTGCAGAAACACTTGTTTGAGTGACATCAGAGGTTTGTGAAAATCACGTGGTAATTTGAGTCCCATCTGCTAGAGAACCATGCACTGCCATGCACTTTTCTATGGCTGTGTTGACTTGATCTGTTATCAGGAACCAGGTCCAAGATTTGACCGTGATAATCCTACTTACTAGAAGAATATTTGCTCCATAGCTTCTCCCTTCTTTTCTCTGGCTTTTAAGTTATGTTTTCATACCTCTGTATTTTCACCTTCCATTTTGCTGACTTCTGATTAGACATCCCTCTGCATCGTGTAAAATCTTCCAAAAATACCAGCATTCCGGTCAGACGTTCCAATGGCGTAACGCCTGGGTGGATTAAAAATTAGAATTCTCTGGTTGTAGATCATACTAACAAACAGCAACAGGCAGAATAGTAATAAGCAGTGAGTTTCCAATCCAATGGAAGACAGACTTGTGCCGTGTTGTATTTAATGTCCACATTAGAAGTTATAAATTGCATGTCTTGACTTACGCCTTTTTTTTTTTTTTTTTTTAAGCCACCTCTCCTTAATTTATAAGAAAAGTACTATGAACAATGAACATAACTATTTTTAAGATGGGGCCTGGTAAATGTTTGGAATTCTTACAAAGTAGTTTTTAGTGGTAGCAACTGAGACCAAGGACTCCTTTTTTCCCACCATATGTGCTAAAAAGAATTTTCTTTCAGAATGAGAAATGGAAACCGGGAAATGTGATGTTCAGCTTTCTTTTGGGTTATTTCTGTTGTTTGTTTTGGGTTTCTTTTAATCACTTCTCTTTCTTTACTGCTTCGTCTAGATTAAGATTAATCCATATGCCCAGGAAGCCCCTGGATTCTATTGTCAGGCTTCCCAATAACACATCATCTCTTTGTTCGCTGCCTTTATCCATTTAAGGCGTCTTGCATTAAGTGTTACATATTTGTTGTTACATTTCTGAAGTCATGGCTCAAAGCGTATTTTTTACTGAAACAAACTTTATTTTCTCCACCGAATTCCTGGGGAGTGTGATCTACTCCTGGGGCTCATCTTCATTGCCAAGGCTTAATAAACACCTTACTCTATTGTGCTCTTATTTAATGCGTGCTGGGAAAGAAAAAAATCTACATCGAATATTTTAAAATAAAGTGCAGCAGAACTTTGTAGTGTAATTAGCTGATTTATTATTGGCCTAACGTAGACTTCTGGGCCCTCTCTACAGTCAAAAGAAAGTGATAAGTCTTTGCCTTTGATAAACTTATCTCTCTGCACCATCGAGGAAACCTAGATAGTTGGTAACGGTGGGTGTCTAAATCTTAGATGGTTGAATTTAGATGAGACGATTCCCAGACTTAATACAAATGTTCCAAAGGTTTGGGTACTATTGGTCTTTCCGGGTTTTCCTGGGATTGAAACGGGCTGGTACCAATCTTCTTCTTCAGTGCAAAGTTACTGAAGAGTATCTTTGAGGATTCACCTACCAACAAAATTCTTACTCTCCCGGATACCTCAGAAGGGAATGAACACCTGGAAACAGAATTATGACAGCCTGCGAAAAAATATATATTGCAGAGCCTTTGGCATCTAGGTCCTTGCCTTGCAAGGAGTAAGAAATATTGCTGCCTAGTCTGTGTGTTGATCTGTATGAGATGTTTTTCCAGCCTGTTTCTTAGTGGATTGAATTATAAAGCTGCTGGCACCCTCAGAATTGAATCCTGAAAGACGCAGAGCTCCATCAGCTGTCACTGCTTAGGGTGAACACTGATGATACTCAGCAACTTGTCAGTGCTCAGCCCCGTCGGAGTTGGTAAGAGCTGTACAGGCGAGGGACTTCTAAGAGAGCATTGGGGAACCAGGTGGGATTCATGGAAGTACTTGCAGACATCATCTCCCTTTGGCCACGAGAAACTTGAACATGAGGTATTAGCTTGTTTTCCGCAACAAACATTTCAACATAATATACATTAAAAAGAGAGTAAACTGCCCTGCATTTTGCCCGACACAGTTAAAAATCTTGGGTGAAGATACATGAATCAGATTCCTCACACCACCTTGATGCGATTTTGCTAGCCTCTGCCAAACACTGGTTTAGTAATTCCTAAAGTGCTTGTAGCTTACAATGCAGGGTGATTGACAGCCATTGAAGGGCTATACCTTGCCTTTTGAGAGGAAAAATGCATTACTGATGAGAACTGGAAAGATTAAGTATGAAAATCATGAAGCTAGGACTTGATTACTACTGGCTCAAGCAATATTTTTTTTAATCCTGTGCTGAGACTAGAATTCCTGTCCCATTAAATAAGAGCAAGGAGACTATACAAAACCGCCCATCTTTCCGGCATGAAGATTCAACTCTGCTTAGAGTTCTGCTTGCGTCTGAGAATTTATACTGACGACTCCGATGGCTCATCAGATCAGAATTGGTCTTTTAAACCTGTCTTCATGTTTCTGACCATGTCATCTGTTTTTAAGGATTGTGAATGATTATTTCATTTCTACATCCAGCACAAAGGCCATTTTCTTTTTTTGAAGAAATTTTTTTTTTCCTTTCTCTCTCTCTACATTTTTTTTTTATATAAAACTGATGCATTGTTTTCAAGGGCTCTGGATAGCACATCACATAACAAACCCAGCTCATTATTATGCATTATCTACTGCTGCTTGCTGCAATGCAATATTTACACTTTGGCATTAAGGCAGGAGACGGCCCTCGTTATGCAGCACAGCCACTGAAGATAGATCGGCGCAACGGTTTTTCAGGAACGTGAAGAATTGAAAATGGTTCATCTGGGGATTGCAAGTGCTATGAATTCTTTATATCTAACAGTTGGCCTGCACTGACCCAAAGGATATTAGATTTCTTAGGAGCAAACGTGCTATGCCGAAATGTACTTAAAAAGCTTGATGTCAAAAGCCTGCCGCGGCCGCCCCCCATCATCCTTGGCCTTTGCCAGACAGAGCTTCCTCTCCCTCTGCGCAACCCTTGCTCCCCACCTTATACCTCCTGCTGTCTGCCTTACATGTGCCGTGCTGGCATCATGCAGGCAGCGGGCAGGAGCCGGGAGGGGGGGTAAGCGAGTGCACCTTGAGGAGCTGGAGGAGGATGCTCCCAAGCCTGATTTCATTGCCATGTCACTTGGACTGTGTTTAGAGCTGGCAGGCCAGAGCGACCTTTGGCTGCCTCTCCTCATTTCTGTTGGCTCCTTCCCCATGAGCCCATGTCAAATCTGCTTCTCCCGCAGTCTGTTAAAGCACTGCCCTGCCATTGTTGCTACTGCCTACAGAGCAGGAGACTCTGACCTCAGATTGGAAAACAGACTGCGGGGAAGGGGAAGAAGAATGCAGAAGGGCGGTTGAGTGGCCCAACACTTACCATGTCTGGCTGCTCTAAGGACATCGGGTCTGAGTCAGGCGCTACTGGCGTGGGAAACCAGCAATTCACCATGGGACAGGAAAGCATCGCAGGTACTATCCAAGCAGAGAGACACTGTGGGGATGAGGGAGGACATGAAGTGAGCCCTGCCATGCAGGAAGCACAAGGCAAAAATCACCTTGCCTTGCTAAAGAGACATTTCTCTCACAATTTCTCATCGAGGATCCCAAAGCACTTGTACAAACTGAGCAGCACAGTATTGCTCTGCAGTTTGTAAGCATCAGAACCACCCCTACTTCTTTTTTCTTTTGAGATGGATCAGTTGACTCATGCCGCCATTGGTCAGCGAACCTGTTACAACTTATGATCATATCTAACCACTGGACAATGCTGCTTCCCCAGAAGTTGTTCCTCCTTTCTCTCTGCAAAGTATTCCAGCATCTTTCCACACTTTGTGTCCCCAAAACACCCTTTATAGTAGCCTGAACGCAGGACAGAATTTGGTTTTCTGTTTATCACCTGGACTTCAGGAAATCTTTTTTTTCGGCCAACTCATGGTGATGTTAGAGACTTGCCCATGTGGAAAGCAAACTTTGTGTGCACTGCACTGGGCTCCATCACCGTAACCCAAACTCAAACCCTCTATGCAGCAGCGCAGTGCCTGCCCCCGCCAGCGCAGCTCTTGTCCTTCTCCGCACTGGAATGACAATTCAGAGAGGGTGAAGGAGAGAACAGAATTTGGGGGATGAAAACTGTCAGATAATTGAGACAATTTTTAATTAAACTGTGCATTTCACTAACTGCTGTGCGCAAAGAGCTTTATTGTAGTGTTGCTGTGGCAACCTCAACTTTGAGTGTCCTGACGTGTGATTAAAATCTTAGATTTAAATGTTTCATTAACAAAGAGAGTTATTGTTAGTTTGGTTTTTTTTTTTTTCCACAGGCAGCCACCAAAATTGCTGATCCTGAAGACTGAGGGTCAGATTGTCACCTCTGATTTCAGTTGCTGAGGGGAGGGGTGGAGAGAAACAGCCATGCAGATGACTGAAAGCCTATGAGGCAGAGATATCCTTTTCCTGACTCACAAATGCCTGCCCTGTTCTCCCCCCTGCCCCGCGTCTTCCCGCTCCCTAAGGATGCTATACCAATCAGACTTAGTAGCTTAAAAGGCCATAAAGGGAGAAATGTCAGGTGTGAGCTGCTCTGCTCAGCATGACAGGAGTTCAGATAAGAACACAAAAGATACCACATGGGGTTAGACATAAGGTTCATTTAGCCTGCTGACCTTTGCCTGGCAACAGCAAGTAGCAAATGCTTAGGATATGTATAGACTCGACCTTTCTCTCACAGACCCTCCCAGCTCCTGACAACCACTACTTAAAGGTGTCCTTGCAGATCTCCCCCAAATGATGGTTTTTCCTGGCAGAGACCTTCCAAGCTAGGAGAGGCATATCCTTTCCTTTTTTTTTTCTTTCCTCACAAGTGGCCATGCTTCATCCTTTGAAGAAAAAATGATTGCTGCTTGTATTATGATGGAATGAGATCAAGGATTCAGGGCAGCCCTGTAGGCAAACAATGAAATAGAGGCATCCTAGCATTAAGGCAAGTGCTTTCTCCTTCCTTTTGTTCTTTCTGTGCCTTTTAAGAAAGAAAAATAGGATACGGCCCCTAATATATGTTTCCGTATAGAGATGGGGATCTGTCCTAACATGTCCTTCTCTTTTCCCAGTTAACTGTAATAACAGCTTCGTCCTGAAAAGCTGGGGTCGGATCACCAGCTCTGATTTTAATCACCAAGGGTAAGGAATGGAAAAAGAGTCACTTGTACAGCTAAATTTCTGTCAGCTAACAACGTTGAAATATTATTCCTCAGTTCTTCTTATGTCTTTTGATTTCTTTCGGACACAGTTCTCATTTAAGTTACTTAATAGTATGATACAGTGGAAAGATGTTATATGTTAAATAATGGACTTACCCAGGAAAATGAGGTCTACATCAATGCAACATTTATCTCATCACTTACAGTGCTGGGTTCCTTCATTGCTCCATCCAACAGAGTTCTTGCTTTTCCCTTCTTTCAGGAAAGGAGGTGAAAACCCAGAAGACATCTAACCATTTCTTAGAGCAACACATAATTTCCTGACCTGCTTGGCAATTAGTTTATGCCATGAAGTGTGATGTTTGATTGTCATTCCCTACAGACTTAGTTTGCGGTGCTAATGGCCGTAAAATTATCGAGTTTCTTATTAGATGCACTCACAGATTTTGTCTCAACAATTTCCGGTTGCAATGGATTGCCCAGATTGAACATATGCCGCATGGTCTGTTCCAAACTTGCTCTTTTTCGACTTTCCAAGACCATCCATGCATCAGGACTGTAACAAGAAGAGAAAATTTACTCTATCTTGCATAATTTTGAACAGCTTAAACAAGGCAAGGTTGCCTGCTTACTAATCTTCTCACTAATTTATAAATATATGTTTATTTTAAAACTCTCTCACATTTAGAGATTGATGAGAACTGTATTTTGCCTTTTTTTTTTTTTTTTTAAATATGTGTTTTGCAGGTTTTCTGTATCCTGAGTTGGACAAGCCTTGTGACTTACAAAATATTAGTGAATACACACACATACAGAAGACAGGCTTTGGTAAACTGAACTATTTCATAGTAGATTTCCTGTGAGTCTGGAGGATGTAAAGGTAAAAAAAAAAATTATTAGGAGATATAGTATTTTTTATTAGAGAAGTGATGATACACTAAAAATAAAGGAATGTGACGGGTATTATTTGAACTCTATAATTTGCTGTATTAGGAGGTATTCTCTTGAGAAACATCTTTTTAACACTGACTCTTCCCCGATTCTTTATAGCTAACTGTAGTCTAAATTTACAAATTTTAGAAAGTGAGTTTTTCCTTATATGTTTTTTCCTGACACATGGGTTTTTTCAACAATTTCTTTTTTTTTTTTTTGCTACTCCTTTTTTTACTAATAGAACTATTTTTCCAGAGACTGTTTCCAGCCAATCAACACTGTATCCAAAATTAAAGAAAGAGTTTAAAATTTTCCAATGAGTCCTATTGATCATCTTTGTCCTGAGTATTCACGTCAAGATTTTTAACATAACTGAATAACACAGTGACAAATTTCTGTAGACAGCGATTCAAGAGGGAAGCAAATCATTACAAGATAAGGATTGAATGAAGAAGAAAAAGCACAATGCAGTTTCAACGTGCGCATATTTTTCTTCATCAGGATTGGGGGAAAATGTTCTCAGAGCTGAGAAATGAGAATTGTTCCCAGATTTCAAACCTCTTCGTGCTGGACTGACGGAGCAGGGTCAAAATATCTGCTTTTGGTACCCTAAAGCCAAAAGAAAAATCTCCTGACCTCACCTTAATTGTATCATTAATTATTGTTTAGAAAATAATACTGCAAGGCTCCTACATGCAAATTAAAACAGGTTTGTCAAGAAGAAGCATCAGGAACAGAGGTCTTCCCAGCCCAGTGGAAAAACCCAACCAAAGATCATACGAATCAAGGTTTGATTCTGATCATTCTGATCTACTGACAACACAGCAGCATGTCCTCACCCAAAAGGGCAGAACTGAATAACGGTCATGGTTTTTTCAGTTACTGGTAAGAATATTGTTTTAGGGATGAAGGAATCAGCATCTGGGTTCCTTTTTGGTCTAACAGGACTTGGGGTTTTGTCTTTTCCTTCTTAGAGGTGACCCTCACTATGGAATGGGTGGATTGGAGGACAGGTGAGCAGTCAGATTTGAGATGAAGGTGTCACTTTCCTTGAAAAAAGGCTGCAGTGAAATGCATAAATCATGGGCAAAAGAAAGAAAAAGCCAGAAGAAAACTGGTCGTATAGTTAAGCAGTTGATGCATGTCTTTATATTTTTGCATTTGTGCTGTGCATTTAGCCTGCCTTTGCTGTTCGAATGCTGTGATGGCACATATACGGCACTTGTTTAAAAACAACCTTAAAAGATGAGATTCTTCACATTATCCCCTGAACAAGGACTGAAAGGTCAAGACCAAATGTTGTGATTTGCTTGACAAAATCACTCTCCAATATCTATTTTAAACAATACATGCATTAAACTCTCTAGTCATTAATGAGGAACAAATGGTTCTTAGTCTTTGTTTGGAGAATCGAGATGCTAAAACTAGATCTGGAAAAAATTAGGAAAAAAAAGGATCTAGGAAAAAAAAAAAGGTACTATTGAAGACAACCAGCGTATTTTCTGCATTATACTATCAGAATATGTGTTTTCACTTTTTCTCTTTGCAAAGTTTGCATCCCCCTCTTTAAAATGTTGTTAATGACTTCATATATTTTAAAACTCAAGATTTCCCCCCCCTTTTTGTTATGTTGTTGGATCCAACGCAGTTTAACTGTATTTTATCTACCAGAGATGGGAATTAAATAATTTCTTGGAGATCTAAGGGAAGCTGGAACTTCCCCCAGTTGCCTGCCTGTTTTTTTCTATTTTGCATGTCTCAGAGTTTTGACATTTTCCCTAGTGACGGTTGCTATGCTATTCCTCAGCACATTGGCTGGTGATCTTTGCAGTGCCTAAGGTGCTAAGGCATATTTTTTGTTCAGAATATAATTAAAAAAAAAAAAAATGAAAAAAAGAGTTTCTTGGAACGGGACCTCAGTTAGAATTTTCCCCCCAGATACGGTGTGAACTTTCTCATTGACACGCGGCAGAGTCAAAGGCGTACAAAGTTAATAATGACCAAAGACATTTTGTTCATAGTCCCCCCCACTTGCTATCATCAGGAGGGACGCAATATTAGCTAGGGCCAAGTAACCACCTGACTGATTTAAGCCCGTATCCCACTTCTGGCAGATGTCATGGAGAGTTGAAACAGGAAGGAAAAATCTTGGCATTTGCTAATAACCAGGTGTGCTGCTCCTACAGGGCTGAGGATGTGTGTGAGTATTGTCTTCCTAATAGCTTGTAAACCCAGTCTGAGATCACAAAAGTGTCTTATGGAAAGTGCGAATAAGAGAGAGAATTTATTTTTTCCTTGTCCGGTTTCACTTATCAGTGAATTTCACTTGTATGTGCAAACAGCAAGACAAAAATCTCTTTTTGCAGGTGGCCCCTTATCACTTGTCATCTGTCTTCTCTCTCAGCTCAACCTCTTTTCTGAGCACCTGAATTGCCTTGTGAAAAAAAAACCAAACAAACCCAACCATCACTGTTTGTCCTCTTTTTTCATGAACTCTGGCAGACTCAAGCCTCCAGGAGGAGTTGCCAGCAGGTAAAATTGACAGCAGGCTGTAGCTGACCGTGTGTCTGCTGCCAGGATCGGCTCCCACCTGGCCTGACACGCGTTGTCCCCCTTGTTGCACTAGCAATAAAGGCTGCACATGCTGGCAGAGTCGAAGAGAAGAGATCTTTTCTGAGTAGGCACCAAGGCTGACGTATTGAGAGATCCGTGTTTGGTTAAAGCCCAGCACCGACTTATATTCTTGAGTCAGGGTGTGTGAAAATTGATTTTTCGGAGTTGGCTGCCAAATTGGGGACAACAATGATGGGAGCGATGGAACCACAAAAACAACAACAGCAAAATTGAGCTAAGCATAAAACTTGGGGGAAGGAGGGGCGGGGGAAGGGTTTAATGCTGAAATAAGAAATGTCATAGTGCTCTACCCAAAATGAAAATTTCTGTTGCAGGCACTTGTGAGACACGCACACAAACACACCAAAAAAAAAAAAAGGCGATCACTGAGGCACTGCCATCATCCACGATTTACTCAGTAACTTAGAAGTTATCACATGTAACGCTGGCTGCAGGATGCCTCTGTGTCTGAGGAGGTCCGAACCTTTTTGTACCGTTGATAAGGCTGCTAATCTCACATGGTTATACGTGATACTGAGCATGCACAACCTCCCTGACTCATATTGTTCTACCAAAGGAGTATGCAATCCAAATTTGCTAAGGTAGCTGAAGAAGAAGCCAACAGAAATCAAAAGTAAGAATTACCACAAATTGCCTATCTAGGGCTAGTTTCCATCTAGAGAGGATGGGAAGGAAAATAATTTTTCTCTTTTGGCATTCAGTTTTTCATTTGCTGCATTTTTCCCTCTGCTGTGATTGAATTTTTTTTTCTTTATCTGTACAAGATTTATCCATATGTCTGGGGGTGGGTGACAAACTTCATTTAAAGTTAAATTCTTCAAACAGCATATAAGAATATTAATTGCTGTAGCCAGCCTGTTTCAAGTACCCAGGCTCTGATAATCAGGTCCCCTCTGTTAATATCTCCGACTGATGAATGTCTCTGCCTGATGTTTAAATATACCCTTTGGGATCTCACACGATTTAACATGCATACAAAAGCATAAAAATAATCCCAGGGAAAGTCCCATGCTGAGAAGAGGGTAGTGCATCCATGCGGGCACTTGTAGTCGCATTAGGCGTTCCGTCACAGTTTACCAGGTGCTGCTTGTACTTGTTTTCCACTATTTGCAGTGAATCTGCCCCACTATAGTCTATCATTTAAAATTGGGCCAGAGCATCATTTTTGTCATTAGGAACTGAGAAAAAAATTACACTGCTCTACATTGCATAGAAAGATGCTGAAGTAGAAGTGGTAAGAAATGCTATTCTGAGATATCATGGAATATTTCCTTAACTTCTGTACTTGATGGTTGGTTAATGCCTTTTTAATTTTTTTTTTTTAAAATAGGGTTTGTCTTATCTGTTTCTACCCATGGTTTATATTTGCAATCTGATAGAATTTGTTTAAATGGAGGTTAATTCAGACAGAAAGATTATTTTAGCAATCAAACAATGAAGTTTTTGTTGTATCTAAAAATAGAAGGATTATAACTCTATCATCTGTTCTAGAAAGCTGGCTTTTCTTATTTATTTCTATCACTATTTCGATAATAAACATCACTCCATTTCATACTTCATCTGAAATCCTCCAATATAATCTTCATTTTTCTAGACACTAAAGACATGAAAAATCAAAATCATCAACCTCCAACTGCAATCTGTGCAAAACCTGCAAACCAGTACATCTGTTTCCATTAACACAGTAGCCTTCCAAAATACATTAGAAAAAAAAAAAATCCAGTTATGACCTTGGACACCAACATATTTACTTTGAGGAGAACACTCATAGTATCTACCTAAATAACTAAAAGACAAACTTTTCCAGGGCAATATATTCCTTTGAAAGAAACATTCAAATATCTCATGAAAATTGCTTTCACACATCGTAGGCACGCTGTGGTTACAGGCCATCCTGCCCTGGAAACTGTGTGGGAAATCAATGAACAATATGATAAAATGGCTTGCTTAATTATGTATTACACTTAAATGGGAAGATCGTTTCTGCTCAGAACTCTTCCAACCATACATAGCCTGCAAATCTCTAAACTCATCAGACAAAAACTCCCCATAGGCCAAAAACATGACAAAGAGATTTAGATCAATAATGAGGAAGAAGTTTAAACCTCACCAAAGCATCTCTGTTACAACCACAGAAAATATTCCCACAATGGACTTGTTAAATCTTTGATCTTTCACTTGTCATTTTGCAGCACATATTAGATGTCATGAAGTTCACCAAATGTCCTACCTGTGAAACGAAAGCACAAGAATGAACCAGGTAGAAAATAAATCTTGGAGTAACTTTCTCCTACAAAACAGTTTAGTCACTACTATTTCTATCTCAATCATCAAAAGAGATTTACTAAAGCCTTCCAAAGCTGAATCTGAGAACTAAAACTTGTGACTTCGTTGGTTACCAAAAACCTGAATTCAATCAGAGTCTTGATTTTGTGACACATTATAATGTTTCTGCCATTGGCCATCAATATCTGTATGTTCCTCTACAAACACCCTTTCTGTTCCTTGGTACCAATCACCTTTCCTAGAGTTATGACCTGATACTTACCTAATTAAGCTAATAATTTGGTTTCAGTTCTAAATCAGCTTTAAAACCCACTACTTCACTTCTGCATTCAAACACATGCTTACTCGTCTACACTTACCAGTCTAATAAAAGTTATCTTTACTTACAGTTCCTCTACAACTAAAAAACAGTACATGTTTTTTGATATTAATAATTATTCTGAATCATTATTTTGTCCTTTTATTGCATGAACATTTTTTCAGTTAAGTAGTTCAACTGAAAATTTTTTTTAAAATCCACCTGCTGAAACTCCTAGTTTTAGACACTTAGCTGAGATCAATGCAGCTGCCAATATATTACTATTGGAGTAAGGAAGCTGGGAAGAGGGTGAGCTAGACACACCGTAGGAAGACCCAGCAGTGGTCAGATTAGGTATCTACTTGACAAGCTTTCAGTTTCTAACTCCACATTACCTAACAGAGGCTGATTGCAGGATTTCCACATACGGCGTATAGACTAAATATCAAAGGTCTCTGAACTGTGAGTGATATTTACCCACAGTATACATGTCATTAACGAGTAGGTAAGAAAAGATTGATCTAGACTCTGACTTTAAGATCTGGCGGTTTTATGTGTATAACTGGTGTTACCCCAGAAGCATTATCCTTGTAAAACACTGGGCCCTAACATTTAGAGCTACGGGCATCATGTTGATTCTGCTTTCTTGGCTAAATCATAGCAAATTGTTTCAGATTGACCCAATTGTTGTTGTTGTTATTTTGCTTATCATCATATTTTGTTTTGGATCGTATGAAGCACTGTATTATTTTCTAAGCTATTTTAAAATAACAAATGTACCAATCAAGGCTAAAACCTTAAAAGATACCTCCAACAAAATGGATGCATTCATTCACATTCGAATCGCTCATGTACCATCTGGGGTTACTTGCAATTTCAATTCTTGCCCATTTTTGCTGAGTCAGAGCAGTGATATGAAATAGAGTCACTCACTTAAAAAAGATGGGTACCTCTGCATTTGGGTCAAATGATAGCATAGCTAATACTAAAATCCTAGTCCTTTCTGGAAACTGTACGTTACTTAACAGCAACAGTAAGTCCTTGATGCTGCTACATAGGTGACCAACCTGCAGTTGGTTGGCACATGACAGTTTCAATCTCTGATCCATGTCTGCTAAACTATTTTCACAAGAGGACACATTTCTGTATCAGCAATGGAGAGAAAATAATCTCAGAATAACTGCTTTAATAAATTTCAGAAACACTGGAGAAAAACGCCTGAATGCTTATAAAAAAAAATTCCCCCCCAAAGAGGTCTCCACTCCATTTGATGCAAATTTGCGTGTTTGTAGAGTTTTCAGCAAATATAAGAGTCATCAAAATTATTTTGCTAAACTGTTCTCGGAGTCCTAGCAAACTCAGCCACTCCATCTGCTGCTTCCTTGCTCCCCAAACACCTGAACTTAGCCTATTTCTCTTTGGCTCATAATTTGCATAAACCACACAGGACTGGAGAGTGCAGGTCGGTGCCCTCAGTCCCAACTATTGCCCACTGCCCAATTAACACTTACCTGTTACATTAAAAGATTACTTCGTCTTGCTGGAAATCAGATACCTTGAACAATGCACAATTACTCCAGGCAATCGAAATATCAGATCTAAGGGTTTAATTATTTTGTTCTTTGTAAGTTTGCATTTCTTTGTTCTTTGCACTCCCCAAATTCCCCATGCATTCTGCCAGACATTTATAAAGGGAAGAAGAGAGTAGTCTAGCTCCTCCAATGATGTAGTTTTGCAGGTGTGCATATAAGAGTAGAAATAATTATAAAAATTATATAGAGGGAGAAAAAAGTACAGCAGCTATAGTTTAGAATATCTTAGAAGAAACACAAGTTAGCAAGAAAAACACCACAATTATTGCTTTTATTGCGTTAAGGAAAAAGGATGAAATTTCCTCTTCTAGCAGGTGGCAATAGCTTGTTGAATACTTAAATGGACTGGATTTAAAGATATGGCTGCACATTATTATCCTTTATCACTACCAAGTTAAAGCCTGGAAGACTTTGTTCACTAAATGAAAACCACGTTGGAAGATGCCATTTGATTTGGGAATAGGTTTATACATTCAAAATGATCCTTGGCGCTCCAGTGTTAATAAGCTGCCAGTGAAAATTTCCAGTTTAAAACACCCGTGGAAGATGGAGGGATTAAAACTTCCAAGGATGCCAATCATGTTAGCAACCCTCTTCCCTGCTCATGTCATCCACCGTAGGGAGGAGAGGCTGCAGGTTTTGTGTTTTGTGACATAGGGCTGGAATGGGGCACTCCTTAGTACATTACTTATGCAGCTGGATATTTGGCTTGTATGATTATTTTTTCCTTCAGCTAAAAATAATTTAATCACACATTAAAGCCGCGAAAATTCCATTACTTTTGCAGACGAGATTCTCCAGATTTATAACCTACTTACCTCGCACGGTTTTGTTTTGAGATTTTGAGATTGGCTTTATTTATTATACAGTCTATAAAGTAAAATTATTCTAAATCACTCCTGTGGAACCATGAAAATGAAACCTTGGATAGGCGAGAGGATTTTTATGTCTTTTAATTAGAGCTTATGTTGAAACTTCAAATGCTATGGCAAAATGATCATTGAACAGCCTTTTCTCAAGCTGACTACAAAGGACAGAGCCTCAGCTGTTTAGAGATGAGATGTCACATCTTTTGAGTAGTTTTAAATTATAATATCAATATTCAAAATCCTTAGCTCTTACTTAGCCAGCAACTTTATACAGGAAATCTGTTGCTTTATCCCCAATTTACAGCTTTGCAAGTTGAGGGGAGGTGAATATTTGACTTTCTGTACTTGCCTCCTTTCTACAGTTGATCGTGGGCAACTCAGTCATGAGGTTGTCCAGGGTTTGCTTACATACAGGTGTCAATCTAAAGCCGGAGGATGATTACAACTTGCTAAAATTAATCCTCATGCTTCAAGATTTCAGCTAGTCAGTTGTGATTCAGAAAGTTTGGTCCATCTCCTGAACAACCAGTTCACTGTATTTAGTTTTCTTTTTCTTCTTTCCTGAAGTATCAGATAATCCATTCTCTGTGTTTGCAGCCACCTGGACGTAGGTGTTACCTATTTTCCGTTCTGTTCCCTCCCTGTGGCACATGGTTTAGTCTTCTGAAGGTTGAAAAGCTTCACGTTAACTCAAATCTTTGGGGTTAAGATGTGAAACATAATGGGTTATGAAATACAAGCAACTGGATGATCTAATGATACCTTCTAGCCATAAACTCTATGAAATTATTAAACCTATGGAATTGTAGAACGTAAAATACAGTATAACATTAAGCCAATGAGAGTGTTGGAAACTAAACACCTTGAGTATTAGACCCCATATACTTGATTTCATTAAAGTCCAAGCACTAGAAATTTGCTCAGGCAATGTCATTACACAGGATAATGAAAGACAGAGGAAGAAGCTTTAGGGCCTCTTGACCAGTATCTCCCCATATTTGCTAAGTGCACCCACTAAATCTAATTTTCAAGGAATTAAATGCCTGAGAGTCAATCCAGCAAATTAAGTAAACCCTGCCACACAGACCACCTGCAATTCAGTGGGAAAGAATTATTCTTAGCACTGCTTCAATAAGCTTATGTATGCAAATTTAACTTGTCGTACAGACAGGTACCGATACTGCAGATCTCTCTCATCTGTTAGCAACTACAGAGTTTTTGGCAGAATGGGGGAAGAAATTGCTTTTTATGTCCAGGAAGTTTTAATATTTACAGCGAGTATCTAATGTAGTTTAAAGAAAATCCTTTAAAGTATATTTCCAGTTACTTCAACTAACAGTTTAGCTCCAGACATGTACTTATATATCTATATATTTATTTATTTTCTTACTACTAATTGAAAATACGCTTTCATAATAACTGTTCACATCTCCCAGGGAAGTGTGGTTTCACGGGCAGTGGAAAACTGAAATTAAACAAGCCTTGAATGTCATAAAATTGAATATTTATGGTATTTGCCCTGGTTAAGCTTGTTTTAGTCTATTCTCAATGGCAGGCTCCTCTCTCCTCTGCTAAATATCCTTACAGAGAATCTTGATATGTGTTGGTCCTGATCCCAGAAACATATTGTAGCTCTTCAATATATGAAGTAACTTGCCACCTAAATTTTCATGCATACATATTTATAAAGTTCAGAACACAAACTACAGAGTGATTGTCTTATTAATCCCTGAATTTCTGTAGCCATATATCTCATGCAGTAGCTGCAGTTTATGGCAGATGACGTACTCATCGTTCCTTGATGTGGATGACAGAACGAATGTCATGTCTACTTTCTCGTCTGGCTGTACAAGATTTTCTCCCATACAAGCAGGTGATTAGACAATCTGTACGTGGTTCTCATCCCTGGATGCAGGCTAAATGCACAACTGGACCTTTAGATGAACAGAACTAGCAAATCGTCTGCACTGAAACCAGTGACTCACAAGTAAAGCCAGGGAGAATCCTTTCTCCAAAGAGCCCACATCATAAGAAGCAAAGTTTGGACTTGAAAGATCTTTGTAGGGTCACGTAGATAAATGTCAAAGCAAAATCTAATCTCTGGACTCCCAAGCCATTGTTCTCCTTGATATACTCATTTTCCTGAAAGTTATCCTCTATGGTAGCATTCATCTTGGTCATCACACATAGGCACAAACAGGGTAAGGCTGTCCTTGCATGGGTTTGCGTGTCATGAAAATTCACACATTCAGTGTGTTGTTGTTGGTAACATCAAAGGCAGTTTGCCTCTGCAAATGCATACCTAATCAAAGCAAATATATACCTGAAATCTGAAACTCTTACAGGTGAAGTTTCTGGGACTGCAGTTCAAAGCATTTTTGAGTGAAAGGTTATTAGAAACATACTGAAAAGAATTTTTAAATATTAACTCCATGTGATGCTTAAAAAAGCATCCTATCTTTTCGCTGACTGAACATATAGAATAATTAAAGAAGATTTACATTTAGCGAGGCATGTGCATAGTGAAAATATAGGATTATTTTTAATGTGAGCAAAATTCCCAAGTTCCTTAGCATTTAAATTCATTTTTTTCCAAGTATCTTTTCTGTGTTCCACCTGTAACAATCAGTCAGCTTGCATACCTCAGAGAAAATATCCTTGATGCACCACTTCAGAAGTGATTTTGGTGAGTCCCTTTTCTGACTGTCCATTGGAAACATTGAGAAAGAGAGAGTCTGGAGAGGAAAGAAGGGCTGAACTCTGAAACTGCCCCAAGTCAGACCATGAGGGCACCTCAGAGTAAAAGAAGGTGCTCTAGTCACTATTTAAAGTGACAAATCTAGGCTTAATATTCTATTTCAATTTTGTCTTCTGCTACATAACCTTGAGGAAAATTGCTGAGACTTCTATACCCCAGCCCCTGCCTCTAGAGGGAATAAATATAGTGACGATAGTCATAAAACCTATCTTTGTTTTGAAGAAAAATACATGACAAGATGGAGCTATTTGGGCAGTATGGTAATGGAGGTCATGTAAGTAGCTTAGATGAATAATGTACTTAAACCTGTCATTCACTGAAAATCTTAGCCCCTGGGTTTGGCTTTTAGAATCCAAAATGGTTATTACTATTATTGTCTTTCATAACTTTCGATCTCTCTGTATATTCTAGCAATTTTTACTGCTTGTGAAAATTTCAACTATGAGCTTGACATTTTAGTTTGAAGTTGTGTGTTTGACAGTGACTGTTCAACAGTTCTGAACTATTTCTAGCAGCATTTTATTTGTTTTCCTGAGAAGTATGTGAGAACTATATTTGTGAGGACTGGACTAAACTGCCTGTGGATATCGAGGATATCATTAATTAAACCATTCTGAAACAGAAATGTCTTTCTGTGGTGAGCTTCATTTCCACCTAGTGCTGGCTTCACAAACAGATGCAAATAAAGGACTTGTCCTGGTAGATGCTCCATATCTGCTTCTCTTAAAGACTTTCTTATAGATGGCAAAAGTTTGAGGACTTCCTCCTACAGCCATAACTTATTTTTTCTTCTTCCTGCAATATAGTCATTCCATTTCAATGAGAGTTTGTATCTTCACATTAACTCATTAACTACACTTGTAAACTGTCAGTGAAGCAAGCAGAGCTTACAGAAACCTATTGGACACAATGTTGGCTTTTATTGGTAAAATGCAATTACAAAGGTAATTGGCTCCTATATATCTGTGTGACATTTTCTTGGCACTAGATTCTCCCATTTCTGGATCGTCTTCCCCTCTTCCACTCCTCTTCAATATGTTTTAGTATTGGAGCCAATAGCCTGGTGACCATTCAGAGGTTATACTTGGCAGGTTTAGGACACAGATGCTGGGTTGCAACATTCAAGGGTTTGCAAGAGGTTTTACACAAAGTTCTCTGAGCGGCTCAGTCTCTTGGACCATGTGGCAATTAATTACAAAATTACCTTTAAATGTAATGAGAGTTAACTTGTTGATGAGCTAACTCCGTTTTGTAGACCTTGATTTTCTTTTGGTTTATTTTTATCTGGAAAGAATTAAGTTCTCTTACTTTCAGGATTATGCTTTCCAAACATTCTGCCCAAGTTGAGCTGATGATGAATTATTTTATGTAACTTTTTTAATGGCAGAGTGCCTTGAAGACCACCCACCTAAGCCACTATGCAGTCATTGAGACATATTACCACTTCTGCACCCTACTACAAATAATCCAAAGTGTAAGAGAAAAAAACATGCCAGGTGGCTGAAGTGGGAAGTGGGGGTAGCGGAGTGATGTGATGCTGTCAATTCTTCAACAGCCAAAAACAGTAATCACAGCCCACAAAATGCAAACAAATATAGCCATGGTCTCCTCCACGATTCTTTACGAGAGCTCCCTTGCACAAGATCCATTGTAACTCAGCAGTTCCAGGATGAGTACAAGCTGGGTACTGCTCCATGTCCTACTGAGCACAGACTTTGATCCGACCACAGAAGGAAAAAAAAAAAAAAAAAAATTTCCTGCATGAAACAGGGTGGGTTTTCCTGGGGAAAGTTCTTCAGGCAGTGGACTTGACAATAAAGGATTTTTACCATGAAAGAAGTGACAGCATGATGTTGACTTCAGCTTCACTGAGATGAGTTTTTTAAAAGGCAAACTCTTCAAAATACAGATGAGAAAGCTGAGGGCCTGTAAGATGAGATCTGGTTTAGACACTGTTCTTTGCCCAAGCTCATGCAAAATGATAAAATGGGAAAATACATAGTTGGAGAACATAGACGCCTCTTTGCCACTCATTCTTTCCTCTTTATCACTCATTCTTCTTTCCTTCTTTTTAACAATGGAATATCTATAAGATTTTTCAATTGACAAAATTATTTAAAAAGGATTACTTTGGAGTGGGGGGATTGTTTACTACTGGCAGAACCAATCGCCACCTCTGTTTGGACTCTGCAGAGATACAATTTTCAGCTCTGGATCCAGTGAAGTCAGAGAGGTTTAGGGATGTCCACCACTCCTGAAACTTTTGTCTTCAGCTCTATATGAATTTATGCAGGAGCTGAAAGAATGTTTGGGGTTTTTTTTTGCCAGAATACAAACCAAGCTAAAATCTACATTCTTTGGTCCTTGTAGGTTGGCTAAAGAGAACAGAATTCTTCCATTTATACTGGTCAGAAGCCTATATATTTTTGAAAGATCCATACACAATTAGCAGAAGCAGGTGTTCAATAATCAATAAGCACATCTGAAAACTTAATCAGGATGATAATTTGGAGTGGTATTACAACTGTGCTTGAAGTAATCTCTTCGTTTTCTGCTCTACTGACCAGAAATTCTTCAGATTGTTAAGGGTTGAGTAAGTTTAGCAACAAAGAGCAAGTCCAAAAATACAGGCAAAGCCGTAAGTAGCAAGAATCAGAATAAAGAGAATTCTGACAATACTGTGCAGTCAACAACCATAGAATCATAGAATGGTTTGGGTTGGAGGGGACCTTAAAGATCACCTAGTTCCATGCCCGTGCCATGGGCAGGGACACCTTCCACTGGATCAGGGTGCTGAAAGCCCCATCCAACCTGGCCATGAACACTGCCAGGGAGGGGACATCCACAGCTTCCCTGGGCAACCTGTGCCAGGGTCTCATCACCCTCACAGTAAAGAGTTTCTTCCTACTACCTAATGTAACTCTTCCCTCTTTCAGTTTGAAGCCGTCACCCCTCATCCTATCACTACACTCCCTGATAAAGAGTCTCTCTCCATCTTTCCTGCAGGCCCTTTTGAAGTACTGGAATGCTTCTATGAGGTCTCCCTGGAAACAAATTAGTCTGACTAATGACTTTATTAAGGATGAATTTTAGTACAAACAAGTAGTCTTACAGGTAATAATTCAAATTCATATTTAGCATAGGAGACAGACCAAAAATGTGCGTGTTCACATATGTTTATGTCTATTCCCACTGTGGAAGCTTTATTTTGTTGTGGAAACAAAAACAACAGTGTGACTTCACTCTCTTCTTTGCAATTGGATATTTATGAATAGGATAACTATGGCAGCAAAACATGTCATGAGCAATCAATAAATTGTCATATATTTGTATAAAATATTCAACAGATAACTTGAAAGAGAACAAATTCATAAAGGATGTTATATCAAGTTTGCTTACACCAAGCACTGTAGGAAGTGTTAGTTCCATTGGCATCCATAGAAATCCTCACATTTGAGCAAAGATGCACGGTCTGGTTTGGGAGGATTTTGTTCCTTTTCTTTTTTTTTTTTTTTTTAAGAATAGGCAATTAGGTAAATAAATACAGTAGCAATTTCCTTTTGACAACAATAGATCCTAAACTGCCAGAAAAACTTACCTAGGAACACAATGGATTTTCCGCCACTGGAAGATATTAAATCACTTTTTCTTTTTTTACTGTAAAAGAGTTGTTTGATGCAAAAATCACTCAGAAAGAAGCTCTTTATGTTTTCCTGTGCTTATGAAAGAAGTTAGACTGTAATTTTCCTTTCTGGCCCTAGAATTTATGAATCTATAATACTTAAAGTATATTCGCAGATGATTTCTAAAAAAGAAGTGGAAATAGATTAATAATATCCGTTGTTGGCTGAATGGAATTTGTTTGCTTCATACCATTCACTGTACACTGTCTCTATATACTATAGATACATCATGTGCAAAATTTATGGAATATTTAAATGCAGGTCTAATTTAAGTGAACATAACTTTTTGATCTAAAAAATAAACAATCTAACAATAGGAAAAATTGCAATCTGTTGAGACATATTTGAGTTATTTTGCAGTAATTGGCTTGGCAGCAGCTTCAGTCACAGATTTCTGTTTCACAGATTGTCGCCAAATGAATAAAAGTTTTGCTTTGAAATATAATTAATACTGCATTCAGCTGCGAGACTTTCTCAGGTTGTCAAAGGAATTTGAAGAAGGTAGTTACAAAAAAAAAAAAAAAAAAAACCAACCAAAAACCAAACCAAAGCAACAAAAAAACCCCCAAAAAACCAGGATGAAATAGCTCAGCCAAATCCAACCATGAGCTGAAGGACAGCAGGAAAAAACACAAAGTAGACTGGAATACATGACAAAAGTCTTTCAGACATTTATTTTTTAACCAAATTAGCCATTAACAAATGCTTCAATAATGTTCCGTGAACTATACAGACACTTTCATATTGTCGTTTAAGGTAAGAGTTGATGGTGAACTATTTGGCTGTGGAGTGTATACACATTACATGAGAGAAGAGACAAGCAAAGCTTACTTTTCTGGTGCTAAAATCATAAATATTTGCTTCACATGCACATTAATTTGCACTTTAAATCTATGTATAAGTGTTTGGGGTTCAAAAAGACTGTTTTGGAAGGCTCTAACTGACCCAGAGTGCAGTGTGCAGCACCAATGGAAAAGTGGGCAATTTTGATCTCTTCACAATTAAGGGGTTATTTAGACCCCAGGTCCTCAGCCACTGTGCACTACATTTGTTTTCCCGTTTTTTCTGGAGCATGAGATTTTGGATGTGCACACAAGGCAGAGGATAAAAATCCCTGTTGGCAGTGAAGTGAAATCAGGGATTTGGTGTGTGGGGTAGAGCTGTGGTAGAGCTGGAAATGACATCCAACGGCATTGCTGGGACAGGGCCTGATGGCCCCAGATCGTCGGCCATAAGCAGGAGTGGGGAGAGAACCCTGAGGGCTGGTAAGGACTATTATTGCCCTTGGAGCCCTGACACAACTCATTCTTCCTCTAACGACCACCTGCATGACTACTGAAAGATAGTGTCCTGGCATTTTAGAAGCCAAAGTCCTATGGCCAGCTAAGCACCATGTCTACCCAGCATGGTATGTAAAACTTCCTTGATACTTACCTGCGTGTTTTATCCATTAAAAGTTTAAAACATATCACTAATGGCTTTGCAGTGAACTCCTTTACCTATTAAAAAAAAAAAAAAAAAGAGTAACAGCATTCCCTAATAAACTTTAGTGACTGTGAACGGTTCAAACCAACACAAGTTGTATAAAGTACGACAGACAAACAATGCTTCCTAGGATATTCTTGTGCTGTAGCACCCACTTTGCTGTTTCATGGTGAGGGCCATTCCTGAGCTACTATTGGAAGGCAGCTCTGGTTGTTATTGCTGCTTACCCCTCGTTTAGTTTTCGTTAGGGCAGTCCACATCTGAACTAGTCATGCTGCATTTCCATCATCACCAGTGAAGAAACTTCAGGTTTCAGCTTATCCTATGATATATCAGATGGACTATCCTTTCTGATCAGCAAAAAGAGATGGCTATTTCATACCTTTAGATATATAAGGTTGCTAAGAAGAAAAATGCCATTGGGTGTGATTACATCTTTTTGCATGAGCATAATAAGCAAGTGCAACCGTTGATGACAGAATGGGATTTCCCATAGTAAGTTATAACTAAATATACTAAAAATCGAAAATGAGTTTATTTTTCTTCAGGATCCAAAAAGTCAAAATCCTCTTTGCTTTGCCTGGACTTCATCTGGGCAAATTGAGCACACAAACATCTGCAAGAACTACCTCATTGCTTCGGTCTTTAACTGACTGGTGTGACATTCGGGTGAGCTTTCTTTTATCCCAAGTGGCTGTGGGGGGCAGAAGTGTTTCAGATACCCGCACAGGAGGATATTTGATAGTCGCTGGGTACTTTATTGGCCCGCTTGGATAGTTTTTTCTTAAAGATTGGAGTAAAACCTTTGAATATTTTTTGCTTCATTTTCAGGCAGCTTCCATTTATCTAGTTCAGGTCATCCAATGGGGGAGACAGAATAATTGTGCCTGTAACATGGTATAGCTACACTTACAGATCACTGGGAGCGATCATTGTCAGAGATGATTTGCAGTGGATTCCACGTATTAGCTAGATTTCTTTTCTGTTCAGATTCATGGTTTGGCTTCGCGGACGAAGGTTTGGGAAGGGCTTTAAACGTGAGTACACCCTTCAAGCCTGCGCGGTGGATTTTTTAGGTGAGGCGCAGCGTGCGCGAGACTGGCCCCACCCTTTACACCTGAGGTTCATCTGCCAGGGCCTAGCGAGCTTGGACGGTGACAGCGAAGTCCTCAGGTCGTAGGTTTGGTTAGAGTATCCTTCTCTTAGATGGATGGCCTTACAGGGCTAAACGAGCTCCATCTGCCCGGGTTTGGAGTTAGAGTTGTCCTTCTCCTAGGATGGTTGCCCGAAGGCTAGTGAGCCCATCCTGCCCGTGGACACACTTTGTCTGACCCTTCAGTTGAGACCTGTCAGGCTTGGGAGACCCTACCGGAGGCATATGCCACCACCAGCATAGCTCTCAACTTCGCAAGGGCACGCAAGCTCTTTCCCCACGGCAAGGGGGTGCCCGTGAAAGAGTCTGTTCAGATAATTATCAGTGAATTAGTTGCACATGTTGTTTGTCCAGGAGAGTTTCGGGAGGGCAAGAGTGTAACCGTAGCTTGTGTGCTTCAAGCTAGCTTCACAGAGGGGTGAGGATTAGCAAGATTCTGGTACTGAGACAGGTTGATGTATGAAATGAAGCTGTTTGCAAAGGATACTGTGAAAGAGCAGAGAGAAGGGGGAGATTGAAGATGTGGCTTAGTGTATATCCTAAATCTGGCTGGAAGATGGGCTTTGAACAAGCTGTTATTTTCCACATGGGAGTAGCACTGCTACAGTAAAATGCCAGATTTCATCCATCATAATGTCATGGCTCATATTAAAATGTCTTGAGGGACCTGAGGGAGGGATGGGCAAAAGACATCAAATCAATTTTCAGGCAATTGCTACGGTTTTCAGAACCTAAGCCCTTTGCGATGGTGTTATGGTTGCACAAAGGGAGGCTATAAATAAGGTCCATATATCAAGAGAGGAAGTAATTTAGAAAAAGGCAGTTGATTTGACTTTTGCATGAGGCTGAACATATGGTGAAATACAACCAGGTTATCATTCTATATATTCCTCATAGAGATAAGCACCAAATCTATTCTTATGAGAAATTAGCAAATCAGTGCAGTCCTAGAAGTGACAGCTCTCGATCAGGGTACCTATTGTTTATCAAAAAAAAAATCCCAACAAAAACAAAACAAAACAAAACAAAAATTTATAAGGTTACTTACATTTGTTTAAATTAGCATTTAGTTATGAGATATGCAAGTTGAACACCATTATATAGCTAGTTACTTCTGGAAGCTTGAACATCCAACTTTCTGTAGAAATGAGACTTTTATTGCAACATGCTTTTAAAAATAGAAAATGGGAAATTTGCCCCAGGATAGTCCTGCACTAAAAGCAAGTAGACTTTTAAAGCTTAATAGTCTTCATAAACAGGCATAAATAGATTTATTATGAGCTTCTCAAGGCAACAAATAGTATGCAATACCACACCATGCATGGGGCAATGTTCGTACAAGATCACCAAGCAGGTATCTTAGAAGCAAATTGATCTACCTAATGGCTTAATATTTCTGGGTACTGCATCCACTTAGGAACTCCTCTGTTTCCAGGTCTTCCTCCTGGAAAAGAACCAGCATATATGAAGGTCTATTTAAGGCATCTGGGTGCCTTTATGTTCCATCTGGAAACAGAAGGATTCAGGCAGATGCTTGTTAAGGGTCTTAGAAAAAAAAAACCCTGTTTCTCAGGTATGTGCCTGTGGATATTCACCTCCTTTGTGAGCCATGCAGAAGGAAGTGAAAAGAAATACATCCATGAAAGCAGGTCTACAAAAGTTTTTTTGTCTTAAATGGTCACTGTGGTAGACATTATTGACCTGCAATGATCACTTAAGAAAGAATTTTTCTTGTTAATATCCAGTTTTAATCTTAGGCAAGCAAACATCAAGATTTGCTACCCAGCAGATGTTTGTATCTTGTATAAAATTAGCAGCTGGCCTCAATCCTAGCCAAAGTGGACATATGGCTGAATAAAAAAAACTACAATACTTAACACTAATTGACATACTTGTTGGCACTAGAGCTGGGTGAATAATTCAGGTTTTTTTCTCTTTGGTAGCCAAACCACACAAAGAAGTAGAGAAATTTGGTACAGTAAAATGTTTCATCAAAAAGAAAAAAAAAAAAATGCAATTTCTGTTCTATTCAAGTGTTTCATCAATACAAACATATGAATTTCTTTTTTTCTTTCCAAGATTAGTTGATGTTATTACTTGATCTTTTTTCTTTCAGTGTAGATGATTTGTTTAAGTACAAGATACTGTTCCAAAATATGAAGTCAGTTAGTTCTGCTGAAAGCAATAACATTCATTTTTAAACACTGATATAAAATACTATGACATTCTCAAAGGACTTCCCTGATTTTTCATTTTCTTCTTGGCTGAAAATAATTACTGATTTTGTCTCAGTTTCCAGAGATTTTGTATTCTTCCATTAAAGCTTTATATTTCAGTAAATTTACTGTTCATTGGAGGGGGAAAAAAAAAAAAAAAAAAAGATTGGCCAGTTCTTATTTTTAGTCCCAGCACGGACCTTTGTACATGAAGACCAAAGCAAATTCAGGTCTAATCTCTATGTGTGGGGCAGCTACATCTGTTGTCCATTGGAGATTTCATGCCTTCGGCTTTATTTGTCATACTAACAGCTTGAATGTGTAAATTAGTTTGATGGTTTGCTTTTTCTTTCAGCATAGATCTCATAATGATATCTATAAATGGTTCTAGAATAAAGTATCTGTCCTTTCTGTCATGGCCTTTTGGACAATGTCCATTCTGAAGCTGCGCTTGCTGTCGTCAATAATGATTTCCTTAAAACAAAGAAAGCAGCTGTATGGAGGTTAAAATGTCTTTTGGAGTATAAATTATTTCTGAGAAAGAAACATTTCTAGATTTGGGTAAGCAGATTTCTTTATTTTGGTTAGTGGTACAAAAGAGTGAAAAAAACCTTCAACCCTGTCTGTAGTATGTATGCTTATATCTCCAGAAACATTGGTCTAATGAAAACCTAGCTTAGCCCACAAACAGCAGAAAAGGTAGATTGTACTTTATGGACTACAACCTACTGTACACAGCCAGTGTAGTTAATCTGCCTGACATAAATCCTTACACCTTCAGGAAGCATTAGACCAAGTGCACTCTTGCGATGCCCTGTACGCACAGGCAATTATTTGTTTACAACTGAACTCCTCTAAGGTTTGAATTATGGACAAAAACATCTAGTGATAGCAACCCATACCTGGCCACCATCTCTCTCATGATGTCCTCACCTCTGTGTTATCCCATGAGCAGAACTAATCCTAGTCCATGACAAATAATGAAGTCCACAGTGTTCAGGGAAGATGATGAGCCACAGGTACAGCATAGACCAAAAATTTTTGTTACAGGAATGTGCCCAGACTGCAGTCTCCTCATACAAGCTTCTTAAGATGGAAGAAACACAGAGCCAGGAAGCCAGAAAACATTGTGGACTATGCACTGCTAAATTTAACAGTTCCATTTATCTGCACAAAGTCACCAGCAGTAGGATCAGTAGCTCTGGTACAGGGAAGGATGCCTTTATTGTAACAGGAAATGCTGTGGTGTTGTCCACAGCATCCCTGCCTTCATTTGAGCAATGAATGGGTGCCATTATCTGCCCATCTACTTCCAAACAGAAAGTCAGGTAGGGCAGGTTGACTCAGTTTTATCTTTAAGAAAAACATTAATTTAGACCTGGTTACAGGCAAACATTTATTTTAACATAACGAAGAAATTCAGGTGGGGTGGTGGTAAGGAGGGTTAGTTTTTTTGTTGTTTGTTTGAGTTGGGGGGTTTGTTTGTTTATTTGTTTTCTGTCAAGTGTGAACATACAAGATACTCTGGAGGAAGCCAGAGATTTTTTTCTTTTCTTATTGTTCTCTGACCTTGGGCTGGTAACTTAATGTTTCTCTCAGTGCATCTGCACTCTACATTTGTTAATGGTGTTTATGTAGAGAGTAGCTCTGTGATACTTGTCAATGAAAAGTTTGCAACTCCAGGTGAGACATCATATGGTAAAACTGTGCAAAAGCCAACAGTGTTCCGTGGCTTTCTACTTGCTATGGACAAAAAGAATATTTCATCTTACTGCAGTGAAGGATTAATTAGTTTGGTTAGCTCTGCAGTAGAACTTGGTTTCAGGAGATAGCTACCTGCACTGATAGTTTGCTTTGGCAATTAAGTTCTTTTCTAAGGCTAATTTGTATATTTTCTCCTCCTAGAATCCTTCCCTGATTTCACACCATTAATAGAAGTAACGCTGTTGATTGCCTATGTCTTATTTAACAAAATGCATTAACGGAAGTTTCTTTGTAAGCCTGTTAGTATAGTATTAAATGCAATTCAGTTACTTGAACACAAGTGCCTGCTGGCTTTCAGTTACCATTCCAAAAGGTCACAGATCTCCCTTAGGTCCTGCACCATCTTTTTCAGTTCTGTACAGATGTCGTGGATACCCCCAGGCATCTCAAATGGCACCAGATGTCTATTCATAGGTAAGTGAATGTATCTCTAAGGACTGGATGCAGTTCCAGGTTCAGATAAGGTGTCTAGTATGTAGTGTTCACAAGTGAATTAGGTTTCTAACCTCCCATTTTTGTCTACAGACCCTATAAATCTCTTCAGCTCATCAAATGCAGGATTCTGCTATGGGGTCCAGCTGAATAGCTCTCATCTCCATTGAGCTCGATTTAGTCGGACACATAAGCATCTACTATTTTGTGAGATGCTTGAGTGCATTTAGGACATCTTCATGGTGCTTACGTATAAGACATACAGGGACCTGTGCCTCCTGGAGCTGCAGCTCCAGGTACCCAGGTGGAATGCTCTGTGGTATCTCGACTGGCAGTACATATCTAAGTATGGACAACTGATTCAAAACCTTCTGACTCTACTGGAAAAGGACTTGATTTAGTTGCTAAAATGGGTATCTACTGCCACGTAACATGGCAATCCCTTGAGATCTGTAGGGCTGGCAGTTGTGACACAGACCTCAAGAAGACACAGGCCCCTCTTTAGCAGGAGACGGATGTCAAGATGACCTGTGATACCTACAATGTCATTAGATGTATGTCAGACAGCTGAATCAAGCCCTGTGCCCCTGCAGAACCAAAACTAATTGTCAAAATCTGGAGCTGAATCCCACCCAAAATATGGTGATCACCTGACTTGGACTCACAATGAACCAATAAAGCATTTCAGTGTGCCGGTCAGAGACATAAAATAGCCTTTTAGGCAGGTGTTTATACACACATGCTTAAAAGTCAGCATCTGCTTAAATGATTTGCTGATTCAGGCCTTGAAGTGCTCGGCCACACTTTCCCTCTGCAAAGTTCAGATTAGAAAAACATGTGATTTTCTTTCTTTTTTTTTCTTTCTTTTTTCTTTTTTTCTTTTTCCCAAGGCAAGAAATAATTTCTCACCTTTTTAAGTGCCACTTGGTTGTGGATACTGTAAAAATTGTTACATCTTGTGGAAGTGCCAATTAGAGACAATAATTACTTGACTTCTCTACTTTAGTATTAAAATGCCTAAACTCCTTGTCCTTGACAGCTGGAATATTTATTTCTATGTTTATCTGATTTAGGAAATACATTTTTTTCAATGGAACTTGATTTAATGATCAACAAGAAGATTGCCTAGATTGTAGAATTCCCCTCTTTTTAAAACTAATATTCCTAATGTCTTTATTTCCTTTATTAATTTTAGGAATTCCTTCCAGGGTAATTTATATGGTCACTTTGTATCATTTAAAATAATTAATATTAACTGTAATTGTAACATAGATTTATGCAGGATGTACTCCTAAATCAAGTATATTCTAAAATTATATAGGATTTTCCCATCCCAAGCAGTATTTTCAAGGAAAATTAAACCAGTCTGTACTAATGAAATCTAATTTACTTGAACTATATGTGTATAAATTAAATGAAGTGCAAAGCAGAATTATACTCTTTTATACAACTCTGACTGAGCTTTCTGCTGTTAAGGATGAGAATGTAGAAAAACTCCATAACAACTAATGCATTTTGACATATTTCTGCATTTTAGCAGATTCCCCTATGATCTTACAAATCATGAAGGTATTTCTAGAATGCTTTTATGAGCTTTTAATAATTCTCATGTGTAAAATAAAAGTTCTGTTTTAACTGCACATTAGGTACTTTCACTGGAAAATTCTTCCAACCAAATTCTACTTTTTTTTTTTTTTTTAACTAGCACAGAATATTTTAGGGTTTTCTTTTTTTTAGAAATATTCTTCACTTCTGTCTAAAAAAGTGTACGCATAGGTGGGTGTTGATTAATTGTGCTAAAAACACTTTGTGTAGGATCTTATGCTAATTACCCTTTATCCCCTAACCTGTGTCAGTTTTAACAATCTAAATTAGCATTTCCTCTTAGGACTAGAGGAATGTGAGAATTGTGAAATTGGCTCAGTAAGTTGAATTAATGCTGCGAAAATCGAGTTGTTCTGTCTTTCCATATTAACATCTGCTTCTTGTACGAAATGTGATGTTCTAATCTAAGTGATGGAGACATTACCCCACCCCTTGGAGAAAAAGAAAAAAAAAAAAAAGACAAAAAGAAAGAGGAAGAAAAGATGGGGTGAGGAAAGAGAAATAAAAATCCTGCTACATTGTAAAAAAGTGTAATTGGTGACAATTGTTATCGGCAGTTTCAGGTAATCATGTCTGGAATAATGGATTTTTGACATGCAAGTTTTGAAAATTGGTTGCATTATTGTTGATGCAAATAGTTTAGCTTCTTCCCTATTACTGCTGTAGTAAAATGGAACACAATCTTATAGGCAGTGGGTGATACAGAGAGCACATTGCTCAGATAAAATCCTGATTACAAAGTGTTCCATTTGGTTTATTTTATAATCTAATAGGAACATAAGTCCTTCTGGGTTCATTACATTATTAAAATAAAACCCCATGTTTCTGAAGAGAATAGGAAGTTTTTATTATTGTTTCTTCTCCGAAAATAATGTGAGGATTGCTCAGATTTTAGGTCTTGGACATTGAGTTGATAAACAGCATTAATCAAAGGCAGTGAGAAGAAATTCATGTTTTCAAAATATTATGATCTCCACCAGTCTTGTGGACTGCCCATTGTTTCTCATTATTATCATAATCAGTAGTGCCTAAAATCTTTCTGGACTGCCAGGGTGTCATCTGTGTAAGAAGCAGCATCCAGGCAGCAGTGACTTGCTCCAGTTGAGTGCAAGTCAAACTGCAACGTCCTACAGGCTGTACTTACTGTTCCTGGAGGAACAAGTCCGCAATTCAAAATACCTAAATCAGATGATTTCTTCGGGTTTTAACTTTGTTCTCCACATTCAGACACTCCGAAATTAAAAAAAAAAAAAAAATTAAAAACCCCAAAAATGCAACAACTCCATGACAACAAGAACTGGAAAGGCATTGTGGGTATTAGAATGCAAAGGAGAGAGGCATAAACCACACCGGGTGACTGATGCCGTGTTAACTTAAACTTAATAGGCCAATGATGCTCATGGCTGGCTGGGCAAAGCCTGCTCGTACAGGGCTCCAAAACCCTGTGTGCTCTGGCTAGGCAGGATGATATGGGAGCACCAGAAAGTCTCAGAGCTTGCTTCCAGCTCACAGCTATTTCATAACGATGTCGACGGCCTGAGGTCTTGAGGCAAGTGGAAAGTTGGAGAGAGCTGGTTCAAGCCCTCAATTCTCATCCTTCAGCACTTGGCAGGAAGGGAAGAGAGGAAAGAGTTTTCCATTTCTATCTTCCTTACTGCTTTTGCTCAAACGTGTAAGAAAGATAGAAATAATGAGTTTGGCCCCTAGTCATCACTTCATTAAAATAAAAATCCTTCCTGACAGCCCAAATGTGATCTTTAAAATCTTATTACTTGTCAGAACACACTTTTGTCCTGTTTCTAGCCAAGAACATTTTAAATTATTTCTTTTTATTTTATTTTTTCATCCCTCCAGCATTGCTATACACAACACTTCAGATTCTTCAGCCCTTCATTTTCCAAGAAACCAGTTTGAATTGAATTTCCATATCTTAAAGGCACTCCTGACAAAACAGATTACACACAAAAAAATACAGAAGCCTGCATGGTTACCCCAGTTATGGTAGTTACATTCATGTTTCTTTGTAAACTACCACAAAGAGATCCACAAAAAAGTTTTGGAAGTTCTGGCTGAGTGAAAATGATGCATAATGACCCAGAGACAGCATCAGTAGCTCTAATCCAGTAGCAGATACTTATATATGTACCTCTGGCTGAGTTACAAGTCTCTTTTGTGGTTGAACTCAATGATCTTAAAGGTCTCTTCCAAACTAAGTGATTCTCTGACTCTACGCTTTAGTCTGCTGCACAGCTCACACCAAATTTTGGTCGCCTAAGCATCCAGGCTTACGCACCGTGATTTGCTAGTTTCTTGTCTAACTACAAATTAGTTGTTCACTAAACATTCTCTTTATATTTTCTTCTATCATTGCTTGAACATCTGTAATAAGAGTGTTGCTATAACCCAACAATCAGGTACTGATAGTCAAAAATCAATTCTTTAACAGTCTGTGAATTTTCCCTGTTTTCTTCCATTTTCTCTTAAAGAACGATAAAAGTGATAAATTGCAGCTTAATTTGTCACCAGGAGGGATTTCTTCCCAACACCCTGACATGCTCAACGGTATCACGTGCTATTCCCGCTTTTGCGAGCCGGCACAAGTAGGACACAGGAACAACCACAAAACCATGTATGAAGTGCAAAGCGTAATTTATTTTGGTTACCTCACCAACCAGGGGATCCCCAAAGCAGCACCCGGGCAGAGGCACACAAGCAGGGACGTAGACACTGTGGAGCTCGGGCCGCGCTTGAGGATCACTGAACCTGCTGGTTTTGCCAGGGATTCACATAGTTTGCCATCGTTCTTTGATGGTTCCCACAGCAGGGCAGGAATGTCGAACATGTTCGATAGGGTGCTTCTAAGGCTATCTAGGCCTATGTTATCTAAACACAGATGTTCTCCTTGTCAAACACACAACACTAAACAACAATTAGCATGATATATGAGGTTTTTTACACCCCAGCTGCAAGTCACTTGAGCGTGTTTACAATCCTCACCAATCTTCCATTATTTTCCTACACCGTTCTATGATCAAAGACAAAACTTTTCCCACACTAACAGGCAAGTTACTCCATTCAAACCACTTTCTTATGTTGCTAGAGATCACAATCCACACTGATTAGTCACTGGGCCTGAGCATCGATTGGCATCAGATTGATAAGTATAGGCTAGTATCAGCTTTGCTAGTTCATCTGTTTGCTCCTTGTGAATTCATGTAGTCCCACTCTGGGCAATTACACGCTCCTGAAACCATCTGTGACCAGTATCTCTTAGGACTGGGGTATTTAATCAATTGTGTTCAGAGCTGCAACAAGAAGGTGGTTCTGGCAGTGTCATATTGTATGTGCTTCAGTGCTGAACCTTTTTGGCAAACTTGATTTTTATTAAATATATCTGATTTATGTTCTGCAGTCTCTTGGGGTGAAAAGGCAAATTAATTTAATAATAGATTCACTTTCTACCAACATCTGTTTGCAATCTGGCCAGTCTGTTATAAATATCACTTCCTTCTGTATCAAAATGAAGTTTTGTATTACTTATACTGAGTTCTAGAGAAGATTCCAGAGTTCTTTCTCTTGGGAATAATTTTTAGTTTAGTCTAGTTTAGTTTCTAAAGTTAAATAATATCACTTTTGGACCTTAAAAAAACAAACAAGCAAACAAAAAAAACCAACAAGATGGTAGCATACGGAATGGTATTATTTTGTTGCAAAAGTCTACAGAAACAAGGAAGAAAAGAGTCCAAAAAATACACTTTTTTCCCCCCTCTTCTCTTGGAAACCAGTGGAAACCAGCTAGTCCAAATAATCTAATTGTTTGGTTCTTTTCTTCTTTTCATCACGGTAATGTTCAAGAACAACTGCTGTTCGTAGTAGTAGTCAAGTGGTAGAACTAGTCCAAACAGAAAAGCTGAAGAAACAACAACTTCAGTACTTTCAGATGTTGGGCACCATCACTAAGCAAATCAGATCATCTTGTGAATTTCTGCAATGCTGGTGAAGAACACGTGCTCATAAACTTTGTCAGATTGGGGTCAGAGCCCTCAGATCTTTGAAGTGCCAAGGCCAGAAGAAGCATCCCAGAATGGAGTAGAAGGAGGTACGGCTGTGGAGGATATTAAAATCTAGGAAAGGCACTTTGATTCTTAGCGAGATTTTTTTTTGGTGGTGGAGATCCTACCTCCAGTCCAAATACCTGAAGTGGTATCTCTGAGCCTTCCCTTAATTAGTTAATAAATTTATCCGTTGGGTGCTGTTTGCACTTCTGTCTTCCTGTCGATGGGGAAACTGTATAATGTGTCATTTAATGGGACTGTTATTTTAGAAAAGTTGTTCCATCCTTTATGCCAAAGACCCTACACCCCAAGCAGAGAGTAATGAGGTGCATAATTGTGGGTCAGTTCATTCTACAGACTCATTCCATGCCTCCTTCTTTCCTCTTGCCTGTATAAAAGCGTTCACTTGTACATGAGAGGTGACGTTATTACCTTCACTCACAGTTACAACAGTCTGCAGCTGCAGGGAATGAGGCCTGAGGAGCTGGACCCAAACACCAGTTCTGTGGGTCACTGGAGGGGAGAGAACATTCAACGCAACCTGAGGTCTTTATGGTCATTTGGCAATAATTGCCATGTTCTTTATCATTTCCAAGGCAAAAAAGGAATTACTACTGAGGTTCAGCCCGCGATTTCCACAGCAGGTAAGTTTTCACATCAGGGACGGTGAATGGCTTTGGCTTCCTAGTTTC
Source organism: Bucorvus abyssinicus (assembly GCA_009769605.1). Lineage (NCBI taxonomy): Eukaryota > Metazoa > Chordata > Aves > Bucerotiformes > Bucorvidae > Bucorvus > Bucorvus abyssinicus. The sequence goes on from CM020025.1 coordinate 5,583,153, forward strand.
ATGGCTCTTTGCCCTCTCTGCAAATTCCCTGTATCTGATTTCTCTATTCTCTTCATAGACTTTACTCTTCTTCTCATCTCCATCCTCTAATATTTCCCTCATTTTTTTTTCCTCCAGTATGAAATTCTTGCACCAGCCATTCTTTTCCAGGGCCTGTGGAAGACTCATTACCAGAGAATGTGACAGTTGCTTCTGATTCCCTTCAGAGTTGAAGACTCCACCTATTTTTTTTCAGTACTACCTTCCAGCCTTATAAAGCATGTATTTGAATTTGAAATTTCTCATTAACTTTTCTCAGGAAAGTTCTTTTCTACTCCCTACATGCTCATATAGCATCACTGGCTTTAAGGGGATGTTACAAAGTACTACAACAATCTTAGTAAGAGCCTTACAGGTTTTGGTGAGATTAAGATGAGTCCTTAGAGTTACACCATCTCACACCTTTCCTTTTTCTTCCATTGCATCTCTTACTTACACAGTTTTCTCCCTCTGTGCAAACTGGTACAATGTTTTCCTGCAAATGTGCTTCTTTCCTGATATAATTTCTGGCGTTCCTTTACCTTTCCTCGTCTCGACTATTGTGCTCAGTGCTTATGTGTGCCCATCTGGAGAGCTGGTCAGGAAGCACAGGCCAAAGTGCCAGAGGTAAAACATCAACCCTGCCAGTTCTCATTGGCATGAAAGATTCGCACCACCCTCTTCCATGTCTCATGAAGTCCAGTCAAAATCAAGACCTGAACAAGGATCTCAGACTAAACTCAGACTAAAAAGAAGCGAAGTTAATGTGATGATGCACATCAAAGAATATGACTTCTTGACTCATCTGTCACCATCCAAATAATTTGTTTCAGGTTGTTACCATTGTCTACTATTTAAAATCCTTCCGAAATCCTGGATGCTCTGTTGCCTTGGCAGCAAAACCTATTATCCCAACATGTAGCTGGCTACTCAACTGCATGCATCTTACCAACTTCTGACTGAATTCAGAATGTGCCATCAAAAATAATGAAATCCCATGATCTGAGGAAACAAAACAGAACAAAACTCTCCAGTTCACTGCAAGGAAAAGAGGAAGGTTACCTGGTCATGGTAACTCAAACTTCAATGTGGTTCTTTCCTTGTGTCTGTATTCAGGGTTTGATTGGACTCTGTGCAAAGTTCTTACCAAGACAAACATTAGAAGAGCTTGTGTCATGACTGCTTCTCATGATATTTTATTGCTAAAATAATTCAGCATGACCTGGACAGGTGGAAAGTTGGGCAGAAAGGAACCAAATCAAGTTCAGTGAGGGTAAATGTAGGGTCCTGCACCCGGGGAGAAATAACCCTATGCACCAGTCAGTACAGGTTAGGGGGTGACCTGCTGGAAAGCAGCTCTAGGGAGATGAACCCGGGAGTCCTGGTGGACAAGAGGTTGACCATGAGACAGAAACATGCCCTTGTGGCCAAGAAGGACAATACTATCCTGGAATGTGTTAAGAGTGTGACCAGCAGGTTGAGAGAGGTTCTCCTCCCCCTCTACTCTGCCCTAGTGAGGCCATATCTGGAGTACTGTGTCCAGTTCTGGGCTTCCCAGTTCGAGAGAGACAGGGAACTACTGGAAAGAGTCCAGCAGACAGCTACAAAGATGATGGGGGGACTGGAGCATCTCTCTTATGAGAAAAGGCTGAGAGACCTGGGTCTGTTTAGCCTGGATGAGAGAAGACTGAGAGGGGATCTGATCAATGCTTATCAATATCTAAAGGGTGGGTGTCAGGAGGATGGGGCCAGACTCTTCCCAGTGGTGCCCAGTGACAGGACAAGGGGCATCAAAGGACAAACAGGAACACAGAACGTTCCATCCGAACATTCAAAAAAACTTTTTCAATTTAAGGGTGGCAGAGCCCCAGAACAGGCTGCCCAGAGAGGCTGTGGAGTCTCCTTCTCTGAAGAGATTCCAAACCCGCCTGGAAGGACCCTGTGCAATCTGCTCTGTGTGACCCTGCTCTAGCAGGGTGGTTGGACTAGATGATCTCCAGAGGTCCCTTCCAACCCCTAACTTCCTGTGATTCTCTAAAAGTTTAACTTTGAATCCTCTGGCTCAAGGTAAGCACCTTGATGATTCCTCATGGCTAATCATTCCTCAAGGCAAGACTGCACTTTCCAAGCTTTTTTCACCTAACAGATCGGGGGAAATTGAGGTCAAGAGCGTCTGTATGTGCAAGATCCTGGCTGTAAGGAAATAATGTTAATTGCTCAATTGCTGAGAAGTTTATCTCTTGACAAGTGTTATCCTGAGTTTCTCTGGCAAATGGTAAGATAGTGGTTAAAGAGTCAGAAATACAGGGATCTCCACAATCCCACCTACCACCTGCAGCCCATCTGCTTAGCGACAGTGGGCACAGTGAATTAAATGTTTAAAGTTGTATTTAACACACAGCTGAACAAAAGCAAACTCGTAGTCCTAACATACTAGTCCCAAAACTCCAATTTTATTTAGGGCTGACTTCACAGCCTTGAAGAATGGTTTGTCTCTATGTGACCCTGCCCATGACAATGCAACATGCTGCTGATTAGCAGCACAGCACCGGAATAACTTTGCTAAATGTATAAAAGTTTAGGATTTCTCCTGTGAAACTTTCTTCCCCATAAGATAATAAGACCCCAGTGTGCTAGTTTTGGCTGGACGTTGCTGTAGTTCAATAACTCTTTGACTTTGTTTCCCTTCTACAGTTTTTTCCAGCCCTTTCAGGCCACAATACCATAAGTTGCCACCTGGCCATCTGAAGCCATTTGGATGAGTGTGACCTGAGAGCGCAAACGTTTTGAAGTAGATGGAGATGAATTATATGGAATTATGAAGAGGCAGATGAGAAACTAATGGAAAGTCCATAGACCCAGGTTTGACCTCTGTTCTGCCAAAAAAACCCCACCCTGTTGTATGATCTTGGACAAATCTATTTAAGTCTTTATTCTTTCTTTGTTGACTTCATCAGCTTTGTCCTTTCAAATGCAATGCTCCCTGGGACAAGGATTGTTTCTTCTTCTGTCTGTACAGTGACTAACAGTTTCGGCCTTGGTGGAAATCTTCAAGTGGAATTGCAAGAATAGTAATTATGGAGTCTTTGTATCGAGTGTCACAAGCCCTTAATGAGTTAATAGAAAAGTGTCAGTATTAATATTGAATGAAGGACAACAGATATAGCCAAGAGGTGTGGGGGGGGGAAACAACTTCGGTGCTCGAAAAATCCGTAATAGAGGAAGAGTTTCTTGTGGAGTCTGTTTTATTTAGACCATGAGACTTTTGTTCAAATTACAATCGACATTCAAACACTTCTTATTAGGAACTCTAAAATTCTGAAGGAAGCTTTTCTTTCCTTTTTTTTTTTTTCTGTTGAAACTTACAAGAAAGAGATAAAGGTTCTTGCTTTCTTATTGCCCGGAGAGAGACTCTTCTACCAGCAAGTGAAACTTTCACTAAATATAAGGGTTTATTTTTTCTATCAAATTCTTTTGGCCATACCCATTGTTCATAAACATTTTCCAGTTTCCTCAACATCCTTCCCTTTTTCTAAAAAGCCGCAGTTTCTCGGAGTGGAAGCTAACACTGCAGCCCTGAGCAGTGCACTGTACCAAATGCATTGTACTGAATATCCGTGTGTATTTGAGAACGTTGAAAATGATAGAACATGAGTTTGTACTGCTGGAAAGAAAAGCATACAATTGTGCAATTCTGTTGATATAGAACTGTTCTTTGGGTTCACAGGCTAAGCCTCATGATGGGGAATGAATGTGTTTACATATCTTAATTTCTTTGAAGCAGAATGTTTACCATTTTAGTTCCTCACTGTGAATAGAGAGCAGGGCTTACATGGTCATTGAAAGCAACAAAGGATTTCAATGATTTTGTAGTGTAATTTCCCCGAGCTTTCAGGATAGTGCAGCAGTAGGAAAACAGCACATCCAATGAGCTGCTTTTTGTGAGAAAGCTGGAGTTAGGAAGACGTGATCTAACAGAAGGGTCCTGCAAATGCTTATGCTTGTAAGTAGTTCTAACACTTTCATGGTTCAGGGCCATAAGCACATAAGCATGAAGTGTTTGAAAAGTCCAATTCACTTCAGTTGGACCACTTGTATGTTTAAATTGGACACATGCTGGGCTGGAGTGCCCAATCTGATACAGCAGAAAATGAGGAATGAATTAGATTGTCATGAAGAGAAGCAGTTTCCAGGACAAAGGGATTAGACTGCAGGACATTCCTGCTTTGTGGGTAAAAACTAACCCGCAACATTTGTCTTTAAAAGTTTCAGAACAGGTAATATTTTCAGCAGCAAATGATGTGAGCATCAGTTGATTATAATTTTAAAATACTGAGAAAGAATAGGATAATGCCCTCTTAGCTGAATGATCCCCCTGACATTCAAATGATTGCGAACAGGCCATGGATACCTCTGCTGAACGTATCCTGCTTCGCTCAACATTCTCTGCCCCTCTCTGGTACCCTTCTGCTCACCTGAGAATATCACACCAGGCATACTTTTGGAGAGCCACTTCTGAAGCTGCATGCATGCCATTTACACACCTGAGTGAATATCTGATGCTACTACATCTGCCATCTGGTCTATCTGGTGATATTTGTCACATTTCAGAATAAAGCGGGGAAACACTTGCAGCACCAGCCTGGAAGAGTAAAAGAGATGCTTGGGCATTCAGTGCTGCCTGGTCCAGGAGGTACCTAAATAAAGTGGTGTCTGCATTACAGAGTTTCCAGACCATGAAGATATCTGAAACAGAGGAATGGTTTCTTCAAGCTGTGCCACAAGCCTGTCATAAAGCATTTCATCTTACTTGCTTTTACCAGGATTCCTGGCTGTAACTTTGCCAAACCACAACATCCTCTGCACACCAAGAAGTCTGCAAACGGCTTTGGCCCCTTATTGACTGAACTACCCTCAACACAGAGCCAGAACCGGGAATACACACAAAGCACCATATCTCCTGAGTGTTTTCTCAGTCATAGGGCCAAGTGGGAGATCCTGAAGGTCGTTGGGGACGCTGCTCAGTTACCCCATGCTCCTCTGCTTTCTAACCAGCTCTTCAGAGCAGAGAAACCCCCGTGGTGTGGGTGGTAATAGGGCTTGCCAAGAGGCTGGGCTGAACTTACAGTCTTAGGTCTTATCCAGCAATATATGGAAATAGGAAAGTTATTTACCTTTTCTCCCTGCACCTTATCATCATGGTGTTGGCTTCAGAGGCTCCCTGACACATCTGTGCAAGAAAAAAGATTCACTTTGTTTTAAGATTCATTGCTTCAGGATAATACCTTAGTGATATTTTTGGGGAAAAAAACTCCACACACCCTTGAAATGTCAAACTTGCTTGACACAGTTAAGTACTGAATGTCAGGACAACTTCCTAGAGACACTGTAATATAACAAAAATTAAATATCCCTGGTCCTGTTCCCTCATCCTGCTTCACAAAATTGGAGGACAAGGTCTGGTGGTGGTTTTGATTTGGATTTCTGAAGATACTTTAATTATCTGTGACTGTCTGCGAGGCATTTGGAAATGCAATTAGCTTCATATATTTGAACAGTTCTCTGCAGACATCAGGTGCTCAGAAGGAAGTGCTAAGAAAATTCACAAAAGCTATTGGCTCTTTTGCACAGCAGCTGGCTGATCAGGTAGAGGGTTGGGGTTTCTTTTTGGAAGTGGACAGTCTTTGAAGTCAGTGAAATAACTCCTCTGGTTTAGATTCAATTTTCAGTCAACTGCTGGTCAGATTAGCTGTAGGACTGCTAGTGTCTTACTGGTGATGAGCTAAAGCAATTAGAAGCCTGAAGCTTGTCATCTCCTTGTTAGCAGGCTTCTGGGTATGCCTGCAGCCCCCTTATTTGCAGAAGACTGTAATTCAAATGACATATGTGAGTTATTTATAGGAAACCACTGCTGGAGCTGTAACCCATATAAAATCATCCGCTATTTCTGTTCCCTGACTGAGACATATTCCCCGAGAATCCCATGCTCCAGGATGCTCCTGATTTCAAAGGTAGGGTCAAGGATGACCCATGTCTTTTGATTTTGTCTTTTGCTCAGCTGTACTCAGAAATATTTCTACTATTCTGTGTTTAACCTCTGTTGGAGGCTCAGTCCTGGGCATGCTAGGTATAAGAAATTGAAGAGTGCAGAAATAGCACAGGGTCAGTGGGCGGCCTCAGGACCCCGTTAGCAGAGAGCTGCCAGCCAGCCTAGCAAAGCCAACGTTTCTCAGAGTCCATCCATTCGTAGAGCTCATAAGGAAAGCACTCAGGTACCAGGAAGGAAATACAGGAGCATCCCTGCTCCGTCAGCTGCAGAGACAGAAATGCTGGGTAACAGCAACATGAACTGTGAGAAAGGAGCTGCATCTGCCCTGTCACTCAGAAGCAGACACATTTTCTCTGCTTGCTGAATTGATCCACTGGTGTCATTATTCTGTGGATTGTGCCTGCTCCTTCTGTCTCCGCAGAAGCACTAAATCAAACTTTCTTTTTTTCCCCCTGCAACAGACAGGAGTCCATCACACCAGTTCAGCTCTGTCTAGTCCAGTGCGACACCTTCTGGGTTAAACCCGCAGAATAAATACGGCTACTATTGGCTACTATTATTTATCAGATTCTCTTTTCATAACTTCCACTCCTTCACACCCCATTTCTTCTTCCCCCCTAAAAATTACCTGGAAAGAATTAATCTTCTAATCACAAACAGAGGTTAAATTTGAGTTGAACAAATTTAATTAGCGTGTAGAACTGAAAAATAGAATCGTGTGAGTCCCTTGGTCTTAATATGTATTAAAAGTGTTATTTAAGAATAGGTGTAATTTACTTTAGAGCATAAAATTGATCAGAACAATCCATACCAAAATGATGTATGAATTCAGCTATATGTATATTTAAAGTGATGCTTGACAGAGAAATGACAAGTTCAAAATTAACCAGTAATCCACACAAAATACACATCTTTTTTAGTATCATTTCTGTAGATCTTTCATAATTCTTTACAAATACTAAGAAAATAAATATGTTTTGACTCTGAAACATAACCTTAAAAGCATATTGGGATTAATTTTTATTACCACTCAGTTATGCCTAAAATAAATGTTATGCAGAAGAAGATGCCAGATTGACACATTCATTCAGGAGTGCCAAACCGTATTCTTTCTGACTGCGGTATTTCTTCCAGTGAGAAGTTCTGTTCCCGGATCTTAATTAAGTCTGCTGTTGATAAAGCTCAAACCAGATTAAACACAACACATTCTTCACTGCTAGAGTCATTCCTCAGTGACACTAGGAATCAGAAGTAGGACCAGTTCCTACTTATACATAGAAAGTACTTATGTTTTGATCTTGATTTTGCAAAGGATTTAAGCTGTCACAATCAACTCTGAACACTCCAATTAACCATTGTTATTGATTTTTCTTTTCTCATACATGGGCAACTGAGAATGTAGATATTTATTGTATGTGCTCATATATTCCTATATATTTGTCATGGGTTTAACAACCTACTAACAGAGGTCTAGCCAATACGTTGGACAGCATCTAGAAACTAACTTCATCCCAAAGTAGACATTTGTGGTGAGTAGCTGAATAGCTTTCTAGTCTTCACTGACTGTATACGTACAGGGACTGTAATGAGAGCTGAGGCATCCAGCTCACATATAGAACTGTACATCTCAACACTTAAGTCAAAACATATCAGTGTGCATGTTGAACATCACTCCTTGCCTTTCAGCAGTACCATTTTTCCCAATTATGTCACACTATCAATAATATTTTCTTATTTTTCATAAAACTTCAGTTTCTTGAATCTGAATTTGGCATATATTTATATAATTCTTTTCTGTGCTCGAAGGATGAAAATCATGAACACATAAATAATTCCTAGCTGAACATGAGAATAAGTTGAAAGAATTCAGACGTGATCAGGAAAAAACCAAACCAAAAAAAGAAGAAACAAAAAACACCCCAAACTCCCAAATCCAGCAATTTTAAAACCAAGATAGCTGCCTTGGAATTTTTTAACATTTGGACGGACAGAGCAGATAATTATTTGAGTTTTTGATAAATCACTTCACCTTCTTTCAATCTACTCACATAATGTTGGTGGAGGAAGAATGGTGAAGGAGCCATTGGGATCAGGCAGATATAGACTTTTAACCTCCCACACCAGAATTCCACGCCATTAATTTCCACAAAAAGTCCCTATCACTGTGTGTGCACTGCAGTAAACAAGTGTCAATAATACATCACTGGTATGGTAATAATACTAATATTTATGCTCTGAATGACATGACAGTTGTTTGGAAAAGTAGGAGTCTTGGAACTGTCTTTCCATCTCTCCTGCCAGATGACTGTGAACCCTGCAAAAGTAACTCCATACTCAAAAGACAGCTGTTTTCACAGCTTCAAGAGACTTCTTTTTGGAAGTCTTGTCTTCTTAATCTGTAAAGTCTCCAGGGTGGAGAGTGTTTTGTTTCAGGCAGAAAGGTTCTTGGTCTCACAGGACCTCCACATTTTGCCACAATACATGTAACGTCAATCTCATACCTATTTGCTCCTGTTTAGCCTGGTTGTGTGTATGGGCAAAGCACCTCATTTGGTGAGCACATTTGGAAAAGGAGAGTTATTTCCTGAATTGCTTTCAGCTCACGATTTAAATCCATCTTATAGTCACTTAATGATAAAAAGTGAGCTTCATTTATGAGACAGAACTCTTTTGCATTTGGACAAATGCATCTGGTGTATGAACATTAATTTCCAGAATATTAGCAGTTTGCACCAGTGGTGCAACCTGATGTGATCAACATATCGTAGATCAACATATTGTCCACAGGACTGTAAAAATTCGAGAGATCCATAAAAAGATTTTGACGTAGTTTTACTACCACCAAACTACACCTTTTCAAAAGTCATTGCTACGGTTTAATGTGTACAATCCTGTACAGTTTAAAGTGTACAGTTTAAAGCGTTAACTGTTTGATGAAAGGTTAAGCGTTTGATTTTCCTGTAATGGTTCTGCTCAAGGCACTTGGCTCTGCCATATTAGTAAGACCTCATAAATCACTTGGGTATAACTCACAAATTTCCAAGTTGTGCTACCAAAGACAAATGGTGTATAAACCACTTCAGTGTCATGCAAAAGCAACCCTAAGCCTTCTGTGGAAACTTCTTTCCCTCATTCGATGTTAATCCTTTGTGTATACAGCGAGCACCAGAGGAACAGCAGTGAGTTGTCTCTGATTTTAGCATCAGATCTCACTTCTCCAGCCAGCTCTGCTCACAACAGCCAAGAAAGAGTCAAAATTTCAGCTTCTTCTTCCAGATGCAGAAATAAATCCAAGAATGTGGTGAGCCTGTCACTCATACCAGAGAGAAGAGCACTAGTTAGTGCTTTGAGCATGAACAGAGATCTGAGACGAAGGTGCATTTGGAGTTCAAATGTTGGAGTCTATGATTAGAAGATAGGAATCCGGGGAAGTAGATCTCCATAGCAAAGGGAACAAAGCTGACTAAAGGTTGGAAGAGGAGCTACACAACGTCACGCATAGTTTTTTGCATGTGGGTTCATGAGAATGTAATAACTCCTCTGGAGTAATTTTTGTCATTTGGGCTGAGTTATTTAGTAAAACCACACACAAAAAAATCTGTATGAAAGCAAACTTGAAAGCATCATTCAGGCACCGTAGGGCCTAGGCAATGCATAAATTCTCTACTCATTATTTCTGAAAAATTTGCTCTCTCACAAGCTTATGCTGATTGTCTTCCAAAATAAGAACTATCCCTCACGGTTTAGCACAGAAAGGGAAGGACAGCGTTAAAGCATAAGTGATGAAATAGCAGACAAAATTGATGCCAGGGGCAGGCTGGTGTAAATCTCCCCTATAATTATAAAATTATACAAAAGAGAACTTCCTAATTTGGAGCTGATTATTTTTTGACTTCGTGAAACTACAGGGATAATTCATTCATTGCCCTTTTCTGCTCCTTTTAATTAGGTATTTTCGACGAGTCCCTTCTTCAGCCTCAAAGTTGTTACGAAGCAGGGGTAAGACAAGCTTTTTTCTCTGAATCATTTTAGCTAATAACAGCAGGATATTGGAAAAATTTCCACAATGGGGAAAACTTTCTGCATCTTCAGAGTCATCATCATGGCTTGGCTTCGCGGACGAAGATTTGGGAAGGGCTTTGCCCACGCTTATTGCAAGCGCGTTGATGGCTGAAAAGGCCAATGCGGGATAGGCAAGACCGGTTGCAAAGAGCACACCGGAGGGTCTCCTTGGGTGGTATAGTCGAGGCACGGTTCTTTCTGCGCTGTCTTTTCTCCTCGAGCTTGATTCTACGCGTGCTCTCAAAGGAGACAGCAGCGTTATGTATGGTGTGTCTCCAAATCTCCCGATTGGAGGCCAGGGTGGACCACTGATGGGGGTCAATATGGCCTAGGCTGAGGTGTTGTTTCAGGGAGTCCTTATATCTCCTCTTTGGAGCTCTTCTCTTGCGGCAGCCGGTGGCAAGTTCACCATAGAACACGATCTTTGGGAGGCGGTGATCCGCCATCCTGGAGACGTGCCCTGCCCAACGCAGCTGCGTTTTCAGCAACATGGCCTCAATACTGGTGACGTCTGCCTGTTCAAGGACAGCAACGTTAGTCACGTAGTCAGTCCAGTGGATGTTTAGGATTGTGCGGAGGCAGCGCTGATGGAAGCGTTCGAGGAGTCGCAGATGGTGGCGGTAGATGACCCATGATTCAGACCCGTACAGAAGAGTAAGCAGTACCACGGCTCTGTAGACACTGATCTTTGTACTTTTCTTCAGGTGTTTATTGCACCAGACTCTTTTATGGAGTTTTCCAAAAGCTCTGTTTGCCTTTGCTATTCTGTTGTCTATCTCTTTGTCGATCGTGGCATCTGAGGAGATGATGCTACCCAGATAGCTGAACTGCTGGACTGGCTGAAGCTCTGACTCGCCAATGGTGATGTGGGGATGATGCTAATCATCTTGTGGTGCTGGTTGGTAGAGAACTACTGTCTTCTTTAAGCTGACTTCCAGCCCAAAAAGCTCAGCCGCCTCTGCAAAGCAGGATGTTAAGCGCTGCAGAGCTGCTTCTGTGTGAGCAACAAGGGCGGCATCGTCAGCAAAAAGCAGCTCGCGGACAAGGTGATTCAGGGTCTTGGTGTGGGCCTTCAGTCGCCTTAGGTTGAAAAGGCTCCCATTGGTACGATATCGGATATAAATGCCGTCTTGTTCGTCGAGGTCTGCCGTGGCCCTTTGGAGCATCATGCTGAAGAAAACTGTGAATAAAGTTGGTGCGAGAACGCAACCTTGTTTCACACCATTGGCTATTGGGAAGGGCTCAGAGAGTGCATCGCCATATCTGACTTGGCCGCGCTGCCCCTCATGTAACTGAAGTCCTGACATATTTCACTTGCTGCACGAGCAAAATGTGATGTAATACTTCTGGGTCCTCCTAGTGCCTCCAGCAGAGCGGTGTCCTGCGGGATCTCTGCCACAGTAGTACTGGTGGTTCTGAGCATAACTGTTAGCTACCTTCCTTATTCTGACCAAACCTAGTCCCACATCTCATTCTTGTCGTAACGGTGCCAGATTCTGAGAACTGGAGAGCGGGTAATTAACGCAATGAAGGAATATTTGGGTTCAGAGAAATAAGACTTAAAGAAGCTTCTTGACACTGTACCTGCCTATCCATTCTGCAGTAAGCACACTCTGGATAAATTGAATAAACTGCTCCTGGAGCAGTACCCCAAGAGATTCTGGCTCACCCCAGCTCTCTGCCTTTAAAAGTCTTGCACCCCTTTTCACACTGTCTATAAATGTAGGTGTCACCTCCTCCTCCTCCTCCTCCCCCTCCTGGTATTTTGCAGAAAAAATGCCTATCATCTGCTCTGTTTTCTGCTGAAAATCAGTGTTTTTCATCGTGTTAGGCACATTCTGAGTGTGCTCATGACATTGGGCCCCCAAGGGATGTGAGATGGAGGAAAGCTTTGTTGATGGGTCCTGGGCAGACCTGGCAATCATTTGTTAAGCCCTGCCAAAATGGTGGCAGCTTTGGGGATGGCATAGATATTGCCAAGCATACTCAGAATTATTTAGTGAAAACACAGACACGAGCAGATTTTCACAGATCTAAAATATTGTGGAGGCTTATTTATTCCCTGCAAGTGACCTGAGAACCAAATGGACCAGTGAATACCTAAAAACCCAGACCTGAGAGTCACACCTAGCTATCAAGATCATCCAGTTTAGTGCTTAATCACAAGTATTTTCACAGCTCCATTGGGGCTTGAGATTTGCACTTGCATTGCCAAACTGCAAGACTCCTCACTTTTAACTTGACACATCTAATAAAAAAATGCACGTGAGGAATCAGGCTGAGTCTGGTGCTCATGCTGAGTGCGTGTCCTTTTCCATTGATGTTAATTTTCAGTTTAATTCATTCTAATTTGTTCCACTGAATGTTTGGAATAAACACATTTCTGAGGCAGTGGTCATAGTCCAACCACAGACCAGGTCAGGACAGAGAGTACACCCTAAAGCAGAGAAGAACACTTGGGGTCCCCAAGCAAAAGGAAACTAGTCAAAATTCTAAAAATGGACAAAGTCACAAAATACCCCTTTCTTGAATGAAAAACAATTTTATGAAATTATAAAAATGTATTATATTTTTCTGCTTGCTTTTTAATTGGCTTTGGGTTTAAAGGGAACAATTTTAATGTCGGCACTGAAAAGTGGATAATGAAAGGAAGAGAAATGCTGGTATTTACTTCCTTTTTTATATATATAATTGATTATTTCAGTGGAAAAAATGCCTTCTCATGTGTTCCCTACTAGTTCTGTTTGTGATATTGAGACTAAAGGAAATGTAGTCAATACCCAGTGTGTCAGAAATGTTGCACAGGATTACAGCGAGGAGTAATTAGTTCAGGTATCTGCAGCAATATGCAATGCTCTATGGTATACAAGAGCAAAGTGCCATTATGATTATTGCTAGGAACAATACAACATTTTCAAATACAGACAAGCTCCCCAAAGGCTTGAAACTCCAATCCAGCTTCTCAAATTCAAGTCAGTGAGCGATCATGCCAAAGCACAGCTGAAGGAAACAAGCGCTGTGAATTTGCAGAACATAGTCTGATACTTTTTTCTTCCAAATTGTGTCCAGACTTAATCATTACGGCTTTTCTCATTTTCATCTGTTTGTCATTAAAGGAATGAGTTCCAAAATGCTTTCAATGCATTAAATGTAGGTTCTGATTAAGCATTTGATTGTACATATTTATGGATTAAGAATTGATGGGGGAAGGGTAAAAAAATTCCCCAAAGTAACTCTAAATCTCAATGAAAGTATACAGGAATTAAAGCTCAGTATGATTCCACCAGTAAGGTTGTTCTGAGTGTGGCACGGACTGCATTACGAGGTAGTCAAGAGCCATAATTAGAATCTACTGAATAAGAAAAATGCAGAAAAAATTAGGTATCCTTTTTCTTATGATCCCAAAGAAGCTCAGACTCAAATATTAGTTATTCTGCTGTAAATTAGAAGCACGCTAAGCATATCGGTGAAACTGAAAAAAAAATTGGGCTTACATGTGTTAGTCCACTGCTAATAATCCTGCACTACCAAGCCCAAGTTTTTTCCTCAGTAACTCTCTCAGTGTAAAACAAGCTGTTCTTTGTACAGGGGAGCTAATGAGCCTGCTTCCCTGCAGTTTGGTGTCCTGGCTCTCTCCGCTTCTCCACATCATAATACGGTGTGGAGCCATCGCAGGATGACTTCTTTCCTACAATACCACCACCATCTTCATGTACTCCAGGTCCTTCACCACCCCTCTAAACACAGACTGTTCATGCCGTGATGGTGCTGCTGACTGAGCCCTCATTAGCTCAACTGTTTGGACATACAATGGTAACTGTTGAATTTGTACTTTTCTTGAAACGAAGCTCGTGTCGTCTACACGTTGTCTGTGGAATTTTATATTTTGAGACCTCACCGGTCTGTCAAACTGGCCAGTGGCTATTAAAGTTATTAGAGAAGTACAGAAAGCAGGGCAGTTGAATAAGCCCTCCATCTTGGGTTAGTCAGACTCTAGTGCTAGAACTTAATCACCTTTTCAGCAGATTTAAAACTCAGAAATTCCTGGCCATAAATCATAGGGTTTATTTAGTTAGGAAGATGCCCGAAGATCAACTCCTACCTAGTTGTAGGACCTCTGCATTTTACATAAAGGCTGTGTTTTGTAGGTTTGCTTTATATCAGATTTTCAACCCCTGGGAATTACGAAAAAATCGGAGACCCAAACTGAACTGCTGAATTTTGAGTCATCTAGTATGTGTTATGAGGTTGCATTTATCATCCTATCATTTGCCTGCGTTGACCAAAAGAAATCTCATGTGGACTTATGGCTTCCAGCGAGCTCCCACCACCGACCGCCTTGTCAGTGAATATCCAGGTGCCTGCTAAGGGCAGGTTTAAGATCCCTTTCCAAGAAAATACATTTGTTTCACCATGTTCAAGGATATGACCTGAGAAGTGTCCCTAACTGCGGTGGGTTCACAACTGCTGTCATATAGAAAGCAAGTGGTATTTATAGGGCGTGAGAAATCAACATGCCAAGGGGCATTCTTAACTTTCCAAGGTGAATTTCCAAGAAACTTTCTGGTGACTTCAACATTGATTATGAAAATCACACTTATCAATTAATTGCAATTAATTAATAACAACTGCATTTTGCCTTAGGGAAAAAAAAAAACCCACAATATTTTAATAAAATTTCATTCATCAAGAATCACTGGAAATATCTGAAAATTAGAAAAAGTAAGCTTGAAAAGAATCACTGATTTTTTCCAGAAAAGATGTAATTATTCAGTGTTAAACTTTGTCTCTCCAGAAAACACTACAGACATTTTTCTATTAGTATTTCCTAGTAATTTTTAGAAGACCTTTCAATGTGTTAAAATTATTCCTCAACTCTGTGTTAACCTAGAAAGAGGAATCTCCGAAAACAATTATTTGATTTGCATAACAAGCAACCTGACCTTTAAAAATCTACAAAATATAAATTAGCCTTGGTTCTCAAAGCTATCATAGTAACAGTCCTATAAGGTTTGGTATCTTGGGTCTAATTCCAGTGCATACGCCCTAATTTAGTAATTTCAGGGTATCTACTGGGTGGGTAAGTAAGTGTTTAATGAAGACACACATTTTCCTATTTTACTTTTTACTGGCCCTGAGAGCAAAAATTTGCCGAGTGTCTCCTGTTGTGCAACTCTTGCATTTTAGGACTTTACTTTCTTCAATTTCATTTGATGTCTCTTTAGAATAATTTCTCCTCTATTATCTAAATGAATAAAGCACCAAAAAAACCCCTGATGGTTTTGAATGAAGTTTTTTAGTTTTTTTGATTCTCAGAAACCAAGTTTCAATTGAAAACAATTTTCAGATCCATCTTTTTCCATTTACAAAGATATATAACTACAATAACAAATTAAGGTTCTTTTTATTTTATTTTTTTTTTTAAATCAAACTTTGTCCATAAGGGTGGAATTCTTTGCACTAAATTTTACACATTTAGACATTAGGCACTGAACTCCAAAATATTCCACACAGGCAGCATGTTCATTCGTAGTCAATTAAATAGATGCTTCCAAGGGACGTTCATCTGACCTGAGCTACCTGGTTTAGGCTGAAATATCTCTTGGGTGCCTGTTTCTCTGCACTGACTGCAGAGACACCTGTTCAGTCTGAGATGGCGAGCTTTTAAACATGAGATTACTCCTGTATCTTCACTAAGTTACTTTGCTGCTCCAGTCTCTCTAACTTTCAAGGTGGGAATTTTGAAAGTTCTGGCTGACTTCACAATGATAATGGAAGAAAAAGCTCCTGCTGATTTCAGCAGAGAAATGTCAGGACAAGATTATTTTTGAGATCAGGTAATTTACACATTCTTCTGCATGTAACTGATGTGAGTTTTTTCTTTCGATTTAAATTGGAACAATGTATAATCCATGTGAAAATCAATTCACTGAGTTACTTAAAGCATAAACACGTTGTACAATTCCCTGTTTGTATTTTGACTCAGTTCTTCACTCCCACTTCTACAGATGAAACATGCCTGAGCAAACACTTAGGTGCTCTTAGAAAATCAGTGAACATTTAACTAGATAGATACTCCATTGCTCAGTGAATTGAGCTGCCATTTCTATCAGTGGTCCTGTGTATAAAATGCTCTCTATGCAGAATGATTTCATATTACCCCCGGCTTTCACAGGTACAGCTGCTTATGCAAATAGAGAAAGATACCCAGTGAAAAAGACTCAGGCTCACCTGACCTCACCTCCATGTCCAGAAAGATAGTGGAACAGATCCTCCTGGAAGATGTGTCAAAACATATGAAAGACAGGAAGATGATTAGAGCCAGCCAACACAGCTTGAACGAGGGCAAATTGTCCCTGACTAATCCAGTGGCCTTCTATGAAGGTGTGACTTTATCACTGGACAAGGGAAGAGCTACAGATGTCATCTACCTGGACTTCTGCAAGGCCTTTGATATGGTCCACCGCAA
The DNA here is from genome assembly GCA_009769605.1 of Bucorvus abyssinicus. Lineage (NCBI taxonomy): Eukaryota > Metazoa > Chordata > Aves > Bucerotiformes > Bucorvidae > Bucorvus > Bucorvus abyssinicus. The sequence continues at coordinate 5,599,751 of CM020025.1, forward strand.
AATTTTGGCAGATAAATTGGAGAGATACAGGCTTAACAGGTGGACTGTGAGATGGATAAGGAATTGGCTGGATGGCTGTGACCAAAGAGTTGCAGTCAATGGCTCCATGTCCAAGTGGAAATCAGGAATGAGTAGTGTCTCTTCAGGTTCTTAAATGGGACAAATATGATTTATTGGTAATTGGTAATAGTATCTTCAACAAGGACATATATAGTGCACCCTCAGCAAGTTTGCAGATGGCACCAAACTGCGTGGTGTAGTTGATTCGCTAGAGCCATTGGATGCCATCCAGAGGGACCTTGGTAGACTTGAGAGGTAAGTCCATGTGAACCTCGTGAAGTTCAATAAGGCTAAGTGCAAGGTCCTGCACCCGGGTCAGGGCAATCCCCAATATCAATACAGACTGGGGGATGAATTGATTGAGAGAAACCCTGTGGAGAAGGACTTGGGAATACTGGTGGGTGAAAAAATTGGACATGAGCCAGTAATATGCTCTTGCAGCGCAGAAAGCCGATCATATCCTGGGCTGCACCAAAAGAAAAGTGGTCAATAGGTTGAGGGAGGTGTTTCTGGTTCTCCACTCTCATGAGACCCTGCCTAGAGTACTATGCACTTTTCTGGGTCACCCAGAACAAGAAAGACATGAACCTGTTGGAGTGGCTTCAGAGGATGCTTACAAAGATGATCTCCTATGAAGAATGGCTGAGAGAGTTGAGGTTGTTCAGCCTGATTCTCCAGGTTTTTCTTCTGAAAAGGCTCCGAGAAGACCTTATTATGGCCTTTCAGTACTTAAAAAGGGCTTACAAGAAAGATGGAGAGTGACATTTTACCAAGGCTTGTAGTGACAGGACAGGGGCAATGGATAGATTTAGATTGACTATAAGGAGTAAATATTTTACAATATATTTTACAATGAAGTTAGTGAGACAATGGAGCAGGTTGCTCAGAGAAGTCATGGATGCCCCATCATTGGTCGATGTCAGGTTGGATGGGCTTTGAGTAACTTGATCTAGTGCAAGATGTCCCTGCTCAGGAAAAGGGAGTTGGACTAGACGATCTTTAAATGTCCCTTCCAATGCAAACCATTCTGTGATTCTATGATTCTACAAATTCCTTTGACATCTGTCAGATGTGGATAAGAAACGGCTTTCACCCTAAGCAGTTCAGAAAACACACAGTCTCTGAGGACAGTGGCACTGTGCCTACCTCACTTTATCCAAACCTGCAAGCACCACAAGACTAACTGCATTTTCAGGTGAGGCCTCACAGAAGCAGTCATGAAGTTCTCCTACTGTAAAGAGGCATTTTCCTATTTCACAAGTGAGATATTTGAGACCCATGGCAATTAAAAGGCTCTTCAAAGAGATTTAACAAAGTGTGGCCCTCCACCCCACTGGAACATTTCTGTGCCAACATTAGATTAAATGAGTCCCACCTTTCCCACAGAGTTTAAAGGATATTAAGATAGTAGTGAAACTAACACAGCTATCAAATTAGATTTTTAAAAACTGGCTCATAAACAGGTCTTCATTGTAGTTACTGAGTAGAGAGAGCATACTCACTCCTCCATCACTTTATTTCCAGGCTCTGCTTGTATTTCTCCACCTCAGCAGGGGAAAGCATTTGAGGCACCAGACATGTCTTTACCTCTTGTCACCACATTGATCACTTTTGTCTCCAAATATTCAGTCGAGACTCCTTCAGTTCATTTCCCCAAACTGCATTTGTGTAATGCCTGAGTAATAAAAGCCAGCAGAATGACTAGATGGAATTTCATCTTTTTGCATTATCATTGAAAAAGACATTACTATTCCCCTATCAAAAATATCCATCAACCTAATTACATCCCTTTTCTTCACAAGGTTTTAAAATAGGATACCTAAGTATGATAGGCAATGTAGAGTTATTATTTAATGACCATAGGGGAGATACATTTTGATTCATTTTCTTACGTGTTAAAAATTTATGACAAACATAAAACCCTGTTATAGCAGCTGGATCATTTGTAATGGTCATAATTTCATTTAAATAATATATAGATAAAACATTATGTACATTTTAAAGCATTATGCCACTCTGAACCACTTGGGGAGACAGTCTGGTAGATTGGAAATAAAGTAAATGGTAAGCATAATCTTAGCTGAAAAATAGGTGAGCTCTGAAACTTGGCATCTAAAACTGATTTTTGTAATTTTTTTTTTCTTTATTTGTTTTTGATGTAAATTTTTAATTGTCTCGTTTTGGACACCTCACCATTGAAGATTGAAGAATAAAACAAAACCAATAAGCAAAGGAATAACTTAAAAAAAAAAAAAAGGCAGAGACAGATTTTCAGAGAGCGTAGAGTGTCTGAGAGCAACACACCTAATTCACTCCAGACCCTGGGAAAGTTTTCACGTTAAACTGAAATCGCAACACTCCTGTCCACTTTGTGGGCATCCTAAAAAAATTTTAAACCAAACCCAGGTGCTTTCTGTTCCATTGGAAACTATGCTGCAAATAGTTGGTCCAGGAGAGTAAAAGGAAAAGTCTGGAAAATGTAGAAAAAGTTTTAAAGTGTAAAAGACATTTATCCTGGAATTTTCCTGTGAATAGGGATGGTGGATTTACTTCCCTCTCCAAATTTCAGTTTAATAGCTCAGTCCTGTTTAAATCATTGATTCTAATGCCTGCTCTTTTGCGAGAGAATTGTGGATCCAAATATTTTTTATATTTAGTGCTTATTTAAAAGGAAAGTAAAGCAGAGAATGCAGAGGGATTTACAAATTCTCTTCTCAGAATATTTGAATTTCCGCGTTGCAGTAACCAGTTGCCAGTGTATATGAAAGGGAAATAAACACACACAAGGCAACTATGTCCTGTAAGCATCTTCCAGGATTTATAGGGGAGTATCTCTCCAGAAAATTGTGACTCCTCTGTTTCATCAAATTAGGCATTGTCCCTCTATGGCTGAAAAGATCTTCCTTTTAGCAGAGCCTCTTGCAAAATCTAGTTTTAGTTTCTGAGCCTTGATTGATATAAAATGATGCTACAAACGGACTTTCCTTCTAGCCAGGCCCATCTTCATCAGCTAAGGATCAGGCCCATGTTTTTAATATTTTTAAAAGACACTCTCTGAAATCTTTTGCAACGTTTTCACGAAACGGCTGCCAGTTACCACTACTGGAAGCTGGAGGAAGCTCTTAGAGCGAAAGAAATGAGAATTCTATTAAGGGCAGGAACCAATGGATGTGGATGGGAAGTCATTTGAACAGGTCATAAAGTGTCAATTTGCATATGTTTATGAATGCATACACGTGTCATTTGGGCTATGTAATCCTGATGGGTGAAGTACTGTCCTCCCTTTATAGACTGCATTGGGCAATTCTGTAATGCCATGGAAACTGGCATGGATACCTATTTGAAAAAAAATCTCTTTGTCTCCAAAGCATGGATTTTTCTGTCATATTTTAAATCATGCGACTGCAAATTTACTTCAAATTTCTGAGAGAAATAATAAGCTTTACAATATATCTTAAAAGTCTCTCTCTTTTCTGTGAGAGACAAAAGAAGTAAGGTACAGATGATCTATGATATCTGTTATAAAAGTAAATTATCACCACTAAAGTCTTCTCCTAACTTCCTTTATTTTTAGAGGAATACAAAATCATACCCTTCATTTGCTCCATTCTTCTGCTAGATAATATTTTGCAGGTGAAGGATTTTTTTTTTTCTTCGGGGATTATTCCAAAACTAATGTTTGGGATATTTTTCCTTCTTTATATTTCTATTATTCTATCACGAGACTCCTTGGGGAACACTGACTCTCTAATAGCTAGATGTTTTATGTAAGACAGATGACAGAGTTTCTTCCCTGCGACTCATGAAAAATTTTTGTGTTATGGCTGAAATTTTTTTTGAGGATAATTTTTTAAAAATATTTCAGCATAAATTATATGGAATTAAGTGAAATAACCATTGCAAGTCTTGGCTTGAATAACTAAAAATAACAGGAAAAAATGGTCGTGAAGTTACTTACATTTCAATACTTCTCTGCAATACATATGAGTCAAGCACCTATATTGCTTGTTTCATTGCCATCAATATTAATTACAGCAATAAAAATGACTCAGTTATTGCTGTCCTGAAAAGATGTTAATGATGTGGTCATCACTGAAATAGTTAAATTGGCTGATGTGATGGCACAATAAATTTAGGCTATAATTGGGCTGGTTCTCTTTTCCCTGACACCTGTGTAAATTAGGAGCTCCCTTAGCATAAAATGTGTGTAAATGAGGAAAGATTCAGATCTTGGCTTTATAGCTGCGGAGACTTGTTTGTAACAGTCAGGTAATTTTAGTTAGTTGCTATGCACTTTTGTACCACATTAGCTGGCATTTATATTCTGTATACATAGCCACCTCCATCTCAGGATTGGTGTACCTCTTCCATATCTAACTTACTCATATATTAATAATTTTGCATCAGGTATCTTTTCCAGCCAATCACCAGAAATTCATGACAAATAAATATAATCATGGGGAAAGAGTAAATTTATATATTGCATATATTAATAATCATACAAAAAAATCTTTTAACTAAATTCACGCTTAAAAAGCCAATTCTGAAAAACCTGAAGAAAAAAACCATCCACCTGCACCTTCTGCCCCTTTCATTTTCGCTACATGACTGCATATTACCCCTCTAGAAGGTCCCAGCCTCACTCAGAGAAGGGTCCGCTGTTAATAAAAACCAAGGCAATACTTTGTTTTTCGATTTCATTCAGTGTTCTCAAGCTTTATTTACCGTACAATATTCAGACTTTGCTCTGAAGACAGAAAGATTGATTTCTTCCCAGCATTTCCACACTGCTTGTCTTCTGTAACATCCATGGGTTTCACAAAGATTATTGGATCTCTGTGCATAATACTTCTGTTAGACAAAGAGATTATATTATTCCCATTTTAGAGAAGGAGAAGGAGAGACAATGCTTGACCTGGTTTTACCCCGCTTATTTCAGTTGCATAACTCTGGTGCCTAAGTCAACAGCCTAATAATATCAGGTTTGATCTTTTGTCAGTGGAAAGAAGAAAATCTTTGCAGAGCCACACTGATTTTAACAGGGTGCCTCTCTCTTTCAGCTACCAGTAGAGCATAAGGAAACTGTGATTCTAACTCCAATAGTGCCCAAAATTCATAGGGATAGATTCAGATTGCCGTTTATCGGTGAGACACACAAGGTTTAATTTTTCTTGGGAATAAAACCAAGCCCGCTAGCAAGTAATTCTGTTTCCACCATTTCATGGTTTTCTTGAAGGAATGAGCTTAATGATTAATTTTGCTTGTGAGTTCTTTGAAGCAGATGACCTGCAGATCCCATGCCAAGCACCCACAAAGTGTGAAATAAAGGTTTAATAGTCAATGGTGGGAATTCTGGTTTAAACAAGATGCCTGGGAATACAGAGAGTGTCCTGCAGAAGCAGCTCTGGACTTGGGTCCTCCACAGATATTTTTCAACTGCCTGTCTCAGAACGCACATTTTCTTCCAGCAATATACTCTCTAACATGTTATACATATTCCAAATTCTGTTAAAAAAAAAAAAAAATTAATTCTAACAGCTCATTAAACTGAACAACCTTCACTTATCCCCAGAGCCTAGCCCATTTCTGACCCTTGGTACTTAAGAAATTGAAGTAGAGAATTCAGCCCCTCGCATGCAGGCGCTGAAATACTTTGGCACTTTGCAGTTTTTCACCACTTGACGCCCCTTGTCAAAACACTAAGGGGGATGTAGAGCAGCAGCATGTCATTATGTAACATTTTTACACATCATATTTATAAAGAGTCAAACACATTTTATTCTTGATCTAGAACTCTGCTAATTAGATGCCACTGACAGTTTGACTACAGACTTTGAGACTGTCATGCTGTTCCTGGTTGGCATTTATAGTTGGCTGGTCCATAGAAGCATGGGCCATTCTGCTCAGGTTTTCAAGGCAAGACAGAAGCGTCTAAACTTTTCACCACTTGTTCATCATCTCTTGCTTGTTAATTAATGTCTGTACAGTGTTTTAAGCATGTGCTGTCAGAATTCTGTCTTTTTTACCCTGGCAAAAAGACCTAGAAAAAAACTATTGTGGATGCCCTACAAACAGCTCAGTCATCCCAGTTGGGAAATAAAAAAAGCCAGAGACCAAATCACCTCAGATTAGGGCCTTTAGCAAAGCACATATCTCACAGTATTATCATAGCAATACGAGTTATTGCTCTGGTGATTATAAGTTAAAGAGTCATTTAGCTAATTCAGGTTCAGCAAAAGTGGGACAACAGAGAGCTCAGCAGCCAATGTAAAGCTACTCCCAAAGCATGGAAAGGTAATGACCAAGTTAATGACCGTCTGAAATAAAGGTACATATCAAGCAGATTTTACTTTCCGTCCTGCTGGTAGCTGGAATTTGTGATATACCTCGCTCAGCTCTGACCATACTGCTAATTGGCCCATGGCCCGACCAACCTCCTGAATGACGTACAAGTCAATCACACACTGTAGAATTTTTGGGGGGGTCATCAGATCCATTACACCTGTTATTAAATGTAACCATTGTATTTCCATTCTCCAAAGTCATAATTTTTGTACATTACTAGTTTTCTGTACGGACTATATGTCACATGTCTACACAAAAGGATGAAGTCCCCTTCAATTAAATTAAACAGGAATTTAGCTGTCCATAACCCGGGTTCATGATATTTGCTTTCCAGAGCTGCATGCCTCTACCTTCACTATGCATTTTCTATTTAAGTTTTCCTGGATGCCAAAATATAGTCACAGTAATGTAAGGAAATGAGTGTTTTCCAACAAAAATACCACTGCAATGCAGACTAGGAGGAGAGTTAAAAAAAAAAAAGCTAGGAGTGATTGGAACAGGGAAAAGCTCTATCAGAAATGGCAGTAATTCCTGCCTTTCCTGTTCATTGTCTGCTCATAACAACATCTGTATCTACTGCATTCCTTCAGTTATGCGGTCAGCAGCAGAGCGTAAAAGCTCTTGCAACTGTTTTGTTCACCAACCACCTAAAAATTCTTGTGTCAAGGCTCAGTAAAAACAAAGGTAAAAGAATTTAACCATTTCTACTGAATTCAAAAGTAATAAATAATGCTTCATTCTTCTTTCTACCAGCCAGGGTGCTCAGGCACTTCTGAGATGGTCTATCATTTGTTTAATGCCTAAATACACACTTATTTACTGAACTTGGAGGCAGATATACGGAAACATGGTCAGAATTTGTTATTTAGAGAAACTCTTCAAAGCCACAGAAACTTACTTACAAACAAAGGCAACTTTTAAAGATAGGGGTTTTGGGCTCGTGTTCCAGTATGAATTACTTCATGTCCCCAGACCACAGGACTATGTTGAGAGCTCAGGGCTATCCAATATTTGTAAAGAACTGGCAGCTTCTTTAGGAGAGTAAAATCATGGCTTTATATAGAAAACCAGACTTTATCAGTTCAGCAGTGTTAATCTTGTTCTCCTCATTTGAAGAACTGTGGAAAACTGTGTGAGGGGGGAAACGTGCATAATTGGAGAGGAAAATGTTAGTCGCTTATTTTATTGCCTTTGTTCTTTGGGAAAAAAAATTGCTTTACATTTACTCACAATAAAACAAGATCTTTCTCAGATGTGAAATTTTCCCCATAGAAATCTTACATAGCAGTAGTAAATAATGCAGTACAAGGTAATGACAATGACACATTAGAGCTTCGTCTGAGTGCATGCTGTGCTTTGTGCATCATGCAGAACTCAGTGCATGCGAAGAGGGGGGAAGAGCTTTGTTTGTGTTCAGATTATATAATCCACTCGTCTTTGTTACCGTTCTAGGCATTTTGTCCAAAGATGTTCTGCTTCTCATAAAGTGCATTCAGCCTTATCTGGAGCTCAGAAGCCTAAGGCTTTGTTACAATAGTTATTTATAACTTAACTATAAAAAAAAAAAAAAAAGATAGCTGAACAGGAAAACACTTCTTCAGTCATAAATAAATAGCTTATTTATACCTAGAGAGGAGAAGAATAGCTTTCAAAGAGCTTCCACTTCAATTGCAGAATCAGGACTTCCAGGTAGAAACTATCGGAACACTCCCTACAACTAGAGGTGTGTAGTTTGTTGTTGAAAGATTATTGCTAAGATTTCCAAAATTACTCTGGGATTCGAATACCTTTGTGGGTTTTTAGGTGTCGAACCTGGAATGAATCCGAAAGGAGCCATTATAATCCTAAGCATTTCCAGCTCCCCGAAAACCAGATATCCCTGTCAAACATAAGACTAACCATCTAGAAATGGAAGTACACAAAGTTTTTGCCCAAGAAGAAATGAGTGGCAGCTACAGACCGAGGAGTATATTCAAGCAGGATAATTTAGGCCTTTGAAATACAATGGAAGTAAAGAAAAAAAATCTTGAAAAGATTCCTCTCAGTTATTGAATGAACAATTTACAACCTATTGTAAATACCTATTTTGCACTCAGAAGCTTATTTCAGGTAGGGGGCTAACTCTTGATTGAAACATGTAAATCAGAAACTATGCCGTGTTAATGACAAGATTGTTGTGATTGTGTTTGATACCAGTTATTCTGGTATGAATCCAGAGCACTGACAAAGATTTTTTCTTATTTCCAAAGATGAATCAGCTATACCCAGATAACTACATCCCATAAGCGTTATCATTTCAACTATGATGTTTAAAAATATAGTAACATCATAGTTGAAACACTGAAGTTTTTTGTGTTCACAAAACCTTACAGATGAGCTCCAGCCAAACAGTGATATAAACCTCCTTGAAAGAGTTTAACTTTCAAAGATCAGGAAAGAAAGCTCGGTTGTATTTTCCCCCTCATGTGCAGGTTTTGTAAAGATGGTTTTCCTTTTCATTTAAACAGAAATCTTTTGGATTTAGGGTGTAAAAAAGGAAGAGAAGAACCAAAGTTCATAGAGTGACATTGAATTTGAACCACACATAGATAAGGTTTGCTACTGAATTTTAGTTGAGGCTGGTTTTGTGCTAACTGACCTGCTTTGCTGATTTCTCAGGTCATCGTCCACGCTACATTTGAACATTTCCAAACCTCTCAATAAACAGTGACTTTTTTTTTCCCCCCTCTTTTTTTCTGTTATTAGGCTAGAAGAGTACACTATCAATTTCCCCATCATAGGAGATTTCTAAGCAGCAACAGAGAAACCTCCTGAACTCTCCAAAGTGAATGCTGAAATGCAGCATTTCTCTGTTCTTGAATTCCTTTCAGTAGGTGTTGAAACCTTTTATAGTAAATTGCATTTTACATGTTAGAAATTTCAAAAGAAGGTGTTAATATAATTGAGACATGATAAGTTTGACAGTTGGTGTCATTATATGAGTTTCACTCAGCAGCCTTCTGAAGCAAAAATAATAAAAAAAAAGTGTCTTCCTAAAGAAAGGAAGCTTATGCCTGTAATGATGAAATAACTCCTTAATAACTTACTTTAATCCATAAAGTCCTTGTCCCAGTCCCAATATTCAACATTTTGAAATGGATTACATGTAACTATTTCTGATATTACTCTAAAAATTGATCTTTTGCAGCAATATCATTGTATTCTGTGGTTTTAACTCTCCCTTGTATTTGTATAAAAGTACAGATGAGAAAATACCATGCAGTTAGCTGCCTAACACCTAATTTAAATTTCATTGCCATTCGATGTGTATCAATAGGCTGGGATCCTGCCCCAAATTGCCCCTTTTATCATGATTTGTTGACGATCCAGCCAAATAATGGAGAAAAGCCTGGGGCAGCCATGAACAGAGGTGCCAGCAATATTATTTGGAGAATCTGGGAGGAGGAGACACTCTGAGCATCAGTTAGTTGATTCATTTCCTGCTGAAACTTGGGTCACCAACATGTGGTTTAGTTGATCAGAAAATGTTAGGATTTAGACTGCTAAAAAGGGTAGGAAGATTTTTTATTTTGGTCTGTTTGGGGCCTATGAGGACAAGCCAAAAAAAAAAAAAAAATTGATCAACAAACCCAAATGATGCTAGATACGTAGAATACAAAAAGAACTAATCCTTCGGCTCACATATGCTAATGCAGAATGAAATCAAGGACAAATCTGACCACTAAATCCTTGGGAATATGAAACCAGAGGGTTCCTGGGGTTTTCGTCATTGCTGAAACAGGTATGTGCTGCCTAATTTGCCTCTCCATTCCTTCCAGCCCACTTTTTTATACACCATCCCTCTGAAAACAGCAGAAAGTTCTATAAACTCTACATACAGGTAAAGCCTTTCATGCAGTCACCCTGTTCAACAGCTAACGTTCACTTAGCAGCAAGAGCTGCACAAAGATCAAACATGACAGAGTTTATGGTGAAATCAGGAAAGGGCACAACAGTAGAATTTCTTCTCCATAAATATTGCATTGTATAAACATTTTGCAGCTGAAAGGATGAGAATTCAGATTTTTCAGGCCTGCCTAACATAGCCCTGGCCTTCACAGAAATCTGTTCTTCGCCTAAACTCACCCCAGTGTCACTTAGCTATTACCCTGACCTTGGGTGTCTTATTCCTTGTCGAGATGAGTGAATCAGAATTTAAACCCAAATGCTTGCAAAAACAGATCTCCAGTTCAGTGCTGCAGGCAAAATCAACGATCCGTGCGCCACAGCCATCTCCGAAAGGCAGGATGCTATCTGTTTTACAAAGTCCCTCTTTCAACAGTTGGAATCATGAAGAGGAGGAGCACTGTGCACAACTGAAACTGAGGAGGGGTGTAGATAGCCAGGCCCAGTTCATCCCGGTAAATTTGACAACATTTCTGCGCTACATGCCACCTCACCCATTCTGCAAGCTTGCTTACCTTTACATATGCTTGAAGACAAATGATCAAAGCATGGTAAGGACCATGTTCTGTGAAGAACAGTGCTCCTTCCAGGCTGTTGTGCAGCTCATATGCTTTAGGTTTGGTACTTCCATCTCACCTGGCCAGATAATTCTGTTTCTGTAGGAATACTCAGACCACGTCAGACTTTCCAAAGCATCTCAAAACTGAGGTTTGTGAGCTTATATCTTAAGAGAAATAAAAGTAACGACTTTACACATTCTCAGTTTTACAGTAAACAGCAAAAAGAGAGAGAAGAAAGGCAGATTTAGATGTCAGTGTCTTAAATCAGGTCAGGCACCAGGCTGAAGCCAAGCGAGGGACAAGCAAGAAGACTTAGAGAGATGAGTGGGGGGAATCAGGAACAGAAACAGTAGGCAGGCAAAAGCTGAGCAATCAGGTCTAGAACTAGTTTGTAGAGGCACCTCACGGTTGGGTGCAGCATGCTGAGGGAATAGCTTTGTTGTGCTGCAGCAGCATTTGAAGGGTTAATGACATGCTATTTATTATTCTCATGGCTTAGACAGTTGGTTCTTTGAGCCTTACCACCTCAGTGCCAACACCACCTATCATTTATTCAGTGTCCTGTAAAATACTCACCTCAAGTATTTCAGATCCAGGACTGATGCCTCCTCTCATTTGTAGTGGTGTTTGAACTTACATTGCAGATCTTTCCAAAGACCACACTGAACGGTATACCAATGACTTTGTCGATATTTTTGTGGCTTTGAGGAAGGTCTGTAAGATCATCATAGCCAGCAAGTAAGCACTGGACTCCACACACACTATCTCAGTCTCTCAGAACTGTTAGAGGCATCATCTCCTGGTCCCTAGCCTGGCCCCCAAAGACCAAGACTTGCTGCAGTTCAGCTTATGTACTTATTGCATCTGTCACCTTTCATAGAGCTGGCATTTCTGTAACCATTCTTGTGGCACTTTCATCAGCAGCTTTCCTGAGAGAACATTTTATGTTGGTTCTCATGAAGCGCCATCACACAACGCACTTTCAATAACTCCGTCTTCTTGAAGGAATATGCTCTTAATACTCTGACCTGCATGATCCGCTCAGCACAGCTGCAAACCCTTTTCATGTTTACTGGAGATTGAAGCTGCTTTTCCAGTCTTCATGTCATTCATCCAGACCCAAAGAGAAAGGAAATCCAGAGCACCACAGGGAGAACTTGCTCCGTCATTGTGAGAAAATGACACATCTTCAAATTACAGTGGGGATAGTTGAAACACGATGGGGGGAGGCCTGTGTTACAACACTAGTAAATTAATTGTACTTTGGTAGCTTTTTCTATCTTACACAACCCAGAGGGAATGACATGAGGAAAGATGACAGGAAAGTGCATGCCTCTGCTAAGGAGAGGGGAAAGAAGGTGAGGAAGGAGGAGGTGGTGATAGAGCATGAATAGCTTCACAAGGCATCCCCAGACAATCAAGCTGACAGAAGGAGTGGGAGTTTGCAGGCAAGCTTTCTGCAGTCTCATTAGACCGGGAGCAGGCTGATGAGAGCTGTAAATAACAGGTGCTTTATTTAACAAGGGAGAGAGAACATGAAAATGAAATGAAAGAAAATTAGTAGGACTGAAGTTTCACCAAGTGTCAGAGGCTGAGGTTATGATAGGGACAAGTGTGGTGCTCTACCTCCTTCTGTCCCTTTGACTGTGTGTAGGCTCAGAAGTAGGAGGTCTGAAGGTCATCTATGAAAACTAACCTCCTCCACCCTGCAGGGATCTGTCACAATGTTCCCATGATTACAAGGATCTGTAGCTTTCCATAGCTTCAGCACCTACAATATTCATTCAAGGGCAGACTAGTACACACATGGCCTGGGACAAATGTCATTTCAGGTGGAGCTACTGGACCAGGTGTCCGGTGCAACATCTTCTGAGCTCCATGTGGTGACCATCAACTGTGAAAAACCCTTTCTCATTCATTAATGGTCTTGGCTCTGTTTCCTGGAGAATCAAATTCTGAGATAGCTAAAAGACTCTGGCACATAGGACATCTCTGAGGGACAGAGATATGCTTCCACATGTTCAGAAAATCAATGCTTGGGGTGACTCATAGCCTGCAGAGTTTTTGTGACCCTCCTGAGCGAGTCTTGACATTTCTTCTCCACCTTCCAAAAACATCAAAACATCTCATTCACCAAAATAGTTCCATCACTCCCAGGAGAAGAGCACAATCTACCATAAAATTCAATATCATAAATTTGGGTTTTGCTAAACAGGACCTACCTATGAGGATTTTAGCTCTGTGTAGTTAACCAAGGAAATTCTTACTAAGTTTCAATGAATTTGTTACTAGAGAGAGCATAGCAAATGTATTCAGCAAGCGCACAAGATGGCCAGCGGTCGCCAGTTTCTTTACGTCTCACATTACAGCAGAATACACAAGTAGCAGTTTTACTTTTTTTTCATATTTTCTTTCAATAGAGTAGTAGTAAAGAAATGCTAATCTTCTCTTGTCTTCACTGGTCAGAATGGGATGGAGAGGTCACCATCTTCATATTGCAAATGATAAATTATTTTTTAAGCTCATTCTCTGAAAGAATTTTAAGTTTTCTCCACTTTTTTTCAACACTTCATGATGGTCATCTTGATGAGAAATGGGAATCTACTTTTGCAGGAGACAGTTTGCTCAAGAGCAACTGGCAGACTTGCAATTAGTTTTATCTTGCCATGGTATTTGGTCATAGTACCTGCTTCTGCCTAAATTCATGAAGGCAAAGAAAGCAAACTGGAGGCTGCTTCATCTCACAAAGGTAAGGTAATATTACCAAGTTGACAGGCAGTATCTGGTCTTGTCCATATGAGCATCCAGCTCCCACATCTACTGGGACTCTAAAGAAACCGAGAGCTGCTATTTCATACTACAGCAAGTTACCAGTTTGTAGCTGGACATCTGGATTTGTGTTTTGTGGAGGGGAGAAAAAATTAGATATAATCTTTCACTCAGTGGGTGTTTGATATAGATATAGACTCCTACAGACCCATTTCAAACTTCATAACAGGGAAACACTTAAAAATCCTGAAAATATTTATCTTGTTTTGCTTTGGCTTTTGTTAGCTTGTTTTGCTGCCCTTTTAGACACTTGCCTGAGGGTAGCATAGGTTCACTTGCCTTTTGCAGTCTCGTTTATGTCCATGTACCACTAGATATATGGGGATGTAGTGATTCATCTCATCTTACTTCGGATGTCTATTGCTTAGTTGCTTTGGCTACCTGTGGCTCTATTTGTAATCACATCAGAGACCAGAGGGCTTTAAGGTGCAATTCATTTGACCTATTTTAGACGTTGGCTTTAGCATGAAATAAATTGTGCTCCAGAAGTTCTCATTTCTCTCCAAAGTGAGCCTCAGGTGGCCAGCACAACCACAGCTGCCTATGGTGCAGCTGTCTGCAGCTGTGTTAAATCAGTCCCACCCATAAATCTCAACCAGTGCCTGTATCCACTGAAATCAATGGTGAAACTCCCTTAGGCTTTGGGTACAGTTCTGCCCCATTTCATCTTTGAGAAGAAATGGATATTCTTGCAGATGTTTTAAACACATGCTGGGCATTTACTTTCCCAAAGATTTAGGATAGCTTCTTAAAGACTCATTAAATATCTGTATTGAGTTGCTCCTGTTCACTGACCTGTTTGAAATGAAAATTAAGTTACTGTGATAGGGTTGGACATGTAACATTCTTCTGCAGGTTTGAAATTGTAGATGTAATTGTTTTATTAAAATATTTGCTCTTTTGCTCCCTACAAGGTTTTTGATGGTCTGGAATTCATTGTATAGCACCATGCTAGCCGTTAGTGCTTTGATTTCCACAATGCCTTTCTTTATTTAATAGGCCTGAAATATTGATTAACATTTACAGATTCAATTCCAAGCACTTGCCAGGGGTTACAGAGAGCCAGAGAGAGCTGGTTGTTCCAGTCAAATTCTGAGGTGTAATGAAATCCCCTACTGTGCCTGTCAACTTATCCAGTGTACAGGTCATTTCCCACAAGGTCTGCAGTGTTGAAAGAAGCAGTTTTCACTCGAAACATTTCATAGGCAAAGGGAAAATATGTCCCCAGTATTGTATGCTTTATCCCTTTGTCTAATATTGAATAGGCTCATTGCTTCACACAATTTTTGCCCCCAAAGCTTTCTAAGTCAATAGAAGAAGAATGTTTCAGGTGGGCACAAGTCAAGACTCTCAGTGTAAACGTTTTATTACTGTTGTCAAGGAATTTCACAGTAACTAAGGCTACAGATAGACAAATCTCAAAAGAACTGGAATCTCAATTCATTTTAGTTAAGTATTGAATGATTCTTTTTTTCTTCCAAATATTACAAAGCTCCCTTTGAAAGATACTTGCATCCTTCTTCCAATAAGACCCTTCTTCTTAATTTCTTCCAAGATCACAATTTTCCTTCAGGTTCAAAATCTCTTACCTATTTCAAACCAAGTCCAAATGCAATCTATTCTATTCCATCCAAGTCTTTATCTGATTTATATTTTTTTTTTTTCATTTTCAGGATGTTTTTGTCTTCTCATCTCCTACAGAGAAGACAAAGAATGTGAAGCAAAATGTTTTCTTTTCTTAAGGTTTCAGTTTTGTTTCTGCTATTAAATTTTAAGGTATGTGTATTCAAAAAAGTTATTTTAAAGAAAAGTATTATGTTCTTTGAGTGACTGGTGAAGGTCCTTGTGACGGTCTGTGATAAATTCATTATGTCGATTAAGAGTAGTTCCCAGAACAGTAATATTTCTTGCAGGATATGATTTTAGATCAACTATAACGAATGTCTTTACACCAGAAAATTAAAGTTGCAGACCCTAATCTCCCATGTGAGGCACTATTGTCTCAAGATCAAAATTTCTGTATGGTGCAGAAGAGGGGTATTTTTGTTTGCCCTCCGTTTTCTAACAAGTAGGACACATATCCGAGCTAGTAAATGCTTCCAGCACCATGCCCTGACATAAACACAAAATGATGGCTTTGATTTACCAGTTTATAGTTGACTTTGGCTCACTTCTCTGCCAGCTTCATTTGCAATGGGACATTTGACACTGATGCATGGCTGGATAGAACTACTGATAGATTCAAAATTAGTTTCTTCAATATTTGCTGAGTATGTCAAAAGGAGAGGGAAAATATCCATCTGAGAATGACACAACGGATATTTTAGTTACAGATGGCACTGGTTCAGGAAGGGTGAAGTCCACTGGTTTAACTGAAAATTTCTAGCTAAGTACAATGGGTATTGTAAAAACCAAAGGGACTTTCCGACACAAATGGGTGATGAGCATTTGGCATTCCACAGAAAGTGCACCTTGTCTCCCTCAAATATGTTTTTATTTAGTTATTATTTAGGGGTCTTGCACTAAGATAAGTTGCAAACATGCAGCCCTGCTGAATAGTTTACTACCAGCGACTGGTTTCTTATCACCAGGAATGAGCTTCAGTGAAACTTTGTCTACAAGATTCCCTTGACCTGTAAAATACATCCAGTTCTGTTGCTGAGAAATTAATTATGGTCTTTATCAACCTTTGTTTCAGGCATTACACTTAAAATTCTGTGCTCTTCACTGAGATCAAGATTTCTCAAATAAGAGCTTTGCTGGGAATGGGAATGAAAAGGTTTATTCCAGTAGCCAGCATGATCAAGGTTAACATGTAAAGTTCTAATGATCCATCAGGGACTCCTAGGGGTGTGATCCCATTTAAGATTAAAGAACCTATATTATATGTCCATATGTGAGCTGAGTATTTAATTTCTGATAGATACAGCCAACAGACATTGTATCCAGAGAATTATTTAGCTGACTGGCCATTAAGAGTAGAATTCAACTGCTTAAGATTTCTGAAGCTTAAGTATCTGGGGCCTTTTGACATGCCTAAGGCATTCTCACTAGACTGACACATGTAACGTAGGATTTATGGGAGAAGAAACCACCATGAAGCAGCAGCTAACAGCCAAGGAAGATATTTCTTAGAACCTAAAATGACACAAAATGGCATTTAGGCAACTGGAAGCCACCACAGATAACTACTTCAGAGTGAGCTGATAATCTGAGCAACACAGATATCTCTGCTTTCAGACAGGGAGACATCCCAGAGCGTTTGAGATATTTGCATAGCTTGGACAAACACGACACAGGCCCTGTAGGAGACACAAGCCCTAGTGAAAATGGAGGTGTGAGCCAAGTAGGATATACAAGGGTACCTCAAATGGCAATAAACGTATTTATTTAGGTAAATTAACTGAGTTCGAGAACCCATCGACTTTTCATCACGTTTCCTTTAACTATACCAGGAGCTTAGACACTTAGCAGATGTGTAGACACCTGCAGGTAAACTGTTCGTCATGTCAATATAGGTATTGAAATTTCTCAGAGTACCACATCTGGAGAATCTTAGGATTGGCAACAAGAAGTGGTTTTATGCATCCACAAGTCTATTGTGGTCTCTAAATCAATATAAAATCCAAGCTACTTTAACTCCATTCTCTTTCAAGAGATTAATTAATTGGAATGAGTTTTCTTACCTTAGGCACTTTTCTCCTGTGTTTTCAGAAAAGATTATAATTTCCCCCCTTGCTAAAAGAAAGTATGCGCAGAAGGAAGACTTTGATCCTAGACTTACTGGGTTCAGATCTCCTGTACTCTGCATCTCAGTGCTGCAGTCAACATGCAGCACCAGATAATCTGTGAATTTTGAAATCAGTTACCTTGCATGTCATAGAATCATGGAATCAGAGAATATCTCAAGTTGGAAGGAACCTCTAAGGATCCTTGAGTCCAACTCTCTGCTCCTCGCAGGAATAGGTAAAAATAATCATATGACTAAGAGCATTGTCCAGTTCCTACTTGAACTCTGAAGGTCTTGGTGATGTGAGCACTTTCACAGAGAACTTGTTCCAGTGACCAACCACGTCAGTGAAGAACTGAGCTTCCCCTTGAAGCAACTTCATTCCATTTCCTCATGCCCTATTGTTGGTCACCAGAGATAGGAGATCAGCACTTTCCCGTGTGCTGCCTCCTTGAGGAAGTTCTGAACTGTGGTAAGGATGTCACCCTTCAGCCTTCTCTCCTCCAAGCTGAACAGACCAAGTGACCTCAGCCACTCCTCGTAACTCTTGCCCTTGAGGCCTTTCACCATCTTTTTTTCCTCCTCTGGAGACACTCTAATAGTTTGATGCCCTTTATATATTAAGGCACACAGAACTGTACACAGCACTCAAGGTGGGGCATTTATTAGCAGAGAAAGGTAAGTTTGATCTTTCATGTAATTGACACTGTTGCCCCACTTCCCTGGTTTTCCTACCTGATTGTCACTCCTTGTTTCACAATCAAAGTCAGCTGGCTTCTCGCTCCTTTCTTTTTAAGTTACTCTTGAAAAAAATTAGCAATATTTTACAGGGTTCTGCTCCTCTTATACCAGTTCAATGAATCCTTGTCTCCTTGCTACTAATGGTCTTATCCAGAAAGTAAATATTTCTGCTGGACGAAACCTAGTCTATCTGTTCTGTGTGTGGTGTGGATCTTCTTGGACACAGACAGTTTAGGGCTGTGAGAACTTTCTCATTTGTTTGGGTTCTCCACACCTCAGAAGATCTTCATCTTTCTTCTAGGGTGACCAGAACTCTCTCTTTTGTTTCTACTTCCCAGTACTCTGCTCTCTTCATCTCTAAGTCAACTCAAAGGCAGTTTTCTTAGAAGGCTGCACAATGCAGAGTGCAATCTGATCTCATTTTGGAAGATCCTGACCCAAAGGTTCTGTGACACTGTAATCTTCCACAGATTAGTTAGATTTCTGGTATGACCATTTAATTTGACCATGGGGGCAGCTATTTCAATATTGATATTATTTTGATCTATGTAAACCAGTTAAATATGTATTAGTATGAGAAATGTGACGTATATCTGACTTCCTCTTGGAAAGTTCGATCATTGGCATGATGGAAGTCTCTCTGTTTGGGTTATTTCTATAGTCCACTGAAAGAGTCATTAGTGCAAGTGGAAGAAAGCAACAAAAAATGGAAAACAGGTGACTTCAGTGTGCTTGACTTGTGCGTGGACATGTCCCTAGGTGGAGGGACAGGCTGATTCAGGTTAGTGAAGATGAAAAGTGAACAAAAATATCTAATACTCTGAACTTGCAAGTGAAAGATGGGACTCAGATACTCTCCTTTTTCTGACTCAGGCCTTTATTTTAAAAGGAAAACACTGTGTTTCTAGATGAGGCAAACCTTTTGTTTGACTTTAAACAAGAAAGCAGAAAAAAGAATTATCTCAGTTCAGATCAAGTCAAACATTGTGTTTTTTCTAAAAAGGGGTAAACAGGAAAAGCAATAACTAACAGAGCCGTAATGAAAAGAAGGTAACTCAGCTAAAATTGAATTTCAACAGAATATCTGTGCCTAACTCCCTTCTCGTTTGAACAATCTGGGTCACAGCTATTGTCTCCTGACATTACTAAGCATTGGTTTCTAGTGGTATCTTTCCAGTGTGTCCTTGACACCTCTCTCCCACACCATTCCATACCCAACTCCATTCCTCACAGCAGCTTTTCAGCTATGCACCTCTAGTTCCAGCCACACAGCTTTATTTTTCAAACTGCTGCCACAATTTCTGCTTTCTTACATTTTCCTGTGCTTAGGAAAATAAGTTCTATTGATTTTAATTAAGCTTGACTCGCTCCAGAACTTGGAATTTAATTTTTATTTTTGTTTAGAAAATGCTATGCTTGCTCTCTAAGTTGCATTTCTTGATTCTTACTAATTCTGTAACTCTGCTGCCAACATTGATGTAACTCCCTCCAGTTAAATCATTGTCTTTTTAGAATAACTTTGTAGTATTAAAGGCAAATCTGTAACACTTTCATCATGTTGACATAATAACTACCAAGATATCCCTGAATGCAGAAATGCTGGGGGCATGAATTCTAACATTTTTGCTGTAGGCTAAATTGTAAAAAAAAAAAAGACTTTAGTAGCTGTGATTGACCATATCTGGTAGAAATCAGCTATGATGTATTTAAATTTGTGGCTTTTAATTAGGCATACACAGGGCTGGGGACAACACTGGGCATGATCAGGAGAAATTTCTGCAGCAACTCAGAAATAATGTTGGCATTTGCCTTTGCTGGTCTCGAATTGTGACACCTTTCATGAGGGTCTCAATTTTCCTCTTTCCCTATGCTAACCACAATTTAAGCTCACTTTACCTCTCTGTCCCCCAGATAAAGGTTATGTTGACTTCTTCCTGAAGCTGTGAAAGTCTTCTCTTTTTCTGTATTTTTGCCATAATCTTTTTAGCAGCCTCCCCATTCTCTGCATTTTCTGGGTCTAATCATCACCTTGCATTGATTAACTCTGAGTAAAACTTACTGGCGGTTTTGGGTTTTGGTTTAGGGTTTATTTTTTTAAGTTTTAATGTAAACCAGCCAGAGATTTAGAAGTACAGATCCTATTGACTTCTGCGTTCCTACATATAACAAAGGTGCTTTTGAAAGTCTCCCTCTGGGTGCCTCAAATAGCACTTACACTGTAGAAAGCTAAATGGAACTGAAGATGTAAAACAAATGCTGAACACCCACAGATTCCTTCAGCGTTAGTAGTTATTGCGGGTGCTTTATCACTTCTAAAACTTGCACATTTTTACTCAATTTGGAAAGGCCAGCACATTTGCAAAAGTGAAGTCTCTGCCCTGAAGTGTTTTTTTGTTTCAATAAATGTGTTACCGAGGGAAAAAGAAGACGGAGACCTCAAGATACCCGTCTAATTTCAACCTTTCATCACAAGAGCCCTTCCTTTAATGCTTCATGATAAATTCTATCATTGACCAATTCTCAAAGCAGAAGCAGGGAATCTGTATCTTCAGGACTAGACACAGCTTGAGATTTCTTTTTACATGACTCATGGACATTTCACCGTATGTGTGACTGTGTGGTGCAAACAAGGTGCCGGAGAAACCTGCTGCACTTTGAGCAGGGGAAGAATACCCCTGAGTGGCTTAAAAGGCATTCTGTGAGTTTTCCTATTGACTTCCATCAAATTGTATTAAACACTGAATCTTGACAGAGATTTTGAAAACCCAAATAAGCTGCTATGGGTTCAGTTCACAAAAAATGTCAAGGCATCTCCATCTAATTACAAGCTGACTCTTTAGAAACTCAATAGCCATTTAAATCAATTGCCATGTGGTGATCCAGTCTCCCACACCACTAGGGAGCTAACCTAACATTCAAACGTTTACATGAGTTCTTTTCATGGATCCTCCCCTTGTTTTGGGGATTTTTGATAGTCCGTATCTTAAAGCATATAGATTTTTGGACATAAGAATTTAATCTTTTGAAAGCCAAGTCAGAAATCTGAGAACACTTTGCAGGGTTAAAATGAAGCTAGGACAAATCCCAAAGTCTTCTTCCCTACTGGCAAGCCTGGGCCTATTTTATAGTAGAAGGAAGGAAATCTTTGCTTGAAAAAAACATGTTCTAGTTGAACATGAGCTAAATACGTCTTTGGACTAGCTCTTTATTTTCCCTCTCTTATCTTAACAGAAGATTATAAATTAAAGAAGATATATATTAAAGCATTTACATTGAAATGAATGTTGGACTTAGTGATATTAATCTTTTAACCTCCTTGAGTACCTGTTCACAACTAAAAGAAGGTCAAAATCTCAGTATTGCTAAGCCAGGGGTTCAGACATTACCTAAAGATTAAGAATGTGACTTAAACATAACTTGCAGGAAGCATTTTAGTTTATCTTTTGACTTGTTGAGACCTCAGGAACTCACATTTTCCAAGTTTTCTCTGTATCCTGAAGGGCCAAGAAACTTTGATCCTTTGAAATGAAAACTGAGAAGCAGAAGCTTTTGTAAAAAAAAAAAAAAAAAAAAAAAAAGACAAATATGATATTCAGGATGAAATCAAGATAAGACAACATTATGATCTGGACCTTTGTGATTTCAGCTGCAGAGGAATGGTCTCATCTCCTTTATCTCAGAAGAAGGACTAAAGTTCTCTGAAAGAAACTAGTGTCACAAAATAACAAAGAAGCCTTCAAAGGTGATTCTTTCACCTCCATGGAAACTTCTGCACTCCTTGAAAGGGAAGCTTTGTGCTGTTCCTTTAACACCGTCTTTACCAAAAACTGCAGTGTAGGTGATTCTGATGGCAATGTATAATTTTAATAAAAACAGGTGATTTCTTCAGAACTAAATAAAAAGTTTAAAAGTCCCCAAATGACTGCCCCCATAACAGGCAACATATGAATGTAAATGTAAATTTGTATATCTTCACATCTTTCCCATACTTGTTTTACTCAGATACGCCAGTGGTCTGAAGCTGAATGTGAAAGCTGGTTGAAATTTCTTTACCATGTGATATTTTGTAGTCAAGAATTTACTTTTTTTTTTTTTGAGAATCATTTCTTTTTACTTATTGCTAAAAAAATTACTTTTCCTAAGTACTTACAAAAAGTTATAAAACTTTCGAGAAAAAATAAACTTTCATTTTTCCTATCAAATTTTTTTCTAATTTTAAGGTAGAAAAATGAGGAAAAATAAAATGGAAGAGAGCAAAGGATTGAAGGTGAGGGAAGAGCTAGAAAACTGTGCTTAAAACTTCATGATTTCTGTACTGAACCCACTTTACTCTGTCTTTGTCCTCCCCTTTTCAATCTTTTTCTTTCTAGTCATAGCTGGTAAGTAGTCTGGCCCAAATTATAGATAATTTACATTGTATTAATATTCACTATTCCTTATTTTGACAAAAACACTAAGAAAAGTTGTTTGCTGAATAAATACATTAATATTAATAAGTTAATAGTGAGTTCACTTAAGACTGTCATTATCTGTACATTCATAAGTATGAAAGATTAATACGTTGAGCAAAAAGTATTGGTAATTATATTCGCAGCTCGATCACCAGATCATCACAGCTCTTTCTAGAGATGCACCAAAAGCAAAAATCAAAATATCAGCCTTGGACTTCGAAGCGGAGCTGAAATCCAAGCTCAGATTCATTGTTTAGTTCTAGCTTTACTCTTCACTGTGCCACAACTTTCTAAATATTTGTTGAAAGAGCTCTTGGGAGTTCTTATGTTTGTTGCAAAAGACTGGCCATGCTTATTCCAGGAAGGGAAAACATTGTCCTCACTGTAAACAAAAAGCAGCTGGACTGTGCTGATGATCTCCAGTGAGAGCACAGTTTATGCACATTTTGTTGTAGGTAGGCATTTGTGTATTGTCTGCTTCTCCAACAGAGCTGTGTTTTATCTTGGAGCTGGTACTCTCTGCACCGAGATGAATGCAAATGGTCTTCCCATGAGCTCTTGGAAAAGAAGTGATTGCAGAGGAAATAAAAACAGTCTCAAACTTACTAAGCTGCCTTAAAATTGTTCTGGGAACTAGTGAGGACCAGCGAACAGCTGGACTGGGCAAGCAATGGCCACTGAGGGCTGAGATAACTCCCTTACAGGAGTCTGGGATTGTTTGTATCCAGGAGATGCAGGAGACCAAAGTCTACTCTAGGAAAATTTTCATGTCATCTTGTTCATGCTTTGGAAATTGAATTGCAAAATATTTTTTGCAGGAAGAAAGAACCAGAAGCAAAACAAAACAAAACTTTCAACAAAATATCTTTACTGTACATCTGAGGACAAAATTAATAAGACCAACTCGGTCTTCAATGTCAAGTAAAGTCAGGAAGAAAATTTTCTTCAACATTTTGACTGAGTCTATAAGACCTTCTTCATTATAAAACTTCCTGTATTGTTCACAGTGGGAAACATGATTCCAGAATAACTAATTTGTCAGATTTGTTCTGGTTTAGCAGCACTAAGATCAAATCTTTAAATTAATGTAGGAACTAGAACAGTGGAAATGGCTGAAAGATGCCTTGCCTATTACAAGTTTTTGCTTGTGGCATGTAAATCTTGACGTACTTTTTGCTTTATTTGGACATATCTAATTACTGGGTAGACTGGAAACCTGAGTTTGCCTAACTCAGGTCTGACTTGCTCTGTTACAATTTCTATCCATCATCTGTAAAAGTGGATTTCTACAATTACTGGCCTAACTTGCATGCCTCAGTAAAATGCCAAAAGATTGGTGAGATAAATCTGTATATCCGTGTCCATGCTAATGCATATTCTGAAATGATGAATGTATATACTTCCAAAGAAATCCTTTTAATTTCCTTGACATGATACAGACAGATTTTTCCCAGGGGGCCACATGACTATTCCAGAGGGTAAGTTCAATCACAAACTGGTCCTTTGACTGCAAGGAAGATTATGTTCTGATTTCTAGTCTAAGTGAAGTGCTCTAATTTAAGCTGTGAATTCCTTCCAGTATGATCACTTGTTAGGTAAAACAGGAGAAGTTGCAATATTTTGTTTTAAAGAATTATTTTTACTTTTTCTTGTCTGAGCTGAAGCTAATATGAAGGTATTTCAAGATGAAGGTATTTTATATTTTGAGGAACAAAACAAAGAGATACTGTAATGGCATATGTGAGCTACACTTACCCTGAGGCATTTACCATAAAGTTCAGGTTATTTTTTATTACATCTTTCTGACAGCTGTGGATAGAATAATTGAACATATTGGGATTGTCACTGGGAAATACCATTTGCGTCTTTTGATGCCTGTGGGAGAGGGATTATTAGGAAAGGTATCAGCATCTGTGTGCATGCACACAGGCACATAGAGCCAGAGTTCCCTTAGTTCCATTTAATTTGGAAGCCAGGAGGGACAAAACAATTAAACCAAATGCTGATTTGTTTGTACAGGAAAAGGAGGGAGGGAGGTTGGGAAGTAAGAAAAGAAGGAGGAATAGACGGAGAGTGAGAGAGAGAGAGGAAAGGAGGGAAGAAAGTAGGCAAGCAGGCAGGCAGGTAGGCAAGAAGAAGAGACAAATACAGAAAAAAGAAAGAGAAAAAGAAAAAAGAAAGAAAAAAGGAAGAAAAAGAAAAGTGAGGGGCTGAGGAAAAAAGAAAGAAAGGGGGGAAAGGGAAAGAAAAGAAAGAAAGAAGGAGAGAAGGAAAGAAGGAAGGAAAGTAATAAAGAAAGAAAGAGAAAGAAAGATCAAAGGCTGAGATCTTTCTACGTATTTTTCTGGAGAGGTACACACAGGTATGTTTGATGTGCAGACACAATTTAAAATGACCTTCTACAAATGTCCTGGTGCACAAACCAAGAAAAATCCATCACTTTAAATGTCTGGAAATGTTCATTATGCTTTCTCTAGTCTCTGTGGAGCATCTTTAAGCAAAAGCATGGTAAATAATATATCAATTTTCTATCGCCACCTATGAGTGAAAATATAGAACTGCAAATTAGTCTTTCGTGCATAACAGAGGAAAGATATATGAAGGCTGTAGCTTAATTATTTCAAGATGTTTATATCTGAAGTGAAACCAGCTATGATCTTTCATTTCTGAAAGAGATAGGACAATTTTCAGCACATGCAGCGTTTAGTAATCTATTTGGGTTTACTTGTATCGAAACTTTGGAGACATTTCAGTAGTCAAAGACAGAGACAAGCTTCTGTTTCGGACTGTATGTGCTGTACGGAGACCAACCTCAGACTCCTGTATCTACACTGTGTTTGCAGACTATGGGGCCTGCTATAGGTAGAGACTTAATGGCAACTGGTGCAAGAGAGGATGAGGAAATAGGAGAAAAACATGGACAAAGATTTTCTAAAATTAGCAACAGGCTGCAAGTGGGATAGATCAGAAGATCTGAGTGAGATTCATGAGGAGATCTCACAGCGAGATATAGAGTGGTTGAACAATGGAGATGAGAGAACTGGAGATGGAACAGGATGTGCAGGATGACAGGATTGGGGAGGAAATGGGTATGGCTGCTAAAGTACGCCGTTCATAAGGTCATAGGACAGAAAGAGTGAATCCTGTGAGACTGCAGCAGCAGGACTTGAGGAACAGTAAGGAAAAGAGAAGACAACACAGGATTTGTTGAGACACTACTTTAAGATTCAGGAAACCTGGATATCACACTTAGCTGAACTGCAAGCTTCCCATGTGATTGGAAAAGGAAGGAAAGAAAAAAGGGAAAAAAAAAAGTAAAATAACTATGGGCACAATTCATGGATAGAGTCTTGGTGGGATTCATTAAATGAATGAAACGTTACAGCAAAGAGATCTTTGAGCTAGTCTCCCCAAGCTCCTGTATAGTCATTGAGAAAAAGCACACGTAGGGTGTGAATCATCTGTGTGCATTTGGTTAAATGAATCGCATTTTCTCTATTTTTCTCTATTGGGCATGGAATCAAGGGTGACTAGCTCACATGGCGACTCCCAAAGCAAGCACTCAGCCACATCCTTTTACAAGTGGAGAGAAATAGGCACTTCCAGCATGTGATTCGTTCCAGCTATCCCAAGCACTTGCCTATGTTGCCTTCTGGAATTGCTTTTTATCTCTTTCTTTAAAGAAAACCCCGGTCTGTTACTCCTAAGTGACTAACAGTCTTCGATAACTCACATTTCCATGCCTAAAGCTAGGTGAGATGAATCCCACTCATGAACTGTGAATTCCCAAGGGATTCTTTCCTGCAGGACAGCTAGTTGTCAAGATCTAGAAATCAGCAAGGCTGAAGGTTTGCATTACAACTCTCTGCTCTGCTTTTTCTCCCATCTTCTTTAGGTAGGTTGTCTTCTAACATACTGCTGCTGTGAGTGCCGCTCTCAGATGCACAGGTCTCTTGAAGCACCATGTAGAGGCAATGCTATGGAGTTGTCTAAACACTCCATGTTTTGGCAGCTCAGAACATCGTTGTGGCTCCAGCCCACAGCATTCCTGTGCCTCAGTTCTTGGTGGTAGGACTCTTATTTCACACTAAGGATTAATACATGGAGACTGCTACCAGAGGTTACATTAGAAGTCATAAAAAGAAAGCCCAAATGTAAAATGTTGAGGAGTTCACTGAAGGACATAGTGAGGTTGAAGCTAGGTAGACAGAGGCATTACAATAGGACTATAATAAAGTGTGCATTAGGCTTATGGTGGATTCTGCAGCAGGTCTTTCTATGCTTGTGTCAGCTCTGTTGTCTGTGTGCTTCTCAATGGGGCACAGAAAAACTCTTGGGAAAATTGGACAGTCTCTACTTATACAGCATTAGCCAAAATAGAGCCTTCATTTAAAGAAATTTTTATTTATCCCCATTACCACTGAGGACACACAGAAAGCTTCCAAAAGGCGAAAGAAACCATTTATTAGATCCAAAATCAGTAGACACTTCTGATTTTTTTGCTTTGCTTCGTGGTACTTGAATGGAGGTATAAATATGACTGTTGTATTATGTGATAGATATTAAAGGAATCTCAGAATCAGAATCACAGAATGGTTGAGGTTGGAAAGGATCTCTGGAGGACAACTGGTCCATCCTGCCTGCTGAAGCAAGGCCACCTAGAGCCAGTTGCCCAGCACCATGTCCAGATGGCTTTTGAATATCTCTGAGGTGGGAAACTCCATGGCCTCTCTGGGCAAACTGAGTCACCCTCACAATAAAAAAGCATTTCCTTAGATCCAGAGTGAACCTCCTGGGTTTTGTTCTATGCCCATTGCCTCTGGTCCTGTCACTGGCTACCAAATGACAAGTACAGTCTCCGAAACAAATATACTTCCCAAGGTAGTTGTTTCCTTTTTGTAGGAAATATAGCAGTTATCTGAAAACTTTCTCTTTCTTACAGTTAGTCTTTCACATAAATTAATTAATAGTTACCACAAGGCTAATGAATATTCCCAAAATATTAAGAAAAAGTGCATTTCCAGAAAGCCTGTGTGAAGCATATGAAATATTTATCATTTCATGTTGATTTTGGTGGTAATATTGCTGGTAAATATTTTAATTAAAGAATTTCACAGAAACAGTCAGATGACATAAAGCTTTTTTTCAGCTTTTTTTTACAATCCTTTTTTTTTATGATCCCTAATTCTTCTATTCTGACCAGCTGTGAAAGACATGCATCAGATTATAAAAGCTGGAAGCAATAGAAGAAAGGCTGGTACATTCCCTGGCTGCTCATTTTTAAATGCTGTAGCAATATATTTAGAATCTGAACTTAAACAAATCATTTAAACATCAGAGTTTTAGTTTTCATCACTTCTTGATCAGTACAGATGTTTAGGAATTTGAGCTATAAGCTTGAGCGGGTTTTCAGAGAAGTTTTCAGAGGACTCATGTCCTGTGAAAAGAAAACTCTTGAACTGGCCCTATTGGGTAATCAAGAATTTGTATTTTCGGCAGCTATTTTTACTACTGAAAAATAATCTGTTGTTTAAAACAAATTTCTTTTGGCATCAGTTATACTGTTAAAAAAGCCAATTAAAACTTGTGCAAGTCTCAGAGTATTTCTATGGCACTGAAGATGTAATGGAATATATTTTAATTTGAGTGAAAGGATGTTAAAGATATAATAAGAGTCTTTGACAGGTTTCCCGGAGAGCAAATGAAATTTGACTATGCAGATCTTACAGGCAAAAAACAATTGTTCTCAGAGATCTGTTTAATACCCTCTAGTTCGGCAAATATGGCTTTACCACTAATTCAGGTGAAATAAAAGCAATATTTTAAATGACTACTCTACGGTTCAAGGTGGTTGTCCTGAGATTTTTGAGGATAAAACAGAACATGGAAAAATTCATTTAAGACAGATGTGATGTCAATAAAGCCTTCAGGGAAGAACTGGAAATTCACACAACCTTGCATCAAAAGGACAATTTTTAGACATTTGAATATCTAAAATACCTCTGACTATTAATATTACTTTTTTCTGTTAGTATCTGTATGCAGTGTTAGAGTAGCCATGTGCTGTATGCAGTATTTGCTGTGAATTGTATTTAAATCCTAATCCCTAATTTAAAAAGACAACAAAAATAAAGGGCCTGAAACTCAACTCATACTTCCTAGGAAAATGCTTGTGTAAATATTTTTCTCCTAAACAGATAAATGTCTAATTGATTTCATTAGTGGATTACAGTCTTTTAGAAACTTCACATTCCTTTGAAATATACCTTTAGACTGTCAGCTGACATGAATTTAATGAGATGATGTTACTGAGGCTCAAACTTTGCTGTATTATTCCAACACACCCAGCTCCAGGAGTCCCGTTACTCAAGGAACAATTTTTATTTACTAAAAGATTAGCTTCTGCTTCTTGTCATCCAGAAAAAAAAGTCTGAAAATGTAAAACACTTAAAGCTAGATGGAAAACAAACAGAATTAGTTCTGTGATTCTGTCACACTTAGAAAATCTGGTTTTTTTACACTGGGCATTTTCTTCCAAGAAGGCGACAGACCCATCACTTGTCAAAGGCTGAGCTTATCAATATTGAGCTCCCGTGATGTACAAAAAGAAACGCACAGGTTGTTCTTACAACGACTACCAAGGAGATCAGCAATACTGTGTCAATAAGTGATAAGGAGTCAATCAAGGAGATTGTCTGTATGCTACAAATACCTTTAAATCAGCAGAAATGTCGTTCCAAAAACGGGAGACCCAGTTTTGCAGAACTGAAATAAACAATTTTACATTAATAGCCCAAAGGGAGAGATGGGTTATAAAACCATCTTTCTCTGCTGCTTTCTCGTGGCTTTTCAGCTGGCTGGTGTCTTCTCTCCCTCTTTTCCTCTCTCAGTCCTGACTCAGTCAGGCAACTCGCTTGTTAAGTAAACAGCCTTCAGAGCAGCTTGTCTGAAGAATACGGTTCTATTAAGCAAAAATACGGAGTGAGAAATTCTTGAGAGGCAATGATCAGAGATCTAAGAATACAAATGAACAAATGCGTTTTCTGATTTAAATACGCTATTGTTATTAGCATCATTATTCATCTTCCAGTAGGTTCAGAACAAATGTCTCGCTGCAGTAAATTTTCATAGGCGTAAACATTCATTCTGTCCTAAATAACTTCCAGTGTAATTGAATGTTAGTAATATAAAACACTTATCAGGAAATGAGACTGACTCATACAGAGAGTCAACTCACTACGTGACAGGTGTGTTCCAACCTATTTTTTAAGTTGGAAAAATGTTCTTTGTGTTGATATTGGGGTTTTTTGAACAGTGGTTGGTTTTTAACACGCTCCCCTGCAGTGATGGCCACCAAAAAAACTACTCTCTTCTCCACTCAGCATTCAGCTTAATGATCCTGTTTCATAACAGTCTTCAAAGTTTTTTGCAGAGAAGGACTGCAGAGCCCTCTGCCTTCCCCTGCAAAGGACCATGTTGATGCACAACGTGAGACTGGGCCTGTGGCCCCTGCAGCAGCCAAACAAAGCTTCCCCGGGTCCACCACCCAGCCCTCGTCCCATGTCGTCCTTCTTTATCATAGCTCAGCGCAGCAATCTATTGTCTTTGCCACTCAAAGTTAACAGGTTTTTTTGGTTGTTCAAGGCCTACAAAACACTCTGCAAACAGAAAGCATTTCAAAACATGCCTGGAGCATCACTTCAGAAACAAGCAGACGCACAGTATCCCTGTGAGGCAGAACAATGCTATTATACTAATTTCACAGATGGGTAAACTTGAACGCGGTAAGGTAAAGGGCTAGATCCTGTTTGGTGTTGTGCTTAGGTAATTTAGGAGATCAAGCAGCAGAGAGCCTTCTTCCTCTAGCAGGGAGGCTGAGAGACAACCTGTCCAAGAAAATACATTAGGAGTGCAACTCTAAGTGCATTTACTCATACAACATGTCCATGGGAGAGTGTGGTTTGCCAGCTAGAGGGCATGCTCATCTTTCCTGCTGAGCTGCGCAGGTAGTGAAGACCCCAATGCACATTTTTCCAACAAGCGTGCTTATTCTTTTTTAAACAGCAGTAAAATGAGCCCCATCTGCCTCACAGCCTCTCTTCTTCCATGTTGTCCAAGCTGGCATGAGTCCAAAGCAGATGTTGCCTCTGCTCCGCTTTTTCACCCTCACCTCACCAGCGGGGCAGGATTTGCCCAGAATAGCCTCGATCAAGTGCACAGAGAGCACCCAGGTGTCCTCATGGCCACGCTCAGATCTCCACCCAGACCCTCCCCTGAGTATTAATGCCTATCTTCTTGCGTATTCCCTGGAAGAGACTGCACTTCTGGCAGGCTGAAGGATCTTTCTGCATCTGCTAGGCAAGAGGATTGCCGAATTTGATCTCACTCTTACACTTCGCAAAACATGAAGTTTTTAATTGTCTAGTTGAGGAAAGGTGGCAGCTGACAAGTGTTTTGTTCAGACTCACAGAGCTGATAATGCTCTGTTCATGAAACTGGGGCTGTTAATGATTTGTGAGCTGATATTTCCTCACACATGATTGTGCACAGTATACTTCATAATTTGAGCTTGTCATTTTCATTTTTCAGGGGGGAAAAAAACCCAACGAAACCTCTCTTTTTTCATGGTAGAATTCTCTATCAGTGTGTAATTGCATCCTGATGTTCCCTGAGTTTTGTGCCTTGTTCAGCCCATTGAAAGCCTCTTTTAATACATTTTCATAAAATGTTTTCTTTGTTGGAAAAAAAAAAAAGCAGTTTTTCCATGTGACACACCATGGAAGTACTTTTTTCTTATATATGAGTACTTTACATACATATAAGATGCTTCAAAGACCTTTTACAGCATAGGGAAGCCATGACCATTCCTATCTTGAGAATTACTGCAAGAAGAAGGGACCTGTCAATTGTGCAAGTGATTGTCACTTTGCTGTGTGGAAGCATCTCCCCATCCATCTCAGATCCTTACGACAGAGATTACAAGAGTCCAACAAAGCTTTAATAATGAGGCGTTCATACAAATGTAAAGGATGTTTGCAAAATCATGCATCACCCAACTGCAGTGGCTTTGGCTACATGAATTAAGTGGTTGAAAGATAAGGTACTCAGTATCTTAGTAGGCTTTGAAAACTTATTCTAGTATAAGTTATTGCTCATAAAGAATTTTCTTTTCTTAGTATTGGAGGCCTAAATATTAAATATAGAGTCTTGGGTTTAGGTTTTTCTATTTTTTTAGATCTCTGTGAAGTCTTGTTCTCTGGAAAGCAGGATACCTTCAAGTGTCTTTGTTTAGCAAATTCAAATTGCTAATCATTCTAAAACAATTTTTTTTCTATTATTACATTGTAGACAACTGCAACAGAGTCATCTTAAGAGATGTATTGTCTAACCAATCTGTGAGACAATCATTGTTAGAAGGGTACCTAGCCTGAAATGACCGGATTAATATTTTTATTCAGTGAGCGCAGAAGTGATACAAGGGAAGGCTCAGCATTTGCAGCGTGTAGTATCAGGGAATCAGACACAGAAGGAGATTTCAGGTGCCAAACTAAAGAAGATCAAAAAGCTATGTAGTAAAAAAGAAAAAAATCATATAGCTATGTTTCACATTTAGTCATATTTATGTGTGAATAACATTTTAGTTTGCTCCATCACCCGTGGTGTCCTGATTCTATAAATACAGAAAATTTACTGCCTATAAGGAACCAGCCAAGACTAGAGACAATACTGCTTACAGTCTCTTGCAAGCACATGTACCTGACTTCCCATTCTTTTCTAGAGTTTAGGCTCTTCCATAATAAAAAGGGAGAGATTTTTCTCAGTGGCTTTAAACATGTGCAGTCCAAGCTTATTACCTGCCAAAATTGGGATTTTCGATTCGCTTAATCCTAGAAAAGCTCATATACACATTTTCCATTTCCAAAGGCACTTTTCCAACCATGAGGCTATAAACTTGAGGTAAGGCTGACCAGAGAAGCAACAGTCATGAAGTCAACACCTAGTGAGGAGCCTGATTTTTTAACATGGTTGTTAAATCTCTTCTAGGAGAGAGGGAACTGAAACGTAACCCTTGATAATGAAGTAATTTATGTGTAAAAAACAAAGACTGTCTTCTGTGAAAGACATTGGTATAAGACTGAGATTAAAATACTTCTGTACATGTGTCAGCTACATACAGAACAATCACAGAGCGGAGTAGGTGTATGCACTTCCCTCCTGTTTTAGGAACCAAGCAGAGAATTTCTTAGGTCTAACTCCAAATTACTTGCCAGAAGTCATTCAAACCCTGTGAGAACTTGTCCTCAGGCTTACACATTCACTCGTATTCATATATTTGCTTAGCCTCAGAGACATTTCACTATCTTTGTGCCCTGAAATAGATACATTGAAAGGAAAAAAAAAAAAAATCAATATGCTGAGATCTATTTCCTACCAAGAACAATCTTTCCATGGTACATATTCTGCATGTCGTGTGACCATCATTATCATTAGCGAATGTGCACTAAATGCATAACTGATGCTCCCTTCTCTGTCAAATTTATGTCCTTAGAAATCAGCCATGCAAATACCGTTCAGATGATTTGATTTAGCAAATCTGATCTGCCTTGTTCTAGAGGTAAGCTGAAGAGTGGTTTAAAAATCATAAGGACTGTAATCCCCATTTCTAACTGAATGCATTTCATTACATAGATGCAGTTAAACACTTCTGGACATTTAATTCTTCCTAAACTTGTCTCAGTTATTCAAAGCACTGAAATATTCCAAAGCAGTACAGCTAAACCACTGTTTGCTGTGACGGTTACACAATAAGGAAATACACAGAATATTATCTCAATTTAATGCATTCAGCTTTATCTCACCTAGCTTTATCTATTTAAAAGTTAGACATCTACCCTAGTTACCTGGGGTTTCTCAACAGTCAAAGAAGGAAAAGGCATATCAAGAGTGTGATTCATCTCTCCTATCTTAAATACCTATCTCACTTTGGAAGCTGATGCAATTTCTCCTAACTGTTAAAAAGGGATGTCTTCTTTCTAATCTGAATCTGTCTAGTTTCAGCTTCCAACTATTGGATCCTGACATGCGAGATTAGTGAGCTGTTTACTGTGAAAAATATCTTCTCTCTGTGCACGAAGAGTGCAAGTAATCTACTCTTCAAAGGACTAAATAGATGGAGATTTTTAGTTCCCCACTATATGACATTCTGGTTGCTCTTCAAATAAGTCTTGAGAGATAATATTTTTTATCACCTCAACCGACACAGCTGGAAAAAAATATACTGTTTTCTGGGCACATAAGCTCTTCTCTGGGTCTCACTGAGTTCAAAGCTTCTCAATGAAGAGCAAATTTATTTTAATTTTTGAAAAAACATTTAACTTGACAAATTAAAGCTTTGCATGGGAAGAAGCCCTTCTTACACATAATTGGCACTCTAAGGTTTTAACTCAACAAAACCCATCACAATAGTGAACCAATTTGTCTTCTATTTCCAGGAATCTCTCTCAAGTACGTACACAGCAAATTCCGTACGTAAATGTGATGATTTAAGATCACACTCCTGAACTGTGCAGAAATCAACAGGATTGTGTCCACTAAATGACTTTCCTTCAGACCTTTTTGTTCAACTCTCTATATTTACAGAGGATGAAAACTTTCATGGAGGTTGAACAGTAGTCATTAGGAAGCTACGGTGTGCTTGTAGGAATAAAGTTCACCCAAATGGTGAGAGAAAGCACATTGTTAATTTGCATTTTACTTTAAAACTCAGAGTGTATTCTGGAAACCCATGACCCTATTATCAAAGGCTAGAAGAAGATAATGAGATTCTAAATAAGGCTCTGAATAAGTGAAGGTTTTCTCTCAATTATGAATGGATACATGCTTACTATTATAGAGGTGTTCTCATGTCACTTTTATGAGGTCTTTGTCAAAACTTTCACTTGTCAGATGAAGGTCGAGGGAACATTTTTATTTTCACAATTACAAGATCACCATGGAAAAGGTCCCTAATAAAATTAAATCCAATCCCTAAGCAAAGAGATTACAAAAACTAGAGGGGAAAACTTCAGAACATTTGACATTTTCACCCTCTTGGAAATATAGAACTTCATTCCTACTTTCCAGTCAGATCCTCAATAAATAGATTAAATTAAGACAGATATCCCAGGATACAAAAAAAATTAAGAGGTAATAGAAAAAAATAAAGCTGAAGATGTAAACAAATTGCCAGAATTTGCATTTAAAAACAGATACAAAAATAATCATTTTTCTGAATTCTTCATCCCATTTTCCCTTTTTTCTTTTTTTTCCCTAGATTTCACAACTTGATTTTAATGCAAAAAACAGCTATTTCAGTAAACCACGCAGGAAAACAACGTTTCAAAGGTAGCAAACTTCCTGATACGAATCTTAGAAGATATTCTGAAGGCCTTCCCCAAATCTGAGAAATAATAATAAACTAAAGCAATATGTTATTGCTAATTTAATTACAGTGATTGATACTGTAAGATGCATTGTTTACAAGTGATTCAGCCTATGAGTTTAACTATTCTGGTCAATACCCAATATCTGACACTTCACAAAATGGCAATTACCTATCAGTAATACTTCTGTCCCAAATTTGTCGTAAACAACAAAAAAATAGATATTAAGAGGAATTTCATACTGTAGTACGTTTCCCTAAAGCACAAGACCTCTTTCCTCTTTTTTCTTGGCATAAAAAAATATTGTTGGCAGTGCTTCATTATTTCTTGGGTCTCCATTGGATTTTCGCTAGGACATGGCAGCTGAGAGGTGTTTGATTCTCTTTACGGGTCCTGTTACTTGTCAACAAGCTAATGCAATTAGGACTTTTCCTTCCTGGTTGTCTGTGTGTGTGCCCTGAGTGACTGGTTTTGTTTAAAGATGGAACAGATTCAACATTCTTCCTGGCGAAGGGTTCCACAAACCGCAGGTGCTACTCAAATCAGAGCCCAGTCCCAATTAGTCTGCCATAGTTCGTATTACTTCAAACCTGCTCTCCAGTGAAATTCTTGTCTTATTTCACAAATAGTTGCAAATGGAAATTGGCTGTTGGATTAAAACAGAAATTCATAAGCTTCTTATGAAGTACCCCTGCGATGAATAAGGCTTGTGCTGAAAAATCCAACTATTCGTACTGTACACAGTAGACATCTTTCCACCTGAACGCTTTTCTCTTTTTTTGATCATATAAGACAAACAAGAAATCTCCTCCTGACTTAGAAACAAGGCTAACCCCTTCAAATCCACCAATTTGAAGAGAGAAAGAACAAGTCATTCATTTTCAATTCAATTTTATTTAAAACTGTAACATTTATATCTCTGATGAAATATGCAGTTTCGTTTCATTGGCAGTTACAAAGCCCTTTTGTGCTGTTATCTTATTCTTTTTATTCATGCATCCTTTTTGAAAGCTAACAAGTGACAGATTTTTAAACTGTCTCGAATCTTTTAGAACTCCTACACTTTCAAGAACTTTAGTCACTTAAAGCTGTAAAAATTTGGAACTGTGATAGATATTTTAAGTGTACTTTTGCAGCTTGAATTTGTGACTTTAAATAAAAATCTCATTCTAGCATCAAAACAAGCTTGGCTGAATACAGCTTATTGTACTCAGAAATCTGTTTCAGTAGTCTCTAGGTTTAGGTGAGACTGCTTAACCACATTTTTAATTCAAAACATGAAAACAGAATCAAAACCAAACCCAGACTTCAGTTATTCACATTAATTCTTGGAATTCAAAATCAGATTTTTATATAGTCATTATGAGACACATATTTCATTTCTTTGTACTATAGCTGAAGGACGCCACTCGTGATCCCTTTTTTCGCGATGTTTGAATCCTATCTGCAATATATTCAACAAGAATTTTTCTTTTGAGTTGGATAGGATCAAAATTAAGCTGTAAGGGAACAAATAACACAATGTTTTAGTTTGCAACAGTATATGATCACCCTCAGTCACTCAAAGACAACCCCCCCAGGTTATGTGATATCTGAGGAGAACGTTTAGAAATCCCCGGAGCGTCGTATTTTTACCATGGATATTTATGCAATTACTCATGTTCAGTCAGATGCATATTCGCCCTCACAGGATTTTTGCCACTTGTAGCAAGTTCCGGCTGTAGTACCTGATGCCATTGAGACAAGACCTTGATTTTCCTAGGAATGCCCCAAACAGCGAGAGGGGATCGCCAACTCACCAAAAAGTGTTTGGGCAGGAGAGAAGATGAACACAGACTGGTGAAGTGATTTGCCTGTGGTCACGGGGTGTGTGACTTGAATATGTGAGGTGCAGCGCGGGGAAGGGAACAGTGATGCCATTTTGGAGAACAGGGCCAATGTGTGCTCCGTTCACATCATCTGTGTTGCTCAAAGGGAATAGAAGAGAGAAAAAGTGTCTCTTGTTGTGTGAACTGTACGGTTTTGAGGACACTACCAACACAGGCATCCACTCCAGACAATGTACACGGATGGAGGGAAGGAAGATAAAGAAGAAAAACTGTTCAGTGCGAAAAGGTGACCACATCTGAGGCCGTGAGAAGTTCAGACAAAACTGAGCCAGACATACATAACAGCTCCCAATAAATCTCACAACCAATAAAATAGCAGAACCAATCTCAAG
The DNA here is from genome assembly GCA_009769605.1 of Bucorvus abyssinicus. Lineage (NCBI taxonomy): Eukaryota > Metazoa > Chordata > Aves > Bucerotiformes > Bucorvidae > Bucorvus > Bucorvus abyssinicus. The sequence goes on from CM020025.1 coordinate 5,637,055, forward strand.
GCAAAACCACGTCTGTGAGGTAAATTTTCATTACTTTCCAGTGGGACACTGATATTATATTCAGTAATATTAATTTCCAACAAATTTGATTTTCAAAAAAGAATATTACAGGTGTAAGAAAAGCTTTTCATATTTTTCCGAACTGAATTATTCACCAACAGTAGAATTTCTGTTTTTTCATTTGGAAAATACGTTCTTTAAATATTTAGAAAAAAATATCTATAAACAGCATGCAGTTTTAATTACAATTTATACGCTTGCATTTTAATTGCCTTTTAAACTAATTTAGCTTGTTCTTAAAGTTAATTAAACTCATTGGGGGGAAAATGTTCCTTAATTCAGTTGTGAAAATGGAGCAGATGTGGAGATGTATTTGTGATTGTGTCTATCAGTCTGAACTTATAAGAATCCTTTTTATCTTACACTGTTTAATAGACCCTTAAAACAAAGTGGTTTCAATAAGAGCTAGGTGCCCTGTGCATTTCTTGTGTGCTTTCAACATTAAAACTACATATGCACAGCTCATTCTTTTTTAATTAACTTGCCCCTTTTAAAATAAATTGAAGCTGGATATAGAGGAGGATGCACTGATGTCTGTGTGGTTAGAACTTCAGGGTTTGAGGGCTTTTCACTGTGAGCTTACAAGCTTTTAAGAAATTCAAATTCAAAAGCCGGGCTTTGTTTGAACAATTCTGACTTTTGCAATGAGCTTCTGGGAGGCCCGTGAACATTTTGACAGCAAGTAGAGAGAAAGCACCTTCTTCAGAGAGAAGAACATTAAAAAAACCAGATCAGTTGAGTTAGAGGTCACTGTGGCACCTGCAATTCAATCCTTGACGTAGCTTTGAAGTGGCCAACCTGACGCTCGCAGCAGTTCTCACTGTTGCCTGGCTGCAATACCCACAAAGTCCAGAGCTCTGGGCAGTCACTCCGTGCTGAACACGATATTAAACTATTTGTTTACAGCTGGTTCAGGTACCTCTACTTCAGGCAAAATTACAGCTGTCAACCCTGAAAATGAAATTATTTGTTTAGAAAATGATATGGGAAAAATGAAATTCCCAAATATCAGTTTTTCAAGGGATGCTCCTTCCAGCCAGTGAGCCCTACCAGATGACAAGCTTACCTTGCTGTGGTAGTAGGCTGTGCACAGTGGTAGCCACCAACAAAGAAACTCATAGCCCATTTTCCCTAAAGTGACCTGTTCATATTCCTTTCCTGAGAGAATGTATCTGCTAATCAATCTAAATTAAACACCAGCTCTCCAGCCTGTCATGAGAACGGTTCAGTGAAGATTTCTGGTTACAGTGACCGTATTAAAAAACTAGGCTATTGCAGACAATTGATCTTTTGATAGATATAGAACATTAAAACCGTAAAATGAATCCAAGCCTTCAAAAAGACCATTAAAATGATCAGAAGTGACTACCCCCCAATGCTCGTTAGAGCAGCTCTTGAATGCTGTTTAACCAACATGAGGAAACAAAGAGGGATTTATCGGGAGGGTTGAGGGAGAACAATAGCCAGCGTTTCAGTTTCTTCAGAATGGAGCGCTAGTTACCTAGAAATACAAAAAGAAAGGAAGAATAAAGAGAAAAAAAATACCCTTTCATGCTCACTGTATCCAGCCTCTGTGGGTCAGTGATTCCGAGGTCGCTGACATAGCCTTACAAGTTTTTAAAAGAAAGCCTCAGTTAGCCCCTGGTTCTGTTATTGCAGTAGAAACAAGCTCGCTGCTGGTTTGTTAACTTGTTTTGATTCTGCTCTACTCTTGTTTCACTGACGTACACAAGGCTGACATCCAGAGACACTCTTCTTGGGCAGTCATGTGTATCAGGCCGGGTACGCTCGCTGTCAGCTTGATAGGACTAGTAAATGACTGTGCGCTGATCCAGAAGCAACTATTCCTCATACTGTGCAACTTGTTGGAGCTTTTATGCATACTATATAGTGTGTGACAGCTACTTTTGTGCATGTGTAGCTGCTCATTATATACACATTTAAATTGCTTTGCAGTAGTGCCTGCATGTATTTCACTTACAGATAAACTTTTTTTTCCCTCTCCTTTTGTCATGAGTCTTTATTTTTCATGCTGTTTGGATTTGAAAGGATTTTTGTACAAGCTCTTTCTTTACTGACCATCCGTGTTTGCAAGAACTATTTAATTAAGTGTTGCAGCATATACAACTCATGCAATTAATCCATTCTTTCACACCCAAAAGCAAATCGAAGTCACCTCAGCAGCTTCTGAAAAACATGGCTGAGCTTGTAATTATTAGAAGATTACTGAGCGCAGGGATGCATGCGTGACCTCTTGGAGGAGCTGTGCATTTCCACAGGCAATGTTCTTTTTTACCTCATCACTGTCTCTTTATCTTCCCCAGTGCCACAGCCCTGATCCTACTAAAAATCATAGTGAGAACCATAACAGTACGTAGCTCTCTCTGAGGCAGCTAAACACAACTGGGAGATTCATATGGGTTCCACCTAACCTAAAAGGATTTCTGGAAGCAGGGACCACATATTAACTTGTCTGACAAAACACTGACAAGTGTCATGGATCATATCAGTCACATTACGCACATGAGTAAGAAATTACAGTTTCAGATCCTTATCTGTTGTAAAGGTTTCTCTAGGTGTTGAGCTACAATATGAATATTCACCACTGGCTTAGGACGCTCGGTTTCATGGTGGCTCCTAGTATGTAAACTTAAGGCTGCTTGTAGGACTTTGAAAGCCTATAAATTAATGTCAGAACATGGATTTTCTTTGTGTTGTGTCTACTTAGCAGCTGTGGTCTCTATGAATTACTGATAAAACCTTCTCATATATCTTCATCACAACCATGGGTGCTAGTTAATTGCCCACCAGGTCTGGAGGCAGATGCTCTGTATTCCATAACCTCAAGAAAAGAAGTTGGTTATAAAATCATCATACTTCTCAGTTTTACTGTATTAACAGTCAGACAAAGTGTGTCCACGGGCAGGATGGGCTCACTAGCCTTCGGGCAACCATCCTAGGAGAAGGACAACTCTGACTCCAAACCTGGGCAGATGGAGCTCGTTTAGCCCTGTAAGGCCATCCATCTAAGAGAAGGATACTCTAACCAAACCTACAACCTGAGGACTTCGCTGTCACCGTCCAAGCTCGCTCGGCCGTGGCAGATGAACCTCAGGTGTAAAGCGTTGGGCCAGTCTCGCGCACGCTGCGCCTCACCTAAAAAATCCACCGCGCAGGCTTGAAGGGTGTACTCACGTTTAAAGCCCTTCCCAAATCTTCGTCCGCGAAGCCAAGCCATCATATACTTTTAAAAGTTAGGCATCACATTAATAATCTAGAAGCCTCCTATAGTCAACAGGCGCTTTAAAAATCGACTTTAAGCAACTTTGGAGGGACAGGAAATTTTTTTTTTCCTACCTCTAGAGAGATTTTCTACCAGTGCGTTTACATTTCATAGGAAATTAAAATCAGAATTCTAGTTTAAATACCTCCTGTTCACATTCTAAACCAGTTTACAAGCCTTCTACATCCGTGCCAGATTTGAAGATCCACCAGCCCACCTACCACCAGCACAATAAAGCAATTATTTCCTCAGGTCTCTAAACAATGTTAACTGGAATAGATTAGTCCAAGGTGCCTTCACTTTGTCATCACTACAGACTTCTTTTGACTCTTCTGAGATTCGACTCTGCTGGCATCCAGACTTACCCTTGGAAAAAAAAAGCCTGTCTTAACCTTGCTAATATTCAGCTCCCAGAGCACAAGCTGTCATGACTATGCAAGCAGTGAAATAACCACATGGTCTCTGTAGAGTTTTAGACTATTCCCTGTTTGCACATAGGTTAACTGTGATATGAAATAAGAGTAGAAAAAATTATGCTGTACTGATTTCTATAAAAAAGCTGGTAAGAGTCAGCAAGCAATGTCTTTCCTTATTAAAATCAAGTAATATCATTTCCTTTTGACATCCTTTAGTGACTTCAGTGACGTTTTCGTTTTCCCTTCTCTTCTACTGATGGTCACACAAGTCATGATCCAAGTCAGCAGTTCATGAAGTACAATGGCTAGACCATTGCAAAGAACAAACAAAGGGAAGGATTGTTCTCATCTAACTTCAGCCTCTGAGCTACACCTTTATCACAGAATCATGGAATCATAAAATGGATTGGCTTGGAAAGGACCTTAAAGATCGTATATATCCAACACCCTTGCCATGGGCATGAACACCTTCCACTAGCTCAGGTTGCTCAAAACCCCATCCAACCTGACCTTGAATGTTTCCAGGGATGGGACATCCACAACTTCTCTGGGCAACCTGTGCCAGTGCCTCACCACCCTCACAGTGAAGAACTTCCTTATATCTAAGTCTATCCTCTTTTTGTTTAAAGCCATTACCCCTTGTCCTATCACTACATGCCTTTCTAGAAAGACCCTCTTCAGCTTTACTATAGACCCACTTAAGTACTGGAAGGCCACTAAAAGGTCTCCCTGGAGACTTCTCCAGGCTGAAGCACCCCAACTCTCTCACCCTGTCTTCATAGGAAAGGTGCTCCAGCCCTCTGATCATCTTTGTGGCCCTTCTCTGGACTCACTCCAACAGGTCCATGTCCTTCTTATGTTAGGGGCCCGGATCTGGACACAGAACTCCAGGTGGGATTTCACAAAACTGGAGTAGAGGGGAAGAATCACCTCCCTTGACATGCTGATCTTGATTCCTTTGATGTAGCACAGGATATGGTTGGCTTTCTGCGCTATGAGCACACATTGCTGGGTCACATTGAGCTTTTTCCCAACCAACACCCCCAAGTCCTTCTCCTCAGGTCTACTCTCAATCCACTCATCTCCCAGCCTGTATTTGTGCTTGGGATTGCCCCAGCCCAGGAGCAGGACCTTGCACTTGGCCCTGTGGAACTTCCTGAGATTCGCATGGGCCCATCCCTCAAACTTGTCAGGGTTCCTCTGGATGGCATCCCTTCCCTCCAGCACGTTGTCCGCACCACACAGCTTGCAGTCATCAGTAAACTTGCTGAGGGTGCGCTTAATCATGCTATGTCATTGATGAAGATATTAAACAGCACTGGTCCCGATACAAACCCCTGAAGAACTTGTCACTCCTCTCCACTTGAATAGCAAGCTATTGAACATAACTCTTTGAGTGCAAACATCCAGACAATTCCTTATCCACCTAGTGGTCCATCCATCAAATCCGTGTCTCTCCAATTTCGAGACAAGTGTGTCTTGTGGAACAGTGTCAAATGTTTTTTACAAGTCCACGTAGATGACGTCAGTTGCTCTTCCCTTATCTACCAATGCTGTAACTCCATTGTAGAAGGCCACCATATTTGTCAGGCACAATTTTCCCTTAGTGCAGCCAAGCTGGGTATCACCAATCATCTCTTTATTAACTGGTAGGATTGGGGTGGATTGAGATTCGTCTCCTCTGGCAACTTTAGTTTAATACCCTCTTCACCAGCTTGGCAAGCCGATGACTGAAGATGCTCTTCCTCTCCTCCGACAGATGGACCCCATCAGTCCCCATAGACCAGGTTTCTCAAAGTGAGTCCCATGCCCTAAGTAGCCAAATCCCTGTCTGTGGCACTAGTCCCATAACCAACTGTTGATTCATCAGATTCAACTGGCCCTTTCAAACCCCTTCCCTTTGATCAGGAGGATTGATGAAAACTACCTGCGCTCAAGAGTCCCTTACCACCACTTCCAGGGCTCTGTAATTCTTGATACTCCTCAGACTACTCCTGGCTCAATTGATGGTGCCCATGTGAAAAACTAAGCGGTAGATAATAGTGGACTATACAAGGCTTGGTATTTCTCAGTGACATCCCTGATATGAGCCCCCAGTAAGCAGCACACCTCGCTAAAGGCTGCTTCAGGTTGGCAGATGGCTGCCTCCACACCTCTCAGAAGACAGTCTACTGCTACATCCATCACCTTTTCTTAGTTGTGCCGGTTGTTATACATGGATCAGATGGGGCTGCCTTGCTCAGCTCCAGCATCTCTCCTGATGTGACCAGTCTTTCCTGTTCAGTCCGCAGAGCAGTGGAGCAGTTCTGCAAGGGCACCTCAGGCTTCAGGGAAAGTTTTTCGTGCTTGCTTCTAACAAGTGAGGAGGAAGCATTGTTTTATTTAGGAAGCAGTTTACATTACATGTTCTGTAATGAGTCATATAAACATGCTCCAAAAATGGGGTTTTGTGTGTGAAGAGTAAATGAAGTCTGGACATCTAGTTCAGCTGTAGAATCATAGAATCATAGCTTCATCACCGAATCATAGAATCATCCTAGAATTATAGAATCATAGAATGATTTGGGTTAGGAGGGACCTTCAAAGGTCATCTAGTCCAACCCCCTGCAGTGATCAGGGAATATCCTCAACTAGATCAGGTTGCTCAGAGTCCTGTCCAACCCGACCTAGCGTGTTCCCAGGAATGAGTCTTCCACCACCTCTCTGGGCAGCCTGTGCCAGTGTCTCACCACCTTCATTGTAAAAAATTTCTTCCTTAGATCTAGTCTAAATCTCCCCTCTTTTAGTTTAAAACCATTCCCCTTCATCCTACCACAACATGCCCTGCTAAAAGGACTGTCCTCATCTTTCTCATAGGTCCCCTTTAAGTATTGAAAGGCCACAAGACCTGTAGGTATGAGACATCTAAATCAGGGGAGGTTAATTCACCTTAAATAACTTAGAATCAAAACAGAAGCAGCACAAATCAAGTATTGTAAATCATTCAGAAAATAAACACAAGGATTCGCCCCATATCACCTCTGTTTGAATGGAGACAACCTAATGTCATTTGAACAGAAAATACCTAACTAGCATTTTCTCAAACTCATGTCGAATAATGTATCCTGAGTCACATCGGAAATGTCAATATGTTTTCTCTCTCCATTAACTTTAGAAGGCAATCAGAGGACTAGTTTACACTAGACAGATCACTTTTTGAAAGCTAGAAGTAAAAGAGATTAATTCTACCCTATATGTTTGCTCTGTGGGTTTATTTTTTCAAAAAAAATCTGGCTTGTGCTGTCACCCAGTGTGTAGTCTGGCTAGATCTATACCACTGACTGACACTTTTAAGAGTGCGTAGACAACACTGTTCAAAAGGCTCAGGTTTCTCTGGAGATACAAGTGGCGGTATCATTAGAATAGGCCCATTTCTGCATATTCTCTTTTTCCTGACAGCTCAGCACAGAGCTGGGAATCAGTGCCACTTCCAGTATCTTCAGAGAGAGCAGACTGGAGACACTAGCACAGGGAGTTCTGCTCAGCAATATCACTTCTCATCTCTGTCTTTCCTTACATTGAGCCATGGATACTGCATTTTCATTTTCCGGCCAAAGTTTTTGATTGGTTCAGTGATGGGAAGAAAGGATTTTTTTTCTTTTGGAGGGGTTCCAGACAGCGTAAGTTAAATACCTAAGCACAAAAGGTATCTTCTGCCTTTAGTCTGTTCTGCATAATCTGCCTTCATTGCCACCACTCTCCCGATGTCTGATGGGACACTGTCCACAAGTGTGTATTGAGTGTTCTTCTCAGCTGCCTAAGGCACCCCAGAAAGTATTAGGAGCTTTCGCTCAGCATGTGAACCAGCAGTTTGAACTATCCACCATGGATCATAGATCATGGACAGCAAGCGTGGTTGTTCACGATGTTTCATTGGTCTGTCATGAAGCAGTCTTGGACACCTGTCATATATAATTCCTGGAACTACCGTACATTTTGTCCTTTCTGTATAGCTACCGGGTAATCTTGGTTAGCAACCATTTTCCAGTAGTGGAAAGTAGATCAGTAGTGGAAGAGTCACATCCCATATTCCAAACAAACTGCTGCTCATCAGTTTCAGAGAGGGAAGCCGCTCATTTGCATTTTAGCTATAGTGGATGTCAGTATTTGTCAGGAGATGTTGCAAAGCCCGTACAGAGGATGTCTACATAGAACACTTCTGGGAGATTTCGTGTTATGCGGGGAGATTAGCTGTAGTGTTATCAGTTACAATCCCAAATTAATCCAATCAGCAGAAATATCTTGATTCGGTAGGGGAGACTTTATAAAGGCAAGAGAATAAAAAGTTTGGCTTAGTAACAATAAATGAAATAAACCCACCTCCATCTAACACAACTTTATTTCGAGCAGCCTGTTCATTTTTAAGAAGCTGGTTCCAATGTTCCCAAGCTGAATCAGACCACTTGTGATTTCTACTGAATCCAGACAAAAGCAATTTTTTACTGTTTATCATCACAATATTGATTCCATCATATTTTTTATGATACAAGATTTATGGGGATGTTGGAAACTGCTAAAGGGAGTTCAAGATTATGTTACATTCCAGAGTGCTTCATAATATACAGTGGAAAACTAACATTTTATATTGTAGTGGATTTTAAAACTTACCTTGTCTTATAAGGAGAGAAGCGAGGCATATAGATATATTTAGTTATATATATATTTAGTTAGAAACAGCTCCTTTGTTTAATTTAAATAATTATGCCTTTTTTTTATTACATGTCACAGGCATCAGGAAAAAATTTCAATTTAAAAAATTGAATTAAACAGATTAGGTAAAAAAATTAAAATGATGAGGAGGTGAGGATATTATAGTAGTTCATGAACTCTCTAGTAGTAAATGCAGAAGAATATCAAACAATGGTGTAGAAACCTTAACTCTGATCAACATGGTTTTCCAGTTTTTAGCTACATAAAATTGTTCAAAAGACTTAAATATTGTTTTCAACCATAATTCATTTCTTTCAACTTTATCTGCAATAATTGTAGCTATAAATGTCACCACACCACTTTAACAAAATCTGTCAGGGACTGTTGCACACACACTTCTAATACAGTCTTTTTAATTATCATTTTACGTAGGCATTGAATAAATTCATATATCATTAAGATGCAGCTACTTTCTTTAATGTTTCTACTGTATTAAGATAAGAACACCCTTTATCATCTTTAACTTCCTACAATTTATCAGAGTTGTGCTAAAATTCTTGCAAACAGCAACCATCCAAAAGAAAACAAATAAATGAAAGAGGTCAAAGTTAACATCGTAACCTGCAGAGATAATAAACTCTCCACAAGTCCAGATTTTTTGTTAGATAACAGCTAGGACGAAACTTAGGTGCATGAAACTGTTTATTTCCAGGGAAATGTGAGTCAAATAAAATTATTTATCTGATGCAGTTGAAAAACAAAATTTCTAAGAATATGTAGACATTTTCTCAGTAAGTTGCTCCCTATCCCCACAGTTTGGAAGATGGTTCCATGAGTGAAATCAGCTTCCCAGGCTATGGGTCCTGTCCTTCCCAAAACCCTTGGTGTTTGGTCTGCATGTGATAGTGGAGGTGATCCTTTTTTTCTTGTAGGCATTCTTATCCTTAAAGTACCTATTGCAAATACTTGGCTCCGTAGTCACCGTGTGTGTTTTCAGCACTTAGCTAAGGCCCCAAGGGTGCAATCCAGTCGTTTATGCTTGATGGAGAAAGATAACCACTTCAGGAGGGATGCTCATGGTTCGGTGAGCTGCCCACAGGAACAACTCCTACACTCCTAAATTGGGCATTTCAGTTATATTTAAAATCAGATGAGAAAAAGCCAGGCCTTAATACACTAAATGCAATAAAGAAGCAACGTTTTCAGGACGTTAGGGTACAAAACTCAAGACAACAATTTTCCATTCCCAGTTCTTCTGTTGGCCAATCTTATCTCCTCCTGATTTGGAAAATGAGGAACTATATCCTAAAACTCTTTGAAATTTATTTAAATTATTAAAAAAACAAAAAACAAAAAAAACCATACATGAGAAAAAAGCCTTACTAGTGTATATGTTATTTTTATCTTAAACTGTGGTGGAATCTTCACTAGGAATTGTCTTGGTTTTAAACAGAAATTCATGGTACATTAAAGGCATAAAATCCTCTTTCAGAAAGTTTACAAGGATTACATCAATGCAATAAGTGATGAACACAAAACATTGTGCTAAAGGTCTCCCTCATTGTCTGGCTCCAAGATCAAATCTCAATAGAAAAATAATGAATCAGAAGGGTTTCTTGTCCACACACATCCTCTCAGAAGACTGAGTGCATGTGGTGCCTTTAAACTGCACAATGCTGATGGAGTGACAGATCTTGAAAGCCCATCTGCCCTAGTATTTCAGCTGCTGACACCTTTGTTTTGTGGGAGTCTATTCACAAATTTTTATTTGCTGACTCTTTTCATCATAAATGTTTAAAAGCATAAGTGCATAATCATTTTCCGTTAAAAAAAAAAGCTTGATCGAAATCTAACTGGAGTCAATGGGAGCTTTTCTTCCTTTGACATCAATAGGCTTTGGATCAGATCCATACAATGCCATTTAGTGCAGCAGTTAAACATGTGCTAAAGTTCCATGGACTACAGAGAGGCTTTAGACATATTCTCAACAAATGCCCTCAATATCAAGCTGTCGCAAGAAGAGAGCATTTGTTTGGCGGTGTTGAGGTGCTGGGGTGGGGGAAGGCAGGAAGTTGAATTCAGGATCATAAAAATTTAGATGACAAAGTAGTGAGTTTCTTACAATGCCCACTAAAACTGAGATGATCACAGACATAAGTGGGCCAGTAGGAAAGTTTCTAAATTGCAGAAACATCTTATTTTTGCATGAGACTTGTTCCTTTTAAGAAAATGCGTACTGGAGTGTCCTGGAACTGATGTTTTGTTCTGTGCCCATATAACATGCCCAGGGATGTTACAGTGCATAATTCAAACTGTCAACCTCCGTAAATCTTTGGGACTGGGCGTTACAGGGCAAGTGTGCACTAGAATACTAGAGATGGATGCAGATCCACCTCCTCATCTTTACATGCTATTCCAATGGCCACTCCTTCACTTCAAGAATTTAAGTTCTTTGGGCTTTGGACCTTCCTTTTTCACTGCTTGGGTTTATAATGTGTGATTTCATTTCTACAAAGGGGTGTGTGCAAAGGGAAATTGCTGCTGTTTAGGGATCATAGACGTGACTGCAAAAGGCAGTTATAGAGAAAAGTAAAGTGTTGAAACACATATCAAAGAGTGGTTGTTTTGAAGTATCCAATAAACTGGTGTTTATGAAAGGTAAAACTCGGGAAATCTAGTTCTGTCTCCTTGCTTTAGTATTTTAATTAAAGAAATCTCAACCTGTCCCTGGAAATTCTGAGCAGGAAAATAAAAATCAACCTTTTCTACAGGCAACTTTAGAGTAGACTGGGGGGAAAAAAAAGCACTAACCTTTTATGAACTCTTAAAAAAAGGAAGATTAAAAAATATGTGATCAATAGCAAAATGGATCTTTTGTGAGTCTCATGTCTCTTCTGCCTTTAAGACAGAGGCACGTTAACGAGCACACGAGCACAGACAAAAATACTAAGGGCTGTATTTACCTTCTGCTTACACTGTGTAAAAGTAATGCAAAGCATCTGACTCCAAGTTAGTTCCTTCTATGCAAAACCTGAAAATGGACCTTAAACAAATACTTCTGTCACAAGTACAGCCCCTCCTTTCTATTGGGATTTTTAGGGGGTTGGTTTTGTTGCCCCCAAATCATCAAGTCTTAAATCCAATGCAAAGAGACAATCCAGACACAGTAAAAGGCTGTTCTCAGGGAAAAATTGAGTCACTGGAAACCTAATTCCTAGTAAAGGGGGGGAAAAAGTCTTTTGACAGCTTTTTCGTTCCAAGAAATGGTATCAAGGGTTGCCAACTCTTCCTTTCTGCTAAAATATTTATAAGAGAATGTTCTGGAGAAATGTGCTTGTCTGACAACTTTTGGGAATTATTCTTTAAGCTGCCAATAGCCCAAAGGTCTTTTTCTGCCTCCACCTACCTACAGATCTAATGAGTCACTGAGAATATCACCTTTGCCTACAAGTGTCCTCAAACTCTAATGGTCCAAATACAGAGTAGGACCTTTGGGGTTTTTCACCAGCTTTATCACAGGGTTTGGAAACATTGTGCTTTCTCCCAGGCCTTTCTAAACAGAATGCATATCAACTAGGTAGCCTGAATAAAAAGAGGGAATATTTTTTTCAGAGCTTGAAGGAGGCAGTTGGTGGGAAGGAAAGTGCAAGGTAAACCGTTTGTACAGAGGCCCATGCAGCATCCTGACATAGTTTTATTCATCTTAAAAAATAATAAATATTCATTAACCATTAGTGAAATGCCTCCACAACCTACTGGGCTTTTTTTTTTTTTTTTTGCCTTGCAAAGCTACAGTAAAAAGACTCAGAATATAATTTAGCTTATTAATATTCTTTATTTGTATTACAGTAGTAATCAAGGCCCAGTAATCACCCCCACCCTCACTGTGCTCTGACAAATGACCTTTATTTGGCTGTCACTGCAAAATGTATCTGTAGCTGAGAGCACCAGATGACCTAGTACAAGCTTCAGAATAAGTACAAGTGGGAAGTAACACAAACTCATCCTTTCTTTGGCTATGGAGCACATCACTGATAATGAGAATGAGAAGATGATGAGAATGGAAGACAACAATTTTGTGCTGTAGAAACTATTTGAGGTCCCCTGTCACCTCCTTTTTTCTTTTCAATCTGCAGTGGGATGAGAACAACATTTTAGTGGAAGATTTTCCTCAAATACAAATGTGTCCATCCTGAAAGCAGAGGAGGTCAGATTCTCAGATATTCACTTTCCCTGAAGAGTTTTTCACCTCAAGTTACTGCAAATTAGGCCAAGCAGTGTCTTTACCTGTGTTCCCCAGAGCTTAGACCACTGCCTGAAACTTCTAGTTATTGTGCTTTTCTTTCCTTCACTTACGCTCTTTTTCTCATTTCTTGTCTCCCATAACCTCCTCAACAACACAAAATTCTGTGGAGATTAATTAAGTGATTTCTGTGCTTTTTCTAATTGATGTTACTGCTGAGAAACTGAGCAGAGTTCTGGGCAAGTACATGGGCTGGTGGTTGAGTCAGGAAACCAGGTTTCAAGGGACTCGATTCAGTTCTTGGCTAAACTGGAAATCACCTAAGTGTCACTGCTCATTAATTGTTCTCTGTCCTTTTCCTCTCTCTGTAAGGTGAAAATAAGGGTACTTCTTTCCTCCCAAAAGTTTCTTTAATGATCTACGATGAGACTTGTTTTCAGCTGTGGACATCATATATCATCTCTCTTGGAATTAGGTAGGCAATCTCAAGTCCCCAGTGAAGGAAACAAAGTGATTAGGAAAGATAATAATCGTCATCATTTGGATTAATTTGGATGAGATCATCTGAGGTGCTCAGCGTTGGATATTTCTGATCTTGCTGATGTGTAAGTTAAAACTGGATTAAAATAGTTCCATACAAGTTGAACATGTAAAGACTGGTTCCAGAAAACAAACAAACAAAATAAAGGGATTCACCTCCCCAAATATGGAGGTTTGATGACATTTAAAATGCCCTAAGGTGATCCAATTTGTCTCTAATGGCCACCTCCTAAGTACCCTGTGCAGTTCAGCTCACCTGGAGCTAAACAGGCAGTGGCAGGTCAGCTGAATACTTATCTTTCTAGGCTGTCTCATTGGCTTGATCAGCTCCAGCAGTGACGCAGGCAAACACACCTTGTCATCGCTTAAAGAGCACCATGTAGACACACTTACATTTCTTAGCCCGGAGATGAATCTCATCCCAAATGTTTGAATAGCCATATTTAAGCGGGTAGGGCTTAAAAGTGGTTCCTGTAAAAGAGAGGAGCTTGCCAGCAAGTTTGGTTCTGCTCCAACATTTCCTGTCCCTCGCGGTGACCCGAACCAAACTCTAAGCTTGTAATGGCATCTGAAGCCAGGTGAGTTTCCAATAGCTCCAGGCTTTCGAATGTCACACTGCTCCGCTAATTACTTAAGCAGCTGTACTTTTATATCTTCTATCCTTTCTGAAAAGGTAATCTATTTGAACTTGGTTTTTTATACAAAGAAACCAAGAAAACAATAACAAGCTTTATTTTCAGAGAGGAGTAGACAGGTGCAGGAACAATAGACAATAGCAAATAAATAAACAAAACTCCCTTCTACCATATTGAAATGATAAAGAGCAGCAGCAGCTGCTGACACTGATCCTGGCATAGGGAGCAAGGTTATTATATCCCACTGAATTATTCATTGATACTCTTGTTGAATTATGTCGGAGATTATTGGAAGGTTAAGTAAGAATAGTAGATGAACTAAAAAATAAGATAGAACTGATATGGAAAATCCGATGGAGGAAAATGATTAAACTTTGCTTTGATAAGTAGTGTTTATTGTCCATGGCATGAGCCCTCAAACTTCAGAGTTTAGGATGGACTTTGAGTAATGAGACTGTGGAAGGTAGGAGTGAACTCAGAGAGACACTCTGACACCCGTGCTCCTGCACCACCTCACAGCCGACACTGTTGAACATCATGTTCAAGACTCATCGTGAAGAAGCCTATTGCTACGAACACTAATTAAACACAGTTTACAGCTAAAAGGAAATATATTTTCAATATATTTTTTTCTAACACCCAGAGCCCTTTAAACACAAGAAGTACCCAGCAATATGCCTGTCGTATGGAAATAAGGGAGATAAACTCAGTACACAGCCTAAAGAAATCTTCCTGTTTCGAGATCTTTCTTATCATCTACTGGGCACGATGCGTTGCTGAATTCTTCAAGTTTTCAAGCTTCAAATCAAGCTACTGATTTCGGTAGCCTTACTGCAGTGCGTTTCTAGTGTAACACAGCAAACCAATTTGTCTACAACTGCAAACTCTTCTTTGAATAAATAAATAAACAAACAAACAAAAATTTAAAAGATGAGTTAGGTAAATTCTGTGCCTTAACCCTTACAATTGACTTTCTTCACTGTTGACTATTTTCCAGATCATTGTACATCGTGATAGAATTTTAAAGAGACCCTTGCACATCTAATATAACAACAGGATTGCTTGCTGGGTTGGAGATAGGGGTCATTTTTGGCTGGGAGGAGTGGTTTGTGGTTTGGGGAATTTTTTTATGCATTTTATTGTCTTTATTGTAAGAGAAAATGAACAACGTGAGGTAACAGTCAGGATCAGTACAGATTGCAATTGGACAGCAAAGTACCCGTGCCTGCACATTGACTAGATTAAGGGCTCAATTTCCATTTTAACAGAGAATATGGAGTATTTGTTTGTGGAAATACCCTTTGGCTTATCAAAAAGAAGGTTAACAGGTGGCTTGATCCGAGAGTACCTGAAGAGCAGCTAGAAGAGAGCTCTTTAATCAAGTGGCCAGACACAAGCCAAGATCCAACAGCTAGAAACTGAAGATAAAATTAAATAGGAAATAAATGCAGATTTTTACTCTGGAGGGTAATTAGCTGTTATTTGCTGTTGGTTATTAGATTACAGGAAGAAGTGGTTGATCACAGGAACACAAGGTTGTTGAGGTTGGAAGGAGACTCTAGAGATCATCTTGTCCAACCGCCCTGCTCAAAGAAGAGTCATCTACAGCAGGTTGTTCAGGGCTGTGTCCAGTTGAGATTTGAATATCTCTGAGGACAGTGACTCCTCAACATCTCTGGGCAATTTGTTTAGTATTTGATCACCCATACACTGAAAATGGTTTTTCACACCTTTAAGCGGAATTTCCTGTGTTTGAATTCATGCTCTCTGCCTTTTGTCCTGTCAAACCAGTCACACGGCACCACTGAGAAAGGCCCAGCTCTGTCTTGACTCTCGAATCAGGTGTTT
Organism: Bucorvus abyssinicus; assembly: GCA_009769605.1. Taxonomy (NCBI): domain Eukaryota; kingdom Metazoa; phylum Chordata; class Aves; order Bucerotiformes; family Bucorvidae; genus Bucorvus; species Bucorvus abyssinicus. The sequence continues at coordinate 5,652,769 of CM020025.1, forward strand.
CTATACAATGGTAAGACTCCCATAAGCCTTCTCTTTCCAAGTTAAACAAGTGAGGCCCTCTCAGCCCCCCTCATCTCCATCACTTTGTATTTTCCCATCAAGAATGGAGGTCTTTTCATTAGTCTTTCCTAATCACTAGGATCCGCTCCACTTCAACTATAAATTATCAAGCTCAAGTGCATGGGTTATAAAGTGATATTCTTCAGGTAGGAAGTCAGATAATTAGAATAACACATTTTGCCATTAAAATCTTAAGAATAACACCTTCGCCTTTCAAAAGGAACAACCTTCACTGAAAGCACTGATGAATTTTCTTTCTGCCTCAGAAAACTGTGACTTTCAGTCATGGGAATAGAATTATAAAACATGAATAATTTTCTGGAAAATAACATTTTCTTGGACCAAATCTTTAATGACTGGTCAGGCTGTGCTGTACTCACAATGTTCTTCTGGTCTACAGCCACTTGAGGATCTTATTACAGGCACTTGTTTCCCACCTGGAGACACTGACATTTTGGATTTCACGGGTCACCAGAAAGGCAATGACATGGCAGGAAATCCTAGACAATTATTGCCTTTGCCTCCCATTAGAAATGTGGCTGCAGCAGAGCTGCACAGCTTGAAATGCTCTACCAAATGATTTTCAAAGCATGAATATTCTTTTGACATGACTTATTCTTTTGCTTGAACAGGCAATCACCTTAGGATCTATCACTTTTCTTGGCACAAGGTTGATGCTGTTACATTTCTGATCTTCCTGGGGAATTTGTGTTGGTTTTTTTAACCTTTCATTGGAAATGAAGCTCTAGATTTAATTCATCAGTATGTTTTGCTGAATCTGTCCTCCCTCGCACACTGTATTTGCCTGAAAATGACCTGGGATTAATACTGGAACTGAATCACACAGATAGTTAGTTAAGTCTACTTTGGGTAGATAAAAATTGTGGCACTCAATGGGAAAAAACTCTCAGAATGGTGTTTAACCCCAGCAGAGCTCCAGCTGCTGGGACACTATGAACTGGCAGGTCTCCAGAGGTAGGGAAGGTGGACACCGTCACGAATAAATCTATATAGAGATCAAGCATTCTTCTTCCTCACCCAGCTAGTTCACCCATTATGGCCTTCTCAGCTTCTTTAAAAAGGATAGTGAAACCAACCATGGGGTCTGGGTGCTCCAGGGCTGTCCTAAATGGGGACATAACCTCCATACAAAAGTTCAAGGAACTGCAGTAGGAATCTGCTTGTTCTGATAGTCCTTGTTTTCTGATATGCATTCATGCATGCTCTCAGTCTCTAGATAGAGAATCATCAAATCATTTTGGTTGGAGGAGACCTTGAAGATCATCAAATCCAACCATTAACCCAACACTGCCAAGTCATCACTAAGTCATGTCCTCAGCACCACATCTACACATCTTTTAAATACCTCCAGGGATGGAGACTCCACCACCTCCTTGGGCAGACTGTTCCAGTACTTCACAATCCTTTCTGTAAAGAAATTTTTCCTAATATCCAATCTAAACCTCCACTGGCGCAACTTGAGGCCATTTCCTCTTTTTCTGTCACTTGTTACTTGGGAGAACAAACCAACCCTGCCTCGCTACAACCTCCTTTCAGGTAGTTATAGAGAGTGATAAGGTCTCCTCTCAGCTTCCTTTTCTCCAGGCTAAACAACCCCAGTTCCTTCAGTCGCTCCTCATAGGACTTATTCTCTAGACACTTCACCAGCTTTTCCAGATTGTTGATAAATATGTTAAAGAGAACAGGCCCAAATAATGAGCCCTGGGGGACACCACTTGTGACTGGCCACAAACTGGATTGAATTCCATTCAACCACCATTCTCTGGGCCAATCAGTTTTTTATCCAGTGAAGTGTACCCTCATCCAAGCCATGAGCAGCCAGTTTCTCCTGGAGAATCCTATGGGAAATAGTATCAAAGGATTTACTGAAGTCCAGGTAGACAACATCCACAGCCCTTCCCTGATCCACTAAGCAGGTCCCCTTGTCATAGAAGGAGATCAGTTACTTAAGTAAGACCTGCCTTTCATAACCCCATGCTGACTGAGCCTGATCACCTGGTTGTCCCGTATGTGCCATGTGATGGCACTCAAGACGATCTGCTCCATAACCTTCCCCAGCACCAAGGTCAGACCGACAGGCCTGTAGTTCCACAGATCTTCCTTCCCGCCCTTCTTGTAGATGAGTGTCACATTTGCTAACCTATGTGCCGTTCCCTGGCTGCCTCCAGGTTCGAGCTGGTACACAGCTTACGTTATTTCTCCCTTTACCTTTGAGTTTTCTCAGTGTAAAGAGGTCTTGAGAACCTTTGCCTTTGTACTATTAGAAATTAACACGTTGGAAAATGAATTACACCGTCCACCAGCTAAATAAAAACATAGCCTGATCTAAGAAAGTCATTTATTGATCTTTCCTTTGTTAAAGTAGATTTCAGGGTGCAAAACACTAACTCAGCTAAATCAATATCCCTTTCACTATCAAGTTTGTCTTTAAGATTATGGGGCTGTTCTGAAGAGTGGAGTTTAATTTCAAAACATGTCCCTCACAGACATTGCCGTAGTTAATGCTACAGGATGTGTGCTGGGCAAAGTTGGGGGTGTGTGGGATGTAAACAAACAGCGATGTGTGGATCTTCTGCAACCAATTCATTAAGATCTCAATGACATATGATGGCAGAGCGAGGTATATTGCTAAAGCTGAAATTGCTTCTAAGTACAAAGCAATTTTAAATCCCTTATTAAAGAGTATGGTTACCAGTTCCAGTTTAATAATTTTTCCTTATCTGAGTCCTTAACTGGTATATATCAGCACAGCTTTACTGAATTTAGAGGAGGGTTATTGGTAATCTGGCCCTCTTTCTCCACAGCAAAGAAATGTTTCTCAACATATGTATGTATAAGCTGTCAGCTAGATGTTAATTTATGCAAGGTTTGCATTTTAAAACACTATTTTACAGGAATCTAACAAAAAATTTCCTAGAAAACCATATATAAAAGCATTATTTTAGCTATTCTAAGGTATCAGTTGTGACTCATATCTCACAGTGATGGGCATGATTGTAAGATGTGAAGAAATAATGCCATATACGGCTGGAAAACAGTCCAGCTAGAGAGAGGAGAATCACAAAATAAGTTGTTGTGGTGGGTTTTTTCCTAGCAAATTACCCTACTTTACCTGGAAGAATTAAGAAAAGCAATCTAATCACCCTTTCTATTTCTTTCTTTCCTATGCCATGATTTAAAAATTCTCTGCTTTTTCTGCTTTTTTTTTTTTTTTTTTTTACTCTTCTTCCCCGCAAGAAAAGTTTAATGAGGCATATTTGGTTGTTTCCATGGTATTTCAAAGAAAGATTACTAGCTGAAGGCAAAGAAATATATAGAATAAAGCAGGGAACAAGCGTCTGTTCTTTAGTAACAGATATAAAGCTTTCAGAATTAATTATATAAAAATATTTTTCTCTACTTGTAATAAGCAAAACCACATCAGTCATCTTTAACTTTGATGTAAAATCTGATGTTTTACAGAAAAAACCTGTTTCTTACCCTGTACTTCTCTATTCTTTGGTCAGAAGGACATACACAGGTACGGCTCTACAAAGCCATTAAAACATGTTTTGCTAAGGAAATATTTCATAACTAAGTGGCAAACAGGATTCAGTCTGCGCTATTCATGCAGCTCAGCACTGTATCATGCACTGCTGATGAAATCTGAATTTAAGTCTGCAAATAACACCTGGTCAAGAAAGCGTCCTTATGGACCTCCCAAGTGGGGCCAAGTCCATAATTCATTGTGCACTCCCTAATTCCCTGTGCCTGGTACGACAACATTTGCACAAATGCAGTCGGGAAAGTGCAGTTATCATCAAACCCAAGCTTTGTAAAAATCCGAGACAAAGGTTTGTGAAGCTCAGGGGATCATGCATGTTGCTTTTGTTTATGGTCAGAAAAGAATTGTCCTTCATTATTATTATGCTCTTAATTATTTGACTTATTTTTAACGTTTCCAAAAGTTAGAGGAGGGTTAGGATCTTACTCTGCTGCCCTTGAAGTCAGTGATAAAATACCTATTAATTTCAGTTGTCAGATTCAAAGATACATAAAATACTGAAATTAAACACAGACAACACCAACAGAACTTGAAGTAAGTATTACATTTACTGCAACACCTAATGAAAAATATATCAGGTGATGCATGAATAAGACACAGAGGTTCATCAAGAACCTATGACCTGTATAACCATGAGCAAACCACTAAAGACAAGACCCATCATTTCAAATGGCGTACCTGAGGCAGGAGCCCCAGCATTTTCTCTGCTCCACAGAAAAAGATCAGCAGCTTCAGAGGACAATTTAATGTCCGTAAGATAGGAACCTGCTTCATGATCAGGATTTTAATTTGTGTAATTTAGATGGGAAGACCCAGGAAAAGTAAATATACAAAATAAATAGTAGTATCAGCTGGGACAAAACTGCTGAAGGCTTTGCAAATCCTCTTGAAATGTAATGTGCCCCATTTCTTACCTTCAAATCGAGCAGGAGTTACTATACCATCTCCAGGGATTTGTTAACACAACGTGTTTTGTTAGCATAAAGCAAAAAAAGCTACCTATTCAAGGAAGGTTTTTATTTTTTTTTTCATTGCAATCCTAAGAATAGTATTTTCCAAAGCTCTGGTTTACTGTTTGAGGTTTTGTTAAACCTCTTCAAAAGTTTCTTTGAGCTACATGAATGCACCCTTGCTGGTGCTTTCTTTGTTTGGGTTTCAGTGAGGGATCTGGCTGTCTTTGTGCAGATCCCAGCTCCAGCCAATAATTATCCAACTACAATAAAAATGTCTAATTCTGTTCAGTTGCTGCTGATCAGCTAGATCTAATCCTCAACGATTTTAATAGAATCGTTGCGAATCCGCCAAGAAGCCTTGCCTGCAACTTCAGCTTGAGGGTATCCCCATGCTAATAAAAAGCCACAGATCCTAATATTGTCAACCTAAGTATCCAATTTTATGAAGTATTGTTATTTTGATATGATAAAATGAAAAATAAGGGCTATCTGTTCAGCAGTTTAATGAAAGTATAGAAATATTTCTTGTCACCTATGTGTAAGAAACAGTTACTTCATCTGCCATTCTTTTACCCAGTTCTGCAAACTTATAAAATTAACATTTTTTCCCCTCACCAGTTCTGCCTAGCAGACAAGAAGGAATTATTATCTTCATTTATAGGTGAAAAATTATGGCCCAGAAAAATTAAATTACTTTTTTCAAGTACAGAGGGTTGAGAACTGGTTTCTCCTAAATTCCTCCCTACTGCTTCCCAGCTCAGTTATGAATATCGTCTCTTACACCTTGCAAATATTTGCATTTCGCAGATCGGTGTGTCTGAGTGTTTGACGATGGGCAACGTGAACTCAAGAGTATCCCTAGAGCAATACTTACCCCTGTGCGTACGCTGTTCACAGAGGCAGCCACATCTTCGACAACGTGCTTTGTTTTTCTGCAGATTAAACAAATTCACGTCACCGGTTTGGGCCTCCTGGAGCATTACAGGAAATTCAGTTCTTCAGCCTCCAATTATGAGGTTTAAATCAACTTCCATAATTAATCCGGAATTTAGGTGCTTGTGCATTAACAAGCATTGTGAAATAAAAAAAACAAAAGACAATATATGCCCTTCTTGCATTCCCCACATTTTCTGAGTAACATTTCTGAATTTTTTAAGAAAAAAAAATTTAAAAATCTCTATTCAACTAAAGTGTTAAAATATTATCCTCTATATACTTCCAGCAAGCAACTTCTCGGCATGGGTTAGGCTCTACTTCGAAAACCATTGTCATCCAGGAGACAACCTGTAGTTTTAAATGACTAGGCTGTCAGTTCTCTAGCTCTCTGCACTTGCTTTTTCTGCTTTAGTGAATAGTAACAATTACACGACAAACAGCATGTTATTTCCAGCCGTGGGTTTTTGACAGAAATCTTTGTAATACAAATATTGCAAACTTACATTCATTTGCACCATTAATTTTTATGCAGATCTTTAAAGCCTTAAGATGCTTTTCATAAAACCCGACAGTCTTCAGACTTTGGAACAAAACTGAAGAATCTTTTCAAAAGTATTTTTATTAAAATGGAATGTCTTAAGTATCGCAGATTCGGGAATTTTTTTTTCTCATTTTGCTAGATTTGTGTTGAGATTCGCAAACAGTGTATTTCATATCCTGAAAAGGGTGTTGTCAACAATGAGAAGGAAATATAAAGTAATTCTGCCCCAGCAAATGTTCACAAATCACATTTTTTCTCTATATACTGATGAACATGTAACACTATACCTAGTAAATAAACATGGAAGTATTGTAACTGCATAAAGACTGCAGGTAATTCATGAAGGGTATTAGAAGCCATAAATCCTACTCTGGTTTGCCAGGAAGCATTCTTAAAATTTCCCTTAAGCATTTAATTTTTGAAGGACAAGTTGCTGTTTAAATCATTCATCAGTGTCCGATTTGAAAGATGTGTACCTGAATTCCTTTCCTCCCTGTTCTGCTTTCTCTCCCAACCGGAACAGGAGATGTACTTCAGGTTTCATTTTCTTCCAGCCCATTGACAAAGCTGCAACCCCCATGTAGCTCTGTGAGAGCCTCCATCCTGTGTGGGTGCTCTTTCCAGAATGACAATCCATCCCCAACCTTTTGAGACATCCTAATCACTCTACCTAAATTTCAGTGCTTTAAACGACCGAGGAACAAGGCTTTACTAAGGATTTTTGTGAGGCTGTGCATTTTGACAAAGGAGAAGGTGTGACCTTATCACTGGGTTGTATCACTAACCCAAAATGAAGTTCAATCCCAGACTGTTTTGCAGCCTTTCTCAATTTTTACTGTATGTCCCCAACTTCCTCTCACTGCGCAAACATCATTGCATGCATGAGAATTCATTCTTTTTTTTTCTTAATATACTATCTTTTCTTTCCAAAGCCCATTTTGAACAGTTCTCATCTTCACATGAATGACAATGCCTGCAACTGCAGTTTTTAAGACCTGAGTTCTTTTATGTTGTGGTTTTTATGAAAGATGATTAATGAGCGTTACAACAAGAAAATTAACTTTGCATCAGGGTTAGGCACCTTATTAATAATTTTGTGTTTTATAGATACATTTTAACTGATGAGTAGGACTCCCTGTACCTGTTGAGGTGGTTTGATTTCCACTAAAAGTTTTAACTTAATCCTGTTCTTTTCCACGTACAATTTTACATCAAGAGATACCTAATATCTTCATATATTACCTGTTAAACATGCACTCTAATTAACATTTATATTTGAAATAAAACATTTGTTATCCTGACCACTTTTAGTTACAGTCTCCTAGCAACCAACACTTTTCAAATGATGACCCTTTTAAGATGCCCTTTATCATTCAAGAGGTTAGTTTTCTATATTTTTTAAAATTCATTTGATTTTTTTCTATATATGACTCAGTTTCTGCAAAATGGCTTTATTATTTTTCTCAATGTCTTTGTAGTAGTAAAATGATAGATGCAGGAAACGTATCCTAAAATTCAACAGAAACCCAGTTATAAAAATAAAAATAAGCTGATGCTTTCTGATAAATAAGCCAATAATTTGAGGTAGTATTGTGGGGTTTTTTATTCCAGGTTGCATTCAAAAAATGAAAATAATTCTATGATGCCATCTCAATTAAAATGAGATGTTTTAGTCTAAAATACAGTTTCAAATTGAAGTTAAAGTTCACATCACAGAATTTATTTTAATTGATTTATTCAGGGTGGTAACTGAAAAATTCAAAGCCTATTGCTTTCTCTAAAAAAAATTGAACACAGCCTGAAACGTCATTGTGCTTAATTTAAAGCTGAAACAACAATATTTTGTCTCCCTGGAATTTTCAGGTCATGGATGCTTTTTTCCTCACTTATTTCTTTTTTGACATCTCTTGTCTTACTGGAAATACTTGGAAAAGACAAAAAACTGTAAGGAATTTTTTTTTTTTAATAAAAAACTTTTTTTTTTTCCCCACAGAAGAAATAACAGAGAAAAGGGCGAAAAAAAGAGAAAGGAGAAGAGAAAGAATACGGAAGAGAAGGAATGGGAAAAATACTAAAGTCCTAAAGTGTACTTAGAAAGTTGAAATGGTTTCTAGACTTTTTAAAAATAATTTATTGTTCTAACCAGACAGTTATTTCCAACACTGCCACTGCAATTAAAATTTTTACTACCTTGAACTGTTAGCTAAAACAACCAGCCCCTTGGTTGAGAAGCAGGTGTTCAAGTAATGCCATTTTGCCTGCATGGAGCTAAGAGCATGCACACACCCAGGTAAAGTGGGTTTTCAAGAGACCCCTGCGGTGCAACACCCTAACATCAGTACTGTGGGGGTAACTTATTGACACACGTGAACAGAATTGGAAGCAATCATTGAGTCATGTCCCCAGTCACAAGGTTTCTTTCAAAATGTCACTCGAACTGCAATAAGTGTATGGGGGAAAGGAGTCATCTGAGTGGAAACTAGAAAATTTAGCGGTCACAGTCACTGTAGTAAGTATTTTTTTTTCTGATTATTTTTTCTGTCAATGGAAAACATCACCCAGCTCTAGTTTCATGTTAGCAGAATGACTGTTTCCCAGACATTAAAATTCCTTCTTCTATGCAGCATTGCACATGCCTTCTCTTATTTGTATGGATTCAGATTTTTGTCCGTTATTATCCACAAAATTTTCATTAAAATTGCTACTTGAAGATTGGTTTGCTTACAGGGGCTGGCCTCCTTTTTAATAACATTTACCTTCTATTATTAATATCCCTGTACCCCCACTTAAGTACTGCTAGCAAGACAGTAAACATCCTTCTCCAAAGAGCTTCCACTCCAAACCAGCAGAAAAAGGGAAAAAGGAGTACTTAGCCCTGAGTAAACAACTACTCACTTATTTCAGAGAGTTACGTGAGCTCCTGCATAAAGCCTTTTGATATTTACACAAACAGAGCCGAATGTGATGCACACCTCCCACTTGTGAGGCTGAAAGTGTGAACCCTGTGGCTTGCTTTGACGTTGTGCAACAGAATCAAGTTGGGACCCCAAGGAAACTGTGGGGAAGGGCAGTAGGGTCTCCTCTTCTGTCCGCAGCTCAGAGTGATCCAGTCCAGGAAACTGCCTTGCTGAGAATGTGAAAGCCTGAAAAACTGTTTGTGTCTATAGAAATGCCTAAAGGCTCTTTTTGCCGAGGGTTGTGGCAGACACCAGTAGGGAGGACATGTTTCATTGCCTGCCCTTCTGTCTTCCAAGTTCATGGTCTGTTAATTCCTCTTCCCTCCTCCATTTGAAAAACTTTTGCTGTAAAAAGGCAAGGAAGGAAAGACCCGAAGTCTCCTCTCCAGGATGACACTGCAGATCTGTTGAGACTTTGTCCAGGTCTTTTCATTAAATCATTACCTGTCTTCTCTGACGTAAAGGGTTCATCTAGCAAGATCTAGCCAGGTGGGAGAATTCAGGTGCCTTACTTTATCTCGGAACTTCTGGGTGATTTTCTGAACTCTTATGTATTGTGCCAATCTGTGATTCTTTTGCATCTATATCTTTAGAAAAGGGACACAGAGAGCACTAGACATTTCAAATCTTAATTAATGAAAATACCCTTATTGTGTGTAATTGAGCTGGTGGGTAAAATTAAACAAATGGACCCTATTTGGAGACAGAGCAGAGATCAAGAGATCAAGAAACCAGATTAGACTAGACAATCTGATCCGTCAATTATCAGTTACTAAAATTAACTTTGTCAAATGTCAATATGAAGCTTTTCCCTCTTGAGAACTGGTGCTAGTGAAACAGACTTATGAGATTAATCATCTTTGAACATTTTTTATTGTTATTGCTGGATAAATTTCCAGTTCATTCTTCTATACATAAGCAGAAGTTTAATTCCTGAAGATTGTTCAGAAAAACGGATGCTGGTTATCACTTTTCCTTCCTTTTCCAAGCTGCTGTTGATTTCACAGAGAGGAATATTAATTTAAAAAGCTAAGTACGTTCATCAAATCACTGTGGCTAAGAGGACACCAGAACTTTGCAGGAGTGTATCAAAGTGCATTCATTCATTAGCTCATACTCTTGGCTCTTACTGTAGAGATCTATATTTATGCATGTTCCCTGTTTGCTTACTTAGAAATCTATAAATTATATCCATATCTGTCAGTCTAACAAATGCTTTAGCCAATATACCAAAATAAAATTCGACCAGTAGGAATTTAATGGTGAGTGGGTATGGAAATACACAGCAAGGAATACATTAACAATTTCTTTCTAATATTGACAACTGTTTTAAGCAACATGCAGTATTACAACTGAAGGGAAAGAATTGTTACCTTGCTTTACAATCACACACTATTTACAAAGAAATACAGAATTAGGAAACTGAAGACAGAGCAATATTGACTCTAATTGCAAGTCCATGCACCTGAACACCAGACCACTGCAGCTGAGCATTAAGTGCCAAAGATACTGCATTAGTACCCGAGAAATCTCTTATTCTTGTGAATTCCAGTAAGACAGACTAAGCCAGAAGAAGCAGGTAAAGAAAACTCCAAATACGAGTTACCTTCTGTAGGGTGTGAGTAAAAATCTTTCCGATTCTTGGTCTGATGCCTGGTTGGAGTCACACTTAGATGAAATAGCCAGTGACAGGCACTACTCTGCCTTGGGAAAATGGGTAGGAATTTATAATATATTGGCTAAAATATGTCACGTTTAGATGCTCAGCACTGAATGCAAACAGAATCAGTAACAAAGATAACCCACCAAAAGCGTATTGCAACCAGATCTAAAAGCAATAAGCCATGTTTATTCTGCACACAGTAAAATGAAGTAACAAGTGCAGTACAGAGAGTCAGCTACAGTTAGTTAATCAGGTAATTATCCAGTTGGTTAATTGTTAGGTAATTGGGTAACAGCAGCAGAGCAAATGTAGCTGCCTGGGTGTCAGCATAGACCTGAACCACAAGAGTCTCTGGGCTGTTAGTCTGCCAAGGAGGAGGGTGATACTACCAGTTCATATATATTTTTAGCAAGATAATCTGCAGATAGGTAGAACAGATATGCCCATATGTGGTACAATCAGGCTCTTCTTTTGCTGTCTGCACCTTAAGTGGAGGTTAGCCAACCAGTCCCCAGTTTAAAGCATAAGAAAATCCTAGATGAGGGGGGACTTCTAAGAGCTGGAATACAGTGATATATAAAATAGTGTTCAATATCATGAATAGATCTTAGACCTTCCTAAAATGGAGTACAGCAGAATACTCCATGATATTATGCCCAATGTAAGAACGGTTATGGATTTGCAAAAAATTGCCTCCAACAGCAAAATGGCTCTATCAAAGCCACCCACTCTCTCACCAACGTTATTATTTGATTTAGCTGCTTCAGTTCGCTGGGCATTTTGCAGAAAAAATAAACAGTTCTTGGCCCAAGGATCTTGTCAAATAATTTTACTGGTGACACAATAAGTGGCAGCAAGTGGCAGTACTAGAAAAAGGGAGAACTGAGCTTGGGCCTTAAAAGTATGCCTGTGATTGCAGAGCTTACAAAGTGAGTGATGTGCTGTATCTATACACTTGTTGCATTTATGAGAGAAGGCAGAATTCTGAACAGTAGCTTCTCTATGCCTTTGCTACTGAGATTTTCATAGCCATCTCAGTAAAGATGCAGTAGTTAGCATACACAATATAGAGCAATACCATATGATTGCCAATTTTTCAAAGTATATTCCAAAAACCTATCAGGAAGAAAACCGTAAAAACATTGCTGAGTGTATAACAGTTCATTGAAAGCCCATAAATAACTACTAAGAAAAAAACCCCGTATTTTTTTAGAAGACTTCCAAATCAAGGAGCCATTTATTTTTCCAAAGTAATAACTGTATGCCATCTTTTTGGCTACTTCCCTTTACATGCCATCTTGTTAATGGGATGACTTTCTGTTCAAGATCATACACAACATCCACATAGTGATGAAACATGTAGAGCTTGGGGGAAGCCTACATGGAAAAATCAATGCTCCCTAAGTAAAGATATGAGGTTATACCAAAGAGGCTACTCTGCACCAATTCTTGATGCAGACAGTGGCCTTTGCTACATTTCCCTTTATGTACGTAAGGGAACTAAATTAGAATCACGGTTGTCTTAATTTCCCCATGTGGCAAATGGGTAGAAAGAAGCATGTCCAGAAGGAGAAACAGATGCTAAATGGACTGTACTGGGCTGTTGAGATGGTTTTATCTCTCTGCTGCTTTTATAGGAAGAAATCTGAGCTGAATTCAAGGAAACACACATTCCTTAAAAAGGGAATAAATGATTTTTTTTTTTTTTTCACCAGGAAGACTCAATTCTGCCAAGAGGACAGGATGTATCTCGCCTGCCTATACATATTTAAAAGTTGGATTTGTTACAAGCCTTGTGGTACTGAGGACAATCCTTTTTTCATCATACTTTCTCCTGTTATTTAATTCCAGTGGTACTGGTGTCTGAGTTTGCAGCATATATTCTCCAAACCTTATTTCTAAAGATCTTGTCTGTGTTTTGTCTTTCCCGATGGCATCTGTCATGCATGAGCACACGGGTCCCAGATATAATAGTTTAACTATAGGTTTTCTAGTGTTAATTTGCACATTTCCCTTACATCCTTCCAGGTTCCCTCAGTCTTAGCCTGGGCTTCATCTCACTTAAACTAGTCATCTAGAAGTTAGACATGTAGTCAAATCTAGTCACAGAAGTGCCTTCTGTGCTCAATGAGAGGAGCAGGTAGAACAAATCCCAGAATCACACAACATTTTAGGGAGAAAGGACCTCTGTAGTTCATCTAGTCCAATTCCCTGCATGATGGAGAATTAATTTTGACACTAGATAAGGTTGCTCAGAGCATTTTCTAGATGAGTTATGAAAATTTCCAAGGATGGATATTCCATAACCCCATCCAACCTGTTCCAGTGTATAGCCATTCTTCTTGTGATTCTTTTTCCCCATATATCCAAAAAGCTCGCTTACTTTTTCACATCATTTGCCCCTGTCCTTTAGCATGGAGAGTTGCTTTTGTTCCAAGGGACTCTGGAAATATCAGCGCTCACTCATCTTGCTCTAGCAGAGTCAAGGTGATTTGCCAGTGAGCTGTGAAGACTTTCTTTTTCTCTCCTTGACTTGGGCTTACATGACTATTGTGGTTTGTCATGAGTGTCTAGAATGTGGTTAGATGTGGAAATACAGTAATAGATGCTTTCACGCAAAGATGGAAGGTTGTGACACCAGTGTCAAACCAACTATTTCAGCATTCCCCAGTGATGCATCAAAATGTCAATATAGTGACAGCAGTTGAAAAGCAGCTCTAACAGGGGAGGACCCTGAACACACCTTCCAAAGAAAGAAAAAGGCAAGGCAGTTTCAGTTGTATTCTGAAACAGAGATGTCCTCTTAATGATAAAGCACTGGTTCTGGTAACATCTAGTTTGGAAGGGCAATCAACTGGGCATGCAGCCATGTGTAAACCACACATTTCTTTGTGGACAAGTAGTCTGAGGATGCAAAATGTCTGAGATAATTAACAATTATATAATTTAAGCAAAATGGAAGAGGGTTATAGAAGTACCAAATATTCTGGCAGAACAAAATAGAATTACGTATCTGGCAGAATGAAGTAGAATTAAGAATCAAGAACACTCGGTAATTTTTTAGTCTTCTTCTGGCGATCTAAAGTACCTGTAATTTTGCTGTACTTTGTTTATACTGTGGTAGCGCAGTTACGGCCCAATGTGCCAGACAAAAAACACATAATAATAATTAATCCTTGCTCTACAGAATTTGCAATACAATTATCTACAATGAGCAAAGAACAGAAGACTGGCTTTGGGGATATGTAATTTTACTTGGGACTAAAACAAGATTTACCCCCAGTTGCACTTGTAGTCATTGAGAAACAGAGAATCAAATAATCTGCTCAAGTTTGCAGTACAACAGATGCACCAATTCCATGAACTGATCATGTACTTCTCTGTCCTATAATGTGCTTCAAACTGACTGTCATTTCCTATCTCTTCTTCTGATAACTATGTGCTTCGTCCAGAGCCAGAAGATGAATTTCTTTTCTGCTAAATATTCAGATGGAAAAAGGGGGCTTGAAGTCCTGAGATTCCTGCTCCCTGAGGAGCTGTTTCCTCCCAGTCTGCTGAGGTACCACTACGCATAGCCAAAGAAACCAGGATGGCAAGCAGTGAATTAATTTTTTAAGTGCTAACCCATGGCTGAAACTGTTTCAAGCATGTTTTGGGAATTTAAATTCCAAGGTCTTTATTTAAGCCCATATTAGCTCTCAGTTTAAATGAAGATCTGAACAAAACCTCTTAGTTTTACTAGGCTTGCTTTAGATGACTCCTCCGGAAGTTGGTATGGAAGTCAGAGCCTTGTTTAAGTAGAAATGGAGTCAGTGTTCTTTATCACTGAAATCCAAGTAATTTTTTATCTTGTTTATCTTAACATTGCCTGACAGAAACAACCACCTGGGAAATGCTGCAAAGGTAATACCTCCGTTAATTAGGCCATTTTTAATTTACTTAGCGTGCTGCTTTTTTAAGCATTTCTTAATAGTATTTTCCAATATGCTAAGGTGCCAATCATGTTAGTTGCAGCAAATAGTTCCATCAAACTTACACCATCATTTACTTACTACGGTTGTGCATGGTAAGATTTATATTATTATAATAATACTGCAGTTCAATGCGGACCAAAGTCAGTTCTAGCAAAAATTAAAGCTTCCTATTTCAATCAAATTATCACATCTTCATTCTCCTCTTTAGCTAAGAAAAGAGGCTCATCATGGCCAAGCTGTTAACAGGAGGGTTACTAGACCAATTCGTCACTGTAATCCACTCATGCCAAGCAAGCTTCTTAGGCCTATGGTTTTTCTGGTGACCTTTCTGAAAAACTAAAATACCTCAGTAAGGTGAACAACTGACTGTCTGAAAATAGTCTTGTCAAAGGTAGTGTTAACTCCTGTTACATTTAGTAGAGGAAGGATGTTTTGGCAGCTACCAAGACTAATCTGACACCTCTCAAATATCATACAGGTACTTGTTTCCTACAATTAGTCTTGCTAAACGTGGAACAGAGTTTTCAGTGCTAGAGCACTTAAAACTCTGTAACCTTTATTTTTTGAGATGTGACATTGGCCAGTTCTCTGTTGAGAGATTTCATATCTAAAATGCAAGTGTGGCTGGATGATGCTATTTGCATTAGACGATATTTGACTTATCCAGCCACACAGGAGAGGAATCAAACACTTTCTTTTTATTGTAAGAGCAAGGCTCTTTTGGACACATCAGGGGATGATTCATTGTGCAACCATCTTCTGTCACTGAAAATATCAAAGGTCTATTTTAAAAAGAGGCCGAAGTGCTTTGTGTATTTTACAGCCAAAAAACTACTGTGAGATTAATTTTCTTCTATAAAGGTATAAAGTTCAAGTTGCTAAAATTAGCAATTGTTTCACCTGAGCCTCTTCTCTATGGTCCTATTCAAAGCAGTATTGTTTAGTGTTTCAGTGCCTGCTGCTTAAAATGTAATGTTCCCCATTTAATGTGTCAAAAAGCTATAGCTAATTATTCTCATAGCAAGGATAATCATACCAATTATGATTCTTTAAAAAGAATACTGGAAACAAAGAAGTAGAGATAAGATTTAACAATGACAAGACAAATTGGGGAGGCAGGGAAATATTAAATGTTGAAAACCTACAGCGCCTTCTTTTTTACAAGAGAGAATAAAATTAGAGCTTTATGAAAGAGACGAGATATCACCATTCGATCTGTGGAATTAAGGATTATTATGATAAGGTTCCTGCTGGTTTGGAGTGAAGCCCATAGCTGTCCCTCCAGCCTCCAAGTTTAGGGCTGTAGGGTATGACCTAGAGCAAGACCTAATATTTGTACCATATCTACCTCAGACTTACCGATGGTGGAATTTTAGGTACATAGTCCTGAAAGCACCGGTCTACACTTTCCAAGACAGACACCTTATTTCTCAGGATGGTCTATGAAGAGAGGCATAAGATTATGCAGTCTTCCTATGCGAAGTATCTATATCCTTCGATTGCCTCAGGACTTTTAACTATTTTAACTACTCAGGACAATTTAACTATTGTTAAAGGACAATTAAAATCTTCTGGGTTAGATCTGTGTTTCTCCTTATTAGTGTACAGACATTTCCATCCATCTGGGATACAGGCCACATACCCACCTTTTAAGGACAAGTACCAAAACCAGTAAATCGGAGGCTTGCCGGGAAAGAAAGCAGTGATAACAATGAGAGCTGTATCCCCAGCAAAGGTAAATACCAGAAAGTGGAAGATACATGTTGTCAGCCTAGAGGGTGAAGAACTCTTCTTTCCCACATCAAAAACACCACAACAGGATGTGGGACACCATCAGGGAGGAGCACTCTGTGATCATACTGAAAATGATTCTTTATGCTGGTAGAAAACCAAGGATCAGGGAGACAGTGAGGAATTTTGCTCCGTCTGCCTCCCTGCCAGACCCAACAGAGAGTCTACCGGCTTTTCAACTCAGTCGGTGGTCTGTTCCTGCAGCTATTACCTCAGGAGCAGACAGCGGGCCTGGAATTAATGACTTCCATCACTTACCTGGGGGTATTGTTAATCACTTTCAATGGCTTTGTGACACATTTGGATTTCTCTGAATGTAGTCACAACTTTGGGCACAAAATCACAAAGCCCTTGGTTCTGATCCAGATCACAGACAGTTTGAACAAACCTACTGCCACTTAAAAAATGAAGAACAGCATTGCACAATTGTCCTCTTGGACCTGACAAATTCAAAGCCACAGATTGAGTTCAAACAAGTGTTGCCCTGTTCTGCAAGCGTTGATAATAAAGACACCATGGAAGTTCTTGGCACAAAGGAAAACAAGTCAACATACACATCAGGACACTACGGCAGACAGTATTTAGCTCTGTAATAACCAGGTATTCAAGCACTCTTGGGGAAATTGAATCTGCCTGCTGCCATTTCTGCCATGCTTGCTTTAAGCTGCTCTCCTATCCAAGTCCCTGACTGCTTTTCAAACAGAAGACATTGTCTGGATGCTAAGGAGACATTTCGCCATCAGGCTGAAGTGCTGCCCTCTCTGAGAGGTGTCACAGTAAAAGGTGCTGAGAGATGGGAAGAGTATAAAATCTTTTCAACTCTTCTCCTCCCTTATTTCAAGGCTAGAGAAAGAAGTGGATGGGATGAAAAGAAAAACTGTAAGCTTTTAGATTGCTGAGACATTTAGAAAAACCTTCAAGAGGCCATGAGAAACTTGGATTTCTGCTTAGCAAGATTTAAATGAAACACGGTTATGTGGGGCCACCTTACCTTTAGAAAGACAGTCATTTTCCCTAAGCATGGTGGAATGAACACCTACTCAGCCACTCCTCCAGGCTGCTAATTGCTGTGGGGATTATTTCACATTCCCACCTCCCATCACTGGTATTGTTTTGTTCCCAAAAGGCTGGGAAACTCAAGTGGCAGTGATTAGGGCTTGGACTCCTTAACCAAAATACAGCTGCCTATTGCATGACTTAGACATACAGGTCTTGGAGCAACAGCACTGGTAGGTGGTTCTCTGTTATGCAGAAAGTTGTGTAGCTGGGAGTTGTATTTTTGCTGTAGCACTGACTTCTGGATATTCAAAGGTATTGAGAAATACCTTAGGTCCCAGGATCTTTCCCTGAATAGATTCCATCCTGTTTCATAAATCTTTTACCATTTTTTTCCATTATGAATTCCATTTTTCTAATAGATTTTCTTTCCATTATGAAGATGCAAAATGATACCATTGAGACTAGTTCACGTTGTCTGAGAAATACCAGTTTGCTTTGAATTTCCTGAAGATGACTCTGTAAGGCAGAAGGGAACTCACGGCCATGATGCAAGCTTTGAGGACCTGTGGGTGAGTTTCATCTCAGCTCATATAAACTATGTGGAAGTTTTTTTATTTCCTCTGTGCCAATTGTCTCTACTCTTTCTTTAGGAAATGGAAAGGAATTCCAGAGGGCAAATGGTCCGGCTCATCACTCTTATTTTAGAATAAGACACATACTCTTGAATCCCTCTCTGCCTCTCCATGAATTACAAAAGGAGCTTAGACCAAATGTTTCTCCACTGGATAACTGAATTTAAGCTCCTGTTTCAGCCAAATATAACAAGAACACTGTGAAACTAAGCTTTAAAGCCTTTTCTGTACTACAGCTGGTAAACAGGCCACCTGAC
Organism: Bucorvus abyssinicus; assembly: GCA_009769605.1. NCBI lineage: Eukaryota > Metazoa > Chordata > Aves > Bucerotiformes > Bucorvidae > Bucorvus > Bucorvus abyssinicus. Next base: position 5,671,097 of record CM020025.1, read on the forward strand.
AACAAGGTTACACGCACACTTCAGGCATTGCCTCATATTGTTTTCTTAAAAGGACTGCTCTCTGTATCCTCTATAATACAGCTCAAAATAGCACCAGTCATCGAGCACATGAACAGTCCAGACTGCTGGACGGTTTTGAATGGTTCAGTCACTGTTAAGTCTACACATGAATCAGACTAAAAGCTCTTTGCAGCATTCAAGAGTTATCACCTCATCCCGTTCTGCTGAAAACAAACCTCATGTTCTGCTGGTAACGAGCCTGTTTGGACTAAGCGCATAGTTTCGCTGAATTACCTTAGCCTGGCTTTTGCACCCTGGCTTTTTACAGCCTGGTCCAAGGGGGAATTGGGAAACTGGTGGATGAAGCATCTAATGATGCCACGGTCAGGACATGGTTCTGCAGGGAGAACCACCCAAATGGCCTCGTGAGAGCATTCAGAGATTCTCCTCAAGAATTTGAGGTTTTAAACGACAGTGAAAGCAAAGCCTTTGCTTTTACTATAGCAGAACAAGAGGGGAAATGATTTGGTTTCCCTTCTGTTCCCTAAGTGAGAAGCAGCAGTCCATTCCCAATGCTCCCTTACAAATGGGAAAGCATGAGGAACTGTGGAGGCGTGAGACAGATTTCAGGTCATTACTGATTTGGTTGACATGCAAGGTGCTGAGGTAGAAGCTGAAAGCCCTGTTGTACCTCTCAGCCCCCTGAGACATTCGGTCTCCCAGGAATCATTATTTCCTCTCTACAATCTATTGTTTTGGAAAGAATACCATGTTTCAGCAGAAAAGTCGAATGTGTCCTCTCATAACTCCATGTGGCTGTTAGCTTACTGCTGAGTTAATACTTTGCCACATAAATAAAACTGTACAAAAAAGAGAGAGCAGACTTGCAAAGAAACATGGGGGGAAATTTAATTCATTGGCGCTCAGGGCTGAAAAGCTTGCGAGTTTCTTTCCTTCCCTTTTTTCTTCCCTTTACCCTTACAAGTTGATGTGTATCCAAACAGCTTGAAAAGTACTTTGAAATCCAACTTTAGTCAGCTACGATGAAGACATAAGAGGAGCTGATTTTTCCTTTGTGATGCTTTGTTTTCTTCTGTCTTTTAGTCAGTGTTCGCTTCAGCAGTGGCTGTAACAGAGGAGCCAAGGATTTTTTCTTGGAACTTTTTTCCTTTTTGGTGCAGTTAAAGATATATTTCTTGAGTTACGCTGAGCAATAATCACTGCTTATTGCAATAAACCCAAGCTCAGCTAGGGAGATGTGACAGGCCTTCAACCAAATTGCAGCCTTCTCAAACCAGAGGTACCGTAACATTTTGTCCAAGGTCCTTTACTCAGGTAAGAAAATGCTGCTCTTTGTGGAAAGATTTCAAATAACTTTTATTACAGAAAATAACAAGTGAAAGTATGTTTATCTATTTTTATTTTTGATGAAAACTGCTAAAATGTCAATTTGACAAACTTTCTAAGGTACCATTTATATGAGCTTTTTCATCACGCTGGGGACCAGTCATTGCACTCAAGAGGAAGACTTGCACTCTGAAGGATCTAGATGGTTTGGAGGAATTTCATGAAATTCAGCAAGGGGAAAAAATGCTAAATGCCGCACTTTATATGAGTTATCACTGCACAGCTGGGGAGCAGCTGTGCTGAAAAGGACTTAGAAGTCCTGGTGGGCAAATAGCTAAATATGAGTCAGCAGCATGATCTGGCAGCAAAGAGTAACAGTGTTCTGGGTTACTGATGCAGGAGTAGAACCAGGAGTTAGAGAGAAGCAATTAATCTTCTTTAACTGACAGTCATTAGCCCACAGTTACTATACTGCACCAGTTTTGAAACACCCAAAAAAGAAAGGCATTGGTATGGCATGAATTCAGTGATAGACAATCACCAAGTGAGGTGATGGAGAGACCAGGAAGTGAAGTAAATGCCCTTCATAAAATGCTGGGGGACCTGGGTTTGTTTGGCCTGGAGAAGAGGCAGCTTCAGGAGGATGTAGCAGCATCCTGCCGATATCTACAAGGAGGTCATCAAGAAGACCAAGTCAGGCTCTTATAAGGGCCACAAGGTGAGAGAACAAGAGATCATGGGTGTAAGACAAAGAGAGGTTCAGAAAAAATATACAGAAAAATGAGGACAGTCAAGCACTGGAACAGTTTGTCCTTGGAACTTTTCAAGACCTGGGCAGCAAATTTCCGAGCCATCTTGTCAAAAATCATAGATGGCCCTGATATGAAGGAGCAGAGCTGAAACAGAGAGCTCCTGACATTCCTCCCATCCTAAGTTCTAAGGTCCAATGAAGTATCTGCTAACTTTCTACTTCTGGGTCCTTTGTCAGCATATTTGATGACACCCATTAGCTTGCCATCTGCTAGTGATAAGGTAATTTTTGAAACAGATAATGGTTTTAAACTAAAAGAGTGTAGATTCAGACTAGATATATAAAAGAATTTTTTTTTACGATGAGGTTGGTGAAGCACTGGCACAGGTTGCCCGGAGGGGTGGCAGATGCCCCATCCCTGGAAACATTTCAGGACAGGTTTTTTGGGACTCTGAGCAACAGGATCTAGTTGGAGATGTCCCTGCTTACTGCAGGGGCGTTGGACTAGGTGACATTTAAAGGTCCCTTCCAACCCAAACCATTCTCTGATTCTATGAATTACTAATGTTTTTTAATACTGAATTAGTGGAGTAGAGCAGAGTAGACCTATGCGGACAGCCACATGTTTCCTCAAAATTAATTAATAAAACCCTAGCTCAGCAAAGCACTTAAACTCACCGAAATTTTAGCATATCTTTATTTTCTTGTCATTATAATATCTTTATTAAATTTAGATATTTGTGTCCTTTTTTATTCTGATCTCTCTAATGGAGTCATACATTTATATTAATAGATTATAAATACCTACTTGAACAAATAGGTGATCACCAACTTGGACAAACACCTAACATCTTTCCTGTGCTGAGACATTTAGTAATACTAAAATGTGACTATCATTCATCCAATTTGTGGATTAGGTGTTATTTCATTTTATTTTACAGCTATATGCAGTGTTACCAACCATTAGTATGTACACAAGAAACGATGAAAATATATGGCTAGTGCATAAAATGTATTGCTACCAAAATTATGAGTTTTAACTCTGAACAATCCTTAAAAGGATCCGGTGCTGTGATATTCCTTTGGCAGAGTGTATGCTGTGACATGTGGGTACACTACACAGTGCTCATGTCTTGTGCATACCCCAGCCATGGGAGCTCCCTGAGGACTGAGATGAGGACGTGCACCACTGCTGAACCTCATCATTTTGGTTCACAGTTGACTTCGTGTGAGTCTATTCTAGCACATACTGCACTTGCGATCCTGCCCCTTCATCCTGGTTGCTGCTTGAGGAAGCCCAGGCATGCAGCTGCTTTGGAGGAAACCACTCCATGTGTCTGACGTGGCCTTGGGGTCAGGAGACCACTGGACAACAGGAAGGAAGAACATAGTTGAAAACCATTTGATTATCTTCAGCCTACATAACAAAAGAAACGTTGCTGAGGACAGAAAAATCCCCAAAGCATTGGCTAGACCTGTTATCTCATTCACAGCAGAGAACAAATATTCCTCAAGGTCAAACGGAGACTGAAGTGCTCCTCATCTTGGGAGTACACCAGATAAACCTTTGGTTTTAAAGTCTCAGTAGCCGGAAGTGACTCGCTCCTTCTTTATTGATTTAGAGGACTGTATTGTTCATGTTCTGACACAACTGTTGTGACTCCTCATTCAAGGTCTCAAAATAACGCAGCAGCAGTAATGCAGCGCCATAAACTACAGCGGTTGTTGACCATAAAAGGTACATAGAAGATGACTGTTGTCCAGTGCATGATTCTCTCATCAAGGTAAAATAGCACCAAAAGACAAAACAGTCCTTTGGACAAGGAACAAGATTAACATCACCGTCTTTGCAAGAATGCCCTGCATACTGGCAAGGGTAAGAGAAGTTAGATAAAATAAGAGAAACGAATATAAATGTCTAGCCCGATTCTCAGAAGTCTCAGCTGGCAAATGACAAATGAATCCAGCAGTGCTGTACAAATTTACAATATCTGAGAATCTTATACTGTTTCCTTAGAATAATCCAAAATAAAATAAATTTTAAAAACCCCTTAAAATTAAAGAAAACAGAATGATGTTACTTAATCATGGAATTCTTAAAAAATTATATCCTGTATGAATGCACATGCAGATGACAAGAAAAAGGTTTTCAGAATATTGGTTAAATGCAACGCTGAACAGTGTGTGCTAATATTAATTACTATTTTCACCATTACTCTCTTGACGGTCTAGGGAAGATCAAGAGAAAGACTAGCAAGAATTTTTAACTTACATTGATATGCAAATTAATTTTCCATGTAGTATCATGCATTTTCTTGTGGCAAACTTAATCCTTTATGCTTTTTCCATCAAAGAAAGAAACAATATTTTGTGCCTGAGGTATCCTATCAAAATTTGTGACCCTTTTCAAGCTTTATGAATCAAGTGGGCACAGTGAAACTATTAACTGCATGTTGTGTGAAGGGTCACTCTACTACATTTCATAGTAGGATTTGGCTCTTTTTTATTGCTTTTTAAATTATTTTCCTAATAATTCTTAATTACTTTTACAATTTACTTTTTGACCTTTACTCACCACAGAGCCAACTTTTTTCATAGAACTACTCATTGCAATTTCAAGATCACATTCCTCAATGGCAACAAGGAATTTTAACGTTGTATTTGGAAAAGTTAAGACTATTTTTTTCATGTACACTCATTAACATTTACTCTTGCACTGTTTTATTTCCCCGCTCATTACCTGCTGATCATCACACGTAGTACATCACATGTGTCATATTGCTAAAATGTTCTGAATTGTAGAGCTAGAGGGTAAGGCAAGGCTTTAGTTTAGTTGTTAGGCTGTGTCTCAGCATTCAGATGTTAGACATCCCATAGATCTCTGTGAGGCAGAGAATCTGTGTGATTTTCCTTCACAGAAACTAGAGTATCAGAACTTCAGTAGCTCTGGAACTGAACCTTTAATTCTTTATATCTGTGTTCTCCATGCATGAAATCTAATATTATTCTGCGCCAGAGATAACAATTTCCTCCTGAAGAACAGAGGCTGTAAAGAAAAAATCATTCATGTTTTTTAGGCACCTCAGGCAGGTTTCAACTCGCCTAATTTTAAATGTCTACAAAGCAATTGTCTATACCCGAACTAGGTGGAATTTTTTGACGTAGAGACCAGGGAGAGAAACAGGCACTTAAAGAATCTGATTCATCTCATCCTGAGGTAGATATCTGTAATAGGTCAGATGAAACATGTAATTTAAATGCCTGTTCTCTCTACGACTATAAAAGAAGTTCAGGTGCATACTGGACCATGCAGTTCAGATGTAGACATCTACACAGCTGGGTAACTACACATGCTGAGACGAGCTTGACATTGAGTTTACAGTGATGACTGCTGTTTCAGCTCCTATATAGATACCCATTGGAAAGTTTATGCAATATATATGTCTTTGGGCTATAATCTAATCAATATTTTAATAACTACACTTATCACAGTTAGAAAGAATATTTCCCAAAGCTATATATATGAGCATGAGTTTGTTTTAAATTAAGATTTGGAGTCTGTTGTTAACCATAGAAACTGAGAAAAAAGTGCCATGATCACATATAGCATCCTGACTCAAATGATGCACAGAAATTTGCTAAATTCTGAATAAAATAGCATAAGTACAATGAAATTAGCCTATAATTGCATTTTCACTGAACTATATGTTTACTTGTGAATTCATTATAATTAATTAAAAGTAGCTTAAAGCACCAAGAGGAAACAAGAGTAGTACAGAGGGAAGAAATGATAGTGTATAAGGATGGTGATGCAGATTAGGCCAGTGAAAACTTCTTGCACTGTACCCAAGGTAATTGGTAGGAAAATACAGTTTCAGATTCTTTGGGTATTTAAAATTTCAGAAGGAAACAGGAAATGTTACATGTACAAAAAGAAAGGGTGATAGAAGTCTGCCTGGCCTTCATGAAGGATGCCAGCATGCATTCACCCTCGTTGTTGGTACAGCCAATCTAATGACAACAAAAACTTCTACCTTCACACACGCAGAAACATTGTAGAAATCAAACTTTTACGGCAACTGGGTGCTAAATTCTGTTGAGCATTAAGAAGGTATTTGCAAAAAGTCTTCTAAATGTTGTGGGGAAAAGTGGCTTCGTAGTTTACTTCATAGATCCTTCATAAGTGGCTTCATAATTTACTGAACTCAGTAAAGTGGCTTCACTAGACCTGGAAGTGAGAATGACACAACCTTTTTTTGGGTTCAGTGTCTGTACTTGCAGGGTGAGAAAGACAGCCTTGAGGTGTCCTGCTTGTTCCTAAGAGTGATATTATGTTCTAGCATAACAAAAGGCAGTATTCTGAGAAAACAGACAACACAGTGGTGGAGTCCCCATCCCTGGAAGTGTTTAAAAGATGTATAGATGTGTTGCTAAGGGACATGGTTTAGGGACCCTGGCAGTGCTGGGTGAACAGTTGGACTTGATGATCTTAATGGTCTCTTCCAACCAGATGATTCTGTGATTTTAGATTCATTTTGTTCATTCAAAATATAAATATATTAGCAAAACAGACCTAAATCATGGGAAGATGAATTCAGAAATGCATCAGTCTTTAGCAGATAAGCAAATACAGAGTTCAAATTCAATGCATGAGGAGAATTGTTACAGGTGAGGGAAACTCACAAACCTGTTAGCAATGGGCTATACTGAACGGAATGGGAAACAATGATGAATCATTTGCCAAAAGACAACTTTATACTACTTCAAAAAGTTGAGGACATTAAAGCCTAGAAGAAAGTTGTTGCATTATTACTCACTTGGAATTAAACATTATCCTCTTCCTGTGTCTCAAGGGCTACTTATGATAACGTCCCATTAACCTTTAGATCGTGGGACAGTTTTCTGAGAGTCCCCACGGAAAGTACTTTCAGCCAGCCTCACCTGCAGACCCTGAGCCTGCAGTTCCAAAGTTGTTCTGGAGGCAGTTTAATACAATTCAATAAAATTAGCCTTTAAAATGACAGCTATTTTTCAAACTTCTTCCAGTAGGTCCCCCATTGCCTCTTTCCCTATTCCTAGTCACGAATGTTGATGGCTCAAAGCAGCCATTTTTCTACAGAAAGTTTTGGTTTAGTGGCTGGCTGAGAGAATATCCCTCTCCCTCAATTTATCCTAGACAGCCATGATCCCCAGCTTTCTGTCATGCAGATTATTAGACTCTCAGTTCCCAATAGATGGAAGGAGAGCCAGAAGCTTGAATGTTACAGGAGCTACAGATGCACTGCAAAACTCAAGATCCAGGCTTCCCTCTGCTTTTCAGGATCTTGTCAGCCGTTGGGAGTACTAACCTGGCAGGTTTTCTGACTCCTTGACCCCTCTACGCAATGAGTCTTAAAAAACATGTGCACTTGCTGAATGGAGGAAAGATTAATAAGAGTAACTATGCTGCATGTATTCCCCCACAGAAAACTCAGTCCAGACTTCTAGGGAAGCCAGGCTGATGGCCTCTGCGACTATTTATATTTAAAATTAATGACTTACACACAGGTATAAAACTCATTTGTGGGTATTTAATGTATGTGGAAGATTTCGACTCGCTGCCTCTCAGACTGAGGTGCTCAGTGATCCCCCACAGGGCACAGTTAACAAAAATGCTGGCAGTGGAAAACAGTCTGATTGTAGAGGTAACTAAAGAGCTACGGCTCCTGATGGCCACAGAGTCCTGGGCTCTCTCTGATTAGCCTTCCTGCTTCGGCTCATTTCAGGTGGTGAAGTGCACAGCTATGGATGAACCAAAACTCATTCCACATACACTACTGAAAAGCCAACAGAGAGGAAGAGCTTGAGGTCACCACCGTCTTGGATGAATGAGCCTCTCTCACTCCCTGAGCCATGTAGCTGCTGCAGAGCTCTTGCTGCCTTTAGAAAGATGAGGTTTGTAGTGGAAGGACTCGATCATGTCATATTATTTCCAGCTAAAAGGAGTCATCTGTGATGGTAAGACCTTTATCTATTGGGACCATGCCTCAGCAACCAAATCGCTTGAGGATTTTATGGGGAGGTGGGGGGAGGTGGGGGGGTGGTGGAAGGAAGGAAACGGAGATTGAGGGGTAAGAAGAGGAAGCAGATGTGACCACGGTGAGTGCCTTGACTCTAATCATCTCTCAGCCCTGATGGTGTAGTTCATAGGGAAGAGTCTGTATGAACTTGTGGAAGCTAAATAATGTTCAGTTTCATCTGTTGTGTAACTCCATCATTGCAAAGGGGGAAAAAATGTTTCTTTTTTGCCTCCAAATTTATTCCTCAGTGTTGCCTTCAGTGACTTTTTTGAAATTCAAGGTTAGTACTCTTCAGTTAATGACTTCTGAAAAAGGAAATATAAACTTTGATAAATTCAATGATGATTTTTAAATAGTTTTCTACTATTTAAAACGTTTTTTTGGCCAACTTTTAATTTATACTCGCTCCTGAAACAGTGCTCTTGCAATATCTTGATTAAGAAATATTAACAGCTGCCTTCAAAGTGTTGGTTTCACAAAGATAAAAGGAAAGACTTCCAGCTTACATAAGCTGTCACATCCTGTGGGCTGATAACATTTTAGATTAGTCGAGTCTTTAATATTAACATTTTCTCTAGACAGTCCCAATTTTCCTAGTGAGTTCCACTGTTTTGACTTTTACTTGTACAAATAGAGAAGCCCTAAGGGGCCTAAACTGAGATGCCTTAAGCAGTCTGATTTTCCAATGGAAAACAGACAGTCCTCTGTCTTCTGCAAACTAAACATCTCTAAGATGTTTGTTTATTTGGGCACGCATAAAATCTAACTATGCAAAATTCTACTTTTGAATAAGGTTTAAAAAAATCTCCCTTTTTCTATATGCACCAGCAAGAATTTGTAAAGATTGCAGTCACAATATCACTTCTGAAGTAAATTTGATTTCATGTATTTTCTGTGTATCTATCATGAGAGTTTGAGTAACAAATCAAAATTCACCTTTGTATCTTTTTCTTTATTTTTGTTTTTAAAACATAAGAAAAATCATGAGGTAGAGCAGAAGGGAGAAGGAATATACGAACAAGTATCTACTTGGTTTATATATGTAGCAAATATCACCTGCAGTCATATTCACACAAGATAATGATGTGACCTCACTGCCACTTTCCATTGAAGTTGAAAGGGAGGTTACGTTTTTGCACACTTAAAATAAATGTCTGCCTTCTTTAGGGAAAAAAAAAAAATAGGCGTTGCTCAAGGGGAGCTATCAGCACTTGAGAGAACCTTAATCCCCACCATCGCTACCACAGAGGCAGCACAACTATTCACAGCTTTTGTTGCAGTCCGCAGGCTGCAATTGTACTGCAGCTGAGGGTGGTCACAGTAGACCTGAGCAATTTTATATCTTTCCTGCTTATTCTCCTGCCTACCGCCGCCTCTCTTCCTCCCTGCTCTGCCCATTTTTTTACTGTAATAGGCAAAACGAGGACAGGGAAGGGATTGTATCCTTCTGATCTTCAGGCCACCTGCTGCCACCAAGAGAAACATGGAAAATGCATTGTATTTTGGGCCTGTAGGAGACGTTCCCTAGGCTGAGATCTATTTCATTTAATTATAGTCATCTAAGAAGTATCCAGTCCAAGCTAACTATCTATGCCCCTCCTACAGACAGTAAAAAAGAGGAAGTTCCAAAAGCAATTCATCCCATCCTACAATTGGTATTAATTCTGAAACAAGTGCTGTGTAAAACAAGTTGTCCTGAACGCTACAAAAGGAGCTCAGTCTCCGGTTTAGAGCAGACACCCAGGATGGGCTTTGCCTGAGCAAATGCGGACACCCCCAACGCAAATGTCCTTATCTGAGCTGACTGTTTAGAATTCCTTTACAGCTAGTGGAAAGAACAGGAACTTTTGATTCGTCCCTTCCTGATGCAGATGCAGCAAGAGTGAAATATTATAAGTATTTCTCTCCAATAATGACTAGCTTGGGTGTAGACCTTCTTTTACAGATTTATACAGTTAGAAGAGGTATTTCTAATTTCCAGGTGGTGAAAATTAAGTTAGATGAATCTAGGCTTTACTGACTGGCCCATACAACTAGAAATCTTGCTTGGTGAGCAATGCCACTAGCTTCAAAAGATTAGTCCCCTTGGCCAGACAGCCATTGACCAACATTATCACTTTCAGTTTCTAGACTGTGCAGCTTTTCTTGTGCTCTCCAGAGTAGCACGCGGTGAGCCAAAGACTGAAGTCCACACCTTCCTCTATCACACCAATGTAAAGGCACAATAATTCCTTCACAGTTTCTGAGTTATTGTAAGAGAACAGAGGAGAAATTAATGCTAGAGGGAAAATGTGTGTCTGTTGCTTGAACTGCCTGGAAATGTCCATATGGTACAATGTTCAAATGTGCATGGCACTTAATTTTCATAGGCTGGTTGGCTTATGGTAAATATATCATATGAACTAGACATTTGTATGGATGCTTCTTCACCTTAGTGCGCATTTAAATAAGTACTAGTTCATTATAACCTTTAAAACACAAGCATCATTTCTTCATTGGTATTTAAGTGTTAGAATGCGCTTTATCTCAGTGAGCTCATTAGAGAGAGTTGAATGTATGGGAGGATAGTTCTTCAGCCTTATTTCATTGCAAGTTGTGTAGTTAATTACTAGGACAAAACGCTAAATAAGAACACAAACAGTATTACAAGTTAAAATGGAGGGTTCTGTGGCAGATATAGCTTTATAAAAAAGCATAAGTTAAATGCTAAGAACCCATTCATAATAAAAAGCAATTTCCCAAGTATTATGTGCTATCTCCATTATGGTTAAACATCATAAATTAGCAGTGTACATTCCCATTCCAACATCTTGTGTTCTTCAGTATTCTTAAAAATCAGTCGAATCAAAAGTCCGCTAGCGCTTCAATGGAAGTAATAGAAGACAATTTAATTGACAGAAATGTGTTTTAGATAGTGCTTCTTATCTTCAGGCAACACATTTTATTACCTAAAACTTCATTACTGTGCAGAAAAAAAAGGAGAAAGAGAAACATATGTTTACTTGTAGTGAACCATACATTTAAAATGATAACAGAATTGACTTCTTCCTGCATTTTTTATCATTACTGTATACATCATGACCTATATGCTGAAATGGGAAAACCTAGAAATTTCTGGTACGCTTTTATATTTTCCAGGAAAAGAACAATAATATTCTCAGAAGAATGATATTTTTGAGTTGTTATAATGTGCATTGTTTTTCTAAAATCAAATCTAAAAGGAAGCTGGCCCCCAAATCATCCACGGCGGGGCTTCTGTCTGTGTAGTTCTATTTGCTGAACAAAGGCAGTTCAGAGTTTCTATTGGAATCCGCAGCACAAGAGTAGGAAAGTAGCAGTACTGGTTTTCACGTGTAAGTACAGTGTGTGAAGTCAACTTTAAAAATAACAGGGTGACACCATTGATTTTGATCCCATATAATCAGTGGGGAACAAAATAAACAATCTGAACCCAGTACCAATGATCACCTGCAGATTTTTGTCATCTGCTTCAGGGGGAATAAAATGATGCCCAGTTTCTGGTGCTTCTGGACTGTCAGTTATGAAACAGCCTCTACCACTCCACACCAGTGCAAAGTGAGTACAGTTGGATAGGCACACAGGATGAGCGGCCAAGCTAATGTCTAGAAAAAATGAAAATAAACTGCTCCACAATCTAAGAGCAACCCTTTTCACATTATGACTTACAGTCTAGTAGTTTTCCTGGAAAAACCCTAGTGTTTTCCACAATCAGAAGAAGTTGACTCTAAAATAAATAATCCGTTTCATAAAACTATGAGATAATTAAAATCTATTTTGAGGCTATGAACCTAATCTTCAATAAACAAGCTGAGGTTTCCAAGTCACGGATTCAATATTATGAAACTCTGAAGTATTCAATAATCTTAATCCCATTGAAACCAATAGAAGGCTTGTCCTTCTTACCAGACCCTTTAAAGATCTGGATCTAAGTTCTTACAGTCATGGTACAGAAGGACTACTGACGGTCACATAGGTGTTAATTGACTTTGACTCCAAATTATAACTGCATTACAGTTATTAATGCAATGTATTCCAAGTTTTAATATGCAGTAGTTGAATTACAAATCATTTAATATTGGAGGAAGAGGGAGAAATCATTGCGGATAATTTTACAGGTGCATGGAAAACAGAGAAGTGCCCTACATTGCTTGGTCAGTTGGGTAGAAGCAAACAATACCAACAAGAACACAGACCTACAACAAAGAGTATAAAGCGTCTACATAACTATTGAATCCTAGAGTGGGAAGCACAGCAGTCTGTCATCTGTGTGGAAGCCTTGGCTTTGTAATTGTAGCTAATTATTAGTACAATCCATGAACTGAGAGAAGCAACTCCAGAACAAATATAGAGGGGTAACATCTCTTCTGTTGAGACAGTCGAAAACTCTACTAGAACATACAGGGGCAAGGGGGAACCAACCCAACAAAAACCAAATAAAACAAACAAAAAAAACCCTTAAAAGTTGTACAACGTTTAAAGAAAAACTGATGACATAATGAAAAGGTTGTGAAAAATAACAGGAAATCAAATTCCTGTGTTTATGCTATACTTACTTCTGTGCTGCTTTTGAGGTAGCTGGTTCCAGCAGCAGTCTGAAGGCTGCTATGTTCCCGAGACACAATTATATGCATTATTAAACATGTTGGCAATTTGGGTTGAATTCAGGTTGCTTACAAGCACTGCCTCTTTCTTTGTGATTGCAGGACAATCCATCTGACTGACATTCGCCATGGGACGCTGTCACAGCCTCTCGAACAGAACATTGTGAGAGGTACGTGAAAGCAGGGAGCGTACTCAACATTTTCCCTTTGAATTTGCCTCCAGGTTCGGTTTCTATGCATCTCAAATGCACTATTTTTAATAAACACTAAGAACTATTTATCCATTTGATCTAAAGCTCTGTCTCAAGGACCACTCAAGACACAGTATGTCTAAAGAAAATGGGCTTAATGGTCCCTCAAAGTGCCTGCTTCCATTGGCGCAGACAACTAATGGAGGTTGAACGCTGAACCTGCAGACAGCACAGGTAGGAGAAATGAAACCTACCGAGGGTGACCAGTGCAATTTTATTTTGCTTCAGGTTAGTATTCTGTTCTTTAATACATTTTTAATTTGTATTATTAATTCCTTGTCACTTTTTCTTAAATTAAAAGGGGTTTAAGTGAAAGTAAAAAGACGACAACATCTCTTTTCTGAGATCTGAACAATGTTTCACATCGGGTTTTCTCTTTCCCCTAACAAGTTTATATAAATATCTGGAAATGGTCTTCCCATTGCTAACACACGTTAGTAGTCCGTTCTTACCCTCAGTGTCCCAATTTCATCCTCTTGAAGCGATGTACTATTTGTAGAGTGTTATTACTGGGATGAAAGAATAACATGAGCTGATGGATAAACAAATAAGCTACAGCAAAATGCCAGCCATGCAAAGACTGGGCAAACACCAATTAATTCTCTTTGCAGCAGCCTTACGCAGCTGTTAAATTCCCATTCTGCAGATGGAAGTGCTAAGGCAAAAAGTGGCAAAGTAATTTACTCTGTGCTGGGACACTGATTCGGCTGGTTTTGAGGCTTGACTCTTTCCTTAGAGTGTTTTCCCAAAAGCACCAGAAGGCTCTGCAAGCTCTGGAACGAGTTTTTCTTAGAACAGAAACTAGATGCATGATTCCTTTTTCCTCTCCTGTAAAGAAAACTCAGACTGAGACCAGAAATATCCCAGTTTATAAATAAATCTTTCCCTGTCCCTTCTGTCCCTGTAGAAGAGGCGCCTTTTTTCAGGCTCTCTAGCAGCTAAGCCTCAGCAGGTCCCAGTCTGTCCCTTCTTGGTCCCTTCGCCTTCACTAGTAAGGTCTCCTTGATGGTGTGTGCCTTCTTTCTCCCAGCAGCCCTCACTCAAACAGCCCCTCTGCCTTCCCCTGTCTTAACAAGCCTTTCTCTCCATCCCCTGAACCCTTATTTTCCTTGAAGAACCCAACTTTCCCTTCTGAATCTCCTTTCTGCAGCCAAAACAAAGCCAAGAGGAAGGTTTCCTCTTTGCTGCTTCACTGCAACCTTTCAAAAGAGCATAACATGATGCACAAGCAGACATACAACCCAGACGCCATCCATCATGCACAGCCACAAAGTGACTCTCTTAATTCTGCTACTCCAGTCCACCTGGGGACACCAAGATAAAGGGAGGTTGTTCCTCAAAAAGCCCATAAGCTTTTCTTTGGTGTAAGCTGTGAATGTTTTACTGTTGCTCATAAAAGTAGCCTTACATAGGTTTTTACACTGGATTTGGTTTCTCTGTGTACAGCTTTTAACTGGTGGAATCATTCATGGTGACTTTTTTAATTTACTGAATTAGAGCAAATCATCCCTTTCATTCCAGAAATAAGTACTTGGTCTTCCCAAAGCACAGTTGCCTTTTAATTGGTGGTTTTAAAAGTCATCTGACGACTGCTTCACCTTCTTGTTCTTCTGTATTTCTCCTATTAAAACGTGAACTGGATTTCCTTCTCAGAACTACAGCTTTCTGAGGACAGAGGAAGAGGCAGCACGAGACCAGAATGTAATGGTAGCTGAACACTGAAGGGACAAGCAAGGCTAGAGCTTCCAAAACACAACCCTCTAACTGACCCTGGAAACACCTATTCTTGATCTACATGTGTTAAAATGGTTAAAGAAGCCAATGAGAATTTGTTTTTAGCACAACAGCATAGTATGTAAATTATTATTGATTTTTACAGAATAAAGCATTTGAAAGCTTCTTTATGTAAGTCTAAGAATGAAGCTTCCTTGCCTGTGCCTTTTTGCCACCATTCTGTCAAAATGAGTCTGTCAAATATCTGATTTTCTTACAGATCACCATTCAAGCACTAGGTATTAGGCTTGAGGCCAATACTGTGCCATCCTGCGCAGCAAGTCCTCCACTTCCAGGCTCAGGGAGCTGTGAAGTGGCTCGGTGCGGAGCAGGACTGGAGCCCAGTCTTTCTGAAACAATTTCCTTCATGTTTTGCTCCTGATATGTGACCAACTCAAACTGACATTCTAGTAAATACTAGTAAATACATACTGGTGGAACAAAAAGTGAAGAAGCACTTCAGAAAGAAAGAGTTTCAAACTGAAGCTGAGTTTCTGGGTAGAGAAAAGCTTTGGTCTCTTTACAGTATTTGCAGGTCTATATATATATATATTCATGCATCTAGTACATGTATACATTCTCAAAACATTTGCTTTCAAGAGGAAACCACTTATATGATTATTATTTGTAAGAGAGTTGAGAGGTTTTCTGTAATTATGTTATGCTCATCTTACACACCTGCTCATTACATACCTATCTGTGTCTCTACAGCTAATCATTTAGAAGTTCGTCACATGAAATACATAAACA
Source organism: Bucorvus abyssinicus (assembly GCA_009769605.1). NCBI lineage: Eukaryota > Metazoa > Chordata > Aves > Bucerotiformes > Bucorvidae > Bucorvus > Bucorvus abyssinicus. Next base: position 5,686,650 of record CM020025.1, read on the forward strand.
AGGTTGTTCCGTCACATTGGCAGCCATCAGAGAGGCTGACAATGCATGTTTGATTATTTACCAAAGTCAATATTTCTGTTAAAGGACATTTTATTTCACTGTTTTCTTTCTTTGTATTTTGATAGTAGAACTCCCCGTTTACACAGGCACAAAGATTTTGAAATAATTCTCTGAAAATGGCCAGTGACGTTGCTAAACATTAAAAAACCCTATATTTTTGACTAAAATAAATTATCTTGGAAACTCAGAACTTTTCCAAGAGGCAACTTGGTTGTCTGGGGCCAAGCACAGCATGTTTAGCAGCTGGGGTCTACCAGGCTCATCTTTATCCAGTAAACAGATTTGGGGAGTGAACTGAGACAGATTAAGTCTGTCCCTCTCATTTAGAAAGTTGTCTGATTTGGACATTGTAACACAGTGTGTAATCTCCTCCAGGTTCTGATACGAACTTCTCCATCTTCTCATGGGAGTAGTCAGCATGGCCTCACCAAGGGGAGGTCATGCCTGACTAACTCGATAAACTTCTGCAATGAAATGATTGGCCCAATAGATGAGGAGAGAGTGATGGATATTGTCTACCTGGACTTCTAAGGCCTTTGACACTGTGTCCCATAAGATGCTCATAGACAAGATATGAGTGGGCTTGGCAGTGTTAGGTTTACTGTTGGACTTGATCTTAAAAGACTTTTCAAACCTGAAAGATTCTATGATTCTAAGCTGTTGATGTGTGGACTGGATGAGCAGACAGTGAGATGGATTGAAAACTGGCTGAATGGCTGGGTGCAGGGGGTGGTGATCAGTGGTGCAAATTCTAGGTGGAGGCCAGTAACTAGTGGTGTACCCCATGGGTCTACACTGGGTCCCGTCCTGTTTGACATCTTCATGAATGATCTGGATGATGGGGTAGAGTGTACTCTCAGCAAGTTTTCAGATGATACAGATCCAGGAGGAGTGGTGGATATGCCAGAGGGCTGTGCTGCAATCCACAGAGACCTCGACAGGCTGGAGAAATGGGATGATGAGAACCTCACAAAGTTCAACAATGGGACGTGCAAAATCCTGCACCTGGGAAGGAACAACCTCATGCACTCGTACATGTTGAGGACCACACAGCTGGAAATCAGCTTGGCGGAAAAGGACCTGAGGGTTCTGGTTGACACCAAGTGAAACATGAGCCAGAAATGTGCCCTTGCAGCAAAGACTAATGGCATCCTGAGCTGCATTAGACAAACTATTTCCAGCAGATCAAGGGACGTGATCCCTCCCCTCTATTCAGCACTAGCGAGGCCACACCTGGAGTACTGTGTCCTGTTCTGGGATCTGCGTACAAGAGAGACATGGACATACTATTGAGAGTCCAGGGCCATGAAGATGGTCTGGAGCATCTGTCCTATGAGGAAAGGCTGAGAGGGCTGGAACTGTTCAGCCTGGAGAAGAGAAAGCTCAGGGGATCTTATTAATGTATACAAATACCTGAAAGGAGGGTCCAAAGGGACAGAGGCGGGCTGTTTCCAGTGGTGCCCAGTGACAGGACCAGAGGCAATGGGCACCAACTGAAACACAGGAGATTCCCTCTGAACATCAGAAAACACTTATTTGCTGTGAGGGTGACTGAGCACTAGCACAGGTTACGCAGGGAGGTTGTGGACTCTCCCTCCTTGGAGATATTTGAAATCTGTTTGGTGACGGTCCTGAGCAACTGGCTCTAGGTGGCCCTGCTTGAGCAGGGGTGTTGGACCAGGTGACATGCAGAGGTCCATCCCTTCCAACGTCAACCATTCTGTGCTTTAGATGTTAACAAAAACAAGAAGTCCCTCAGAAAAATAACTCTCCCATGAATTTTACAACTGATCTTTGATTCTGAGTTCATGTAGTACTAACCTGATGTATTTAATGGGAGTATGTATATATCCGGAATTTAGTCATTCCATATTCCTCTCATTATTAAAGTTGGGATTGTTTAATATATTATGCATAAATGAGGATTGGGCCCTACATCCAAGAGCAGGTGGCTGAATGTCCTTGTGCTCAGCTTGCTCTCCATGTGCCTGTTGTATTTGAGATCTCAGGGACAGCACCTAATGTTTTCCCTTCAGACTTGTCATAAATAAATGAACTGGGGAGAAAATAGTGTAATGATTTGTGCAATTGTTGAGTTACTGCGACTGATGAAAAATACATCGCCATAGTATTCTGACAAATATCTTCAGCTCACAGCTGGCAAGGTCACAAAGCCTGAACTGAGCTGTAAAATTACATGTATTTACCTCTCATTGAGTTAACACGGCCTAAATTCTTAAAGGAAAACAGCCTGCCTTTGGAGTCAGAACATCACGACAGCTCAGGACAGGAAGGCAAGCTCCTAAAGTTGGTTTGAAGTGGTCTAAGACACATAGTGCCTATTAGGAAAATACCACTCAGCAGGTGGTAGTTACTGCTCGTCAAAGTGCAGAAATAGATGACTTAAAAACTCCTGGGTTATGTTACACTTCGCAAACAGCGAATGTGCAGGAGCACGTTTCAGCTGATGAGTGGTAACTCAGAGACCATAACTTCTCAGCCCATTCCCATTTGATCTGCAGGAGCGTGTCTACGCTTTCAGCAACTGGGATGCTAAGAATTTGGTCATAAGTGTTGTCAGATGCCGGTCACATTACTGCATTTTCTATCCCAACACAGCCAGAGATTTCAGTATAAAGAACACATAGGAGCATGTCCTATTTAAAATAGGGTGTTATTTAGAAACAAGGCAGCACAGCCTGAATTACCTGAATTGCTACTGCATCCCAGTCCCTGTGATCTTCAACAGATCATGTCCTCTACATCTATGAATTACATGGCAAATTCGCCCAATTGTGCAAATGTCTAACACATTCGATGTCGTGGCTCTAAATTCTGTTAATTACAATTCTGCCCCATGGGTACCAGAAAAGGGAACAAACTCCAAATTTCTGTAAAAAGTTAAAAGAAGACCATTCTGTTTGTCAGGTAGTGAATGTTAAACCAGACCCTGATCTATATAAACTGACCAGCTCTATTGCTGGTGTTTGACAGATTCATACCAGCTAAAGACACGACCCAGTGTTAAATGAACAGATGATTCATGCAGTTTTTACTTTAAACATAAAAATGGTGTTCTCTAACACAGTTTAATAGGTACTTATTGAGTGCCAAGTTTCCACTGGTGCCTTGTAAGTATACTGACTAATAATAATTAACAAATCTTCTTGGAAAGCAGTAATTTTCATATATTCCTCCCGAAAGATTTTTAACTGTTAATGCAAGTTAAATTAACTATTGTTATAGATTTATCTATAATCCTTAGGTTTTGCCTTTTTTACCCTCAGCACAGAAAGAAAGAGACTCCAGTTTCCATCACAGGGGTAGCAAGGACCCCCAGGGAATTTCCCAGGGCTGGCTGCAGCAGGGAATTTCTCAGGTAAAGCAGCCCGTGGTTGTTGCTAAGCAAGTTGAAAAATGTGTTGACATTTTAAGTCCCCAGTACTTTTTGCTGGGATTTTTTGTTCACTTGTTTTGTGTTCTGCGATCATGGAAATCAATATGATTTCCCTTCAAAGATAACACACCATTGCAGGGTATGTAAAGACCTAGAAGCACAGAGGGGGTTTTTTACAGTGTTGAGATCCTCAGGCTGGTACTCATTGAATCCGAGCAGCCTGGCAAAAGAATGCCGTAGAAACGGGGGAACAAAAGCTTCAAACTGCTGTTTGCGCCGCACTGAACATGGGGATAAAGCCCTCTTGACCGTAGCAGGAGCTGGGCACCATCCTCACTAGTCCTGGAGCATCTGAGAGCGCCATCCTCCTCCCAGGACTCCCCTTTCCCCCCTAGAATTGTTCCTGCCAATGTGAGCACTAAAGGAAAGTTCGTGTTCTTTTATATGAGACAAGGCAGTAAAAACATAGCTCGGGGTCTGAATAATATTGGCCCACACCGCGAGAACCCATCCAAGCTCTGCTGATACTGACGTTTCACTTTCCCCAAACTAATGAACTAATTCTCTACTTCTGAAGGCAAAAGAAGAGGCCAAAACATTGGTGTTTTTTCATTTTTATTCTCTTTTTATGCCTGCTAGTGGGAGGTCCTGACAAGGCCAGGCTTCCCCTGAAACAATGCACATGAGTATGCCTTAACAGCACACAGTTATTGGTGCCTTTATCCTTTGTGGGCTGCAAATGCAGCAGAACTGTGCGTATTTAGTGCCTGCGAGGTGCCTTAGATAATGATCTTTCTCTGATGCAGTATTATTGCTGTATCTGGCAGACTCTAGAAGTGCAGGCTAATTGCACGGTGTCAGGTGGTAGGTGTGTTATTGGTTAAAACTCTAAGAGGCACATCAGCGGAGCTTTTCACAATATAATAGGCACTGATTAGCCAGCCATGTAATATGGCAGGAAAAGGTTTCACCACTCACTATTTACTTTAAGTTCAGGAAGTCTGAATGTAAGCTAGGAATAAAATGAAGATTTGAGTTTCTTATTATGAGAGTGAAGCATTAAGAAATTTTACTGCTTGAAGAGTCTGGTCCTTTAACTTTACTGATCTCTGTGCCGCATTTTACCCCCTTTACCACTCGTTCCTTGGAAAAATGCAGTTTGTCTTTTAGATTTTCCCAGGCTGGTGACACCAAGGGATCTTTCCATTCCCATCAGAATCACCAGCAATATAATCTATCAAACAAGATCAGGGCTTGATTCTGCAAGATGCAACAAATTCACTTGCGTACAACAAGGAAGGGTGTGGTCTCTGTTTTTAAAAGCTCTACAGCAAAAGAGTATCAGTGCAGAATGCAGTGGGAGCATTAAAATAAGAAAAATTCTTAGATCTAACTGACTCACTTCAACTGAATCTAGAGATTCCTCTCTCCAGAAACCAAGAGGCTGATACTCCACAAAGCCCAAGAAGGTATTTCTATATTAACACTGAATAGATGAGGGAGGTGCTTAGATACTAGATGGCAGTGTAAAATCTTAATAAAATTCATTTTAACGATGACATCCCAAATAATCACACAGTGCATTATCGATATATTCACTGGGATAGCAGCAAAATTAATTTTATTTCACTGCCATCCTGTATATTACAGATATTGAAGGTTTCTTTTAGAACAGAGATACTAACTTTTTGGATAATATTCAGTCATTAATGAAACCTTCAGATAGACTCTACCTTCTTCCTAAATTTAGTCTTTTCCATCAATGCAGCAAAGATAAAGAAAAATAGAATGCTATTTTGCGTCAATATCCAGCAAGGATCTTCATTAGAATCAGGAAAACTTTGTTATTGTTAAAACTAAACTTCTTAAATATGAAACATTCGAACTACTACATTCTCAAAAGTGTTCTCTAGTTCAAACTTAAAGAAGTTATTTCTATTTCCCCCTATTTATCCTTGCTTTGCTACCATGAATGAGAGCAGTAGAGAGAAGAATTTGCCCCAGATACTGAAATAAGATTTGTTGATAATTAGTAGTCTTATATGCCATTTCTCATTTGGGCCAATCCACTTCTATTTCACCAGTCTGGGAAATGCAAAACAGGTTTGTAAAAACCTAAAACCAAGAAATGTATTGAATTCAACAGAAGTTGCTTAAGGTAGATAGTAGAACAGAGTATCCTGTTAAAAAGATTTACAGCCTGCTTGTTATTTTTCCACTTTGGGGGATGTTAACATTCTCCCTTTATGTCCATAAGTCTTTTACACAGCACTATCCATAATTCATAGACTAATTCTTAAAGCATTGTTACGTTTACCTAATCCAACCTCCTACAAAACACGGGTCAGGACATTTTGTTAAGCGTTCCTTGCCCCTAGAAAAATACTTTTATAGCAGTTGTCACAGCAATGGTAAACTGCCAACGCCTTTCTTTCAATTTATACTCTGTTACGCTGAACTCTCATTGCCCCGTTCCAAAGTGCTACGCACTGCCATTTGCTCTCAGCAGTTTGTGGTTGCACTTTCACTTTCCCAGACTGATGGTTCTTCAGAATTATCAACTAAATCCACATAAAAGGGCAGAAATAGAACCTGCATGATGCTAAGTTCAGATGAATATAGAGAAGCAGTAGTAAGACAGGGTATATTAAATAACAAATATAAGACAAGTGGCAGTTGAAGAGCTCTTGAGCATTTTGCTAGGAAAGATCTTCTAACCTTCGTGCATTGTACATTGTGCATTTCAATTGGATGTCAGAACCACCTGGATCCATAGCTCAACTGAACGTAAAACAGAGCCCACTGGAAAATTACATAAAATAAGCACTACTTATTATTAACATTATGGGGCGCTTTTTTTTTTGGGAGGGGGGGATAGGGTGTTGGTGTTTTTTTCATTTCCCAATGAAACAAAAATTCCAATCATCTATATTCCACACGTAACAGCAACTGCAGTTCTGACTCTATACCTTTTCAGGTTTTTTTAATAAGGCTTTGCTTTCCAAACTAGCAGGAACAAACTCACACCTGCTATGAAAGTTTGCTGATATGGTAAGGTCACACAGTTCTTTGCAGACACACTTGCTGTTGCTCCATCACACGCAGGCAGATGAGAACGGTCTCATCCAAAATGTGCTTAGCTTTGCTAGCACACCAGGTCTGTGGCATCAATGGTGCACATGAAATCAGCATGGTGGCACCTTCAAACTGAGATTTACGACCATGTGGTCAGCCACAGCATATGCGGAGCAAGCACAGATCTGTCTGCAAACACCTGTACAAGCATCTGTATAAACCTGCATGCAATTTAGCCTAGCAAGCGAGGCCAATACACTTCACATAGCCATCACGCTTCTGCATCCACTGTGGATGGCTTGCCAAAAGGACCACAGAGACGTGGTAGGGACTGAGGGGAACAAGTGTCCCAAATAAGCTTCAAAATAGCTTTCTGCAGCTTTGACTGTAATAAGTCAAAGTGTGGTAAAGATAAGTAGTAATCTCTACTTATCTTATTAGACATGACCATTTTGCTGTTCTTTTGTATTTTTCCATGTTTTCCAAATCCAGCAGTTGTCTTTCATCCCTAAATCCAGGAAACCAACCTCGTTCAGGGCTGGACTGTTTTTCCATTACATTGCCTACAGCTCATCACATAGTGGGTCCCTTATCACAACATCCAGATGTTATTGCCACACAAATAATAATTGATAATATTTATTTCATTTCCCAAGACTGTCATGCTGGATGACTCCAAATTCTGTCTCTCTTCCCAGCTAGGTGGCCACTCTAATATCCGAGCATCTCAAAAGCATCCATCTGGTATCTGCATGAGGAAGAAATGTATTCTACTTTTCTACAAATGAGGAAGAGTCTCGAAAAGTAGTGAGTAAATTTCCAAGTTCTTAGATCTGGAAATATCTCCTAAATCCAAATAAACCATTTTCATTATTCTCAAATGCCGTAGTTCTCACTAACATCATTAGTGGGACTGTTGTACTGAAGGAAAGCAGATGATTTCAAAATATGTAGGGTTGTCCCTGGGGAACCTTCTCCATTTTACTAGACATTAGTGGTCAGGTGAAAAACCCTTTGATCCAAACTGAAATTGCCCGCTTGTGTCAATAAATTTGGACTCTAGTACATGATGTGCTGGAATTCACATCCAAAGGTTTTTCAGTACCATCTTTATTTGCCTCCATCTGTATCTAAATCTAAACCAACCAATTGATCTGCACCTGGGAAATGCCCCTGTTTTCACCGGTGTGCATACCTGCATTAAGTTTATTCTATTCTTTTACAGTCATTGTGAGGAGGCTGAAAAAAATAATTGCATTTACTTTTTCAGGAAAAGGTAATTAACATAAAGCCCAAATGTTAAATGCACAACCAAGGGCATATTTTTAATTGCTTTTAGTCACTTTCAAAAAAATAAATGAACCAGACTTGTTCCTTTAGTTCCTTGTCTAATCAGATTTTAGATTCCCAGCACAAATCACAGTCTCTTTGTATACAATTGTGGCTTTCCTTTCTGAGCCAGCTGGTCCTGACTCTGTTGAGTAGGTTGAGTAGGACACCCTTCGTGCTGTATCTGGTTTTCAGCCTCTAGTGAGGAACAGAAAAGAACCAAACACCTCATTTTCCAACACTTTCTACCAACAGCTAGTTTTTGGTTCCAGTGGCAGAAGTGATATTCTAAGCCCCTGATCAAAAGTTGTCTGTTTGCAGAGTAGGCAACAACACTTGTGCTTCAAACACCAGAGCTACAGTGAGAGCTCTGGCTACATGACTTGCCCTAACTGCAAGTTTATACTCAAGGCACACCAAAATCCCAGGGCTGGGAATGGAAGCAAGGCACAGTCAAATGAGATAGGGCAGGATTTTAACAATAAAGCTTATTAACCATCAGATTCATATGAGAAGTGCTGGTTTTCCCTCCCTTTGAAGACTTTAAAATCAAACGTCACTATCTTTCTGAAAGTGGATCTCTAGCTCAGCCAGAAGTCATTGATGAGGCTTAGCACAGGAATTACTGTGTGTAATTCTGTGTTATGCAGGAGGGGCCAGTGGGCTTTTTGGACCATACAAAGGAATTCCAGAATGGTGGTGCCAAAAGCTTGATGCAAAACATTAAACCCAGATGTCTTAGAGCAGTGCATGTGATACGGGCATGAAATCTAATCTCAGCAAAAATGACTTAATATTGCTCTGGCTTTTAAATACAAGATACGTAATCCATGGGATCTAGTGATTGGATCTGCTCCAAACTACCTCTGCAAGTGAGGAAACCTTGAGCCTTGAACCTGACCACTCTCTCACCCATGGCTGACCAGGGTGCTGCCTCTTCAGGACATTCAGCATAATTTCTGCAATGTTCATCTGATAAATTGCGTTTTCCAGTGCAATTAGGTACTACAAAGAGAGTCTCATACAGCAACCAGTCACAAGTCACTAATAGCTGCTGATTCTTCCTTCCTGCAGAAACATATGTTAAAGAGGAGAAAATGGCATCAAGCTCATGCTGAGATTTAGAAGTCCTCTGTATGGGTATGGGAAGAGAGGGATGGGAGGAGGAGTAAGAGGAATGATAAAAAACTGACACAATCTCTTCTAGAATTCGGGCTGTAGAAAGGAAAAAGTTTCCTGGATCAGGCTTGGGAAAGCAAACTGTCCATCTGAATCTTTGTCCCTGAAAAAAATTCTCCTGATGAGAGATACCTTATGATATTATTTGTTTGAATCCAGACCTTATTCCTAGCTTACTGGAAATCTATATTTGTGGCAGATTGCCTGCTTCATGCTTTTTTATAAAGATCATTTTTTTTTCAAAAGGCTCTACTCCCCCTGTTGTCCATGGGACATTTAACATTTGACTATAATGCGAGCAAAATTAGACCAATGCTGAGAAGAATCTCTCTCCCATATGCCATAATGAAACCCCCCCTTGTGTTTATGTGCTTTTTAAAGCATGTTAAGTGATTATGATGGTGCTGACACTTTTAATATATAAATCTCTAGAAAATGACAGAACATTTCAGAAGCCTCCCGAGTGGGGAGGAATCCTGAACCAACTGTTATTTCATATTTAATCCCATTCCTTTTCTCCCCAGAACTAGGCAATCCTGATTAGGCTCTACATTTTAATAAAATAACAAATGCAAATAACAAATGCACATACAGTATTGTGCTCCATGTAAAATTTACATTAGAGCTTTTCTGGGAAAAGCTTTAATGGTGTGTTTGAAGTCATTTTATTTTTACAGAGTGTTGCTCGTTAAAAGTTGTAAATCCGTTTCTGTGTTGCCCAGAATATGTTTAGCTCTCAGTTAAATGGAAAAATATAGTCCCTCTCATTCATTTGTTTTGCTTCAGCTCGTGGTGCTCTGTCTGGGCTCAGTCCTAGAAGGTGTTGGGTTCTTCCCAGATACCTGTAGAAAGAATGAATCAGAACGAGACCCTCCTATTCTAGGTGGAGCTTCACTTTCCGGAAAAAAACCCATTCCTTCTCTCCTCCTGCCCTCTTCGTACATTCCTGAAAAAAGGAATTGAGAAAGGGCACAGCCCTATGTTTCCAGTCCTTCCGCCTCCATCCACTTACCGAAGCAGAGCTGAAGCTGTGGGAGAAGCTGCGTGTTGTGTACATGGTGCATTTGCCACCGGTGATGAAACCACAAGATGGAGACTTTTAGGATCTCAGGCTCTTCCATAGCTGCTTCTCTCCCAGTTATTGAGGCTGAAGTCTAGTATCTCAAAGACATTTTAACGGCTAGCTTTGGCGTCTAGCTACTTTAATACCCGAAAACTGTGCCTGAAAATTAGTAGCAAGTAAAACCTCCCATTATTTGTGAATTTCTACTGAAAAAATAGAGAAATAATTAAAACAGAGCAAAATCACAAGGGGAAGGCGACTCGTTCTTTATTTATCAAGCCACCAGAGATGCTGAAGGTGAGATGCAGTCACCTATTTCAGCATCTTAGAAGCTTTCCCTGTTCTGAACATTGCCAGGTTTGGGGAACAGTGCTGAGGTTTTGGGAAGGAGAACCCATGCAACTCTATCCACATCTGGAGCCACCACTTTTAAAGGAATCTCTGTGCTTCTGAAAGGATCAGCTTCTCTCCCAGTTGTATTTTGTCTGAAATATAGACAGGGTAAGGTAGTTTTTTCCTGGGACTTTTAGGTTAATGTGAGATGCCAGAAGTCTAATTAGGCTCTTGTGTGAATTCCAGTAAAACCAAAACTGCTTTAAAAGATGGCTTTCTCTCTCAATGGAACCAAGCATCTTTGTTTTCCTCCTTCAGGTCTTTTTTTTAAATGTAAATTAATTCAAGGTTATCACTTCCCTTCAGCATCCCCCACTTCACGGGAATTACTCTTAATTTACTTTGATGAAACATACAATATTGGTCTTAATTAGAAGCCTTGGGGACAGACCTGTGTAGGCTCATGACACAGACACCTTGAACTTTTGTTGGAGCCTCTTTCCTTTGTAATTTGGGATGCAGGAATTTGTCTTTCAGCAAATGATAGCCCTGATATTTTCCAGGTTTATTGATCAATCAAGTAGTCAAAGGCTTCACAGAGATTTCCTGGTAGGCTATACCTCACACTTAACTAGCTTCTTCAATCAGCACTTGTTGTCAGAGGGAGGAAAACCAGCCCGAGTTAATTTGTTCATATGATTAACGTATCTTACACATTGCATTTCGAGTAAAAGCTAACAATTAACTAAAAGTTCAACAGAACTGGCCATTGAGTGACATCAAGAATGCAACTGGCCCCAGAATCTTCTTTTTTCTCTCTCTTTGAGTATATTGCATGCAAAGAGGGAGGGTGGGTCTGCCTGACAGACTGCCTTTGCTGCTGTTCAGCCCAGGCATGTGACTTCCTACTTGGCAACAGCTACAAAGCTGCTGGTTTCTTTCCAGAAAGCCAAGTAGAAAACTGTTTTGCATTCAGTTTGATGGAGTGAAACATCACAGTTTTCCATGATATTTGGAGAACACAAACCCAAATATGGGGTTTTTTAGCTTCATCTTCTATACATGTCTATATATGTACATATACATATTCATGTCTATATATGTATCGATTTCAAAAGATGTGGAAAGATGCAAAGTCTGTATGTGAGTGGCACAAATGTTGCTTGTACAACTGAATGATCCTCTGTTTTTTCAGAAAATTAAAACCCCACAGTTGTTCCCATTGCTCTTCAGTGAGCTAAAAAATACAATAGGCTGCTCTCCTCCACTCCAATAAACTAAAGAATGTATAAATTGATCCTTCTACAACTCTCCCTCTTTGGTGAGCACTCACACAACCACGAATATCAAACTCCAGATGTTTGCGATCTTGGCAGTTGTGCCCTGCTCCTGAACCTTTGCCATCAGCTGTAGCAAATGGCTGTTACTGAGAGCTGTTGTTGACCTAAATGTTTTCTGACAGCAGCCTCACCCTGCCCCTGTGATTGGCATTTCCCAGAAAGCTGATGTGTCTGATGGGCTGTATCAGTTTTGGTACTTCATGTTTCAGATTCAGTAGCTGGTAAAATGAGTTCAGTCCGCACTGTGCATAATTCGGTAAATGCCGCATCAGTTTTAGCACACGCTGCGTTTAATTTATTAGGAGTAGAGATAGGTTTCACACTCACAGATTGATTGTTATTTCACTAGGTGATGTGTTTCAATCAGCAGGTGATACATGTCATTTACTCTATTACATTATTTCCAATGTTGATATATGGTTCAAAGGGAGATGTTCTTGATTTAGCAACATTTTCTAATGCATTTTGATGTGCTTTTCATTCAGTAACATATCTGGGTTTTCCTTCTATTGTGCAGGTTTGTCAGGTGGGGGTTTTTTTGTTTGGGTTGATTTTTTGCCTTTTTTAAATACGTGGTTTACGGATGTTTCTCTTCTTTTAGACTGTACTTAAACATTTTATACCAATCTCCCTCTGTTTTGCTTATTTCTGTATGTAAAATGCTTTTACATGTAAACTATGTAAACCTCTACTTACAAAGCAAAATTAGTTAATTCATCTCTAAGCATTACAAAACGTTTATAGCGGTGGGACTCTGTACGACATTGCTCAAATACCACCGAATTCATAACCTGCCTCACACGCTCACTACTTTTCTTGTTGTGATTTATGACTTTCTCATTTTCTTTATGTGAATATAAGTAGAAAAACATTTGTGCGAAGTTTTGTGGACTCAAAAAACTTCACACACGCTTACAAAGATCTCACAGTCCTGTGATGCACATTTAGGAAATTATTTCTATTTGTGCTGGACCGAGATTTTCTGAATTTCTAAGCTGACAACAGTTGTACCACTCACAAACAAACGGACAAAAACATATTTTTTCTCCTTGTAAAAATGGGCTGTGCTCCTCAGAATGTATCGGTATGCAATTGGTAGTAGGCAATGGATAAAAATTTTCTCTGAAGAAAGATGAAGCTTTAGATTAAGCTACAGCTTCATATAACACATTGCACCTAGAGCTTCAAACGAGATTCAGGCAACTTCAGTTCTGCCCTTTATCATTTTGGAGTGGATGCTCTCAGATAGAGACATTTTACTTGACTCATGAGGTTTATCAACCTAACTATGCTCCAGCACTTTAACTTTACAAAGCACTTTACAGACAATATTTAGTCCTTGAAGGAACTTCCTTAAAAGCTAAGAACATCAGTATTCCACACAATCGTTAAAGACCGCATGACGTTCTCAAGAGAAGCAGAGATTTAGCCCAGAAATAAGAACAAAGTTTCGTCTCACCTTTGCACACTTCAGTTCCACGCTCCAATCCTTCAGAAAACTGCTGCAATTCAGAATATTCTCTTAATGGTTTTGCTGTGAATGATTTTGCTAGCATATTCAGGGCACTTAAACGATGTTTCTCCTCTGAACTGCTCTCTGGAGAAGGCTTTCTCACCCCAGTAAGTAGAAAGAACGCCAAAGTATACAAATCTCCTAACTTACGTACCTGCGCTGTAAATACCCTCAGAGGGACTGTTGCTACCGAATGCAGCGTTAAGAGGTGTACAGATATCTAGAATTACTAAAGCATTGTCACAGGCAGGCAGCTATGTATCATTTTTCTGTCACTGAGCACCTCCACAGCATTACAAATATTCTAAGTGCTCAAACTATGTGCAAAGTGAATACTTTTCAGACCAAGCCAGGGAAAGTATAAACAGTAAAAGGTTTGACTTGTTTTTTCCTTTTCTTATTTTCCCCACACAGCGACTAATCATTTGTGAGACTGTAAAATGTTGGAACAATAAAAGCAATTTTATAAAATGTTTTAACAGTTTGAAAAATGTTCTGCATGGAGGATGAGGGGTACAAACATATATAGCTGGGGTTGTTTTTTTTTTCTTTTTCGCATTGCTTTTCTGACTCACAAAATGCTTTAGTTCTCTGAATTTATTAAAAGAAAATTATGTGTCGGTGTTTCTGATCCAGTGATTGGCTGAACTTACCTCTTGAGAACTGTGAGAGAGAAGAAACTCTTACGCTTCGTTTTTGCAATGTCATCTCTGGAGGTAGATCCAGAATATTGATATCGAGGGACCCACCTAAAGCTTATTGAAATCAATAGGAAGACTGACCGCGGTGATAATGATACGTGCTGCTAGCCACAATTTTTGAAAATTCTTAAGCAACAGCTTTCTACTGCAATGGGGTTTGAGTAAATGTTTAAGCTGCGCCGAGATTACATCCTGGAACTGGGGCTGATACACCCGCGTGTATCAAACACGGTGCGTGTATGTGCTTGCAGGTGTACATGCAAGCGCCCAAATGAGCGACACGAGTAGAGCCTCCATGCCTTTATCACTCAAAACAGATACCTGAAAATCCGTTAGTCAGACAAGATTAGAGAGAACTGCAGAACCTCACCGGTTTCTCCAGCTGCATCCTCCCCTCTTTCTCAGGGAGATGGTTATGTTGTTACATTTGCCAGGCTGTCACGGGCTATCTCTCTAGTGTGGGGAGATCCCGACACCAGGATCAATATAATCACATCTAAGTTATGTTGTGTTGAACGCTCACATACGACTTTTCAAGCTATATAGTTCCGTATTCTGCATAAGATCTTTTCCATGAGAGTAGGGTCTGTAGTCAATTTACATCATGGGGTGAACTGAATTACAAGAATGAGATTATTTTTATGTCTAGCTTGCTGATTTTAAAGTTTGCTCGTGTTTGCTTTAAGTCCCTAAGTTTCATGGAGACGTGAACTGATCTGCTCCCTTGTTATGCAAAGGGGATATCCAAAAATCTCCCTGTCCATAAGAATTAATTGGTGCCCAAAAGGTTTTGACATGCCATAGCAGCATGTAAACCATCAAGTAAGGACTTTAAATACAAGGGAGAAATCATGCCAGTTGGTTTTAGCAATGAACGCGTTCTGGTAAATGTTAAATCATGAAAGGCTGCCCGTGCCTATGGGTCTGAGAGGCCGACACATGTCACTCTCAAGCAAAACTAGAACAAAAACTTGAGAAGCTGGGACCAAAGTTTGCTTTAGATCTGTTTCATGTGAGTTTGTTATGTTGGTTTGGAACCACAAAGCCCCCGCCAGTGATAACAGGGATAAAAATGTTATGTTACTATGGAGAGTGTTCTGAGGTACCCAAGTTTATGTTGTGCTGCAGGTGTGTACTGTATTCTGTATACTGTAGTGTGGTTTTTTGGTGGCTGCTCTGTGCTAAATCACTGCAGTACAAGTATTTCCTATCTCACTTCTCTCCACTTCCTCCCCATCTTTCGAAAAATGCTACTTCAATAACAAGCTGCAGATAACCCGCAGGAGAGTTCTCTGTCTATTTCTCAATCATTTTGCACTGAACAATTTTTGTTTTATCATTCAAAATAAGCAAATCCTTACTTGCTGGAACATAATTGTTTACAGTGGCTGCGACATCACCTTAATCCCAAATTATTCTTCTGAAATGGTAGCTGTGCAATAAACTACACTTAAATAAAAGGGTATTTGCCTGGAAATTATGGGAAATTCTAAGAGCATGGGAGTTTATTTTAGAGATGGATAGGAATGATAGAGAGACCCAAATAGTTATCTACGCATGTCCAGATGGTACAATTTAGAGATCTGAGCTTAGAAATGTATGAGAAAAACTTGTGATTTTTTATCTTGGGTTTGACACCACTTCCCTCTGTGGCCTAAGGCAAACCACTTAACTTCTCCATGCCTCAGTTCACCATTTGCCTCTAACTTTGAGTCTATAACAGCAGCTGTTTTCACTTTCTTTAGCAATTAGGTAAACAATCGCTTGCTTGAGGCCTGGCGTCAAATGCTACCCCCTGCTTAAAGAGTAGAGGAGAATTCTGACATTGGTCACGCTCATTTTTCCTGGTTTCAAATACTTTTGAAAGGTTTCCTTTGACAAATCTTGGCACACAACAATGCAATCAAGATATTTGGGTTCCTGTACATATAATGGCTGAGCAGCACATACTTAGTAGAGCTTTACATCTGCCACCGCCCCAGCCCCAAGAGGATGGAGGAAACACAGGAGAGGATTTCAGGTACCTCATCATGACCTTGCTATCTATGATGCCAGCTATATGATGTAACTATACAACTGAATAAATCAGACCAGGGACCATTTTCTGCTGCCAATACCTAGCATATTGCTGACCCTCATACAAAACCTATCTTTTGCCCCTCAAACAGAGTGGTCATATCCAAACTGCCTGTGGGCATTGGTCTCTTTCATATTCTGTCCCTTCTGCTACTGGGAGGAGAAGGTTAATTGGGAGAAGGTTAATTGGCACAGGACAAAATCACAGCAGGGAGAGATCTGTAGGTTACATGAGGACTGCAGGCATATCTCAAGTCATAGACCTGTTTTATTTGCCTGGATGGATATGGATGTGTCCCAGGAAAGTATCCTGACTGCTAGGTGAGGAATAAGTTTAAGTAATAATACTTTTTAAATGTTACAGTACGTTCTCTATAGATAACTGGGATACTTGCAGTTCTAAAAGTAGTGATAACTAAGGGGCTACTATTTATCAGTGATTCTCAAAATATAGACGTAAAAAAGTACCATGCTCTCTACTTTACAAACGACAAATCATGAGCAAAAGAGAAGAAATAACTTATTTAAAGTTCTCCAGCACACCTATAAGCAGGACTCAGACTTTTATCTCCCAAGACCTGTTGGGTGTTCTGTGCTGTAGGAAACAGGGCTTCCTAAAACTAAACCGTGGTTAGATTTTATTTAGATGTTTATATTGTGTAGTAAATACTGCAACATTTTTACAAGATTAACTCTGATTAAAATAGTTTTAGAATGAACTAGTAAGTAATCATCCTGGGATGATTAGTGACTGGTCTCAGTTACTCAGGAAGATTTTTCCCAGATGCAAGTTTCCTCAGATGCTCACAAAGCACTCTAATTGGGAAGTTTATTTCTTCTTTTTGAGATATGAGAGCAGTGCCTCATACCTCAGCAGTGCCTTGTTCAATGCCATTGCCTGTCTAATAAATGTTTGAGTAGCATTTATTTTTGTGGCTGTATCAACTTACAACCTTGTCATCAACTAGTATATCCTACAAAATCCTTCTTCTCCCTGGTCATTTCCAACCGAACACTGCATTTATGGAAGATTTTTTTGTTATTGGTCCCCAGATGCGCGCGCTTGCCCTCTGTGCTATTGAATTTCATCCCCTTTCCATTACTCCACACTCCATCCAGTTGCTCCTTGCAGATGCTCTGAACCTCTCTGTAACTTCAACAAACTTTATTAATATAGTCTCACTTTCTATACCAGGATTGCTAGTGAAATTCTTAAGTAGTGTTGCTCCCAAGGCTCCTCTATCAGCCTTCCTTCAGGCTGGAAACTTTCAGTCTCACCAGTATCTGCTGCAGTCCATTGGCTAACTGGTCTGTGAGCAACCACACAGTTCTGTCATCTTCACAGTTTAACGTCTTCCTGGTTTATACTTCAGCTTTAACTTTTATTTGGCTTTGATGAAGTTCATGCTCCCTTGCTGAGGAAATCAGTTTATTGGTTTTTTGGGTTCTTTATAAATGAGGATCAATCAGATTACTCAAGCGAGATCTACCTTTGGCATCTCAAATTGCATTTCACTCTGTATCCATTTTTCTGAATATTTTTAATTTTTCTTTTCCTTTGAGATTTGTTTCAAAGCTTTTATACTGTTCAGGAAGGACTAATAAGTCTGTAGTGAGTTGGATCATTTTCCTTTCTACTTTCTGAAAATAATCCCTTCAGCTTCAACTACCTATACCTCAGAGATTTAGTGCTACTGGCTCTGCAACTTCTTGTTTTGTAATTCGAGCACATCAGGTCACCCTGAATTCTCTTAAACCCTCCTTGCTTCTTAATAATTTCCGTTTCCATACCTGGGTGTGTATTAGTCATCCTGCCTTTGCTACTGTGTTCTGCATTGCTGTTCTCATCACCCACTTCAGTACCAGTAAATAAAGCAGGACCTTGGCACAAGCTCAAAGACAGACAAATAACCATCCATGCCATTTAATTGTAGGGATACAATTGACCTTTTTTCACCCATGCAAACTAGCACTGACAGATGATGCTCACATCCAGATCAGGAACAGTCCTGGTTTTGCATGGGATAAAGTTAATTTTCTGGGCTCTATTTTTGATTTAGTAGGAGAATAATGTTGATAACACACTGTTGCTAAGTAGCTTTTTTCCTGAGTTCAGGATTTTTCAGTTTCCCTGGCTCTGCCAGGAAGCAGGAGCACAAGAAGCTGGGAGAGAACACGGCTAGGACAGCTGATCCAAACTAGCCAAAAGGATGTTCCATACCCTAGAACATCATGCTCAGTGTACAAACTGAGGGTAGCTGGGTGGAGGTGCCAGTCGTTGCTGAGGCAACAATCAGCGTGTGATAAGAAAGTGCACTGTGCATCACTTGTCTTTTCTTGGGTTTTGTTTCTCTTTTTTGTGGTTGTTATAGTTATTTTCATTACTATTACTATTATTATTATTATTTTTTTATTATTATTATTTTGTTTTATTTTACTTATTAAACCAGTCTTATCTTAACCCACAAGTTTTACTTTTTTTTCCCCAATTTTCCTCCCCATCCCACCGGGAGAGGGGGAGGAGTGAGCAAGTGGCTGCGTGGTGCTTGGTTGGGGTTAAGCTATGACAGGGACAGAACCAAGTGAGAAATCTGGATGTGACCATCCTGCTTTGTTTTGGGAAGTGCGCAGAGTTTAATCATATCAATACCCGTACTTGCTTCACCCACATGCAAGGTTTTAGGTCCATTTCATTCATTAGCATAGCTGCGGCCATTGAAACCAAGGCACAGTATTCATTTAGATTAGCTCGTTATCTTTCCTCCCTCCACTGCTAATTCTTACTTTGTAGGGAGAAAAAACAAAGACAGGTACTCAGTAACTCTCCAAGTTTGGTGCAGTCCTCAAAACAGGGTGAAATGAAACAGGACTAGAAACCAAAGACTAGATTTCTGTATGCCTTTATAGATTTCTTTGTTTGTCGAGCCTCTGGCTTGTAAGCATCTCCCTGCTTGAGTCTTTTTTTATTCTCTCCATGTTGTGATTTTATCTGTTTTCTTTTCTCATTTGGACAATAGGTTATTTAACTTCTCCCTACCCTTTCCCCTCCCCATTCTGTTGTCTCTGATGTCTTTTTATAGCTTTGTTTGGCTGATTTGGGTTTGCATGATTTCTCACTCTAATAACCTCTTCCTGCAACGGTGACAGGGAAGGTGCCATGGGGGGGTGGAAAACTCCTTCTTCTTTGTTGTTGTCTCCTGTGTGATCTGACAGGCTGGGAGAGGAACACAAAAGTGGGAGGGTTGGAGATGGGAGGCACCCGAGCTGCCAGAATCCTCCCCTTTTAATATTTCTGCCAGGTTTTCTAGAAATGATGCGTTCTTCCAACCCTTTTGTTTGAGACTTTCAAGGGGAGAGGGTGGGACTGAGCGGCACTAGCATGAAAGGGTGGCCAGAGAGAGAAAATAGTTGTTGGCTTGATGTGACAATTTGGGTTTGCAAAGGCTTCACCTTGGGAAAATTTCTTTTTGCACAATCCAAGCCAGCCGTGGTTTGGCCGTAGGTGCCATTTAATTCAGAATGGCTTGTTCTAAGGGAGTGGGGCGAGAGGAGGGCTCATGTGGCTGTTCTGGTCTATGGTCTATTTAATCTCAGCAAGGGGGAAAAGACTTCAAGGAAGGACAAAAAGGAATGAAAATAAGACTAATGTTCAGTCTTCTGTGGCTAAGAAGATTCTGAGCTATTACAACATCAAATAACACAGCCAAGCCCTGTCACTCTTTTCTCTCTTTATTTTGTGCCAAGCACAGAGCAGCTAGAGACCAATGGCCTCTCAGCTACTTTATAGCAGCTTTGTTCACCTTCACATCAAAAAATAAAGCAGAGCATTGATTTTCTCCATTTTACCACATATCTTTACTCATTTACTGTCTGAGAGCTCCTCTTCCTCCATCCACCCGCTCATATGTCACTCGCTTTAATATTCCGGTTTCTTACCCCACTGTTAAAACTTTTCCCTCCACCCTCATGGTGCTGCTTTTAAGATGGTTTTTTGACATATTTTTTCATCACTTTTTCTTTTTTCTTAGAAGATGCCAAAAAAAGTCATGGCTCAGGAGAGCTGCTCACTTGCCAAACTGGCTACCATGCCTTGTTTTCCAGGAGATTGCGATTATACGTTTCTCCCAGTTAGAAGGTTTGTTTTCAAAATTACATTAAACCCCAGTATTCCTAGCAAGAACCAACTTACATCACCTTTAGGATTAAAAAAAAATTGGTCCATGCACAGCCAAGGTTTCTTAAGATGAAGAGTTTATGAGGGATTTATAACACCAAAAGGATTTTTTTTTTCCTATGTTATGATCTCACATCTGTTCCCACAGCTCACTACATTCCTATTTTCTTTTGCTTTTGTTTTACAGTAGGTAAATATTCAGAATTCTAGTTTATTACAGCACAGACCCAGCAGTCGTCCGTAAGTCTGTCAGGACTGGTTCTGGTTGGGTTCCTGAGATTCACACTTCTGCTCCTCTTTCCATCGTAGCTCCTCTTTCTATTGTAGCTCCTCTCTAATACTTAGTGGTTCTTCACAATCACATTTCTAGTTTATTTTCAGGTGATCCCTCTGCAGGTTCCTCCTTCATACCTTAGACTTGGCTCATTTCTTAGCACTGTCCTTCAGAGTCTGGAGAGGGAATGCTGATGACTCAAGTAATTCATGGGAGTGTAGAGAAACCACCCTCTTGAAACCTCGGGGTACCACTCTGCATGCCAGCTGCACCCCATAGGCATCACCACTGGCAGTAATAAGGGTTCAGTGTGCCTTTTTATCAGTGCTTTTTCATGCAAAAGACCTGCTTTGCCTCCTGCTGCAGGTGGGAAGAAACCAGGAAAAACTGTGCTTTTTTTTTTTGCAAAACAACCTTTCACTGCAGTGTTTAAAGTCTGAATTTGTAAGAACAAATTACGGATCTCTTTGAGATCTCAAACTTAATTAGAAACACTCTAAATATAACTTTTTTTTTTTTGCCATACATTTTAATAAATATATTTGGGCGGCTCATTCCACATTTAAATCCGTATTTCCCTAATGCTTTGAAGTCCTTTCTATGAAACTGCTGACCATCCCAATTACAGATATTTATGTAATACACTGTTAAATGCAGCTCTAATTCTGCCTGTGATTTAATTCGATGTTAGGCTCCTCAGTAACACAACCTCGCATTAGTGGGAATAGTACCTCAGTGTTTAAGTGTAGTATGCCATCCCATAATAAGTCTTGCACAACCCCAAGATGCCCTGCTCCTGCATCGGGTAGTGACTGCCGTGCCCCAGGGCAGTAAACCCCACTGGTCTGCAAGGTGATCCAGAAGCTACTCCTGTTGACTCATGATGGATGTCACCTCCAGACCATGGGGGAGATGTTCGCTGGGGACAGCCCTCGGAGGAGCCAGGGCAGGGGGCTCTTTCTCTGAATGAAGTACTGGGTTTTCCCCATCCTGCCCTGGTGCCTCCAGACTTTTTGTGTTTGTGGGGATGAGCCTTCAATCACACAACCTAGCAATCCATGGCTCAGCATATCACTTCTTCTTTTACCCTTCTCCGTAATCATGGATTATGTCAGTTTAACATATTTTGGAGCCTGTGATCCAGAACTTTTAAGTACTACATTGTCAGCTACAGAAAATCCTCATTTAAATAAGAAAGATGCAGTGGATATATTTTGCAATTCTTATGCCACCCTACACTGATATCCTTGAAGATTTTCTGCAATGTCTCATCCTTTGCTGCAGTCCCTGCAAATTTATTCCACATTATTTCTGAGGTTGGATAATTGTTTCTTGTATTTACATTATTACATTTTCTAGGTTTCTTCAATCTGTACTCTCTCTGAATCAAACCTAAGCTATACGTGTTTTTAAACCCAATATTGCCTTTTTATTCCTGTAACTCTAACAGGCGTGATCAGTTCCAGTTAAAGATAAACTTCACATCACGTAATCCTTTACTCAGAATTAGTTTCATGCTATGCCTTCTCAATTATACTTGTCTTCCCTCTGTGTATTTACATTTTCCATTCATTTTTTTCCAAGTGATCTATTCTAAGTTTATAATTTATAAGCATTTCATTATTTTTTAATGAAAAACAATCGTTCTTTGCATTAGTGTTTTTCAACCGACTCCCCTGCAGAACTCCTCCATTGCTGTCTGCTCTGTCCCCTGGAAGAAGGCACACCAGGCAAGAGCTTGCCTGTTTTTCTGACTGTCTAGGTTGGCCTGATGAAAGTTACTACCTGTCCCTGCAAACCTTGTCACTCTCTGCTCTCCTGATCAGCGAGTCGTGAGATGTTCTTTTTTGTTCCTGCTATTCTGGGCTGAAAAGTCTTGCAAAATGGTTGGATTTATTTATAAATGCTGGATGTTTCCTGGGCCTGTACATGTTCCCACTTCTCAAGCACCTTTTTTTCTTTGACATTTTCTTGCTGTTTATTCTACAGCCTCCCTTCCAAACTCCACACTTGGCTGTGACCTCCTGCTTCTCAGCTTCCTCTCCTGCTGGTCAGTCTGTCGAGAGCAGCTGCAACTTGTTTTCCTGTTAACATTCTCATTCTACCTTGAGTATTGCTGCAGCTCGGTGCATCCTGATAGCACTTTCCCAAAGTCTAAATCTACATCTTCCAGCAGTGCTTCCTCACAGCTCTAGAGCTTTGTCACTAGTCACTATCTGATCTCTTTTAATGCAGCCCGACAAAATGCATCAGTTATATAGTTATATGTCTGGCTCATTAGTTTAAGATCAGTCAAGAAAAACTTCAAAAGGACTCCCCTCTATTTTCAATGAAAATCTCTCCTTTCCAAAGTTTCATTTTACATGGGAAGTCAATATTTCCCAAATTTGTGAAGCTTACTCATTTTCCTGGCTTAATTATGTACTCCTAAATCCAGCAATGATAGGAAGAAGTACTGTAATCTTTAGGTCAGTGCTGGAGATTTAGTTCAGTATGAACTAAACGTCTTAGCAACTGGCGGTGTTAAAAAAGAACTGTTCTGAGCTCTTTCAAAGCTCATTTGGAAGTAATCAAATATTATGGCATTTGGGGAAAGCAGACCTCTCTGTATTCCTGCTTTCCAAAGCTGGGGCAGAGAAAACTGCAATATTTGAGCAGATTCTGATTTGTCTTTTTAGGGTAACTTTTTTGAAACTAGTGCAGCTGGAATAGCAAAAAAAAAAACCCAAAAAAACAAAAAAGAGGCAAGAATTATAATAAAATAATGAAATGAAATAAAATTAAATAATGAAATGAAAAAAATATAAAATATAAACCTAAACAAATCAAAGCTTCGAATCTCAAACTGTAGGTTAGAAACAGTCATTAAAAAAAAAGAAAAAGAGAGAGAAAAATAACCCCAGAAACTGCAGTTCTCATACAGTCTTTTGATTCCGTTGTACCATTAAAAATACCTTGTACAACTCGTGGTAAAACTGAGAGAGGTGCTGATGCTTGCTTTAAGGCTAGGACTGAAACCTATTCATTGCTTAAATATGAAACCAATTAAACATGGGAAATACCAGTTACTTAAATAACTGTGATAAATCATATTTACGTTGGAATATTTATTTAAAGAAATATTATTTGAAGGTAGTGCTGGGTAAAGTAATCAAACGCGATGTGCAGAACTGCCTGCCTCAACCATGTTATGGTATGAACTGTACGGAGCATCAGCTAGGACTCTGGAAAATTGCGACATCACTTTAGACTGGCTGACCTTCTTGTATCAAATCTGATAATTCTTGGGTCTAACTTAGACCTGGACTTTCCTCAAGGATCTAAAAAATCTGCAAGAAATCACTTTCCATGTTATTGTCATGTTTTTCTAATTCCAAAGCAGATCCTGCTGCGAAATGAAAATACAAAGAAATAGCACAAGCAAGCAATTTTTGGAGAGTTTTAGGTTGGCTTAGTAATTTTCATGCTTTTTCCTTTTACAGTGCTATCTAAGCAGAAGAGTTGCTCTTTGAAATACAAAACATCATTTTGGTTATATTGAGAGGTATATAAGGTATTTTAAACATCGTTTTAATTACAGACCACGACGTTAACAATATCAAGAATTCTTTTATCAGTTGAAAAATCTGTGCTTGTGAGTAAAGGCAGGTTTTTAAAACAGTTGCACTTCTAAAACAAATATTGGCTAAATTGCATAATTAACATTGAGACATCTTTCTGGTAAAACAAAACAAAACAACCACATTAAAATTAAATTTGTGTGTGATTACTTCAAATATGTCCTTATTAGTAGCTGCCTCGATGATCGTGGTCCTTCATGCACTCGTGTTTAGTTCCCAATTATTCACAGTTTGTTAATTGGGGTGATATGGGATGAATATTGATGGTACAGTCTCAAGGTGATTTCCATACAAAAGGAGCAGGCATATTTACTGTCCACGTACACAGCAAAAAACAAAGTTCCCAACAGATCTGACTTTGAAATTCGGCAAACGTCCTCTCCACGTGCTGCGGGTTGGCTCATTACAGAGATAACCTTACAACATGCATGATGGAAAATACAATCCAATACAATAAGAGCAAATAATTAATTAAAATAATAATAATAAAATAAACCCAGAACAAAGTCAGATGGCTAAGTTCATTTGTTGACTTTGTAAAAACTTCTTGGCAAGCTCTGGACCCAGTAGGTGATTGTGATAAGTATAACAGTGGTGTGACTTGGTGTTTCTAATAGAGGAAGGGCAGCGTATGGTATTGGGTATCCAGATTTACACCTAGACTGATGTGAAGAGACTGAAACATTAGTGCTTTCTGTAAGGAAAAAATTCTTAGGAATTCGGATTTGTGTCACAGTTTTCCCCAAGTTGAGTGTTAACCTCCTATTTCGAGCTCATCTGTGCATCTGCGTTAAATCTGTCATGGCCATGAGCCAAAGTTATTCGGAGGGGAGGTGAAACATCTTTGAGAACCAGTGAAAAAAACAACCTTCTCCTTCACTCATTTCAAAGCACTTTTGTTTGTTTGTTTGTTAGTTTTTGCCATAGGGTAGAGCATACCTGACCAGAACGATGTGTTAATGAGTAACAAAGCCACTCAAGCTGGAGCAGCTGGAGGTGGTGGAGTCTAATCTATGAGAATATCATCTCTGACAGACCAGGAAAGAACCTCAAACATCTCAAGGGAAACCTGAGGGATTACGTCTAAGCCAACACCTTAATGGGATGGTCCAAACTGTCACGAGAAATAGGGTTGCAACAGGAGTATCTGCAAGAGGTGAGCAGGATGGAAGGTTTCAACAAGAGGCAATACATGTAAAGTAGAACAAGACATAGCATGACACGAAGCCTCATATTCGATCTGCAAGAAAGGATTTTCTCCCAATCAAAGTGGAGTTTCCAGGAATAAGTGCATATGTACTATGGAAACTAGCCAGCAAAATGCAGGCTCGCAATGATTATGTCCCATCTCTTCTTCCTGCTGGCCCCAGTGCATAAAACAAACAACCTATACAAGCATGTGAATTTCTTAATGGATTTTATTTTCTTTGGAAATGGTTCAACTTATCATTGAGATGTAAAAAAATACAGCTACTCTGTAAATGTTCAGAAAGCAAACGTACGAAACGTACAAAAAAAAAAAGCATTAACATTTAACTTGCATTTGAGTTGGTCTTCATCTTTGGTCAGATAGCATAACATTAAAAATATGGTATTGAAATAGTTTATTTCTAATTTTCAGGCAATATAATTTTTTATGTAAGATGGAGAATAGTTTAGTCCCAAATTCCTTTCACTGTTTTAGTACAGTCCAGGTAGTCTATAAATTCAGGTCAGCTTGTTTGACTTAATTCCAAAGAAAATAATATAAAGATATTACATAAAATAATAAATTAATTTTTAGTTGTCCAAAATGCTGTGCGGTTTTTTTTCTAAAATAAATTAATTCAAAATGTTACTTTTTCCTCAGTTTGAAACAAAGCACATTTTAGATTAGAGAAAATATTGTGTTCTAAATGAAGAGGGGTTTTCCACCTTTTAATTTGCTTTTCTGTTTTTTTTTTTTCCTTTCGTTTTGCTTTTCCAGTCAGTGCCCATGGCTGATGACCTGGGGAAAAACACAGTTACATTTCCAGTTCTTCATACTCTTATAAGCAATGCAAGACAGTAAAAGATCATATCTTCTAGGTAATTCTATATGACAAGGAGAGAGAGATGCTCTGGCTATATCCATACCATTAAAGTGAACAGGGCAATGTACAAGACAACAGTGCACTCACATTTCAAACATCTCCCTTCCTGTTAAATTCTCAGCACAGTCTCTGGCATGATTTTGACCTCATCCAAATCACTTTCTCCCAATCAATGCCCAAGCTTGGTACAGGTCATAGCTTAGGCAGGTATAATTTTTAATATGCAGCTTGCACATATCCATCCTGTTGCAGATAGGAGAAAGTTCAGTTAAATGCACCAGAATGGTCCCTGAACCATAAAATTTTCTATTAATTAAAGACATAGCCTCCAAGGCAACATTTATGATCATCTTTAGTCTCTACATAGAAGCCGGATATGCAAGCCTGGCTCCAGGCACCGCTGAAGGCTGCCTTCCACAGCACACAGGATCCCATCAGCAACTCAGAAGCGTTTAATGAAGAACAATGTATTAATGATGTTAAAGGAGGGACTTATTCCACCAGCAATTTTGGGGTTAAATCCTGCGCTCGCTGTAGTAAGTAGTAAGATGTCCACTGACTTCAGAAAGGGTTATATTGCACCCTTGGTCTCCTTCTGTATTTTTCTTTCTCAACCATCCCTTCTCACCATCCCCTTTTGCATCTGCCTCCACTTACGATGTGTTCAAGTATCAGAGCAGACTGTTAACTCCCCTTATCTCTCTACCTTGTCACATTCACCAACAGAAGGAAAAGGGAGCACAAAATACTTATTTGTGAGAGATTGAGAGCTTAGTTGCAGAGTCCACAGAGCCTCCTTTATAATAGCATGTTTCTTTTCGAGTTGATGGCAAAGGTGGTTTTCTTTCAGTCTTGCAGATCTCTGAAAAGACAAGTAGACTTACCAAATGTATAGGCACACACGCTCAGGCTTGCACACCTCAAACATGTCTCGTTTTCTTTCTTTCACCTGCTTATGGACTGTGGACACCTGTCACTTATTGGCAGCACATACTGGTTGCAACGGGGAAGTTTCGGATACAGGAATTAGCTTTGCACTCCTCCGACTTCATGAAATTGTGTTGAATTCTCTTAAAAATTTAGTATCTGAAGCAATTGTGTCTGCTTAAAATTATAACACTTCTTAAAAAAATAAAAACAAAACCAAAACAATCTCTCTTTGGAATTCTACAAAAGGCTACACACAGGAAAGCAAATAAAGCCTAATGAACCCCCAAAACATCTAATCATTTATTTTTCTTACTACACAGTATCTTCAATTGTGGCAAGTGGAATCAGCAGTCTGCAAATTGAGCAACAGATGCTCTTAGATAGTAAGAGCTACTAAGCAGAAAGAGCTTTAGTAGCAGTTGCTAGGTAGTGCAGGAACCATTTCTGGTAGCAGAAGGTACCAGGTATTCAGGATATTCGTGGTTCTCTGATCATCTGTTGCGGAGGCTTCACTCTTCCTACTGACTCAGAGATAAAAGCATTTGGAGTTTAGTGTATTTCCATTAGTTCTAGGTGGAGTTAATGGGTTTCAGAAGGGCAGCAATCAGTAGAAGAGCCACCTTACCTGAGGATCATGCAGGAATAGAGTTTTCACGCACACATTTTGAAAGGTGTTTTGGAAACTTTGTCAATGAAACATGAATAGATATTGGGAGCGTATTCTTTTTTTTTTCCTATGAACAAATACAAAACTTATCCAGAGGTTTGAATGCTTGCTACTAAAAAGAGAGATGAGTTTTTAAAAGTTAATGCAGACAAAATTTGTTTTCTGAGATTTTTTCTTCCCAGTAAATCATCTAATTTGACAAAATGCACTGAACTAGATTGACAAGTACCGGATTGCACCACTACAGGTTAGAGAGTGACCTGCTGGAAAACAGCTCCACAGAGAAGGACCTGGGAGTTCTGGTGGACAACAAGTTAACCATGAGCCAGCGATGTGCTCTTGTGGCCAAGAAAGCCAATGGCCTCCTGGGGTGCATTAAGAGTGTGACCAGCAGGTTGAGGGAGATTCTCCTCCCCCTCTCTTCTTCCCTAGTGAGGCCACATCTGGAGTTTTGTGTCCAGTTCTGGGCTCCCCAGTTCAAGAGAAACAGAGAACTACCGGAGAGAGTCTAGCGGAGGCTATGAAGATAATTAGGGGCCTGGAGCACCTCTATTACGAGGAAAGGCTGAGGGGCCTGGGTCTGTTTAGCCTGGAGAAGACTGAGAGAGGATCTCATCAATGCTTATCAAAAAAGGCAGGTATCAAGAGGATGGGGCTAGTCTCTTTTCAGTGGTGCACGGTGACAGGACAAAGGGCAATAGGCACAAACTGGACATGAGGAGAAACTTCTTTATTTTGAGGAGGCAGACCCCTGGAACAGGCTGCTCAGAGAGGTTGTGGAGTCTCCGTCTCTGGAGATATTCAAAACCCACCTGGACATGATCCTGTGCAACTTGCTGTAGGTGACCCTGCTCTAGTAGGGGGGTTGGACTAGACGATCTCCAGAGGTCCCTTCCCATCCCTGCCATTCTGTGATGCTGTGATTCTGTGACAAAGCTGATGACTGGTGTATGATGATTCTGCTATCCAAAGGCAGTGGCCAGCTATCAGAGGTATCAACTCCCTATTATTCTTATGGCGTTCCACACTCCTATATCCAGGAGAGTGTAACTCAGCCATTAACTCTGATGTACTGGGCATGTATCTGCTGAAGCTGTTTCATTTCATCGACAAGATTTAAACATATAATGGAATAAAAACAGAACCCTTGTCCCAACTTCTGGTTCAGTGCCCTAATCACCAAATAATACCTTGTTGTTCTTTGTTTAAGGAACTATTTAAAGTGCTTCATTCAACTCAAAATGGCTCCAACAAAGACAGCTGAGATAGCACTGACAAAGAAATACAGATCTGGTGCTTCAGGCAATGTTCTGAGTGGAAGGAAATATGTGAAAAATTTTCATCTAAATATTGTTTTCCCTGCTATTTATTTAGCTCAACCACAGACAGATCTGCTGGAGAAAAAGAAGACTGACTACCCCTTGATTTGTGAACCCAGTTCTAACTCCTACCTCTCAGCCAAACCCACATAGCAAATTCAGCAAAAATTTGAAGGAAAATTTTGTGACAACCAGCAGCATTTTTCACCCAGTTGTATTCCACATTTCTTCTTTCTGGAAAACAGTATAAAGATCCTAAGACACAGAATTTTCTTGTTGAAATGCAAGTGAGTGTTTTGAGAGGTGATTTGAGTTTTGGCTCAGATCCATGCATTGGTGATCATTAGCAGAACAGGTTAGAAGGTATGTAATCACTTAAATAAGTGGCAGAGGGCTAGGCATCTTGGCTTGTAAATGTAATTACAAAGCCTGTCAATAGACATTGATTTTCTTAGACGGATCACTTGAAAGCATTCAGAAAGCAGGGAATAAAATGGAGGAACGCTGCAGAGCTCCAAAAGGAGAAAATAGCTTTTTTCCATCTCTTCCTCCAAGTCGTGTACTTACACTGTGAAGCATCTTACACTTCAGGGGCATCTTTTGTAACTTTGGGAGAAAATGCTCGGCATTCCTCTTGTTCTCCTGTACACGCTGGTTTTAGTGCACTTCATTGACCTTTGACTTTTAAAAGCCTATCTAAATGATTACCAAGCTCCAAAATTTCTGTTCTCTTAGTCCATCTGCCCTCCCCTGAGTGACTATTTTCTTACTAATAGCTAGTGTTTCTTCATATTATCAGCTTTTATATTATCCTATTGTGATTCAAACTATCCTACGGTTTACGCCACCCTGGTGAGACCCCACCTGGAGTACTGCATCCAGCTCTGGAGTGCTCAGTATGGACCTGTTTAAGAGGGTCCAGAGGAGTCTATAAAAATGATCCGAGAACTGGAACCCCTCTGCTGCGAGACCAGGCTGAGAAAGTGGGAATTGTTCAGCCTGGAGAAGGCTCCGGCCAGACCTTACTATGGCCTTTCAGTACCTGAAGGGGGCTGTAAGAAAGATGGGTAGAGAATTTTTAGCAGGACAAGAGGTGATGGTTTTAAACTAGAAGAGGGGAGATTCAGATGAGATATAAGGAGGGCATTTTTTATGATGAAATTTGTGAGACAGTGGCACAGGTTGCCCAGAGAAGTGGCATATGCCCCATCCCTGGAAACATTCCAGGTCAGGTTGTTTGGGGCTCTGAGCAACATGATCTAGTTGAAGATGTTCCTGCTCACTGCAGGGGAGTTGGACTGGATGACTTTTAAAGGTCCTTTCCAACCCCAACTATTCTGTGATTCTATGATTCTAAAAATTTACTTTTGCAAAACAGCTCTGCCTCAGTGCTCCTTCTTTCCCTGAGCTTTGTGTCTGACCATGTTGACAGGAGGGAAATATTTAGAGACCAAGTCCAGAAGTCTTTTTGCAGTTTCTTGGAATTTGCAGCAAGATGTATTAAATGGTACTGAAAATATCAAACAAAGCTGACCTGCAGTTGAGGAGAAGCGAACGAAGTGTAAACTCATTGTGGAAGTCACCTGTCAGGTAATAAAAATGTGAATATCTGGGACTACTCTTCAAACATTAGTCTGGAGGAAAATTATTGTAATTAGTGCCAGGAAATTACAACCTCTTTTCTGTGCAAGAAGCGATAGAGATCTAGTCGACTATTTAACAAGAGGGAACCAAAATGAGTATCATGGACAATTGTCACTGTGTGTATCACATTACTCTTCCATCTTCTTATTTTTGAAGGTTTTCTTCACTTTTTAAACAATTGGCTCCATAAACCTTTCCCATGTTCTTATTTTCAGGCAAGAACATAAATATTATTCCAGCTACTTGGTATTAAAATATGACACCGTAGCTGAATATCAGCTGGAAATAACCAAAGGAAAATTGCGTTCTTGTTGAAGATTTTTTTCTGAAGAGCAGTATGAAAGTGTAGACCATTGTATTGGGTTTGCATGGCGAGGTTTTGGTACTGGTGGGGCTACAGGGGTGGCTTCTATGAGATCTGCTAGAAGCTTCCCCCATGCCCAATAAAGCCAATGCCAACTGGACCCACCACTGGCCAGAGCTGAGCCCATCAGTGATGGTGGTATCACCTCTGTAATAATGTATTTAAGAAGCGGGGAAAAAACCTCCTGCACAGCAGCAGCCAGAAAAGAAGAGTTGAGAATACTTGAAAGAAACAACTCTGCAAACAATCAAGGTCAGTGAAGAAGGAGCAGGAGGAGGTGCTCTGCGTGCTGTACTAAAGATTCCCCTGCAGCCCAAGGTGAAGATCATGGTGAGACAGGTTGTCTCCCTGCAGCCCATGGAGGTTAATGGTGGCACAGATATCCATCTGCAGCCAGTGGAGGAACCCACACCAGAGCAGGTGGATGTGCCCAAAAAAGGCTGTGACCCTGTGGGAAACCCATGCTGGAACAGACCTGTGGACCCATGAAGAGCGGACCCCATGCTGGAGTGGGTTTTCTGGTAGGACTTTGACCCTGTGGGAGATCCATGCTGGAGCTGTCTGTTCCTGTAGGACTGCACCCCATGGAAGGGACCCACGCTGGAGCAGTTTGTGAAGAACCGCAGCCTGTGGAAAAAACTCATGGTAGAGAAGTTCATGAAGGAATGTCTCCCCTGGGAGGGATCCCACAGTGGAGCAGGGGAATAGTGTGAGGACAAAGGAGTGACATGATGAACTGACCACAAACCCCATTCCCCATCCCCCGGGCCACTTGTCAGGGAGGAGGTAGGGAAGTTGGCAGTGAAGTTGAGTCCAGGGAGGAGGGAGGGGTGAGGGGCCAGTGTTTTAAGATTTTGTTTTATTTCTCATTGCCCTACTCTGATTTGACTGGCAGTAAATTAAACTAATTTTTCCAAGTCAAGTCAGTTTTGCCTGTGACAGTAATTGCTGAGTGATCTCCACGTCCTTATTTTAACCCATGAGCCTTTTTTATATATCCCCTCCCCTGTGGAGCTGAGGAGGGAAGTGACGGAGTGGCTTGGTGTGCGCCTGACATCCAGACAAGGTCAACCCACCACAAGGGTACAGCAGAGCCTTGCAGTGCATCTCTTCTCAGTGGATGAATTAAAATAGACTTAAGACTGCAATAATTTCTGCTAGGTGAAAGCTTAGGAAGTGTTAATAATCCACTTACAAGGCTCAGCCATTGTAGTGTGACCCAGTCCCATCCCTTCCTGAGGACTAATGGCCAATGCACCTACAATCAAGAACACAAAAACTACCTAGTCCTGAAAAATCAGTGGAATTCGTTTCTCAGTTAATTCAGTGATAGGTTCTGAGTTGGGTTTAGAGATCTCCAAGGCTATGGTCTCCTGTGTTTATCATGTACCACATGTCCCTCTGTGTTGAAGGAATTTCTGCTAGCAGCTCAGAGTTAGAGGAAGAAAAGGAGAGCAAACACTGACATTTCAGCCCCTGCCATCAAACAGCACCAAACACAGGATTTTCGTTCTTCAGATTTACAGAGAAAACATGAAGTTGCTTGGTCTTCCTTACCAATCTGGGGCAAAATGGAGATCACCACCATATGTTGGCTGGTGAGCTAAATATTCTTAAAACAATCTCCAGAAGGTCTTGACAGCACAAGTGCTGCAGAGGTGGATATAAGCCAAGTAACCATACGTGGTCAAAAGGAGTGTATGGACATGCTTTTCTTTCAATAACATCTGCAAGATAAATAATTCACTGCGGTTTGTGGCTAGGAAATAGCCTAGGAAATATCAAGACTGCTTGCATAGATATGAACGCTTCCAGGGTATCAGATGGCCTGAGAGTCTGGCCCTTTGTGGGCAAGCTCTTTGGAAGAGAAATCTTGACTTCTTTAACGTTGGTGAAGTCCCCGTACCCTGTGCAGCAGACACCAGGTGTGCAGAAAGCAACAGAAGACAGCAATCTGCTGAACATGCCACCCGGATTTGAGAACGAGACAGACAGCTAGGGAAAGAAGGGCGATAAAAATAAAAGTTAAGTCACTTTAAAAAACCCTTAAAAACTCTCTGGGGTATTGCAAATCCCTGTAGGCATGGAGACTACATGGCTGTGGATTTTACTGTAGAATTCTGCAGACTTTGCAAACAATTTAGGATGCTGCAAGGAGCAGATGCTTTCTAGCTGTCATCGCTGGGGTACAGCCAGCCAATTTAGGGTTTTGTTTCTCAGCACCTTTAATATTTTTCATTCACTTTACCATTTTCCCTTAACTTTTATTAAGCTTATCATGGGCTTGCAGTTGCCAGCCTGGTGGACTTGGAGAAGCTGCAGTTAAGTATAGCAAGCTTGTCCCTTGAGAGATTCTCTCACAGTCTGATAACAATTCTAATAATAACAATGATATGGGGAGGGGAGGAAAGCAATAATTCCGGCAATAGAATATAGTGTTCATTATGTTAATTTACTCTAAAGTATTTATGCCGTGTTGCTTGGCACTAAGAAATGAAATTCAGCCAGTCCCGTTCGCGTAAGCAATATGGTAACATCATGTGAAGTGCTCAGGGTTTCATTTAAGGCAGGCAGGGAAACAGGGTAGTGTTTTAATCCTTTATCACATAAAACATCCACTCAAAACCTTGTATGCCACAAGTGAAAACAAGTGGCCATTTTTTTCCATCAGGTAGACCCATTTGGCTATTTACAGACTGCTGGCAAGTTTTATTTGTTATGGCTAGCTGTAGGGATTCAAGACAGGCTCAGGGCTAGGAAAGGTAGGAGGAGGAAGACAAGGCAAGTTAAAACTGAAGTGATTTGACAAGGAGGTGTGGAAACATTTCAGTGGTAGCGGTTTCCTTTCTGACTGTTAAGTACTTTGAGTATCTCCTATGTGACCCTTTCTGAGGGAGATTCTGCTCTGTCAGTAACCACCAACAACCAAGTTCCTTGGGTGATTTCTGGATAACTCAGATTTTCTTCTAGGACTGTCTCAGAGGGCAGAGAGAAACAAGAGTCCACTGTTGTTTTAAACTTATTTGAAGCATCCACAGTTCTGTCCTATATAGGTGCTGAGATGCCATGTAAAGGCTCAGCAGTATGAGGGTATAAGCCATCCCTCGGAGTAAAGCAGAGGTTTTCCACAAGGAGGGCTGCACCAGATATGCGGGTTAAGTGTGGGAGTTACATGAGGGTTCCCTAGAGTGAAGAAATCCTATTGAACGTTGAGTCTACTCAGTCGGTGAGAGGGAATAGGTTTACTCCAGGGCTGACCTCACCTTCTTCCTCTTCTGATGGTTGCAATAGTGCGATCTTCCAGAATTTCAGGCTTCAAAGTGAAGTTCTGTTTGTATGGGGAGCCAGGACAGGATGGAGGTGGACACCTCCCTCTGACAAGGTGCTGGATCCCATTTCACACTGCTACACTAGGTTTTTTGGCATGGGGGCTACCTTGAAAGAGTATCTGTGAGTGCTAGCACTGTCCCACAGCTTTTCAGACAGATGCACACTACTGGAGGAACAAGGGCTAGATATCTCATCCAAATTCTAGGCAGGCTTTGAGAAGACCATTAAAAAAAAAAAAGGTGGCTTTTCTCCATCTCTCTGCTCCCCTCTACCTATACTTGTTTCCGAGCAGGAACTGAGCAGAACCCTTATTTCTTTGAAATCAGCAGGAATCAGTCGTGCTCCCATTGACTGCAGTAAGAATAAGTCCTCAGTGCCTAATTCAAACACTTATTTTTTTCTTCTATTCTCAGAATTTGGAGTTGAGGAATGAAAAAATCAAAATGTGGTGTACGTTGAACAAATAAAACACATCTTTGACTTCCTAGAAAAAAAAACAACAAATAAGCCACAAATCTTATCAGTGTCTCCCTAGTAAGGAGAGGATGGAAGAAAAGAAATGCATGGAACTGCAGGAGGCTGCTGAACTTCTTGAAAGTGATCATAGAATCAGAGAATCATAGAATCATCTGGTTGGAAGAGACCCTTGAGATCATCAAGTCCAACTGTTCACTCTGCAATGCCAGAGTCCCTAAACCATGTCCCTCAGCACCACCTCCACAGGTCTGTTAAACCCCTCTAGGGATGAGGACTCCACCACCTCCCTGGGCAGCCTGTTCCAAGGTTTCACAACCCTCTCTGTAAAGAAGTTCTTCCTGATATCTAACCTAGATCTCCCCTGGCACAACTTAAGGCCATTTCCTCTCATCCTGTCACTTGTCGCATGGGAGAAGAGACCAACACCCACCTGTTGATTTTACAATGGAGGTTGCTCACCAACTGCTTGTGTTGAAATACTGACTGTGGCCATACCCTGTGTGTGTCCAAGCAAACCCACACTTACTTCAAACTGCCTTAACTCATATGCCAGGCATTGGTAGCCTACAAATCAGAGAACACAATATCAGCTTGGCCATGGTGCTGGGTACGTGCATGGGCAGTTGCTTTGCTCTGAGCTCTGTAATTACACAGTTCCACTGTACCTGAGCTGGTTAATCAAAAGCAAAGCCACGCTTGTCTATAAGCGCTGCAGTCATGGCTGCTTCTTGCACCACAACATCAACCCAAAGGGGAAAACCTGAGGCTGAGCAAGGGAAGGTGCACACTGCAGACAGGCAGGCTCTTGGTTAAGCTCTCCACGATTGTACTTGTGGAGTTGCACGGTGGGAGGTGCAGTGCACCCTGCGAGGCACAGCCTCAGCCCCAAAGTAGCTGCCAGCTTTTAAAGTTCAACCACTCCCAGTTAGGAAAATGGCAACGTAGGAAACAAAGGCACAGAAACTAAAACTTTGAAGAAATCTTCAAAATGTTGAAGAAGATGTAATTATGAGCAAATTTCAATTCTTATTTTCTTTGCACATACTTCTATTGCACATATACTGCTAATGTAAGAACATGTCTGTGCATGTATGTGTGGGGTCACATATAATTAACATTCATAGACTTAAACAATTATTCCTCAGATAGTTTCAGTTATATTATCCCAGTGAAAATTTTCCGTATTAAAAAAAAATAATCTTCCATAGAACCCAAAGCAAAGAATGTTGGAATATCTGATCTCTTTAATGCCATTTCAATTCTTGAACTCAGGTTTTTTGGGTTTCTTTTTTTTTTTTGGGGGGGGGGTTTAATGGGTTTTGTTGGGGGAGTTTTTTGTTGGGTTTTTTTTTTTTTTTGGTAGTAGATCACTGCCACTGAAGTTATTTTCAGAACATCATATGGATTTTTCATTGAAACATCTGTGTTAACTTTTATCATCCTTGCTCTGCTTTGTAATTTTGGAAACAGATATAAAGAATGAGCAACCCAGAGCACAGTAATATAGTGGGAAGCATCCTTCATAAGTCAATTGAGGAATTTAATAATCTCTTTAGAAATAAGCTCTGCAGCTATGAGAAAAATGTGTGGGTTAAAGGCCTTCCAATTAAGAAAGGTTTCTCTGTGGATTTATAGGCTGGTGGTTAGCTCTTCCTGTTCGTGTTTCCATGGCAACTGTCAGGTAGATTTTCTGCTACTTGCTAGGAAGTTGGAAATGTTGAGTCTGGTTGAGCCTTTCAATTCACTGAAGCTTAAATGAAATTCCTCGCAAGGAACTGGCATTTAGCCTGGGTCATTTATTCATATCTAGAAGATAAATCAATTACAGTGATCAAATGTGCAAATTTTTTTTTTATTGGAATTATTTTGGGTACACAATTTTTTATTATTATTGTGCCACAATCTATTTTTAATGCTTGGGTGGGAAAGGTTTGAAATGCTGCAGCTGGCCTCTTTGCTGCCGATGGCTTATGGCTTTAATTACAGCCCAAGACACACACAGGCACATCTCTTTCTGGTCTACTTTTACAAGCTATAATCACTCCCGGTGATACTCATGATACCGACTCGAATCCTGTAGACTCATTAGAGTTGAGACACCTGTATTGCGAGAAACACAGCTTACCACCTTTTCTCCTTTCAATTTTCTTGTCTTGTTGATTTGTCTGAATTAGGCTGGAGGAAAGTAAATAATTTGCATGCTGTTATTCAAACTTTCTGAGTACATCCCATTTTAATTCCACATCAGTGTTTGCACACTTCTTTGTGCTCCTTGTATTTTCCATCCCACACTGACTGCGGCTTGACAGCTCCATGCAAGCTTCATTCTTTTAATTCTCCAACATCAGATGGGTAGGCGTGCATGGTGCGTACCTGTACTTCCAGCCTTTCTGTAATGCATAATCTGTACCACCCAACGAGCTGTGTCCTGCAGGCTTTATGTGAATAATACCACGTGGTCTTCATTGACTTTTCTTGGAAGAATAAAGCCAGCATGGCTTGACCCAAAGATCACAGATTATCCAAACAGAGGCAGGGTGGTTTTCTGGGTAGAGCAGTAGTTAAGAGCCTGGAAAACCTGGGGGCTTTCTTCCCTGCTCTGCCATGGCTTCCAGGGAAAAGGAAGATTCATTTAGTGGCATATCCTAAACTCCATCGAAGTCCTTTCATACCGGAGTTAATGAAGCTGTGACAATTTATGCTAGCTAAGAATCTGCTCCATTACCCGAGCCTCACTCCAGCTGTATGATAGGAATAATGGCAGTGCCCTACCTCAGAGACGTGTTGTGAGGATAAATAGTTAGATGGGAAAGTGTTATGATACCGTGATAATGAAGACCAGAAAAATACCTGCGATAGACAGAAATCAGCATGACCAATCTGACATT
Source organism: Bucorvus abyssinicus (assembly GCA_009769605.1). Lineage (NCBI taxonomy): Eukaryota > Metazoa > Chordata > Aves > Bucerotiformes > Bucorvidae > Bucorvus > Bucorvus abyssinicus. Next base: position 5,724,475 of record CM020025.1, read on the forward strand.
TATTCTTTCAGTCCTTCTGACACAGAGAGACAGTAATAGCTTGACTGAGAAGAAGTGGTGCCCAGCCCCCATTTCTCCTGTTGTTTCTCTTTGCTTGCTTTGCTTTCTTACTTAGGATTTCAACAAACTTTCCTTAGAAGCTTTTAAGAACTAGCTAACAAATATTTCATTTCATTTGCACCCTTACCTTGCCCCAGCATATTTAATTGTTCTTCCCTTTTGTGCAATTCTCTTTATCTACATTTCTATGGATTAAGCCCAAAAGCTGCATACACAGAAGTCCAAACAGACTTAGTTAACTTTAAACACAGAATTAGTTCCTCTGACATTGATAAAGCAGCCAGAACCAAGTCCCAGTGTTGCAAATTTTAGCAGTCACTTCCAGGCCACCTCAGAGAAAGAGAATGGATTTGGGTCTAGGGAGACATAGCACCTTGTGCTAGAATAAGCTATGCAAGGTATTAAAGGTATGTTCAGACTACAGATTTTGTATATACAGCTCCATTAGTTGCTAAAAGTTGTGTAGGAGGGGCAACATGACTGTTCAGTTTTCATGACTGACCTTTTTGTCCTAGGCAGATTTGGCTACCCAGGCTCATCTCCTAGGTCTGACTTTGCTGTATTGTGTAAAGTGCCTTAAAAAATAACTTGAACTTTTTAGTGTGGATATCTTCTTTCTCTTTGGGTCTGCCAAAGAGCTGTCCTGAGCCTATCTATATGTTTCCAGAGAAGGTTACATCACTCTGAGCATCAGAGTGAATTTATGGGTTCAAGACATGCACCATGGAGTTAAGTGACTGGATGGATTCACAGATGCATGGGTGGAAGGAGGTGCCTCTGTAACATCCACTACACAAGGAAATGACTCAGTTGCTGAATGAGCTTCTGGTTCTTACATCTAGGAGGATATTTTGATAAATCTCTCTGAACTTCTGTACTGGTTAGGGGTGTATGCTTCAGCACAACATGGAGCTGAGCCTAGTCCAAAAAACGGGTACGAAACCACCTCAGTCCTTAAGAGAATAAACTGTTTTGCGCCACAGGCAGATAAGAGAAAAACAAGGTACTGCTAGTGTCACCAGCACGTATTGGCACTTCCACTCTGAGGTCTGTATGAGCTGCCCTTGTTCTCTGGTTTATGATGTTAGTTTTAACCAGCAAAGGGAGAAGCGGCTGTGTCTGTTCAGAGGACTGCCTCCATAGTAATACAGCTGTATAGGGACTCCAAGGCTTGGACCCTACGCCTTTCCTTCAACAAACATACCTGGAACAGGCAGGATTGATCTTTCATCATCTCTGTAGGAGATGGTGGAGTGACCATGATCTTGGAAAGATTTGAAAATATCTTGTAGTGCTACGCAAAGAGAAGACAGGTCCCCTTTATTATGGCTTGGGAAATTTCAATACAGTGCAGATTACAATTTCAACAGACTGAAGGCTTGGGGTTATCACTTGGTTTTCCTCTACTTGTTTCTTTGTGGCTATTCAACCACTGGGTCCAGACACACACAATGAAAGAAGCCAAGTGCCTACTTTACCTCAGCCTAGCACAGCACATGGGCGAGAAGAGCCCGGGCAATAACTTCACTGCTCCCTATGTAGTGCAGCTGACCCAGCAGTGATGTGTTGGCAAGCTACAGGGGGTATTGCTGTGCTGGAAACTTCAGTCTACTTTGCTCCGGTGCAACTAAGCAAGGAAATGGGGGAAATTGAGACTGAAGCATAACGTTTCTAGGGTGGTTATCTTTACATACCAGCTTTTGCTGACAGCTGTGTGCAATTTTTTTAAATCAATTATTTTTTTGTAATTTTTTTTTTTAATTTTAAATCATTAAGTAAGTGCTGAATATCTGACTGTAAAGCAGTACTACATATAAGCTGCAAGTGTCAAAATGGCAAAGGGCTGGAAAGCACCAATTCTTGTTACACGAAACCCGAAGTAGCACATCCCTTCACTGCTGTATATAGGCACATCTGTTTTTAATGTAAAGGCTGCTGTTGCAGGTGACCTTATATACTTTCAAGCATTAGAGTATATTAGCGAGTGTGTTTTGGAAAGGTTAAAAAAGATGTCGTTTCTTTTTTCAGAAGCTATTAGTTAGCTACAAGCAGAGTATTTCAGCCACATGGTGTTATTGTAAGAAACACGAGGATCACTTCAGATTCAGTAATGGCTTGTTCTTCCCGGCTCCAAGAACAGTGGCATCTAATTAATGACTATACCTCTCCATCACAATCCCAATACAGATTCATATTTCCGTTTATGCAGGGGCTCACAGGATTATCCGTATACAATTACTCTGTGGTTGTTCACATTAGTTCTGCTGCAAGGCAAGGAAGAGTTTTATCTAGTCACTTTCTTTCCTTCTAAGAAAAAATTCAGAATGAAGAAATGAAGATAAGCTTTTCTTTAGGTGCAATGCCTGGAATTCTTTGAGGAATGAGGAGTGCTAGCAAAAGATAGTACCTATTTGACTAGTGAGGTAAGAGTATCCCTACCAAATGTCTTGCCAACCTGCTGGGGAGGGCCGTAAATTGGGTGTAGGAGGTGTTGGTAATAGCAACTTAAATGTGACACTGTCAAAAGGGGCCACCTTGCGTGCCCGTGCACAGATTTAGGCAGACAGGAAAACACGAAGGAGGAATCAGGCTGTAGATGCGGATAAAAACACTGCTGGAGTAACTGGGATGTGGTAGGACCGGAGACCTCCCTGAATCCCTTCCACACTGAAGGAGCCTGTGATCTGTGACCTGAGTGTGGTTGCTCAGTATTTGCATTCCTGTAGAAGACATTGATCCATGACCGGTTTCTTGATTCAGATCATAGTCTTTCCTTTTAAAATTCTTTCTTAAGTGATCAACGTTGTCTATTTCCAGAATGGTAAATTTTGCTAAAATTACCTTTCAACTCTTCTCCTACTTACACCAGTGTAAATCTGAAATAACTTCATGGAGACCAATGCAGTGATCCAAATTGACATTGCTGTCATTGATGTGTGGTTCAAGACCTTTACAGCAGGAGGACTTCTAAAGACAGTTGTGGGGACAGATGAAGTTTTGATACACTCTGTTCTCTCTATACGGATATAATGAATTTTCCAACCCAGAGAATTTTTAAACCTCATTTAAATGCTTTAGAATACAGACACTGAAAGGCTGTATTTTTTCTTATTTCTGTATATGGGATCAGCCTGCTCCCTTTCCAGCTCTGCTACTTTACATCAGCAGAAAAAGGCCAATGTCATGTAATCCCCCATCTGAGGAAGAACAAAAATGTACAGATAATCCAAGTCACACAGATGACTGTTCTTTATCTTACACCCTTTCAGATATTAGTAAGTACACATCATCAGGAAGGTCTTTACATCACATAATTTAAATCTGAGACACAAATTTATTACAAAATGTTTCAACCACTACTGATTGTTCTTATTATTTAAAAAAAAAAAAAAAAAAGAAAGAGAGAAAGAAAAAAAAAAGAACTAGCCTTAATTGTTGCTATGGTAACTAACACATCTGCCAGGATATGTTGCAGTGGGAAAAAAGTGTGAATTCTGTGAACATTTCCTGTTGTCTTTCCATGGAAAGACTCAGAGCAGGGCTCCTTAGTGGCAACTTTACAAACTTGACTAGAAGGCACTGTGAAATTGAAAGGCAAGCAGTGTGAAATGAATGGAAAGAAGCACTTTGGTTTAAATAAACAAGCTGAAAGAGCATGATTGGCCAATAGAACTCATTGCCTCATTAGAAACAAAGGGGGGTTTTGTAGAGTTTGAAACACTGTTGGGCACTTTATATAGATGGCAACATACTCACTTGCTAAGAATTTAAATACCTATATTTTCAACAGGCTCAACAGAATTACCCGTTATAGTTCAGGTCGACTCATTTATATAGAAGGAAGGAAGGGAACGAAGGAAGGGAGCAACGGAAGGAAGTCAAGTTCTTTGGAGTTCCCATCATCTGAATGTGGCCTTACACGGGGTAGGTGAGGAATGCTTGTTTGAATGTTTGCCTGTTCCACATTCTACAACGTAAAAATAAACAGAGTATTTCCCAAACGTTATCTCTCATTGTTAATAAGATGACCTGCACCTTTCCCACTACCCATATTTTTTGTTTCATTCTGAAAGAATTTGACGTACTGCTCCTCTATTTATAGCTCGAACAATTCAATGGCAAGGCGGGTGGTTTCTTTGAAGGATAAACAAACTTCTAACAAAACCCCACTGAGTAGTAAATGACCAACTCTGCTGACACTGCAGGCTGCAGGGGTCTTAAAGTACCCTGGGAAGCTGGCCATTTACTGTACTACAGAGGAAGAGCCCCTGTTGTTTCCTTGGCCAGGGAACAGCTGGTGGGTTTTTTTCTTTTTTTTCCTTTTTCTTCCTTACAAAAAAATAATTTTCTGTGTTGTTTTGTAAAAGGATAAAAATTTAAGATTTGTTGATGTTTTAATGTAATACATAAAACACTATCACTTCCATTGTGTCTTTTGTCTGACACGCTTATTGATTTCAAGTTGGTTTGGGGGACATCGTTAGCAACTTTTCTCTTTTTAAAATGTACTTCTGAATCTAATGGTTTATTCCCTTATGTTCAGGACTTTCAACCTTTAGCACTGGGATTTCTTGTCTTGATCTTGTTCTTGTTGATGTCTGTCTAGGTCTGAATTAAAGCAAGTTTCTATTCTGTTGGCACTTTTATTCCATACAAAAGAGGTGGTAAGACATGATTTTGTGCTCCATCTCCTTTCAATCTCAGTGGGTTTCTGGATGACAAAATCATTTGTCTAATTTTTCAAAGGTAAAATGCATTTTTTTTCCAAGCACTACAGCTGCATTTTACTTAGAATAATTTTTTATGGAAATGACCTATCGATGAAATGTAGCCTCTGCATTCCTTAGAGAAACCAAGAAGACGAGGAGATGACTACATACATATGCAGCATTTCTAAGCATCGAGACTATTTTGAAGGCATATATGTGCATTATCCTGACTCTTCCTCACTCCCAGAGTGAAGTCCCTTCCTGGTTTTGACTCACACAAATTAATCACATTTATTTGAGCTGCAGGTATGATTGATTTGCCCAGGAAAGACTTTTTGCACCAGCTTGCTCCACTTGTGACTCCTTCATTGGTGATGACTCAAGTTGCTGCATTGTCAAGAAAAGCAACCTTCTTGCATTCTTTGGCAGAAGGAAAAAAAAAACAAAGAATAATGAAGGATTGTACAGCAAGTTTGGGCAAGCAAACATCAGCCATTTCGAGTCAGCCAGCGTGTCTTCACCAAGGGCAACTGTTGCCTAATAAAACTAGTAGCCTTCTACAATGAAGTGACTACATCGGCGGACAGGGGAAGAGGTACGGATGTAATCTATTTGGACTTATGTAAAGTATTTGATACAGTCACCCACAACATTCTCTCTAAATTGGAGAGATGTGGATTTGATGGGTGGACTCCTTCATGCATAAGAAATTGGCTGGATGGTCACATCCAGAGGTTACTGGTCCAGGGTGTGATACCCAGATGGAGATGGGTGAGAAGTGGTGTCCCTCAGGGGTTCATACTGGGACCAGTGCTGTTCAATATCTTCATCAATGACATAGACAGAAAGATGGAACCTTCATAGACAGGGGCTGGAACCCCTCTCCTGTGAGTACAGGCTGAGAAAGTTGGAGTTGTTCAGCCTGGAGAAGGTTCTGGGGAGACCTTATTGTGGCCTTCCAGTACTTGAAGATTGCTTATAAGAAAGATAGGGACAGTCTTTTTAGCAAGGCCTGTTGCAACAGGACAAGGGGTGATGGTTTTAAACTAAAAGAGGGAGATTTAGACTTGATATAAGAAAGAAGTTTTTTACAATGAAGGTGGTGAGACACTGGCTCAGGTTGCCCAGAGAGGTGCTAGATGCCCCATTCCTGGAGACATTCAAGGTCAGGTTGTATGGGGCTCTGGGCAATCTGATCTGGTTGAAGATATCCCTGCTCACAGCAGGGGAGGTTGGACTAGATGACCTTTGAAGGTCCCTTCCAATCCAAAGCACTCTATGATTCTTCGTTAGGGTGGAGAATTACACCTGTTAGTGAGCTCAGTTAGATCAGCTACATAAACTTCTGCCTCCTCCCAGGCTACATCCACATGGATAGTCATCTGGTTCTGAGAGCAACTTCTGGTCCTCATCTCAGTGTTACATAGCCACACGGACCGAGTTGTCAAGCCTTCCGATTTCCAGAATCTTCTTAGCCTGAGTGTCATCCAGGGAAAGTGTCTTGGCCTTAAGAGTCATTATTGATTTGTTTGTGAGGGGGTCAGGATGGGGTGGGTTCAGTTCTGAACACCTGAAATAATGAAACAACCGTGTAGCAGTGCATCAGAGAGGTGTTTCTGTAAAATGACCCAAGGGGTATGTGCTTTATGCCTTGAATATGGCATGAGAGCCATAAGGGAGGTATAAGCCTGCTGAAGTAATACTGAAGGACTGTGCAAGGAGAGGAAGCAAAATAAGGTGCAATTTAATCCATATTTCCTAGAGGGAAACAATCTGTGGAAAGACCTATCATCCAACTTACACCTTGGTGTCACCTGGGAGGGAGGTAGCTGGTTCCATCCAAAGGAGAAACCCAGACATGGATGAATGGATGAATAGATACAGAATGGTTGGGGGACCAAGGCCAGAGAGCAATGTGGGTGTAAATTTGCTCTACTAATATTTGCACCTTTTTTGATGAACTGTTTTGCAGGAAAAAAATACTTGAAAAAACAAAGGTATAGGAGGAGGCCTGGCCTGAACGTAGTAGTTCTAGTGGATTTTTGGTGTACTACTAGTTAGTGAACACACATGTGTGCGAAGACACATCTCAGGAAAAAAGTGTGATTTTTACACCTTCTTTGACTGTGGAAAGAACTGCTCAAATCCATCTCTGGACCTAGATATACTACACTTGACTCCATTTAGCAGAATTCTTCCACAAAGGAAGACAACTGATAAAAGTTCATTTGCGTGATTTCTTTTTTGTTGTCTATGTTTTACAAACTATGAAGTGTGCATATTTTTATTAAAAATAATTAATAAAAATTTTATTTTTTAAAATTAATAACTTTGTATTTAATTCAAAAGAAAATAATTTTTGCATATTTTCCATGTGAAAATAAAAACAGAACAATTACAAAAAAGGCCACTTTTTAAAAATCTGTTGGATAAAGCTGTCATTTACACTTGCTTAAATTTTTGGACAAGTTATCAATTGTCCTAGTCTATGTCTTTTCCTGAAGTTGACTCCAAATCATGTCAGTTGGTTTCTTTACATGCCTTTTAAATTATACATTTGTTTTAAAAAGCCAAAATAACAGGACAGCCTGAAGAGCTCTACTGTTTTTATATTACAGGATTTCTTACTCAACATCCCACTGCGTGCATGACAGAACCACAGAAACCAGCAATGTCATCCAGACTTTCTTTCTTAAAAGGCAGAATTCTATTTGCTTTGATATGAAATCAAAAGAACCCGAAATAGAACTGTATGTAAAAAATTAAGGCAAATGGTCCTGGCCTTAGAATACAAGTTACTTTACTATTTTATATTTCACGTCTCTAAGGGAGGATTTTCCAACAATACAAATGGGAGTTGGGTGCCGGAGTCAATGGAAATCGGACACCTGACTCCCACTCGTGCCTTTGAAAATCTTCCTTTTATAAATCATTGTGGAATTCCTGTACTATAATAGAATGTAGAAAGGGAGAGAGGGCTTAGAAGTCATGCTTGAAGTTCTCCAAGGACTATAAGGATACCCTTTCTACTTTCTTGCCTTTGAAACCCATATTCTTGGTTAAGTCACTCTATTTAAATATAGCTGCTCTTTTGCAAAGAATTATGGTTTGCAAATCATGATAACCAGCTTTCCTGCTGCTGGTCATTCAGAATTCTGCTGTATGATCTTTAAAAAAAAAGATAAAACTGCACTATCATTGGCACCCATCTTTTACTAATAGTCTGAAGTAGTGCATGTCTGAAAAACAGAGAGATGAAAGTGTTTTGTAGCTCCTTGGGCCACTGATTGCTGTAATTATTGCAACACTTTTAAGTTACTTTTGTTGCTTTTATTTTTTTACTCTTTTGAGGCTTTCTGACCCACTATTACGCCGCCCTAAAAAGAATGTACAGAAAATCGATGACCTGAGAAGTTCAACGCACTGTAATATGACTTAACTTGGAAATATTGAGCATTGTGGCATTACTCATGATCTAATCCTACCTCTGGATTTTCCTTAATGCTTTATAGAGCTGATGCAGTGTAACTTTTCCTTCAAAGGAAAATCATTTCTGTCAGGAATAGCATAAAACCAAGAGAGATTCTGATTTCCCATCACTATTTTTTTTCATCACCCAGAAACCCAAGAGAAATGCCATTCCCTCTCAGTCGTGTGAGTGTTTTGAAGGTTGGTTTGTATTCTCCCCCAGGGTAAAGTTTTCAAGGTCTTAAAGCCAGACTGGAATTCATTCAGAAGAACAGGCAGTTGTTTAGGGAAAAGGAAGATATTATCATGGAATAGGGGATTCAGTTTGAGGAAGATGAAATGTTTTTCAATTCATTAATAACCGAAGATTACCTAAAATTACACCTACCATATATACTACTTTTTATATCAACAGGCGTGGACAACTATTCCATCGAGTTATTGAATGAAATATGACTTAATTACTCAGATATTCTTAAGAGATCCTGGAATACCAGAAAATATCCTGAAGACTGAAGAAAACACTAATGTGATAAAATTCAGAAAGGATTGGTGGAATCATCTGGTAAGCTTCAAGGTTGTCAGAGTGACATGAAGTTATGGAAAATATGCAAAAAAGAAATAGGAATTAAGTCGATGGAAATTCAAAGAATGAAATACCAGCCAGTACCAATTCGTGCAAGAATATCTTTCACAAATTGGAATGTCATCTCTGATGAGATAAGGAGTTTGGTAGGGATAATTAAGAGCTGAAACATATTACTTCAGGTATACAAATTAGGTATTACAACACCTAAAATGCCCTCACATGGAGATTTACAACACCTGCCTAGTATAACATTTCAAGCAGGATTAGGCAGTGTGTAAATACTTGGTCCAAGAGGGTTGTATAAGTATGTTATCGAAGGCTGCAGGCAGATGGCATCTGTAAGGCAGTTTGAGCTTTCTGTTGCCTAAAGAGGCAATATTGACCCTCTCTCTCCTCCCTTCTGCGCTTTCCAACCTTCTTCTGTTTCAAACCATTCACTTCTGTTGACTGTGAGGCTTATTGGACCCTTTGGTGAGCTAATTCAACTTCCAAAGTCTACCTGAATTTATTCTCTGTTTTGCTGGGATAGTTTATTTGTGTTTTAATGAGTGGAGTTGACTCATCAAGAACTCAGGCAAATGTCAGAGCCTGCATATGGAAAGCAGCTGGAGGATGTGCCTGGGAGCTGGCTAGGGGAGGTGGAAAGACGAGGAAAGTCAGGATGCCGTCTTTTGGCAAGAGAGGGCTGATGAGTCAGACCTGGCCATCCATTTGGAGCACAAAGTGCATATGGTGTGTAAACTGAAGCATCTCCAAAGAAGCACCTTAGCTGTATTAGATTTGGTACACAACTGAAAAGTCTCAGAAGCAGTTTGAGCGGGATGGTTCTCCATCAGGATGGAGAGGAAGAGAAGAGGGGTCCAAAATTCACACTGTATTTCAAAAGAAAAAAAAAAAATCCATCAGAAAGAAAGAAGTCAGTTGGACTTGATGATCTTAAAGGTCTCTTCCAACCAGATGATTCTGTGATTCTGTGATCCCACAGTCTTGTCTTTTGAACTTATGTGCCTAAACTCTGACAAAGTCCATAATGGGCACATGTTTATTTTTAATCCCTATGCTTATTCTTTTGAAACGTACGAAGTAACACTTCAATAAAAGAATAGCTTCACAGAAAATCAGTTAAACAATGAAGATTAAACTGGACATCAGAAAAAACAGTTCCATAAAACATTTCACTCTATGAAAGTATTTCTAGTAGGATTCCAAAGGAATCTATATTAGGGCTGAGAAAATTCAATGTTTCCGTAGTAATGTAGAAGTAAACACGATAAGGTCGCCAAAAAATGGGCAACTATTGGCAGAACGATAGATAACGATAGTGACAAGGAAATCCTGCAGAACACTCTGACAAGCAGGATCTGTTCAAAGAAAAACGCCTGCAGATATTTGCATCCATATACCTAGCTGCACACATAAAAGGGAAGAACATTGCAGAGTTGGGGACTGTATCCTGGTAAACCACTAACTCTAAATTATATAGCACTGTAGTGAACAGGATCTCCATATAAAGTCCTACTCAGTTATCAGGCCAGAGGGATAATCGTAACTCTTAGAGGAGAAGCAAAAGATTAATACTGATTGTTTATGTGTCATTAATAGCCAAACAATTTTGCTTGGTCTTGTTGGCTTTATTTGTTCAGGGTTTTTTTTTTTTTTAAGACAGAAGTTGGTAACAATTGGACAGGGTACAGGCAAAAATTATTTAAATGCTAGGGAAAAAAAAAAAGAGCTTTCATTTTCCAGTTTAAAGAGCTTAGAATGTTTCTTTTGTCTGAGTCCACGCATACATGCATCCTATAAAAGTTTGCCTGCCCTGAAAAAAGGTTGTGACTGCAGGACACAACTCCTCAAACCATAGGAAATCCACTGTCACAAGGAAAATATTGCTTTGTTTCCAATTGAAGGTAATTTCTTCCAGAGGTGAGATAGCTTTTTTCCTAGGACACCCTCCCAGGTTAATTTGTGCACGGCTGTCCTATCTCGATTAACTCCATGCTCTTCCCTTGGAGCAAATCCACATGCACAGCCATGCCTTGAAGCAAGGTAGAGAGGTGACTTGATAAGTACCTCCAGGAGCAGAAAATCAGAGATTTTAAATGGCTATTTTATCTAGCAGAGCGAGCTGTAACAGAGCGACGCCGAACCAAGCCAAATGCAAACTGGAAAGCAGGTACCTGCTGTAAACAGTGAAAGGGATTAATCACTGGAACAAATGACCAATGTGTCATGGTTTAACCCCAGCTGGCAATTAAGCCTCACACAGTCACTTGCTCTCTCACCTCCAGTGGGATGGAGGAGAGAATCAGAAGAGTAAAAGTGAGAAAACTCGTGGGTTGAGATAAAGACAGCTTAAAAGGTAAAGCAAAAGCCATGTGCACAAGCAAAGCAAAACAAGGAACTCATTCACCACTTCCCGTCAGCAGGTAGGTGTTCAGCCATCTCCAGGAAAGCTGAGCTCCATCATATGTAATGGTAACTTGGGAAGACAAAATGCTGTAATTTTGAACCCACCCCCCTGCTTTCTTCTTTCCCCCACTTTATATGCTGAGCGTGATGTAATCTGGTTTAGGGTAACCCCCTGGTCAGTTGGGGTCAGCTGTCCTGGCTGTGACCCCTCCCAGCTTCTTGTGCACCCCCAGCCTACTCGCTGGTGGGGTGGGGTGAGCAGCAGAAAAGGTCTTGATGCCGCGTAAGCTCTGCTCAGAAATAACGAAAACATCCCTGAATTATCAACACTGGTTTCAGCATCAACCCAAAACACAGCCCTGTAACAGCTACTATGAAGAAAATGAACTCTACCCCAGCCCAAACCAGCACGCAATGGCAATGTTGGTTCATTTATCTCTTGATGCCCTCTTTCCAAGCACAGCTGTCTTTGTGGCAGTCAAACAATTGCAGTTCGGTTTAATTCAGGCAAAGTTAAAAGGCCTCTGACTTAGAGGGCCGGAGTGCTTGAGCTGAAGGTTTTATCTGCCTCAATCTGCATTGCTGTCTGAGCAAAAGAACAACATTAAGGAGTTATTGCATGGGTAATTTTAATACTGTTTTTTTTAGTATCAATTATTCCAAAACTGATTAAATATTAATGCAAAATCCAGGTTTTTTTTACTTGCAGGTCCACTCAGTGAGATTTGTTTTCTCCAGTGAAGCTAATGAAGATACGGAGATCTCAGTATTTTACATGGCTAAATGAGTTTATCAGATCTTTATGATGCATGTGGTACATAAATAAATGCCAACTTCAATCATTTTTCTAATATAAACAAAATATTAGCACCTGCTCTCAAAAAATCAGTAACAAAACTAATATTTTTGTCCTCTGAGATTATAATCCAATTTAAGAAGAAGAGAATGATTTAAAGAGAATCCAGATGTGTGGCTAGTCACGTAGTTCGTATGAGAATTTCCTAAAACTTTTTTACTAACAAACAGGGTGAATGAATAGTAAATAATAAATTAGAGAAGAGCAAATATATATCAGACATATATTTATCCTTGATACTTCCAGGATTCATAAGCATTTTTGCAAAACATCTGGCTCACTCAATACTCAAATAGAGTAGCTTCTAGAAGCAGTGTGTGATTAACTGTGTTTATTTATGAAAATGTTCTTGACTTAGGTTTTTTCCTTTTTTTTTTTTAGCTCAAGCAGCTCTAATGGCAAGAATGTAAAGCAAGATCTTAATTAAAACATGATGGTAAGATCAAATGGTTTTAATTAGAGAAGGGTAATATTCCATGTGCAATGGAAGTGATTTACAATGTGGTTAGTTTGATCTAGATGTCTCTCAGCTTGAACATTGCAACTTTTTCCTCTAAAAATTACTCAAACCGTGATTAGATTTTGTAGGATTTGAGAGTCTTGACATTCTCTGAAAAATATTACTCTGAGTCCTTTAAGGTTGCAGTGGTGCATGTGAGTGCATCGGTCTACTTAACAAAGTGCTTAAACTTGATTTTCAGAAGTTTCTTTAGGGTTGGTCAATTAAATGCCCCTTTTTCATGTGTCTAATAAAGCAACAGTTTTTGTGAAAACACCTTTTTGTTGTTTCAATTAAACTGTAGATCTGATGTTCAAAAACATCATTAGAGAGAATCATTACCTGTACAGACATTTCCAAGAACTCACAGAGAAGTTTTGGGTTTGGTTTGGGTTGGTTTTTTTTTTTCCGTACTTGCTTGAGCCATTTAGAAAAAATGTGTAATTTGATCCTGAAACTTTTTAATTATAATGTGTAATTGAAACACTTGTATTTCAATTAAAACAAAGCTGCCTAAAACCATCGGGTGTTAGAAGCTTATAAGCAGGGTATAATTTATTGCCATTTTGATGATCTGTAAGACTTCAACTTAAATCAATTATAAATAACTCATTTGAAAATGGATACTAGTGAAATTAACTAAATTGATACCAGTTTCTTTTTGTGATCTGAAAATATATGCAGAAATGGCAAGAAAATGTTAATTGACCTTAACCTTTTCTGTGATAAGTCTCTTCAGTAATGTAGTAATACTTGGCACTTATATTGTATAGCACCTCTTATCTAAAGATCTCAAACAGCTTTATAAAAATTAATTAAATCTCGCAGCACTTCCTTGACGTAGGCATATGCAGTATTAAATAGGTGATTATGCAGAAAACGAGAGGCTAAAGCCAACATTTTCAAAACAGGGTGCCAAATGTCAGGAATGAGACCCTAAATCTGCTTATTGTGGTATGTTATTTTCATTAAAACCACACTCCCCATTGATCCTAGGGCTCTAAAAACTCGTAAGCACCAAGCCTTTGACTCACAAAGTCTTTGGTGAAACAACTTGATTACTTTGGCCTTTATAATGTCAAGCAAATCACAGGTCAGACAAGGCAGAGACTCCTGCTTGGTGGAAAGAAAGAGCGAGCCAGCCTCTCATCTTTAACACCTCCTGATTCTGCTAGTCCTTAACGTAGAGAATTTAGCTTAGGTACATGGCATGGCTTTGAAACATATCACCGTCCAAGGCACTGAGGGATGAACTGTCTCGTGGAGGTGCCTCTCTCCATCAACAGCAGGGATAACCAAGAAACTAGTTAACAGAGGTGTCTAATTTTTAGACAGCCAATATCATGTAAGATGAATTTCACTCTAATTAGGGGAAAATCAACTTCTGTGGACCTGATTAGCATAGTAATGCTATAATTCCAGGATTAAGAAAGCACAATGAACAGGTAATACTAGCAGATATCTTTTAAATAGAGTCCTTTGAATCACACATTGGTTTGTCACTTTGAAACTGAAGGCTGAAAAGCAGAATAAACTTCATAATTATTACCCTATATTCTTGTTAACATATGTTGCACTCTGAATAACCGTAAAAACTTACTGCCTGAACAAGGTTTACACGCACAAAGCTTGGAGATGCAAGATGTTGTCAAGCAAGGTGTAACCACACATTTGCGAGGATGAATGTGATGGTGCGTGCATGTATTCCAAGATTTCCTGCCTGAGGAAGAAGTTCAGTGTCATTTCAAACTGAGGTACCTGTACAGGATGGGCACTCTCTCTTGCATGTAATTCATCCATGATGAATTTGAGGAAGAAGACTTTTCTCACCAACAACTAGGCATTCCCTCTTGGAATTAATTAGGATTATAAATAGGTGTGAGAATTTGTGTTAGCACAGAGCTCAGAATTCCGCCAAAAATTGCCTAGCAGAGACCAGACAACCATTAGGACTCCCACATCCAAGAGAGGACAGGCAGTAATTTATATTTAGCATCTCAGTCCCCAGTTCCCAGGTGTCTTCTCAGGTGATGTAAGAAAATTTTTGAATTCTGGGTTCTATGTGTCCCATGTTGGATATCTCCAATATAGAAAACACAGAACCTTAGAGGAAAAAGAAAGGGAAGGTGCAGAAAGGTGCGGGAAAGTGTGGGAAGGGAAGGTGAGGGAAGGTGCGGGAAGGGAAGGTGCGGGAAGGGAAGGGAAGGTGCAGGAAGGTGCGGGAAAGTGTGGGAAGGGAAGGTGCGGGAAGGTGCGGGAAGGTGCAGGAAGGTGCGGGAAGGGAAGGTGCGGGAAGGGAAGGTGGGGGAAGGTGCGGGAAGGGAAGGTGCGGGAAGGGAAGGGAAAGGAAGGTGCTGGAAAGTGTGGGAAGGGAAGGTGTGGGAAGGTGCGGGAAGATGTGGGAAGGTGCGGGAAGGGAAGGTGTGGGAAGGGAAGGTGTGGGAAGGTGCAGGAAGGTGCGGGAAGGTGCGGGAAGGGAAGGTGCGGGAAGGGAAGGTGCGGGAAGGTGCAGGAAGGTGCGGGGAGGGGAGGGGAGGGGAGGGGAGGTGAGGGGAGGTGCAGGGAGGGGAGGTGCGGGGAGGTGCGGGAAGGTGCGGGGAGGTGCGGGGAGGTGCGGGGAGGGGAGGTGTGGGGAGGGGAGGTGTGGGGAGGGGAGGGAAGGTGCGGGAAGGGAAGGTGCGGGAAGGGAAGGTGCGGGAAGGGAAGGTGCGGGAAGGGAAGGGAAGGGAAGGTGCGGGAAGGGAAGGTGCGGGAAGGGAAGATGCGGGAAGGGAAGGTGCGGGAAGGGAAGGTGCGGGAAGGTGCGGGAAGGGAAGGTGCGGGAAGGTGCGGGAAGGGAAGGGAAGGTGCGGGAAGGGAAGGGAAGGTGCGGGAAGGGAAGGGAAGGTGCGGGAAGGGAAGGTGCGGGAAGGTGCGGGAAGGTGCGGGAAGGTGCGGGAAGGTGCGGGAAGGGAAGGTGCGGGAAGGTGCGGGAAGGGAAGGGAAGGTGCGGGAAGGGAAGGGAAGGTGCGGGAAGGGAAGGGAAGGTGCGGGAAGGGAAGGTGCGGGAAGGTGCGGGAAGGTGCGGGAAGGGAAGGTGCGGGAAGGGAAGGGAAGGGAAGGGAAGGGAAGGGAAGGGAAGGGAAGGGAAGGGAAGGGAAGGGAAGGTGCGGGAAGGGAAGGGAAGGGAAGGGAAGGGAAGGGAAGGGAAGGGAAGGGAAGGGAAGGGAAGGGAAGGGAAGGGAAGGGAAGGGAAGGGAAGGGAAGGGAAGGGAAGGGAAGGGAAGGGAAGGGAAGGGAAGGGAAGGGAAGGGAAGGGAAGGGAAGGGAAGGGAAGGGAAGGGAAGGGAAGGGAAGGGAAGGGAAGGGAAGGGAAGGGAAGGGAAGGGAAGGGAAGGGAAGGGAAGGGAAGGACAAAAGAAAAGTTTTTTAAAGATGCATGAATACCCTGTTTTCACAAGAGTCGCTATCTTTTCACGGTGTTACAGTCCATGGAAGATCTCAAGCTTATATTCTTTTATCTCCTATGCCTCCACTACCTGTCTGTCTTGTTGGTTTTGTTTGGGTTTTTTCCTCTCTAATCTTGAACCCAAGTCACCCAGGTTATAGCAAAAGCAAGCAATTCATGCTTGGAAACCACCAACCAAAGATATAAGCAGTTGACATTCAGTTTCATAAGCACTTTGCAGGATGGGGCCACCTTTATTTGTGACATACAGTGCATCAGCAAGAGGCAGCAATTGATAAGAACATGACCCAGCTTCCCTTGCAAGCATTGGAGCTATTTTAGTTGATTTTGTTTGGTGGGGCTCTAGAACTGCTGTGTGACCTTGTTGTATCCAATAAAAAATGAAACTATAAAATTTTAAAAAGTTTTATGTGTTTGTGGGTGAAGATCACTGCAGTGAAAATCTTTTCAAAGAATCAAATGTACTTCTGGGTATTTTATTAAAATAACAAAAGACAAGTTCAGAAAACACATCTTGTGTTCCTGTCACTGTGAAATCCTTGAACTGGAGTAGTCATGGCAGAATAGAACCAGCTGGAGATATTGAGCATAATTCTGGTGGTAGCTTACATATTTATAGCTCCAGGGGCCCGTAGCGTACAATGCATATTTGGCACCACAAAAGACATTATTAAGTTTTGATGCCAATCTTATCTTTTTTTTTTTCTTAAATAATGTATTTCTGTTTGGCATGTAGGGAGCAGATGTTTTTTCTAGGTGTCTCCAGGTGCAAGCATGATGAATCCATTCCACATTATTCAATTACACAGCTGACATATTTCCTAAAATGGCATGTTGAGTGTTTCCTTACGAGCTTGGAGACTGTCCCTGAAACAGCTTCAGAACAAAAAGACAGTACAGAGCCAAATCAGGTATAGCCTTTTTCCTTAGATTAATTTGCCTTTTCTAGTTCTAGTAGCAATAGAGTTTGGCTGGATTAGCAAAGTGTGGCATTCAACCACTGTGTTATTTATCAGTCCTCCTCACAGAGAGCTTTTAAAGTTAGCCAGCTCCTCAAGTGGATTAAAGCAACCTTATACGCCATGAAAGAACACCCTAAGTGAACCCCAAAGATCATTCTCAATTGAACTTTGCATTCTCTTTGCAAATCAGATCTCATGCAGTGCCATCGGCTGTACAGATGCTAATTAATAATTGGGAAGACGGCTGCTGGTTCAGTCATTTATAAAGGTTTATTTACCAGCTTTACCGCTGAGAAAGTCAAAACCCTAGGTGTAGGTTATGATTTCAGCTAGATTTTTCATTGTCCATCCTGTTATTTTATGAATAATTCCTACATCATTAGCTGTGCTGAAGCAACATAAGATACATATCAGAATATTTAAAATTCAGAAAATGCTGCAGATTGAAGTTGAACTTTGCCCTGCTGCAAACGAGCGCTGCGATTCCAGGACAAACTCCCTTCCAGCGTCTGTTGGCAAGCTACACAAAGTCTCCTTGTTCAGCACCCATCTGCAGCAGCAGCCGCCTTCGCTCAGCGAGGGGCTTTATTTTGGGTTGACTCTGAAGACCTGCACCACTCATCTGTGTGTCCGACTTGTGTGGGCCTGATTAGCATAGCAGCAGAGCGGCTTGCGGACCACATCTGTTACCTAATGATGCTGCCTGCTGACACATTCATGCATCTTTCACGGAGTCTTTTCTACCTCTACTCACAGCTGCTTCCAGTTCCTCTCTAGTCCCATTCAACTTCAGTTTTGCATAGCTGTGTGCGTCTCACTGTGACTTGGATCCTAATTCTCGTTTCACTGCCTCTCTGTGCGCATTCGCTTTGCTGGAGGTTACCTTGCCTGAGCTGACTGCTTCTACATTTCGATGGGAAGGAGCTAATTGTTGGGGATTTTTAGCACAACTCAGATAAGAACATTTTTCTTCCTCCTGCCCAGCAAAGCAGTTTGCTGCTTCTATGGAACCAATGCTCAGCTGACAGAAATAACCCCATTGACATCACTGCAGCTTGGCAGACTTATATCAGCTAAGGAACTGGCTTTCCAGGGTGTGCTGAAGGCCTATCTTCTCACACCAGCTTTCGCTTCTCAGATTGTCAGAAAGACACTGGGCTTAACCTTCGCTGTTGACTTGACCTTTAAAGCCTAGTCCCAAGCGCCGCCCTTCCCCGCCTGAAATGAAGAGCCTGCTCAAGCTCCTTCAGCCTGAGAAGGGTTGGCTGGACACCTCCCTGGGTGCCTGAGCTCTGGCACACACCCCAGGCCAGGGATAACTGAGGCAGCTGCAGAGCTCATCTGTGTCCAAAGGCATCCAGGGAGGGTGATTTGCCTTGAAACACAGTGTATAAGCTTGGATACTTCTTCCTCTCTTGGTCTTGACATTAAGAGTTTGTTTGGGCTACTTTTATTTGTAAGACTGGATGTATCTTAAGTGATTTTAAGCACACCTGCAGCTCCAGGAAATACTACAAATACGAACATTCATTTTTGATTGCTCGATCTTAATTGTCCAGCGCTGGAGAGATTTTGTGATAACAAATATTTCCACTTAGTAAATCAAGCTGGACACACAAAACCGATACACCTCCGAGTAACCAACAACACTAATCATTGTTAAATAGCTTGCCTGATGCCTGGATTTTTAAACCTACTTTATATATCGTAATTGATGACCTCATATCTTGTAACTCCTTTTAATGTGTCCCATCTGATTGTTCTAGCGTTCAGACATTGAGTGATGCTTGAAAAGAAATGAATAGGGGCTTTATTCTGTGCACTCCTTAATAGGCTGTCCTTGCAGTGATAGAGAACAGTGAACTGCATCATTGAAAACAGTCCCTTGTGGTTTTAGGTGACCCTGTCAGATAATCCCATTCATAAATCTATTAAACTCCATCTTCAGTTAAGTTTCTTATTCCATCTCTTGTCGTTTATATGCTGAGCCAGACTGCTCTGATAGTTACAAGTTTGCATCTCTTTCCAGTTTAAAGGTATTTGTTCTCATATTATGTTCACACATAGTTTGTATTGTCAAATATTTCCAAGTAATAGCGACAAGCATCTTTTGACCTGCATCCATAATTAAAGTCCATAATTAAAGATAAGAGACGTAAATCACATTCTGTAGCAAGGTGGCCTTGCTATGTGCCTTTAGAACATTCAAGGAACTATCTAACTGTTTAGGCAGCACGATGGATGAAGAGAGTATAAATTCATATCAATTGCAGAGAGAAATTTGCAAAAGTATGTGGCACTGAACACAATTGCAGAATGCAAGAAAGTTTTGAGTAATTTCTGTTTCTAAATAGTGTGGTTTGACTGTTTCCCATATTTCTAGTTCAAATATCAGCAAAGGAGTATGAACAGGTTCCTAAATTCTGGCGAAGACTTACAAATAAAGCTCCTGGTTGGGCTTTCTGAAGCACGTCTAAAACTGTAGTCAGGTACCATTTAGCTGAGACCACCTGTTTCAGTTAATTCTCTTACATGTTTCATGTTTTGAAAGCTTTCTTCTCTCTCTTTAAGTTGCTCTGTCAAAGACCACAGATGTTTTATTTCTGCTGCAGCCCTACTAAGTTTTCAGGAATAACAAGAAATGAATTAAATAAATCTACAATACACAGCATACATGGGCATCCATCACCACTGGCAAAATGTGGAGGCATAGTTGTCAGATAAGAGAAACGATCCTAAAGGACTTGGCAAGACAACAACCATCCTTGTGCTGTACTTGCTGGATACCACATTCAGTTACAACTTTAGGGAAGGAAATAGAGTCTCGTAAGAGGCGCACTAGGCAGGGAATTGAACTGCTGGTTCTAATCCTTGCTCTCCCGCTAGCCTGGCAGGCAGTATTTTACCTTCCACTCCATCTTGTGAATTTATGCTGAGATCTCTCTCTGTTTAATGTGTGGGCCACCACCTTTGGCAAGAGCCTTTCAGCAGAATACTGATATGGACAGTAATCTAACACCACATAGTTGTACACAGTTTTTCACACTCTTGATAGAACTAGAGGCATTATATCGAGCACTGTATGGTTAGCAACATACAAGGTGAGAGTAAGAGGATACCTGGATGCAATGCATTGAAGGACTGTCTCAAATATTTTCAAAATCCTCAGTTAGCATTTATTTTCCATCTATGGATGTCATATGATGTGAAGGCATCCTGCTTCTGTTCCTCCCACCTAACCGCCCTCCTCTCTGTGCTGTAAGTTCTGCCACATGTAACCTGTGCTTCTCTAAGGAGACCTGCAGTACCTTTAATCCTTCTCTCCTCCATACAGACCCTTACATTTCTAAGCAAGCACAGAGAAAGGCAATTCTGTAACTTTATAAATGAAGACTAGCCTGATGATAGTTAATCTTGCTTTGCATTGATTTGTGGAAGGACCACAGTGGTACGCTGCAGACCTGGTTCTATCTGTTTACATTATCTACAGGATGCCTTTGGAACATCCTTTGAGTTGTTCTAAGAGGCTCTCCAGTGACACTGAGAAGCTCATCCAAACCTGATATTCTCCTGTAGAGAGAGAGTCCCAGCACAAAGTCCAAGTCACGTCAGGCATGTACACCATGTAGCTGGATGCCTGCAAGCTCTTTGTTGATAAAATTCGGCCCTGGGCGAAGTGACAATCAGAACTGCAACTATCACTAGATCCATATCTGGTGTTAAGTGTTATCTGAATGTCCTGGAGGAGTGTGAAGCTGAGCAGAAGTCCGGTGGTCTCATTCTTCCATTTTTCCACCCTGGACAAACGAGCTGTTACCTCCACCCATGCAAATTGACAGACTTTGTGCAATTAACAGAAGTTATAACCTTGTCTACAGTTGTCCCCACACGCACGTCTACACCAGTGATGTAATATAAAAACCTAGGTATAAATATTGCCCCAATATCGGCCCTAAATTGGGACAGGAGAAGACTTGGAACCATACCAATGGACGGATTGATGAATTCTCTCCCCCTCTCCACCCTGCCACTGGGGATAACCTGTGGGTAAGATTCTCTACCTCAGTCTATGCTGAGTGACACTGTTCTCCCCGGGTGTGTTTTGTGTGGTTATAATCGCGATTATACTCGTTTCTATTGCACTGTTTGTGCATTAACGGGCTTATTTTACCATGTAGCCAGGCTACAACAGACAGGTTGTAAACTTCTTCGGTATCAGACCTATGCTGTCTCTCTGGTAAATCAGCTATAGCTAAACCTGCAGTTCCTTTATCAACAGCAATACAAAAAGAACTTGTAAAGGTTGCTCTGTAACTAAACTGTCATTATTCATGCCTCTGATTTTGCTTGTCTCACATATTCGGTGTTGGCCTTATAAGATCAGTTTTATTTCCTCCTTTTTTGCAACACCTCCGTAGATAACCTACAGGCTAAATGGAGGCATCCAGGAGGCCTTTTCCAAGCGAGCATCCTGAATCTATCCATACATACTCTACAAGGCTGCGAAGCATCATCTATACCACTGTGGACTTCTAGCATAACACCTGTGCCACCACAGCCATCTGAACTCTCCCAGAATTTTGGCTGGTGTGAGTTGTACGTCTTGCCTTCACCTTTACAATAATTTACCTTCAAAATGCCTATCCTTCTGCTCCAGGAGGAAGAAGACAGAAAGAAGACTTCTGCGTCTCCCCTTATAAAAGCAGCATACATGGAATCCTAGCAACACCTAAAACCACCACTTGTGTGAGATCGTTGGGTTTGTCTGCTTGAGTATATGTGACTGCTAACTAGTGCCAGTTTACAGCAAGGAGGTAGGACGGAACTCCATCGCAGGTTGACCACATGGCCACATGTTGCAGCGGGAATGGGGAGATGATGGAATGAAGCAAGAAGTATGGAGAAAGAGAATTCCAGAATCTGGGGCGAGCCATGAGCAAGTTCATGAGTTCTGAGGTGTAGAAGGAGAGTTTGCCTCACCGCACTGAGGCATGTGCAGGTGTCATTGTGCATGGCTTTCACCTCCAGCAGGTGACCTTGGCTCCATGAATTTCTGGGGTGCCCTATCTCATTCTAGACTTGCCAACAGACGGTAAGAATAGTGACTTGGATATATAATGGTGTCTGGAAGGGAAGATAGTAAAAATCAGGAAATGAGTTTTCAATTTCAAGTAAAACAGAGGTTTTCTTTAGTCTAATCAAATTCAAAGTAGTTCCGTTGATTGTAAAATATTGTATAGTACTGCATTCAAACTGCTGTAGAAAAGAAAAATTTAGCTTTATAACATTCGGATAGAAAAGTGTCTGCAGAACATTTTTTCAAAATGATTCCAACTGGAATAGATTTTCCCAGTCCACAATGAAAAGGTATATATGGGAGATGTTAGTTAAGACTTCGGTGTGTGAATGCGTGTTTGTTTGGATTTCTCTTTATGCAGAGAGTTTTTGTGGGACACTTCTGCAATTCAATGTCTTATTCAATTCCAATAATAGTCCTCTTTTTTCTCTTTAAATGCTACCTGTGAGTAACAAAATGAGTTTTGCTCTATTTTGGGAATGCATATGTTAAGTATTGCAAATTAATATTTGTCACTTGTTTCACCTTTGAATTTCCTTTTTTGTTGTTGGAAAAAAGACTGTCAAAACTTCTAAATCTGTTTCCACCATGTTGGACACTATGCAAACACATGGTTTTTATGTCAGGCCTTGGAGATAAAGACATTTTTTGTAGGGACGATTGCTTGCTCTGTGGGTAGATTTGGAGGCATAAGTGAAAGTACTGCCAAAAACTGAGAATTATTTCAAAATATGGACAAGATAATAATTAAAACATGTAAAAAGTTCTTTTGCAAAAATGACAGGGATGAATCAAGTGTGGTAAGCCCTGAGACACTGACATTCTCCAACAAAATTTTTGGATTTAACACCTTTGTGTGCAGAAAACATGGAACTGTTCATTGATAGACCAAGGTTTTCATTATTCTTCTTGTCATCCTGTGTCAAGGGGCTGGAATTATGTTGTATCTATTTCTACATTTTTAATGCAGCACAAGATTTTTTCAGAATTCTCAGCCAAACTCAGCTCAAGTTCAAATATAAGGAAGTGTTGATTTTGCCAGGAACAGATAGACCAATGCCTCTTACCGTCTTGCTCCAAATGGGCAGTCACAAGATAAATCACTGAGTCTCTTGGCTTTAGCATGAAACTAGATTGAAGCCAAGCATTAGATCTACATGAGCATTATTAACCTTTCCCTCTGCTGCTAGAATCTGGATGATGTGGGAGAAGGTTTCAGCCTTGTTTTAAATTACAAAGCTTTAGGAAAGCACTTAGCACATGTCATAAAATACTTTGTTAAAATATGCTCAGACCCCACTGAAGTAATGAGATTTGGGTAGAAAACATTAACGGTGCATCCAAAGATTTCGATCCAGACTTAGTTCTTTGTATTGAAAGTAGACTGAAGATCCTGGTTTAATGGCTCCTAATATGACTGCAGAAGTCAGCAAGTAAATAAGATCAAGGAAGCAAACCTTTTTTTTTAAATCCTCCGTTTCAGGGAAATAGGTCATGCAGCTCAAGGAGAAAATGTCACAATGCTACAGGAACCACCGCTGGTATCACGAGACAATTAGTACTACTTTCTGTTCAACAAAATTATACGCAGATGTAAAGCTCAAGGCAAAAACCAAAACTGAAAGTCAGATTACTTCTTGGAAAACTTAGAGGTAGATTTCAGTTACTCACTTTAAACACCAGTCTTTATTTATTACTTTTACACTTATTTTTCCAAACACTTCTCTCTGGTTTCAACCGTAACAGCACCTGTCCCTGTAGAAATAGGTGTATGGAACTTAATACAGGGAAAAACCAACAGGTATCCAAGGAAATAATTCTAACTGTCTTTTCATGCGCGTGTTTCTATCTGGATTGCAATCTGGAGGTGGGTGGCTATCCTGTATAGATATACCCAAATTAACACCATTCTAGCTGTGTCTCCATGGTAGCAAGGACTTTCTGTGAGATGTACAGTTCTGCATGATGTGGGGTGTGTATGCTGGAAAATCTGTGTATCCTGAGTTCCTGTCATATTAAAGCTCACTTGGAGGTGTCTGTGTAAGATGTCATTTTCTTGTTGTAGAACATTATTGAGAGAGGGCTATGTCACTTTTGAGATGATGATTCGAATCCTTACAGCTTGAAGAGGGAATGAAATCTGAGGTCCTTACCTATCTGGGGCAAAAAACAGAAGAGCTTTTATCATTTCTGACTTTCAAGCATAGTCTCTCTCACAGACACATATTAAGAACCTATTTTCTAAAGAGTTCATTCTAGTGTTCAATGTTTTCCTGAAGAATGGACTGCTCAATGTCAAGCACTGCTCTTCCAAGAAATACTGGCACCAAGACTTTATTCTACCTAGTCCTCGTGCTGCTCGTCCTCAAAGACAGAAAGATGTATTTTATGGGCTATTTCACCCCACTGCCAGGTCTTGGTATTGGTCAATAGGTGTCACAGGAAAAGAGTCAGAGATTGCTCAGACAGATCTGATCTAGTAGTTAGTTTATTGAGTTTTAATCAGTAAATCTGGGTATGTAAAATATTTAATAAGTACAGATGAATTGTCAGTCAACACTCTACTATTTACTACACAAAGTTAGTATGGGATGCACAGATTATTAGTTAAGCTTACTATACATATCTATCTTAAATGTTACATGCATGTACAAAATGTCACTTACCAACCCATCAGTGTCTGATGTCAGGTAAGGGATCTCTCAGCCTTGAAGAGTAACCTTGAGAGTCATCCCTACTCAAGGGGAGATCACTACCATGCATCCAGCTGCTACAGAGAGAGAGCTCAAAGGACCCCAGTAGCTGCAGATATTTCTAGTGTAAAGTGCTTGATTTGTAGTCAGATTTTCTACTGTGTTGACGCAGTTTGGGCCGCTTATCAGCCTAGTATCCAGCCAAGTCCTTTTTCTGAGAGTTTGGAGCTGTGTTCTCACTCATAGCCTCACACAATAGAATTTTTATTAGACTCTACTTGCTGAGCATCTGCCTGGACCAAAGTTCAGTTAGTTCAAATGGGAGACGTGCATCCATCACACTCTCCACGCTGTGACTACAGTCAATCTACTCCACAGAGTGGTGGTCCGATCACCTCTTGCCTCTGTGCCATAAATACAGAGTGGTAAATAATAACCTTTTTGATAGGCTGGTATATGAGGTAATATATCAGATTTGCTGATTCTTTAACATCAACATATTCACTCATAGCTACTATGCATTGAGATAAGCACCATAATTTAATATAAAACAAAGGGTTAACAATAAATACAAAACTACAAAGATGAATAAGACTACAATTGAGTGTAACATCAAATTCAAAGCTTCAGTTGCTATTGGACAGGGTCCAGAGGAAGCCACTAAAGTGATCAGAGGGATGCAACACCTCTCCTGTGAGGACAGGATGAGAAAATTCAGGTTGTTCAGCCTGGAGAAGAGGAGGCTCCGGGGAGACCTTAGTGTGGCCTTTCAGTGCTAAGAAAGTTGGAGACAGTCCTTTTATCAGGGCCTGTTGCAACAGAACAAGGGGTGATGGTTTTAAACTAAAAGAGGGAGATTCAGGCTTGATATAAGGAAGATATTTTTTACACTTTTGGTGGTGAGACCCTGGCCCAGGTTGCCCAGAGAGGTGGTAGAAGCCCCATCCCTGGCACCATCCCAGGTCAGGTTGTTTGGGGCTCTGAGCAACCTGCTCTAGTTGCAGACATCCCTGCTCGCTGCAGGGGGTTTGGACCAGATGGTCTTTGAAGGTCCCTTCCAAGCCAAACAATTCTATGATTCTACGATAATATAGCCCATTATATCAAAAGCGGGGGTCTTAATGTAATGTCAGGCTTCTCCTTTGTAAATAACAATTATGATCTGTCTCCAAAAATTGACAATTTTAAGAGATTCTATTACTGCTTTTTCCAGGATGTCACACCTAAACACACCGAAGCCAAATTCATCACTGGTGTAACCCAGTATGTCTGGGAGAATCATACTGGAGATTAATTTGGCTCCTGTGCATTTAACAGCATTTAAAGAAAGAACATTTTGGAGAGACAGCCCTGGGGTTTGGGGTTTATTTTACTCCTGTCTCTTTTTTGCATTGTAGAAATGACGAGGAAATCGCTCCTGTGCTATTATGCAAAACCTTATTTGTCAATCTCTTCAAAAAATCAGGAAACATTTGAGAAAGCCGGGGAGGAAGTTCATACCAGCTTTAGCTAATCTGCAGAAAATCCAGCCTACATGGCTCCCGTGTCACTGCTGCTCCTTTCCTTTATTCTTTATAAGGAATCTATTGAACTTTGATTAATACGAAAAATGCAGGTTTTCTTCTGATTTAAATGTGACTGACTTCATGCTGCTACTAAAAGTGGAACAAAGTCCAAACGCGATGAAAACAACGCTGAAAGTCTGGATTCAGGAGGGAATATCGGAGCCCACAGGAATCGTCATCTTACAAGTCTGCAATGCTGTGTAACAGATTAGTAGGGTAATGCCAGAAACTCATGTATAGAGATGTCTGTGATAAGGATAAGAAAGTGACACATGAAATATCTATATTATCCTCAGCCTGGAAAGTTTTCCAAGAGCTAATCTCACTCTTTCTAGTCAGTTTTGAGCTTGTTAGAGACCAGATGTGAATTAATGCTGTCCGATTTCAAAATAGAGGAGAGAAATCCTCTGGACACATGCCAGCACCATCCAAGCTGTGCTTTCCCAACTGCTGCAAGTCCATTCATTGCTTCTTGCTACACGGTGAAGAACTGGCTCCTAAAATATTATATCGCATTTGTCCTCAGTTTCCTTAAGTCTTCAGAAGAGTCCGTTAGTTATACGTCCAGAAACAGGGCAAAGAAAAAGCGGGTGTTTACAAGCTGGCAGATTAAGAATGGAAAAATGCATAAGTGTTTTAATTTAGGAAATAGATAAATTAATAACTAGGTAAACAGGTGGATTAGTGACAGATTGCCCAGAGCAGCCCTTCTTTTAATAAAGTCTATTTTAAGCAAACCACTTACTGTTATTACTTAAGGAGATTCTGCTCATGCATTTCACTACCTTTTTTTTTATTGAGTTGTAAAAATACATGTGAAATAGTGATTCTCTGTTTTTCGCAGTTCAATCAATGCTGCTGTTAGTTAACATTGCAGGTTTGGGGTGGGTTGGTTTTTTTTTTCCCCTTGGTACAAAGATTTTAAGGCAACAGTGTAAGGCTTGGCTTGACTTCATTTTGGATGTCAGTCTCGAAAAAGGGCAAAACAAGACAAACAGACTCTAGAAGCCTTTGACCCAGAGTTCCCTTGCAGCCAGGGAGACTGCAAGAGTGCCTAGTATGAGAAAGGCACTAGGGAAATTCTTCATCTCTTCCTCCTTTGAGAAAGGAGTGAGGTAGGATTTAGGACTTCAGTCGGTTCCCAGTGGGAGAAGAGATATGCATCATTATGTATCACATATATCACATTATGGACACATGTAAGAAAACATTTCATTTTCTAGAAGAACCATTTCTCTCCTTGCTAACAGAGGCTGTAAATAATGAACTTGCTTTCCCCTCAGCTAGCCTCTCAGAGAACATCAGCTCACCACTTATGGCCTTGGGTCACCTAGAAGCCTCCCAATGCTCCTTTAGCAACAAGAACAGGCTTCTCAACTATCCAGGATGACTCTGAAGCTAGCAACCGTGGAGACTGAAGTTTGGGATATCAGGGCATTGAACTACTCCAGGTAGCTTAATGGGCTGCTGTCTCACAAGACCATCAAGTCAAGCCAGGAAGCACCGGTGTACCTGCATGAGACAGGAGTGGAAGCCTCTCCTACTACACCCTCTACAGTCATGTAAAACTCTAACCTATTTCTTTAGTCTGTACAGCTACCAGATATACATCCCATCGTGACAATTTTTAGCATATTAAAAAGCTATCCAGATGATTAGCCAAGCAGTCAGTAAGTCAGGGATGTTTCTAAGTAGATTAACTGCTTTCTCCATCTCTGCCGAAGCCACCTGCACTCTGACTTTTTACAAATAGCAAGTCTGGACTGAAGTTGCCACTACAGCAGTTCCCAGTGAGATAACATCCATTAGAGGGTGGTTTTAGCAATTAACATCACCTTTCCACTAAAGCTATTCCTGAGAGAGTCAGCAGCAAGGTCTGACTGGTCTAGTATTATGGGAGCATGAGAAGAAGTTCTCAGCAGGAAGCTAATGCTATGCTCTATTAACCCTCCCTTGGTCCTAACTAGATCCTCCAAAATTGTCTTTTAGATCAAAGCTCTTCTTTGTGAAGGGAACTTCCTGTTTCACACAGACTTAAACAGCTAGAAAGGTTAAGGTAGACCAGGCTGTGGTAAAGACGGAGGCTGGCCTAGGATTTTATCACCCTCTCCATGCCAGAAACCCGATCATTTCAGCCCAAGATAATAAAAGTGGCTTTGTACTGTTTCTGAACTGTGTTTCTATATGGGACAAGAAAGCATCGATTAAAAGGTTCCCTAAGACATTTCATCTTGCTGCAGTATCCTGACAGTGCAATATGAGGGTGTGTTGTGAAGAAAGAGATCTCTGGAGGTCTGGAAGGTAACCTTCAGCAAAAACAAACCTCCAGAACATACTGGCCTGATTTAGATCTCTGTGTGATGCGTCTTGCCTGGGATTTGTCTCTGGTATAAGGGGACGGTATGTACACCCTTTGTTCTGGTGCATGGGCATCTCCACACTTCCCAAAAGGGAAGAGTTGGGCCTTTCGCTAATTTTGGGGGATACACAGATGCGCAGGGACAGAGGACCGCTGTACAGACTTGTAGGAAATGTTGGGAATTCTTAGCAGATCTAAGCAGTAGCTCTCCCAAGTATGTGATCTTAAAAATTGCCTGAAAGGATATACTACGGTGCATCGTAAGCCCAGTGCTCCCTACACGCCTCACCCGTTCTTCTGTCAGGGCAATCAAGACATTGCCATGTGCAATTGAAGGTCAATACAACAACGGCCACTGGGAATTTACTTGCTCTGCCTCCTAGAGGAAGGCCCAGATCCACAAGAAGCATTTGGCAAGTCCCTTCTAATATAGGTTCTTCCAAAGATGGAAGTCCAGGCGCTCCCAGAACTCATTCTACAACAGAAAAATGCAAACGAGTCTTCAGCTAAGAGAAAGCACCAGCTTTCTGTATTGTTATCTACTAAAATTGAATTTACAGGTACTGTAAATAAGCAGGAGTATAACACATTTCAGAACAATTTGATAAGAACTTAGATAATGTTCATTTTCCACCAATAAAGAGGATTAGTGCTCAGATTTTTTTTTAAAGAGCCAGAGCAATAGATATACTACTGAGCCATGCAAAGAGAAAGTCTACTGACTATTTTATTAGGGTTTGAGGTGGTTTAGTTTTGCCTACTATTGTTTATAGTAGATATTCTAAGGTTGAAGAAACGTCTTTTTATTGTCACTCGCATTGAAAGTTGTCTAGAGGATTTTAAATGATGGGTAACGAAAAACAAATCTGAAAGTTGCTGGGAGGTATCTAGCAGGTACTGCAGGAGTCAAGTCAGGCCTTAACATCTTCATTTTGGTCCAGGGGAAAAGAGTAAACGGAATACTAATGGAAGTTTCAGGTGGTACTAAAATCAGTAAAGGTTATCAAACCGAGTGAAATAAAGCAAGAGGACCCGAATAGGTTAGGAATGTGGGCTTAAAGCAAAATTATGTTTAGACTGGAAAAATTGCAAGATAATCCCACTAGAGCAAAAATAATTAATGTTGAGTAGCAAAGGGACAAAGGTAAAAGGAGTCTGAAATGCGGGGTTATTGAAAGCAATCTGGGGTGAAAGAAAACTTAAAGTTAGAGATAAATTTGCAGTGTGAAGCATAAAGAAAAAATATTGAGTTAGGCAAAATTCACATGTGTCTTAAAACAAGATGAAACTTTGTGCCTGGCAATATCGGATAGAACATCTCTAAATGAAAGCATCTCTGTTCCAGAGGGCAAAGTACAAGGAGTAAAGACATTTTTTTCTTCCCTTCAGGGATAATTGTTTTCTAAGGACACAATAAAGAAGTTCTTGAATAAGTCATGTTAAAGTGGGCTTGAAAAAGTGATGTGAAACTGGGCATGCCCCTCCAGAAATAAGTATTTTCCTCTTCTACTAATACATTCATTGTAGTTGGCCAAAGAGAGTGATATGAGTTTAAAGAGATCAAAATCAAGAACTAATAACCAGTGTAGCAGCCACGCATAGAGGAAACATAAGCTTTAGCACTTCAGGCATTTAAAGGAAGGAGTAGGCTACGTTAGAGCTGTGCAGTAATAAACTTTGGTAAAACTGGAAAGCAAACTAGATAGCACAGCAGATCTTCCACACTTGTAATTTTCGCAACTTCCTACTGACAAACTTCCAGGACAGATAAAACTTGGTTCTAGGAAAAAGGCATTTCAAACTCATCCGGTCTCCTGGAGAGGGATGGCTTCAGTGTTTTCATGTGGGATAGGGGTATTTGGGGTCAGGTCATATTAGTCTAATTGATAGGATAGGTCACTAGCTGTTTCCGAAGATGAGCCCTAGTATTTAATTATTCACTTGTTCATCTAGACAACTTTGGTAATAAAACAGTAGTAGAGTGTTCCAAGGGAGTGCGCTCTGTGTTCAGAGATCTCTCCTTTTTCCTGTCCCTGACTTTCTTTGTCTCTGTAGGGAAGTTTTTAAATATCTTTTAGACTTTCCTTACATACTGATAACATGGACATAGAAGTACACATTTGCAAAACTGCTGACAATCTATTCAATTTTCTGTATCAGAGAGATTTTATATCATGCAATATTATAAATATATACACGCTGATATTGCATTCTAATTAACTACATCATTTTGTTCAGTCAAACTACTGACATTTGTTTCCAAAGGCTCTTAATTCTGAATTGATAGATTTTTTTATTAAATATTTTGTAGTCCAGAAGACTTTCCTCAGTAAACAGCAATTTTCAGATCGATCAAATTTTAAGCCTAATTGATGTGTTGGGTTTTTCTTTCCTCTATGACAAATCCAGTTTCTATCACTTCAGTGAGAGGTTCCTATCATTTCAGTGAGAGGTTCCTATTTTATGTACAATACTTAGGAATGATTAATGAGTTTCATTGTTAAGGCCAAAATTTTCATAAAATCCATCCTAAGCGCTGTAATAACTAATAACTAGTTCCATTGAATTATATAAAGTCGATTGAATTGAAACAAATATTGTTATTAAAAAAATCACTTGCCTCTTCGTTACTTATGCTAAGTGCAACACATAAATTCCTAATTTTGCACAGGCAACATAAACGATTTGCTGTAGAGCAGCAGTGTAGTTATGCCTGGAAATCTCTGTGCTTAAGGTCATTAATTTTTCTACTTCATGACAAATGGTCATTTAACGTCGTACGAAAGGAGCAGGGATTTCTGGCATCACAGGTGTGAGGCAGATCGGTTGCTGTTCTTCACACTCTTCCTCAGGAAAACCCGGTTCTGTTGCTGCCTCATGAGACAACAAAGGGATCTGGGGAGGGAGACAGGCTGAAATCCTGTGAGGATTAAAAAGAAAGGTTGTTCAGACAGGCAGTAGGGTTTTGGCACATCTCTTGACCCCTGTGTATGTCCCCAGCTCTGTGCAGGAGGACGTTGAACACCGCTGAAGACAACTCTTTCCCTGGGCAAGGCATGTGAGCGCTGGCCTGGGGAACGTGCCTGCGGCATGCGATACAACAGCAAAGCAGAGATGCACTGCAGCCTGTGAAGTGACAGCTAGGGTGCACTGATACATAAGTGCCTGGCAACTGCTCTTAATTTATTGCAGTAGCTGTTATGGCTCTCTGTGAAGCCTCAAATAATCTATGAGCGTTTCACATTTTAATAGTGTTCATGTTGAGGGCCTCTGTGTGACTGCAACTATATGATAACATATGCCCCAGTTGGATCTGCCCTTTGTGTACAAGATGACACAATTCGTGCATAGTTAGCCATTAGGGAGTCAGATTTTACCCATTGCCATTGCAGGCAACTCCGGGTCTTCCAGCCTCTCATATACACCAAAGAGACAAATATTTTCCTTTTTGGGAGCATTTGCATTCTCAGAGCTCAACAGATGGGACATCCTTGCCCTTCAAGGCAGAGCACTGCTCTCAGAAAAGACACTCAGAGAAGCAAGTAGCAGGCACAGAAACTAGTTAAGATTTTAATAGGATTTGTCTGATTATTACATTTTGTTTCATTATTATTAACTCATATTTTCAATAACACTAAAGACCTCAAGCAAGGGACACCATTAGGAGTCTGTACATATCCTCACACAGAAAAATGCTGTCCAAGAACATTACCATTTATAGAAGCTGCGCCCTTCAAAACGTCAGGAAAAACTGAAGATCACTAGCAATATTCATTCCTTCCTCTGGTGCCCATGTTGTACAATGCCACAAACCTATGTGTTCTTTATTACCCGATTTCTCTTTACCATCCAGCCTATTTCCAACAGTGCATCTCCAGTCTCCACGTCTGACTTCCTGCTCCCACCTTACTTCCAGGCAAGAAGACCTGCATAACCAACCTATTCTCTCAGCAGCATCTCAGTTTTGGTTCTCTTTTTCCAGGCATTTCCAGTCTCCTTTCTTTCTCTGTCCTCCTGAATACACGCCCAGAGTTACTCTTCTAACATATTGCCTCCAGCCCACCCTTGCTTCTCTTTAGTTCCGCAGCATTTCTACCAACACTTCAAGTGCCCAGCGCTTACTGTAATAGCCATAGCTACACTAGTAAATGAAGCGGGTTACAGCCTTGAGAGCAAGTGGCACTGCAGAAATCCATATACCTAAGCCTTCCTCCCTGAGCTTTTTCCCCCCAGATTAGGATGGTGTCATCCTGTCATTCAGTCACGCTGTGCTGTCCCCTAAACCATGCAGGATACAGCTTGTCCATCCCATGCTTTTTCACTAGCTTCTCAATAAGTGCCCACATTTCTGTAATTTTCTTCATGGATGCATTTTTTTTTTGCTGCCCCTGACATAAATGCTACTCTTATGGACAAATTTCAAGTACCTGGTTGAATCCTGGCAGAAACACAATACTTGCAGACCTCCTGAAAGAAAAGACCACTGACATCTTAAGATGCTTTTCTCCCAGCCTGGCTCTCAGCACAGACTGGTTTGATTTGGCTGAAGTTTTCAACAATCAAAGGCAGACAGACCCCTAGCAGAGAAAATTTAATCCCAAAATATAGTGCAATAAAAAGTCATAAGCAACTGAATACAGGGACTTTGACCAGCACTGCTTCTAGCTCTGCTAATAATACCTTTTTGACCAGTCTGATACTCCTTGATCCTCTGGTAAAGATTGCAAAAGATCAAGGAGGTTTTACAGGCAGACTCAATAAATACAAAATCACATCTTTGTATATTTGCATAATTCTCACCTGTTTAATTTTAAGCTCAAAGGCCAAAAAAGAGTTGGTTCAGGAGCTGCCAGCCTACACTTTTGGAATTCATGTTGGATCCCTCTCAGATCAACACGATAAGGCGTGAACATAAAAGTCCAGTGTCAGGGTCAGGGCTGCATACGCGGGTGTCTCTTTGCCGAGGAGCCCACGGAGCACACTCCTATGGTACGTGCCAGGATTTACTGAGCACATTTAGGGAAACTGCCAAAGTCCTTTGGCAGCAGGAGAAACAGCTGGTCCCATCAAAGTGATCACATTACTGGGCATTAATTTGGAGTCTGAGAGGGTGGAGTGACACTTGCCAGGGGATAAGATTCATCATCCTAAAAGGTTCGTGACTCAAATATTACCGGCTAGTAAAGGTGTGGCTAAAGCAGTTACAATTGCTTTGGTAACTGATCACTTGAACCTTGGAGAAAAGTGTGTTTAGGCAACATGTGGTCTCCAAACCAACAAGATCTTTCAATGGCAGGAGATATAGATGGATTAGCGTTGTAAGGCATCGGACTCTGAGCATTGGGAGCCATTTTATGGATTCTCAGTAAATAACAATGTCAGTGCTAGTGTAAGAACCAATTATTCATGAATGAATTATTCATCAGAGTGTATTGTGAAAAAGCACTTGAATGTGTCTGGAAGGTTTGCTTCTGAGGAGCATATGCTGGAAGTATGTGGATATAGGTATTAGAAAAAAATAAGTGCTTGTGATGACATCCATTAAGATCTATAAGGCCTCTTGCTGAGTGATTTATTGTGGCATTTCCTCAACACAAGATACACTCCTACAAATCCTAAAAAAACCAAAGTTTTGGTGTTGACCTTCTCATAATGGCCATGGTAGACATCTTTTTTAATTTTTTAGGCATCCAGTGTACAGCATGAGAAATGTCCAAATACTTCTTGAGCCAGTAAATAAGTCCCTTTCTGCTCTGAGGCCATTAAAACAAAAATTTCATAGGAGTCTCTTATGAACACTAGAGCTTGATGTTGATAAGGGAAGTCCAGTTATAGTCTCTCCTTCTATTTACACCGGTATGGAAAACCTGCCCTTTCACCTCAAGAGCCATGGCCACCACTGCAGCACTGCAAAATTGCTGACTGATTTTATTTCTCTGCCTAACTATGTCTAGTTTTAGCACCTGGAAGTTTCCATCAAATCATCAGTTAATATCCCACTGAATGCAACCAAACATCAAAGCAAAGCCCAAAACACGCTATGAATAGATGTGGCACCCTTATCTTCCACATTATTTTTCCTGTGAAAAGAGCGAGAACTTATAGATGGGATCTCTTGCTTGTCTTAGGGCTTTCCTTCCAACCCACAAACTGTTTTTCAGACACGAGCATTTAGAAGGCTAACACAGAAGTATGGATTAATTTGTCAAAGTACCAAGTTCTGTAGAGATTTTTTTTTACATTAGCCCCCTTTATTACAAGACAGCAGGATGTGCTGAGCAACATAGGTATGAAAAATGAATTCAACCACAGGCAAGGCGACAGGGAAGAACTAAGATGTGTAACTGTCATTTATTAAATCACGTAAGCTACAGAATTTTTTCTTCCTCAGTAAGAAATATTAGTAAGCAAAACTACACCTTATAAAATTATGATCTTTTAATGGGAACTGTAACAAGCTGGTTTTTCAGCTGGACAAAACCCAAAAGGCAATCAGAAGTTTATAATCTTACTTTTCACTTTACCAAACCGGTTTTATCGGCTGGGTTATTCTAGGGAAAGGGGAGATCTCCTGGTGGGGATGTTTTTCAGCATAGGGTAACAAACATGTGTAAGAAGTCACCACATCAGATGTAGAAATCCTCCACCGCCACCCTACCTCTCAAATAATGCACTGGATTCAAACACTGCACAGAACTGTACACAAAGTACTCCATCAACAGCAAGTGTTGTACAAAAAACCCCTCTCTTTAAAAGAGCTTTTAATGACTGTATGTCTTTGTTTAGAAGCCACGTTTACCTACCTTTTCCTTGGGAGCTGCAGGGAAAAGCAATTAAATGTATGGGAAAGCCACCCTCGATTTAAAGCTGCAGGAGGAAGCAATTAGTGCAACAGAAGTCTTACCTCGTACACAAAGAAATACGGTACGTGAAGGCACCAGAGGCTGGGTATTACTTTGACGTAATTAGTACTCACCGTAAATCTTAAAATGTGCGACTAGTGGAAGGTGAAAATCATAGCTGGCTGTGTGTCCCGTGTCTCTTCCCAAGCACATTCCCTCTCACAATGGAGTTGGCGGTTTACACCAAACGACATTTCTACCTCTCGGCTGTATAACTCGCACCTTCTCTAAATTTCCTTTATGTAAGCAAAAGGGTCTCGGTAAGCAGAGTGAGCCCCTTTTCTTCTGAGAGGCAGGAAAGTACAGGGGTTTAGTTCTTTGAAGTAAGGCCACTTAGATCTGGCTACTAAGAAAGACTTTAAAAGAGGAGAAAAGGGATCTTCCTGGTCTTGTTTGGTATTTGACAATTTACCAGTCTTAATTTTAATAGTGAGATAATCCTAGAATCATAGAATCACAGAATCATCTGCTTGGAAGAGACGTTTCAGATCATCGAGTCCAACCGTTCACACAGCACTGCCAGGGTCCCTAAACCATGTCCCTCAGCACCACATCTACACGTCTGTTAAACACCTCCAGGGATGGGGACTCCACCACCTCCCTGGGCAGCCTGCT
This sequence comes from Bucorvus abyssinicus, assembly GCA_009769605.1. Lineage (NCBI taxonomy): Eukaryota > Metazoa > Chordata > Aves > Bucerotiformes > Bucorvidae > Bucorvus > Bucorvus abyssinicus. The sequence continues at coordinate 5,760,686 of CM020025.1, forward strand.
CCAATGCTCAATGACCCTCTGTGTAAAGAAGTTCTTCCTGATGCCCTACCTAGATCTTCCCTTGCTAAACCAAGGCTAAAACCCCTTTGTCACCCGTTTCCCATTACAGTGTAGCAGTGTCTGTTTAGGCACAGTGCAAAAAAAGGGATTTTGAAGGTTTTGGATTTTTTAAATGGAATTTTACAAAAAAAAATTTACAAAATTTTGCAAAATTTTTCAGTGTTTGTGGGACCTAATCCTTGATGGTCAATGACATGAAAACTTGTGGGAAAAAAAACCCGAAATAACAGTCAATATGAACTCTACTGAAGTTAAAGGCAAAAATGTTCCTGACTAAAATAATACCAGAAAATTCTTCACTCAGTGGTGTTTTGTAAAGGATACAAAGGTTAATTAGATACTTTCTGTTGCGTTGCATAGTAGGAAACCTCCATTAATTACTGCTTCTTTAATTTAACTGATTCATTAAAAAATGACTACAGAACCACGGAGAAAGCCCATTGTTCCTAACTTACTTCTACATTCCTAACTTACTTCTACATTCCAAAACCTAAGGTCTTTAATCAAAATTAGATTTTAACAGAGACGTTGAATGGTTAGTAGTAACATACAGCATCACCAAAACCCTAAAATGAATGAGGCTTCCACTGACTTCAATCAGACTCTGCTCCTCTGAACGCCTCAATGTTTGTTCTCGTGTTTTCTAGTGTCCTACATTACAGGAGAAAAGGTTGATAACAACAGCTTTACTACTATCTTTATTTCAGGTTAATAGCACAAGTAAGGTGTTTCTATAAATGATTTTATGAGCTCTTGTGCATTTTCTCAAGCAATTAGTCAAATTGCCTTCTTGACTGTATCTCCTTGCTAAATCTAGCTGGTTTAGGGTTTTTTGTTATTTAGCGCACTACTGTATTCCATTAAAGGCAAAGTTCAATTATTTGTCTTTCGAAGGTCTGAGTGCCTTGCTTAAAATGCCAAGTGCATTAAAAACAGGCCACCCTCGACTTTTGCAAGGAGATATAGAAGGATAATAAGTTAGTTGGATTTATCGGGATTTTGAAATCGAGCATGTGTGTGTGTGTGTGTATGTGTGCATGAAGATTCAAAATAAGGATTAAATGCTGTCAAATCTTCAAGAACTAATTTTTTTTTTTTTTTTTTTTTACCATTTACCATTTTTTCACCTAACAAGGAGCAAAAAGAAGGAAAGTTGTGGTTAAAACAAGGGACAGGGAGCCAGGAGACACTGAACTCGGAACTAAAACATTTTGCTGGCATAAAAATAAGGCTTTAAAGCCACAGAAGTGTAAATGAGAGCAAACTGTAGTGGAGAAATGCTGTGGGTTTGCTGTCTACTTGGGGAATCTTCTATTCCGCCTCTTCTGAATTTTGTTCGCTGTCCTTATGTGTTTCCGTTTTGAAGACAACTCTCAATGCTGTCTTTCGCCTCTGTGCTGAGACTGAACCTACAGGGGATAGCAAGAATTCTCATAGACAGCATGAGTCTGCTAAGAGATTGTGGTGAACTTTGCAAAGAGATGGTTCTCAGCCATGCTGATTTAATCCTCACGTCTGCTGTGGAGGGAGGTTTCTACCATCTGTAGAAATGGATTCAGGTGATTGACTGCTAAAAGTGTCCAGAGGCTTTAAAAGAGAAGAAAAGGAACTTAAGAGTTGACTGCGGTAGCAATTTTCATGGCTGGCTGTTCATGAACAGGAGCCCTATGAGGGCTGGAGGGCAGACCCCACACCCTGAGCCCTGTCGTGAAGCTCCTGGTGGTAGGAGTCACCCTATCAGAGGTACTTTGATGAGTAACAGCTGCAGAAGGGATGCAGGCAGAGCAGCAATTAGTTTCTGCAGGGTTTTTAAAAATCTATTTAGAAGCCAATTGTCTATGGCAGGCGTGTTCAGCGTGCATGTGTCTCTTCCTGTGTAAATGGCAAACTTTGAGTAAAACAGAGATTAATTTAATTAAGTTTAAACATTTCAGCTTTTTATTTTATGGTTACACACATAAGTAGAGCAATAACTGAATACAAATGTTGCGTATTTATTGTGGCATGATCCAAGCAATTATTACTAAAGTATTAAGGAAAAGCATCATTTCACTCTTTTAATTTTGTTTTATAATTAGGTGGGAGCCATATTTTGGCGAATACGTTTATAGTTAGAAGTTATAGATTATGCTTCTCTTTGTTTTGGAAGGATGATTTTAGCCCTTGTTGCTAAAAGCCTATTAGCAACAATTAAAATAGCTATAAAAAGGCATTTAGAGCTTTGCACTTGTTTTTCTTGTTGGTTTTCATCAAATACTTCACACTCGCATGATGTATGCAGTCTGCTAATAGTCGCTAGCACAGATTTTCAAAAATGGTTTTAAACATCTGGTTAAAAACACAGTTTTTTATGTACCGTGGCTGTTAATTTGTCCTTTTTACATTAGCGTTGTGCCAGTTGTTCGTTACGCCTCTGACTTCAGTTACTTTTTGTTCTCAAAAATTATTTGAAAAAAAGTTTAGAAGGAAAATCTGAAAGCAGAGCAAAACTAATACTGGCAAAATTTTTGAGTGCCAGAGTTTTAACTGATTTCTGTTGAAACGCTTTCCTGAGTTTCCACTCAAACAAACATTTTTGTACCCAGTGTTACAGGAAGGGCTGAATGCCTGCAAGGTGCCACATGGTATACGTCTGTCTATATCCTACACATACCATACTATTCCAATCAATCTGTTCAGATTAGTTTCCATTCTGAGGAGAGCTGAGAAACACAACCACCAGTTTCTGTCACGTGCTGCATCGTATCAATTAAAAATAAATTCAATTTCATGCAAAGAACCCAAGTTAAAAATCCCAGCAAACAACAACAGAACCTTTCTGCTAATGATTTTCAGTCATCAGAAGTGGAGAGAGACTCAGAAAGCAGACAGCATGGTCCCAGCATGCTTTTTGCCTTTTTTTTTGTTTGCACAGTAGCTGTCAGTTGCAGCCCTGCAGGTAGTAGAACCCAGTGGGAAGAGGGGCGGGACAGAGCGATGCTGCCTGAACTGACAGCAAATTTAAATTACTGAGCTTTCTTTTTCTTTTTTTTTTTCTTTCTTTCTTTGCGTGCCTTTTTCTCTTTTTTTTTTTTTTATTTTTTTCTACTCTGCGACAAACTGAAAAGATTCTAGCACACGCTAATTTAACAACCCTGCTTCATCGTCGTCTTTTTTTTTTTTCCCTCTTCTGCTTCCAGGATAATTAAAAGAGAAACCTGTAAAGGCAACATTCCTTCAAGCAAGTTGGTGCTGCAACGCGTTGGTAAGATGATTATAATTTTTTTTCCTCCCTTCCCCATCTTTTCTTTTCCTTGTTTTGGAGCTGAAATCTTTTGTATATCTAATGCAGTCGTAAGTGTGGTTCCCCTGCTGTGGAGGGTTAGGATGTAATGCAAAGGTGTAATCGCTTGATATGTGACCTCCTCCTATTAGTTAAAATGGATAATAAAAGCTTTCGCGTCTGTTCTCATGACGCTTTTCTCTCTGTGAATTGACTATTTGCTCAACAGAAGCGGTGCTGTGATTGTCGCACTATGACAATGAGGACTTGATTGTTTTTTGGGTACTGTTCCATGCTCCTATCAGAAAAGATACTTGAGTTGGGGGTTTTGTGCGTGTGATTTTTTTTCCGAACACTGCCTGAAGCACTGATATGACGGAGGTGGAGACGGGGGTGGAGGAGACGGTCTTGGGTATCATTCTGCCTGTTCAGCTGTTTACTAGGTAGGGAAGAGCAACACTGAAACTTTTTAAAAAAATAAATAACTATTTTCCGGCTTGCATCGAGCGGGGTCAGTGTATCCCAGATTTATTGTTGTCCAGTGCTGGGTAAAGTTGTTGCTGTCCCTTGCATTGTTTTTCTGGAGAAGAGAGGGAGGGTTGTTCCACTTCATATCTTGTCATACCGTTGTAGTAGCTAATTGCAAGAAGCTGAAAAACTTTGAGATGAAATACCAAGTCTTGCTTTTGTAAAGAATTAGTTTGATGCTGTGGATAGTTTCCTATGAATACAAGCCTGCCAGATACAATCAGATCTGTATTATACACGTTGCAAGTTCCCTGATTTCCAAGGTCTGATTTGTAGTCTTTTTCTGACAGTATTTTTTCTGACAATATTAATTTATTTTATTTTAGAAAATGAGTTCTGTTTTGATTTTGCTTTGTATTTACCATTACAAAACTTACAAGGCTTTGTTTTATTCTCAGGCTTTCTGGATGTAATTCTGCCAAATATTAAATGCTACAACACCTACTGAAATCAACAGGAAGGCTGAGCTTGTCCTGTATTTAAGAGGAAATTGCTGAGTACTGGCAGAACTGGATCTTATGATTGCTGAACTCTCTCTCTTTTCCTAACTGCAATTAGTTGTTGTAACACTTAAGATTGGATCATGTACGTTTTTACTGAAGTGTTTAGAACAGGCACTACTCTTACACTTAGCTGTTCACAGGTTTGTGGCCATCCCGAGGAAAACTTTTTGAGCATAGGATGGGATTTTTCTGAGAAATCTAACAGAGTTAGAAAGCCAGTGTGATTCAGTCCTCTAATTCCTTGAAGGTGTTTTCCCTAATACTAAAAAAAAAAAAAAAAAAAAAAAAAAAAGTCCTGAAATTAATCATCAGCAGATTGATATGTCAAACTTTCCAGACTCAAAGCTCTGTTTTACCAAATGTATAAGGTGGTCACAGGAGCTAAGTTGTGCAAGGAGAGGGGAGATGAGAAGCAATCAGGGATTAAACACAGACTCCTTCACATGTCCCTGGAGAGAAGGAGAGGATGTGCCAATGCCATGTAGAAAATCACACTCTTTCACAGCAACTTTGTTAGGGCACAGGGTTAAGGACGCTGCTCTTGCAGAAGTTCATCATTCCTTATTTCAGCCTCAATTTCAATCACTGCAATATTTTTCTGAAGGTTTATGTTGCTTGTGCAGAAAATGCTGGTGGCTTGTGAAATGAGGTCGCTGTAGCTCCCACATCTTGGTTTTTGCCCTGACAGCTTGCCTCCCCCCACCCCAACCACAAGGTCTGCAAGGCCCAGAAAATTAGGCTTTGTCCCTTGTAATCCTAAACTCCCATCCATTTATAATCAGAGAAGAAAAGGATTGAATTCAGTGTTCTTGTTATGGAAATAAGTTTTTATTCACTCACTATCAACTGACAGTTAGAAGCGTATCTGATGTAATATGAATAAACTGTAGGCTGTTGACAGTAAATTATGCAGCTATAGTCTCACTTGCTCCTAGAACAGTGCTTTTACAATCCTTAAGTGGCCTAATGGGGTGAAACAACTACCAATACTCTCATTTGAGTTTCCTAATCACCCAAAGCCATGAGAAGCTCATGGTGGTTGATTCCCACTGCCTGTGTCGGGCACCTCAGCAATATTCATAGAGGTGATGTCAAAGTTACCGTTATGAGGCAACATGGACACATAGTAAAGCCAAGTTTAGATGCTGCATTCGGTGACAAGAATTTGTTCCCAAAGTCATAAAGTATAAAAAGCCAGATATATGTACCTTTAAAAAAAAACCCCACCACTCTAACCCAATCCAGCAGTCTTTGAATTTAATCTTTAAATATATATACATATATATTTAATTAATCTGTGCACTTTAAATTGCTGTTGGCTTCTAGCAATACTGTCTTCTACCCAGTGCTTGGAAATTTCCAGCTGAATGGAATTGTTCTCATTGTAACAAAAAAAAAAAGCAAGCCAGAAACCTTGCTGTAATTTCCTGTCAGTAACAGAGAAATAAGAAAACACTAGGCTAATAAAAATGATAATCTGAGTTTACAACTGTTAACAAGAGTCCTGAATAGAAATGGTGCTATTATGCACAAAGAATTTCTACCATCACTAGAGGAATGTAGTATAAAATTATGAGTTTTATTATTAGGGCCCTGTCATCCAATCAGAAATCAACCCATAATCTTATTTGCGAAATGCCATAAGTTTTGGCATCTTCCCTCCCCTCCTATTAATAAAATATTAATGAAATTTTATAATTAGAAACTTTGATAGCATAGTTATGTATTTTCTTTACGGGAAAAAGCTGACATAATTCTGTATTTCTTCCACAGCTCCAACTCTCCATATTAAGTCACTGCAAGTCTGAGTTGCATGCAGCCGGTAGAATTGGGTAAATCACAGACTTGCCATGGGCAATAGTGACGGGATTTCACCAGCTGCTTTCTCCTGAGAGAGGCCAGAATCTCAAACTTTTCTCAGGACTCTGAAGAAGTATTTAAAAATGTCCCATAGTGCCTCTTTCCTTGAATGGGATTATTTATTAGCATTACATGTCTGGTCAGGTGAATTGAAGTATCATAGAGTCATGACATAGATTTTAACCTATGAGGATTATTATTTTTCTTTCTAGTAATAAATGACTTCTACATTTCTATTCTAACTGCAAATTATTTAGGGCATTTTAAGGGTCTTGATGGTTTTCCTTTTAACAAATCAAATGGAATCAAATCAAATCAAATGGAATCAAATCTAGTGGAAGGTGTCCCTGCCCATGGCAGGGGAGCTGGATCTAGATGATCTCTACAGTCCCTTCCAACCCAAACCATTCTATGATTCTATAATTAGCTATGGTCTTGTTTCAGCATGCGCCACTCTTGAAGCTCTACATCACCAAATGAACCAAGACTGCTGTACCTGGCTCAGTGTGAACTGAAGTCTCCGGTTCTTCCTCACTAGCTGATTGATAATGTATTGGGCCAACACTCGCCAAGACACACTCCTTCCACAAGCCTGGCAGCCAGTCACATGTCCTTCATCTCCTGGGGATGTGTGCGTGGTTTGCTGTAGACTCCTTGGGACCCCTAACCCTGTGTAGGGTATAGGAAACTCAAAAAAAAAAATCTAATACCTCCTAATTACTTTAATCACTCCCAAGGCAATAGAGCACACAGTATTTATCGGGTCACAGCATATGAATTAAGAACATAAATATATTATTCTATTAAGTTAAACAGTAAAATATTAGCAGGAATGAAACAATGTGAAAAGTAGAGCCCCAGAGAGCTCAGTTCTAGGCTACATTTATCACTCAAAGTCTTCCTTGACTGCTTCGTGTGTCCCATGGCCTGTGGAGGCTGATAACCCCCACCCTAGCACTTGGAGCCTCGACTTTTCTACTCCCATTGCTGAAGACACTTATTGTCATCTTCCTCGGGGATGGTAATGGTGGCATCAAACCAAAGCTCTGCATATAAATTTTTTAGATTTGCTTTCTCAGACTGGAATTTCCCGCTGCCTGTATATTGCCCATAGAAGTGTTTGCTCTCTGTTCATGGTATTTGGGGACCAGAGGTAGGATTCATCTTACCCAAATTTATATACCTATACTGTAGACTCTTACATCTGAGCCAACCACCTTGGAGTCCCATTACAGTTAGAGGAAACAAACAGGTGCTTTAGGGGAGTGATTTATCTGACCTATTTTAAATGTCTGTTTTCTTTGAATCCCACTGAAGGACACCACATCCAAGACTCAGATCATTTAACTGCCTCTCCTCCTCAAATTTGCTTAATTAACCATACTGTTGCATTGCTTAATTTAGACATCTTTTCCTCATCTGCTTGGCTTCTCTTGTAACTCCTTCATGAAGACAGAGGGCTTAAAGATCTGTAAATTACACATCTTGAAGAACAGTCGTGGTACTAGTGACTTACCGAGCCACATAGACCTGGCAGTGGGCTTAAAACAAGGCTAATCCTAGTTAAGTTAGGGCTGGATTGCATAGACACTCACATATATCATTAGTCCTCAAGGGCTGCTAGGGGGATGCTGTCACAAGTGCGTTCCAGGCAGTGTGTTTACTGTACAATTAATCTTGCTCCTCATGGTTACTTTTATTAGGCTGAACTGATCTACTGAAAGGGGGTTCTGTGATTGGGTTATTTGTTCTGCTTTGCAGCCCAGTGGCATTCAAAAGTTACGCTGCAATGCTTTAAAAAATCTAAAAGTCGGGAAACTCCGTGAGTATGATGAAGTTTACCTAATTTAGGCTCCAGCATTTTAATGAGCTGATGCTCCTGATAACCCAGAGGAAGCTATGTGCATTTGGAAGCTTCCAGACAGACAGTTTGGCTTCCTCCATTTGTACAGCTAAGGTTGTATTTACAGTGCTAAAAGTATCTGATGCAGAGAGAACCCTGGCTCCCAAGCGTTACAGTGTACCTCACCTCCACATCTTACTTGGCCATCTGCAGAGGGACTAGATGTGTCCTCTTGGCCCAGTGCTTGGCCCAAGGCAAGCTTTTGTGTCCGAGTATACGGCATGAAGGGCTGTGGGCGATGATGGAGGGTTTACAGCCCACTTGAACAGAAAGTTGAAAGGAGCAGAAGGAGCCAGCACTGGAGCAGCCTTGTTCGTAAGGTCTAGAGGAAGGGATACCTAAGGATGACCATAACCAGCATCACAGATATGTTTATCTTCAAGGAAAATCTGATTAATTTCAAAAGTAAGTGTGTCAGCATTATATATCTATTTATATATATAATACATAGTATACCTGTGAGACATAAGACCACACTGGATGGCTAAGACGTTCAGCAGTATGGACACACTGTGTATCAGGCAAACGTGGTCTTCCTTAGGATTCATTCCTCTCTTCACTTAGGTAACCTTCAGCATCCCAAAGATTAAGTGAAGGTTGGTTTAAGTAAGAGGAACTATATTCTACAGTTCATTTAAATATAAAATGTTTGATCATCAGGCAAGATTGAGGTAGCTCTATTCTGAACCCGAGTTCTGCAGTGTTTTAGAGAAATAGTCTTTATTCAGTCAAGGACAGTGGACGGATTTTAAAGCATGCAGAAAATGTCATAATATGCAATAGAACTGCTCAGATAATAAAAGAGGTCTGAACACATGACTTGATCTCTTATGCATTTGCTATTTTTGGTGATTAATATATAAACACTGTAAAAGCCATTGACTTAGTGAGCGATCCAGAAGGCATTTTGCCTGCGTTTTGGATAACAAGAGACAGAAGTATAGATTAATAGTGGCTCTTAATCAATCTGATGCAGTCAATGTTTTCCATAGTCACTCCATTAACAAGCAGTTCTACTAACGTCTTTCTTTTGGTGCATCCTAGTCACTGACAGTTATGAAGGACACATGCATACTAAACGAAACTTTCGTGCTTGAGTGAAGAGCAATAGCAGCCTACCCAGCATCATGCAGCAAGAGACCACATTCACAGGACGTTAAAGGCTGGGTACTCTTGCTGAACAGGTTTACACATTTAAAGCTTGATCCTGCAAGGACTTACACACATGCTTAACCTTACACACTGTGAATGAAATCCTGGGCCTCTCAAAATCAATGACAAAACCCCACTGACTTCAAAGGGCCACCCTGTGAATAGCCTTTTCGGATTCAGTGCAGCCACACAGACTGTAGAAGCACGGGAGCTGATCTCCCCAACCTTGCTTACTCGCGTGAAGTCTTAAGAGATTGGGGGAGCTGCTAAGTGTAACTTTCAAAATGCTTCTGTCTCACAACAACCTATAAGCATTCAAAGATGTTTTCTTGTTTGGTCTGTGTTCTTTAGGGTTTTGCCCATACCCTGTGGTAAAACCTGCGGGAGTGGTTTCTGCTGGAGAAGTCTGTGAGCAATCCATAATGCAATCCTCTCCTCGGCTAGTATTGCAGTGTGAGCAGGTTGTTTTCTTTACTCTCCAGAAGATCCAGTCCCTGGAGTGAGGTGATTATGCTGGAATCACATCTTTCTTTTTTAAAGAAAACAAAAAGAGTCTATAGCTCACATGATTTTAGAGGAAATCTGGGAAATATCTACTGAAATTACTTACAGGTCAGAAAAAAAAAAAAAATATATGAATTTGTGCAAGATCTAACTGCTGTTCCTCATCTGCTTGCTGCTGATAATTGACATACCCTGTTGCAAAATTTTACAGCTGTCTCAGGATCTGTTGGAGACCAGAGATACAGTCCTGGTTCTGCCTTCATGTGTAAAACTGTCCCCTGGCAGTGGTACCCCTGAGACCAACTGCCGAGTCCTAGGGAGATTGGTGAAGAGCTGGCGAGGAGGCAAAGTGCTATTAGTCCCATTTTCCAGCAGAGATCCTTTTCCAAAGCAGGTTAAGTCAATGATCCTTCTCCATGCATAGATCCTCTGGCTCTACATGTGACACGACATGCACCCAACCCTCAAGGTGGCTGAGATGCTGAAGCTGGGGGTCTTTGGCAGCCCTGAGTAACACCAAGGTGTCTCGGTTCCAACAGTTAAGCTAATTCTGGTAAATGCAGATCTCCTAAGCAAAACGATGAACGACCTCTGTGCAGGTACACCATTGCGACTTGAGCACATTCGGAACTGGGAAAGTTTTGGATATCACTTCCCTAAGGTGGCAAAGAGATTTGCGAGGACACTTATCCCAGCACCAGTGTACTGTAACAGGGAGTAAGGGCTTGCAAAAGAGATTTATAAAGTTTTGCATCCCAGTTATGCTTTAGGATAAGCTTATGTTAGTATTTGTGTAAGCCAAATTATCACTTCTCACCTAAACTGGTGGCAGTCATTTGAAAAGAAGAGTAGGTTAGGTGACCCTAGCTAAGTTTTTTTTCTATTTCAGCATTTTCCTCTGACACATTTCATCGCTCCAGCAGTGGAAAAAAAACCCCAGATTTTACTTTTTTTTTTTGGCTTTTACTGTGAAGGTATTTTAATTTTATCGTCATCATGCTCCTGTACTAATGGGCTTTACATATTCCCAGCAAATCCCTGTGTGAAATTCTTAACCATAGAGATTACAGAAATTTACTGCTCCACTGGCATGGTCAAGTTGCCACAAAATTGCATTTGTTAATGTAGCTGTGAAAACACATGGCACCTGCCACCTCTAGAATAAGGATTTTAAATATGGCTGGGAAGAATTTAAGAATGCCTATAAAACGGGGCTTGGCCATGTCACTTCAGCTTTAGGAAGGAGACTGTGCCAGAAAAACCTCACCTATAATTGGACACAAGTGACAGCTTTTCTTAACTAGTGTTCACAAATGAACGAGCAATGAAAATGTTCTGCCTTTCTTACCCCAAAAGAATGACCATGGCAGATGTTAAGGCTGTTGAGAACCGCTTTGTTGTAACTACAGGTGAGACAAAGGGGATATTTATTAGTCTGGGCATTGAGGGAAGGGGAGGGAGGGTAAAAGTCGTATCCAGTGTTGTTCCAAAGAAATGCAACGGACGTTCTCAAACACATTGCACGGCACACACAGTGCTCTAAAGCAGGAGCCATTCTTTGTCCGTGACTTCATGAGCAAGTCTGCCTTCTCGTCTGCTTTTTAAGTACCCAATACCCAGAATCGCAAATGGTACATGATTCTGCTCTTTGTTTCCTCCTGCCCTATCCTGTACCCATTTAAGTCGACAGCAAATCTCTAACTTCATTGATAATACGATGTAATCAATGACCCACAGTCTGGGAACTCAGTGACCTGCGAAAGAGTAAACAAGACACAATGTTGTTTCTCTGATGAAAGTCCTTGAGACGAGGCTTGATCCAATGTCTGCTGGATCCTTTCTGTTCATTTTAATGAGCTTACAATTGGTCCCTAACATAATGTGCATTCAATAGAAATCAGCGTTGGTTGCTCAGGCACAGATCCAGTAAAGCCCTTAATTATGTGCTTAAGATTGTGGAATGGGAATAGTCCCATAGAAGCCAGGGCAACCACAGAAATGCTTTAAGTTCAGCAAGTAAATGTTTGTGGCTGGAGTATCATCAGATTGTTTTTTCAGTCAATCCCCTCTGCCAAGTAAACTAACAAGCACAATTTCTGGAAATCCAGCACCTTGAGATGCCAAGAATGTGGTGATATTCAGATTTGTACCCAAATTTTTTAGCTGTTGTATACTTCTTTATGCCCAGATACAGCAAAACATTTTACTGCAATTGAGATGTGAATAGAAATACTTGCAGCTTGAATTTCAAAGCTCGCTCCCCTTTTAGAGCCAGGGTACAATTGCATGTGGTGCTGCTGCCTGCTCATCACTCGCATTTCTAAGTAGAATAACGTTTTTAAATTTTGAAAAAGTAAACCTGTTTGCAGTATAAGCAGGAAAGTATTCTTCTCTGTGGTTAAAGTAAATTCTATTGGTTTGCCCCGAACTCTTCAACCAGGTGCGTTCTTAAAAGAGAAGCTTAAAGGCAGTTTGAGGGTTTGTGCCATGTGGAACACAAATTGTTTAACTGCTTCACCTCCGCTCATCCTGTTTATCTAGAACGTACCATATTACTGTATTATCTTGCTTTCATGAAACCTGTGATATTCACCCGGCTTTTCAGGTAATGCTCTTTACAGCGAACACTGCCTGTGGTGTTTCCAAAAGTTTCCTGCTGTCAGAAGCATGAGGGCCAAATTGAAAATATTGGTTTGGGAGAATGCAATCTTTTCAGTACAGACTTTGGTCAGCATGATTGTGTGCAGTGTAAGTGCCCAATAGTAATGATGTCCAGGCATAGGGCCAAATGCTAAAACTGCCCCCAGAGTGAATATACTCATACTCTGCGAGAGAAGCAGTAAAGTATGCTCGTATTCTGGCCAGCAACATCCGAAAGCACAGCTCCCTGGGAGGATAATTCTTGCCAGGAGTATGAATAAGCTGCACTGAGGCTATGCATTATGGCAACTGCCGCATCAGGGACTGCTACCTAACTCATAAATAAGCAGTCCCTTCTGCCCCCCAATACCTCTGTCAAGCTTCAGAAGGTACTTACATAGGTCCAAGTACGAGAGGCTTGCATAGTGGCCTCAGTGGACTTTGAGAAGTGCCAAAACAGAGGTGGCTACTTTCCATCTCCTGCTCCTTTGACTGGCCATAATTTTTCTGGCAAGCACAGATACACAGTGCCTAGAAGGATTTGGCTTGTTTTCTTCAGCTCGCATTCATCATTTGGGTTGCTTCAGTGAAGTTATGAAGCCAGGAGCTCCTGTTATGGTAGAATAAAGACTACCACAGCTGAAATCTTTATTAATAAATGAATTATGAGTAAATCCAGAAAAAATAGACACACTTTGCTAAACCCACCAACCATCTTGTTCTGGGCACAAAAGTGTATTTATACCCTCATCAGAACTGCATTAAAATGTAGGGGGTTTATGTTAGTGCTCATTTCAGTTTTATTTTCGCGAGAACAATTTAAGTTCCACTCACGAAACCAAAGCCTGCCAGATCTTCTGCTGATATAAATCAGAGTGACCCCTTGAAGTCTGCTGAGCATCTGCCCCAGAATGGCAAATGATAGTCCCTGGAGTCTAACTAATCTTTAAGGATGATAGAAGTTACTGAACCCACATGTACAACTTCTTGCATAACACAGACAAAATAATTTTAGACAAGAATTCCCACACTAGGGATAATCACATTTTGTAAGGCTGCAGTATAGGTTAGCATATTCTTGCAGCAAAGCACCCTGCCTTGTTTCAGAGGTTTCAAACTTGCTTATACAGATGCAACATCTCAAAGTTTGTGCAGACAGGTAATAGTCAATATTATAAAAAATATGAGCATTAGACATCTATATTGTTCTGTACTGTATTAGAAATTCTCCCAGTTCTAACTGCTGACGTACAAAGAAAGATCCGAATGCTGCTTCTTTGCAGCAGAATTGCAAATTCTGGGTTCAAATAAGCCAATAAAGTGATTTTTCGGAAGGCAATACTCTGTCCCTGTACTCTTTTTCTTCAGACACAATTTTCTTATCTTTCAGAACATTTCATAATCTACTGCACAGATACCACCTTTTGGAAAAACATAGAAATATCATCAGTTGATGTGTTTATCTAAACAAAAAACTGTAGGATTTAGAGCAAGGACGATAAACCTCTTCTGTATGTGAAGTCAAGCTGGCCACCATAAAACAGAAAAACTTTTCTAATCGTTTAATTTTCTTTCTGCCCTTCTCTTTCATGAGTAAAAGAATATACTTTTGTGTTGTTACTACTTATCTTTGGTTGAGTACAAGAGTGAAGATACAGTAGTTCTTTTTTCTGTTATTTTCAATCAACTTCATACCTCAAACTATTAAAAACCTCAGGCAAGTCTTTCCCATGAGGTGTGATTCACAAATTCGTATGAGTTAGTCTTCAAAGATTTTGCTAGAACAAAAATGGTAATCCATGAGCCCTACCAGTGGTGTATCTTATATAAATTCATATTTCTGCATAAGTTTCATGAAGTAATTTAGGAAAAATTAAATGACATTGGAGCAGGAAACACTTCAAAAGGAACTAATTTTCACATGTTGCAAAACTAGTCTGGGGAAAGTCTTGACTCAAAACATCCTCCCTGCCTCCAAATTTCTTTATATAGCTTCATTCATTGCCTTAAAGGTAGTTTTCCTAGGATGGAAAACTTCTTCTCAGGACTGACGTGTGAAACAGAAGTGAATAAAACTGATTTTGATAGTGCTGTTGGTAGTGGTTTACATTACTGCATTGTCCATAAGTTACTTGCAGGCACGCCTCTACGATTATGTCAGTAAGATGGAGTAAAACAGTCAAGGACCACCAGGTAACCTCAAGGTTTGTTGGCATGGCACAGCTCATATCTGTCTGCATACACTTCCTTGCAACCCCAAACAGACTGGTAGCATCTGACTTTGCTGTGGTGTCTGCTGTCCCTCAAACCAAGCTTGAACCTCTTGAAGGAGAGTGTTAGTTGGTACAACCCACAGCCCTGTATGGGAGCACACTGTCAACTAAACGTCTATGAAATATGAGAAGCTTAGGCCACAACCCTAGCCTAGATTTTTTTTTTTTTTAATTGTTATAGACATAACTAATAGAAACACAGAACAAATGGACCCTCCTCTCCAGAGCATTCACTTGCTCTGATTTGTACTTCAGACAGTTTCATACCTTGCCAAACCTGTTATAAGGGAATTGAAGAAGGGATGGGAATAATTGATAGAAGGTGACTGTACAGATTAAGTAGGATGTTTTCAGACACAGAAGTATATCCCTAACCTGTGTAATAAAAATTCAGTGTGCATATATCTATAGGATGTCCCTGAGCCATAAAGTTTTGGAAGATGGGAAAGCATTACGAGCTTGCTTTACTCTTACAGCCTGCTCTAGGCATCCACTACTAACCACTGATGGAGACAGGACAGTAGGCTGGATAGACATCTGATCTAACCTGGTGCATCCTTGGTGTAGAATCCTTCCGATACCTGAAGGGGTGTGGGCAGAGACAAGGAAACTTTCTGCCTTCATTAGAGGAAAACAGGCTGGCTGTTGGTACTGGGCTAACGGGACCTGATGAGGGTTGCTGCAGTGGAGCTGGCTTTCACACCAAGCACGCCTGGATCCATGCAAACAAACACACCAGGTACTCATCAATATGCCCTTGTCCAGGAGCAAATTGGCTTCTGATCAAGCATCCAAAGACATAAAAGTGTAAATATGCTGATGCTGTCCCTTTGGAAAAGTCAGCTGCATGCATTTAACAGAGCGGGAGGAGGTGAGGGAGTGGGAGTTGTGTTCTTCTACTTGCTTGAAATGTCAGTTTAGGTAATTTCTCTAACTGAGTCTTGATATTTTGCTGTTTCCCATATTTCCCAAAATGATTATTAACAAATAAACAGATCTTTCTTAGTTGCCCCTGAAATAATAACGACAAAGCCTTCATTACATATGAAGGAGCTCAAATTTAGGTGAAGAATGTTCCTGGCAATGCAGACAAATCTACTAATAATGCTACTTCTTCTGATATGTGTTGTGCAAGCAGCTATGGCAGGACATCTTCCAATCCTGGCTTTATTAAATGAACAATACAGATCATCAATAAGTGTTACGTCAGTGGAAAATAAAAATATGCAATATGCATATAATATGATGATGTGAAAATGTGTGTAGAGGACCACATCAGTGTGTTTCCCTGTGTTTTGGCAGGCTTGCTATGTAGCTGGTCAGTTCAGAATTATCAGGGTCACAAGAGATGTCCCAAAATTTAATATAATTTAGATTTATCAATACCAAGCTACAATGACGACAAATAAGTTCTCTTTCCACAGGAAAGATAAGTCTTCCCAGAATATTTCCCCAGACAGATTTTCTTCTGCACATCCCTTTGCCAACTGGAACCTTTTGATCTCAACATCCTTAGTGCCAAATTCTTTAATGGTGTAAATGAGTGAAACTCCACCTAAGGCAGTGGAGCAGATCCCATTTACACCTGCAGAGAACTTGGCTTTGATTCTGTAGCCAAGGAGAGATTAAAACCATTGGTTCTAGGAGATTTGTTAGCCCGTAAAAATGCTCTTCATCTCCTGTTGCAGATAGTTCTCTTATCCAGTCCAAATGTGAGAAGGAAAAGCAGCAGAAACTGCTCATGAGGGGGTGAAACCTGGACAGGGAGGGCGATACACTGTAGAATTTAACAGGATTTTGTGGTCTTTCTATCATATGATTGAGTGTACGCTATTATCATTTTGATTCTGATCTCTCCACTTGGTCTCTGTGCAGCTTTTTTCCATATTTCCTAATATGAATCCCTTATTCCAGATTGCTCTTTGAAGAAGGCATCCACCGATACATCAGAGATTAAATGAGTCACTCATGACAGATTGAGCTTCATGGCTTTATATACCACAGAAAATTATGCGTTTTAGACTACCTTGTAAAATAACCATTTATCTAAGTAAACATATTGACTCCTTTTGGGTTCGTATGAAAACTATCCCGGGTTGTGAATCTTAATTTAGCAAGCTCTTGACAGGCAGGAAAAAAGATAGCTAACAATGATGGAGAAGAATCAGTTACTTACATGTCAATGGAGTGAGTTTAAAAAACGAGCTCAAAGTAACAATTTGTTTTCTAGTGTCCACTCAGAGGTACAGACTTGGCAACTCTTACTACCTTTTCCCCTCTCAAAAAAAAAAAAAGAAACTCTTGATTTTGTGGCAAGTAGTGCAGTTATATGCTGCTACGGAGCCAATTCAAACATAACAATGTGCTAGAGAAAGAAATGAAGCAAAGTGGTTAGAACAAAGAGAAACCGTTGAATGTCATTTTCCAATGATTCTACCTCTTATCGTTCCCCACTTACTGTAGGAACCCAAGCAAGGTATCTCTTTCCCTAGCATCTCAGTTTATGCATCTCTAATATGGAAATGATACTTCTGAGCCAGATTCTCGCCGGGGTCTTTCCATGTGAGTCACTGTAACGTTCAGATGTCTGACACTGGTAAAATTGGATCAGCATAAATGCCCTCCAATTCCTCTTTGGAGTTGAAAGTGTCAGAAGACGTAAGTATTGTGCAAGAACGCAATTCAAGAATGGGGGTACAATGGCCTCATCACAGGCCCCTTGCAAGCCTTAGAGATGCCCATCTAGGGAGCAGGAATACAGGTTAGCGCTAATGGAGCCTCACTCGGCTTTCAACAAATAACAGGTTAGATTTTTTTCTACCTGACCATCTCTCCTTGTTACCCTAGATTGCACTTAATTGGTGTACCCTCTCACTCACGATGGGGTCTAAGATGCTGCGTGCAGCATTGGCTTCAGCAAGCTTTGGATCAGACCTGTAATCACTTCAAGCCTCTGACTAGCTGGCTCTAAGTATTTAGGACGAATCATCTCAGAGGCAAAGGAGAATCTCAGAGCAAAGTATTATCTTACATGTTTCTGCTTCCCCAAAGGTTTATTCTTCAGAAAACCCCATTGTCCTATATGTAATGTAAAATAATTCACCGTGGAGCAAAACATTGTATCATGATACAGATCTGGGCAGTGATTGAAATAATAACAGACTGTTTAATTACTAAATTACAGTGGTGATATTATGAAATAACATATTATATCCGCATTTATAATAAATTAATCCATCATGATTAAAGGTCTTTCAATGAATACCAAATGAATTAATACATGATTGGCCTTTATAAGTATAAGCCTTTAAAATTATGCAGTATTCTGCAAGCAGCCAACAGCCCACAGAATAAAGTTGCAGTGAGGAAATGTGTCACTGAAAAACTTCTACATTTCATGTGGCACACCTTTTCTTTCAGAACATTTTTGCATTGAATTCATTAGCAATTATGACAGATAGCTTTTTAACAGGAGAAAATATGTCCATAATCACACAATGTTTGGGGGAGAGGGGAAAATTACCACAATATGACTAATTTTATGAAAGACATCTGTCATTTTCTACTGTTCTATTACAAGCTGTTTAGTAAGTAAATTTAATTAACCAGATTTCTCATTTTAAAAAAGGGGCTAAAAAGGCATTTACAGCATGCCAGGAGCATATCCCTTGAATATAGTTTGTTTAATGGGCGCAATTAGACTGAATCATCAAATTTTCTGAACCTTAAATATCTCAAATTAATTTGTTTCCACATATTGTTTTTCTTTAAACCATTTTGCAGCCATTTTTACTGCATGGTAGATGTTGCTTATTGTTAATATTACTGTTTTAGAGTCTCTGCTTAAAATGAACTCTTTTTGGTGTTCAGTGTTAAACCTTAAGAAAGAAGAGTCTCCCAAAAAGTTTCCTGTTGGAAAAGAGAGACAAACAATGAGTAAGAAGTGAGAAAGGCAGTGAGATCAGGTGTACCTGCCCCAGGTCATAAAGAATTCAGTGGAACATCTGAGTATCGAGCAAATACTAGAACATTCTATACTTTTGGCTTGTGAAAGGATACAATCGAAAGTCAACGGTAAGCGCCTGCTTAAGAGTGTGAGATTCCCTCTGTTGTTCATAATAGTTGCAGACCTGATGGGCTGGTCCTTTTTTTAATGAGGATAATACGAGTCATTGTCACAAATTACTGATTGTCCCTACTTCATGGAGCTTGCAGCATAAATAAGGATGTTCTACAAAAGCCTTTTATTAGTAATATGCAGAAGTTTATGCTATACCATGGTTCCCCAAAAAACCCTGCCATTATTTATGCAGTGTATTTCCAATGATAGGAAAAAACCAAAAAGTTACTTTATTGATGTCAGTGTAAGTCTGGGGTAGTTCCACTGACTGTATTTTAATCTAGTGAAGATCAAAGTCTGCCTAGAAATCTCAATTCAGCCTCAGTCAAAACAAATACTTAAATAATACTGAAAATGTTGATTGTGACTTAATATAGCATGTTTTCTACTTGCTTCAGTTGTTCTTAGGAATACTTGAGCTGGTAGAAGCTACTCACTACCTAAACAGAACCTTATGGTGAATTTCTGAGTTAATTTCTGATGCACCTTCTGATTTCTGCTCCTAAATAGAAGCATCATCCCAATTTTAATATCCGCTGCTTTGGTACTCAGGGGGACACTTCCTCCATATTCAGGGGAAGAAAAAAAAAAAGAAGCAATCACTGCAAAAAATCCCTGCGTACCTGTGGCCATTGCCTAGGAGTGTGCTGAACTGCACAGAATTTCACTGAAGAATGAAAGCCTTTTTTTTTTAGTTTGTTTTCATTTAGAAGCATTTACATAGGTTACATATGAGAGCACAGCATTCATTCTGGCAAGTTTATTACCCTAACCTTAGATTTAGGAAGTCTAATTGCACATAATATGTGTCTGGTATTTAGAGAGCATTGTTAACTTAATAGTGTGAATAGAGTTACTAAATGCGGGGAATAAGTCAGTGCAGAAGATAACAGATTGCTTACTGGGGTGGAATAATCACGAAGAAAAGTGGATAGGGAAAACCGAAGGACTGGTTATTCTCATGTATGCACATGTGTTGTAAATCTGCTAAGATATCTGCAAGCTTAAACATTGCATCTAGTCCTCTAGACCAGGGTTTTCCTCCACGCTGTTGCAGGAGGACAGACTTTGATAACTCCAGAGAATGCCCCGTGTCCTGCCTAGGGCCTTTGGATGAGTTGCAGTGGAGAAGGGTCAGACCTTCCTAGACCAGGAGTTGATACGTAGATTTAAGCATCTTTTTTTGTCACAAACTCACTCTATCCCCTTTATCAAGACTCTCAGGGCTGTATTCAGGCACCATGACATGCCCTCATCCGGTCAGGGGAGAGAGCTGGCTGGTTCTGAGGAGCAAATGATGCTTAGCAAGGCACCATGTAGGGGGCTGCTTGGAGCAGCCGGGAGAAAATATGAGACCCAAAGCCCTGTTTATAATCCAGGCCACTTGAATGTGGCTTTTAGATTCATTTTGCTTTAATTCCCTGTCTATAAAATAGCACTTTCTAAATGTCCAGGACAGATAAACACAGTGGAGCTTAGTGTTAGAGGACATAATGATTATCTATATTTATATCCGTGCTGTACAGATAGATAGAAGAAATACGCGGTTCAGCATGTGATGCTTGTAGACATGAGACAAACCCACCCTTGAGGGGTCAGCAGGAGGGAAGGTGTTAGAAGCTCGAGGGAATCTTATCTAAGCAGAAGCAATAGGATCAAGCTCTGAGACAGAACGGCTTTTAAGTGAGCACAGACAATCCTGCAATTAATGGAGAGGTATCTACTCCGTATTACAGTACAGCCGACCTGCATCCTTGGCTTATTAATTTCTCCCACTAGTACAAGTAGGTTGACGTCTTCTAAATTAAAAACAGTTCCGCCTTAGGAAGAATTGCCAAAGAATTTGTACATTAGAAGTCTCAGGAGATCCAATTCTTGCATGCCGCCTTCGCTGGGGAAGAGTACAAGCTTATCCTTCAAGAAGTGTCATCTGCCTGTTATGACAGCTACACATTTGTATTCATTTATGAATTCACCATTTACAACTGTGGCTATTTAACACAACAACTCCCTGGAAAATCTTTGGACGCTGTGTTTGCATAATAAGAAAAAACTTTCAAGAACGACTCTTTTCCTTCCTTCTTTTCTACTATTATTGTTTTGTACCCAAATTATTTTACACAAGGATAATTTAGGACAGCATTTGGCAGGGTTGTTCTGTCCCTTGTGCATGTAGGAAGCTTGTGAATCTCTTGCAATCTTGCTATAGGGGACAACATTTCTAACAGGGTGTATTCAGGAGAGTTGATTTTGTTACTCTAGAGTGAAAGTATAGTCCGTCACCTGGGCAGATACAACTGCAAACAGGAGCATGGCTCAGGTCCTGCAGCTCTGTTTCTGATTCAACTAGGGATGTCCTGAGTGACCCTAAATAAATCACTTCATCTAGCTGGTTCTTCCTCTTTGTGTAACATCAAAATACAGCTAAGATTTCTTCTTCTCCTAGGCATGCCGTATCCGTAAGCTGTCTATAACGATGAGGTGTTTAGGCAGCTCCGTGTCCACTCTCCCGTGCATTTGGTCTATGGTATGCATTGCTGCCTGAAGCTGAGCTGCAACATGTATTAGTCCACCTCCCCATATGTTAGCTCTACCTCTTCTGGGTGCATTCCCTTTGACAGCTGAGGTGGTGGTGGCCATCCGTGATGTTAACATATTGACTTCTTTAGCCCAGAGATTGAGAACAATAGAAAAGGCTGTCTAGCTCTCCCAAGGCAATAAGGAGACAACTAAGTATAAAACTTACCTGTGATGGAGAAGCAGAAATCCAAATCTTACTAATTTTGCACTATTTCTTTTGATTTCAACAATTGTATATAAATATCAGTACTCTCAGATCAAAATTTGATTCAGAGAGGTTATTTTAATGAGTCTGAATTTTTTTTCCTTCTTGGCTTCTCTGTTCATTAGTGGTGGTGAGGGTTTGATGGAGGGAAAGAGGTTGTCCATTCAGAGAGGAGTAGGGATTATTTTAGTAGAATATTGGCCTCTGAGAAGTACAGGGAAGCAACTGAAAGAGCTGTTGGTGGACTTGTGCCTCAGAGAAGGTGAAGCAACATGCTGCTTAGCGCATATGTAACAATGGGAGATTTATGAGGAGGAGAGCAGGTTATAAGAATAGACCACATTAATCTTCTGCTTCAAACTCTTCTCATTAATCTCCCAGTAACAAACTGCAATGGTCAAAAAAATAGAATAATCCTTTAGGCCAGTTTTGCCATGATTTTACAAAGTCCTTAAAGAGCTTCTCTGCTTCTCTTTCTCCCAACATTCCATGCTATCCTATATGGGATGTAGAAAATTCCTAGCCAAGCTGTAGGTTTGCAATAACATGCCTCATCACCATAACCTCATTTTACTTCTGGCTGGAAGTCAGTGTCCATTCCTCACAGCCCCCACCTTCTCTTCTTCTCTCCCTTCTCCATAGCTAATGAGTTATAACAGAGTTGTAGCTTATTGTTATCTGCTGATTAGCCTGAACCTGAATGCAGTGAATAGGTGAATTTGCGTTTGTAACGTTGAAATAAAGCCAGATACCTGAATAAGCATAAACATCAAAAATAAAAACAAGTAAACAAACAAAAAAACCCCCCAACATTGACAATATGAGCTGTTCCTTTAACTATTCATACGAAAGGAAATTCAGCAAAAAGCTTTAATGCATCCTGAACTTTGCCTGTTACATATCAGGGTTGCAGAAGTGCTGCATGCTGCTGAAACCATCCAGATAACTTGGCAGTATCTCAGTAAAATGGATTGGGCTAATCACTAGGCACTGAATTGTATTCTATGTCTGAATTTCTTGGCTTTGGTGCACTGCAAATGTTCGGTAAGTCTGTTTTTTATGATTTTCTGTTATCTTTAAAAATATCTTTCAAAGAGTGGAGGCTCTGACCAGATAGGGATCATGGACTCCACAGAGTCATTTTTCTTCACAGAGTAGTAGAAGTAACACTGTCACAACAGCAAAATTCTATTCTATCCAGGGAGTAAATATATTGATCGCTTACTTAGCAGAACTAGCGAACAACGTACATTACACCTATTCTCTGCAGCTTGCACTGACTTCCAATTTGCTTTTGGATGTTGGACTTGATGTATAAAGCCATGGGGTTTTTTGCCTGTGGCTATTTTCTTCTCCTTTGCTCCTTCCTGTGTCCTGCCGCTAGAGATCAGTTAGGATCCATCTGCTAACAGTCCCTGTTAACTGAGAGGGACCCAAGCTTCTGCTGTACAAAGTACATCTCCTCCTGCCCCAGTAATTTTAACTCATTTAGTGCCTTTGTACAGAGACTGTTTACTCAGATGATTACCTAGAGAATTAATGTAGGCTGAGTTGAGATCATCTATAGGAGTTCACTGGTTTTGCAATCATTGTTCTCATCAGTCCTCTGGCTATAACTGGAGGTTTGTACTGTGGGAGATTTTTGGTTTCCTTCCCAATAAATATGACAGGGCTTTAGATCTTCAGATGAACTCAAACTCAGTTTAGCAGTGACCACATGCTATATAGACACGTGGTTCCTCACGCTGTGGTGAAAAGACTGCAGTTCTCAACCTAAACCCAGCATCTATGAAGGCTTCTCTGCCTCGTAGTCTAAGCAAGTTGCTCCCAGATCTGAATACAAGAGAAAACCCTAATTTAAACAGTCTTTGCACCAAGGTATTGCCCAGTCACTTTGGGGAGCCATGCAGCTCTTCTGCTAATATTACTTGTGCTCTCTGGGGAAATGTAGAGCTTCTAATGTTCCATGCCATTAGCTGTGCATCTCCGCACTACGCACATTTTTAAAGGCGCTTGAGTGGATCTGCAAATAAATGTTTGAATAAGCAACACATACTTGATGTTTCATTAGTTTTGCTCTGTCTTTGAGAGTTTTGTTCACTCTAACCATGGTTTCCCTCATGAGCCTATATGCCTATGGTATGGGATTGCTAATAAGGGTCGCCCTCGGATTTAACATATGCGGATAGAGAAATCCCAGTAGACTACAAGGTGTGGTGGAGGATTTCTGGTGACACTGACTGCACTGGCTAACAGACACTGGGCAGCACCTGCATAGCACCCACCCAGATCTACCCATTTTTCTATGTCTGAGCAGTTCATGTCCATATTACACTGAAGCATGCATAGACTTCAGCCTGTTAGCTTCAAAGAAGCTTTTGAAATCAACATTTCCGATGCTTTATTTACCTAATGTATAGCTTGGTCCTAGATGCATCCAGCTGGTGTGTCCATGCCTTCTCCATAAGTTACAAAGCCACTGAGCATGTGCTTGCACAGGCTGTACCCACTTAGACCAGCTGTTGTGTGAACCTACCTTCAGCCCACGAGACTGCTGAAAACGATTCTCAAGAGTGTGAGAATGCAGTAGGAGATACTGTATTGCCAAAAAAGTCTTTTTTATTATTATTAATTTCAACAGAAATTTTACTGCAAATACCTCTTTTGGGTAGAAAGCCGTCATCCAAAATAAAAATGTGACTGGTTGCTGTGGTACTCTTCTAAGTTGTGGGAAAAAGGGAGTTTCAGCATAGAAGATGTGTTCATGTCTCTCTACACATGAAAAGGTTGGACTGGTCATGGTTTCATCCTAATATTTAATATTTAATATGCTGAATTTTCTGAATCGAGCAAACTGTTTCCTGTCCAGCCTCGCCACTGATTGTGAGTGCTTGTGTCAACCCAAAAAAACCACCCAAAAGCCTTCACTCCTGAGCCCAGTATCTCAAGGAAAAGTTTCTATTTTTGTCTTGCAGAGATAACCTTTATCTTGGTCTTGGAAAACAAGGCTTATATGATAACAGTGCTTGTCCTCCAGGCCACCATAACTAATAACTTCTGAGCCCATGAGCAGACTTCATCCCTGTTTGACAGCCACTCTATATTTTACACCAGAAATTGGTTCTGCACTCACGAAAGCCAGGACTGGTCGCAGTGTCTCTCGTTTGCCAAGATTTCACGGGGAAGACCAGCCCATGCATTCATGGGGACACACCTAGGGCACAACATGGATGCAAATCTGCACTGTGTTTGGCTTCGTTAATTCTGTGGCTCACACAGCAGTTTGTGGAGTGGGCGGGGGATGTGGATTGGCAAGAAGGGATTAAATATTTTGTATTTGGAGAACCTCTCAAAATGGCATGTAAATAAAATCCTCCACTCTGCAGAGTTTCCTGGGAAATGACTGTCCCAATCTTTATCGCGGCTTATCTCTCGTGCAGTGTCCTTTTAGCGCGTGCACACCACTGCCCAATCAGACCACCGAGCTGCTGCGTTATCGCGGCCATAAGCCCTCTCCTCCTCGCTCTGCGAGAGCAGATAAATGGGAAGCAGGTGTGTTGTATCCGGCACTGACTGAGTGCTCCCCAAATCTGCTTCTTCCGCTCTCCCTTTTATCTTGTCTTTAACACCAAGCAGCCACTGCTGATAACAAGCAGATTAAAAACACTATCAGATTAACATTTTTATGTAATAAATGGTCAAGAACCTCACATTAAAAGAGTATCTTTCCTGGCATTAAGCATCCTTCACTCACCCAGGATGCCTTTATCAGCTTGAACCTGCTCTGCTCGTTGCATAATAAATCTCTGAACCCTGATTTCATCGTAAGGAAATTTTTCATGAGGACAGCAGGGAGCTAAATGGATGACTGTGTTTGAAAGGAAAATCAAGCAAAAAGATTAAAGTGCTGGTCTTCTTTAGTTTAAAACTAACTCTGTGCTAAATCTTTTAGCTGGGGGATTGCTTAGTTGGGATGTTCCGTAGCGTGGCATAGTTTTTTGCTTTCTCCAGGGCAGTTCAAATTTAGCTCGGGTCAGATTTACTCCAGATAGGCTATTTTTTAACAAAAAGTCTCTCTCTTTTTTTTTTTTTTCTTTATTTCCTTCATTTCCTTCAAAAACAAAGCTTTGGTCCACTCATCCTTTCCAAAATGCTAATATTACTATTAGCAAATTTGTTTTGTGTGCTCGTGGTACTCATTTTATCTTTGGCAGTTTCTGGCATCTGGAGTAATAAAGTACTTCTCAGGCCAAACACTGGACTTCTAAAAAAGTGGAAAATCTGAAAAAAACATACTTTGATAAACATGGCTATGGTAAATATTCTGTGGAAAATCCCGTGGAAAATGAGCACAGTTCATTCTGAACCCCGTCAAATGGAAACACACCTGTCGTTCAGCTTGGGCAGCAGTAGTCTTACAAGTAAAATGTGCTAAGAACATTAATCCTTTTTTTTTTCAGGGTAAACCTTGAAAAACCATCGTGGCAATTGGCACTAACTTGCATTATTCTGGTTGTAAGAGGAGCAAGACTGGGGGTGAAAAGAAGCATGAGGAAAAGACTCCATTTATGTCTAAAAGCAGCCCCAAAGAATGAGGGCAAGGAGTGGTGTTCAAAGACTGACGTTTGCACGGCAACTGCTGCACCTCTCATAGACAAATAAAGCTTCTGAAGCTTTGGCATCTTTAGATGAGAGCTAAAGCCATTCGATGAGAATTAAAAAGGGAAAAAAAATATCTTTCTGGTAGTCTGAATAAATGCAAAATTTTCTTGCATGAAGACACTGCTTTTTTGCATCGTATATCCGTGTTAAAACATGCTGATTTAATGAGGCTTCCAAAAAGAGCTGTCCCAGAAACAGTTTTATATTCATTCAGCGCTCTGTTGCTCTTCAAGATCTTTCTTGAAGATAATCTTCAGTCTACTTTAGCTACTCTTTAAAATAGGCTGGCTGGCGCAGGCCCAAGTTGCTTGACTAGTGTTGCCTGATAGATTTGATTTTCAATCCTGAAATTATTTTTTAAAAACATACAGTGCTGAAGGAATCTGAGTTGTGATTTCTTGTCAGGATATGGGACAGCCTCTCTCCTTTATTACAGAGCTGTGCAATACTCAGATTCAATCATTAATAACTTTCCTATATAGTGTTCTTAAAACTATGTGTAAACTCCAATATGTTGCCATTTAATAAAAGCTTTTTTCAAACTCACATGTTCACAGCTGCTTTTGGGACAAGACTAAATCTTCACCTGTGAAGATGTCTCTTCTGGGTTGAAAACTGCTCCAGTAATACCTGGAGGAAGCACTATTTTCAATCGCATCCCAGGTGTAATCTGGGTCAGTGCCCTAACCTTTACAGTAAAAAATAATTAGAAATTTTTTTTGTTGTTTTAAAGAGGCCGCCCTTCAGGTACATATGCAAATTAGCAAATCATCCAAATTCCCATCAATATAAAATGTATAGGGAACCAAACAAAAAGTAGTTTTGGTGTTTTTAAGAAAACATACACTGCTTTGAGTTATTGACAAGTAAATCCTACAGCAATGCTCCTAGGGTTGGATTTTGCAGCCCATATTCACACTGGTTAAAACACGTCTGAAGACAACGTGCATCTCTCCTATCAAATGAAAAGTTGCCCTTGATTTCAGGGGAATAATGTCATTTGGGGGGAGCAAGAAATTATCACATAATAATTGATAACACCTGCTACAAGCTCATTTTTAGTAAAACGATGTCAAACCCACCCGACAGTATTTTAACCCCTGGCATCTCCCAATAACATGGTAAGGAGCCAAGCTTTCCTGTGCAGAGCACCTTTCATCTAACCCCATCCTAAAGAATTGTGCAAATGTAACTGATTGCATGAACAATGATTCGCTGCAGTCAACAGCAAAGTTCAGCAACAGCTGAGGGTGAACAAAGCAGCCACATACAGAAAATCCAAACAAAAGGTCACGAGGCAATAATGATTCTACAGAGGAGGCTCTTTTATTTTTAGTGTGAAAGGATATTGGGAAGGAATAGAAAGATTAGGCATGGAGACTCCAGCAAGTAGGAGTGAAGAGGCTACATGATCAGGCAGAAAGCGATGATTGGGCAGGAAGACCAAACAATAGAAGTGCTCTCAGCACCAGATGCCAATTTCCAATAAATTCAAGCATCACATAGGGTTTTAGCCACATGACTCCTATTGACTTTAATAGGAGTCATGCAGCTAAAAAACCCTCATTGCTTAGAAAGTTGCTTATTAAAAAGTGACTACAAAAAATTAATTCAAGACAGAAGGGCTATTCTGAAAGATCTGGCTTGGAAATTCTATGAGTTATGCCAGCAGAGAATTTGGCCTGATAGTTGCAGCATTACCCCAGATACCTTTTCCACTTGATAGTTATTGTACATGTGCCTTCTCTAGCCTTAGTCACTGGATAAAGAGGAATGTGAGCTCAGTTGACACTTTGGTTGACTGCCAAATAAGAACTTAATAGAGTTAATAGACACTAATCCTGATTTAGAATTTTTCAGGCTTTGCTCCATAAATTACTGTGGCCACTGTATGTTCAAATACTGGCTTTAAAGAGGAGAAATATATATGGAAGTGTGGTACAGACAGCTGAGTGCAACCAGGCTTATGATGTTCCTTGTAAATTGCATTTCTGAAATCTGTTTAAGTCGTTATGCAGTAAGATGTTCTGCATTTTTTGAGCTGTTGTAACAGCAGCTGTCATTGACCAACAAGTGTTGCCCCATAGAAAAGATACTCTGAAAACAAATCTGCAGATTTTTTAAATCTCTGTTTGCACCCCCACCTTCTTTACCAAGACAGACAAGAGGAAAATGGAGAGTTTGAGCACAGGATCAGTAAAATGTTTTCAACTAGGTTGTCAGGTGACAAGGAGCATAAACAACAATCAGAGGGACAGCAACTCTTTAAAGCTGCAGTAAAGAATATATCGGTTTCCATCAGGCCCTTTTCAGTGTGCCTGGTTTGGAAGAGCCTCACCAGGAAAATGAGCTAAGTTCATTCCCGAACATATGATTGTCATTATCTGAAACAATCATTTCCAAAGTCTGTTGTTGACAAACTGAGAAGAGGAAAACACCCAGGCTCTGCTATCTTCTGTTTTCATGAGCTAGACTCTCTTTTGGAGGAAGAAAAATTCCCAAGTTTAGTTCACGAGCTCATTGTACCAGCAAGCAACTCTCCACAGATAGAGTAGCCCGACACAACCTCAGCTTTTTAACATGCAGATCTCTTACCTGAACTACTGCCTAATCATTTTCTTGAGCAGGATATTATACATCAGGTGCAAAACTATGATTGCAAAAAGCAGCTGCAATGCTGAGTATTCCCATACTAATATGCCCACGTTGTGGCAGCCAGAGCAGTTTTTTACAGTATGAACCTTCTCCAAAATGGTACCCTGTATAAACACAAATCAGGCACCATATAGGAGCACTGAATTCTAACCTCTCCAGTTCAGCAGAGCTATCTATTCCATCCCTTATTCAACTTGCGTGCATTCTGAAACAGAACAGGTTTCTGTATTTAAACTAAAAGTTTTTTTAACTTTTGCTCTGCTTAATTGTATTCCTCTACTTACCTCCCTGGAAATAACTTGTAAAGGTCAAGGCAAATTTTGCACCTCAGAAGCTTCAGCTCTTAAATCAACTTGCAATTACAAGGAATTAGGAAAAGAGTACAGTATTTCAGGAAGGGGCAGGTTTCTCCATCAAGTTTCAGTTTCTTGAATGCTTTCATGAAGGGCTATACTGGATAAGACGTGACTTGAGAGAGAAAATGGTGGGACAATTCCTGTGATTCCTTTCCTTGGTCATACCATAACCCCAATTAAGTCAGCAGAGGGGTGAAAGAATAAAAGGACTTACAAAAAGATAATGTAATACAGTCCCATATTTATAGACGAAGCTGGTATTAAAAATCTGAGACAGGGAGCTTCAAAAGGAAGTCATATGAAGTACATAGAAATGAGCTTTACAGATATTATCATGTCCAAGAAATGGATGATACGTGCATCTACCAGGACATACTGACATTTCTAACAGCGTGAACAGCATAGGATGAAGGAAGTCTGTGAGATAACAGTGAATCCCGAAAAAATGTCTTCATTCACCCATGGCATATCCATATCTCTCTATTTCCACGGTTTTTCGGTTAGCACTTCAGTTTCCTTCTGTTAATGTTAATCTGAGAAACTATCTTCCCCCCTCTCCCCAGGATTTCAGATGACTAACTTTCCACACTCCGAGTAGGAGCACTAGCTTCTCAACACAGAAGTGCTAAGCATGGCAACTACCTCCTTTCAAATACCACTACAAGTCTTGCCAATGCACAAACAGCCTCTCTCATCCGGATTTCTGGCAAGCTTGAGGACAGAAATAATAACGTGTGGCAACTCTGTCCAGATGTCAGCTCTTCTCACCACTTTCTCATGAAGATAAGAAATTGGAGTCCACTACCGAAGAAGTTTTTAAGCTGCTTTTCCTTCATTTCTAACCTTGCAAGTCAAGGCAGGAGCCCCACTACATTAACATGGCTCTTCTTTGTAGTGACACAGCAGAGGTAATCAAGAGAGAGGGAGAAGGCAAGCGGGAGAGGTGCAGTCAGATTTTCTCAGACTTTGCCATCCTGGTTTCTCTCGGGGTGGTTGTGACAGTTCAGCCCCATACACTGCACCTTGTCACAGTGCAAATACAAAACCTCGCTACCTTTTGTTGTTAAATACAGGCTGAGGAAAGTCCCTCAGTTAGGTGAGTGAAC
This sequence comes from Bucorvus abyssinicus, assembly GCA_009769605.1. Taxonomy (NCBI): domain Eukaryota; kingdom Metazoa; phylum Chordata; class Aves; order Bucerotiformes; family Bucorvidae; genus Bucorvus; species Bucorvus abyssinicus. Next base: position 5,791,055 of record CM020025.1, read on the forward strand.
GTGGTGTGCAAGTGCTCATTTTTCAATTCGCAGTTGTGATGAGAAGCCTGAAGTGTTTTGATCCCTCATTTAAGATAGTCTTCCCGAGAGATTTCAAGGTCCTCAGCATAAAGATAACTGTGTGCTTTAAAAAAAAAATACGGAGAAAAGCAAATATCCTAATGTGCCATCCCTCGGCAGTCGAATGCAGCAGAATGCTTTGCTGTCCTCGGACATCTTCCTTTGTGCCAGTAAAAAACCTAACCCTTAAAAAGAAAAAAAAATAAAAAAATAAAAAAAGAAGGAAGAAATCAAACCACATAAACAAAATGCTGATACCCCAGGGATAATAGACGGAGTATGTCTGAAGTCCAGTAATATGTTAATTGCAAATCAAAGAAGAAAGCACAACCCAGTGAAGCAGTGATCCTCTGCAGGTTTCAGCTGACACCTGCAGTTAGTTTCCTTGTTTTTTTCCACCGTAATGAACATATGGAGACTGCTCTATAAAGGGAGCAACATGTCATACTCTCTGTAAGTAGTTTTGCACAGTTGCCGAAATGAAACAGAATAAGCGGCTGTATAAACGCCTTTCATTAATCACCCAAATACTGCTATGACACTGAAGTTAGCAGTTTGATTATTAAAAGCCCATGTTCCTGGATTTCATGTTCATGCAAATGTTATGCTGTTTCAGTAAAACATTAGGAAAATAGTGTGTCAAAAGGGAATTAATCAGTCACCGGTGGATGGCTTATTTTTCCATTTCCCTTTTTTTTTTTCATTATCTGAAGGAGAAATCTTGATAAACTAAAGGTAGAATTTCTATGTATTTCCCTAAAATCAAATGATGGAATAGAAATAAGGGTGCCCAGGCCTTCTATGGGCAACAGTATGGAGAATCTAAGGGGTTCTGTGAGGCTGAGATGCCCCAGAGCTCTAGACCTTGAAGTTCACCTTGGTATTTCCAGGACTCCAGAAAAGCTGCAAGGTATCACTTGGTATAGTAACAGATAAAGGAATGGGGAAATCTCAGGGCTTTCCAGCTCACGGCATGACAAGTTTGAGAGTTCTGTCTTGTCCAGGTCAGATAAAGTCTCTGAACCTTTTTTATCCTTGACTACCTTCCTTCTTCATATCCCCTATCCCACTCAGTTCTTAGGCAGTTTGGGGGGTATTTCTCAGTTGCCAGGCATTTCCTGGGAAGTGCAGAACCTTGTGAAGCCTTGTGTTGCTTTAGATTCCTAAAACAGCCCACTTGCCAGGACCGCGCTGAAGATGCCCCAAGCCCTAACAAACACCTTTGCTTTGAAAGCAGTTGATGCACCAAGGTTTCCCAGAGCCACAGAAGATCTGGGCTTCTACCAGGTAATCTGGCAAGAAGCCAAGCTCATTTCTGGTAGAAATCTGTGTTAATATTATTTCAAGGAAAAAAAAAAAGGAAGAAAAAGAAGATATTTTCTCAGAGCACCATATTTAAGTAGAATTGGCATTTTTCCACAGAACACTGCTTTGCCAGAAAACTCACAGCTGCAACAAACTATTTGAAAAAAATAGATGAGACGGAAATGTCAGAAGACAATTAACAGTCTAGCAGTCAAAAGAGAAATCTCCATTTAGTGGCGTAGCAAAAAAAATAGTCTCAGAAACATACATATTCCTTGTTTATATTAAATTAATAGTTTATATTAAATTTTCTCTATTGAAAATGAAACATCTAATAAAGAGATTACAGAATTTGCCTGAAAAATAATTTCAAAATTTCTTATTACAGTTGTGTCTATTTGTGTTCCTCAAGAGAAGCGCAGACTGGACAAACTCAACGTACTCAGTATTACTGCAGTCATCTCTAAATTTTCTTGGCTTTTCTGCACCTATGGCTTTTGCTCACTTTTAATGTGTTTAAAACAACAAAAATATCACAGTCTGCTTTTAAGAGAGTTGATGGCAATGGTTCAAAACTAGATTACCGCCTCTTGAGGTTTCTCCAGGGAAAATGGAGTCTGCAGTGTGGCAGTAAAAGCTGTGCTGGGGGAAAAAAAAAAGGCAGTTAGCAAGGAATTGCATCTTTTCTTGCTGAACAAATGTCAAAAGGCAAAAATCTCATTCTAGATTAGCTCCTTGAAGCAGATTTAACGCACACGTCACTGTAACAGCTGATGGTGTGCAGCAGTATGGTGTTTGTCTTGGAAGCCAAGGTGGGTTGTGTCCATGAGTCTGACTCAGGTCAGGCCTCAGCAGGTGAATCTGCACCTGCTGCATAGAAACAGCCAGGGAATATTCCCTGTAGTCTACTAGAAAAGCTGAGCATCAAGGCAAAGGATCTGCTCACTTACGCTTGGACAAGTTCTCTGATATTTGCTTGTGGAAAAGATTAATGCGCACAACGTTTCACAATCTCTGTGCTCCCTCTTGTTCCAAAACTCTGGTTTGGGGGGTTTATATATATACATATATATGTATTTGATATCGTATTCAAATGAACCAGCATTAGAGAACGCAGCTTCACGAGACATCCTCTGGATTACTAGATATACTGGGGACTTCCTCACTTACACAATGCAGTGGCATACCAGTCCTTCTGGGGCATCCTGGAGGCACAACTCATGAATGGTAGTATTTAGGCATCACTGCTCCAATTTACTGAGTTTAAGACAAAGACTTTGAAGGCCAGGTACAGCAACTATGTGTCACTAGTCTTCCTCAGTGTCAATGTGATCCACAGAAGATAAAAGAGTTTTTCCTCAAACCTAGTTACTGCTTTTGCTTTTGAGTTCAGGCTGCAGTTGTATTAGCTCTGCTGGCTTAAGCATTTTTGGGCAGCTAAGTTAGCACATGTGATGGCCTTTTCTTACCTCTGTTTTGCAAACCCAATAGCAGACAAACAACTTTGACTTTCAGAAATGGTTTTCATGCTAAATCCAAGTCAAATAATGTGTAGATCATAGTGATCAGCACATCAACCAATTAAGCCTTAGGTCATTCAATAACAGACATCGTGGACTTTTTTTGAGGCTGTTCACCTAAATGTACAGAAGATCACACACAGAATCTTAGGAAAAGCCAGACACTTCACATTCAAAGCTGAGACTGACAAGACAAGACTATCCTTCCTTAATTTAGGGACTGAAAGGTATTTTGGCCATAGCCTATATAGTTCAATCTGAAAGTTCAGACTTCTAAGACAAGGTAAGTGATATACTTTCCTGTGACCTGTACCCATAGTCCATATTTCCATTAACAAGACAAAAATGTATACATTCGAGATAATATATACCTAAATTCAATGCTTCAAAGCATACCTCCTACTCACCTATATGTTTTGTCTTTAATTCATAGGGAAAAAATAAATACTATGAGACAGTTGCAAGTCATTTTATAAATTCAAACCAAGTCCGTACTGATTTATGCCACCTAGACTGCTTGCAATAAAATAGGAAAAAGTGGCTATGACATTCAGCAGACACTGCTCGCTTTTCAATCTTTCCTTGTTAATACAATTAACTTCTACACAATTCCTGGTAACACTCCCATTAACCCTATCCAAACAAGAAGATTAATATGAGATTATCCTGCCCATCCTCTGTCTCTAGCAAAACCCTGAAATATACTGGCACCCATTTAAAATCAACCCTAAAGCCATCCATTCCTAATGATTCAAAACTGACAGATTTATTCATATACTTCACCATATACACTTAGCCCCGGAGGGCCTCGGAACATTCTCTTCGTACTTCCTCAGGGAATTTATGCAAATGCTAAGTTCTCTACTTAAGAGAGTTTCAGGAGTGGAATAACAAGGATGGTGTAGCTCAGGGTTGAGGAACCATGATGCAGGGGAAGACTGCGTTACACCTGCCAGTATTAAAACTGAGTCTGGCCAGTATAATGAGCTTTTATGACAGTCAATTTGAGTTAGAGAGCTTTTGGGATTAGGTTATGTCAGTCCTCTTCAGACTCACTGCTGAAGGCAGGACAGCATGCCCTCGTGTTGACACCTGAGCTGGACACTCTGAAAAATAGTTTATTCACTATAGCATTCCACCCTGATTTTTTTTCTAAAAGACTAAATATGTCATGTTGATGTTTTGCAGGAGTTCTAGTCCAAACTTACTCAATTAAAATGAGAGGTTTGTGAAGGATTAAAGGAAATCAAGTTGTGTCTACTCATGTGAGTAGAAAATTTGTCCCCCAGTTCCATATAGAATTCCCTTATTCTTTTTTCTTCTTAAGAACACCTTGCTTGCTTGCGAATTGGATGTTCCTTTAAAGGCAGTGTTGTGAAAAGCTATTCCCCAGAAAAATTGTGGTTCAAAATTGTAACATAAGAATGTGCGGAGCATCCAGAATGATGGAGAGCCAAGAAGAAGGATGAAAAACTTCTTATGCACTTGGTGATTTAATTTTGGAAAGAACTTTTCTAAAAAAGATGGAATAAGGTCAACAAATTGGCAGCGTCAGCTGTGATGTAGATAAAAATGTGGGAAAATCTTACAGTTAGAAATAGATCTCCAAAACGCAATAGTCAGGAAGTAGTGAGGAAGAAAGACCGTGCATAGGAAATGGAGGTACAGAAGTCATGGCAGAAAGGATAACGTAGAAGACTTCTGAAAGATTTAGAGGAAGGTCTTGTGAAATATTTGAAGCCAACCCTCACATATTTTTTTGCAGTTGGAACAAATACATCAGTTATCACAGATAAAGCTGAATTCGAGACAGCCAGAAAGCTTTCTGGTTTCTGTCAAGGAGGACATAAGGTGTGCAAGTATTTCAAGACGTATCACGTAGAGCTTTAAGGAAAAGGCAGGAATTAAATCCTCTGCTAAAGCAGAAAATGTTAAATACAGATGGGCTTTACCTTTTACATTCATGAATGACAGAACTTCATAAAGCCAAGGAAAGGTTGTATTTAAATCCCCGAATGTCTGAACTTACAAGGAAACACCGGCAGCCACAGTAGGGTTCATCTCACACAAATTCATAGAACTACATTGTAGAGATCTCCATTCCAGCTAGTCACACTAGGTTCCTCTTTTAACTGAACCAAGAGTCTAGACTGCTTGTTCACGTTAGATGCCTGTGTTGTAGTTACCCACATTTGTTTGAACGAATCTCATGTAAAAAGGCAGCATTTTACCCCAGACAGCCATACTATTCAAGCCAAACAGAGTTTTTCCTTTCATGGTTCTTGAACCTAGTGGTTAGTGGCCTCTGTTTCTACTGTGTCTTCAGGGCTTTTACGTAGGCTCAGTAGTTTCATTCTCTTCTTCTGTCACGAGGAAGGAATGAAATACTTGTTATAAAAATGTTGAGCTTTGAAATGCTTCCATGGAGCTTTGCTGAAGAACAATCCATTTGAATCCATGTGAGAGCTAGACTGAATTCCTACACTTTTAGAAAAGCCAAGGGGGTGCAACATTAGAAATTCCTTGAGGATTCAAGGAAATGGAGCTTCTTCAGACGGATTATGGTGAGCAGAGCAAGGTCTGACCACAGCATCAGGGCAAGTGCTTTGGTTGCATGATGACACTTCACTGCTCACCACTGGGTCACCCTACATCAGCAGAGTCTTCTGATTGAAAGGAGTACAGGTTGAACATGGGGGAAAACATGCCACTGTTCTTCATGCAGATGATGTGTAGCTTTGTGAACAAGACCCACTTTACCCCTTGAAAAAAAGTGGCACGGAAAAGGTAGATCCGGCTTAGCTGCCTGGTATAAAATTAGTTACGATAAACCAGCGGTGAGGGATCTGCTTTCCCAAGACTGTAGAATTCTTCCTAAACGTAACTGATTTAAACATATTTGTATTAACCTTGCAGAAAACCAAGATGAACTTTTAAAAGTTAATCACATATCACTTTGGACTAAAATAACATAGGTCTTATAGAATGGGAAGAAATGGGAATCTCTTGGAAAAGCAAAATAGCTGTCACTAAAATGAATCGCTTCCCCGGATCTGCATATGTAAATATGAGATAGTGTTTTATGAATTTGGCTAATTGTTTTAATGAAATTAAGTGCTGTAGAGTTTTCTAAAAAGGGATGTCTCAAAACTGCCAACACACCGATATGCTGTCAGCTTCTTCAAGAGTGTTAACTGGCAAGAGTGAAGCCTTACTCAATGGTATTGATTCATGTAGAACTAGAATGGCGGAAGAAATGGATTTCTCAGGTAGATCACTTTCCTCAAGATGCCTTGAAATCCCCAGCTGAATATGAAAAGATTGATCCTCTTGTATTTCCCATCAACTAACTTAGAAAAATAAGAAATTTCTGACTTCTGCCTATGATACGTGTAGCTCAGTTTCTGTTGCTACAGGTACAAGGTGCCAATTAGCACAGCTCTTTTCAGAGGAGAATCTGAAAATTTGACTACAAATTCGAGGTTACCATGATGTCATAAAAATCCCTCTTCCCAGATATTCACAAAGTAAAAATTTTATAATAAATATTAATCAGAAAATTTCTTATTCGTCTTTTTATCCCTTCCAAGTAACTGACACAGAGAACTCAAGAGAAGGTAAATTTCTAAAATATATACAATTTAAAAGAAAAAGACAAGAAAACAGATGAATATTTGAGAAAGGCTGAAGAAGAAGATCCAGAGCATATATTTTATAAGGATTTTTTTTTATAAAATGCTCCACAAATGGCTACTGAATTCGACTGTCATACTCAGTAGTGATGCATTATGCTAGAGATGTTCTAAAAAATGGACTCCCCAAAAACCTTTTAGATTCACCCAATCCTTGAATAGTTTGCCTATTGAAAAGTCTTTATAGGGTGGTTCACTTTGTATGGACTCAGTGAGGTTCATTTTTATTGCTCTGAATCAAAATTCAATCAAATGGACCATGTCTTCTGATTAAGAAGGGAGATCAATGGTAGTGGGGTAACGTAGCCCATCAGGGCCCACATCCAAAATGAAGTTTGCCACACTTGCTCCTTAGATCCAGTTCCCCTAGAACCAAAATTGTATGAAAAAATTCAAAATATTAATTGTAAAACTATTAATTCAAAATATGGATATTCAAAATGCTTTTATTAAATGGGCTTTTTAGACAGATTAATTAGGTTAATTTTGTTTCTAGACCCCTCTAATTGAATAGAAAATTTTGAAATTAAAAAAAAGAAACAAACAAAACCAGAGACTTGTCCCCCGGTACATTCCTGTTTGTCCTCCAATGCTGTCTTATTTGAAATACACAATCACCTTTCCTTGAATCATAAAAAGCATGTGTTATTCAATAGAAGATGTCTGTGATTTTAAGCTCTAATTCAAGTTTAATTGGAGCTAATGTTTAACTTTGAGTTCAACAAGTTTTATTGCATGAAGGCTAACCATGTGCAAAATAGGTTTTTTTTACCGTAGCCTTGACTCTATAAAGATTTACTTTATTGCTTCACCTTAACTGCAAGAATTATCCTGCTGAATCAATGAAATTTATGCTTAAATTTACATGAATATATGTGAATTTTGAGAATCCACTAATCCAAAACTTGGGAAAAGAAGGATTATAGCAATAATACCCGGCATTTACCACCGTGTCTTTATGACAAGTTGAAATGGAGATGACATTTTGGTAGGTTTTTTTTTTTTTAATGCTGCTGGTTTTTTCTTTAACAGTTAGTTCCTGTCCTTAGAACTCATCTCAGCTTTTTTCCTGTTGCGCTCACTCAGGGCAGCTATCATATCTTAGCCAGGAAACATAATTGAATGAAGAATTGATTTTTATTGCCTGTAATAAAAAGCAGTTCTTATTACTTTTACAAATTACTCATAATTACAATTGTCTAGAGAATGCCTTATCACCCTGAGTGGAGCCGAAATAAGCCGGATGCACAATAGTACTTCTATGTCTGTGATTTAAAACTTGTGTTCTCATTAATGGCAACGTAAATTAGTACTACAGCAAATTTCGTTTGTATCATTTTACTGGACAGATTCTAATACTGCTGGGGAAGAATCCTAAGCAGACATGCAATTTATTTCTGAGTGGCATCATTCCTGCAGGAACATGTGCACTGAGTCTGGGAGATTTCTTTAATTATTAAGGAAGTAGAGTTGTGCAAGTTACACTTCATGAAATATTTTGAAGATGTCTTAGAGGACAAGTGCTGGAAACTCTGGAGCCTTATAAGCAGGTATGGGATTTGTTACGTTGCAGACATGCAAAGCCAGTTTCAGCATTGATTGCTCTGATTAGGTTCAGCCGTTGTATGTGGAATGGCCTTTCCTAAAGCATTGTCTTTAAATTTCACTGAAAAGAAGCAGTAAGTTTGCACCTGCCACACCTGAAATCTTGTTTTCTTGTTTATCATGAAGTAAGGCTGATAGAGAATATATCTGGCTTTTTTCTCCCCCCACCACCACCAATCCACCCACCTCCCCCTTTTTTTTTTTTTTTGAAGTAGAACAGGTAACTCTGGGTCACTTTCAAATACTTGATCTGATTCAAGACAGAGAAATAAAAGCTAGAATTAATCACATCTCTCACCTCTCTTAAGAAAAATTAATTGTAAAAAATCCCCTGGGCACTCAGTCTTCATTAACTTTTATCACAGAGCTTTGTGCCTTGTTTAAAGGTGTCATTCTGATAAATCAAGGTATTGATCTCACCTGATTATAAGGAAAGTGTCTTCCACCTATGAGAACCTGTTTGGGGATGGGAGGTTGATGTTTCTTTCTATGACTTGTTGTATGACTGAGAAACATCTGGACTTCCCTTGTTAAATAGTGTGAGCATAAATGAGGGTTAATTTTCTGAGAAGTGTTTTAATGCTAAATTATATTTGCTAATTTTGTTCATGTTATACTGTATATTTTATGCGGTTTAATTCACTCATTTAAAACTTACTACCTTTAAGGCAAATATTTATGTTAGACAGTACTGTGCAAACTTGGATTCATGATTATTTTTTACCAATCAACAAGTCCTATTAATTCACTAAAACTTGCCTAAGGATATAATCAGCAATTTAAAGCACAGTTCATACATCACGCTCGCATACCAGATACCTAGACTTGTCCTAACCACACCGTGCAACACAAACAGGCAGTTTACATAGGCAAGTGCTGAGCTTCTGCAGTTATTCAACACTACAATTAAAATATCGAACTCTTTATTAATGTATATGGTATTTCTAATGGTCTGTGCCTCAGGCATCTTATTAATAAGAACGTTTTGTTTCCTGTGTTTGCCAGTAAAAGCCAAAAAAATGTTTTAAAAAAGAAAACAAAACAAAACCACAAACCAAAGCTTCCTAAGGCTTCTTACAGGACACCTTATTTGAAATTTCAGTGAAGAAATGCATACTTAGACCTACTTAATAAAACCTTGAAATGTCATTCTACACTCAGCAGGAGACATAAAGCAGACTATAACCTTGGAGAGGAGAGCTCTTCTAGTCTGCTTAGTCCTGGAAACCTCAGAGGAGGGAAACTGCTCCCTTGCTGCATTTAGCGGACTGCTGTGGCCTCTGCAGCTTCTTCTAAAGGGTTTCCAACCGCAGCCTCCTGCTCTGTATCCTTGATGCATGGAATATCTGAGAAGACAACCCATTCTTTTTCCCCATGGACACACATTATCAGGCTCTCAAGTAACATAAATCATGTATATGTCATCATATACATTTAGGTTTCAGTTTGCACTCAAGTCCAGACACCCCAGTGGTTTGTTTTCCAGCTTGAGCCCACCGTGGCCAAGGTAGAGAAGTTGGGAGAAGTTCTTCATGGTGGGGTCATTATGCTCAAGTTCTGTCTTGACATGTTCTGTAGATGGAACAGCATCATCATGACTTCTCTTGCCTTGCCAGTGCCCCCATCCAAAGATTATCTACTTTCTTCAGGCCTCGACAAAAGAACTGTATTTGCGAAGGAACTCTCTACCCACTGTTATTGCTACAGCACGTCACAGGGAAGGACCAAGGCTGGCCCATAGATGGAACCATGATGTAGGTTTCTGCCTGAGAAGACCTACGGAAAAACCCTGGAAAACTCAACACTACTTTCACAAGCCAGGCTGAGGCTTATATCAACAGAGCAGCGCTTCCTTCAAAAAAAAAGGTGAAGAAACATTTTCTCTTAAAGACTGAGTCAATTAAGGTTGTGAGATGCACTTTTCCTTTTTAAAATTATTTTCTCAAGATACTTGGATGGTAGGTCACCAGGAAATGCTTAAGTGTTGATAGATTCTTGTCAGCAGGGCAGATCTGAATGTCCAACAGAAGTCCCAGGGCCACCTTGGCAAGGGGTCCGCAACACACGTCAGGCTCAGCCCACTCCCAAACTCAGACCTGGTGGCATCATCCAAGACATGATCTTCCCAGATGTCTCCAGACACAGCCAGACCCCTTCCACAGCCCAAGAGCTGGCCTCTGGTGAGTACATTTCTGGTGGAGGGGACATGGAGAGGGACATATGAGTGGGGGGCACATGGATCCTTCCAAGGGACCAGATGATGTATGTGGCACTCTGGGCATGACAACTGCAACAGCAGCATGTTAGAGCTCCCTTTTGTCTTAAAACTTCCCACAATCACTTCAGGAGTTTATGCCCTCCCCAGCCTGCTCTGGACTATGTAAAACTAGAACTTCCTTTAACTAGACAGCAGAGGTGTGTAAACATAGTCAGATGGAAGTTCTCCGAGTAAGCAGTGGTGTCATCACCAGAAATGTTATTGCCCAGCTTTGCTAGCCTCACACACTCAGTGCTTGCATCTGGAAAATATCTGATCATTTGTGACTTGAGTAGAAGACCCCGGCCTGAAGTGTCCTTCTGTCTCTCCCTCTCCCAACACCAGATGTATGTCTGAACTGGGCCAGCAGAGCTCCTAAAAGGAGGAAACATAAGTTCCAGAAAACCATGGAGTCAATAAACTCTAGTTAGATCATTACACAGTGATACTTTGCAGTGCCAGCTCTTTCTCATCCCATTTTCTTACCAATTTATTTAGACTCCACTCCTGTACCTCACCCAGGACATCAAATCCCATCCTCTGTGGGCATTCTCAGGTGTGATAGTGAATGACAGTAAGAAGCTCATCCCATTTCGGACCAAAATACTGCATTTTCCCTGCCTCTGTACATATCATCTCCATGGCAGGATCCAGATGAGTTCTGAAGTCTGGGGCTACTTCTGCAAAACCCCCTCACTGGGCAGTGGTTTTACTAAGCAACTAAACAATGAAATGGTAACAGCATGGCACTGCTGGGGGGACAGGGGTGCACAGTTTCACCCATCTCTTTCATAGATTCTTCCTGAAATAGTATAATCACACCACAAAACCAAATTAGCTCCATCCCTCTCTGCTCCATCCCCAACAGCATAACCTATAGATGACCAAAATGCAAAATGTTCTTGGCCCTTTCTACTAGACTCTCAAACATTTACTTGTAGTTTTCTGCAGTTCTGTTCTTTGTATGGTCTCCAAGCTCATACAATCAGGTTTGGGCTCCAGATGCAAAGATACAAAATGTGACCTGTGGCTAGATGTCTCAGTAGTCCATGTCCGGATACTGATACGGTGTATTATCTTCTGTCTTCCTGATCGTGCAAAGGAATTACATGGTTGGTTTTTTTTTTCTTTTTCTCACAGGTATGTATAAAGGAGAGACATTGTTCCATGACACTTTCATCATCCATATTCCAAACAAATTTGTCCTGTTCAAGTGGACCAAGGGCAGATGATATGGGACAGAAACTTCAAGACAACTAGAGGACTGAAGTGAGAGCCTGTATCCAGAAGGACTCTGAGGATCAACCTAAACTTAGCTGACAACAGTCTGGATCTACCAGAAGTTCTTGGCCTACAAATGTAGTACAAAAAAAAAAAAAAAAAAAAAGCCAGAAAAACAACTTTTAAGTGATGCCAGAGCTGCTACCAGCACCCATTGTGGTAGGGGACAAAGCCCCATCACCCTGCAGGAATTTTGTCCACTGAAACCCTTTTCAATATTTGGGGCTATAGCTTCAATCAATAGAGAAGACGGGGTAGTCTGGCTCCTCTTCGAATGACTGTGATGGGCAGACTCTACATATATGTTCTCTGAAACAGGCCACACAACTGTTGTTATTTTCAATAATGTGCTCAATGATGTACTACCTCTGCAAACATAATCAATCCTTGTTCTTAATGTTCTCAAGTTAGGCCAATTAACTAACATTTGCTGTTTATGAAAAAATAAATGTGTTTCAGCTGTTGCTGTTGTCTGCTGTGCCTTAATTCTATGATTTTCTGGGTCCTACTGAATTCTTGCTCCATTTGGACCTCTTTGCTATCTAGAAAACAAATTCAAACCTGACCTTCTGTGAATAAGAGGTATTATAGTTGTTAACAATCTATTCAAGAAGTATACTTATATAACTTTACATACATTTACATCCTATGTATTTTTTTCTGGTTTTATATTTTGAGGAAAGCACTTAATCTCTGCAAAACTTGAGTAATGAAAGTAGAAATACTTTTCTGACTTTCAGATTCTTGTCCTCTCTAAGTGGTACTTAGTCTTCCAGAGATGAACTTTCATCTTCTTTCTTTTTGTTTTGGTGCCAGTCCTTCATTTTCTTCCCCTAACATGACTGACTTCCCCTTGGGTGTTCCCCTGATTCCTGCTAGTGCAGGACTTCTCCTTCCACAGTGTCAACTCTGACCACACTGACTAATCCATCTGTGCTCTGGTTCACTCATAGTTAACCTGTAATATGGAAAATTTAGCTGGTTGAGACCTGAAGTCTAGAGTTTTTCAGGGTTTATGTACTGTAAGGTGGGCAGAACCATACTACCCCATGGTTTTTCACTCGCACCAGTGATGGCAGTGTCTTGCACACACTGGAACTCCACAGAATTCAAGAGAATGAGAAATCCCCATCTTGTTTTTTTGGAAAGAATAGGCTGATACCTTATTGCTTGCTGAACATGAAAAGTCAGTTTTGCAAAAATTGTCATCTGCTTCCCCTATTTACAAGATTTCTTCTCCCCCCCCGCCTCCCCATCCCAGACAGCAAGAAAAGAGCGATATTGTACTTCCTTTTAAATGTAAATTATTTATTCTTGGACAACAGTCAAGTAGGATGTTGCAAGTAGATACCATTTTCAAAAATAAGCTGAACCAGCTGACATCAGAAATCAAAATTCTGTCACAGGAATTTTTCTGACAAATTATTCATGTTTATTCTTTCTGTCGTCCTCACTGACCCCTTGAAGAAAAAGTTCTTCATGAGAAGGCTTACCTAATACCTATCCAATTATTTCTTAAATAGCGTTCTGGAACGTATTTCCTGATCGGTTGTAGTTAGTGTTTTAATTAAACCTTGCAGTGAATCTGCATGAAAATATAGCCAGTGAGACAGACATACTTGTTCTATGGGAGTTGATTGACAGAAAGGAACAGATTGACTTGGCATGTTAGTAAGACTCATTAATCTTCTTCAAGTACGTACTGGGAAAACACGGAGTTCTCTCAACAAGCTGTTACCAAAACAGAGTTTCTGTCTGAGCAGTTGGAAAACTAACAGTACAATTGGAAGTTGGAAGCAAACAGTGAGATACTCTTGCATGGTGTAGCACTGTAGTTTAGGGGGTTGTCACTGTGTGTAATGTTCTTTCATATTTAGAACAGGATATGGGAACATAGATACCTTAGATAAGGTTTTAGGGAGGCTGAAAGTACCAGGACATCTTGCTGGAGAATCAACTGAATTGAAAGTGCAAGAAATTGCAATTTCACTTAGTACTTCTGATCAGCTTCTCAGTAGACAGACTTTTAGCATCTTTCATATGTGGCTTGTATGAGACAATTTTTCATGTTTCTCATACTGAACCCTTAGCAGGAAGGGCTGAAATTCTGGGTTTTGGGTTTGCCTTTTTTTTTTTTCTGGATTCTTAAATCAGTTAATAGCTAATATTTAAACCACAGGCTATATCTGACAATTCTCTACAATCTACCCTTGTAATTTTTATTGCATTTACTAACAATGAATATAACACCTGAAAAAAAAAATGATTTTTTAACACAGAATGTGGAAAGTCATTCCAGCTGAAGTATATTGAGGGGGGAGATATAATGAGGTATCTTGGGGGAGACACGTGCACATGCCCCTGAAACCTATCTCTGATCCAGACGTGACCAATGTAAAGAAACCTAATTTTGCAAAGGGCTATGAATGTCCTTTTTTTACTCCCACAAAAAACTCAATCGGGTGTTCGGTATGTACCAGAATTCCCTCAAGACAGAAAAATGCTCAAGAGCCCAGATAGGAGTGGGCATAAGGAGGAAATGAGGCTCAAACCCTTCCCAAAAGTCTCCTTCCCACATTATAAATTAAATTTATGTACATCACAGGCCAACAAGATAAGATGGTCTGAAAAGGTGATTATGAGAAATCTGTGGACCTGATTTTTTTTTTCTTAATTTTTTTTCATTGTGTTTCCCTGAAAGTATGAAGGAGACTGAACTTACAGAATTCCTTGCTATCTCAAACATATGACTTAGTTCTCTGACATTTTTCGATTTGTAAAACGAAGAACATTTTTTTACTGATGCTGTAAATAGCACAGGCAAATTAGATGCTATCAAAAACCCCATGAAACATTCAAAACAGCATCAGCATCTGCTTTGCATGCAATATATTGTGAAAGGCAGTCTCCTCTGCTTTCTTACAGGAGCGATTTTTATGTACATTCATTGTATTTGCAGGGCTTTCTGTTACAACGCGGTGTCAATTGGGTGGTTATACACTGTAAATCTTGGCAGGCATACGAACACACACGGAAGTAATACAGACTGCAATACACTAAAGGGTGGGATATGCATATTGGAGCAAAATTGGACATCATTAATAGGGGCTTCCCGGTAACAGAACTGCTGCAATATGAATTTTTATTCACATTTGGTTTAGCAGGCATGTTCGGGGTGTCATGCTCACTTCTGAAACGTAAAGCCGACAGCAAGATGCAATGCACAATAACACTGCGTGTTTCCAAGGGAGAGCTCTGCTGTGTCTTCCTTGGTCCTCTTTTAGCAATAGCTGTCTGCTGTTCTGTATATTTTCAAATTTAGGCTCATGAATACACATCCCCCCAAGAGGGCTAAGTGTCATTGGTATGAATTTTAGAAATCAGGAGAAAAACAAAGACATTTTCAGTGCGGTTCATCACTGCTGGCTGCTTCCTTTTGGGATGTTCAGTGGGTTATTACATCCTGCAATTTCAAAGACCATCAGAGGTCTTCAGCCATCTGGAATCAGCAGGCCTGTGTAGGTACGCATTCCTCTTGAAAATTAAGTTCGTGTTTTCAGCTGATCATCCAAACAGCAAAACTCCTATGTATTTGGAAAGCGTTCTTCGGGCTTGCTTGCCAGTGAGATATGCATGATACCAGAGGAGCTCCTAAATAAATTTGATGAGAATATTTTGAATAATGTTTGGCAAAATGCACAGTCTAATTGACCTTAAATCCTCGCAGAGGTGTACCCGTTCAGTTTTCCTTAAGTGAGTTTTACAGATTTGCAATACTGAGGAGGAGAAAAGAGAGAGCAAGCAACAAGGACCAAAGACACTCAGTTTACAGACAATGGAAGAACAATGTCCAGTTCACAGCTGATCGGAGGCATCTATGTGGACATTTTTCATTCATGGCACCTCAATAGACAGCAACTGATCCTTGTTCATTGACATCATGTCTCAATAAAGGGTTGGAAGAGGAAAAGTCAGTTTTCAAACCCTGTTCTGCCTGATCTGGAAGGGGTTTTTTTGCATCTCATGCCAATGCCTAATGCTCTCTGCTATGACAGACACAAAAATCAGAGAAGCTTTTAAGAAACTGGCCTTTGCCATCCAGGCAACTTCAGCACAGTTAGACAGTAAAACCACGTTGTGTGCACCTTCTTTTTCTTACTCTAGTGTCCAGCCATAAGTCCAGCTTTCCACTGCTTGCGTTTTGCCCTGCCACCTCTCACTTATTTTTATGCTACATGTTGGATCATTCCCTTCCTGCCTTCCCCTTTCTCCCATGCGCTCCTTCAACTCAGATTTCTTCCTTTGATATGGATATGTCAATGTTAGTGCCTAGACCTCTCCAACATAAAGCAGAGCGCTTTAAACTCATTGAGTGGCATTGATACAACACCTGCAAACCATATAATACCAGATAAGGATCTTTTGAAACACAGGTTCATGAGTTAGGCCTTGGTGTATTTCCACAGATCCAAGATTTAGCAACTTGCAAACTCTCCCTGAGGCCCCCTCATATGCATCCAGATACAAAGGATTTTGGTGGTGTTGAGACAAACAGCTTCAGTCAAGTTCGGTGAAGCTGAGCTGGAGTACAAAAGAAAGATGGAAAAATAATATCTGGAAATTTCCCTGTTCATAATCCGCTGACATTTCAGGAATCGGCAAAGGTCTATGCTTCTGGAATTAGGAATTTTATTTGAATATGCTTAAGAAAGAATTTGGCTTGGACCTCAGTTCAGCTTTTGCCACTTATTTCTTGAGAAATTTCTGACGATTTCAGACCACCACTCTGTCCTTACCCTTCATTTACCTCCCTGATCTTCTGTACACCCTTGGAAGCATTCATGGGAGCAAAGAAACCAAGCCAAATGTTTATATTATCATCTTAACCCACACCCACTCTGAATGAAGGTGGAAGAAAAATCAAAGAGTGCCTTTAATGAGGTGTCATGATAAAAGCCACATAAATCCAAGGGTGAAGGCCACCAGAGAAAGAATCTCTTAAATGATGAGTAATCCATACGAAGACTGTTTCCGAACGTGATAAATGAGGATAAGACAGCAAAAGAGATGCATTATTTTGGTGACACTCCAACTGTGAAACTTCAGGCAAAGACAGGGTACACCTGTCTCAAAGCGGGGAATGGATTTTTGCTCAGGAGTTGTCAGGGCTCACCAAAAGAACCTTAAACTAGATTTAAATGGGGAAAGGGATAAAACCAGTATCCCTGCAGATAAGCCTGGAAGCAGCGCATCAGTGTTAGTGTGATGGCATGATAGCGAGGTCCATCAGTCTGATATCCCAGTGGAGGTAGGGGATGGAGTGCCAAATGATAGCAAAGACTCAAGGGATGCTGATGGGCTAGAAATTTCTGAAGCACCTGGAAACGATCAGGTAGGATCTAGGCCTTCTCCCCTCAAAGAGGTGACAGGATCAAGAGTCCAACTGAAGTGCATCTACAGCAATGCATGCAGCATGGGCAACAAATAGGAGGAACTGGAAGCTGTTGCACAGCAGGAAAACCATGATATAGTTGCCATCACAGATACATGGTGGGATGACTCGCACAACTGGAGAGCTGTGTTGAATAGCTATAAACTCTTCAGAAGAGATAGGCCAGGAAGGAGAGGTGGTGGAGATGCCCTGTATGTTAGGGAGCTTTTTAATTGTCTTGAGCATAACGATGGTGACAATGGGGTTCAGTATTTATGGGTAAGAATCAGGGGGAAGGCCAGCAAGGCAGATACCATGGTGGGAGTCCGTTATAGACCACCCAGCTGGGATGAAGAGGCAGGTTAAATATTGTATAAGCAGCTAGAAGAAGTCTCACTATCACTAACATTTGTTCTCATGGGGACTTTATTTACCAGATGTCTGCTGGAAATACCAGACAGCAGAGAGGAAACAGTCTAGCAGGTTCCTGGATTGTGTGAAAGACAACTTCCTGACACAGCTGGTGAAGGAGCCAAGTAGGGAAGGTCCCCTGCTAGACCTATTTCTTGTGAACAGAGAAGGACTTGTTGGTGATGTGAAGCTGGTGCTGTCTTGGCCACCGTGATTATGAGATGGTAGAGTTTTCAATTCTTGAGGAAGTAAGGAGGGGGAGTCATAGAGTTGCCTCTTTGGATTTCCAGAGGGCAAACTTTGACCTATTTAGGAGACTGGTTGACAGAGTCCCTTGGGAGGCAATCCTGAAGGATAAAGGAGTCTGGAAAGGCTGGACATTCTTCAGGGAGGAAATCTTTAAGGCACAAGAACAAGCCATCCCAATGTGCTGTAAGAGGAGCTGGTGGGGTAGAAGACAAGCCTGGCTAAACAGAGAGCTTTGGCTGGGACTCAGGAAGAAAAGGAAAGCCTACAGCCTATGGAAGAGGGGGCCACTCAGGAAGGCTACAAATATTTTGTGAGGCTCTGCAGAGATAAAATTAAAAGGGCCAAAGCCCAACTAGAACTTAATTTGGCCTCTGCCATAAAAGACAAAAAAAGAAGTTTCTATAAATACATTAACAACAAAAGGAGGACTGAGGAGAATCTCCATCCTCTGCTGTGTCCAGTTTTGGGTCCCTCACTACAAGAAGGACATTGAGGTGCTGGAGTGCATCCAGAGAAGTGCAACGAAGCTGGTGAAGAGTCTAGAGCAGCTGATGGAACTGGAGTTGTTTAGCCTGGAGAAATGGAGGCTCAGGGGAGACCTTACAACTCTCTACAACTACCTGAAATGAGGTTGTAGTGAGGTGGGTGTCTATCTGTTCTCCCAAGTAGCAAGTGATAGAACAAGTGGGAATGACCTTAAGTTGCTCCAGGGGAGGTTTAGGCTACACATTAGGAAAAATTTCTTTACAGAGAGGGTTGTGCCCAGGGAAGTGTTTGGGTCACCATCTTTGCAGATATTTAAAAGATATGTAGATATGGTGCTGAGGTGCATGATTTAGTGGTGACTTGGTAGTACTGGGTGAGCAGTTGAACTTATTTTAGAGGACTTTTAAAATGAAAATGATTCTATGATTCTAAGTATTGTAGTTCAAACCCTTCAGGACAGGGTTGACACTGATACTAATCAGTAAAAGAAATACTAAAACCAATTAAAATTAATATTCATATTTAGTGCATCTGGTGCTGTTAATCCAGACAAAATAGTTTTAGAAGCACCAAAACTGCTTATGCAAAAGCAGTTATCTGAGAAACTGTTGTCGAGTTCTTATACCATTTTCGTAGATAGACAGTAGAGGCTGTTGTGTTAATTCAGAAAGTGCACACTAATGGTTTAGTTATTACCAAATAATTCCTGTATTGCTAATCGCATGGAGCATTTTGAATAAATTATTCATACACAGTTTAACCTTTTTAAAACAAATGGTTTTAATCTGTTTTTTATCAGTTGTATGCAGCCCCCTGTTCTGCTCAAGTGCATGTTGCCAGAGTAAATAGTACTGATGCTAGCAACTAACATGGGCTACTTTGGGGGAAAGACAGTTGAAATACCCATTTCTTCCCAAGGTATGGCTGCCTGGCTATCCTAAATTGTAGCACAGACTATGCAGTAAGTAGATTCAGCAATAAAACTGACTGTAAATTAATTGAATGTTGTCTTTGTCGCAGTGATAGATCACGTACAGTCAAAGATCTGACACGTTAGGCTTTAGAAGGAACTATTCCTCCACCTTTCTTGCTCTATTTATCAAAATTCATATGGCAATTCACCTAGAAAATCTCTAAACTGTCGGTTAGTAGACTTGGAAAGTCAGTTTTTGCACAGTATTTGAATTGTAGTTGAGGTATTATGAAAAACCGCCTAAAGGTCTAGGTGCTGAGCACTTTTGCAATGCAGTATCAATTACCTTATAGGATTACCAATGAGTCATAGGTGTTTTTCGTAGTCTTCTGAGTTTTGCTAAGATTAGTCTTTCAGTTATTATTTATTTCCACCTCTCTGCAAAGATAAAAAGTGGATTATTCACTTCTGTGTCCTAGACTCATATGGTTGGGAGGGATCTCAAAGGCCATCTCATCTATCTCACTGCCCTAAGAGGCATCAACAGCAGATGTGTTAGACCTGACAGATGCTTGTTTAAGGTCTTCTCATAGATTTCCAGCGATGGAATCATCACAGCTTCCCAGAGAGTCTGTTCGATGTTCCCCTATCCACACCAGTCAAAAGAGGGATCGTTTTGAATTTTTTTCCCCTAATATCTTTGTTTTGATTGATCCACTATTTCTAACCCTTTCCAGCACTGGCCTAAGGAATAGATGGCTCCCCTTCACACTGCAGCAGTCATTTCTGTATCTGAAGACTGATACCATTCCCATGTCAGACTATTAATTTCTTTCACTCATTTCTCATAGACCGTATTTCCTTATTCTTCTGAAGGTACTCTAGCTTGACCCAAGCAAAATGTGGACACTGGATGGGATTTCATCTTCACTTCATTCCAGTTTCTATGACATAGATGTCTACAGCTGAGCAAGTAGTCACCAGAGGCTCCTTCTATACTGAACAGAGAGTTTGTCACCTCCTTAAAATCAGCAGTGTTCAGGGCACAAATGGTTTCGTTACAAGGTGGATCCTTGCTTTTGGATAGATGAATTGCATCTTAAACTGCAATGTCTGTAATGGGGAAGACTCATTTATGTACAGTAGGTGTGGAGACAGCTCATCCTGTAGGTGTCAGAATAAGGTGATACAAATTCCGGAGCAGTGCTTCCAGAGAAAATTGGTTTTAGACGTGTGCTGCTGCCATGCAGCCCTCTAATACCCGTACAGATAGCATAGGCTTATCCCTTCTGGTCTCCATCTTTCTCTTCAGAAAGGGATGAGTCTCATACAGTTCCTCTGTGTCATCCATCTGACAGAGGTCTCAGGTATCCCAGGGTGTCTAAAATAGCACTCGCTACCTATGTTTAGGCAACTGAATCCTTCTATATCCTGCAGGTTATGCTCTTCCTTATATGTCCCAGTATAGCACTGGCCCATTTTGAGACACTAAAACCCAGTTCCTTTTCCATGGAACTGTTACACAATCAGTTCTTCTTCTTGTTAAACATATATGTAGCTGATGTTCATTATTCCTGCTGAGGTGTTGTGTATTGTTTGTGACTTACCTCAAGCTAAATGCATGTGGGAGTCGAAATAAAGGTACCTCTGTTACATCTGCCTTTGAATGTGTGTACATTTTAGCACATCTTTCCTGAACTCTGTGTAAATTTATTCTCCAGAACTCTAGACCTTGCTCCAGTGTCTGCGCTTCACAGTTTGGTTGCACAAAACACTTCTGCAAAAAAAGTGGTGGGTTGCAGAAAGTCCATGGAGGCCAGGACGCCTTGGGTCTCAGGCAAGCTCATTCACCGAGTTCAGTCTTAGACAAATCTCTTTCTTTGCTTCCCTTTTTATGTCCATCCTGTCAGATCTCGGGGACAAAGAACATCTCTTCCTCTGTGTTTTGGTCTCTGCTTCTCGGTTCTCGGACTTCTAAGTGCCATAGGAAAGCAATTAATAATAATAATACGCTATGCATGTCATAAACTAGACTTTTACCAAAGAAAACCGACTCATTTTTATTTCTGAGCATGCCAGATATAAGGCCGATTATACCCTATACCAGCAATACTTTGGTACCAGAGGGAGAATTTCTGGCCCATTGCAGGAAAGGTGGGGTTTGAGGCCACGCTTTTAACTGCAGTCTATTATTAAACCCAAAAAGAGCAAGGTGTGATGGCAGGGTGCAATGCACCGGGTTTTTATCAGATAACTGCAGAATTAGACATGGAGATTTGAGAGAATTTTCTTATGGCTTGTTCCTCTGGCTGGTTTGCCAATACAGATCCATTTCTCGTAAGTTTAGAGTTCATGTTGTGTCATTGCTTGTGCCTACCTGTGCTGGATCTAACAGCTAGGAAACATTTTCTGGCGTTCAGTTTATGGTTTCCTTTATTCATAGAAATGCCCCTTTAGAGCTTCGTTTTAAAAGCTTATCTATTTCATAGAAACTAATGCACTTTTCATTTTCTACTGTTTGGTATTAAATGCAGATAGCAATCTTTGCATTTTTTTGAGGAAAAGGTTATTATTTTTCTTTTTATCACATGGATGTCTGTAAGTAACATGTAAAATTATCTCTACTCTTCTCTTGTAGATTTGTAGACACAGAGCGCTTGTCTGCAAAGCTCTGTAATTTTCATGGGTTTTTTTAATACCCTGCATTTAAAGTTTCACATCTGCAGATCTGAAGAGGAGGATGAAAAATAAAAAGCACACCATGTTCTCAGGAAAACAAAAGAGGAGTGGGTGGGTTTAGATAAAATGATTGCCTTGTACCTCTGACACCGATTATTTTGTTTGGTGGCACTAAAGGAGAGAGTCCATTTGGGAGAGACATCCGCACTCTTAAATTGCCCGGTACAATGGGATACAGGTTAGTGTTTGACTGAAGAAAGAATTCAGATAAATTCAGACAGAAATGAATGATCAATGTTAAGCAAAGAATGGTGCATTCCTGAATGGATGTTAAAACGATGTGTCAGGCAGCCCTACAGCATACCCTTTAAAATGAAAAGATAGTGTTGCCTCCATGTCCTACCTGCTTATTTGCACTGAAGTATCAGTGACAAAATATGGATTGTTTCTCTGATACCATCCAAAACACGGCTTTGACTATCCTCAGCTGCCAGGTGACCTAAACCCCAGGTATTATCACAAGACAGACATACATTCAATTTGAGACATAATGTACATGGTCAAAATGCATGGTCAAAACTTTTATAGGTGATCTGGGTATAGACAGAGTCATAACTAGAACTCAAGATATTTTTCAAGTAAAAAAATGGTTTTTATTTCATGTATATTTCAATTCAGACTTTGAAAGGCACCGTTTTCTACATAAATTGCAGGGATTCCTCAGGCAAGAGGTGGGTATTTTTGAGTAGAAACGAGGAATTATGAGATTTCACTGTAGTAAACCTAAAGAGAATGCATTTTTTCTTACAGGTCAGTGAAAACAAGGTTAGTGGAACTTCTTGTTGAATAATCAAAAAGCAATATACTATACACTCATGTAAATCTTGTCTGATTCAATATTTGCTTTAATTAGGCTTGCTGCAGCGCTTACAAGGGCTAGTGATCCCTTTAGAGAACCAGCATTTCAGGTTAGGATTCCACTGACAGACTTGCTGTACTTGTCAATTAATAAAAATCCCTCCCCCACCTTCTTCACCCTTTCCTTGCAAGGGGAAAAAAAAAAAAAATAGCAAATTTTAAGAATTACAATAATACTTTCTTTTCATCATTAAGTCCTAATGGAAAACAATTCGAAGCATGGTATTACATACTTTTTCAGAAGGCTAATAAAAGGGACAGAGGGGTTTCACAGTTTAATTTAGGTAATGTGAACATATTAAAGGGAGGGTCGGGACTGGAATGTAGGAGGTTTGCTTTTTTTTATCCTGGGAATATACTTAATTACCATCTCATACTTAAAAATAGCATGAGAACAATCTGCTGTTATTTTTTTCTTATATAATTATAATGGGTGATGTTAAGGATGATTTAGACAAAAGGCAATGCTTCCAATTTGTGGAAAAAATCCTCGTTCTTTTGAAAAAGACTCAATTGGTCTGAAAATGTTTTATGCCAGAATTTTCTGCAGAGTAGAAGCTTTCAAGAGGCATTGAAATTGGCAGCCTGGCTACATGTATTTCTACAAGGATATCAGGTTTACAGGACTGCAGCAGGGGTTTCATAAGCTCCCTGGTTTCAGGGCAAACCTCCCAGGAAGACTGCCCCAGAAGTGAGGACCTCCTATCTCCATGGTGTCTGGCTCTGAGTGTTATTTGGCTTTACAGCTAAACCAGCATCAGAGATGTCTCACGGAGGGCTGCATCTAGACTGAGACATCTAATTTCATTTTGTTGACTGTGTCCAAATATTTCTAATTACTGATAGCATAAAGAATAGTGAAAAACCTCTTCCTCTTCTTGGTTTTAAGAGGACAACTGAATAAGCATTGAAAGCATGTATTAAGCTATCTTACCAAGGGTCTTGTTTCCCCAGAGCCTAATAAAATAGCCTTCAGAAGTCAGAGCTTTAAATGAGACAATAAATGCCACCACGTTGATTTTTTTTTTAGGGTCTTTTCAGATCATTGGCGGAATAAGACTTTTAACATTCATAGTTTCAATACCAGGCAGCAAAAAGCCGAATTAATTAATGGATGTGCTTTCCTAATGTTTCCAAAGCATTCCCCAGGAAATACATACTGCTAGGCAATCATCCGTGCTTCTTTTTGGGTCAGTAAAGATCCTGCTGTGGAATTAAAATCCTTACTCCTCTAGATATGCAGCTGTTTACAGGTCTGACACTGAATAGTATCCTTCGGGTTTGTTGCTCTTTCAATCCCACTTTCTAAGCAGACCGTGTGAGAATCACTGAGGGACTCGAGTTTCTCCTGTTGGTCTTAGGTAAAGAAAACATCATAGCCATTGTCTGTCCCTCCTTTGTCACTGCTGATCCGCAGCAGAAAACAAGTCAAAGCAATGGAGCTAGAAACAAAACGGGAAAGATACGGAAAAGAGAAAGTTAAAGAAAGCCTGAATGAAAGTGAAAGGTGTAGAAAATCACTGGATTTAAAAAAAAAAAAAGTTTAATAAGTCAATAGAAACAGAGATATCAGCTCAAAATGAGAAGAGAAAGAAGAATGCTGCTTATTTTCAGTGTATTAAAGGAGTGGTAAACCTAAAGTGGAAAAGTTCAGGAAAAAATCATGAAAGCAGAAAAAGAAACCATAAAACGATGAAGAAAAATAAGACCACAAAATGCTGTAGTAATTTCATGCATCTTATTTACAAGAAGGTGCTTGTAAATACGCCTTCCATATGCTTATAAATATTAATGTCACACATTGAACAGATAATAAAAAGGCAAGTAAATAAAATAATTATCTTTAATTTAATTGTGATTTTCTAAGCTGTGACACTTTTTAACATTGACACAATTCACCAGGACTCTAACTGAGCATGAACCTTAAGCACATGCTGAAATTTAAGCATCTCAAGAATCCCGGTCACTGCCGTAGCTGATTAAAGGAAGTATGTGCTGAAATGTATTCCTGGGTTAGGGTTTCTGGGGACAGGTTAAATTGCGATGCCTACGAAAGAAGATCATGTTTTAAACAACAGCAGTTTGTCTTATTCAAAGTCCTTTTATGACAGCAGAGATTTCCTTGAAAATATTTGGGATCTCTTCTCAGTTGAATCTCTTCCCATATTAGTTGATTTTGACTGAAAATGAAAGCCAGCTTTTCAGGACAGGCTGTTTTTTAACTGATACACATCCTATGGTCCCACTCCCATCCTGTTTTCAAGATTCTTATTAAGAAAATGGATTTACAAGACAAAGCTGCTGTTAGGAAGGGACCGTTTCGGCACCCCACACTGAAAATGAATGAGGATGGGAGGTTGAATTGAAGGGATGGGGCAGCAAAATTGCACATGCATGGGGTTATTACTCTAATAATCACTAATTAATCATAAAAAACAAGGTGATGGCAAATACCAGATTTCCTAGTCTGTGTTCTTGCTTGCTAGCAGGGATCTTCTTAAATCCTACTTACATTAAGACCTCTTTGACACAGTGCTCAGATAGGGATATTTCAGCAGCATCAGCGCCAAATTGCACGATTAATCTGAGGTGACCTGAGTAATTCAGCTAAATGAGGCATGATCTGAACATGACAAGGCAGAAGGCATGCAGAAAAAGGGAGCAGAGCATGAAAATAGAGGGTCTTCGCTCAAAACAAGGCACAAAGCTTCTGGTTCACTATTTCCCAGCACTTTTTGTGTTTATTTGCATCTCTGTACAAAGTGGGTGTTACACAATACAAAAGAACGAGTAAATGAAAGCGCATCTCAGTGGTACTGTTCAACGGTAAAGTAGGACAGGGCTGTAATTTAACACATGGGACGAGGCTCTGCCAAAAAGCAGCCCAAACGCCCTCCACTTTAGCAGTACTATCTCTGCTCTCCCAGACCTCTTCTCTGTAACTTCAAGCCTGACTCTCACAGATTTGTATAAAGATGACAGTGAATTGAATTTCTCTTTCAACAGCCTTAATAGCTCGTCAGCTTTTTTTTCTGTCTGATTCATTTGTGTCATTCCACGGTACATTTTCTGCAGCTGAAAACCTGTATAAGATTTTCTCACCCCATCATGCCCCGGGCACCTCCAGCCCATGTCTCACCAGAATAATTCAATACCTCTGTTCTACTGGTGCTGCTTTTGCAGAGTTGCACCATAACTCAGATCTCTGAAATGAGCTGAGTTTAAAAAAAATAAAAATAATAATAAAACAAAAAACCTGAAACCACTACAGTTCCACAGTTGTATGGAGGGAAATGGGGGATGTGGGAACAAGGAACATGGAACACTGATGGAAACTGCGGAAAAAAAGAAGGAAAATTTCAAGCTCTTGTAAAACCACAAAAAAAAAAAAAAAAAGAGGATAAGGTACAAGCTAAACAGCAAAAGAGAAAGCAGTTATGAATGACAACTAACTTCACTCAATTATAGGCAGAGTTTAGTCAGCTGTCTAAAATCTGTTTAAAAAGAAATTGAAGAGTCCAAGTGCCCTAATAAATCACATTGGCCTAATAAAGAGACCATCCTTTCCCCCTCTACTGGTGGAGTGTTCAGAGGAATGAATAATTCCTCGAGTTTTACTGCAACAGGAGGAGGCATGTCCTAAAGCAGCACCGTTATATACCTTTGACGATGCTGGGACATCTTCCAGACAATTGTCTCTTTTTATATCATTGCTATTAGGATCACAGTTTAGTTCAGAGTAATTTTAAATGCATCCTTATCTCTTTCTCACATCTCTCCAATAAATCTTATCTGCTGGGTTTGTGGAGGAGGGGCTGGTATAGAAGACTATTGTAAGAGCTGTTTGCTTTATGAGCCAAGGTAAAATTTGTAAGTTACAGTCCATCCAGCTGCTGGAAGCGTGCCTTTATTCACATGCAATTCAGTAGGTCTTTTTTACAATTTTTTTTTATTTTATTATTTTATGAAGAGAGCTCTCGCAGTCCATTATAAGCTACTACCAGAATCAATTAAACATGGCGCAGTAAAACTGCAGAACAAAGGACAGAAGCTTTGCAGGATAGAGTGTGTTCAATTAATTATTCCATTGCGAATTAGAGGCAATTAAGATGGAAATCTTTTTCATTGATTTGTGCTAGTTTATCTGTGATTGAGCGTAGATGAATTGCATAAAATGACAGAAAGAAAAAGGAGGAGAGAAATAACTTCTAAGTAACATTTAGAATATTTGGATTTGTTTAAGGTCAGAAACCATACCAGACATTTCTCAGATTTGAGAACTGAAGCAGAGGTTGGGAAGGGCTGAGGTGGAGAAGATGAGTAGCTCTTGATTACAGAAATTTGGTGTATAGGACAGGAGTAGGCGTGGTTAAATACCACACGGTTCTGGTGGAGGTTTGCACTGTGTTCTGGAGACCCTGAGGGTCATCACCGTCTCCTGCAAATACTCAGGGAGAACATCTGGCTTTTAAAGTGCACTTTTCTATGTGGTATTTAAATGCCTTCAAGACAGTTGTGATGGAAGCAGCTCATCTATAATTTGAATCTAGGAATTTTTGCTTTCGAACTAAACCATTGAACTGGAAGGAAGGAGACCATAAAGCCATAAAGTTTATAATAGTCCAGAACTGTAGCTAATACTTTCTAATTTGTTAACCTGCCAGAAACACACTGTCTCTGAGCCTAATTATCTCTGACCTGTTCACAGATCTCCCAGTTATACAGTTTATGAAGAGACAATTTTTTCACCATATATTTTCTTTTTGGTGGACTATAGTTTATTCAACTACCCCAACACAGCTCCTGAGCTGGAACTAGAAAGCAAGGTTGTGATGCTGCACTTGACAAAAATAGTTGTACAAAGGCAGTCTTTAAGACATTTGTTGTACAATGGATAAAGTACCCACAATAAAATGTCATTATGGTATATTAGGCTTTTTGTGGACTGTGAAATTCTTTGAAAGTGAAGCGAATTGCTACGTTTCCAAACCTGGGAATATCCCCAGTTTTCTTTCTCTGAAAAGACACTAATGCCAGAGAAAGAAAAAAAAAATTAAAAATACTTTTAAGGCATTTTTTTTTGTCACTTATAAGATGCTCTATTTATGAATGCATGAGGAACCAAGCTCCTCAATAAATTGATACTTGGTCCTAAACAGCTATGAATCCGTCAGAAGTTGTTACTGTCTGGTGGCCATTTAAGAAAGTAAGTGAAATAGTCCACATCCCTGTAGGCAGAACGACATCCTAGTAACCATGGGATATGCTCTGCTGATATTCCTGCTGCCATTCTCAACACTCAATGATGGAAATGACCTTAATTTTCTCCCATTGAGGCCACATCTTCACATCAAGGCTGAGCTGCCTTGACATGCCAGTGTGGGTAACTGTGCACTTGCCACAATATACTTGCAGACCACAGCAAGGATTTGAGACTCCAAAAGTTAGCAGCATGCCCGCTTCTACCATCAATAACATCAGACACATGCGCACAACAGAATCCCATCAGTCTGGATGTAAAGTGCATTTATGTACAGCTATAGGTTCACAAAAGAGACTGCACATGGAAGGAGGTTAATTAATCTCTTCAACAGGTTTTTCACAAACTTGTTTTTTTTCCTCTCTGTTTTCTAACATGTTGGCTCCACCTCTCTGAAAGCAATGGGTGTGGGTATAACATAGGCTCAGTGGTAGGAAAGCACAGATGGATCCATTAGAGCTCCATTGCACAGACCCACCCGGAGCTGCTGAGTTATGAAACAACTTCTCTGCACACACTTTTTTGAACCACAGCTGTAGTAAAAACATTGTTCCCTCTTTAACATTTTAAGTGCAAAGAGCAGTGCTGTCTTGCTGAAAAACCAAAGCGCGAGCATAATGAATTGCACCAAGCTGGTTTATTTTCGCTCCATTATGCTTCTGTAGAGAGGCTTTTTTTACGTTAGCCTTTCATAACAATTCTTACATATAAGTATACCTACTACACATGCACCTATCTCTTTCTAAATACATACTCATACCTCTGTGTTTTCATATTTAGGTGTACAAAGAGATACATACAAGAAGTAAGTTGTATGGCACCTTAGATGACAATAAATTCTTGTACACTCAGTAGGGAACGCTGCCTTTTATATTCTTACTTTGTATATTCGTGTATTTGTTAGTACATAACACTGCTCTTAGAGAATACATTTTAGCATTACTAATGGGTCATTTCTCAGATACACAATAATACTTAAACTCAGAGTGACAGGTAGGATTTAGGACATTACAACACCCACCAGGTAATTGCCAGGCTCCTACCAGAGCTGCCACAGACAAACGGACATGCCTGAACCTGTCCTCCAAAAAACTGTTTTAAAAATGCAGAGAAGCATCTCAGTTCCTTTGGGATTCCAGATCTCTGATCCTTCACAACCCTGAGAAGGTGAGTAGGACTCAGCTTAGATCAGAACACCTAAATGTAGAGACCTACAAGTATCTCTTTCTGAGAAGTTCCATTATGTCAATGTGAGTTAAATATACACTTCACGGACCTACCAACCTGGGCAACTGAAGGAGCTAAGACATTGTCCTATTAGGTTATATAGAATTTAGACGGCAGATAGCTGTTGAGATCACTGCAAATAACTGCACATGGTATTTCTGGTCTACTTCAAAAGGAGAATAACAAACTATTGAGAAATCACTCAGCAAAATAACTTTCTCCAAATAGCGGCTTTAAGTACCTTTAGAAGTAGACAGTCACTGAACTACAGCATCCCAGGAGCTAACGTTTGCCCACAACCCAATTTTCTTGCCTACAGCCTTCTTTGAATCTTACCCTGCATGCTCATATAATTCCATGTTTGGAGTGTGTATAATTAAATATCAGAATATTCGCATGACCTCCACAGCTTTCTGCTGACTGCATAAGTCAAAACAAAATACATACATTGTGTGAAAGTACAATACTTACCATTTTGTGTCATTTTCATGAAAAAATGACCGGAAAGTAATTATTTCCCTAAGTTTTGCTTTTAGAATTTCGTGGCAAAATAGTTGAAGGAAAAGAATGGTTTCTTAAATCTGCTCCAGTGCAATGGCTACAGATCTCTGGCACCTCGATGACAGCCCTGTGTCTTTAGTTGATCCTTTGCTTAAACAGGGCATACTTGGGTCTTGTTTCGCTTCTCTGGAGGCAGCTAATCATTCTCCAGCAGGAAAAGCAGCCTCCCATTTTTAAGCGTTCTCACTATGAATCTCAGAAACCTTACTCTGAAGCATCTTAGGGTCATTTTAACTGCGGTCACTCATTCCCTAGCACAACAGCCCCACAGAGCATATGTGTTTTATTAGATCATTCCTTCAGGCTCTGACTGGAGCTCCCCAAAAGTGTTTGTAGTCTGAAAAGTGACAGTCAGAATGACATTGTATGTTCCTATGTGTCTTCTCCCAACAGATTCCAGATCCAATTTTCTCACTTCTTGAGTGAAAGAGGCTTATTTTCTCTTCTCCCACTTGCAAACGCAGCCTGTGATCTGAAATCCAAGTGGGGTTCGTCTTAACGGTTGCCTCATTACCAGTAATAAAGGTTCTGCAAGCAGAGTTTTACCTTTCTAATGATGAGAATACATCCTAATTTGGTGTTCACTTTTGACTTTATTCCTCTAATCATACTGAGTCTTTTTCCTGTCAACAGGACAAACATAGTAAGGGCCAATATCTGAATAAGAAGAGGTCACTTTTACAAAGTCATGTGTCACAGTATAACAGCATTTCACAGAGATTTGTTAATGTGTCAAGAGAAAATTGGTATGTGGAAGATATCAAAGTTTGTTTATGAATTTCTTGGCTTGAAAGATCAATTTGAAATAGCATCAGAACTGGACTCTGATGCCAGCAGGGAGTCCCACTACTTTCTAAGATTATAAGGAAAGAAAAATCTAGAAGAAAAACTTTTTTGCTGGGTTTTTTTTTTTTTTTTTTAAGAACAGAAGAGAGTACAATGTTCGGCTTTAGACCATTGACAGCATCATTTTTATTGAAACAGTCATCGGTTTTTTACCCCTATTTTTCAATGAACTACTGCAGAGACCGAGTGCTTCCCTCAGGGCAGTGTGGGGTAGCCAACTAGCATCACTTTAACGGGATTACAAGTGACATTTCACTGGCCCGCATTCCAGGTAGATGTTTCTGCATCAGCAGGCCCTTTTCAATCCCTCTCTTGTCTCTCTGAAAGCCAAGACACTGTTTCCACCAATTACCTTGACCATATCTCAGCAGGCCAAACTGTAGTCACTTCACATTACTCTGTCATCTTGAAACTAGAGGTGGGCAAAAGTTGGATTTGAGAGCAATAGCGGAGAGAATGTAAAAATTAATATATCATATTATTATTAACAATAAAACATCAGCCAAATATAGTGATTGTAAAATAGACAGAAACTAAAATCAAGGGGTGTGAAACAAATCCTTTAATCTTCTTGCTTCACATCACACTGTTGGGTTTTATGGTAGATTGCACAAAATGCTCTTTGTGCTCCTGCAGTGGCAGGACTTTTTTATTTTTAATGTGTGTATTGTTGTTGTCTCTACGAAATCTCATAGTTCATTGCAACTATAGTGTAATGCACTTCACCATTCCGATTAGATATGGGTGATTATAACACAATAATCATGTGCATATGCTATACATCTATACAATCAAGCCATTCTTTTTAAATATTAAATGGCCTCTTGGGGCAAAAAGTAGGTTAATCAAAATAATACTGTCAAGTAGAGAGTACAGACCTTTCTATAAAAGAAAATTAAGTAGAACTGGTAATTATAACTAGTGTACAACCTTTCAATGTAGTCAATAAGAAAGTCAATTTGCTTAAAATAATGAGGTATTCTGGCATGAACAATCTGTTCATACTTTGTTCCCAAGAGCCTCCAGAGGGAATCGGAGCCCTAGCTGACATTTGATACTTTCTGTCAATTTATCAGCTCTGTGTCAGTCTGAGTTTGTAGGATGGTGGTAGGAGGATGCTTGGGGACTGATACGAAAACTGGGAAAACACAGTAGGTTTCTGGTGTGTGAGCTTATCCTTATTAAAAATAAATAAACCCCTCATGTTTCCAACCACACTCCCTCCAAAATTGATTTGGTGTTAAACTAACAAGAACTAGGGTGGTAACAATAATAATAATAAATGCTAGCAATATTTGGGACAGGTGAGGAGACCTCAAGCTCCAGGCTTCACTAATGCAGATGTGTTTACAAACTAATGAGTACAGGAGAAAGCGGTTTGCTTCCTACTCACCATTTCACTCTGAGGTTGTTCCTGTGCTGCCAGGGGAGCTGACTAGTGCCCGTCTTGGTAAGACAAGATGCTGGATGAGGTCAAATTGGTGGCCAGTTCAGAACAACATTTTCTACATCCAGCAAATTATACGGATTTAAGCCCAAACCATGGAGGCTTGTGTGCCCTTCTGCTGCCTTGCCTCCAAGCACATTGACTTTAGGAAGCTTTTCTTGAGGAATAGTAAAAAACAGCCAAGTAAGTGGGGAAGGTTTGCAAAAAGCTGTGCTTATGATAAGTTATCCGTCTGGTTTGGATTCACAGTTCACACTCGATGTGGGGAGATATGGACACCCCCACAAATCAATTGTGCTCTCTCTTAAAGTAGTATTATTAGAGTGGTCTGGAAAAGAGATATCTGTACATATGCCACACAGAGGTCACAGCTAATTAACAGTTTGTGGTTAATGAGAATTCATAATGATTCATGATAATACTTACTGGATCATTAAAATGTTGTGTTGCCTGTTTGACTGGTTTGTGGAATCATCAACGTCTGAACGGAGATGGTGTTCACATCACCAAAATCAATCTTTCAGATGACGAGAGGCAAATCCAGGTTTTGCAGGGACTGCTAAAACAGCCCTGCAGGATAACTGACATTACAGCAAAGGGAGACAGCTAGCCAAAGGAAGGGCAGTAGCTGGTCCGTAATCTCAAGTCCTGCTCTGTTATGTCTAGGTGAGAATGGTCAGTTATCCTGTGGTGAGGGAACTCACAGCAGAGATGGGACAAGTCATTGCCACCATCATCCTTCAAAAATAACCACTAAAGACATGTCTGTGAGACCAAACAAGTAACACCACATTTCTTCAGTAATGGCAATGTTACAAGAAAAAGCGAGCTTTGGTAGTGGTGATCCTTTTGACTTTGGCACAGAGAAGCAAAAAACAGACTGATTGCACTGAGGGCAAAAAGGGGCTGAAGGAAGAGAGAAGCACAAAACCTTTAAAACTGAGAGGAGAGCACAGTCATCTTCTCCTTTCAAAGGCTGCCTAGTCAACTGAGGAATTGAAGTGTCCCTTAAAGAAAGGCTTACGCACGTTTGTAAACAGTTCAGGGAAAATCCACCCATGGCAGGTGTTCAGGAACACACAATATAGTTTCTGGGCTTCTTGTGCTCGGTCTTCTGCAGACATCCCCAGGACTGCCAGCTTGTACAGAGCCCAGTGCGGGACCTGCGACCTGGGGAACTAGCAAAATCCTCGCTCTCACTACTGCTCTGCTGTAACTGTAACAAAAAGATGCCCAGCTCCCTGTGGCCTCTGATGAGCTCCCTCTAGTAGGTTTGTTTACCCTGGCAGGGGAGAAGGTAAAATAATTTGTTTTCCCAGGCCTCCCCCCAGGCGAAGCGGGACACGCTAAGCATTCCTGGGAATGTGCAGAGCCGTGCAAAGCCTTGCTGCTTTTGACCCTCTCTGCATGGATGCAGAAATCCTGCATGAAACATCCCTTCATGTGATCACAGCCTTCCCCAGAGACATTTCTATTTGTCTCCTCGGCACAAATGTAGACGCAAGGTGTTTATTGAAACAAAAGTGCTATGCAAGGTCACAGCACCCAAAAAACTTCCCTCAATGAACCTTTAAAAACACCTGATCCCTAGCACAGTCTAGCCTATCTTGAAAGTAAATGTTTGCTCCTCAGAAGGGTTTTTAATGTCTCCCAGGGGTGAGTGTCATCCCTAGCAAGGCCACTAATGCTACCTCTGGTTTGGCTAAAAAATAGATATATTACAAGGTCTTCCCAAGAACACTCATCAGCACATTGTAGCTGGTCTAGCGAGTGGCAATAGCTGTGGGACAAACGGCTTGCTTGAAGGGAAGGAGCCAAAAAGTTAAAGAATATTTAAAGGATAGAAAACGTTATTACTCTCTAATGCAAAGTAGAGACAAGAACATCCCTACCATGAGGTTTTCTTAAAAAAAAATCTTAACTCCTTTTCCAATAAAGGAACAATAAGTAGACTCTGTACTTTTCCAAAATAAGGTGAAAGAAAAAATACTCACTTCAAAGTGTTACATTTTGTATTGTCAGCATCTTCACATTTTTTTTCTGGAGTAACCAAACACAGAGGGATCAATCAGCAACTTCTTAAGTTTCTACAAATATTAAAATGTGAAAAAAAATATGTATTTCAGCCTAATGTTTCTTTTAAAACTTTTCACATGAACGGTCTAACATTCGAATGTAAAGTGAGTCACAATGGCAAACACAAATTCCTGCGGCTGAAAACAGTGCACGTTGCTCCCACCGAACTACAGCGGTCCAGATACCTGCCTGTGTCACATTGTCCCATCCACAAGAGATGTATGACCATCTCCTTTGAAAACATGAGATCAAGCTAGAGCAAATTCTACACCCTTTCCCAATTAGTTCCAGGAAGAGGCTGAAGTTTGACAGGAATTGAGGTTAAAGCAGGACATAGTTCCTACGTTTACTACCATGGAGGGATTAAGAGAGAAAAGGCTGAACCTTCTCACTCCCCCCACATGTCAAACATAGACCTTGAGTGATGGAATTATTTTCTATGAACATTTGTTAACCAATATCTCACTATGAAATTTCAAATAGAAGTTTTTTTGGTTATGTGAAGCTGAAGTTACAGGGGAAATTTTCCTACAGTATGTTGTTTCACAAAGCCTGAGTTTCAGACTCAGGCAACTCATTTGATGGTGTATTTATGCTCTTATTTGGGTTTATCTGCAAATCTATGAGACATTTGTAGAATTTTGGGGTTTTCATTTATATTGTCCAATTGACTGTTGTTTGGGGGTTCTTTGATTTTCGTGCTTTAAATAGGCTTGGTGTTCAACAGACAGTGGATCTACAACCATTGATGATTGTTGATGAGGCCCTACTGAAGTGCCTCAGCTTGAGTACAGTAAATACAAACTGAAAAGTACAAGCTGCTCTTGAAAATGTTCCCAGCATTGTCTATAGGACAAAAGAAATGCAAAACTTTTCTTTTACTAAGTGTGTACTGCACGGGGTGGAATTCATCTGACCACACGTGAGTTTCTGGATATACACAGACACCGGTAAAATACAGTTTCAGTATTTCACCAAGAAACTCCAAACTGCCTTTGTAGAGAGACAGTCAGTACATCCGTCTCATTCTATTTTAGAAGCTACATTTCATTAGTTAAGTCTTCCCCCAAATCTCCACCGACTCTCATGGAGCCCAGATTCTCCTAGCTCTGAAGTCTGAGCTCAGAAATACACTCACTTTTCATCAGATGAATCCCAATTTGTGTCTCTGACTCCCCAGTTAAGCATTTTTCTAAGCTTTAAGATAAAGAATTATTCTTTTTTCCCTGTGCAGTAGTTAGAGTTTCTACTGTTTCCCCAGGGTTACGGTCCTCCAGTCCTGAGGAAAAACATTGTTCAGCCTGGTCAACCTTACCAGGGAATTCTGCATGCTGCCAGATGTAGCTGGTGATGGACATACCAGTCCTTGAGTGTTTTCAGATCTCATCCACCAAGTATGCCTGGGTTACATCCACACAGCTAAACTGCCCCCACCCCTCAGTATGAAGTGGGCTGATTTCAGCCTCCTTTCCTCTCCCCACTTTTTCTAGTCTCGATATATAAATTTATATGTAATTCCCTGTATTAAATTGTGACACTAACTTACAAAACTTCAATGGCTGTTCATACAGCTTTGTTGTTAGTAATAGGTTAAGTGATTCCACACACTCACTTAGTGAGTCAGAAAGCCCACATATCTCCGTTCTCCATCCTCTGCTTCTGACAGCCAGTGAACTTGCCTCTTCATGGCATGATGAACACTGGCAGCGAACACTAAGAATCATTGACTGCATCCACAATCCACTCCATGGATGTCTTTCACTCTGCTAGATCTCGTTGCTCAGTTATAACCTAGTCACTTTGCTGCTCATCATCAGAGGCTTCTCATCACATGTGGCATTTCCTCATTAAGGCTGAGATGTTATTCCCAGGATTCAGGCAAGGGTTAACATCAGTAGGAGCTGCATTCTCATTCTGTAAAAACGTTGTTCTGAAGCATCACTAAAAAGCTCATCTCCTGTTAGAAATTCGCTTCTTGAAGAAATGAAAGGCATTGTCAAATAAAGAACTTCCTAAGTTCCCAGTTAAACTAACATACCAGGCATGCATTAAATCAGTTAGCTGTAAAGCCAACTAAATCAAACTATCTTGCTTTTATTTTTTTTCTAAATAGAGCACAAAGACTCACCTTGGCACTTGCTATGCTGCCTGAATATCTAGTGTACTCACAATGCTGGAATATCCGGTGACCTATTTCTGACATGGAAGATAACATGCAAAAAACCACAAGCATGTATTTTGTATGTTGTCCTGAAGTATCTTTTATAGATTTGTCAGTCATTACTTCAAAAACACATTCGCACTTCCCATATTTCTTGTGGGACTTAACACCGTGCTGCGTGGAGGAACTTTGACTTGTGTTGGACCGCTGTGAAAATCAATATCAGAGCACTGAGCGCGCTGCAATAGGGAATGCTTATTAACGTGCAGCGGAGGGGAGTAGTGAAAATGACCCATCTTAATGCTGTTGACAGCACATTTGTCTTGGTGTCTTATTGGTTTTAATTTGCCATCTGATAAATGTCCATTTATGTAATGGAAACTTAAGCGCTCATTAGTTTACATTTAGCTTTGTGTCTAGAGTCAGGTCAGGCTGCCCCAACTGGTGTTACATGAAAGCTGTTAATAGTCACAAAAGGTTACTTCAATAAAAACAGCTGAAAGGAAATATTATATTTGTAACTGTTCAAATAAATTCATCATTTGGCTGCTTGATTGACTCTAATGTCAACACAATAGTGTTTCTTGGTATTTTTGCAAGATGAGGAATTTCATGCCCTTAATGTCCCAGAACTTCTGTATAAAATGTTTATCAAATCAATTTTTAGAAATAAGACAGTAAATCTATAACCTTTATTACTGGTGAGTAAAGCCGGTGCTATAGAACACATATGTAAAATCATTGATTTAAGTGGTCTGCAGTGCAAAGCCACCTATCTTTTGTCTCTCAGTTTGTGTTTGCTCAGTCTTGCAGCGGAGTCATCAATGCTACTCAAAAGGAAGATTTACGATAGAAATCATCACTTGTAGGGCTTTCATCTGAGACCTGCTATAGCTGATGAATAGCAAGGAAGGCATAAACCATGGCATAATCCAAACTCATTCTGCAGAGCTAGGCAGGATTTTCCCTCTGAAATTTGTGCAATAATACATATTTTACTGTCTTTCCCTAAATGTCTTAGCGGAAAACACTTGGCTGGTCTGGTCATGTTTTGGCACGGGTGAGAATGTGCATAAGGTCAAGTTATATAGTCTGGACTACAGAGCAGAAACTAATAGAAGAAGAGTAGTCCAAATCAAGGTGTTCTTAAACCAGCCCTGCCAAGAATGTCTGCTCTATGATTACCTATTAAAGCCACTGAATCTGTTAAGATCCAGTAAAATCTCTTTGCCAGCATCTTCCTGTGAATTTTGGTTTCTTCCAGCTTGCAATGAGTTATTACTTTGCTGTGCAGCAGAACTCTGACTTCTGCAGCTGAAGTTAAAATACCTTTAGTCTGAAATCCCGATAAACACAGGAAGATAGGGGAGAGCTTAGGGTGTGATGCACAACATTACTGATACCTTAAAACAATTCATGCCATGCTTTAAAAGCAATCTTAGGCCAAGCTACACGCTGACTTCGAATCCGTTCTGCAGCTGTGTTAACCACACTGAAAAAGCCAAGAAGCTTTTGTACAGCTTTGAAAGGTGAAAAATGAGCAAAGAGGACAATAAAGCAGGAAGAATTATTTTCCCTGTATTTTTGAAAATCTAAGCAAAGGGTTTCCTCCAAACGACCATTTCAGTTAGGACCATACAGCCGAAGTCCTAACCTCAGCTTTCCCATCCACTGAACATGGTTAACCTCCTTCATAAAGTTTTCACTGATGAAAACCACAGTGTATTAGCTGCCTCGTGGTGGTTTATATCCCACAGGTCAGTGAGTGCAGCTTGTGCCTT
This sequence comes from Bucorvus abyssinicus, assembly GCA_009769605.1. Lineage (NCBI taxonomy): Eukaryota > Metazoa > Chordata > Aves > Bucerotiformes > Bucorvidae > Bucorvus > Bucorvus abyssinicus. The sequence continues at coordinate 5,829,221 of CM020025.1, forward strand.
GTGCAACTAAGCCACGCTTAGTGAGTATCTGTATCAGCTTTCAGATGTGGCCCGTTGACTTGATCTCTCTGCTTGGGAGGCTTTGAGTCCAGTTCCAAGCCAAGGCAAAACTGTGGACCTCGTGCTCCCAGTGTCTCAAGGTGCTAAGTTTTCCATAGCACCACAAGTATCTCTTCTTAGATGACTCCTGTATTTTCCAGGCAAATCTAGTACCTTAGCATCAGTTGCTGAGCGATGGAGAGCTGAGAAGCCTGGACTTTCAGAGTCAGAGTGAGAGAGGATTCCTCCCTGAAGGAGTCCATTTTCTTCCAGAGACAAGCAGAGCATAAGAACACCTGGATTCAGATACAGGATGGCTTTTAAACAGTTTTGTGTGGTCAGCCTCACTTCTTCCAAACCATTCCCGGACATGGTTGTGCTGAGATAGTCTGAGATGCTGCCATGATGTTTTGGGAAGGTGATAGACTTCAGCTGTATGGGCATGAGCCGTCAGTGCTATCCGTGTTCAGGCCATCTTGAGTTGCCAGTAGAGAAGTCACCAGAGGGACATTAGAAACAGAGGGAAATATCAGTAATCAATAACCCTTCCTAACGTTCCAGTACTATGCAGAGTTACCGAGATCTGGATTCCAAGGATGAGATACGGGAGGATGTTTTATCTTTCATAAAGTATCTCTCACGCTTTTCTTTCAGATCTACATTCCTATGGACCTCAGTGGTCTTACTTCATTTCACAAGCTTAATTTTGTTTTTTTTTTTTAAATTGTGCTTAGCAGTTTTCAAACACTTTAGTATATTTTAATCACTTCTAAAACTGAAAAGGGTGCAATTAAAAACACTTTCAATTTTTATTACAGCCTTAACCATCAACGTTTAGCCCGTTCCTCCTGCAGCCTATTCATATCTGTTTGGGAAAAAAAAAAAAAAAAAAGAAAAATATTCCTACTACTGCCTTTGAGACACAAATGGAGAAGATAAAAATATACAGATTTTCAGAAGTCCAAAGAATTGAAAAGTGAAAAATACTTCTGGCTGTTTTCTAGAGCAATCCTCATCTCACACAAACCCTGAGCCGAATCTCTAAGTACACAATATTCCCCAGACAAACAACCCATGCCCCCATCCCCCCACGCCTTATCAAGTTTCAATCCTTCAATAATGCTCACAATTTCAGGAGAAGTCAGGACTTCTTCAGAGAAAGTGGAGGGATCACGTGAGGTTATTTCACTTGTGGCAATCAAAACGTGAAGCCAAACCTTTCCATGAACTACATCCCTTTCTACTTCGTCTTTACAGACAAAGTATTCAGGATCAATTCTGTGTTGTAAATTTCCCTCTGATAGGTATATGACATCATAAATTTAGCACATAGGAGATGAGATTTTTATAATTTTAAGCTTGTATGGTTTACAATGCAATACTGTTAGATTTCCTCAGTCATTTAAAGAATCCTCATAACCCTCAAAGACTATAAAAATTTCATCTGGGTAAATCTTGACCTGCCCATAATTATATGGAAACATAGTAAAGAAAAAGTAAACTGTAATACCTGGAAGCATCTTTTTTTTTTCCCCCATTTCAGAGATCTAGCAGTTAACAAACCTCACCCATTCGATTAGTTATTGTTGGCAAAAGAAATTTACCTTTGCCTCTCAAATTCTTCTGACAAATATCAGAAAGCAACCGAACACTTGTTACACAACCTGCAACGTCAAATGATGATTTTCTATAGCATATTTTCCTATATAATGTGACATATGATCTGGGTAATTAGCTGGAAGTACTCATTATCATTTTCCATCAACTTACAAGCAGGGCAGAATCTTTTAAAACAAAACATCAAGGATTTTTAAGGAGCACTTTATAACAAAGAAAATGTCTCTAGTAGGGAAAAAGATCTTAAAAAATAATTGCTCTCAGGCTAGAAAAATCTCTGCATTAGGGCTAACAAAAAAAAAAATCCAGATTATATATAAATTTCACAGGATTTAATTAAGATAATCAATCAAATAAAGCATTTGAGAAAAAGTTATATTCAGTATCTATGGAGCAGAAAATGATAGTAAACTGTGAGGACTGTTAAAGTAGCAACACATCGAAGTCTACAACATGGAAAATTGTTTTCTGTAAAATGGAGAGCTTGTAGCACAAAGGCAAGGCTAGACAAAGAAAGCAATTATGTTCTTATCTACTGACAACTGCAAAAGGAGAAGTCAAGTGTAATATCATATATTAAGAGGCAAAGTACTAAACATGAGGCCACAGCCGTAATTTTTATTTCAGATGTGTAATTACACGAAGTCATAAGACAACACAGAAAAAAACCCGTTTTTTTTTTTTCCCCAGCTCTTTGATTAGTTCTTGTTAGATCACTTTCTTTGGGTTCAATTCTGAATGGAAATAAAATTTAATCAACAGCTACATTGCTTAGTTTTGCTCTGTAAAGTTTTGATGGATTGATTCAACTCTCCCCTTATCCGTGTACCAAATCAAAGAAATACGGAGAGCAATTCAAGGAAGAAAGATGCAGTCACACTGAGCGGGATATAAGTTTCTTTCAGTGATCTTTTGTGTCTTTAGTGTTTTGGCTAAACAGGTTTCATACCTGCTTATTATTAAATTATTGAAGGCTTGTTGTAGATTTTAATGTTCCTTATTCTGTTCTCTTTGTTGCATAAGAAAGCTCCAACTATTGTAAAATTTCTGAGACCCGTTTACCTTAAGCTGGAGTGATATAATACCAAATCAGTACCTTACTGGCTAGCTAGCAACAATTAACATTTTGATAATTGTGATAGTTATTATTAGCTTATGCACATTTTATTTTAAAACACTGTATTTTTACCTGTAATAGCAGATCAGGGTAAATATTTTAATTAAATCTGTGTGGAAGAAACTGAAAGACAGGGTCTTGTAGGGAGCCAGGATAGGATGGTGACTGTAAATACTTAACATCACCAAGAAATAACAGAACAATTGCACCGGTTCAGAAAAAAAGGGGATTCAGGTTCCCATCTGTGGGTACAAATAGCATCAGTAAGAAGGGTGGTTTCATACTGGCACGGGATCGTACTCTGAGTCACTGCTGAACGTGCTGACAGCATCGATGCCACGGCGTAGAACACCAAGGCTTCAATTCTGTAAACCAGAAAGGAAGTAATTTTTATTTTGTTACTGTACTACAGAAGAGGCCAGTGACAAGGACAGGACCCCGTAATACTAGTCTAAGTACAAACACAACAAAGAGGCTGCCTGGGTCAGGAGTTGACAATCTAAATATAGCTCTTGATGTAGAGGGCAGGGTAAAAACTGTCTGTTCAGTCTGGCCAGCACTGGTTTAGCATGTGCATCACATTCTTTTTTTCCATTCTGCTTTCCAAGACCAATCAGGAGGGATCAACCAAGGAGCATAGTTCAGGCAGAATAGACTTACTATTTTCATATTCCTCTACATAAATATTGCAACGTTATTATGGAAAGGAATAGAAAAAGATTATCCTCTTTTTAGTTCCAGTCCCTGGATGAAGGTTGAAAAATATATTATTGTAGTTTGCAATGTTACACTTGCAGAGAGAATTTGAATATCAATAAGCAGAGAGATTTTTAAATGGATATTTACATGTAATATCACTGTATGTTTACATTTAATAACATATTGGATTTAATTTTATTATGTTCAAGAAAGCAATTGGGTGAAGAATAAACACTGTGGGATGTTATCTCATTGATATGCAGAATCAATATGATAATCAAGTTGCTGATATAAACTCATAAGAAAAAGCTTCTGACATTTCATCTAGGATGCCTAATTTCGTATTTACAATGTGGTGTGAAACTATATACTGCAGTCTTACTATTTAATTAGGAAGATTACTCTTGTATCATTTTTTATCTTTTTTCCTAATTACTTTTACTCTCCTTTCAAATGATGGAATACTGGCTTCTACAAAAAGTCAAGAAGACTTTTTTTTAAAAAAAAAAAAATTCATTAACAATTTTCAGACAAATATATAAAACAAAAGATCATCCTAAACCTGTGCTATAATCCTTGCGAGAAGTGTGTTTGTCTTTATGAGTTAGAGTGGTTGGCATGTATTTCCAATATCCTAAACAAGTGTGGGTCTGTGAAAGAAATTGGACGGGGTATACTTCTTATTCTTATCAAATATAGTTCAACATGATGGCTACTAGATATAGGCTTCATGTTGTATTTTAGGGAATTTTTTTCCCTGTTTTCACTATCCTTTGACTCATTTATTTAACAAGTGCAATTATTCTTTTCCTTGGCCTTAGAGGCCAAGTAAGCCTCCACCATTTTTAATGGGTGGCAAGTTAGTTGTTCACTAACAATACATAATAGGTTGCTCCTCAGAAAAGAAAGCCCCAAAATAATGCACTTTCCTGAAGTTCACAGCCAGCACCCATAGGACGGATTTACTGTGTCACCTCTCTAAGGGTCTAGGTATCATTCTTGGTCGTGCAGAGCCAAGGGCAGCAGTGCCTGGTACAGGGAACATGCCAGAGCTGGGAACTTGCTGTGGTTTGGGGGCAGGACCCTGGCACACTGTGAGGCTGCGGAATAGCCTACTTTGACTGGAGATGTTTTATATCCTTAAAGGTCTGAGCACTGGAAGGACTATGGACCAAATCTTCTCATCTGTTTGGACCTCCCTTTAAATGTTATTAACAAATAGTTCACTCTCCCCCTGGATCGTCCCTCAGGGCTATATCATACGTAGGGCAGGTGTGTTACCCCTGCAATGGACTAAGCAAAGCTTACAGTGACAAACTGTCTTTCATGCATGTGTTCAGTTACGTGAGAATACCTCATGAAATATATTTTTCTGTCTGAATTAAATAAGCTTATCCTTTTGCAAACTGTTCTATAAAAAGTTATGAGAGCCAAATGTCTCTAAAACTGATATATCATTAAAGTTCCTACAATATTCTAGGCATTGCCACTAGTAATTTTGTGAGTTAGGATTGATTGAGTCTCTATTCAAGAATAAAAAACGAGTGGTGTGCCAAGAATGTTGACAAGGAGTGATATAAATCCAGTCTTATCTCAGTGTTATTGCTCTTGCCAGTCACTATCTTACTATTAAGATAAAGCAAGTTACCCTGGCGTATAAGCTGCTGATTGAAGGCTGGATAATGACTTCTGGATTTCTCACTGCAGCTGCAATATTGGAGAAAGTCTGGAAGAAGATGGATCGGCAAATGGCAAATTTACGTTTTAGGATGTGCACATAAAAAGCAATTTAATGATTTTATATACCTGTTCATATATGTACTCCTCTCTGTCTTTCAATGGCATAAAAAAATGGCATCGACTCCTCATAAATAAATGTACATAAACATGCCATCTCTGCTTGCTGGTATGGCATTTTAGGTGTGCAGAGATATTTAAATGTAAAAAAGACATTACTTTCATTCTGAATCGTTCCATCAGAGTGATATAGATCTCAATATTTGGGAAACGTTGAGGTAGCTTATATAGCGCCCATCTATAAGGACGTAGGCATATATGTGAAATTTATATGTGGACAGTCCAACCCCATCAAATATTTTGTGCTTTTAAGTAGCTTTTGGATCAGTCCCAGTATATTTTTCTTGTCTAGATGCAGCAGAATTTAATATTTTTGGGGTTTTTTTCTTGTTGGCTGCCTGATAAGTTATGGTTACAACACACAGGAGCTGCGCTGGGGGGAAAGAGGTTATGAGAGTCCAGAAATTTATGTGTTCCAAATAAGACTTCAACTAAGACTGTAAGGATTTTCAAAGAAGTAGAGACAGACCTCACAGGACAGTAACAGGGCATACCAGTAGGGTGCTGAAATCGAATTCCTCCTATACATAATTCAGACCAGGAATCTGAACCTCAGTTCCCACATCTCAGGTTCACTCCCTAACCACAAAGTTATTAACAGTTTTGGAGTGACATCTGTTCTTACTTCTTTTGAGAAAGCTTATGTCCTGCCAAAAGTGATATGTGTTTAAAGAATTCTATGTTTTTTCAAGAAAACTTATTTTATTGGAAGATCCTCAACCAACTCTACAAGACAGCTTTTAGTTCTGAAGTTTGATGTCTCCCAAGTTACTCTGTCTTCATCCTCTAAACTATCCGGTGAAGGGAGGATGTGCTCAGTGTCCTACGTGTCTTTAGAAAACATCTAACACAACAGAGCGTGGGCTGAGTCAGGCTTTCCGGTGTTTTTTGGGTATTTTAAAACTTACAAAGCTCATTACTGTAGGCATCCCTTTGTATTCAATGGACAGCAATAAGCAGCTCGACAAAATAACTGATTTAAACTCTTATATTGAGATGGTATTAATCTTCTTCTAGAGGTACTTTTTTGGGAAGCCAGGGCCATAGGACCAGTTTTCCCTAACACTATCCTACAGTTCCTGCAGGATTCTTAACTCCTCATAGGTATTTCTCCTGTTTTTTCTCATTGTCCTAACCATTTATATTCAGGGACATTTTTTAAACTTTACCAACAATACAATTATGATGTATTCACTTAGAGAAAAAGCCTACGTAGAAACATCTTCAACATTAAGTTTATACCGAGTTAAAGAGCTAACAACAAATGTGCACAATTTATATCTTCATTAGATGTTTGCATCACACCACTCCCTGTACAGCTGACAAAAAAAACCACAGATGTTTCTCCTCCTACAGTACTATTTCAGGTAGAAAATGTTGCTCTTATTTTATGGTAAACAGACTAGTTGCTATGATTTCTTTCTTCATTTTAATATTTTCATAAGCTCAAAGCCCTGATGTCCAAAAAAAATTGAGGGGTTTGTTTGTTTGGGTTTTTTTTTGGGGGGTGGGGTTTAATGTTAGTTTATAGCTATGAAATCAACACTATTCTACTTTTTAGTCTTGGGCTAGGCAGTTGACAGAATTGTCCTTCAAACTTTGTCCAGCCTGCACACAATAGTCTTTAACGTCAGTGTCCGCTTCTTAAAGCAAAGTTAAAAAGCAAATATACTGTATGGTACGAAATCAGAAATAGCTGGTGGTTTGCTGCCAACCTTGATCGTTATGACAGCTTTTGGATTTATTTTATTAATTGATTGCATTAAAGGATTGTCCGATCTAAGTCTTTGCCAGTTTTTAATTAGTGTTTAATGGATTTCAGGAAAACAATATTTCAATCTGCACTGGCACAAATTAAACAGTTTGGTGTGAAATTCAGAAAAAACACTGTCTACCTGCTGTGTGTAGGTCTAAGTGTTTCATAAAGTCTTATCTAGGCTCTGTTTATGTTACATATATCATACTTATACAAGCTGGCATCCTCTACAGACCTCAAAATTCCTTGTAGACTATAAGCAAGCAGTATTATCTCCATTTTTTACACTTGGAAATTTAGGCATAGAGGCTAATCTGAAGTTCTGTTTAGCATAAAAGCTTTTCATCCAGGGTTTTATATTAGCTTCTTCTCTCTAGTGTGTTGGCATTTCTAAAGAATAATACATATATTATACACACACTCTTGAAGAATGAAATTTTTCCTTCAGTCTGTTCATAGAAGCTGAGAAATAAGAAAGAAAAGGGACTTTCCTGAAGCTGGGCGGACAATGTGTGGCAGAATACATACCCAGCATCTTAGAATTCTCCTTCTCATCTAGTGTGGAATCCTAGATTTGTTCTTACCCTCCTGTTTTAACCAAGAGCTTCCTATTTACTCGTTAAATGCTGACAGATGTCTTCAGATGTGAAGATCACTCTTGTTGTGAGGAGCTTATTGTCTAAGTGGACAGCTTGAAATGGAATGCCTATATTCCCCTTCCACCTAAATTGGGACCAAGGCTTCAAAAACTTAAATCCCACTCTATGATCCAGTCTGTCTAATCTTCAGGGGTGTCTACCAGTAAAGATAACCACATTCTTTAGGCATCTCCTTACTCAGTACCTAACTTTAATTGCCCAGATATGCTCGGAAATGCTTGCTGTGCAGAGTTGGAAAGCACCTCTTACTGTAGTTTTTGGCTTAGTCCATAATGCACACTGTGCTGATGCGCCCACCCAAGGCTGGAAATAAACAAGGCCATGATAGCAGGAGCGCTGCACAGTTTTGCATAACATTAAGACTTAAAGCATTTTGAATGAGAATACCTTCCATTTCTCCATTTATGTCAGGGTAAGAAGAAAAGACAAGAACCAAAACTGCCAAGGCAAGGTGGAAATCCGTTGGCTACCCACCTTCAGCTGTCTTTCCTCATAAACTCTGATTTCTGGCCCAAGATTTGCACTTGGGCATACAGTGTTTCATCGTCAAGATATTCTGTCTTGGAACACGCCAAAATCTCAAAATTGGGCATTCAAATTTGTCCTGAACTCTGCATTTTAAGAGGCAATGTTCTCTCCCCACTAACCATGCTCTTTAAGCGGACTTGTTTTCTCCTCTTCTGCACTTCCTTTTCTCCAGGTTTACATTCTCAAAAATTTAGTAAGACAGTGCTAATATTGGACATTGAAATCCTCCCAGTAAATATCCATCAAGAGTCTCCCAAATCTCATGTTCTGTCATCTGTTCTTTTTCTGTTTCCTCTGCTGGCACTTCTTAATGTAATGATTTGGAATACCTGTTTTTAAAGAGGAGCCTTGGGTAGAAAATTGTGAAGGTGAGAATGTGGTTAAAGACCCTCAGCCTGGGGGAGTTCAAACCTGCACCACAGAACGCCCTAATTCAAGTGTTCTGCCTGCACAACACCATAGAACACCCTGTACAGGTTTGGAGAATTCTAAAGAATGAAATATCAGAGCAGGGAGGGATGAGAACGCAGGGTCTTTTAGGCAGAGTAGGGAAATGCTAATAAGAAAGGACAACAGAGATGCAAACAGCTCAGAATTTGAAAGGAGAGAGCCCAAATTTGAAGCTAGAAGAGGCTCTGAAAAGAGGAAGTTTCCTGTTACCCAATCCAGATCTCATTGATGTTTTCTTACTGTTTGTTGCTGAAGTCAGAAGGAACAGAAGACTCCAATACCTCGCAGTGCTGCTAATTTTCTACTCAAGCTGCAGCCTTCTCTTTGCAAATATGCTCTAAGTTAGCTTGTAAACTACTAATTATGAAACTATGCTAAATAACATATTCATGCAAAATTTTATCTGCCTGTACCGATTTTTATTAATCTGGCGTACACCTGTGCTTATGCCAAATTACAAAATATGTCAGTTGTTTCATTGATTTGCAGCATGAATTACGGACTCGCAACTTCAATTACTTCGGGGTGTGGAACAGTGCTTGGAATCACAGTTTCATCATGCAGGATTAGTCATGAAAATACTGAGATGCTAAAATCTCAATCCCCCATACATGGAGAACTACTTCTATAGGGCGATGTGTGGTGTAAATGAGGTAAAATCGGAGCAGAAGCTGTAAATCTTCAGGAATTGAGTAGGCAGTTAGCAGCATGTAGATCCATGAATGTGATTAACAGTCTCATGCAAGTAAGGCAGCTCCTCTAGCTGTCAAGATCTTCACAAAGCAAAACCCAATTACACATAAACAGATCTTGAATTCTCCCTCTGGGCTTGTGTTTCTCTTAGCTATAGATTTTCATTCTTACTTTTTTTTTTTTCCTAAATGTAATATTTAATACATCTAAAGGTTGCCATTTTATTGAGGAATTCAGATAGCATAATCCCCTGGGTGGATTTCTTTGATCGTATGTGGTACATTTTAAATTGAATATATTGACAGCCTATTATAACATGCTTTGTCTTGTAAATTAATTTTCAGTTAGTTTTTAATGTGTGTCAAATGTGGATTGTAATCTGTTCTTCTGTTTATGTTTTAATATCATGACCACTTCTTTCATGAAAGGACAAAAACCTTCTATAAACAGCTTAGGGATACTTTCAAGTAAAGCACGTCATTTCATCACAAAGGGCACAAGAGAAGGTCACTTGAAACAGGGTTCATGTGCCTTTACTGAGGCATCTAAAAATTGCTTCTCTAAAGCTGAACTACACATGTTCCCACCATAGTCCACAGAAAGAAATTATTACTTCTTAAGGGTTATTAATTTTCTCCAAAATACTCGATTTTTCTAGGTCAAATGGATTATCCTCTGAAGGTGCTTATTTCCCTCTAGTAATTCCAGACGGATCTTATATTGTCTAGCTCAGACCTCAACAATTCTCTTTTTAGATACATAGGGTAGGATGCTGTTGTTTAAAATAGACATCCATGGTCATATGAGATGCCCTCTGGTACCCAAGACATGCACATGGAGTGGCAGATATGACAGAGAACTTACAGCAAGCCTAAGATCCTGTAAACAAGCAACTAGAGACCAAGCAGGATAATCCACACCATATAATGAACATTAAATGTCTATTCGAGGCAGCTGAATTCTACCCCTGATTTTAGTGACTCCAGCAAATGGGTGAGGGGCTAAAGGATTACATTGACTCCCTACAGTGATGGTTTAAGGTTAGGCAACTCACATTCAGCAGGTTTGAGGTTAAGATGCTGAAATTTAGATGTCAGTGCATAGTTGTGTTATCGATGAGCTGGGTAGCTGAGCTCTCATGTCTACCAGCTGCTCGTGCACAAATTTTCTGCACCCTGCGCTGCTCAGGAGGGTCTTAGGCATTTGCAGATATTGGTGGCTATGATTCAGGACTTAGGAGAGACCAATACCTATCTGGACTGGTAGCTGAAGAGCAAATGAAGCATCTGTGGCATCTCCAGTAACCTCAGTATCAACATGTGGGCAGATGGACCAATTGAAGTCTAGACAATCTCACGTTGACATCTAATAAATCCCACAAGAAATACTTGAACGTCGCCAGATGAATCACGCCTTAGATAACCGATTTTGTTAACTAGATCTCTATTAACTGTTGTGAAGGATCTGGTAACTAGTGCACATGTAAGTGCTTCAGTCTGCAACTGAATCAATCCAATATCAAAACCTGATTGACCTTTGCTTTGTGTGACACAAGCTACTTCTCATCTAACCCTCTCTAGACAAGGTCCACATTTCTAAATGTGTTTTCCTGTTATTCATTATCCGTGAGAAGGGGGACAAGGCAATCCAGGGATTCCTCTTCCAGTTGATTATAACTGTGACACTTCTGTTGAAAGCGATGGGACTAATCTGACTGTCTGAAAAGTTTGATAAATGGTAGAGTATCCTGTCCCCTAAAACAGTACTATGTCTGCAAGATACCTCAGAAAAATCTCTTATCCTCACAGCACCAAAGAAACCAGCTCAATTCTGGCAGCAACTTTAAAGGAATTCTCTTCAGCTGCTCAAATAACAGATTTAAAAGTAACTTAAATCACAGTCTCTGTTTGCACAAGTACTTATGCTGAGTCTGGAGGGGCTTTTAATCTAGCAGACAGAGGCAGGATAAGGGCTAATAATTGCATGCTGAAATCGAAAATGTTCTAACTAGAATTAAAAAGAAACTCATTTATTTTTTAACTGTATAATGAGCTAACTTACTGGGGCAAATTACTGTGTGTCATTGTAGTCCTTAAATCAAGATCAGATATGCTTATAAAACATACATCTTAGTTTAACAACATATTTCTGGGCTCGAGGCAGAAATCCCTGGATGAAGTATGGCCTGTGTTATGCAGGAACTCAGACTAGACAGAGGTTGGGCTATTTAATCATAATGACCCTCCACAGCTTTAAAACCCACGAGCCTATCAATTTCCAGCAATAGGCAAGATATGTTCATGCAAAACTTAATTTCCTTAGGGTCTTTAACCTCACCTTCTCCTCGCATACTAGTTTCTTCCCCTGTGTGGGACTCCAGTCTGCCGCTGCTGCTTTGTGACAGACTGTGGTGCTTCAACACATAAAACCCAGGGTTTAAGTTGTTTCTCAGTGAAGTACCAGGATTTATATGGAGCTGAAATAGTAGCCAAGTGGAATAGTAGACAACTTCACATTGGCTTTCCCAATTCATGGCCCAAATCTCAGTTCCATCTTCTGTTTTAGTCTAGTGATACCACGGCAACATCTTAGGAAGGAACCCTCTTTCAGGTCATCTATAGGGTCCTGCTTCTGGATATTTAGGTAACAATGTAATGTTTTCTTAGACAGCCCTGGAGATGTGTAACTCCTCTCCATCACCTTACAAGGAACTATTATATTATGGGACAAAAGGAATATTGAAGACTCAACCATCCACAGAAGGATTACACATTAAATTAGATGTTCTTTACAATGCAAGAGGTTAGGTTCCTAGCGGTTCCTGCCTCGCTAGTTGTTTTTCTGCCCAAAAGAGTGAATTAGCCTTTCAACAGGAGTATCCCGGTGTCAGTGTTCTAATGGACACCTGGAAAATCATATCAAAAAGCACCCGGGAAACAATGAGCTTTGCTAGTCCTTGTGTTCTAAAGAAGTCCATCAGCAACCACCTTCAACACTTGACTCAGACAAGGCAACAGTGGCTTGTGATGTATATGATGGAGAAAAATCACCTGAAAAGAACAGTAAACCTGGATAGTAGCCTACATGTCTATTGTAACGTGAACTCTACCTCGGGAAAGAGAGAATTATGCAGAAAATGCAGAGACACTGCCATTACCAATGTAAAAATCTCTTACCAATGTATCAGCTGGGATAAGTTGTGCTCAGAAAGTCCAAAATCATCGAATGTTGCTGCTATCAGGCACCCCACAGTCTGGTCCATTTCTATATGTGTAGTATTTTCTGTCAGCATCAGTAGACTGCATTTTGGAGTGTGGATGCACTGTGAAATCACTATGCTTTATATTCATGGTTCCGGATACAGTACATTTGAATTTTGTGACTCTTATGCTTCAGAATACTCAAGAATCACGCTTTTCTGTAATGGAAATCGGAAAGCAAAAAGAGATCTTTTTCACTGCATGCCTTTGATCTTAAAAACATGTATGTGCAGGAGTGGGAGAGTGCATTTGTCATTGTAACCAGCTCTTATTTTCTGATGAGAGCTCAGATGCAAAGACAGCACTTCATTTCCTGTTAATGTCAGTCGTTGTTCTAACCGTGCAAGAACATGGCATTTCTCTTTTCACTGCGAACAGGACCAGACTGGGAAGGCAGCAATTATAATAACTTCATTTTTAATATTTGATTTCTTACAAACCACAAAGCCTCCAAAGATAAAACCCTTAACCCCAACATCTTTACTTTTTTTTTTACTTTTTTTTTTTTTTTCCCCGATTTCTGTCACAACTGTTTATTTTTGTGTCTCGCTGGATTTGATCCACAGATTTCCTACTGAATTTGGAACATTAGGTAATAGGCTTATACAAGAGGAAATAGGCAGCATATAGGAGGACCTTGGGGGCCAGTAATAAGCTAAACTTTTCTTTGCACTTCTCAGCTTCCTTCTGTTAAGTAACTCTTTAGTTTTGTTTGATCTAAACCAATTTTTGTTGGTTTTGTTCATCACAGGCACTACACAATCACCACTTTGTCACTTTGCTCATTTCCCAAACCCAGTTCTGGTCACCCAGACATGTCAGCATGGCGGATGTTCATGCAGAGATTAATTTGGTCATGTGCAGCAGGTCTCAAATGAGATTACTCAGATTTATTTGCCTCAGACCATCTTTGCTGAGTGACTGACCTCTTTATGTTCTGATGTTCACTGGATTTTTTTGCACTGTAAGGGCCCGTTGTTAATACTCTACAAACTGATCACAGACAAGTGTCGTTTAGCATACAGTATTTTCACATTAGTTCCTTTAAGATCATTGAAATACCTCTACAAGAATATCATGGAAGAACAGATAGCTACATTTAACTGTTCTTTTTGCAATTATGCCACGCATAATTTAGCACCTTACGGCAAGGATTTCAGAGAAGAGCTGGTAATTTAATGCTCAACCTCCCTTAAGGGTTGATGGGAATTAGACTCCAAAATTCCCTAAGCACCGGTGAAAATTTCAGTTCTAACCAACGCATTTGTAATCCCAGATCTAGCAAAGAGTTCAGGCCAGGATCCATACAGGTCTTTGGAGTCACAAGTTCCATGGAAATCAACAGGAACTAGCTGTCTAAATGTCTCATGTGTTTAGGCTGTGTGAAAGTACAGTTTCAACTTGTTGGGTCTTCATTGACCCTCATAGTCTTTATTTTCGTCATTATAGCTGGGAAAATGGTTAGGTTCCTTGCCCTAGACCGGCAGTTTTTCTGTTCATTGCTTTTAATTGCTTTTGAATTGTTCCCTGCTAGTTATCACTACTCCTAATTCAAATATAGGATGAAAAATATTTAGAAAGACCTCCATCCATCATCAGAAAGACAGTTTCTAGAGGTAAGTCCACATGTTTTGCTGTGATACAGACCTAATAATTGGCTTTTCAACCTGCAATAAATATTCTTTTCCCTGTCCTCTTCTTATTGCTCCATAATTAACACTAAGGACACACAGATTTAACTATCTGACAGATACTTATTTAAAATACCTTCTGCTGCATATATTAACATTTCTGTATCTACTTTTTTAAAGCAGCTTTGAGTTCTGCAATAAAATCAGATCCAGAGTTTGGTTATGTTAATAACCTTGCATGGTGGTGGTATAGATCAATTTGGAAAAAGAGATGAATCAGTCATCTGCGATATAATTGTATGTGTTTACACTGTAGAAATGTTTTTAGCATAAAACCACAATAGAAACATATGACTCACATCAATATCACTTAAGCTAGATAAATTGTGAAAGGAAGTTTGGTGCAAAGAGCATATATTCATGCATTAAATAAGTCTTTCTCCTGAACCTCTGCAAAAAGGTAAAACTGCAAATTACTGCTACCTATTCAGCCCCCTGGTTCGTGAATGTAGCTGTGCCGCTCAAGAAGGAGGACTAAGAGCCCATCCACATGGTTAGTTTCTCACTCGCTCTGGCTATCTAACGCATCTATCCACTAAAAACCCAGAAAAGGATTTCCAGCCTCCCCTCCCCCTTCCCCTCCCCCTCCCCTCCCTCTTCCTCTTCCCCTTCCCCTTCCCTTCCGTTCCTTTCCTTTCCCTTCCCTTCCCTTTGATGTTAAGAATACCTGGCAAAGGTACTGGATACAAATAGAGCATGAATGTCATCCCTGAGCTATTGGAAGCCAGCTAGGGGACATCACCACAACAGTGTTATTAACGTCAACGTACTTGCAGTAATATTCCCCAGGCAGCTCTGACCATTTCAGCTGTGGCTGAGCAATCTGGGGTGCAGAAACCCCACAGGGACAGCCACTGGGTTTGGCCCCCATTGCACGCTCAGAGATCAGGAAATAAAGGAAATGTGTGAATATTTGCACTGTTAGTGCATGCTAAAGCGTGAAATGCTGGCAGGCGCAAGGCAACGTAAAACCAGCTCACTTGTGACTATGGGAGTCACTGCAGGCTAATGCTACCCAAAAACTTACGCTCTTGGGCAGTGAAGGGTATCAGTACAATGCGCCTATTCTTTACTTCATGTCTGCCACATGGTGAATCTGTCAGCGTGGCTGTAGGAGCCAAAATCACTTTGGAACATAGATGAAACCGATACAGATAAAGGAGGTGACAGATCTGCCAGGACGCACAAAACCCAATCCTGCTAGTCCCAGTCATCCCGCTACTATCTGTGGTGTAGTTCACAGGAAACGTAGTGATGAGTTTTACCTGTCCTTCATGATAAAATCTTCCTGAGCTAATGAGCCATAAAGATGTCTTGGAGTAAATACCTTTTTTTTTCCCGGAAAAGTCTTTCTGCATATTCTTTGTGCACATATACAGGAAGATGTATCTAGATTAGAAGAGTCTGTTCTAGACATGCTCTAATGCTATTATCATCACAACAATAGCTGGGTATTTTTTTACCAAGCCTTAAGGTCAGTGATTAAGATCTGCTCAACACCTCCCAGCAAAGAATTGAGTGTGAAATTCAGTACATTGTTTTGAGAGGGTTTGGTTTTGTTTGGGGTTTATTTTCAACATATACATTGAGGTCTGACAAGATGAACACTGTTTTCAAAACAGAGAAGTTGCAGATGGAGGAAATTATTTGTTTATGGTATTCTCTATCAAAGAAGTGTCACAGATAGATGGGTTTCACTCAAATATTAGAGTTTGCGACCAGCTCTCTGATTTAGCTGGGTAATAAGTATATACTCAGGCAGCAAGACAGCTTGCTGTTGGCTACAGAAATCATGCTCAAAAGTACAGAGTAATCTCAACAAAGCCACTTGTAATTTGCACTCACTAAATTGGATACAGATCCATCTTTTTTTCCAACAGTAGTCTAGAAATAACAAAGGTTTTGGGAAAAATGCCTGGGTTTGGTTGAACGTTTCTTCTCGTTGGCTATCTGCCACCACAAACACAGAGGGGATATAATAACAGTCATTTGGAGTTCTGTAAACCTTGTCATCTGAGGACCTCAGAATGCTTTCCAAGTGTTAATTAAATCCTCACAACATCCATGTACCCATGCATAGCAGATTTCAGGTTGTTAGGCTCTCCCCGTGACCACAGCGGCTCACTAACTCTATTGCTCTTGGGAGACTTCAGACCCTTTCACACCAGACACGAGTTGGATCTCAACCACGGCACTGCCAATGCAAACACCGGTGCTGTGGTTTCCACCTGACTCTTTCAAAACAAAATTAGGTGAATTTTTCAGAAAAACTGAACCCCAGGACTTTAATTACAGTGGAGCCGGGTTTTGGGGGATGATGCTTTATTAACAGCTTCAGAGACAGCAGCTGAAGAAACCACTGAGGTCAGTACAGAAAGAAATCATTCTTTAGTTCTGAAAAAGCACAAAATACCTCCCCATGTTGCAGACTCCAAGCAATAAAACATCATGAGTTCACTCCACAAAGTTCTTTTAATAGTCTTTTTGTCTGCAGGCTTTTTGCCTTCTGCCCAGTTCTTGAGAAATTAGAGTTTTAAAGTTCTTTTGGGGTAGGAAAAGATTTTTCCCACAACCATAAGGAAATGAAAACAGATATTCTTTTCAAGTCACATGAGTCATTAAGCTAGAAAAAAATAAAATCTTGCAAGACCTGATATAAAATCATGAGAGTTAGCAGTGTCGTTTGTTTACCTCTTTAACACAGCATTATTTTTTCTTAATAGTCAGTTCTGAAAAGACACTCAATCTCAAGCTCTCTGCAGAAAGAGCTCTTTCTCTCTTATTGCACTCTAATAGACATCTTGCAATATGTCTCTAAATAGATCTGGCGTGATGATCTCAAACAAAATTCCATCAGAATGCTGTTTTCATTTTTTTCCTCTCCTATGCATATTTGTTTAATCTACTGAGTGCATGTAAATAAACCCTGCGCTAAGCTCCATAGAGAGCCAAGAGTGAGGATGTGCTACAGCACACACAGAGCTTTGCCTTGTTACCTCCTGTCGGTGCAGTTTGCATTCTCAGTTCTGATCATCCTAAATTCAAATCCCAGTATGTCACCTGCAGAGACAAATATCGCATGCAGATAATGGTAAATATTCTCCAGGCAGTCTTCTAGAAGTGTTTCTTTGCCTTGAAATATCAATGTACGGTGCTTTATATCACCAACGGTGCACTCCGGAAGGCCATTAACTCCTGTCTACCTTGTGATCACAGAGGAAACTGCACAATGCTCTTAGCGCCTACCCTGTAATACAGATACACAAGAGGTAGCTTTAAAATGGATCATTTGGATGCCGTAACAGCCCCACTGCGGTAACCCTGAGCTCATTTGCCCTGCCAAGAGACCCCTTCAAGCCATATTGCACATGCAAATCATAATGATATTTCTTCTGTGCTCAGCAGAAGTCTGTGCAGACTAAAGGTGGGCTGAAATGGTTAGCTAGTCCACTTTATAACTCAAGACATGCCAAATAACAAACTAGATTTCCAGAAATTGCTTCCTCTGACATTGTTATAATGAATATACTTCAACAGTGCTACATACAGCACTTTTCTTGGTTTATAATTAGTCATAAACCACTAAAAAATGTGTTGTCTAGAAGGAAATATTACTTTCTTTGTATCGTCTCTTGGTGATTGGCATGAAAGTTATGAAAGTCTCACTGGATAACAGAATATAATACCTAAATGTCCTGATTTGTTTTTAATGGCTAATAGAATTTCCAATTCATGACATACTGTTCTTTCAATTATGGCAAGACCTTCCCAACTGTCTTAGATAAAGTTGCAAAAAATTTTAGTTGTGATTTGGAAATGTGATGTAAACAGTGCTCCTGTTCCATACATCTGTTCCACCGCATCTAACACGGTCTTTGAGAGCCTTTCAGCCCCATATGCAGTAACATTGCTAACTTTTCCTGTATTTTTTGTGTTTAGCTCTCCCTCTGAATTAAAGGTGTATGTGGTAGAATGCTTTGCAGTGTGCACGTACAGAAAACAGGATTTATGTGATATGTTAGAGGAGGTAAGTTTAAAGACACACTGCACATACAATGGTTCTTGCTCATGTAGGATTGTGATTCAGATATCAGACAGCAACTGAAGCATCATCTACTTCATGTAGTCACTAGCTCTAGCTTGTCAGACTTCCTACATGATTGGTAATCACAGCCTTTCTTTTAGCATGCTCTTTGTTGGTCACTGTCAATATTCTTCAGAAAAACCAAGCAGGTCCTAATTTCTTCTCCTAAAGCAGCCCCAGATGTGCTTTCCATCATCCTTTTCCCTACCCAGTTTATGGTAAACCCTGGTTTTCCCTCTCACTCTGCAGTGCTCTGACCTCACCCTTCCTATTTCTGTTTCTCCTCCTGTACAGTCTTAAAGAGCTCCAAGAGCCAGCTGCTGAAGACAACACCTACAATACTTCACACATCATTATTCTCTAGGACCTATTTAATGCAAACACACTCACCTAGGTACTTTAAAATGTCAGCGTAAATTCACCAAGCAGAAATTGTGTCAAAACAATCCAGATGCCACCCACTGGAATGGGAAAGTTTGGAGACAGAGGGCAAGAAGTTGACTGCAGATCGTTTGACTTCTTATTACAGTTTTTGACATTGCCCTGTGTAATGTTCTCACAAGGAAAATTAGGAGAGGGAAGGTGCAAAATAGTTCCAGTAATTCATCAACAGGAGCTTGTTATCAAATTAGAGGGAGATAGCAAGCAGAGATTCCAGGGAGTTCAGCTCTGCTTTGGATTGTATTGAGAATCTCCATTAAAACCTCAGCAAGGAAGTAAAGTTTCTGTTCACTAAAACTGCAGATGACACAAATCTCGGAGGGACAGAAAGCACTCTGAAAGACATAGAATACCCATAAAAAAAAATCTCAATTGCAGTGCTTTGGCCGGTTTTAGATCTTCTGGGCAGATCCCAAAGGATAGTGATAGTAATGTCTAAATTTACTAGGGTTTATTTAACCTAAAGCCAAGAATTCTAAAGGGGATATGGTAAGTGTTAAAGATACAAAAGGCTATTAGAAGTAGAAGCTGATGCGAAGCACAGAACAAGGTATTGCAGGCTTACACTGTGACAAAACTAGAGATTCGGATTAGACATTAGATGCAGTTTCTAACAACAAAGACAATAAAGCTCTGGAATAAATTGGGAAAGAAGAGGGCAGAGTCCCCATCAGATTAGACAAGTCTAATCAAGCAAAGATTATGTAAGATGAAGCTGGTCCCAACTCAGAGAAAAGACATTTCCTACCCACTTCTACATTTCATTGTCTCTGGTACTATAGAATGAGTGCCTACAAAACAGCTACTGCATTTGTCTTCACAGTAAGCCCATTTGGTAGGGAAATAAACGTTATTATTTGATTTTTGAAATGAAATTAATAGAAAGAAATTATATACGCCTTTAGCAAAGGCACAAAGAAGCTGTTAAGACCCAGATCCAAAAGGTACTCAGGAAACTCCGCCCGTTGATGTGCTGGTGATCCCCCGCAAATCTAGATCAGTACTAGGAACTTACTTAAGTCTCCTCTGTTACAGCAGCTGAACTGCATTATTGTCCTTTGTTCCATTTCACGTCCCAAGAGAAAAAAGAGACCATTCCTCCTCTCCTAACCTGTCACACAAGCACGCAAGATGGAAACACTGAGTATGAAATAATGGATCTAATAAGTAAAGCCTATAAACCAATATATAGGTCTCTTGGCAACTTTACAGCACATTTCAACTTTGATCATAATTTAAAAGGTGGCACTTACCTGTATCGTGACTGCTCTGCTTTCAAAGACCTGTTTCTTATGAAAAGTGGGATAACGCATCTTTGAAGCTAACAGCCATCAGGATACTACGCTAATGCTATATCGACTCAGCCCTTCATCCTTTCAAGGTGTATAAATTGAGTCGCATGCAGACAGGTATGTGGTGAGACCTTTCAAAGGAGATACCTGTGCGTTCATTATCATCGCTATTACTCCACGCGTCCCAGAAAGGCACCATTGTGGGACATAGTATGTAATGCACAGAAATGTGGGACTTGGGAGATCAGACTGATGTTCCTGTCATGACCTTGGACATGTAATTTCCCCTTCTTATGCCTCAGTTTCTGCTATTATAATTTGAACTAATGACAGTTTGCAGACTACATTAATATCTGCAGATGAAAAACATTGCCTGGGAGACATCTATTGCTATTATCTTCATCAATGTTTTATTGGGGCAAAATATTTTCCACCCCTAACTGCCAAGAGTTGGCAGCTTAAAACGGGGAACGGAAAGCTTTATCCTCATTCTAGAGAAACAGAGACACACAAATCAAGTGTGTTTCCTTCAGGCACAATGGAAATCTGTAGCTAAATTAGGGATCCAATTTGCAAGGCAGTGCCTTAAGCATATGCTTTTTCAGGTGTTCTCCTTGGACATTAAAGATTTAGTGGAAGTTTTCATGAGAGAGTGGATTTGTGCCAATATCCATGGCTAGACTTTTTGCTTTTCTCTCCAGTTATGCAGAAAACTGTTTGCTGATAGTTTGCTGGCCTGCCTGACACCGCGGAGGTGACCATACAGCAGTAAAGCTGCACAGATCGTAAATTATACAGATCCTTTCACCCCGTGATACAGCAATCAAAGACTTTACACAGTTTTTCCACCCACTTATTTGAATGGAAAGAGACTTAGTGCTTGCTGCAAAGTGCCAGGGGTTGGGAAAAGTCCCAGAGAAAAAGCATGCCCAATCCGAGCAGAAGGATGAATTGAATTTTGAAACTGGGTCAAAGGACTGGGACAAGAATCCTCCCTGTTCTGCCCAGCAGCTTCCGCTCACTGTCACTCTCTGCACAGAGACCAAAGGGCAAATCTGGCGTAATGTAGTGACTGTACATTTAACTGCTGTTACCACGTTACACCCTGGGCAATTCCTCTTGGTTACTCTTTTTTTCTGTCCATCAGCTTTTTTCTATCTCCCTTGTTTCTGAATTTCTTTTCTTCAACATTTCATTCCCCAGGGCTACTCTCCCTTTGCAGCTTAGTGGGTTTCACGATCCCTGCCAAGCCCCATTCCATTCCCTAAAATGATAAATGGCTAAATAGTATCATTGATACTGATGCAGCAATATAGCTCCTTCACTTCCACAGATTAAGCAAAGATTGTGGTGCTCAGACTTCTGATTCACTGTTTCAAGGTTGATAATATATGTGAAGTGCAACAGACCAAGTATCAAATGTTTGCTTCTCATGGAAGTCTACCTTTTTCTCTGAATGTTTAGGTCTCAGAGGCCATATAAACATAATATGTCGATGGATCTAGGCCAGGAACTTCAGGTGAGATCACCTGTGCTCACAAAACATTTTGTGAATGTTCTTACTAGTAGAATTAAATTTTGAATAGCATTTCCTATTCACTTAATGCATCTAATGCATCAAAGGTTTTCTGTCCCATCTCCCGCGATAGTCAGTCTAGGTACTCAGCACAATGTTTCTGTTATCCAAGAATCATGTCAAGAAATTACATCAGTGGCTTCCTGGGTTGCGTTAGTCACTGCCCAGCTCTAGGCTTCCCAGAGGTGAACATACTGGAGTGAATCCAACAACAGGCTGTGGAGATGATTAATGGACTGGAACACCTCTCATATGAGGAGAGGTTGAGAGAGCTGGGACTGTTCATCCTGGAGAAGAGAAGGCGCAAGGAGAACTTATCCATGTGTATAAATACCTGCTGGTGGGCCGTAAAGACTCTTCTCAGTGGTGCCTAGTGACTGGACAAGAGGCAATGGGAACAAACTAAAACACAGGGAATTCTGTTTAAACATAAGCAAAAAGCTTTTTTACTGTGAGGGTGACTGAGTACTGGAAAGGGCTGCCCAGTGAGGTTTTGTTGTCTCCATCCTTGGAGATATTCAAAACCCAACCAACTGGACATGGTCCTCGGTAACCAACCTGCTGTAGGTGATCCTGCTTCAAACAGGAAGGTTGGACTAGACAACCTCCAGAGGCCCTTTCCAACCTAGGCCATCTTTTGATCCCATGTTTCTGTGAAATAAGATATTTTACTATGGGGAAAAATCAAACTGAATTTAACCGCCTCCCCTGGGAACCACAGTACGTTACAATATCATACAAGACTAGAGGGGAAATAAAGACTTGGAAGTTCTGATCACTGCAGGAAACTAATACCATGGGAACACTAGTCTGATGGGCACACCTAGAGCAACTGAGTTTGGTCCCCTGCTTTTGCAGGTTGTAATAGCAGTAAACCCTTTTCTAAACTTCTCTATTATAAATTAGGTCCAGGCACATGGGGGAAGACCAGATATTTCCAAACCAAAAAAGGGAACGCAACGGGAACACTTGCAGAGAGATCAGTCACGCTAGCCACACTCCAAAATGTCCCTGAAGAAGGATGATCTTGCCTTGTACGATGTGGCTGGAACATGGGGAAAAGATGAAAGCCATGTCAAAGACTGAGAGACTGTATTAACAATATCATGTAAAATAAAGGAAGCGGGAGAGCTGAGAAAAATAGCCCTAGGTGCAATACCCTTCTTCTTGGGGTGAGTGGGACTCGTTTTCAGGCTATATCTGACTGAAACACGTATTGTCATTTTAGTGTTAAATGCTGTGTGGACATCCAGTATAAATAGAAGTAACCCCACTTGGTTTTGCACAGCTACAAAAAGAACAGGAAGGAGTAAAGAGTGTTTACGGGCTGTTAAAAACACAATGTCGCAATTTAGGCTTCTTTTACAAAATAGTGCCCAGTATCTACTATCTCATGATAAATAGAAGCTGTATCGCATGACAATTGTGAACAATGGGTGAAATGGATATTAGAAAAATCTCATTTATCTTCTGCTTTATTTCTTGATAGAGGTCCTTGTCACCATGGCTATTATGTGACTAGCCCTAGAAAGGCCACCTCATTAGTTTTCTTTATCAAGACAGCAAAGTCTCCTTTAAAGGGACAGCACCTAGATTTTAGATTCAAATAGAAAATAGCTCTCGTTGTGTGAATGTGTTTCTACCTCTGTTTTCACTTCCTAAAAACGTGGGTTATTTCCATAGCTGTCAACCAGATGAAATTAACACTCCTGTGATGAGGAAGGTGTCCCTGGAACAGAAATATGAAAATGGAATTTTATGAGCAGATGGCTTGTATTTGCCTCATGCATTTCTTTAATGCATGTGGCATTTCTTTAATAAAGAAACACACACCAAGGGGGGAAAAAAAAATGATAGCAGCTTTCTGTAAATTCTGTAAATCTATTTTCCCCTTTGTCTCTTCCACTCACAAATACATCTTCCTCTTCTCTGACAACCACTTTGAAAATTTTCCTCTATTGCCACCAAAGCAATCGTGTGAGTGTCAACAAATCAGTAATGATTTAGAATATGTCAAAGGAAATTCAACATTTTTGTCTCTTTTCAAAAATCTTAATGACAGGTAGATAAAGTTGGACAACACCATCTCTACTGGCTTTCTCTGAGTTTTGACGGGTATTTTTCATAGAATGAAAGAGCTTGCTTGCTTCCCTTCTGCAGCAGGCAAGGCAGGAGAAATGTAGCTGCAAAATCTAATAGAGCCAAATAGTTGTATTAACCATGTCTAGCTTTCTGTATAATTAAGAACGTTTGAGGTTTGGTTATAGACAAGATCAATGACAACAAAATATTATTGGTTTTTTCTTTGTTCTGGCTATGATATAATAGTAATTAAATCTCAGAATAGGTGATTAAAAGAACCTTCTCATTTGATACTTCACTAGAGAAGAGCCTTACACGTAGGAGTATACAGAATGAATCTGATGGTACTATTAGTTTACTTTATAAACCGCAATGACTTATTTCACTGCATTTTAAATTAAGATAAAATATGAAAATGAAAAAAATAAAAGCATTAATACCACATTTAGGATAGGAATTTTAAGGCACAAGATTAGGGGATGAAAAAACTAAGGCTTTTTTAGTAGTAATTCGTATCAGGTGTGTGTTTGCAGTGAGTAACCTGAGTGATAAATGTTGTATGCGAATACATCAGAAAAATAGTGGGCCAACTACATTTGCTAGGAATAGAATGGGTACATGAATTTCAAAATTCCTATTTGTCTTGTATTTACAGTTTTAAGTATGAAAGAATAGAAATGACTGTGTGAGTTTTTCCTTGAAGTTGTTACATGCCCTACAGCAAACCTTCTGGGAGTAGTTTCTCCATGTGTCATGTCCGCTAAAGAAAGGGAGCAGTCATGTTCCAGAAGTTCACTATGAAAGCACCGTCGGGAAAGTGCAGGAGCAACTTGCATTTCAAAGAATTTGCAAGTTCAGTGTTGGAGTTAACAGATGCACAAAGAGTTCAGAAAGGAAGATAAAATAGATCACTACAGTGGACGGACAGTCGTTGACACTATGAGTCTCTCCTGCTTTGAATGAAACACCCCTTAGGCGAGGTAGCTGCAGACGTATTGATTAAACCACCAACGCAGAGTTCGTTTTTGAGTTGCTCGTGTCTGATGTGGACTTGTGCTCCTTAAATGCCAGTTTTGTTACCCCCCTGCTATCGGTGATTTTCTTTTTGGAATTTCCTCAGTGCTGAGGAAATAAAGGAGACTGAGATGGGAACAGAAAATGAAGATTTCCTAGCACTTCCTTTCACAGTGTGGTCCTACCTTTCTAATCCTGCAGATGTTTTCTCTAGGAGCTTCTTTTATTTTAGGGTCCTTGAAAGTCACATTCCTATTCCATTGGAGCACAATCGTTTCCATTCTTGAATAGGTTTTGTGCCAGAAAAAACTCCATCACATCACTAATACCTGTCATATTGGTTGCTACATTGTGTAGGTCAGCATGTCATTAGTAGTAGATGCATACGAGCTGAAGAAATCAAAGAGCCAACTGATCTTACAATCATTTCTTCTTCCTAACGGAAATAGCCTGTCAGGGCTCTGAACACCACTGCTCAGGCCAAAGCCGCAACAGCAGAAAAGAACGAGAGCTAGTGCAAGCCTGTAGGAACTTAGTCTGAATGGACAAAGCAAAGTGGGCAAAAAAGCTGGGGAAATGAAATACAGATGTGGGAAGGTGAAGAGAATAGCTTAACAAGCATGGACTGCAGCTAGATGATGACAAAGCTGGATACAGAGTCAGCTCCACAGACTCCCAGTTCAGGACATAATCTAGTGGGTTTGCTGGGTGGCCATACTGGGAATGTATTCCATTTGCCAATTTTTCACAAGCCAGTCTAGAATGAAAAAAAAAGAAAAAAAAAATTTCTGGGTTTAAAAGCCACTTGTTTGAAATAATAATGTACTTGAAGGGGGTGTGTGTGTGTGTGGATATTTTAAATGCTATTGCTACCTCCTATTGCATATATGGTTCACCCCCATGTTCTGGACGACCACCACAGAGAGAGAGACCAGCCAATATAAATACCATAGGCACTTGTTACATAACAAATCTTTATCTATTTACTTTCCAGAACATTAGATCGATCTGCACTGAACTTTGGTCTTTTCACAATCATGAGTATTATTGTTTCCCATTCACAGCAACTGCAGAAATAGCAGGGGTACTGCAGTGGAAAGACCATGACCTTACTTATTACACCACCTGTGTACTCTTGAGAACCCTATAATTGAAACATTACATGTTGACTCACCTTTTTTCTCATGATGTATTGTAACTTCTCAAGGCTAGAGTTTTCAATCATGGATTTTCAGGGTTATATTATAAATCTATTCTACTCTGAGACAAGCTGGTCCTCCTCAAGAAACTCTCCATCTTTCCCAGTTATTTTACTTCATTAAAATGAATGTTCTAAACAATTCCTTCTTCTCTTACAGTCCAGTTTATTAGTGAATAAGTTTTTACTGTAGGGTTTTCTATTAACAAGGAAGGATTC
Organism: Bucorvus abyssinicus; assembly: GCA_009769605.1. Lineage (NCBI taxonomy): Eukaryota > Metazoa > Chordata > Aves > Bucerotiformes > Bucorvidae > Bucorvus > Bucorvus abyssinicus. The sequence goes on from CM020025.1 coordinate 5,855,493, forward strand.
AAAACTCCAGCATATCAAAACAGCACACCCTATGTACCCCTCAAAAATCTCTATACCTTTCCTACAGCACATGTAGATAGAAAAATATCCTCCTGCTACCTCTGCTTCTTGCAAATGTTATCCCCTCTGTTTTACTTGTCTCCTGCAAAACTTCTCATGTAGATGCTACCTTCAGCTCTTCTCTGCTATTATTCTCCAAAACAGAGAATTGGGAAAGTGTCTAAGATGTGCTCATCTGTCAGCGGACATACTACACTTGTAGAGGCAGCCTGAGCCTTTTGTCTTCCCAGGAGACACCTCCTGATGGGAAGCAGTCAGACCATCTGCAGATCATCCTCCAGGACATTCGCCCGATGATTTATTATGAATGGTGCATTGGCCTAATCAAACCTATTAGCTCTGTGGGGTGAAATTACTGTGGAGAGCAAATATGTTTCTAGCTTGACTAATATGCTTGCCTAAATATCTTTTGAGGTTTGGCCCTTTTTCTGTCAGATGTTTGAAGGATGCCAATAGCCAGAAGACATTTCTCCCAATGAAGTCTACAAATGTTGCTCATCTACCAGGGCTTGCTGCAGCCTCATGCACACAGCTGAGTGATGAAGGAGCACAGAGAATGGCTTATCTATCTATGGCAGTTTTCCACTCCCATGGGGGAAATCAGCGCTCTTTGCTAGCAGAAAGCTCAGTGATTAATGCATTTTAGCCCATAGTCCCTACAACACTAGCCAAAAACGGGAGAGACTTTTAAGCACAACTGTTTCCCTAGCTGTGGGAAATGTATTCCCTCTAAGCTGATACATAAAATAATCCTAATGATAACCAAGCAAAGTTTTGGAGCTTCTGATCACCTTGCCTATATATTTTTTTCACATTTTGTCACTTTAAGCTAGTTAATTACTAGTTAAAAACCCTGCTGAAAATCATGTCACCTCCTGTAGAAATAATTGGTGGGAATCTGTCACAAGAAGTTATAGCGGAAGCTGCTCACAGGTGAGAAAACACATCTGAAATATTTTCAGATTTTGGAAACCTTGCTCGCTGGTTAACTGGAGATCTGATTACAAAAGAAGATTAAATCATTGATAACTGACTGTCTGGAAGCACTGATGTTTATAGGCTGATGTTATTTATGTCCTGTCCACCCTCATGCACAATATCCCCACTGCTAGGAGTAATACCCTCTAGATATTTTAGGGTTCAGTATTGTGGAAGGTTTCCAGAGACTTCCCAAAGAATTTTCAAGAGGACACTAGTTAATATAAATTCTTGTGGAAGAATCAAACCCAATTCTTGGCTCTGACAATTGCCTGACAGGTAAAGGGGCACAAGTTACACTTCCTCAAGTATAGTTAGGTACTCATCATCTACCAGTTCCATAGTGAGTTAAATGCCTGAATAAATTCAAGGATCCCAGTCTAGATCTCCTTATGACAGAGACTTTGAAATCTATTGAAGTAATATTAAGGAGTTATTACTGACAACAGTTTTGCATGAAAATACTTAACTCTCTTAATTCTTTGAAAAAATATCTTATTTTTGAGTAGGGGTATGTCATTCCTCACCTAAAATTCCTGGCATCATTTCCAGCTTCTTAATATAAAGATATTCCAGAACACTGCTTCCATATTTTACATATTTTAAATAATGAATGTCTTCTGAATGAATGCATGAAAATTATGATTGGCTTTGGTTACTAGAGAAGTTAACATAAGCTACTTAGATTACTGTTATAAAAATATTATTCAAATGTTTTTACTAATGTAAGTCTATATTGAAAGCTTGATCATGAATGGCTTTTGTTCTTCAAGTTCTTCTTGACCTGCATAATCCTTTGGTTTAAATTCTTGAGGGAAAATAAAAGCACATTAAAGAAATCACTGTCTGTATACAAATAATTCTTATTATTTGCATAATGAAGAAGCAGACTTCCTATCATGCATTGCTTTCTTCTTTCACTGAAATACTTCTTCACTTCCAAAAAATCACAAAGGTCTAAAGTTTGACAATGTGTTAAAGTACTTTCACTGCAGTAAATTAAAACAGGCTGCACCAATTGCTACTTTTTCTGTCAACTAGATTACCAAAGATTTACAAAATGAAAAAAATACACCCTACCATTTTTGCTGGACGATGTACAATTTCCTAACTGTCTTCTACTTTAAAAAAAGAAGGAAATAACACCAGGAAAAAAACAAAACACCAAAAAAAAAAAAAAAACCCAGAGTAAGAATAAGGGAAGTCTCAGAAGGTATCAGAGAAATCCACTTTCTACTGAAGAGACAACTAGGAATTTCAAATTTTGAAGAATCATCTACTGCCAAAGTAGCAAAACTGGACTGAGGAAAGGGAGGAGACATTTAGCATGTTCATAGTGCCAAGAAAATGCAAATGTAACACATCCTGCCATGGCGTGGCTCTTTTCCCCTTCCAGAGTTTGACCCACATAACACTGTTGGTGAATAAGTTAATGGTTCTGGTATTCCCAGTTAATCCATAGAGATTTCCAGTTTCAGATATCCTAGTATTCATTCTCATAGATGATTATCCTCAGGAATATTATAATGGTTTGAAGTCATCAGCTGATGAAAATTATGGAAGAAAAATACTTCAGATGAAAAAGAGATGGAGATTGAGTGGATTGAGCAAGGTCACTGAAGTGAATTGGGGACTCAACAGTCCAATTCCCATCTCGCCCCCAAAACATATGCATCTGCATGGTGTATTCTTCCCTTAAACAGACAAGCCATAAATATTACTGTACAACTTTACTGTGGGAGTGTGGTAGTGTACTGCCACCCTCTGCTGGAATATACGTGGACCAAGCAATTTCTCCATCTCCCCAAGTCTACTTAGAAAGAACAATATGGGTTGCATCATATTTTCTTGTCAGATACAGGAAAAAATTAAGGAATGTAGAAGGTTAATTTGGCACCATGCTTTAAAAAAAAAGTTAATGAGAGGTTTTTAATCTGTTTGTAATAAATTTTATTACAAGATAATGTGCACAAAGTACATAAAATTCAGTTCCTACAACTCTTCCAAGGGAAGTAAAGGTAAGGATAATTTTCGTGAAGTTTGGTCTGGGAGATTTGTTGTTACTGGTTGCAGAGTTGTGGACCTTTTGGGATTCCTTGGTTGCTTCAAACCTTACAAGCATTATGAAAGAACTTAAACAAGCTTCCAGTTATGACTTTTTGCAACAATTCTAAACTCCACTAGGGAGCAACTAAAAGCAGAAAAAGACCCAAGTTCAGCTATTGTCCTTTCTTTATAGGAACCAAGGCCTATTTGGTGTCACTCGGGTCATAAGCAGTGGAATCAGTCTTTTGAGTCAGGAAAGCAAAGTAAAAGTGTGATGAGACGGGCAGGGATAGATTACTTGAACAAGATGAAGAGATCAATAACTTTGTGTATATGTTTGTCCTAAAGAGGTACAATAAGACCCATATTTTTAAATGCAAGTGATGAAATGGGCACCTCCATTTGTGCTTGTCCGGTTTGGTGGTTTAAATGCAGGTAAATGATGCTCAGCCCTTCTGAGTACCAGACTTCTCAAAAATATTTAGGCCGAATACCAATGGGCTGAAAACCGTGAAACCCCTCTGAAAGCTTAGGTTTATTTTTCCATCATCACTAATGTGCATGATGAGTTCAGTTTCTTGGGGGGGAGGAAAAAAAAAAAAATATTGAGCTATTAAGATCAAATTCTGACCATATGGGAGTTACAAGAAGGTCTCAGCACAGGAATATTCCATCATGTTAATTGATTACTGCAATATGTCGCACATGAGGAGAAGGAAGCAAAAAGAATGTTATGAAGATGTTCCAGCAGGTTCCGTCTTTGAGTAATGCAGATCACTGAGGATTTACTGCCCAAGAATTTACTGGTTTTATTCACATTTGGCTCTGATTTAAGGATCTGATCCAGACGCTTGAAACAAATGGTAGACAAAACCTTGACTGTACTTGAGCTGAGTTCTTTACGAGTGAAGTTAACTATTAAAAGCTGAGCTAGGATGATTAGATCTTTGCACCTAGCAGTCCATAGCTGTTTTACAACACTGACTTAAATGGCAGTCTGGCATATACCATGATAGTTTCATGATCATCATCTATATATGACTGCCTAAGATTTTTTCACTGATAAGATTTGATAACTTGGATTTATATTAGCTAAGTAAAAATAGAAGGCATTAGTTTCAGTAATCAACTACTTGTAAAGTGTTTTTCACATTTATTTCTAATTCAGACTGCATTCATATTATTTCTGTCCAAAACTGGCTCCATTCTCTGTGTTTAACTGTAGCTACATATGTAGGGGGGGAAAAAGAAAAAATAGAAGCAACTGTAGTGTTGTCAAGGGAAAAACCATGACTGTTTAAGAGGGGAAGAGTAGCATAAGGGGAAAGTTGGGTTAACATTAAAGCTCTGTATTTCATTGTCTTCACTAATAATTTGGAATCTAAAATCAATTCAAATTACTAACACGAGAGGGGTTTCAATAAAATCATGGTGACTGGACTTACGAGCCATCTGTGCCATATACTGAAGCTTAACTGCATTACTGTGATCAAAATACTGAATTAAAGGGAGTCAGGAGGGGGACAAGGGAGGCGAGACAAGAGGTAGAGCCTCTAAAACCTTTATAAATCTAACATCCCTCCTTCTTACTGCCATCATTAGATTCCTACTCTGCCAATGAATAGTCTCAGGTAGGGCTTTAGCATTTGATAAATGAAGGCAATTTGAGGATTTTATACTTGTGGATACACTGTAGGACTTACTGTGTGACTTAAAAGCATTTTTCTTGTAAATCAAATATTATCTTGGAAAATAACAATATTGGCAAATGAAACCAGTGAGGTGCCATTCAAGACTACAGGCCTGCTTTAATCCTGTTGCTCTTTGAAAATTTAAAGCTTTTAATCATGCCAGGCTGCCACATTTTGGGTTAAATTTCATGGGAATTTACAGATATTATTTTTGGTCACTGGAGAGCTCACTTGCTAATACAACATGGACTCTGTTGAAGTCACGGACAATTTTTGCATTATTGTTTTTTGAATGCACTACAATGACTGCAAAGTTCAAACCTAGCTGAGTTCAGATGTGACAAATTTAATGAAAAGTAGGCTTAATTTTCAATGATTTTGCCCCTTGTTCTTCTGCATTTTGTCTGCGTGCTACACATTAGCATCAGATTCAGTGTAAAAACAGCATATTTTGATTGTTTCATATCTTCATACCAATAACCTTTTGTATTAGTGCTCCAACCTTGAATTAATAAATACATAAATGAATTCTTACATCTGTGCTGTTTTCAGTATCCAATCAAGGTCAAGGCGATCTTGTGAGAGGATACACACCATCAGTTGACTGCTTAGAGTCTCATTCAATAATGCAATTCTTTATCTTTCAGGTGTGTTATCAAATAGCCACCTATGAGATACCAGTCCAAAATATAAAACCAAAGCCATTAGAAACTGGTCTTGGGTTTTTTCCCTCCTAGATTTAAAGACAAACCTAAGGGCTGGCGGCAAACATCAAGGGCGATTTCTATTTCCCTCCTTTTCCCTGCATGTATGAGTTACACAGCATTGAGAAGGTTCAGAAACCTGTGGGGGCAGACCATGTAGATAGCAGGCCCTTACAGACACATAACCAAACAAAATGAGATGGTACCAACTAGCTGCTATTACAAATAAACGCTGGAGACACATGCGTTAGTTTTGTGCACTTGCAAGCCTGATTTTACAGAATGCACTGCATGAATGTTTAAGCCTTTGGAATATTCCTTCAGCAGTAATATTCCTCCTGTTGACAAATCTTTTAAACACCTTAAGCAGGCTACTCTTCAGGCAAATCAGATTTTCAGAGGTGCCATGTGAGAACACATACATTAGATCCAAATCCACCAGAACACCAGGGATAAACGCATGTTGCCAAGTCATGGGAAGATCAGAAGAGTTAAAGAGCAGTCTTTCTAGACTGTAGATTCATTTCTTCGTAAGACCGTTTTCCAGACAGATTTATTTCTGTGTATCAAGTTTTGAGTTCATCTTCGTTTGTATTTCTGAACCCAAGAATGTCAGCCAGATATTTGAAAAGCCATCTATTTCTCAGACCTTTAAACTAACCTATTCATGGATATGCACGACTTGTGAACCTGCTTCCATATACCAATCTTAATGAAATTTTGCTCTGCAGCTTTCTAGTTCTGGGCGAAACAATCTGGTTTTGTGACTCTGCTGTGTATGCTTCAAATGCAAAATAAATACACTTACACGTTTCTGTCTCTCACTTTTGCGTCTGGGTAACAATTTACGTTATGCACAGAGAAACACAGTTTTAAATCAGCAATGAAAACACTTTGATCTTACTTAATTTTCTGGATTACGTCTATTTTCAGTTGTGTGCAAGCATAGAGAATTTACTGAAGTGTCACTCTAGAAAACGGAGTTCTCAAAAAACCCTATATAATTGTTAACAGCAGTTGTGTCCAAAATATACCCCATTTAATATGGAGTCGAGGATGTATAAGCTATTTCCAGTGCAAGCACAATGCCAAGTAGCACAATAGATCTTGTATTTCTCTCAAGGTGTTGAAATTGTTAGTTAACCACATTCCATTAATTATAAAGGACTGTATCACCATAATTCCAGTCGTTTAACCTTTAACAGCTATGAATTATTAGCGCTATGAAGTTGCTTGTGTATAGCCTGAGAACTCATCTTCAAACTCCCTAGGTGCTTGCTATGGACATGCTTACATGACTGCCAGTGCCTGAGCAACAGCACTCAGCTGACATACTTCTTGCCAGCTGACCCATGTTATCTGACCTTCTGCATGCTCCACTCTCATCCATTTGTAAAACACTGCAAATAGTCTTAAATCACCATGGGGATAGTCTAACACATCTTAATTTGCATTTACAAGAGGTGACAAATGCACATAGAGTCAAATTTAGTAGAAGGTTATCAAAGAACCTTCATTTCCAATGAGCAACCTGTGAGCACCGAACTAGATGACTTCCAGAGGTCCCTTCCACCTGTTTGTTTTCCTTTGGGTAGTATGTTTTTTAGTGACTAAATTGCATCAAAGATTTGCAAACAGTGATTTCTGATAGCCAAGAAGAGTAGCCACAACATCTCAGCTAATCATCACTATGCTGATCAAAACATCACAGAATGATTTTTGTTGGAAGACACCTTTAAGATCATCAAGTCCAACCATTAAACCAGCACTGCCAGCTCATCACTAATCCACATCATCCCTCAGCGCCACATTCACAAGTCTTTTAAATACCTCCAGGCATGGTGACTCAACCACTTCCCTGGGCAGCCGGTTTCAATGCTTTACAACCCTTTCAGGTTCTAAACCTGCCCTGAAGCAACTTGAGGCCATTCTCTCTTGAGCTGTTACTTGGGGAACACACTGACCTCCACCTCACTACAACTTCCTTTCAGTTAGTTTGAAGAGAGTGCTAAGATCTCCTCTGAGCCTCCTTTTCCCCAGGCTAAACAATCCCAGTTCCTTCAGCTGCTTCTCATAGACTTGTGCTCTAGACCCTTCACCAGCTTTGTTGTCCTTCTCTAGACAGGCTCCAACACTTCAATGTCCTTCTTGAAGTGAGGGATCCAAAACTGGACACAGTACTCAAGGTGTGGCCTCACCAGTGCTGAGTACAGGGGGACAATCACTGCCCTACTCCTGCTGGCCACACTAGTGTTGATACAATTCAGGATGCTGTTGGCCTTCTTGGCCACCTGGGCACAATGCTGGCTTACCTTCAGCCTACTATTGACCAACACCCCCAGGTCCTTTTCTGCTGGGCAGTTTCCAGCCCCGCTTCCCCAATCCTGGAGTGTTGCAGGGGGTTGTTGTGACCCAAGTGCAGGACCCAGCACTTGGCCTTGTTGAACTTCATACCATTGGCCTTGGCCCACCAATCCAGCCAGTCCAGATCCCTCTGTAGAGCCTCCTGACCTCCAAACCAGCTCAACACTCCAGCTTAATTTGGTGTCATCTGCAAACTTACTGAGGGTGCGCTCAATTCCCTTATTCAGATCATTGACAAAAATGTCACAACACTGAGCCCTGAGGAACACCACTGGTGACCAGCCGCCAACCAGATTTAACTCCATTCTCCACCACTCTCTGGGCACTGTCATCCAGCCAATTTTTTACCCAGTGGAGAGTACACTCATCCAAGCCACGAGCAGCCAGTTTCTCCAGGAGAATCCTATGGGAAATGATGTCAAAGGCCTTACTAAAGTCTAGGTAGACCACATCCACAGCCCTTCCCTCACCCACTAAGCATGACGTTATGATGCATCTTACGTGAGGAACTCTTATTTGAAGAGAAAGGGATTTCAATCACTAATGAATAAGGTGCTGACACACAAGGGTTTGTTGAAATATCTGTGGCACGGACTAGCTCACCAGTTATGCCCCTGAATGACATGTGGCTTTTAGTGCTGCCAAAGAATCTCTTAAAGGTTACCTGGAGCAATAACAACTTATTGAGGAAGGAGATGTGGGAATGGGAATATTAAAAATCTCACTTGAGCAGTGGGGATGGAAGATGAAACACTGGTAGAGAGTTAGCTTGACGGGATTAAGTTGTTACAAAATCATAGTCCTAGACACAAATCAAACTCCTAAAATCAAAGGGAATAAATTGCTTGAGACTTTAATGTGGACATATTTGATTTCATTTTGTGAGTGACAGCAATGTGTACCAAACCCCCAGTTATGAGATGTTACATGCTAATAATTTTGTGGTTAATATAACCTATTTAGTAAAATCCTTGGTAGTTCCATCCTGGTTTTAGCATTTTCAGGATCACTTTAACACAAACAGCAAAAGCCCAAACTTTTGTGAGACTGATTACAGTTTATCTCGTCTGCTTCTTGGGGGTTCCTATTACCAACACTTAGCTGAAGATTTTCAAGGATTGCATATTCAAGTAGGATTATGCTCTCCCAAGTATCCTGAATCAGAAGCCTAGAGCTTATGACTGGGACAGCCTGAGAAGCTCTACATCACTGTCAAACTTCTTTCTCATAAGATACGGAGCCGGAGGGCAGGTGAAACGTTACTTTATACTTAGATTAACAAATGGAAATCATCTGTTTTAAATATTTTCTGTTGACTGGACAACAGTAGCTACATACGCGCTAGTGACTGAAAAAAATAAAATTCACCCCAGTCATTTTATAATGCCTTTTGAGTCTCGTGGTATTGGTAGAATATTAAACCTTTGCTTTCTAATTTTAGAGTAGACACACTGAGTATTAAGAAACTACTCAATGTTTTCATCTTGTTCATGTTCAAGCCTGATTTCGAGCATGCAAATAGACCTTTTGAAGATGTAGAGAATTTGCATGTGACACTACACATATGCTTTAGCAAGGTGCTTCTTGGAACTGTTAACGATTTTTGTCCTGACCATTTTCAATGCCCGTTCTAGCATCTGTCATGCATGAAATTCCTCTTACTGACACGCTTTTGTGGATAATTTGGCATTTAACTCCTGTCTTCGCTGAGTCAGGTGCATTTTGCTTTCATCTTTATTCTAAGCCAATACAGTGTTCGGTGAATAGCTTTATCAATGTTCCTGCAATAAATTTGAGTGTACTCACTGAATAAACTGCGCTATAAACAACCTGTTTGGTACGTAGATAAGAATTGAATCCTTTTAATCCAAATTGTTATTACTTCAGGCCTCAGATACGCAATTTAAGGGTGAAAACCTGAATTGCTATCATCAATGCAATTCGATAACAAGGAAAAACTGAATGATTTTCAGATAAATAAAATAAGGCTAAATCAGTGTAAATCTATAACCATTTCTCTCACATCACTTAGTGTATTTAATTTCATTTTGTATTTTTCTTCATTAGGTCTACAATTAGAAAGAGCTCAAGGTGTTAATCAGCTGAGCAGGTAAGAGTCAAGTTTTCCCTAGGACTTCAGAGTTTCATATTAATTATTCTATTTTTTTACTCTCTATAATATAAGATTATAATAAATTTATAATATAAGGTTATAATTTAGTTATTAGGTCTTGTTTCCAACTTCTGTAAACTTATTTACACTCATTTTGCACATTCATTTATTGTCTTTTAGGCAATCTTCATAGTCCTTTTCAGTTATTTCTCATATGCTTAACACTTGTTTTCCTTGTTTTAGCTACCCCCACCCCCAGATTGTGGATAACATATTAGTTAATTGGTAAAAAAAGAAAAAGAAATCCTACAGTGTGAATTGAAATGCTGGAAGCAGTGAAATATATGGGGTAGATCAGCCCTATAAACATCCAAAGTATATTGCCCAGAGTTTTGAATACAATTTCTTCATTCTCTCTCCTTCACTTAAATGTATGCAAATGCATGCAAAAAGATAATGTATGCAGCTTTATTATAGTCTACCTGTGATCATGCAGACTTTATCAATAGAATTTAATCAATAACTGAAATGGAATTGTGGGCTCCCAACTTGTGGTTAAATTCTACTTTTTCTTTCTATAATAAAGGTTTCGTAACTGTTTACAAGGGCTGAGAAGCTAGAAGAAAAATGACAGCTAATGTAAATATTTACCTGACCATCATTTAGTAAATACATAAATCTTTTCTTCTTTCCTTAGATATTCAACTCTTTTCAACAGAATAGCAAGGACCAGGTAAGTTACAGTGATAAATTATTCTTTGCAGTTTCATATTCTATTTATAGCCTTTTCATTCATTAGAGTTTTTAATTTGTTTCGGGTTTGCTGGTTTTCACACTCCCATGTATTTTTTTTTAAGAAATAATTTATTACAATTCATATTTCTTTCTTTTCAAAACTATAATCCAATTACTTTCTCAGTAAACAAGAATTCCTTCTTTTTATGTGAAATGAACTACCAGCAAAAGTGGTTTCTAATTAGACAAGCTAATTTTGAAAGGACAGATAGAATCAAGCAATGAACTGGATAAAAATAATAATGGAGCATACCTTGTTAGGTAACAAATGGAACAGACTTTGGAGACAATTAACGCAGGAGATGCTTAATGCTGAGATATGTTAAACAAGCTTGGTCTTAGTTATTTGCTGCTATAAATCATACTTAATTTCCTTAAATAATATACTACAACAACCTCACAAGCATCATGTTTCTGGGAACACGCGTCACCGTAACTCTCTCTTCTTTCCTACTTTGCATGGAAACCCCAGTGCCCTTTGTGGGAGCGGGGTGGGGGGTTGTATTCATGTGTGTGTCCATCGATCCAGTAAGGAAAATTGGTCTAACAACATTCAGGATGAATATTACAGGAAAATATTTAGTAACTTCATCCAAAGGATAAACAGGTTTTCTTTTACATGGGGTTTCCAAATGACTACCTCAGACCTCAGGCTGATTCTGTTTCAAGTCTTACACTAAAGTAGTACTTTTTATTGGGCTGTTGGAAAAAATTGTATTGCGGTCAGCTGGTCTGAGGGATATTTTTTCCTGTCTTGCCTGTTTGCTGTACATAGTGAAGTTCTGTTTCCAAGAAGAAGCATAAGCAAGGAAATTTTTGGAGTAAAAAGATGGAGTGGTAGACTTTTGAGGGGAAAAAAAATGCCTGTTGTTCTTGTCCTTTTATGTTCTGGAAATGAGTGCATGAGTACATATTTCTAAAGAAAGAATCAAGCTAGTATTTAAAATATTCCTGGCCCATATTAATGACTTGCCCCCTCCAATAGAAACAATCCTGCAAGGCCAATCTTTGTCAAACTCCGGAGGTCAAAGGTAAACTATATCCGGTTTAGGACATTAAATATGTGTACAATATAACCAGAATGAAATTTCAAGTTCCTTAGTACAGATGTAAGATCCTGCCTGTGTCAGCTTAGGTGTTTATTCAGCAGTTAAGCAACTAGCAATTTAGTTAGGAAAGATAACGTGTAGTTGCATATCCCTGTTCCGTGTGGTTGATGGTTTTTGTTTTATCTGAGGCTAGAGAAAGTTTACACCTTTTGTCTCACCTTTAAGAAAGAGAAACACATTTCCTTCATCTTTTCTTAGCAATAATACTTTCTGGGCAATTTTCAAGACTGCTTCAAACGGTAGAGAAACACTATGTGCTACTATTAAGAAATCAGAGTTTGACATAATTCTCTAGCTGTTTATTGTATGATTGCATTCTGTATCAAACAGTAAAATTTACTGCTGTGAAGGATGCAGTTATAATACTATTTCTTCATCAACTGCCTTCAACTAGAAGGTTGATGAAGCAGCAGATGATACACAGTGGGTTAACAAAGAACCAGGCAAGGTTATAGGGAGTCAAGACATTTCCTCAGCAAGCGCAACTGTTAAGGATGTAGAAAATGCTTGATTTGCTCTGGGAACATGAGGACCTGAGTGGTGAACTTTCTCATATGACTTTGGGAGCAAATGACATGAAGGAGTCAACACAGGACTTCAGGAACAGACCCAGGCACCATGAATGGTTAAGGATACTGTCCTCCAGGCTACCTATGGACCTAATCCAATGTTTACTGCCAATTGCTCCATCTTCATCTTTCAGTGTCTTTATCTCTTTAGCAGAAATTGTGCTGCTTCCTCTTTGCCCTGTGATCTGTGAATGTCTCAGTGTCACATGTTAAAACACCACCACGCAAAACTTTCAACAGTTTCACGAGGAGGATTGAGTCCTCTCGGCACCAGTACAGGTTCTTCTTTTCTTCCATTAAACATGGAAAAATGGAAAGAGATTTATCATTCCACCTTGGTTTTGGGTAGCCAGGTTCTTCCTCACAATAAAGGAACTCTGTAGAAAAGGTGTTTTGGACAGAGGTGTGTCAGGCACTGTGCCTCAGTGCCCTCCAGTTAAACCAATCCTACCACCTCTAGTCAGAGGAGCAGCTCTTTACAGTCCAGCTGGAGTAGCATAACAGAATAGATTCCTTATAAACATGAGTAAGCATATTCCCCCACTAGCATAGTATCCGACTCAAGTTTAAGAAAGAGCCATCAAAAAGACTTTATTTTAAATATCTGCTGATTTTTGAGATACCAGTAGAAATGTAGCAAATACCACCAGTACCATAAACAGCCAACATTTAGTCTTGAAGCAGGGAAGGGAATTATGAGTCTTTACCTCTTTCTGCAGTCCCTGTGGGGTGAACACATGCTGTGACAGCATGCAGAACAAATTGTTCTCCTGTGCTCTCACAACTTGTGTGAAACCAGCCCTTCTACTTCTGTTTGTGGCACAAACTTCAGTTTTACCTAATGTTTTAACATGAAAAACTTCAATGGTATTTCCGGAAAAACAAAAATAATCCCCCTAAATGTGTGGATGGCTCTTATTACAAAAATACTGACTCATTTCACCTCTGTTTCCTGCTTTCTGCTTTTATTTTACAGTACTAATTTTTACAACTAATCATGGGGAGGGTATTTTGCCTTGGTGAAGGGTAACCTATGTCTAAGCACTAAAACTTTTTTTTCACTTCCAGGCACTTCCCCTTATTGACTTCTTTTCGCAGATTGAACTGCCAAATCCCTCTCATTTCTCATGTCTGTATCTGGAAATCACCCCTAAGTGCCTCCTCTCCCTTATTCAGCCAAATTGTACCTTAATACCGATCCAATAAAATAACTTCATACTTTCAACACCTGGAATCTCTTTCTCTATCTTTTTGTGTCCTCCAGCCACCAAATCTAGTGCTTCCAGGTGGCTGTTGCTAATGCTATTTTGCATGTCTACAGTTATGGTCACTCTCAATTTTCTACTTACTCCTTCCTCCACTACATCAGCTTCCCTTTTGTCATGGCTTCCTGGATGTACACCGCCAGAGGAGTACAAGATGTGCGAGATTGTCCTGGGAGGTAGAGCCAAGCCCAGAATAGGAACTTCTAGTACCACAGGGCAAGAGATTGGGTTTGTAGTATGTGTGATGTCAAGATTTTGGGGTATTGTTGAATAGCACCACCATTCTCTGCTTGTGAACCCTTGTCTAATTTTGGATCATTTCTCATCTCCTCTTCTCTCCGTGTTCCAGGAAGGACCTTGTGATTTCCTCTTGAGAGCTCCTACCTTACAAGAAAGTTCTTTCCAGGATTAGTTATTACCTTTCTGGCCTTGTGATTTCTCTTAGAGTACCCACTCCTATCCTGTGACTGTCCTTATTAATGGAGCTTACTTTTATAGAGAGTCCTTCTGCATTTCAGAAGTCCTTAAAACATCAGAGAACCACTCTGTCAGAGAACCACTGCACAAATGCAGTTACAAGTGAGTGCTGCATGTGTTAGTAAATAGGACTGAATGTCATCTTGCCTGTCTGTTCCTGTGCACTCCCATTGAATATGTATTCAGTAAAGAACAAAAGACTAAATAGCCACCTACGTTTGCGGAAAGATAGGTTTCAGTCAAGACAGTCATTGAATAATTCTGCATGTTTTATTTGTAGGTTGTATTTTCTTTTCTCATGGGAGGTGTTGCCAGGAAAAAGACTTTTGCCTTCTCATGTCCAAATCGGACCCTCCAGGCAACTCAAACTCCAGTCAAATGTGACACGATTTAGTCGTTGCTGTAATATTAGCTTTGATTTAATTTTTTTTTTCCCCCTAAGATTACATGTAGGCCAGGGTTTCATGCTGCCACAGAGCAAAAGATTTAAGATATAGACAGATTGTCCCTTAAGTCTTGGCTGTCTTAGCACATGTACAATGAAGTCTATGGGAAGGAATAGAGACCAGCCTTGGAGCACAGGTTGGATCCCTCCCACAGAAACAGAAAGGGTGATGTGTTGCAGTTTTAGCTTCAATGGGTAGGAGAGACAAGGGTGGAACACGTCTGAGTGCAGGAAACATGGTGATAGGAGAATAAGAACCATCCTGAGGAGGAGAAAAAGTGCCAGAGGCAAGTTGTAACAGGAACCAGCTGTGATTTCACTTATTGAATCAAACCTCCTCCAGCATAGCCCTGTGATGGACCTTGGGGACCAGGGTGGTCTCTAAGGAATGATGGTGAATGACCTAACCACAAGACAATGAAGATTTCAAGACTTGCCTGTATTTCATTAGAAAGTGAGCAAAATCAGCACATTTCCTGGGAAATAGTTCTGTATTGACAAACCAGCATTTTCTCTAAGAAAATACTCTGTTGACAGTTTTGACCAGCTCTATTTGCAGCATCACGGGATCTTTGCGCTGCTTCTCTCTGTCATATCCACTCTGGTCCTTGATGCAGGAATTGTCAGCTTTAGTTATATTTGCACGCTGCCTTCGACACTGGCTGGAGGCTGCAGACTACAGTGCAAACAGGCATAGAAATCAAGAAACCTACGGTGGTTTCATTTCCATGCCTATCCAATGGATGTCCCCATAACTAATGCTGCCAGAAATTGATACTGTCACATCACAGATCAGCCCCGGACAAGTGAACCATATGCAACATTCTAGATTATTTTTGGCATTGCTGGCATAGAAATATACTACAGCAAAATCTCAAGTTGCCAAATGCAGATAGTTTGTACCCAAGCAAAGTAAAATCACAAGCGGTGACATTGCTCTTCTCTCTTTTGTGGTGAAGCTGATTTAAATTTAAGTTTGGGCCACTCTTTTTTTATTTATTTCTCTTTTTAATTTCCTCTTTTCATATAGAGGCAATTATGATCTTATGAAGCTGACATTAAATGATCAAACAATATCGAACAACCTAATGAAAATCTTAAGCAAAAGTCATTGTGAGTTAGGTATTTGCCAAACTGACAACACGAGCCTCTGTAAACCTGATATTGTTCTTATGTAAACTCATGAATGGAGACTTTCTCAAATAAATTACTTAATAACATCAGAGAGTCATTGGCTGTGTAAATATATCCCAGGGGCGCATACTAAGATTCCTGAATTTAAATGTTCAATAGAACTTCATATTTGTCACCTTTACTAACGAGTTTTTCCTTATGAAACCATTATTAGCATGAAAAAGTTAAATTTTGTATCTAATTTCTTGAATTAATGCTGTTTTAAGACCCTAAGGGTTTGAAAGTTCTTTCACTGGAATTCTTCATTTACATAATTTTCATAGCCCCAACCCTTTGCTCTCAACTATGAATGTGCATTGTGATTTTTTAACGCATTAAGACAGCAACTTCTATTTTTCTCTACAAAGAACAATTAACTGAAGAATAACAGGTAATAAACCTTTTTAATCTTTAATGTTACGTTAACAGTGACGTGCCGTATTTCATGCTTTCACAACATTGCTTGCTGAATGATGCCTTTCTAGATCCTCACTATGAATATATTTGATTAGAAAAGGAAAAACAATTGAGTTATTTGAGATCAGTGGAGCTTTCCATCGTTGCCTGCTTGAGATACAAGTGCACAGCAGCATGGCCAGATTTTTAAGCAGACTAGGCAGTATATTCCCAGTTCTACATTATCATAGCTCAGACATGAGCTGTGAATGAGATGTTTGCTTGATATATTTCTTTTTGTTGTTAATATAGTTTAATAGATAGGAATGTTATTCTTTTCATAAGCCCAGACTTTGGACACCAATGCAACACAGACCAAAATATCTCAGTGTTAACCTCTCCTCTGCCTACTACTACTCCTAATAATCTTCATTACTGCAGGTCTTGTGAACCCAAGGTCATGGGCATATGATAGGCATAAAACAAAGATGTAGGACAGACCCAAATCTGAGAAACATTATTAAATTCGTGGTAAAGATAGGTTCAGCATAACAACCACGATGGAAACACGACAGCTCAGACAGTATTTTGTAGAGAAAACCAGAACTTTAGCTCTGTGTCAAGGTTAAACTTGCTTGACAACTGCTTCCATCCAGCGGTTTGCTGCAGACTACAAATCAATCTTACGTGGCAGACCCAGCCCTTGTTCCCCAATTTGACAACGTGCATTTTATTATTATTATTATTATTATTATTATTATTATTATTATTATTATTATTCCTGTCTGTTTATAGTGAAAAGACTAAGTCAAATGCTGCAATCTGTTGTGGTAAACTTCTAATTAGGATTCAATGTGAGATTAAGATTCTGCTTTTAGGTATACACTTGTCATCCACTTATGTGTGTCTAAAAACCTCTCGCACCCACATAAGATGCACTGACTCTGCTGACTGCCTCTTCTCTGGCTGTGATGGGAACTTACAGACCTAGTGGAATTACTTCTATATTTTTGACATCTAAGTCCAAATCTGGAGCCAAATATGACCCTTTGAGTTTGATTCATTTGCCCATACGTTCATGTCTACTGCTTTTTGAGAAGCCTAGTGTGATGTTCTCCTATAAGAAAAGAATTACACCAGCCCCTGCAAGTAGTTTATTCCATCCCAGTTCAAAATGGAGAAGCGGCTTCATGAAGTTACGACTGAAGACAGTTCAGCTTGCATTGCTAAATGCAATGCAGTATGGTGAATACTGATGGGTTTTTAAGCCAGTCTATTGTGCCTCAGATTTCCTCCAGTCTTCTTCTAAGTTTCTGTAAACACATATGCTTGTTTTTCCACAGAAGGAAAATCACCTTTCTGTGTGTTTTCTCTCCAGTCACAAAATGTCTAGAAAGAGCTTCTAGGAGCATTATCTCTATTATTATTGGTTTTCAACTGAATTTTCAAGTGTCACATTTCATGTTAATGACGCTGCTTTTCCCACCCAGGGACGGTACCAAAGAGTCCCAGGGATGGAAAAAAAGATGAACAATCTTTAAAATATTGTTAATGATTAATTACGTGTGTTACAATTTTTGGAGATCAGTGCTTGACGTAGAAAAGGGCTTAAAATCAAATATTGAAACAGAATGAGCCCATGAAACCCTGATAGTCTGTATTCTGACCACCAGCTTCCTTCCTTCCAAACCTCATCCCACATTTGCTTTCTAGACAAATCACTCTGCTTGACATAATGGAGGAAGTTCAGTGTGTGATCAACTGTGTACAGTTTTAAATTTCCTACAAATCGTGTTAGTTCCTTGAAAATATGAGAAACTCTAGGAATTAGCCATACTAAAGTTATTTATTCTGGACTCCAAACAACCTCAGAACAGCTTGTTGGAAGGCCTGGCACTTGGTTGCAATCAAATTCAATGATGGTTTGTAATGTGTGTCAAAACAAGGTCAGCCATTTGAGGCTGCTCACGACCAACCTTCCCTTTCCCTGAGCCAGATGTTCGTAGAAACTTGTTATTACCCTAATGCCAACATGTTATCCAGGTTAAAATGTGTTCTTGTTATCGATCCAAACATACACCAAGCCACTGGAAAACTTTATCAAGGAGTGATATGATGCTCACTCATGCCAAAATTCGGCTGGCTCAGAATTTTGGAGGATTTTGAGCCTTTTGCTATGTCCTCACTCACTATGTTGTAAATTCTGGTTTATGGAATATGAGTAAATCTGGTTAACAGATATGAGACAATAAATGAATCCAGATGTTTGGGTTTGTTTTTTCTCTCTTGCTTTTGCGTGGACATTTCCAATAGCCAAACCCCCAAAGCAGCACTTACCAAAGATTCCCACTGATTTCTGTAGGCTGTGGATGCAGCCGTTGAAAAACCTGCACTTGACATCAGTCACCCCGCTGAGATTCCAGGCCATGTTCTCACTCTCTGCTGATGTGCTCTTCACTCAGATATAATTGTTTGTCTCTAATTTGCAGTATCTCTTAGTAACCCAGCCGCTCTCCTTGATTCATTCCAGCAACAACAGACAGAAATTGGAAAAAACCACTTATAAAACTCGAATGAAAACATGCAACACAAATCTTCATGCCATAGTAAGGTTTGACTGGTTAGAAATAAAAACTATCTGGACTGATTCTAGGATTTTAAGAAAACACATTGTTGCCCTGTAAACCAAAGCTATGTAAAATATGACTAACGGTACCAGGACAACAGTCGCTACGTGTTACCATCTGTTTATCTGCTCTAGCTTGGATAACTCCGGGGTACATTCTATTCCACTCCTGTTAGGGCACTAATTTGAGGTTTGTGCACCTAAGCTTCATCTGTCTATCCATCAGAAGATCATGAAGGCATGCCAAACTTGTGTTTCACTGAATCATTCCTCTATTATTTTCAGCTTTTTTTTTTACATGTTTATTGACATCAGATTGGAAAATATCTCTCATATTAAAATTTCTCTCAGTGTTTAGTTTTCCTTTTTGCACACCACTATCTTGTGATTTTACTTCTAAGAAATATACAGTTCTCAAGGTATTTTACTCATCGGTGTTGTCCTAAGTTGGAAGAATATATTTATGAATAGAAAACCATTTTGGTTTTTTTCTGCGTTGTCTGCCTCTAAATTTGACTTTCCTCTCCTTAGTCTGTATACGGTAAACTTTCCTGTGTCATTTGTTGTCACCATTGTGATTTCTATTGTATGACATATATTTTCACTTTATTCAGAAAAGAGAAGATGGACTGTCAGGAAAATTTCACTTTAATCTTATCCTGCTTTACTGTTCTAGTATGCAAGTTCATATTGTTGTGGGATTTTTGTGGATTTGAATTGCTGTAACAGGTGCTTAGTGCATAGAATGAGCTTGTACATTAACTAAAGAAAGAGAGAGAATCTCAAGCCATTTAACTTCATAAGCAGAAGTTAACTGACTTGATCAGTCTAATATTTGCAGAGGGAAGAATTTCTGATAATCATTGACTCTTTAATTTAGCAGAAAAATATGTAACAAGATATAGACAGGCAATGGAAAATGAAGCCTGACAAATTCAGAGGTAGAAATAAGATACTCAGAGTGTAATTAACCATCACAACCTCCCTACAGATGTGTTGGGTTCTTTGCTGCTTGCAGTTTCGAAGTCTTAAAAATCTTCTGACAAAATCACAATATTCGTTGAATTTACTGCCTGGTTAAGATGCCTTGCTGAAATTCCTGATGTGTGTTGTGTAGATGTCATGGGTTAGGGTTGGGCCAGCCACTAGACGAATGACAGATGCTTTTTATTACACACACCCCTGCTTCCCCCCCTCCCCTTTCCCAAAGAGGAGAAATAGAAAAGGAGCAAGGGAGAGAAACACATGGATTGGAAAAGAAAACTAAAACTGCTTTAATGAGAATAATGATAATAAAATGAAATATATACAAATATATACAATACCAATACCGATCCCAACCCCCGTGATGGCAACCACATCACTGTCACCACTGACGTTGAAGGGCAGACTCTGGGGAAGGCCCAGACTGGACTCAGCAGCAGCAGAGAACTGGATGCAGGAGATGGATTCTGGAACTGGATTCAGGAATGCATGAACTGGGATCAAAGGCAGAATGGACAGACTCATCCTCGAACACCAGCAATAGAAGAAGAGAGCAAAAGAGAGCGAGACCCTCGTGATCCCTCAGCTGTGTACCAAATATGATGTACATGGAATGGAATACTGTGTTGGTCAGCTTAGGGTCACCTGTCCTGTCTGCTCCTTCCCGCAGCTGCGGCCTCTCACTTACTGCACCCCCAGCGTGGTACACAAGATTTATCAGTGACCTTGGTCTGCACAGCAGAAAGTATAAGCAAGAGCCATTCTGCAGACCAATCCCTGGCAGTAACTGTAAACATCAAGCGTTGTCACTTCTAGAAGCAGACACTGTCTGCAAAAATATGCCGTTAACTTCAGAAAGTTCCGTCACGTAGAAGAGTCTGAGTTGAAAAGTAAAATCACTGAACACAATTAGTTCTGTTCTAACTCAAACCAGGACAGTAGAAGAGCAAGAAAGTGGTTTTTTGACAAGTCTTGTTGCATTTCCCTTACGTAAATAGCAGGACGCTGGCAATTCACGCAGTTGTCTCCATCACATCATCCATATGACAGGGCTGCACGCTTCCGCTTTGTGTGCACGGTTTCCACTGAAGTTCTGGTTTGCTTTCCTGTAGGGTGCAAATGATAGAGGACCAAACAGAATAATATTTAGTAGGATGAATAGACTATAATGTGCAGGGAACTGTAGTATTGTGCAGTATGGAGAGACAGAGATGCCTTCTCCTAGACAGCCTGACTCCAAGAGATTGATTAAAATTAGACAACGAATATGTATTTGATTCCTAGATGGAGATGCCCCAGTAATAACAGCCTCTACTCACGGCAAAACCAGTGAGGTGTTTGCACCATACTCTTTAGGAGTGGGATTCAGGTCATCAGACTATACATCTAGTTTGAACCAATTCTCAAGTTACGCCAAAATATTCTTCATACAGTCAAGAGGGAAGGTTTTCCAGAGACAGGTCCTGCCTAGCTAAGTTTAGGTTTTATATCAAAGTCCCACACCAAGATCAGCTTCTGAAACAGCCTGTTTCTCTTCTTTAACTGTGACGATTCTGAGATTCAATCCCTAACTTAGGTAACTACTTAGGTTTCGGAAAGACACTTTATAGCAGACCTCTGATAACCTTCAAAATCTACAACTTCACATTTGCTTTTTTTTCCCCTAAATACTTCTAAGTGCTGTTTAGCAGCAACACCTGACAGACCTTCTCCTTTCCTCTTTAAACCCACATTCCTCTTAGGTAAGGTGGCTCTTTTAAGAAATTTTGGAGGGATTTGTCAGACTAATTTCAGGCCTCTTGGGACAATTATCCTCCATTCTCTTTATAGCCCAAAGAAAAAAAAAAAAAGAAATAGTTGTTCGTAAGCCATGATTCATCTCCTGTACTGTACTGCTACATATGAATCGCATTCTAATGATGCCTATTTTTCCCTGTAAACACAAAGTCAGCCTAACAAAATCAGGGTTAACCTTCCAAAGATTGTTGTGCCAAGCTTATTCATCTGGTCAAATTAACAAGGGTTGAACAGAACCAGATATAACTCAGAAGATGTCTCAGAATACCAGTAAATGAGTTTTTAATTGTCTTGCATGCATCAGCCATTTACCATTTTAATCCAGGAGAAAAAGCTTGTGTTACACAATAGCAAAAAAAAAAAAAAAAAAAAAAAAAGGAAATACATTTTGAACAAACTATAGAGAACTTTTCTCCTGAATAAACATTTAATATGAAAATAACATATCACATGCAAAGAGCCATCTATATTCCTGGTGCTCAGAACCAGAATGTGCTGATTATGCTTTGAAGTGCACACATGGCATTTGGGTACTTAGTTGACATTTTAAGTGATTGAATGTTAGAAACCTCCATCCCATCCCTCCTGCTGAAATCGTGCTCCAGGGTTTGTATCCTGGAAAAGTCCCGGGTCATAGTATAACAACAAATAGATGAGGAGAAAGGGAAAGGATGTTATCCGCAAGGTCATGCAGCTTCTTTTCATTGTGAAAGAATAGGTTTTTAAAGTCAGCAAAGGATTTGGAAGAGAATGTCAAGGCTTTCAAGGTAGAGATTTCTTTTTCAACAGGGAGCCGAAGTTGGAGAAAGTGGAGGGATTGAGGAGTGTTAGATTTAGAGCCACAGGCATTGCAACTGTCCTGATACAATCAAGAGAAAGAGAAGGATGCTATAGGATGAAAAGGAAACATAAACAAGTCCTAGGGCAAACATTATCACTCATTGTCCTTTTCCAGGGAAGAGGTTCGAGTGAATGATAATCTCAAATGCCTCCAGCCTCTCATCAAAAGAAAGATGGAATTTTATACCCATTCTTTGTTTAAACTACAGTTTTGCTCTTTTTCCAGACTGACATCAAGCACTTCCCTCTGTGTTCTACTCTGTTCCAAAAGTCAGCTTGAAGTGGTACAGGAGAAAATGGTGTCACATATATGATGAGTGTTGGTGTCTATACCTCAACAGCAGCTGCAGAGTGCTCTTTCCCATCGTGAACCTATTAAGCAAGTAGATACAACTGCATCAAAGTACGACTGGCTCATCTTATTGCAACTTTAAGATCTTTCACTACTTATATCTTGAAAGCAAGTGAATTTAGTTCAACCCTGTGATTCTGAATGGATTATGAGGAGCAAGGGGCTTTGAATTTTAGTCTTTATAGAGTTGCAGAGCAAAAACTTCCTAAGGGTTGGCTCTACTAAGTAAACACAACATGAAATCCAGCTGTGAGTTTCTCTGTAGGTTTGGCTGTTTGTTGAAAATATTTTTTGAAGTTCTCAGATTCATACCCTACCACACTAAAAAGCAACACCAGGTAGCATCTCCTGGCAATGTTCGTGTCCTTGCTAATAAGGACTCCAATGTACTTGTTAATAAGGAATCCTAGAAGCTGTAAAGGTGCTAGATAAAATTCCCAAATGGTGGAACTCTATAAAGTAACTATTTGCATTTTATTCCCACCATCTTGAGACAAAATTTCACACTTTTCAGAGAAGACTGCATTTTTATCCTATAAGATTGCATTTTTATCCAAAACAGAAACAGAAAAAAGACCATTTCCTATTGTGAACATCACCACGACAATTTGCAGTTGGCCCGTTTCTAGGTTTTATTTTCTTAGAATGCATCAGAGCTACCAGTCTGGGACATATGAAAATGTAATTGAGCTTGAAATGTCATCTTGATAGCAAGTGATACAGTTAATTCTGTTGGTAAATGTTGCGCAGTGCTAATTGCTAAGTCTAAATTTAACAATTAGTTTAGAAAATCTGAAGTGTAATTTATAATGGGATATAAGCTGCAGGCTTCAGCTGGTACTGACTTTTTTATTATTATTACTTATACCAGTTTAGGAGGGTGCAGCTGAAGAATTTTAACCAAGAATCAAGATGCATGCCTAATTTAACTTCAACCAAAATTGACTATACATCTAGTAAATTTGCTATGGCTGCAAAACATGTTCTAACAAATTAAACTTTCTTCAAGTCTTTTGCTTTCTACAGTTTGTAATTATACATGAATTGATACTGTCATCCTAAACTTCATTAACTTCTTTAAAATTGTCATTGATGCTGTCTATCAGAGAAGTTGGTTGGTGCTGCTCTGTGCTTTTTCTGTCCTTTTAAAGAAAAATGTTGCTATATTTCATCATCCGGAATTCTAAAGCCTTGAATTAGTCTCACATCAGACATTCGGCAATACAAAAATGTTTGAGATAATAAAACATTAGAAAGAAGAAAATAAACTGGAGATGATAAAATTAAATCTTATTTTCCTCACACTAAAATCCTTTGTATCGCAGAATTGCTGGATAGTTGAAGTTGAAAGAGAGCTCTGGGGATCATCTAGTTCAAATCCCCTGCTCAAAGCAGAGTAAACTAGCGCAGGTTGCCCAGGACTATGTCCAGATAGGTTCTGACTTTCTCCAAGGATGGAGACTCCACAGCCTCTCTGGGCAACCTGTTCCAGTGTTTGATGATCCTCACAGTAAAAAAGTTTAAATGGAATTTCCCATATTTCAGTGTAGGCCCATGGCTTCTTGTTCTGTCGCTGGCCACCATTGAGAAGAGCGTGGCTTCTCCCCACTGGTTATTTACACACATTGATGACATCACCCTGAGTCTTCTACTCTCCAGGTTAAACAACTCCAGCTCTTTCGGTCTCTCCCCATTTTAACAGGTGATCCAATCCCTTAAGTGTCTTCATGGCCCTTTGCTGGACTTACTCCAGTATGTCCATGCCTGTCTGGGAAATACAGAGCTGTGCACTGTAGAACTGTCTCGCTAGTGCTGAGCAGAGAGGAAGGATCACTTCCCTTGACCTGCTTGGACATGCTTTCCCTAATACACTGATTTGTGGTCAACTTGGAGTCCCTCAGGACACCCTGGTCCTTGTTTTCCAAGCTGTATTCCAACCATTTGGACCCCAGCATGTACAGGTGCGTGGAATTGTTCCTCCCTGTGTGCAGGATTTTGCATTTCCCTTTGTTACCTTCACGAGGTCTATGTTGGCCTGTTTCTTCAGCTTTCTGAGGTTCATCTGAATGGCAGCTCAAGCATCTGTTGTATCCATCACTCCTCCCCATTCTGTATCACCTGCAAACTTGTTGAGGCTGTACCACGTCCCATTACCCAGGTCATTAATTAAGCTGCTACACATTACTGGCCCCAATATTAACCCCTGGGATGCTCCACAAGTGACTGGCTTCCAGATGAACTTCATGTTCCTGATCATAACCCTTTGAGCCTAAAAGTTCAGCTAGATGTCAGTCCATTTCATTGTCCACTTATCTAGCCCATAGTTCATCGACTAGTTTATGAGGATGTTATGGGAGACATTGTCAAAAGCTTTACTGAAGTTGAGATAAACATCCACTGCTCTCTCCTCACGCACGGGGCTAGTCATTCCACTGTAGAAGGCTTTCAGGTTAGTTAAGTGTGATTTCCGTTTTGTAACTCCGTACTGACTACTCCCAAACGACCTCATGTGTTTCGATAAGGTTTCCAAAATTATTTACCTCATCACCTTCCAAGAGACCAAGGTGAGGCTAACCAGCCAGTATTTCTGTGGATCCTCCTTCTTGTCCATCTTGAAGAGAAAAGCTGCATTTGCTTTCTTTTGCCCTCAAGAGCCTTTCCTTATCACCACTACCTTTGAAAAATAAGTGAGATTGTCCTTGCAATGGCACTGACCAGTTCACTCATCACTCACATGTGCATCCCCTGAGGTCCGACAGACTTGTGTGTGTCCAGTTTGTTTAAATATTTCCTAACATGATCTTCTCCCACCAAGGGTAAGCTTTCCTTGCTCCAGACCTTCCCTGTGGTCTCAGGAACCTGGGATTCCTGAAGGCTGGTCTTACCAGTAAAGACCAAGGCAAAGAAGGCACTGAGTACCTTGGCCTTTTCCATCTCCTTTGTCATTCAAACACCATTCAGCAGCAGGCCTGCGTTTTCCCCAGTCTTCTTTTTACTGGTGATGTGGTTCTAGGAATACCAACGTGAGGTTTCATGACAGCTTTCCTCAGATGTCTCAAAGCACTTCTGTAGCCTGGGATTGCTGCTTGGGTCAAAATGTGGAGTCATGGTAGCCAGGAACTTCCACTTCCAAAAATGTCTTATTATTCAGGTCAGAAGAAAACTGTAACCACCCTTCACCAAACACAGTGTTCAGACCTTAAACTTCAATTATCCCAGTGTTTGTACATACATATTTTGGCACGCGCTTTTTAGTAAACTCAGTGTTTTACAAAAAGCTGTGCTTTTTTGTCAGTGTCAAATCTTGCACTGAAAACTGTAAGTTATTCTTGATTCCATTGAACTTACCCGTTACTCAACTTTATATATATCTATGCATGAAAAAAAGCTTTCCACTAACCGACATTATAGTCAAGATTCAGCCATGTCTTTGGAGCACTGCTAATTTGCAAATATGATAAGAGATGGAAGTTGTTGCTCCTTAAATACAACAATATTCAAGGTGTATTTAAGTTTTCATTTCAGCAATGCTTTTTTTTTTTTCCACATATGCTTCATTTTTTCTGAATCCTTTCTCCTTCAAGTACATAAAGCTGTGGTTAGTCACCCTTTTCTCTTCAGATCTTTAGATACAGTAGTGTAGAGATACTTCAGTTTTGTCATTGGCAATAAAAACAACCACATTTACTGAGTTATAAAACTCTGAAAAGATTCACTTTTGAGAAACGCAAGATCCTCATCTAGTATAAACCGCAATGTTTCATTGAAGTGTGTCATGCCAGACTCACATTTGTTGAATACTTGGCTCCAAAAGCTTCTTTTGAAGTCGATGAACTTCTTATTGTCATTCTTGTGGAATGTGGAATACTGTTCCCATGCCATAATCTTTTAGGTAGAACCGAGAAGAGAATTTTCCTCTCCAAGAGGGTATTACAGAACACGTTTAACTGGTTTTTAAGCTACAGAATATTGCTGCAGAACAGTCACTGCTCTAGCATGAAGGAAAATAGTGACTGAAAGTATGGTCACACCAAATAATTTTCAAAACTCAAAAAATAGTACAAAAACTTGAGACTGATAATGATAACTTGAGTTTCTTCTGTCCTGCCCCAGCTTGACAAGCATAATTTTCCTGTCATATAAAAAACATCTAAATGACAACAAGTCATATACCGTAGTTCAACACCCGGCTTAGTGTTGACCTTAGGTATGAAACGCCAGGTCACTGCTATGAGGAGACAGTTACATGTCTTCTCTTCCACTTTTAACCTTTCTTTATATTAAACAATTCAGATTCCCCATGCCTTCCACCAGTCCTCCTGAGCATAGCATGCAGGACATCACAAATCTCAAGTGACGTTAATGACTACTACCCTGGGTTCTCAAGGGAGGTGGAGGGCATGTGATGACCTCCAAGGCACATCACACAACCACAATGGCAACAGCAGAAAGAGGGGAGGGATTTCACCCTCTTTTTAGCTGTAGAGCGTGCTTAATGAATCAACCACTTTTTAAACCAACACACACAGTGACTTGTCTAGGTCTGTGCAGGTTTTTTCTTTCAGTAACAGGTTTGCAATTTGACATTCTTCTTTCCGATTTAAAAGAAGATAGGTTAAATGGAGTCAAAACATTCCTCTGCTCTGTTACAGTACCCGTTTCACAGCGGTCTTGTGCAGGATTGCTGTGGCATTCACGTTACCAAACTGAAAGTAACGCCCTTCTTTTAACGCTTCTGTTGTAGAAGTAGAGACACCTTGCCAGACCCCTTTACCGAAAGCCAGGTGAATTAAATGACCCCAAAAGCAATAAACTATATACCTTACCCTATAATCACTAAAATGAACAAGATCGTATTTCCAGCCATTTTCAGAGATTAAGGTTAGCTCCAAGCTGTCAGCAAGACTTTTAGTGTTCTCTTCATGCAGTACCAAAGGCACAATAAATTAAGTAAGTTACTACAGTCCATAAAATCATTGTAAATGTAACACATCTCAGCTGATATAAATGAACTTAGGATTTTATACAACAAAGATGAGACTTTAAATGATGAGTAATATTTCTGCCTTCTGTTAGCTGAACTGGAGAAGATTTCTCTCTTGCATCTGTGAAGAGACAGTTAAGACATAACTTCCAGGGATCTCATCAAAAGGATTGAGAAGCTTTCACAATAAAGAGGCGGATGGCCAACAGAGTTCATTGGGTAAATTTGTTAAGAATTACAGAGAGGTAGCTTGGGTGTTAGTAAAGTTTTAGCACTGGGCATTAGAAACAGTACTTTTATCTACATTAAGCACCCAGCAAGTATTTTAATAGTTGTCATTTAGAAGAAGGGACACAAAACTGTTGATGATATCGATACAAGCCAGGTAGGAGGCAAGAAGTTAAGGTGACCACAACAGCCAGCTTCTGAGCAGCACTTATGTAAAAGAAAACACTATGAAATATTTTTCACATTGTATCCTTCAAAACCAATGCAATATTAAAAAGATGTGTTCAATAAAAGCAGAGAGAATTCACAACTAATGATGTACAGTTTGTCCAAGCTCTGGTATGAATCCTGTCACTGCTAGCTGCCAAGCTCTTATGCCTCCATGTATTCTCACTGCTTTTTAAAGCAATCTGGACTTGAAAGCAATGCAAAGCTACATTCTTACATTGTAAATTGATGTACCTCAGCGTTAAAACAGTCATTAGTGTGAAGGGAACCAGGAGAAGACAGGGAAGACATAAATTATTCAGCATACAGGAAGGCCATTTTTCCATATGCTTCCATTTTTAATGTAAAAATTAAATGTGCGCACACAGCCCCGTACCCGCACACACAGATGCTTTCTATGAACCCTTCACTCCTGAGCATCTCTGAGAGCAATATCATACAGATCCCGTCCAAATGCTTAGTGTCCGATTCTCTGCACAATGGCGTTACTCTAAATAGACTATGTTTTGTATTTGGTGAGTAGAGGGACAGAAAAATACACTGACTCAACTCACAGGTACCCATGGTGAGGTTTTCAAGCCTCTCGGGTTTTGACCTGTTGATTTTATTGAGAACAAAATTTGTCCAAAAATCAAGTACTTTTCACAATTTTAACCATCATACGTTGTACTAAGAGCCGCAGACCCAATTTGTGTTCATATCTTTTATGGATTTTAATAATTATCTTTGATGCTGAACAAATATTCAGCAACGTCACAGAGGAATTAGTCCTGGAGGCGGTAACTAGTCTTAATATAGGTCGGCATAGAACTGGAAAATAGCACAACTATACCCTTTAAAAAGGTTGTCTTACAATCTTAGGGTGTACCAAAGGAAAAAAAAAAACCACCCCAAAAAAACCCCAAAACACCCCAAACCTCTTCTGTATTAAAGAAATAGAAATCATAATTTTTTAAAATCCAATTTTCTTTTACAATTTTATCTGTATTTAATGTACAAGCTGCATTGAGTGAAAACTTAAGTTGAATCAGATGATGTCATTTTCCAATTTATAATCAATAATAGAAAACATTAACACATATTTTTGGTACTGCAGTGGAACCCTTCTGAAGCCGTATCTGTTCACTCCCATTTGCATGAAATATTTGCGATCCTACCATGAGTCACAAACCTCAGAACTTAAATTTGGAACCCATGTTTCCTAATAGCATCTCTTCACTAATGTATCTCTGTTCCTAATCAATATGAGTGAAAGGTTTTCATAATTTAATAATAAAGTGGGTGCATTCAGAATTCTGAACAGGTGAGGATAAATCATGTTTGCCTGTGAATAACAGCTTTTATCATTTACTCAGTGGGATCATAATGTATTCTTTCAATCTGCACCAAAGGTAGTAGCAGGAAGCTATTTTATAGATTTCTTGGTAATCTGAGCTGATGTTATACCTGTTACAGGACACTTCCAATAAAATAGAAACACAGCAGGATGAAAAAAGATACAAATGGTGTTTTTATACCAGTCAATAAAAGCATGACTCTGTAGTAATAGAAAATGTGTCCGTGAATTGTGAAGTACCAGTGGCTCAGTTGGTAAGGTATTAAAATAATCCACATCCTGCCAGTGTAACTTCTTCTTACAAATGTACGTTTAATTTGCTGTCTCATTTTCATTGTCAATGAGGAAAGGTAAGCCAAGTACATTTATGGTCCATATCATTAGAGCCGTTTATTGGAATGACTGATTATTTCGTAGGTTGTTCCCTGTAAGAAGAAGGAAGTCTAGCACATATGTGCACATGAACTTATTTCTAATGACTCATGTTCATGATTTAGAAGCTGTATTTTAATGATGCAAAACGTAGTTTGAGGTACCAGGTCTACTTAGCCAACATTACAATCACTTCCAAAAATTTTAAGATGTCTAGGCTGCTATCTGCAGGATAAGGCATGTCAGCAGATGCTTTTCTCCTCTTCACTGAAGCTCTGCAGATATCAGAGGTACTCCCAGTAGGATAAAGGTTGCCAGTTGGGCTCTGTTTGGAGGACAGAGTCAGTAATTTAGAAAAGAGCATTACCGATATGGAAGTTAATTGGGTGAGCTGGAATTCTGATCCCAGCCACAGTACAATAACAGGGAGACATCCCAGAATGAGTAAAAATTATTCTGCTTTATGGTTGTGGACCATAAGCTGTGGTTCTCATCAATGTTGGTCTTGCATTTCTTTTAAACCAGAAAATGAAAATTAAATACATGGAAGAGAAATAGGAGGAGCCATACTGAATCTGAAATGTAATTTCTCTGGCTGTCTGGAGAAGATTTTTACAGCTGTTGTTCACTTGGTTTTGGTAAATAGCTGTTTTGGCACATTTAGGTGTCCAGTCTGCATTTTTTTCAACTGTGGATTTTGCATGGTTTTTTTTAATGTATAGAGCGGACGTTGTTCTATTGCTTTTGTTTCACCCCATGGGCATTTGTTAATTTTTTCCTGGATTGGAAATTATGATTTTTATAAACACTGTGCTTTTAAAGCACATCACGCTAAGTGCATTCAGTCTGTAAGGGAACTTTCTTCCTACCTTCCATGGGAAAAAAAAATATCATGAGTAGTATAAATTTTGCATCTTAGGTCTCATTTCCTCTTTAGAATATAAATCTTGTGCAAAGGAAATAGGGTCTCCATTATCTCTTAAAGATGAAACAGCTTCTAATATGGATAGTCTGCATTCCCTCTGTCATGTTCCTGGGGGATAGGTTAATAAATAATGAACTAAATGTCATATTTTGAAGTCTCTTAGTTCATGGCAAGGCAGCTTTCTTACATGTTTATTAAATTTCAATCTTCATTAGACGAGGTTAGCGGAGAAATTAGGTCCCTCTTGTATTGATTGAGTAATGCAGAGCTATAAAATAAATGAAAAGCAGATAGATTTTTGCTTTTTTTCATCATCTGTGGGTCTTTCCTTGATCCTGACTGTGCCAGGTACACTGTCCATGACTGAATCAACTGAAACATTTGTCAAAATTATTTCGACTCTGTCCATTGTAAAGGTTAAAAAGGAAAAAATTATATTTGAGATTACATGCTGTATTTGAACAGTGACCAGGCTGAGCAATCGTCAAACAAATGTGGCAAAACTCTTTATAAAACCTCTTACTTAGCCCAAGTTACCCAGACATAGGGAAGGACGCGAACACTGGCTTTGTCACCATATCTCTTCCTCTCTATACTCAGCTGCATCATTGGGGTCATCTTTTTTAACTTCTTATCAGTACCCAGGGGCTAACCTACAGGAGAGAAACAAATCCCATCTGAAGGGCCATTTGGTTATAATTACCAACACAAAACTTTAATAGTAGCAACATGTACAATCACACATGAGAAACTTGCTAAGCCAGATAAGCACAAAATAAGTACAAACCAGATAGAATTGCTCCTATAATTAAGAAATGGACTTTGGAAAACTATAAATTTGAAATTGTAATGTTATAAATTTTGAAATGTAATACTTCAGAACCTATTTTGTAGAAAATACTAATAATTTCTGAAAGAAAAGGAAAAGCAAAACACAGTATTATCAACAGCGAGATAACTGTCTGGTTAAGAGAAATTCGGAATTTCCTAAACTATTTCTGCGGGTAATATATGAAAAGTCATTACTCCTGTTGGAAAAAGGGAGGAATTAATACAGAAACTGTAAGGAAAGCCAGTTAAAAAGAGACAGCTTGGGTAATACACTGAAATAACAATGGGATTGGGAAGAGATTATAGGTGGATCACAGGATTATTGGGGTGGGTGGATGCAACTGTGAAAAAAAGATGTGAGAAGAATTATTTTGGTTATTCTTGCCACTTGCCGTGCTGTTAAGACCTCACCAGGAAAATAGTAGTGCTGATCACTCCCATATAAGAAACGTGCTTTCAAACATGAATAGCCACAAGCAGAGGCTGCTAGGATGAGCACGGAAGCGGAGCACTTCCCTTGCAGAAGGACACAAAGAGAGTTTGGCTTGTTTAGCCTTGCAAAACACAGAGGAAGGCAAGATGTGATTGCTCTCTATAAACTTATCAGGTGGGTAAACACCAGGGAGAAGAATTGCTTAAACTAAAGAACAATGTTGGTGTAAGAACAAATAGTTATAAATTGCCCATGAATAAATTTAGGCTGGAAATTAGACAAAGTTTTCTAATCCTCCAGTGAGTAAGGTTCTGAAACCTTATTCTTCCAGTAAGAATAATACAGGAAATAGGGAATCTAGCTGGTTTTAAGAAGGGGCATTAAAGAGTTTTTGAAAGGGATTATATGGTGTGGGTGCCTGAGATGAGCCTATTGGATTCATTGGCCCAGTGGACTGTTTCCCATTTTATAAGTAGATATTCTGGTCAGACTGATTCTACCACATGACATCTATCTCTTTACTCATGGGTTTGAGTGGATAGTGATACAAATGTAGGAGTTCTCCCTGATGGCCACAAAACAAATTAATACTTTATTTTTCTGGTGTATTTTATATGAACTTGAAGGTAATAGCATCAGAAAATGAAAACAAATCAAACATTCAAAGAAGGCTCTGCTTGCTGTACAAAGCAAATCACAAAGGGAACAAAAAAGACACTTGATGCCACCAAGAAAACATGCAATTTAAAAATAAAAATAGTCAACAGCTAGATATTGGGATATGAAGAACTAATGAGGGTGTATTGGTCAGCATGCTGAATAGCTGTGTGAGCACAACAAGCTTTTTGTAAATATGTTAAAGAAGAATTTTGAGGAAGAAAATGAGGTAATTGTGTTTATGTGAATTTGCTTTTAAGCTTGTATGGCAATGAAAGTGGAAGGGCAAAAGAGGGTGCATACACGTGAGCAGGAATGCTGAAGGTGTATTCATTACTTAACCAGAAACAAGAGTCTACCTCATGAGAGAGAAAGACGATAGACAGGCGAGGCTGCAGGTGGTGAAGAGCTGTGAAAGCTAAGGGAATGGTTCTCACTTGATGGCATGGGAATGCAGCAAGCAAGGAGAATAAATGAGTACCAAAATGACCCTATCAGAAAGTGATGTTTGGCATTCCAAGTGGACACAAGCAATTTAAAGTTTCATATCATAAAATGGTTTGGGTTGGAAGAGACCTTAAAGACCATCTCATTCTAAGCCCCTCGCCATGGGCAGGGACACCTTCCAATAGACCTGGCTGCTCATGGTGCTTTCCCCATCCAACCTGGCCTTGAACATTTCCAGGGAGGGAATATCCGCGACTTCTCTGGGCAGCCTGTTCCAGTGTCCCACCACCCTCACAGGGAAGAACTTCTTCCTAATATCTAATCTAAATCCACCTTCGTTCGCTTTAAAATCATTACGTCTCGTCTTACCATTACACTCCCTGATCACTTGGGTGGTATGGCTGGAGCACTTCCCAGTGAAGATTGAGGCAAAAATACATAAAAAAAAAAAAAAAAAAAAAAAAAAAATGGTGTGACAGAAACAGAGATACAAGTAAGAGATCCAGTTAAGCTGATGGGAAATAAACCCTACATATTATAAATGCTCTGAAAAATCAACATATAAAGCGTGAGTGAAGGTGAAACTTGAGCCTGAAAATGAGACTAACATGAAGATACTGCACATATAGGGAATTCAGGAATTCAGACAGGCTCTACAAATTGTCTAAAGACATTCCAGACGATGACAGATGCGCAAGTACCTTTGACTCCCAGTGAGACACCAGCTCTTCAAGGACTTGGATTGGCATTGTTAAAAATGCACTCTCTTAAACACACATCTAAAAATTCTTTAGCAGAAGATAGGACATTTCATGGGTAAACAAGTGTTCAGTTTTCTTTCTTCTGCACTTCTGATGGCAACAGATTCATGTCAGACCTAGCATTTAGTTTTGTCTTTGTCATTTGTCTTTGTCTCCATTTATAACTTTGCAGAATTATTTCCTTTAATAGATGTGCTCTGATTCTTGAGTATGGGCTTCATTTGCTCTGTCTACCCCTTTTTTCTCTCAAGTGATATTGAGCAATTATTGTTATTTAATTCCTGGATGAAAAATTACAAGGCTCTGCTCTGCAATTATCAATGACCTTTTAGTAGAGAAAAATGCAGCCGATTAGACTCAATGGGACTGCCACAGGTGGCCTAAGTATTTGGACAGATATCTTAGGAAGAAGGATGTCCCTCCTTTGGGTCACTTTTGTTGAAGGCCAGTGCAGATGTAGCATAGATCTTTGGACAAACTTTTCTCATTGCTTTAGCATTAGTTATGTTAAAATACAAACTAAGAAGTAATCTATGTGCAAAATGACACAATACTCATTTATTTCATTGCCTCAGTCAACAATGCTTTATTAAGTCAGCAAACATAACACTAACACTGGCTGTACAGCAAACCTGGAGGTACATGTGACATCGGGTACTATACCAACACAGGAAAATTCATTCTTTCTGTAAAGAATTTATGGCATAGTTAGAAAAAGCCAGTAGCAGTGACCAGGAGAACTTAAATTATCCTCATTTTAGAGAGAGAAATGCAAAGATGATGGTCTGATTCAGCAAACCACTGACTTCACATCCATGACTGGTAGACCTCCTCCAGTGTGTTCCTGCATCACAGCCTAGAGTGGTCTGTCCAAGGCTACAGGAGGAGACTATGCTGATGAGACAGGTATAGGGCTCTTGTGCTTTGCTCTGGAGACAAAAAAACGCCTCCCTACAAAATTACTTAATGTAAGCGCACATCTGCCTGCTGCCCTGCCTGAGGCATGGTCAGGAGGTGACAGCCAGTAAGTAGCAGCTATCTATGAAAAAGTCTAGAGAAGAGCCTAGCAAAGCCAAAAGCGCTAAGGACCCTGATGGAAGCTTACTCCTCTGCTGTTTCCTTAGGTGACTCCACATGGATGCATCTCTGATGATCCACGTTTGGTGCAATAACTAGACACAGCAAAGAAATACCTTCTGTGGATCTCACTGACTGTTGCAACACAGGGAACCACCCTTCCTGGGGCAAGTCTTGCCCTCTGTTCTTAGAGTGAGCATCACAGTACTTTTCTGAGCTTTGGAACAGGAACAAAGTGAGTTGGCCCATGGGCTTTTACGAAGTTATTATTGCTCAATTTATCAATTCAAATTTCTAAGTAGGTCACTTTCCACTGACATCTGTGCCAGTTCTTGTATTCTAAGTGATACATCTGATAAGAAGGTCCTAGCACTAAAGATACTCCTTTTATTACTTTTGCTTTTTGTCTAACCTGATTGCAACTAAGCTTAAAAAATATTTTGCTTGTCTAGTTTTTATGAGGTTTTGCTCAGGCTGTGATTACACTAACACACGTAAGTCTGGAAGAGCCCATCACTGCCATAGTCAGTGAAAGACATTTCTTTGATGGTATTCATTGGTTACTTAGACCTTAACAGCTTTTCTTTCTGAATCATTTGCCCTACTACCCTCACAGAAATATCTGTCACTGTTAGTAGATGTTGTGTTGCAGAGCCACAGTGCCAAGCATTAGCTGTAATTACCTGCAAGCATGTTTAGGGGTAGATAGACGGAGGGACATATGCAGGTAAGATTTTCATACTTGTACGACACTGTGATAACCAATGGTGACTTAAAACTAGGTAGGCTCAAGAAACTGTGAGGCGTATCACAGAGCCGTCTATCAGAAAGGGTTATATATTTAAGGAATCTTTTTCATCCACTGGCCCAGGGTGAAGTGGGAGCTGCTCAAACCACACCATTTAGGACAGGAAGTGAAGGTAACTTCTGTCTCAGTAGTAGGAATCTAATTTCCCTTTTGGAAATCAGCTAAGACCCTGGCTCTAATATAGACGTAGTATTCCATACTAAATGACACAGATTTTTAAGAACCACGTGTGGCCAACTCTCTGTTCCACTTCCTTATTAAAGATCTTTTCAGCATCCTCTTGTCTCCTAATAACATAGACATTACCTCAGGCTTGACACAGAGAAACAGACTGTCTACTAAACTCAGCCATTCTAGTGCTTTGTCTTACAGAAAAGACTGCCATATGCACATATTCATCAAGTTATACACCCTATATATCCCACTAAGCCTGGAAGACCTGAGA
Source organism: Bucorvus abyssinicus (assembly GCA_009769605.1). Classification (NCBI taxonomy): domain Eukaryota; kingdom Metazoa; phylum Chordata; class Aves; order Bucerotiformes; family Bucorvidae; genus Bucorvus; species Bucorvus abyssinicus. Next base: position 5,891,809 of record CM020025.1, read on the forward strand.
AGACAACTCCTGAGGTTGAGTGGCCGCAGGTGGTAGGATACTGTTGAGTGTAAATGAGAAGAGAAATCTGAGCATCAGAATCTTAACTGTGAATCACCACCACATCCAACCAGCATGAAACATTAATTTATAATTAAATGTTGACTTTTTTTGCCTAAGGATATTTTGGCTGCTATACCAGCACATTTCATTAGTCAGTCACTGTGTTTTATCCAGCTATTGTCATGCCTTTGATCACTTTCCATCTAACTGAGCATGTTTGAGTGGATACTAAAAAACTTTGTGCTTCTTCATAATTGTATGCAGAACATTTATTTCCTGTTCAAGGAACAGTATTTTCTCAGCCTCAATCACTGCTTCTCATGACAGTCCTCTTATTTCATTGAAACTACTAAACTTTCTCAAAATCTATGTTTTGTATTATGATGTTTCCTTTTCCTGGCTCATCTACATCAGCAAGATAACCAGTCTTATTTTCATGGGACTGTCTAGTGATTCTTGAAATGAGTAGTTCTTGCAAGCAGAGATGAAAACCTGGTTAAAAAAAAATTCTAGTTAAGATAACATCTATGCTATTGGTGCTCTAGCTCTAAAAGTACTCCAGATAATTATATCTCTTTGTTTAAACATAGTGCACAATAGAATTCCTGTTCTGAACCAGCCCTCAAAGGATAACGGTATTTGCGTCTGTCAGAAGGTAAAGATGTAGAGAACATGAAGTTATAAGAAGCTTGATTGAATTTAAGTGTCCTATTTCCAGTACAATTCGCTTTACTTTAGCTACCAGTTGATTGTACTTTCTTACTCAAAACAGCAGGGATTTTGATCCTATGCATTTTCGTACTTAATTTTTATAGCCTTTTAAAAAATTTAGTGCAAAAAACAAACACAGAGCTGAAAATACTTTTTAGCAACACGATCAACACTGTTGATTTGCAGATGATATCAGTTTGTTAAAATGCACCAACTTTTTAAAACAACAATTTCTCTCTTGCAACATTTCTCACAGCTTTTACTACACATAACACCTAAGACTCCCATAACTGAAGGTTTAAGGTATTTTTCAAACCTGCCTCTTTAATCTTCCAGTATTTCTTTGAGCATTTGTCAGAGCTTTGTGCTACACACCTTCATTAACTCCCCTGTATAGTCACTCAGTTAGGATTCGTTTAATGTGACTTCAACCATCTAGAAGTCAGTATGTGGAGTAAACGAGCAATCTAAGCTTTCTGCAGGGACAGCTGATCCCTTGCTAGGATACATGTCTGATACGGATGGAATTATTTTCTTCTGAAGTTGTTTATCTCTCCCCACTGACTAGGTAGGCAGCTACCTCAAAAGAAACACCAAATATTTTAACAGCTAAAATGACGAGATGAATTCCTTAGCCTTCTCTTTTGTTAATACAGCTGAGCTACAGGAGAGGAAAGGACTGTTTTAGTTTTTTAACAGGATATCACAACTGTGAATCGAGCAGCAGAGACAAAATTGAAAACTATATTTTGGCTTATATTTTGAAATTAGCAGTAGCAGAAATTGTGTCCCTCCTTGGTTCGTGTGTATCGCTCTCCATGACTGTATTTTCTGTATCTTAGTTGCAACAGCTGTGTTACAGAGCTAAGAGGCAACCAAGGTATTTGCCCACTGCTACACTTCTGGTGTGACTTGATAAAATAACTAAGCTGGGGCTGTCACCAGAAGGGACCATTCCTCCTTCCCCATGCCTAGTCCTTCACATGCGTTCCCCCTCTCTTCCTTGACTAAGCTTGTATAGAGAGGGGATTCAATGCAAAACTCTCTTTTCAGAGTTAGTTTTGCTTATAACTCACCCAATGCCAGGTCAGCGGTGGGTACACATCGGTTGGGTTGCCGATGGAGGAAAGAGTTGGACTGTCCCCATTCACAGTCTTCAACATTTCCAGATAAATGGCAAATCACACCCTAAATGACATTGTTCTCATGGCATGCACGGTTTTGAACTTGTATGCAAGATGTGTAAAGAAACGTAAGCACAAGAGTCAGATGAACATTCCTTGCCTTACATCTTAAAAATGATTAAATGGTTTTTGTTTATTTGTTCTTATCCTAAAGTAGTCAGAAGTGTACACTGATCAAGCTCCACACCCCCAAAAAGAAATTTTCTCTAGGCTGGACGGCGTAACTGGCTGTTGAAAACAGCATGCGTAACAGGCTGCTGTCCCGCTCTGGGTGTCAGGACTCCACTAAGTTTGAGGGATGAAAACCCCATTCTTTCTTTATACATGCTGCAGGGACAGAAGGAGAGTGATACATAATCAAATTGTGGTCAGGAAATTTATCAAAAGCACATCACTTCCGAAAACTGTAGACAGACTTTCAAAACATGTTTGTGCAGTGCTTTGATGTTATCTTTTGCTACTTATACAGGATTTTATATCATTAATGATATATCTTGTTCTTATATTACTTTTTATGGCTTCTATTCATTTCACATTGATTTTTTCCTGATTTATTAAGGTCCCAGTCTCAGACCCTAGACACTGCAAATGTAAATTGCTGTACAGAAAATAAAAATGCCAAAATCAGGCTGTGCCTGCCAAGTCATAACTCAATAATATCTACCATCTATGAAAATAAAATCCATAAATACTTCTTAATATCTACAGTAGCTTCATAGAGCATGATCTGTAAATACTGTAACAACTTCCTCCTCCAATGCATGAAGTTACTTAATCCAGATGCTGTAAGTATTTCTTTTACAAGCATCAGTATTAAAGTGCTGATCAAAGTGAATCTTCAAAGCTTCCACATGTCTAAGTATTTGCAGGATCCTGAGCAATCTGCATATAGTCTTGCCACCGTGTTTCAGACTGTTTACGTGCTAAACTTCACTTTGAATAGGTAAACAGTACTGGATTACAGCAAGCGCGCTCTGCAAACACTGCAGTGTGGAGAGTGCTTTCCCTTCTGAGCTGCATGATACCAGGAAAATGCTGGGAAGCTCTTCATAAAAGCAGCAGGAATTATTAGAGGACTGACTGATAGATTTAGGAAGATGGAAGAGAGCAAGAATGAATGTGACTATTTTGACTAAATAGTGTCTCAGACTTACGAATAAATTGGTCCAGCAAATCACTTTTAAGTCTTTGTCCCTTATCAGCAGGCACATAAACAATTTTCATTATGGGTTGTAGGGCACCAACAGGTAAAATTCATGCCATCGTGTCTTTCTGCTTTATGGATATGCAGGTAAATACATCATTTATCTTGTACTTCTTCGTATTCATTTGGAAGACAGTGGAATATTTTGTAGCATAATCCACTGGGATAGGGAGAAAACATTGATATCCTGGTATACAGTCCCACATTGGTTTGAGAGTTCAGTTTGCACAGCAAACATGGAGCATAATGTACATGAATTATAATGCAAAATGACTGTTTAATTCAAGGAACATCCAAGGATTTAGATAACTGCAGATCTATACAATATGTATGAGGAATGTAAGTATATCCGTATTTTGAGCAGGAGGACCTGACATCTACAGGGATTTCAGTATCACAAGGAATAACACTAGCTTTCCTCAGCATCTCCTTTAAGTATAAATCCATCTTGATGTTCAAGACATCTTTTTGGTTTACTCTAAAATTAAGGGAGTCTATTAGTTTAATAAGTGAGCTTCTTTAACTGTAGAAAGCAAATTCACTGCGTGTTTCAATGGACATTAAACAGGAGGAAAAAAAAAGTTGAAAAAGCATCGTGTAGCATTTAAGCAAAAGCTGATAGGAGCAGGGCGCTCATCTCACATTCACCATGTCCTAATCCCTTCTTCGCTCTTCCACATGGATTCAGCCTAGGAGGGAGCTGGGCGGCTCAGGAAAGGCATGCCCAGCTTAGGAGATGCTCTCTGCACAGCAAGATCCTCTTACAAATTTGAAAGAATCTTCATTGGAATTGAAGGCTATATATGGATATGTGCCTATATATTCATATATGTATGCATATGAATATGAGCCAGCAATGTGCACTTCCAGCCCAGAAAGTCAGTAACATCCTGGGCTGCATCAAGTGTGGCCAGCAGGTCAAAGTGTGTGATTCTCCCTTTTTACTCCATTCTCATGACACCCTACCTGGAGTACTGTGTCCCACTCCAGGGGCCCCAGCATTAGGAAGACGTGGACCTGTTAGAGCAAGTCCAGAGGAGAGCCACAAAGATGATCAGGGGGCTGGAGCACCTCCCTTGTGAGGACAGGCTGAGAGACTTGAGGTTGTTCAGCCTGGAGAAGAGAAAGCTCCAGAGAGACCTTACTGCAGCCTTCCAGTACTTAAAAGAGGGCCCACAGACAAGATGGGGAGGGACCTGTGATCAGGAGTGTAACGATAAGATGAGAGGTAATAGTTCTAAAGTGAAAGAGGGTAGATTTAGATTAGATACTAGAAAGAAGTTCTTCACAGTTAGGGTGGTGAGGCACTGAAACAGGTTTCCCCGAGAAGTTGCGGATGTCCCATCCCTGGAAATGTCAAGGTCAGGTTGGGCGGGGCTTTGAGCAACCTGACCTAGTGGAAGGTATCCGTACCCCGGTACCCATGGCAGGTGGGTTGGAACTAGATGATCTTTACGGTCGCTTCCAACCCAAACCATTACAATTATACCATTCTATGACATAATATTATTAATGTCCAGGGCATTGGCTTGGCAGCCATATTGGGGGGAACCCATATGCAGCTTTCTCCCTTCACAGTAGGACCATCTGCCTCCTTATGGCCCACTCTTCTCTGAGAGCTATTGCAAGTGGAAAGAGGGAAATACCAGGAGGGTTTTTTATCTGCATGGTGTAGGTGTGGGTATAAGTTGTGGTTCTGCTCACATTCTGCTGCATGCATCATGCTCCATACTGCCCATTAACAAAGTACCTATAGACTGAAAGTGGTACCTCAAGGTGCTGATGCAGTCAACTTTCTTTCCACTCGAGTGTTGATTTCTGCAGGTTTCTTTGACTGTGGTTCATCTGCTGACAAAATTTCCCTTTCCTTAAGAACCAGCAGACTAGCTGGGAAAAGCTAGTTTTTGCTGCAGAGACATGCTCCACCCAGAACAGGGATGAAGCTGATATTGCACTTTAATGCAAAAAACCACAGCTCCAGGGTGGAACAGCCATTCTCTGCATGAGGAAGAGACATGTAAAGGTGCTATTTCTGTCCTGGCTGTGTAAGGAATTGAGGCATTTCATCTAAAGGGACTATTTTTCCAGAAACTGAATTTAGGTGCACATAACACATCACTTAATGCAAGACAAACAAATTAACTAAGCTACTGTTAATGTTGGAGATGGGACAGCTGAATAACTAGAATATTAATCTAATCTCTTAAGGACATCCCTGTTGGATCTCAATTTCAAGTGTTTTGTAGCATCTCAGAGAACACAAGGGAAAAATCTGAAAAAAAATCACTTAATTTGAAAACTGACATTCTTCATTTGCAAATGCTGTAAAATAAAGCTTCCATTCAGAAGGACTGAGGCAGGCCTAGGCCAACCTCAAATGTTCACAACTATTAAAATATTAATTATGTGTTTGCTTGTAGTTAATATCATTTATTTGTGTTAATTTACACCAAAATAACTTCAAGTTATAAATAGTCTATACACAGGCATCAAATATTCAGTAAGTGTTTAGGAAAAAAAATAATATATACGTTAAAAATACACATAATCTTTTTATATTTATATACCTATAAATATATCTCGGGGTTGCTCTTTGCAAACTTCAATTAATGTTTTTGTGCCAAAGTTTTGAAATTAAATGAGTACCCCACAATGATTTTTCTTGTCCTTTTAAGCACTCATATTACAGAAAATCTTGATGTCTTTCAAGGCTTTTTGATAGGCAAGAAAGGAATTATTCCATCTTAGGAGGACGTAAGAGTACATGAAAATGGGATGTGCAGGTAAATTAGTGGAAGTCTGCTGTTACCATGCAAGTCCTATTGCAGCCAGACAAGGGTTAGAGCAGCAGAGAAACTGCTCCAATTAACACTAAACCATGATGAGGCCGAAGGACTTGACAAGTCAAAAACTATTTTTATGTCCTTCTTTGGAGCTATGCACTGCTGGAAATCAAGCAGATGCTTTGCATCAAATGATCCTTATGGATATTTAAATAGAAGCTACTTTGTAAGAGCTTGCAATTTTATACATGACCCTATCCACAGGCAGGACCAGGCACTGGATCTAGTCCTGGTGCTGAAAGGGAATGCAAATAGAAACTCCATTTGTAGCTTTGAAGGACCTGTGGAAGAATTCCACCCACAAATGTAAGACTGAGTCCTGCAATAGGACTCCTGCATTGCACTTCTTCACACCACCCAGGAATGGGTAAGGGATGAAAATGATAATATCAAATACTCATATATCTGCATCTTTTTTGATTAGTTCATTTTTTCTTAGTAGTCTCTTATCTAAATGTGATCTGGTCTCAGATGAATTCAGCTGGAAAGACTTGGTGAATCAAAGTTCAAGTTGATCTGACTGCTGATTTCCAGTTAAAAGCATTCAGATTAGATGACTGGAACTAACCATTGCACAAGAACTTGGCTAAAATCTCAAGGAAAAAAAATCTATTTGTTTAGTAACATTTTTTTATAAAAACATATTTTGTCTGAAATGCTTCATGGAGGCTGAGTCTCTTTAAAAAAATCCAACCAATACACATTTTTCTGACAGTGCAACTTATATGCCACAAGGCCTTTGATGGAAGTTATCTACGCAGATATTAGCCTTTAGTATTCCCACTATTTGACACATGAAAAATTGGCAAAGTTCTTGGAACTGGAAGAATCTTTGAACTAGAATTATAGTTCTATCACAGAAAAATTTTGAACAGCGAAAGGTGGTGCAGATTTACCTCTAGTGTCCTGCCAATGTTTTAAAAGGGCTTCTACACAAATATGTGCACACTCATACACAGACTATCTCATAACCCACACAGACCTATGATACAAGTACACCACTTGCCAAGCAGATGAAATCCATCCACTTCAACTATGACTATTTTGCTTGTCAGTAAAATGTGTTGCTTAAATCACTTATGTCCTTTGAAAACAAGGTAGGACGCAAAATCCTTCTTTGTGGTGTGGCTATTCCAAAGGCAAAAAAATTTGCTCTTCAGAAGTAATTTTCAGAACCCCAGGGATAAGTATTCTCTGGCAAAGAGTAAGCTGTAGACAAAGAGGGGGTGGACTCCATCAGAGACAGAAAAAATCACACCTACTCTTGAGGTGGAGGAGGATTTCTTAAACTGCGGCTCCCGAGAGCCCCCTCTAGCACTCCACCATATGAACACTTTGAAGATCTGTGATGGAGACTTGGAGCCATATTCTTCAAAGGGTAATGAATAGATACCCGGTTTAGAGAACTTTAGCAAATAAACAGTAAGTCCATTAAATAATTTTTTCTATGTGGAAGAGTTTAAACAAGGGGTTCCACTGACTGGCGACGGGGCTTGTGACTTTGAAGAAGAGGCAATGATATTATCTCCTGCAGACAAGAGAATCAGTGACCATAAAAAAATACCCTGGAAAAAGTTGAGTGTTCAGTAACACACCCAATGAAAGAAGGATTGTACTACAGGAAGCCTTCAGATGTCTTACTTAATAGTGAATATTTATGTATATAGCTGTCCTTATGCTTGAAAAATATATATCTATGAGAAGGTTCATTATGTTTGCAATTGTAAGATTACTGTGGATGGTTGTTAAAGCCAAAGGTGAGCAGAAATATATCAGCTCACCAAACCGAAGCTTGCCTCTCTCCACATGCTTTGCCTCACTTATGTTTCCAGATCCTTATGGCTGCAAAAAGTTACTGATACTTCACAGAAGTGCCCACACACTTTTAGAGCTGGATGCTGAACTTTTTTCCCCAAACTGTTTTCTCTAAGGCTCAACTAACAGATCACATCTTTACGTGAAAAACAACTCAGTGTCTAGATCTGTTTGCCTTTCGATTTTGGTTGCAAATTGCGATAATTTTGAAATGGAGAAAACTGTCTGCTGAAACTCAGGTTGAGTGCATTCAACTTATTTGACACAGAACTCACTGACAGGTTGCAGGTGGAAATGCATCCTGTTCCTTATCAAGCCAAGTTTTTAATCAGTCGTCTCAGGGTAAAAGGCTTTGCTACAGCATACGTCCATCTATCTCCCCCCACAGTGTTTGGTCTGCTATATGAATCAGGGATCTTCTCAGAGCGTTTCGTGCACCAGAAATGGATTACAGTGCTTGACACAATGCCTTCAAAACATGACATGCCCTCATGCTCTTAAAATAATACGCTTTCGTAGTTTTGTTGCTCTTCTAACTGAAACAAGGAGAAAGGACTTTTGATTTGTCTTACACAAGCAATAGGATCCATCTTGTGAGACTGGGTGGGAGACTTGCTAGAGCTCTGGTTAAACAGAGTCCTACAGAAGAATGCCCACAAATCCCAAAACATTGTTAAATGGTACCCTGTACCGTTCAAAATTAAGAAATTGAGGCAATTTGCCCACTGTGATCCCATAGGGTTGGTTTTCTGTAGAGTGCTGTCCATTAAATCACAGCGTCATCAGTCTGTTACAGCCGTCATCATGTTCGATAAGGAATAAAAATCAGTCTTCCCCAGGCTTAACTTTGACCCTCAGGTTTTTTTAACCAGGAAGAAAGTTATCCTTTAGCACCTTATTAATAGAGGATGATTGTTTCTATGCTAAAGGGACAGTATGGATGCTAACACAAAGAAGCCAATGTGAGTTCAACGCCCTGTACGGAAGGGTCTGAGAAAAAAGGCAAGAGCTCTGATAAATAAGAGCAACGCCACCGCAAATGTAAGTGCATTACCGATGTAAATGTGTTGCTAATGCTGCAGCATACCGTGCCTCAGGGAAAGGCTTAACACTGCTCATTGGACTCTAATATACAGGAATGCAGACAGATAGAAACAGCTTTCTCTTTCAAATAAGTGATTTTATTCTTCTTTCCTCAATTAAGTAAACTGAGAGAAAAATGTTCTGCTCTCAAAGGCCTCGCTGTTACTCAGGAAGAGGAGACATTCCTTACCCAAATCTGCTAACAGGTGACAACTAATTTGAGAGGAATTTATGAAAAGAAAGGCTATTCATCCATCTCCATGCAAGTTAGCAGCCTGACAGGTTCAGTGTGAAAAGCACTGGCTACATCGTTTCCTCTGAGGTTTTTGCTTTGTTTTAGCTAACATAAAATAAAACCACTTTTCCTCCCCTAAGTATTAACGTAATGAAAGTCACTTTTTTTCATTCTGGAGAAATATTTTATTATCTTCACTCTAGACTGACAAAAGACTTCATTGCAGAGGAATAGTGAGACGAAATGTGCTATTTTTTCCTAGAATCTGTAGATTGCTCTTCACAGTAACAGGTATAGCATATATAGAGTTGGCACTCTTTTCTCTAAGGGAAAAAAAACCAAACCACATTTCTTTAGAAATTAAAAAAAAAAAAGACAAACAGAAAGAAGGAAAACAGAAAGACAGTGAATGAAAAGCATAGAGAAAGAAAAAAGAGAATGATTCAAAGTGCAAGGATCTGATGTATTTGAAAATTCATTAGCAAGAATAAAGTTCCAAAACATGTATCTGGAGACATATTCCCCTTGTATATGTGCTAGTAGTCCATTAAAATGCCATGTGAAAAGATCTGAAAATCTTAGAAGAAAACTTCTGATGTTACTCCAGATGGTGAATGAAGCACAGTCATGTCTATTCCACTTAATAACAACTTACTTAAAGTGTAAAATACAGCTGCAGAGCAAAAGGTTTCATAAACACATAAAGAGATTTTCACCTATAAAGTGTATTCCAAAATTGATCCTTACAAAACCCCTTGAAGGGAATTTGTATGTAGACAATCAACAGAGAACGTTTTTTGTTGTGGCATTTTTTGTACCCGTGGCAGAGTGGGGCAGCCAAGAGAGGAACAGGGCTCCGAGTCATCCATTCTTGACACTTGACCTGGGGATAAAAGTGGTCTGCAGAGGTCAAGCATGTTCATAACGTGCAGATAATATCTCCGTTGACCGTCTCCTGACTCGGACCTCTTCTCAGACTCCAACACCACAATCATTGTTTTCTCCAGCTATTTTTAATGTGGTTTCCCTTTTCAAAATCAAAACAAGACCTAACTTCTTTTTTATTATTATTCCCTTCCTTTACATTCTTCAGAAGATATCTGTGCATTTTTTAGTAAATTGCGTTATATCCTTCAGTGGGTTTCACAGTGATTTCTAAAGTACTTGTAAAACGTCTTCGCAAAAACTGAGCCGAGTTTCCAGTGTAAAGTTTCAGACTAATCCTGAAATCACTAAACTCTGTTTTACCAGATCAAAATGTTGTCAGTTTTTAAACACTTTGGGGAAAGGCCCTACATCGGTACAGATGGCAAAACATTCAGCTAGCTCTGGAGTCTATAAAAATAATTCCTTTTTATTACTCAGCTGTTTCACGAGTAATGTGAAAATAGGTCTGTTTCTTGATGATTACATTAAAGATAATTGGGAGAAAGTAATAGGACATCTTCTCATTATTGTCTATGAATCGATGTTCCTCAATTATATCTTCTTCATGTGAATGTCCTGTATTTTTTTTTTTTTTAAGGGAGTAATTGTGCCTTCCAAGTGTCTTTTCCAAAGGAAATTAACACATATCGTGCTTTTAGACAAAGTACTGCAGCATAATTAAGCTCTGCACTGTCCTTTCCTAGCAACCCAAAGCAGGAAATATATGCAGCCGAAGGGTGAAGCTAAACAGCTAGCAGGTTTCTGTATTTACAAGAATCAGAGCATTTAAATGACTCAGCTGCCTCCTAATGTGGGTTATATTTGAATTTGGGGAGGGTGGAGGAAAGAATGGGACATTATTGCTTTAACAAGGTTTACTGCTAAACTGAACATATGTTGCTCATAATGTCACTTTCTAAATCAATGAAATTATCATTATAGAACATGTCGACAAATTAGACATGTAAAGTGCAGGCTCTATGTGGGAGAGATGTAATTTGGCTCTATAAAAAGAAATTAAACAATAAAATATCAATGACAGATGTAGTTAGCTAAAGGTTTTGAGGTTTAAATACCAATTTGTGAAAAAAAAATCATGCAGACCCAATCAGGGTACGAGATAAAAATACCAGCCTTCATGCAACAAGATGATTAAGTATTTGGACCAGATGTTCGGAGACCTTAGCGGTGCCCTTTATTTAACTGGCAAGCATGCTGGCAAGTCCTTAAATTTGTAAAATCCAAGTAACGGAGGTTAGCTCAGATGGAAGTAATAAAACAATCAAATATCAAGTCATTCATGTCTGTGCACAGTAGATCATGCCACAGTTCTGAACTCCAGGTTTTGATATACCAGCCCAAGTTTGAAAGGAACAGGCTTTTTGCATGATTTTTTAAGAAACTTCCTGAAGTATTTTCTTCGTTCCAACTTTCAGTCCTCGAAGCAAATGCAGGAATTGAATGCATTTGATATGCTTTAGATCCTTTTCTCACAGGTCTGCAGATTTTACAGCTCTCACGTCTCAGCTAAAACTCTGCATCATAATTCCTGGGTTATGGCTTTGTCTCACAGTTGCTGTATGGTTGTGGGCAAGGTGTTTAAGACTAAACAATAAAACATCTGTGCATTCAAAGAAGAACGTCTTACAGGTTAAGAGGCGACTTCTGTTTCAGACTATTCTATCGGCTTTGCAGGGTGATCAATCTCTTTGTGCCTCATCTTTTCCAATTCACAGACAGCAGGGTGAAATAATCTCATCTTTCAGCTCATTTTCTCTCTCGGACATAGTCTCATTCCTCACCCCCCTGGAGCTGCTCTGCATAACCGTGTAGTGACAGACCAACATTGTGATCTACAGTCACGTATCTTGGGCTCCGGGTAGGGCCATGCTATGGCCTCCACGCACCAAACTGTCCTTCCTATGGAAACCAGGGCAGCAGATGTGGGGAGAGGGTCTCATATGTATTTGGATCTTATTGGAGTGTGAAATGAGGATGTATCCCAAGCTCAGAAATACTGGGTCACAGCCTCTGATGCAGCCACTCTGCTTGGACAGTGACTAGCAGAGGTGGCCCTGATCTTGTTTAAGCCTTCAAGGCATTGCCATAATATAATCAGTAGCAGTTCTGAGGGCATAAATTAAAGATAACATTCATGAGGTTTTCAGAGGGATGACACAGTGTGCCTAAAACATTTGAATACCACAAACAAAGCAGATGAAAAGGGATTGAGCTGTAAAGAAAAAATCATTCCTTGATGGGCTGATGTAGTTTGGCAGTAGAAGATGAGTTTCATCTGAACAATGTAGGCATCTACAGTGTATAGAAAGCATCTCAGCTATTCACCTCCGCTCTTTACCACCCTTATAGACAACCAAGAAAAATACGCTTCTTGGGTACAATCTAACTGTTCTGAAAATAACTCTTTAAAATAGGTTCTTTTTATCTACAGTCTAAAACTGCCCGTTTCTCACCCTTAACTCTGGAGTCTATGGTGAGATCAGATGTGGACATCTGCTGGGTAAATATGAAAAGGCAAATGAAATGTGTGCCAACAGCACACATGTGGTAGCTTTTGAGCCTGTCTTGATACGGTAACCTCACCTTAGGAAGTGTTACAAACAGTTAGAAAGCTAAAGAAAATAAATGCATGAAAAATACTGATATAAAAAGTTTCCCATTTCTTATGAGAAGCTTGACTTGATATTTGTCACAACTTAGGAAAATTAATCCAGCCATATGAGTAGAAGAATATGATCTTGTGTACTCTATTGTTATTATTTAAGTTCCATTGAAATATGGGTTTCATCACTTCTGTTACCATGGTGTCATTTGCAAAACACTTGTGAGCCTGCTAGGGACATCAGAACCTGATTAATTAATCTCTGCAAAATGCTTTGAGCTTCGCCGGGGGAAAGATACTCGAGGTTAGTTTCTTTGGCCTTCTCTCACGAGGAGCAGTATCTTCAAAAGATGGGTGAACATATGTGAAAATTATTGTTTGTCTAGAGGCCGATAAACCAGGTTTTCTAAACTTTTTTAGACCCTTCTTTTTTCCCCGTTGCCCTTTAAAGGGCAGATCCCAACCCTGTTCAACTGACTACCCTCAGTGCACTGACGAAGTATAAACCCTTACTCACTCTGGGCAAGCAGGGAACACAGCTCTTGTTATTCAAAAGCACTTAAATGAAGTGAAATACATTCCTTTAAGTCATTGTCTAAGCAGAGAAGAGAGAAGGGACTTGTAGGTAGAAGTAATGTCTTTTCTGAGACAAACTAATAGAAGTGAAAAGAAACAGACAAGCTTTAAGGGGCTTTTGTCCTGGAAAGATTGTTTTTTTTCAACACTATCAGTTATTCTAATAAAAGATATTACCTCTCCCTATAAACCTTGCTTCTCACCTCTTAATGTTTCTTCTTTTTATTCCTGTTTTCAAAGCTATATGGATTTAGAGAGTCCATATCCATCTTCTGCAGTTTCCAAGTGCTTAAAACACTCTGCCTGCAGAATTTATACTGTATATGGAGTGCTCTCAAAAAGCCGCACTTACATAACAGCACTTGATTGAATGTCTTGTTTTCCACGTGCAAGTCCAACAGGCTGGAAATCAGGACTGCTGAGAAATACCTGCTTTCTGAAAATCATTAATCTGCTTTCCTCTCCCTAATTAATTTCTTTGTGCCAAGTTGCTACAAAGTGTATCAGTACAGTTGAAACTGGATCATGCTCTGCTGTAACCCGGGTTTGCCTAGGGATGGGTTGAGATCCCCCACTCACAGCTACTGGGGCTATTTGTGAGCTTGACATAACTTTATTCCCAGAATTGTTCTGGTGTTATATTTAATTGCTTTTGCTCCTCTCTGGACATGATTAGAAGGATGTTCCCTTTGTCTCTAGATGCCTCAAAAAGGAGAAAGCTTCTAAGTATTCATACTGAACTTCCCAATCTCCCTGTTTATGACCTCAAATGGAAAATTAACTACAGTTCTTTGGACAAAGGCAAAATTACCTTTGTACTGAATTGATCAAAAATAGCATCCCTCCTGTGTTACCTAGCTTGGGCTGGTTTTTATACCTGCTAATTGTGGTTAGTTCTACTGTGCCCTTTCCCAAACTGTCAGGGCACTGCTTCAGCAAACGGAGATAAAATACTTCCATAAGAACTATGATTCCCATTTTGACCAATGTCCTCAAGAAAGAATATTCCTCGACGGGAAATACCCTCAGAATTAACAGAGTCTGATAGTCCTAGTATAGGGGAAAAATAAGCAGAGAGATTATCTGTTGAAAGGATGATGCAATAGGCATAAGCAATACAGGAGGTTCGTGACGTGTATAACTTGCCCCTCCAAATGATAGAGAAGCCAACAAAGGGAGTGTTCTGCTGGACCTCATGAGCACCAACAATGAGAGGATTGTTGGGGATGTGAAAGTCAAAGGCAGACTTGGCTGTGGTGGTCAGAAGATAATGGAGTTCAGGATCCTGAGTGCAGGAAGGAGGATGAAAAGCAAGCTCACAATCCTGGACTTCAGGAGAACAGACTTTGGCATCTTCAAAGATCTGCTCAGAAGAGTCATATGAGATAAGGCCCTGGAGGCAAGGAGAGCCCAGTAAAGCTGATTGATATTCAAGAATCACCTCCTCCAAGCTCAAGAGAGTTCTGTTCCAGCAAATACCATGTCAGACAAAAATGCCAGGAGGCTGGCTGGGATGAACAAGGACCTTCTGGCCAAACTCAAACACAAAAAGAGGCATATAGAGGCTGGAATCAACTGGCTCTAGGTAGCTCTGCTTGAGTAGAGAGGTTGGACCAGGTGACCTCCAGAGATCCATTCCAACCTCAATCACTCTGTTTTTCTGTGATTCTATGATATCTGCCATCATGACCTGAAAGCCATCGAATTAGAGACAAAATATATTTTTCAAGCTATATGAAATATCAAGATGACCTCTGGCTCACTGAAACACTAAACACTGGAGTCTCGGTGGTGTTCTGGCATTGTAGCATCTCTCATTTTCATCTCTGAGCACTGACCACTGGGTGCTGGAGACTAAGTTGACCTTTAGTTGGAGCCAGAATGTTTAACATCTTGCCAATTTCTAACTGCCTTTCCACGGCATTTTTTCACCATCATAGAATGAGTTTTGTAGACATACCTAGGCACAAATGACAGAATATACACTTCTCATTTCACTGAGGGTATATGAGGGTGTTTGAGAAGGACTACAGCATCCAAGTGTTCATTAATGTAGTTTTCTGCAGCTCTAAGACATCCTTTTAGAATAATTCCTGGTGGAGTTTAATTAGAGCAGTTAAAACTCGAAACTGTCTTTTGATGGAAAGCTCTTTTCAGTGAAATGGAAGGTCCCTGTTTGGTAAAATTTGCAGGTTTGGGCTGAGGAGAAGAAAATCAGACAATAAATTTTTAGTTTTGCAGTCATAATCTGGAAAATACTGGAAATTTTCAAAAAATATTTATTAATACTTAGTAAACAATAATTTCAGTTATTTTTTTCCCTCAGGGCAAAATTTTTCCATCTAGCTCTCTTTATACTATGCATTTTGCATAACAGGTTGTATCAACCCTTTCTCCCATAAGCAATATAAGCAAACGTAAATTGTTGGCACAAATCCAGACAGCTGGCCTCGGTGGGGCATCTTCCTTGGTCATGCCTTTGAACCTAAACACTGCAGACAAAAGGTGGCGGTGAATAAGTCACCCTTTTCACACTGGGCTCCAATTACATCTGTTGCTTTTTGAGGGAGGGCGTTTGAATTTTGCAGACAGTCCTTGGGCAGCTGTTAAGTTTGTAGCCACATCTGAGTCTGAATTCTCATGAAATGGAAGTACTTAAACTGCGCTATGATTCCCACATCCCACAACCATCGGAACCCTGAGAAAACTTAGACTGATTGATTAGACTTTCTGAGCCACCTAACTTCTGTCAGGGATGTGAATCTGGAAAGTCAAAATAAGCTTCCGTCACACAGGGGCTCACTAGAGATTTCTCTGTGGTGTTTAATAATATGACTGTGCCCAAAGAAAACCAAGAAATTGTGTGCTTCCTCCCATCTGACATTAATAAAATTAATTTGCCTTCAGAGTAATAATGAAATACTACTCAGAGGAAACTTATTTTACATGCATTTTTATGTCTTCTTTCGACTAAAGTATCTTCTGCATATTCTGCTGATTATATTTATAAATTCTACACTATTTTGAAATCTGAAATTAAAAGGTTTTTAAGCATAAAAAATGCAAAATCTGATAATAGCTTCCCAGTCCTTTTTTCTCTCCTTCAGCCTTAGTCCCATGAAACCAGAATGGTAGGAGTTATTAATTCTGTGTTATTTATTGGTTATCTAAAGACTTCATCCTTCTTGTGATATCTTAATATATTAAGTGTTTTCTATAGAAATGATTAAGCTATTACGGGCAGAAGACTGTGAGACTGCTTGAGTGGTTCCAAAGCCTATGATCTCCAAGGAAACAGAGATCCTATTACCAGTCCCTTTCCTACAGAAGATATCAACGGTATAAGATGCAGCAAGTTGAGCTGTTGACTTCAGCAGGACTATTCTTTACACGTGAAGTGCAATACATGAAATGTGTCTAATTGTGTTATTTTTTAAAAAAACCTAAACTGTGTACAAATGTACTTCAATGACGTGCTTGCCAGGCTGTTGAACTTCTCTTCTACTCTTTTGAGAGGACTGTTGGTATGAAGTAAATAAAACTTTACAGCAGAAGTTCAGCTTTTGGTGTAAAAAAGCCCTGTGGCCTCTGAATGTGTCCAGGCATTGCAGGGGTTGGCCAGCTTTGGTTAGCTTCACGATTTGGGTCCAATTTCATCCCCAAGACCTATCAGAGCCTCTCCAGAGGTGTAAGTCGATTAACACATTTCAACAAACACTTTTTACAATGAGGAGGAAAACGCAAAAGAAATCACGAGTTTTACAATTCTCCATATTACCTCATGACCAGCCTTCCCAGTTAAATATGTGAATTTTTGCTCTTATTTCTGCTGGAGTATATGCAAGCTTTGTTGCTGCTGTATCAGGGCCACTCATCCCTTCACAGGCGAGGTCTGGGACAGCACAAGGATGTGCAGGCAGGTCCCCAAGGGCTAAAGTAGTGTTATAGCCATAGGACAGCCTTGTAAATTCATTGGAAGGAGGAGAAGGGCATGATTTTCCAGGGCTTTGCTGAATTGGGACTTGTATAAAATTGCTTCCAGGTGTTTTTTTTCTTAGTGTCTCTCACACACTACTTCATATTGGCTTTACAAAATCCTGGTATTGGTTGTATTGCAAATGATGTCTTAAATATCACTGATGGCTCCCTGAAGTATATCCTCTGTTAAAATGTTCAGTCTGATTTAAATGACCAAAGCTACAGACCTCCCACCAGCTCCCCAAGGAAGCTCTTGAGAGTCTAACATATCTCACCTTCCAGTCAGCCAGACCCTCTTATTTAATTTTGCCCACCTATTACCTGCAGACATTTCTTGTATCCTAAGCACGCCATTTGCACTTTCACTGTGACGTGTTAAAGCTTAAGATACAGATGACTTAACTGTTGGTTATGTCTAGTGTTTTGTTCAGAAAAGATGTGGATAGAAAAACATGTATCAGAGAAACATTTTAGACAGTTATACATTTTATAGCTAAGCCTAAGAGGTTATTCCCTGGATCTTCTACCTTACTCTATTTTTACTATTTCTTGTTTTAATTGTCTTAACATGGATAGCTCGAGAGAAGTACTAATCCTATCAATTGCGCTCTCTAAATCCCAGTACCTTTGTTCAGGTCAAACTGGAAATCTTCTTTAAAGATTTCTTTAAAGACCCTTTCATGAACTGTATCAAAAGGCAGAAGCCTTTAATTTCTGAAAGTTGAATGGGAAATGGAAAAAAATCTCCAAGCCGCTGTTGCTGGGTTTTTTTAAGGTATTTCATCTGGCACTGAGATTTTATAAACAATCTGGGAGATTTAGCAACTCTCTTTTCCTTAAGTTTATAAAGGTATTTAATAAAAGCAGCTTTACATTGAAATGGGCCTGTTAGTTCTGGAACAAAAATGTAAGCCAGGTGTCTCTTTTACGATATCTTTAGTGAAGCTGGTTTGGTACTGCAGACTTTGGATAGATTGGCATTAAAATGTATGAAAAAGAACAAGGAAAATAGGACTGTGGGTTTCAGGAAGCCCAGACTGCCTTAACATTGTAGGGGGTGTTTGCAGGGACAAATATGTAGGCAATAGGAGTCTAATTGCCCCTGCGAGAGCAATTCATCTTCCTCACATACAGTTTAGTTATCTAAGAATATCGCTCAAGTTTGTCTTGGAGCCACATTTAGATAAGGAACAAGGGACGGCCTTGTTGGACTGAAGAACACAACCTCCATCCAAAGATCTGCCATCAGCACAACGTGGGATTCATCCAAGATTTGAATTTTTCTTCTAGCTCTGATCTGTCTTTCCCACGTCAGTCGTAAACTTCAATGACAGGGCTCTATTTAAATGTGTGTGCCTGGCATGAGGGATTTCTCATCTTGGACCGCGCTTTTGGATGTTAACATAATGCAGTAATGACTCACCTTCAAATGCAAAATGTTCTGCTCAAGAAATCACAGTTGATTATGACTTGTACTGCAGTCATCCAGAATGAGTCTTGCCTCTCACTAAATTGGGTTCAGATAAAGATGAAAAATCCCACCGGTAGAGGAGGAAACAGCATTTCAGGGCGAACAGAAGGCTACGTGCTCCTCCTGCACAATGCCAACATTGCGATTAAACTAAAAGCATTTCTTCTTTAGTATTTCTCAGCCCTAAGAGCTAATCCTGCAGGAATTTGATACCTCCTCTAATGTCCTTCAGTCTCATCAGTTTTAATGGTGCTCAGTGCCTTAAAAGATGAGGTAAAACATTTGAATAAAATGTAAACCCCCTTATAAAACCAGGGTAAATACAATAATTGAAAGTGGCAATCAGTCATGATAAATTAAAACTCTACTGATTTTTTCCTTCATTCCTTCAGTGGACATTCCCACTTTAAATCTTTGTACCTTTAATTGTTTCAGATATGAAATAGCTGCTGTTTCAGGAACGTACGCTCCAGCAGAACACACAGCCAGAATAACTTTCATGCAGTAAACCCGATTTGACTCGTGTGGAACTGAAATGCAAATAGGCAACGGTAGCATTAGTCAGAAGGTTTGTCTATGTATGACAGTTGCTTTGTAGCCTCTGTGATAAAGTGAAAGAGCATGGCGTTGTCACCTGCCTGTCTCTTCATCCATCATTAGTTAGGCTAGAATTGGGTAAGGTGTCATATATGCTGACTGATGTAGCGGGATGCTGTTCAACGCCAGTTGCTATGAGTCTTGGAGTCACTAAATCCCTTTTTATTCCTATTCAGGCTCAAGGTCTATAAAAGGTGCCGTATCCCTTTGTTAAAAACTACAAGCTGGCACCGAAACCTGCAGAAACGACAGACATCATTTCTCTGAATACCTGTAGGAATCTCAGACGTTTTCTGCAGTACTTAGAAAAAAAAAAAGGGGGGGGGAACAAAATATTTTCCCTTTTTTCATAGAACCTAGAGGGATTAAGAACACAGTTGTTCTGTGTCATACACCTCATGGATTTGCTAGTGACTGTGAGCTTTCAGTCATTTTTTAATACTTTCTTAGTACCCTATAAAAGCTCTCAAAAGTCAAAAGGAGTTTTTGGCATTTCAGACTCTGGTTAGCCTAAAAAGATGGTTCAGAAGAAGCACTTAAGTAAGGAATTGTGGGACCAGGATAAACTATGCCAAGAGGCTCTGCTTCCGATGTAATAACCTAATACGTACGAGATTAGCATTTATAGGAAAATCGAGTTGTTGGTTTTTGAGGCAGACACAACAGTGTTTGTTTCCTCCAGCTTCTCGTAGCACCTAAATGTGATCTGTCTTGTTACTTGATGCCAATTTTTGTTTGGAGCTCTCTCTATTTTCTTTGTTTCTGAAATTTGGGGGTGGAAACCATATGTACATTTTTAGAAAGTAAAGGGCAAGAAGTTGTATTTCTTTGTTACTATGGGGCCATTTGTGTGGTTTCTGCTGTGTGTTCTTGATTAAGATCAGAATTTTCAAGTATCATTAAAATCAATATGTACTTATACAAAACACGGTGTGTGTGTATTAGAAAAATCAAAGTGAATATTGTTATGCTAATTACTGTAAAGGTGATATCAACAAGAGGAATAGCAAAGGTTTCTTTCTAAAGAGCTGCATACCATTGCAAGCACTTCATCACCCAACTCTTTCAGAATAATTTGTCCGGGGCAACAGTCATATTTCAACACTCTTCATAATCCCCAGACTCAAATTAGAAAAGTTCATTTGGCTTCCTATAGAATAAGATGGAACCAAAGGGACAAGTACAAACCTGCTGCTGACACAGGAAATATTTGGTGTTATTTCCATATTGAAAACAATATTTTCAATATTGTTACAATTCTTACTGTTTCCATTGCTATCTCAACATGTTCTGCAGGGCATTACAACTAATAATTTCATTACATGTGTGACACTGGATCTGAGGTATTGCAGGTAAGAGTTACACCACATTGAACAATTCTGAGTCTATTTCTTACAGGCATCGCTTTAAAATTATAGTTCCACTGCTTCCAACTGGGTTGGCAGAGTGAGTACTGGTGTATGAAGTATTAATTCTTGCTTTAGTTTTTAAAAATACTACTTTCTTAGTTTAAAAAAAATCAATATATACAATAGTAAACATTTTCCCACTGGGTTACAAGCAGCTAGAATCCTCCAAGAGAAAAGTCAGCTGTCAATTGCAAACATTGTACTTAAAAACAAATCCTCAGTGCTGTTTCACTAAGCCAATGTTTAAGCAAACAAATATATTCAAATATTCAAAGATATACTTGATGTAGTAACACTTTTTGCTGAGCTTAATTCAAAAATCATTGCAGTGTAGTAAACAGAACACTCCCTAAAACAGAGATTAAAATAAGCGATGATAGAACTGCATATAAATGACAAAATAACCACAGGTATATGAATCTTTACTGCTGAAAGAGACCACATTTCACAGTAAACACAGGAGGTGGTGGTGGGGTGATAGAAAAAATAGCAGTGTAAATAAAAAATAATAGGATGTTAGCAGTCTGCAGCATGGTCAAAGTGTTTGACAATGCTCAGATCATGCACCAGCTCAATAATGCCTTGTTCTTATGAACATATATGATCTTATAAATATATATTATATACAGACATATCATTACTAAGCATTTGGCTGTATCTTATTGATCATAAGACTTAAAGAAAAAGTATAAGATTTACTTTTTCACTGTTTTTTGAGTCTATAGGGCACACTTGAGTCATATTTTCATGTTTTTCTACAAGGTCTTATAGACCTGAAAATTCATAGTTTTAATAAAAGATGAGTTTTCTCCTGTTTTCATACAACTCACATTAAATCACAGGACTTGGCAACATTGCTGTAAATTTATAGGCATGCATCACAAAGATTAGAAGGCGGCACTCGTCTTTGAACACATCTTTGACTTCCACTTTTATTTAGAGATCTCTGCATTAAGCTTTAACCCCTTTTCTTTTTTGTCGTTATTCTCTATCAAGCTCTAAAGCCCAGGGATCATAGTCTCTGAACTGGTGTGAAGTGCCTGGCACTAAAGACTGCACTGAACGGTCAGTGGCAAACCTGCCTGCCATGATTTGTATGCAAAGCTGCAGTAACGGCGAAGAGAGGTTACACTGCCCACTGCTTGGTTTAATTGGAGTTAAGTAGTTCTATTACGTCGGCGTGCCCCATACACTGGCTGTTTATTTTGATTAATGCATGCATCCCTGTGAGTGAACTCTCTGTGTGGGAGAGAAACTCTTAGAAGAAATAAGTGAAGAGGAAGAAGATGTTATACCCAGTAGTTTTCCCAAAAGACCTGTGTATTTGTAATGCTTCCCCCTGGCTGGGGTAGCCAAATTCAGACTTTTTGCTAGATTTGCTACTCAGGATGAGAACTACTCAGCAATTGTTACGTTTCACAGCTTGGGACCCAAAGAGTAGAGACACTCTGAATCACCAGTCTTGCTTAAATTTCATTGCTTCTAATTTATGGCAGAACTAATAGTGAATAAACTATGAGTGGGGTTCCGGCCATATGGGCTGTAGAGACTTGAAATGGGTCGTTTAAAAGAATAAGATTTTAAAGAAGACGGGGGAAAAAAGCAGCTGGGAGGAAACTTCTTAAATTCACTCATAAGCAAAAGGATATACAGCCTGCAAGGGCATTGGGACGGGGGAAAGAACAAAGGTTAAGGCATTAGCTAGAGAAAGGAGGATAAATCTGCTATCTATAAGTATCAGACTGGCGGATAGTTTCAAGGCTGTCATCTTCCTGGACTGTAATGACTCTCCTGGAGAACACAAGGGATGGATGAACCTCACTGAAAAGAAAATGTGAGAACCAGGACAAAACCTTTCCAGACAGCTACATCAAGGTCAGGTAAATTCGAGTCTCTTCCAGCATCAGCTGAATCTTCCTGGTGGTTACAAAGGGAACATAAATGACTCGTTTATGCTAAATGCCTGAAACCAAGGCATCAACCCTGCGCCATCTGTGAATGCTACCAGCCATGTGTGCTGCAGGAAATGGCTGTATTGTGGCCTCGAACTGAAGGTTATTTAGAGAAAATCCTTTTGTGATCTTGTTTATTGCACTGAAAAACCCAGGGAAATGTAGTGCCCTCAGCAGCCAGAACTTGCTCAGGACCTCACAGAGCCACACCAGCCACATCTTCTGGTGGGAAACAGGGAGAGAGAGATTACCTGGGGGTGGGTTGTTCAGGAGGTTAGGACCAAGAGAAACAAGTGCTTATTAGAAAATCAGAATAACAACCAAAGTTGGGATAATAGCTCATAAGCTTTCAAAGTTTCTAGATGCTTATTCTAATGAAAATTGAACCTCTGAACATTCTGAGGTTAACTTGTCCCCACTTATAACATCATTAGGAGATAATGTCAATGAAATGGAACATTGTTACAGGGCGGCAGTTTCCCACTGCTAAATAAATGCTGAGCCAAAGCCAAGATATTTATTTTCAAAGTGGGAGACATTTACCCTGTGAACACGTTCTGTTCCAGTGCCTTTTTCTTTCACCAAACTGCTAATGAGGTAGATACTGCCTGATGCATGTGGTTAAACCAATAGGAGTTTATCCATACCCTCCTATTGAAAATACACATTTTTAATTGGATTAGCGAACAGATTAGCTCATCATTTCAGCTAATCTGGAAAACAGTTGATTCATTACAGTGCCGTTTCTGATGTACACCCTATTTCAGTGACTCCTCAACACAAACAGCTGGAAAGCCATCCTGTCATTCAACAGCAATAGAGCTGTAAATCAATTGTCTTGCTAGGCTAACAACTTGACTTGTATGATGTGGCACTAGCACCGTAGACATCACAGAAACTCAAATTGCACAACCCCATTAATTTCAACACAAATGGTACTGAAGGAATACCAACGGTTTCTGGAGATATGGAGAAGGAGGAAGACATCTGGGCCACAAAAACGATCTTTGCATGGGCCCAAGAATTTCCAGGTCCAACCCCAAGTTGATGCAGGAATTTGGAGAAAGGCACACCTGCTCAATCAAGTGTGGGTACTACGGGTCCCAGAAGAAGGGGCTGGCTATAGGGGCAGGAAGTGTAGGTAGTTTTAATAGCCACTTCTATTAAAGCCAGTCTCTATCAGAGCTATAGATTCATTTCTCTCCTGCTTTGACAATCACAGTCCTTAACTGTTGACTGCCTAGAGGATACAGAAAACTGTTTACATCAAAGACCTTTACTTTTTATTATTGCTTATACTAAAAGAAATCAAAGTTTAAATTTGAAGTTCTAAAATTCAAGAAATTCTTCCTTTTTGTCCATATATAGTGAGAAAAAGCGTAGAAGTATGATTTGGAAAATAAATTCCTAGAGAGAAAAAAAATCCTACTAAAGATACTCCCCTTCCCAAGGGCACTGAGCTCCTAATTCACTCGATGTTCATAGGATATATTGTTATTTCAGACTTTATTTACGGCTCCTTAGTGCTTCTGTGGATCTGGATCCTCACACCTTAAATTTACCCAATCACAGTTTCTTCAGTAGTGAGATTTGAATATTGCACATTTCACAGGCCTGAAGTGGAACTTGCTACAACCAATAAAAAGCATTGACTGTTAAGGAATACTTCTATATTGCAATGGAACATCTCTTTTTATTTACACCTATTGTTGTCATTGTTTTTACCATGTGGGCTTTTCCTCAGGCAAGGAATTTGGGTAGAATCATCTAATAAAACCATTCATCCATTGCCTAGCGGTCTGTAGTGAGGTCTTCCCAGTGATTCCATCGACCACTTCCTCTGCTCCTTGGGGAGGCCAGGATATTTTAGTGTCTCAGAACTAAACCAGCCTCAGGGTGTGAACAAGGGCACACCTTTATGACTCACTGTATTCCACTTTCTTGCTTTTGTTACAAACTCTCTCAGTGCTTTATTCTGTTCTGAAAATTACTTTTAAAAAAAGGACTGTATTTTCCAGGAGCAATCCTAGGCAACACTGACATGGGTTTGATTTTGCATGTTGAGAAACCTTGCCTTTCAGCGCATATCCATAGCTCCATGATGGTCCTTCCTTGGACCACATATGTCAATGGTGATAAGCTCTACAGCTTCCTCTGTATTCAAGTTCCCTCAGCATGCTTTTTCTGTAGGTTTATTTCAATTCATTTTGATATAGCCTCAGAGCAGATGTCGTCAGGATCCGATAATCACAGTTTATTGGGTGGACGGAAAGCAGGCAGTGAAGTCTCTATTGGGATCTTCAGCACCAATTTATGAGGTGCATTGCAAAAGTAAAATCCATCTGATTTCCATCAGCTTAGCTATAAATGTAGGCATAATGATTCTGTCCACTTATTTTCAAATCAATTTAACATAACTATCTCCCAGAATTAGGAGGCATGGATCACCGCACAGTTTAGGCACTAATGTAGTGGTTTCTACTCACCAATGTCCAATAGCACTGATTAGTTTAGTGTTCCACTCCCGTATTCATGCCACATCGTTAACAACTATTGGAAACGGTAGATTCACATTGTTTGGGCTTTCCTACACAATTCATGCCATTTAGAGAGCAGAAAAATACGAACTGTTTTAATATTAACTGTTGCAATTGATAAGCACTTAGTGCATCAGAATGCTAAAAAGCATTTGGTGCTTTGGGGATAAAAATGTCAATAACTTAAAATTTGGAAATTTGCACTGACATGTTCATGGAAAATTTAGATTGAATTAAAATGTCCATTTTATAAGCAAAATTAAACTCTGTTTCATTTATATTTTCTTCCAGTTTTCATCCGTCTCATCAGCTTTGCTAGCATACAAGTGGTTTACATCAGTGTAGTTCTGCTGACGGCTGAAGTGGGGGCAAATCCCAAGTTAGACAATGCATCAGTGGAATTCATATGAGTATGTGAATATGCATAGCAACATTTCAGTGTACACATTATTCCAGAGAAAAATTCAATTCATAACATGTAAAGAAAGAATTGAGACATTAAGTTGGATGCATTTTAACACGGAAGTTTGATTTGTATTTTCTATGTTTATTTATGGGAAAGGCTTTATGAACAGGATGTTCATCTGATCAAACGCAATGATGCAATTAAATTGCTGCTTGTTGAAACAGGTTTTATGGTGCTTATTAAAAGTAAATATAAATAAATGTTTGAAGATCTGTGTGATCAGAAATGCCTTTTGATATTAGATGGAAATATAGCAGTGCATGAAATGCCTTAACTCTTTAAATGTGGCAGAAGAATGTTTTTGACATCACTGCACCAGATTACTATAAACACAACTGACAAAACTAGTTTGTTGTTTTCAAAAGCTTTTGTCAGAGACATCACGGGAGGCTATTAAAAAAACAACACAAAGTAATCATGGGCTACATCAGAAATATCCAGGTCAAAGACAGAATCCAGTATGAGAGTGTGCTGTTAGAAAGTCAGGCAATTCAGGAAGAGTAAGAAAAGACATGTTCTGCTACCAATCTATGGACAGAAGCACCCAAACAAGCCACAGTGTCTACTGCCTCTTTGGCTTCTGCCTTCGCTAAAGGTATTGATGTGATGAAATGACTAAAGCAAGTAAAGGCATGAACAAACAAGAAAAACTGAGACTAAGTAAGATAAGTGCTTATATTAGTTATATATTTTCATGGTCAGTGAGCCTCAGGAAATCCACCCCAAGGTGAGCACTATCAGAGAAAAAGAGCTGTCAGGACAGTCTCAGACCTGTCACTGGTTATCTTGGGGAGCTCATAGGAGAGTTCCAGAATACTGGAGAAGGGCAATTATTAAGCCTATCTTTAAAAAATGGGGAAAGGTGGATAGATTTGTCAGCTTAGCTTCAATTCCTAGAAAAATCCTGGAGCAAATAACCAAGCACACGATTTATAAGCCCCTAGAAGATAACAAAAAGATGAGAGACAGTCAACACGGATTTGTCAGTGTGGTGGGCTGACCCTGGCCGGATGCCAGCTGCCCACCAAGCTGCTCTATCACTCCCGTGCTCAGCAGGACAGGGAGGAGAGAAAATGAGATGGAAAAAAATTCCAGGTAAAGGAAGTTTAATAAAGCAAAAGCAAAAAGCTGCACATGGAAACAAAGGAAAACAAAAGATTTATTCTTTCCTTCCCATCAGCAGATGCTGTCCAGCCAGTTCCTGGGAAGCAGGGCTTCAGTACGCATAGTGCTTGCTCCGGATGACAAATGCCGTAATAATGAATGCCCAGCACTCCCCCTTCCCTTCGATTTTATTGCTGAGCCGACATCGTATGTTATGGAATATCCCTTGGGTCAGTTCGGGTCCGCTGCCCTGGCTATGTCCCCTTCTAAGGTCTTGCCCACCCCCAGCCTCCTGGTGAGAGGGGAATGTTGGAGACAGCCGTGATGCCGTGCGGACACTGCTCAGCTGCAGCTAAAGCTCTGGTGTGTTGCCGACACCTTTCTAGCTACCAGGACAAAGCACAGAAATGTGAGGGCTGCGGTGGGGACAATTAACTCCATCTCGGCCAGACCCAATATTGTCAGAAAAAAATCTTGTCAAGTCAACTTCATTGTTCCATGACAGGGTAACAGGTTTTGTAGATAGGGCAGAACCAATAGATGCTCTATATCTGGACTTCAATGAGTTTTCTGACAATGTTTCACCTGACACTGTCATTGTAAGAAAGGGAAACATTGGCTTGATTAAAATACTAAAAGATGGGTGGAGAAATGACTGGAAATGGTACTCAAGGCATACAGAGGACAATAAAGTTTATTTATTAGGACAGAAGATGCCAAGTAACTGAAAAGAGGTCCAACCGCTTGGGAGGGTGAGAATTCACAATAAGCCTGACAATTTGTAGAAACAGTCTGAAACATCTAAGATGACTTCAGGGAACAATTGGCTAATTAGCAGCTCTGCAGAATAAGAACAATGATGAAGAATAAGATAAGAGAGGATCCCTGAAAGAATGTCAGCAAAATGACACTTTTGCAGAAAAGCCAAATAGTATTATGGGATGTACAAGCAGGAATAGTCTCTTTAAGATATAGGACATAATCTTTCTGCTCCATTTGGTATGAATGAGGCGGTAGCTGAAGCATGGTGTTCCCTTTGCAGTTTGCATTTCAAGAAACATTTGGGTCATCTAAAGGCAGAGCAGAGTGATGAGGGGTGTGGAAACTTGAGCTATTAGAAATCAAAGAGTTGAGATTAGTTCCTCAAGAGAAAAGACAAAGTAACGTCAGGTTCAGTAGTCTTCAAATTCTTAAAAGATTACTGAAAAGGAGGAAAGATTGAATTGTTCCACACACCCATTTTGTATGTGACAACAAATAATGTGCTCGAAATTGCAGAAAGGGATATTTATGTTAGACACTGGAAGAACCTTCTAATGGCAAGAACAATTGAGCACAGAAATATACTGCTTGAGAAGATTGTGAATCTCCGTCATTGGAGAGCTTAAGAGCAGTTTAGACAAACATATATTAGGAATATTTCAGAAAGAGCTGATCCTGCCTGGGGTAGAAGAATGACCCCTTGATGTTCCTTCCACCCATTCTTTCTTTACCTCTCCAAAACATTAACCTGATGGCACACAAAGGTTCATTCAGAGCTGCGGCTCTGAATGCATTTGCTAGTGATGTGCACAATGGATAAGCAGGACATTAGCAGGTGAATATTTTCTCTAATTAAAACTTAATCAGAAGGATTTTTGACAGTACTAAATGGGAAGAATGATAGCAAAGATAGCTTGAAATACTGATTCACAGTGCTGGCTAGGCTAGAGACCAAACCAGATCTAGGTGTCTTTGTGCATAAGACACATGAAGGGCCTGTTCAGTCCTCCTCGATGGTGAAACTGAGCGTGAAAGAAAGGAGTCCACACTAACACTCATAATGCTGTTAGGTGATTTTATTTTATAGGGTTTTTACCTGGATTATTATACGAATATGGGTCATTCTTTACCAGAAATGCCTAAGTCCAGATTTATACTGTTTCTTTATTATAGAGGAACTGAATGACTAGATTGGTTGGAAATGAGCAGGGAATATTAAAAAGCTAATAAAAATAATTATATACCTGAGTGTATTCCATCTTACAATTCAAGATCACATGATCACACCACATCCTTTGTGCCATTCAAAGCAATGAGGGAAATTAAACCCTAGAATATCCCTAACCAGAAATTTTTTAGGTTACCTGTCATTTAGAGTACTCTGGCTTGGAGACAGGAGTGTATTCATCAGCAGAGCAATGGAGCAATGCTCATAAATAAGCAGCATGTTCTGAACTCCGTAAGACTGCTTCAGCCCTCTGTATAATAAAGGCTTCTATTCTGGGAAAGGGTTTTCTCCTCCTCAGTTAGTAACTGCACCTTTATCAGTCATCAGAGGCTGCACTGGGCCATTCTTCCCTTGCAGACATGTAATCTATTCTAACTTGTTTCTTTGCAACTAAAAAGTCTTTCTTGAGGCATGCTTAGATAGGCAGATTTTACCTAATGGCAGCACATTCTGCTTCTCAGGGAAATGCACAACATCGGATATGAGCCTACCATATCTTTTGAATTAACCAAGGTGTTACCTGGAGTCCTTACCATGCTGACAAGCCAAGGAAAACATGTGCACCAAGATGCCAGTGATTCCTCGCAAGGAGTATTGCCTCTCAAGTCATCAAAGAACAAATTCATTCTCCTAAATTCTAAGATATTACACAACTGTGCTAGGTTTTCTTGAGTTTTTGAGATGAAGAGACGAGATCTTCCTACCTGGCTAGAGTGTCAAGGAGAGAAACCTCACTGTATTTCCTATCTAAATATATTTGTCTCATATCAATATAAAGTGATTGTTGCATTTCCCCCAGCCGCAGTTGCCTTCACGGAGTGGATAATTGTGCCTCAGAGTCTCTAAATTGTGTTGGTGTTCTTCGGGATATAAACTGCTACACAGACAACTAAAAAATCATCTACTCTCATGGTTTAGATTTGATCATAAAGGCAAGGCAATCGGAGGAAAAGTTATTAGCAGAGTTTAAAGGTGTTACTTTTTGGAATACAGCAACGCAGACTTGACAATCTGAGATTATTGTCAGTGTCACTAAATAAAGTAATGGGGTCAAATCTCACGGGTCTCTAAACTGGTACAGGTCCACAGAGTTTATCAACGCCGTGCTAATTACATCAGCAGCGAATTTGTCCTCTGGTTTCTTGAGCCCTGTCACAGACAAAAATGTTTTGCACGCAGGCGTTTATTCTCCGTTTTATATCCTTGGATGTGCTTGTTTGTGTTTATAGAGATGCAGAGACTAATTCAGAGATGGATCTGCGCGGTTCTCTGGCGCCGGCGTGGCTACCAGCAATCTGTACGCTCTCATTTTGAACTCTGGCACCTCAGAATAAGCTGGAGAAGAACTAATAACTCTGCCTGGTGTCTCCAGGTCTAGAGAGATCTGAAATGCTTTTATTGATAGACTATGAGCTCTGTTTGTGACTGAGGAGTGTGGGGAAAGTTGAGCAGGGTTCTGCTGCTGAGAAAACATAACTATTGAACTACTTTTACTGAGGAAGGGGAAAAGGTGAGCAAACAAAACAACTCAATGTGTGCTGTATTAGGCCTGAATTCACCTTAGGCCCTTTATCTACTTTTTTCATCCTGTTTTCTCTCTGCTTTATTCCCTGCTCCAGCCTACAAGGATTTGACAGCACTGCTGCCCTTTAGCAATGCTCGCTCTACATGGGAGGGCAGCAAAATATTAGCTAGTTTAACGACACTCTCTGGCTCCCTGGAAGAGCAGCATTCATCATCATCACTTAAGAAAACACCGTATCTGAGGTAGACAAGCTCAAGCAGGTTATTGCATCCACATCCATTACAAGGTTGCAACATCTACACTGAGGTTACCAAGAGTCAATGTAGATTTTACTACGACTTCAGAGAGAATTAATGTATTGAACCACCGCGCTAGCTAATTATCCATATCACTGACCCCGACACCTTAATGGAAAGCATCATTCGCCCACTGCACCGCAGCTCACACAGAATTAGCGTTGCTTTGAACATATTATAATTAAGGCCTGAAAGCGTCTACCTTACTGCCTCTCTCCTGTTCCTCCTGGTGCAACTCTAAGTGGACTTTCAATTCGTTCATGTGTGTTGTAACTTTCTGTCAAACAACAAGGTCCATGAGAGTTCTTTCTTGAGACTCTAAGACCATAAGCTCATATATTAATTCAGGCTAGAACATACCTCATCCACCCAAGCTCCTGCTCACTGCAGGGTCAGCAATGAGGTCAAAGCAGGCTCATCAGGGCTTTAATATCTTTGGTTAGCAGAAACAGCACAGAGGTGTGAACTCAATGCTCCACCTCTCAACTGGATTGCTCCTGCTGATCAGTGAGGCCACTGGACTGCTCTGAGTGCCACTGCTACGTTTACTTCCCTATGTAGTACTAACCCCACCATGCAGAGCACTTGACTAGCTCTTTCTCTTTCCTTTTTACTGTACCCCTTGCTAACACCCCATCACTTTCTCACCACACTCATAACACTGAGGTAGGAAGTCCCAGAAAGTAGTTCTAAATATATAACTATTTGTGATTTCCCAATCACCATCTATCTTCTAGTTTCTTTTCCATTGTAAATTTTCTTCCTCTTTTCTGACTAGTCAGTTGTCTTAAATACTTTTCAGTCTCTATAGTGTCCGATGAAAAGGAATTAGGCATCTGTGTGTGTTCTCAGACTTAATCTTGCAATTATCTACTTCATATTGTTTATCACTCTGCCCAGGCTCCCTCTTTAGGAAGACTATTTGACCTGAATAAGTACCTACAAGGTTTGAAGACTCAGTTTCAATAAAGGTTACAGAGGCTTTCCTCTTTATCAACATGAGAATCTGCAGTGTGATTTTAAAATTCAGTGGCACAGTGTCTTCCTTGGACTCATAAAAATACCCTTGCCCAAGAGTTAGAAAAACTGTATCAACCACTTCCTCAGTATTTTGATTTTTCTCTTCCTCACTCAGAAACTGGATAGGATATAAAGATATCGGAAATGTTAAGAACATGTGGAGATTGATGCATAGGACTGAAAAGCAGAGATCCAAGCATTATATTGCATGTTTCAGATGGCTATAGATCACTCACAAAAGTTTTGCTGCCCTGACCTTATGTTCTTGTTGTATTAGCTGTGGTAGCATCTCAGTCTTTATGCAAAGTAACTTCAGGCAACTGTCAGACTTCTAGAAACAGTCGCGATTATGGAATCCTTAAAAATCCAGTTCCTCTGAAACATGCAAAAAAACATTGTCTCATAACAAAATTTTCATGAATCAGGCAGAGACATAACAACGGCTTCAGAAACTGAGATCTCTAAGAACACACACCACCATTTCAAAGCACCAACGCACAGACTTGCTCAGGATGCAGCTGGCTGACGAGAGCAAGAGCGTCTTTCTAGTTTTGAACCATTAACCAGATGTCAATATGAAGATTTAGACACCAAAACCAAGACATTGTCCACGGAAAAGTAAAACTGACCTTGACTGAGGAGGTGGCTGAACCAGACAACCTCCTCTGGTCCCTTCCAACTTGAGATCCTACAAATCATGAAGAAGAGGTTTGTTTGGGTTTTTTTTTTTAGGATATATTCTTACATATTTTTTTGCCAGATTTATCATTGTTGGTTTAAAACTAGGAGTTTTCCAAAGACATTAACTAAAAAAAACCCCCAAGCAAACAGCAACAGCAAAGCTGTAAAACTAAATTAAATATCAATCTTTAATATCCAGGCCAGAAAATACAAAATTTGTAAGGCAAATACGGTAAATCTATGTACATATTTATTGGATTAGATGTATAACACACGTGGATGACTGTCCTATGCTATGTTTTATTTGCTACAGTAAATACATCATATCTTACAAACCACAGAGAATTGTGCTGCTGTATTAATTACATTTTTAAGTGATTTTCTAATCTTTGGACCATTTTAATATCTGACTTGCAGAGAGAATGTACTAGTAATTCACACAGCACTGCCGTTTGAAAGAATTTAAATAGTAAGTAAAAGCTCTCCTTTTTTTGTGTGTGTTCTTTCAGCCATTTATTTCTATTAGTATTAAAGTGGCTGTTCTCATTATGCAAACATTCATTGCAAAAGCAAGTTGGATAGTAGGTTAACTCTTAGAGAAGAAATATATTCTATGATAACATTACCCACTGCGGATGGGTTACACTTAAGACATTAACTTCAGTATAAATCATTCTTCATATGAAATAAAAGTGCTTTATTGCATTACAGCAAGATCCTAAAACACGGTAGAGGATGTTGTAGGATGTATGCTGGGTGGTGCCAGTCAATCACTGCTCTTTTTAAAGTAAAGGATGAAACTGTAGACTGCGATATCCTGAAGAACATAAAAATCTGATGTATACCCACAAAATCAATGACTATTTAGAATGAAGCTTGAAAACTTGGTATAAAACACTATCTTTATCTCATCAAGCTAGGCCTACATCTTGTCCCATTGAGGGGATTTATGGAGGCAGTACTGCAGTATCTTTAAATGAATGTGAATTCCCTTGCTCCTTCAGGTCTAAGACACACAGTGGAACACTATGACCTGCTGAGATTTTTCTGAGCAGCAGCAAAGGTAGTAACAACTTCACTTACAGGGATATGGGAAATCAACCACTTTTTCCTTTTAAGATTCTCTTTGCTTTGTGAATAATATAACCATAGTATAAATGTATGTTTAGCAAAACAAGGAATTAATTTGTTTTCAGAGCTTGCTCGAGATTTTCCATCCATGTTCGTTCAGTATAAAAAAAAAAAATGTGTTGTGAAAACGAAATGTTCTTCTGGAAATGTCATTTTTCTGAAAAAGGCTTTTTTTTTCTTCCTTAAAAACACGTAGTATACATTTGGACTAAAAAGCATATTTACTGCTCTTTTTTTATTTCCTCAAGATTTTCCTCTCTACATTACTAACTAATCCTTAAGTAGCAGTTTTCATCAGTAGCTTTCAAATCAGTACAAAGGAGAAAAATGTCATTGTTCCTCCTGAACCTAAGGCACAGCAAGGGGGTGGAAGGAAATGCTAAGTGGCTTGCATTAATCACCCAGCATGCCCATGCAGCAAAACCCACCTCCCAAACCCTAGGACAGTTTTCTACTTACTTTTGCACAACGAGCCAGCACTCTCTGTATGCCCACTCTATGGCAAGAATCCCACTGAAATCCTCGGTCCAAAATACCTTTAAATATGGCAGAATATGGGTTTGACCTTCATATTTGAGCTGTTCATCTGCTGAAGGAGGAACTCAAGGCTCAATTAGAATAAAATCTCTTCCTTCTCAGTGCATCAGCTTCTGAGTATCGGGAGCCAAACCACACGAATTTTTGTGCCTTGAAGGTTTATTGTTTTACTTTGTAGCTCAGCAGACAAAGAAGAAGAGAGCAGGTGTGGAAGGCAGGGAAAAACAGTGGGACTCCTTCAAGACGGAAAAAAATACTCTCAGGCATGGTGAGAAAAAGAAAGAATAAGTTGCTTTGTGCTACCAGTGCCTACAGTGGAGGAGCTAAACTACATTCCCAACAGCAGTTCTACCTCTTTCTCCATGCACCTCATTTTTTGCATAATAAAAGAAAATGATACTTTGTCACGCTGTATTAAAGATAATTATCTCCTGCAGTCCTTGTGGTTTTCTATGGTTCTATAGTTAACCCAGTTACAGAATTTGATATTTGCACAGCAACTGGTTGTCGCTGTCTGAGAACAAAAATTCTTTGTTTGTCCTGAAGAACTCCTTATTAATCCTTATTAATCCATGCAACAGCATGGCCAAATTCAAGGAGAGCTGTGGTCGACCTTTTGATTAGTTTGTATTCTTGACAGCCCTGAAAAAGGTCCATGTGGTGACACATCTGGGGGCTTGCCCTATTAGAGAAAATGGTAGTGACCCACACCATGAGCCATCAGGGCACAAGAGGAAGCAAATATCCATGGAAGTTTTACTGATTTCCATATAGCTGTAAGGGGGGAAATAAAGTTTGGATCTAGTGGGGCTTGTTGTAGTGATGGTGGCCGCTCGTCTAGCAGAGGGCCCTTTGTAGGAAACCCAGTACCGGAAGGAGACATCCAGGGGACTTACTCTGGAGGTCCTGTAGGTGTATACGCTCATGAAGCCTGGAAATCTGCCCATGTCCTTGAGAATATCTTGGTGCTCTTCATGTTCTCTGATGCAGCTGAATGGACATCACAGACAGATGTGAGTCACAACTCTGAAAGAGTCCAAATAGATGAAAACCATACCCTAGATTTTCTGAACAAGAGGAAAAGATAGCTATTGAGAAGAGATAACTGTTCATCTGTCATTGAATACGATGTGCCTGCCAGCGAATATCTTCAGAAAGCCTGCGGGATGCAGCCAGTATTGGAATAGCTGAGACACACCAATGCATTAAAGGGCTTGCAGATTGAAAAACATAGAATCATGGGACACTTTGGGTTGGAAGGGACCTTCAAAGCCCATCTAGTCCAACTCCCTTACAGCGAACAGTGTCATCTTCAACTAGATCAGATCGCCCAGGTCCTTGTCCAACGTGACCTTGAATGTTTCCAGGGATGGGGCTTCTACCACCTCTTTGGGCAACCGGGACCAGTGTCTCGCCACCCTCATTGTAAAAACTTTCTTCCTTATATGTAGTGTAAATCTCCCTTCTTTTAGTTTAAAACCATCACCCCTTGTCCTGTTGTAACAGGCCCTGCTAAAAGGACTATCCCCATCTTTCTTACACGCCCCGCTTAAGTACTACAATGTCAAAATAATGTGTCCCTGGAGCCTTCTCTTCTCCAGGCTGAAAAACCCTCAACTCTCTCCCTTGTCCTCACAGGAGAGGTGGTCCATCCCTCTGATCATTTCAGTGGCCTCCTCTGGACCCGCTCCAACAGGATCGTGTCTTTCTTATGCTGAGGACTCCAGAGCGGGACACGGCACTGCAGGGGACTCTCACCAGAGCAGAGCAGAGAGCATAAAAACCACTCACTCCAGTATTTAAACAGACAAAGTCTTGGCTTTGCCTGCA
Organism: Bucorvus abyssinicus; assembly: GCA_009769605.1. Lineage (NCBI taxonomy): Eukaryota > Metazoa > Chordata > Aves > Bucerotiformes > Bucorvidae > Bucorvus > Bucorvus abyssinicus. The sequence continues at coordinate 5,927,576 of CM020025.1, forward strand.
GAGCAGCACTGGAGTCCTCCTTGTCTCAGGACTTTCTTTCTTGGACTTTTGGGAGGGTAGAGTCACATGTTAGGGCAGCATACACTTAGGTCCCAAATGTCTGGTTTTACCTTATGGTAGTATCTAAAAGCATCAGCTGAAATAACCGCGCCATGCTGTACGCTGTATCAGAACTACAAAAGACAGTAGGATTCTCGAGCCACCTATCATTTAAATAGACAAAAGAATGGGAGACTGTAAATATTATCATTCCTGTTGAGCAAACAGAGAGCTGGTATCACTGAGGCGGGGTCAGGCAGATTAAGAAAACCCAGATCTCGCGACTCCCAGGCCAGTGCCTGAACCACACAACCACAGTTCCACTCTCGACAGAGCTGCTGTCTCCAGGTTTTGATCAACACATATTGCTTCTAGCAGTTACCCTGTCTGATTTCCATATCCTTATTAAATTTTCTATAGATGATGTAAAAGGTCAGGGGGAAAAAAAAATGCACGCAAACTTGTGGAGAAAAATGCCATCCCTTTTCTGAAGGCTTATTGTAAAATAAATAAATAAAGTAGTATTAAAGAATGGAAAAATTACCAAGGGAGTCATAAAAAGTTAGCTTTAGGCCAGAGAAATGTTGCTTTTCATTTCTATATAGTACATGAGAATATTTTGTGGACTAACAGTGCATGCATAATGTTTTATTAAAATGTATATCTTTACAGCTTTATTTTATCAGGTCCTTCAAGGCTTGGCATAAAAAAGGTTTAACAAGTTTGACACGTGCTGATTTAGCATTTATACCACAAACTGAATCTTCTGCTTTGTGAGGGAAAATAGGCCAGCCTTCAAAATACAAACACTGTGAAGTATTCAAAGTGAAACAAAACAAAAGTGAGAAGTGGGAAGGACAAAAGGAAAAAAGAAGAAGAAGAAAAATGCAAACCATGATCATTCCAAACCTGCTGTGGAAAGGTTTTGGACTAACTTCGAAAATATATTGCATTAAACGTTGCAGTACTGATGGTCTCAGCATCCAAGTTTCTCAGTAGAATGTGCAAGTCTGATCTGTAGAATCCAACTGAAGTAGTCAGTGAGGTTCTTCTCTTCTTCCAAACGAGCTTTTGATCAGGCCCTTCCTCAGCAACCTTAACAGTCGCAGCTACTAAACATTAGCCAAAAGAAAACATTTCTGAGAAGATGGAAGAGTTTTCAAATTTTTAGTTATTGTCACACCGTTGCAGAATGAGGTATTTTAGAAATCTTGTTCAGCCTTAGTCTCCAGCCCAGAAGAAAGGCACCCTAATGTTCACTAGGGTTGTTGTTCGCAAGTTGGTTTATAAAGTAATAATTGAGTATTGCTGTAAGTCCCAACATTTAGGGGAAAAAAGAGCTTTTCCTGTGCTGCACTAAACTGTGACCTAGATTCTTGTGATACCAAAATTACTCGAACCTCAGCTAAACTCTCAGCTAACCTGTCTTGACCAGGAATTTGTAAAATGTTTTTCATCACAATTTTGCTCTCTGTACAAACCCTGGATAGCTGGCACATTCTGTAACTTTGTGTTTCCATTATTAAAATTGCCAGATGGAGACCAGTTAAAATGATTTTTATTTCTGTTACATTGATATTTTTGTACTTCTGCTTTTAAAGTAACCAGACGGGAGTTAGCTAAACCCTCTGAGCTACTGGTTTATACAAAGGGACCGTAGCGATAAGTATATAAACCTATATACTAAGCTTGCTGGAGCTGCTGCAGCACCGCAATCGGCAGCGGATGGGTAACATATCCGTTTTGTTAACAGCGCATCCTCTTCATAGAGCTAATTAATATACTGACTAATATTTCTGTCTACATCTCTTCCATATCTCCCGTATTTCTGCCAAATTAGGGATGACAGAAATTTGCCTCTATCATGACACATATCTGGTCTTATATTTCTTGGTATATCGATTCTACATCATAACTTAACATGTATGTGATAAGGAAAGCTAGTTATATTCGACGCCTTTAATGTTTTCTCTCATAAATACATTGTTATGACATTAATTTAGTGTAAAAATAATTTTCCTGACCTCTGTATTCTCTTTGGTTTAAAACTCCTAAGCTTTCTAGTACCTTAAAATCCTTTTTGTTGCAATCATTCCAGAGCTAATTAAAATATTTTATATTTGTATATAAATTTTCCTACCATTAATTTTTGAACCTGAGGAGATTCCAAAACTACTTGTACGGGTTATTTCATTTTCCAGGAATATAAGTGGATGCAGCCACTTCCTGCAGCAATCTAGAAGAAGGAAACAGTGATGGTCATCACATTTCATGGCCATTTCCAAAAAATATACACATACATTTTCTAAAGCCTGAACATCACAAAGCAACATTAACAATGCTGGACTCATCACGTACAGATCATGATTTTGATGAAACAAGCAGCCCGTCACTTACATGTGTCTACTTGAAACTAATGAATATGGGAAGTATATATCAGAAATTCTGTCATTTATTAAGCTTTGTGGACCCGTCCTTTGTTCTCTTAGAAACAGCATACGTTGTAGTTTTAGCCAACAGTTTTTATCTTAACTGTGTCAACTAGAATAAATCTTTCCTTAATACTCTTCATAGGCAATACAATATTAGGGAGGGGGGGTGTAGGGGGTGTGTGGAATATGCTTTTTCTTGTAGCAACAGGTGTGGTAATATTAACAGAAATTTTAAGCCAATTTTTGTCTTTTTAGGGTATATTTAGTATGAGACAAACTCATACTTTTCTGAATAAATAGCATAACTCTATACAACAATTGCCAATTTCTCTCCATTGTATGTTTTCTTGCTGGGCGATTCAAAACTGGAAAATGCTGAAATCGTCCTAGGAAAAAAGTAGTTATATTGGGTAATGGGGCTAATGGAAAGTGATAATTGGGGAAGCTATGACAGTTGGAAATTTTCTAGTCTAATAATAAAGGAACAAATGTTAATTTTGACAGCTTTGCAGTAATCTGCACAAGCGAAGAATTGTATAGCAATAGAAATCTGATCAATGAAGAGATTGTCTTGGGATTCTCATACAAAATTCACCAGCTCTGCAAATCTACATTTTCTGGTGACATATTATCCTGTTTGTTCAGTTGCCTCTCCTTGAATTTCCATTTCAGATTTAACTTCCAAACCCTTTGTGGACACAGGAAGGTGGTGTGACAACAGTAGAGCACTCTGAATTCTTAAAGCACTTTCTAACCAGTTCTGCGTATTCTGTGGCAAATTTCTCTTAACTTCAGTGGCAATGGATCTGAAACATTATCACAGATTTAACTTAATGTCGTCCTCCTCATAATATCATCTTCTCCATAGTGTCATCTCTTTCATAATATTTTCTTTTTCTTTAGTTTAATCCTCTTTCCCATTTGGAAATAACCATTGTAAATACTCATTGATATAAAATCAGCTGAGAGCTGTTGATGAGCATGTTTGAGGAAGGTCTGCAGAGCAAGTTGTTTTGCTTTGTTTTCTTCTAAGCATTGTGGGAGGCCCAATCCTCTCTGCAGGCTTCTGCTCCCACAGAGTTGTCCAGATGGTCTGGCTCTGACCCTTTTTCCTTTCATGTGAGGTGGGGAGGTGATGGGGAAGATTCGTGTCTGGCTTAAATGACTCACCCCGCAGATCCCCGGGCCTCAGCTGCTATATAATCCGCAGAAGATCCCAACATGTGCCTTATACCATTGTTTTTGGATTTCTTTTTTTAAGTAATCCCATCATCACCTCTTGCTCCTTGAGTCCTGGAAAGATATGGAGGAGCAGATGCTGCCTCTGTTAGGTCTAAGTTGTAAGGCAAGCTGGAGAGTGAAAGGCAGGGCACGTTGGGACGGCTCTGGCTGGCTACAGCAACAGCACAGGAGATATTTCAGTGCTTTGGGCATGTTGGAAAAAGGCCATTTTTCCAGATTTGTGGAAAACACAACCTGACTGAGACGTATTGGAGATCGGTCTCCCCCCGTTCCCCTCTAGACAGCTGTCCATACCTGTGCTCAGGGCTGGATGAAAGCTGTCAGTCTGTGTTTAGCACAGCCTGACCCTCAGCTGATGAACCACACAGCATAATACCAACATTTCAGTCAAATAATAGCTGAGGCAGACAAGAAGGCTTTAATTTAGCTTTTTTGGTAGGGTACTGCGAAGGTTCAAGCAGTTCAAACTCAAAATTGAACCTGTGCAGCAATGAACATGAAATAAATACATTTTCTTATTGCTTACATGTGAGTGCTAATCCTGTGAATTAAAATCAAAGGAACTGGGGATTTATATAGAAAAATCTGATACAGTTATCTCTTTGAAAGACTGCTGATTTGAATAAACAGATTTAGTACCTCTACCTGTAACCAGTCTGAAAGGGGTAGAGTGAGGGGAAAAAAAAGATGAGTGGAGACGATTTTAGGATCATAGGGTAACTGGGTTTGGAAGGGAGCTCAGGAGACCTCTAGTCAACTTTCTGCTCAAAGCTGAGCCAGCACGAGGTGACACCAGGGTGCCCAAAAAAGAAGAGTCTGCAAAAATTCGTCTACATAAAGCATAAAATACACTTGCTATAAAGAAAGTGCTTGAAATGAAGAGCACTTGTGGAATTAATGAATGGGTAGAACAGGAGATGCCCAGAGTCTCAGTGTTGTGGAGCTCTGTGCAAGTTCATAAGGTCATGGACCATAGGATCATAGGAGAGGCGGTGCTCTACTAAAACCACCACCTGCATCTGCGGTAGCGGGACTGAGATTGCACATCAGTGATTGCTACAAGCGCTGTAAAGGCATTTCCTCTCAACTGTATCAAACAAGAAACACAAATCAAACCTCAGAATAAGATGTGTGGTTCCATAAGCACCAATCAGTAAAGCATGGATTGAGGCGTGATGGGACACTTCAGTTCCTGAGACATGGCTGCTATGTCCATGCAGTTGGTAGCAAAGTATCAATGAAGATTTGTTTGGTTTTTTTAAGGAAGGTAGTTTCAAACATAAAGTACATTGTGCTCAATGCAAACAAAGTCTGTTCTGGACTTCATTATGTCGGATAAAGATGAATTTGTCACTAGACTGGAAGTTAGTGGTTGCCTCAGGATGAATGATCATGACATGATTATGTTCAGTATAGCAAACTGAGTGTATCCCTGCTAGTCATACACATACTGGTGCTTTTTAAAAGAGATAATTTTCCAAAGGAGAAAAATTCTGAATGGAACTGTCTTTTATTCATGGTGTATTAGACTGTCCTAATTCCACAGTGAAGAAAGAGGATACCTTTGGCTAAAAGCTTATGCTGTCTCAGTGGTATGGATAGCAGTAATAGATATATAAGAGAAAAAGGAGAAAAAAGAGAAAATGAGAAGAGAAAATGGGGGGGGGGGGGGAAGGAGAAACAGGGCTAAATGAAAAGTTATTAAATACATGAGGTTGTAATAGAGAAGCCAAAGGCGTAGTGGGGGGGTGGAGGTAGAGGTGGGGGTGACTGTCAGGACTAAGACCAAGCGGGATAAGCTGAAGGTGTGCCAGGAGCAAACAGCAGTGCTCCAGCTCAGGGGACTGTGAACATTTATTGCCACATACTGGTATTGTTGCTGGTAAGGCAGTAACAGTTTTTGGCTCTGGGACAGCCTATTTACTTGAAAGTGGTTTTTATATGACTCTAATTTGGGAATTCCTGCCTTTAGGAACCCTTTTCTTGTATTATTGAAAATGACATAATTTCTAAAAATCCAATGTACTTTTCATTCACTAGGTTATTTTCTTAATTATATTTTCTGGAGATAGTTTCAATTGCTGTTTTGTTCACCTTCAATTTATGTTCTTATTTCTAAAGCCTTTGGCAGTCTTTCAAAGTGTATCCATACACACTGAATTTCATCGCTCAGCTTTTTATGATAGCTCTCAGTAAATCCACGAGCAGTGCTTGCAGAGGGTAAAGCACCTTCCCTTTTCTCCTCCCCTGAGCACAGCTCCAAAATAAATCATGATCTGCAACACATCATTAATCTTGGTAAAGCTCTCCTTCCTGCAAAGGCTGATGAAGTTGCAGTTGCTATTTCTCCAGCCAGGTTTTACAGGAGTTGGAGAATGTAGTAAAGAATCCGTAGGATATTAATATTTAAGTGTTGTTTTTCCATTCCAGGTATCCAAAAGCTGTCCTGCCACCCAGGTCAAGACAGCTTTCCATGACATTTATTTTGCTCAGAGATAAGTTTGAACTGCGATGGACTTGCCAGTTCAAGTGGTTTCGCTAAAATGGTTGTCAGCTCTGACGGCAGGGGAGAGTGGCCAGGTGGGAGCTGAGAAGTAGGAATTTGCTTCTGCAAGAGTTAGGAAACTTTCCGCACATGTGAGTGGGAATAAAAAGTGGCATTACTCCTCTGTGCTGGGCTGTAAACCCTTTAAAAACAGTTTCTTTTGAAACAGTTCCATACCACCTTGTGCATAGGAACTCTTGGTATAGATCATTACTAGCCAGAGATAAAGTTGTTAATAGCACCGCAGGAAAGAGAGAGGTGGGAGATAAATATTTGAAATGCAGAAAGATGATTTGTTCACATCATCTAAGGATAACAAAATTTGTTTCTAATTTATAGAAAATTTGGACAGCCAGAAGCATCTCTTTGGAATGGATCATTTTAAATGTGCAGGCTGGGTTAATCTGCAGTGACAAGAAAACATTATTTGCAATACCATGGTCATGCTAAAGTTATGCGGGTTCAAAAAGGGCAGGTGGGCTGTCACATATACCCACAGGCTGCTCAATCTGTCAACGAAGGGAAAATCCCGGGAAAGATACAAAACATTTGGCTGAAAAATGTTTGACTAATAGGAATGCAGCTAGTGAAACCCAGGAATTCCTTCAAAAATTTCATTCCTTTATGACATTATATGCCTAGGCTCTTGACTTTGCATTCCGTGGCAGTCTAGGGAAGATTATGGCTATTCATTACCAGCAGAACACAGGTTAACTGGATTGAACACAAGCCAATTAACATCTCAAAGCAGGCCTCAGCTGGATGGTTGTGTTTTGGGAGCAGTATTGGGCCGAGTTTTTTCATCAATAATGTCAACATGAAGCCTGAACTCACTACTGACATCACAAAATGAACATGAATTTTAGATGCACCATCCATAATTTGAAAAGAAGTTTGTCTGGAAACAACCTTTGAGTGCAATTCAGGATCTTGAGGGCAGGAAAGAGAGTGAAAAGCAAGAGAGCAGAGAAGAGTATCTTCAAAGATGAGTTCAGGCCCTGGAAGGAAGGGTGGCCCGAGAAAGCTCATGCGTATTCAAGGGTCACCTCGTCCAAGTTCAAGAGTCCATCCCAAATTCTAAGTCAGGCAAAAATGTCAGGAGGCCAGTGTGGATGAACAAGATGTTCCCAGCCAACCTCAAACACAAACACAAAACTCAAACACAAAAAGGAAGCCTACAGAGGGTGGAAGCAAGGATGGGTAACCTGGGAGGAATACAGAAACATTGTCCAGTCACGCAGGGATGAAGTTAGGAAAGCTAAAGCCCAAATGGAAATGAATGTGATCAGGGTTGTCAAAGACAAGAAGAGCTTCTATAAGTACACGGCTGACACAAGGAAGACTAGGGGAAATGTGGTCCCTTTGCTCAATGGGACAAGGGACCTCGTTACACAGGACTCAGAAAAGACTGAGCTACTGAATACCTTCTTTGCCTCAGTCTGACCAGCAAGACCAGCTTTAATGAACCATGGGTCCCAGAGATCAAGGGCAAAGGTTGAAGCAAGGAAGATCTACCACTGGTGGAAATGGTTCATGTCAGGGAATATTTAAGCAATCTGGACAGACATAAATCCATGGGCTCTGATGGGATGAACCCATAAGTGATGAGGGAGCTGGCAGATGGAATTGCAAGTATGCTCTCGATAATCTTTGATTGATGATGATGACTGGCCTGAAGTCTGGAAGAAAGAAAATGTCACTCCTATCTTCAGGGACTGCAAGGAGGAGGACCCAGGAAACTACAGGCCAGTCAGCTTCACCTCAATCCCTGGGCATGTGATGAAACAACTAGTCCTGGAAACCATTTCCAGGCACATCAAGGACAATGAAGTCATCAGGAATAGTCACCAAGGGGAAAACATGCTTGACAGCCTTGATAAAATTCTACAATTGTGTGACTGGCCTGGTCAATGAGGGGAGAGCAGTGGATATTGTCTACCTGAACTGCAGTAAGGCCTTTGACACTGTCTCCCATAAAATCCTCATGGACAAGCTGTTGATGTGTGAGCTGGATGAGAAGACAGTAAGGAAAGACTGAGAGAACTGGGACTGTTCAGCCTGGAGAAGACAGGACTCAGGAGGACCTTGTCAATATACGTAAATACCTGAAGGGAGGGTGCAAAGAGGATGGAGCCAGGCTCTTTTCAGTGGTGCAGAGCAACAGGAACAGAGGCAAAGGGCACAAACTGAAACACTGCGAAACACAAGCTGTTCCCTCTGAACATGAGAAAACACTTTTTCACTGTGAGGATGGCTGAGCACTGGAACAGATGACCCAGGAATGTTGTGGCGTCTCCCTCCTTTGAGATATTCAAAATCTGTTTGGACACCGTCCTGAGAAACTGGCTTTAGGCGGCCTTGCTTGAGTAGGGGGTTTGAACACAGTGACCTCCAGAGGTTGGTCCCTTCCAATCTCAATCATTCCATCATTCTGTGAGAAACAAACTATTCAAGTATTGAAGAAAACGCCTTGTGAGCAATACGGAGTTCAGAGTTCAGTCTGTTTAAGAGGTCTTTGATCTCTCTCTTTTTTTTTTTTAACCTTCATTTGTAGAGCCATATAAATGTTCCATTGGATGCAAAAAATCCCCAACTTTTCCGAGAAAATTTAGGCCTGTAGATGGTTAGTTCACTTTCTGTTTACTTTCCAAGGAGATGGTATCTACAAGAAAAGGAAAAAAGGAAGCCTTGGGAGTAACTAAAATGCAGCCTGGTAAGTGACTAGACACCTCTTTCTGTGAGAGGAAAAAGCTTTCTCAAACTATCGGATAAGGAATAATTAGCAGCATCTGGAACTTCTCATGTGCAAACAAGATACAAACTAAAAGAGAGAAGTATAAATTATTTGAAAAAACTATTACCAAAAGCAGCAGAGTGTTCCCCTCCTGATTTCCTCAGGCAGAGGCTGAACTCCTTCCCGGCTAATGAGGAACAAATACAATTTGCAACTCAGTCCTCTAAAAATGCTGCTGGACAGGGGGAGCAATGAAATCTAAGACGGAATGATCTACTAATCTCTTCCTGCCTGACGCACCAGGAACCTGTGAATTGAAGTTTCCCAAGGACATCCCATGAGTTATTAGCAACCAGCTCAATCCAGGCTTGGGGGACTCAGCCCATATGAGGTCCTTTAGCTGTCAGAGAAGCTTGGATTTGCTCAGGCTCTAACAACCGAACACCCAAATGAGAAGGATGTTTTCCTTTCCCCTCTATGGGCCAAACTATACAATATGCAATTTTCAAGACATCCAGTGTCCAGAGGGTAGTGTGATGTTTGAGGAAACTGGTTGTATTAATCTAACTCTTTTTGCAGTCTTTATTGGTTGGATTTTGTCAGATGAAGCAATGAATGTTTATGCCTGAAGTTTAGAAAGTAATAAAAATGCTTTATTTTCAACATGGGGACCTGTGCTTGTCGTTATTGGAATCATAGCCTAGGCTTTGTCTGGGAGAAAAATCGCTAACGTGCTTGGGCTTTTGTAAATGAGGTCAGCAAGAAAGAAAATTGTGACATGAGATTTTGAATATTTTTGAACGAAAGGAAAGGTTCTCTTGTAAACAAACCGTATGTGTGAATATGACCTGCATATATAAATAATGTAATCTGGGCTACGGTAGCTATTAATGCTTCGACAGATATAAAACTTTCATGAAGACATGTAGGAAGTAACAGAATAGCCAACATGGGAAAGAAAGAACATTTATGTGATGCTTTTTTTAAAATGAGTAGTCCTTGGAAAGAGGAAAAACGTGCTACTGCTTTTTCACAAAAGTTTATTTAGATAATAAAGGCAAATAATTGCAACAATTAAAAAAAAGAAATGAAGTTTTTTCTGACTTCCCTGAATTAGAAAAAGGACCTTTTTAGCGAACTCTTTACATGGATAAGTTGCACTTTAGAGCTGAATTTAATTCCAGCCTTTGATTGATGATGTAACACTGTTGTGAAACTCTCCTGTACTGTTTTCATAGGGATAACATGGTGTGGGGTTTTTTTTTTTTCACTTGGGAGAGCAACAGATTATTTCAGTGTGCTCCGTGGTGCTTTGTTTAGACATACACGCACACGCACCTGTACGTGGATTTGTGGATGCCTATGTCTATGCAAGCAGATAAGCACTTCTAAACAACGGCTCCAGGCGAGTTACACGCCCAGAATCAGGACACTTAATTGAGTTTTGTGCCTATAAAAATCTCCCGCCAGCTGTTAAGGCAAAAAGTAGTCTTCCCATTTCGTCAGCTCTCCCTGCCTTTGTAGTAGGAAGGGAAGATGAAACAGTGTTGTCTCCAGGGAGTCCAGCAAACCCTGAATCCTGACCAGGGTCAGATAGAAACTCAGCCTGGGCTGGTGAAGTTCATACACAGGCTAAAAGGATGCTCCTCCACGCCTTTATGTGAAATATGTATGTGATTGCTCTGGCATCTGAAGCATTTTCTCTTTCCCCACTTGCATGCTGTCATCTTCAGGCCAATAGCAAAGCACGCTGTCATGAGGGACCTTGTGTGTGCCTCTGTCTGCTGAAAGCATGTAAGCTCCATGTACAAGTTAGGAGTTTGTGGTTGGTACTTTCAAAATCATGTCCCTGGATGTAGTTTAATAAAGATGAACCTCAGAAATTGGACTTTTCTTTTAATATTTTCTTAATTTCATAATTATTCCCTTTTGTTATTGTCCCCCTTATTTCCCTCTAAGACTTTGGAGCTCTTAAATTATTTTCATTTTAAAAAGTATGATACAGGTGACCATTTTTTAAACCTTCAGAGGTTCCTTACTTTGCTACAGCAACTCTTAAATTTTTGAAGTGGTAGAAGCCATCTGTCTCAACAGATCATGTCCTTTTACACTGAATGACGAACCAGTATTTCAGTTGATTTAGACTTAAAACAATCTTGGAAAGGAGGGAATTTCATAAAGCTGCCAATTTTTGTGTCTTCTATTAAGTTCCTAGTGTTCTGCTCTGGAGATTGCTAGGGTGGGGTCTGTCCCTTCCAGATGGGAAAGTAGGGCACAGATAAAAAAATAGTTTTCTCAATGTCAAAAAAGACATTGAGAAGAATTAACTGAATATCTCCATGTAGACCCTTACAATAATCATCCTATTCTCTGGACTTCTGCGCTGGATAGAAAACCAGAGGCAAATATTTGAGGAGTCTATTCAAGACACATACGGATATGGAGCCAATAATTTTCCTTTGTCTCTTTGGAAATCGTTTCCTAAACATGTTACAGTATGCATTCAGCATAATTTAATTACTTCTAGATTTATACTTCAGTGCTGCATGAAGTGGCATTCAGACTGTATAAACTGCATGGTGGTCCGTGTGAAAACGTGGCCTGCACAACAAAGCACTTCTTAAGGTCATCATCAAAGTTTTTATTTTCTGAACTGTGTTATGGAGGCAGCCTGAACAATAAGCTTTTCATATGGATTCATTGGGATCTCTTGGTGTCCACTGTATGACCTGACACCAAAAGAATGGAAAAGACAAGACAGACAGTGTCAGCTTTGGTATTACAGTCTGCTGCGGCGCTGGAACGGTTAACGGCTGCTGTTTTCCTCTCTACCAAATTTGACCCATGACTCTCACGAATGGAATGAAAGAAGCAGATTGGGGTGTGCAAGTAGCCCTTTTTGAACATGTCTGGCAAATACAACGAGCTTATATTTTCTTTCATTCTTTCCGTTGGGTGAGGAGGGGCAATCCCACTCTTGGACTACAGAAGTGTTCTCACTTTGGCAATGCTGCAGAATGAAGAAACCCTCCTGCTAGTCAATAAAGGGAAATTTAGCAGAGGACATAAATGTTTGCCTCATACGCTCTTTAAAGTAAACTACAAACACCTGAAAAACAATTAGGGTGATGGGAGTTTGGGGATGACTGTCTCTTCAGAGAGGCCGGAAAGCATTTCTCCCGTAATAAAGAATGCCGTAATAGTCATTTTCTGCTAGGTGAATAGGCACAGAACACATCTTTGTTCATAAGGCTTTTTATTGTAGCAGTTGTCATGAGCAAAACCTGAAAGTACTTGAAAATCCATTAAAATCTCAATCGGTATTAAAAAAAAAACCATCTCTTGGAAGTTTGTCTCTGCAGACTCTGTAAAAGTAAGAAGTCAGTAAGTATGAGACGCATTTATGAAATTTAAGATTAATGATTAACTGTTAAAGCACAGGCTTTGTACAATCAGACCCACTGTTTCGCAAAGAAACAAAACCCTTAAATCTCTGCAGCTGCTGGATGAAGCCAACGTCTAAGTTGCTGCGTGCGATAAGCCGTGCTGAATCCCGGACTGGATGGCCATCGACTGGCCGTGAATCAGCGATTACTGACTGTCTCCAGCGTGTTGGGGTTACAGTACCCTTTCCCAAAGGGTAATTGTCATTTGGATTTATGCCGGCTTGTAGCTGCTTCTTCTGTTGGTGTCCAAGCACTGGTGTACGACTTTGTGCATTGCTTAAACTTAGGACTGGCAGTATCTAGTCTCGCAGATCACGTAGTTCACAAAGACGTAATGACCTTGCTTTAAAGATTTGTAAAACTTGGGTTTACTCAAAACAGTTCTAGAAGTGAGGATTTTTTTTTTTTTCTTTTTGTAACAGAATTATTTAATTCAGCCAGATTTTTTTCACAAATCCAGGCCATTAACAAATGCCCGAGTTCCCAAGTTAAAACAGCGTCTTGCCAACTTTAAAACATTTGGCTGGTCAGCAGGAAAGGAAAAGCGGCTTGTAAGCGCTGGAATGCATTTTCAATTAGTCACTCCATTGCTTAAAAGGCGAGGCATTAGGCACTGGGAGGAGAGGCAGGGAGGCGGCAGCGCTGGTGGGGAGGGACAGCAGGAGACAGGCTGGAGAAGAGCCTTTATCAGCCCACAACAGCCGCCCTGAAGTTGGAGGCCACTCTTTAATAGATAAGCTTTTGTTTAACAACAGGCTCCCTAGGGAGAGTGAGGTTTCCCTGGTGAAAGACCAGGATTTCTTTCAAATCATTTGATATTGCTTTGTATGAAAGAGAAATGGAATGTATGTGCTGAGAAGATGCTAGAAGTTTATTTATTTCTCTATTATTGCCTGATAACCAGGCTGCTGGGCATCCTGACTAAAAGCTTGTGCTTTGGCTTTCTTGGCTTCTAAAATATTTTGAGTGAGATAACACCCTTTAAAGAAGATTAAGTAACCCACCCAAACTGCTTACTATACTTGGTTTGTTTTCCTGCCCTGCACTATGAAGTCCGCAGACCAATAGGTTTCTGGTAAAGAAACAGCTGGGAAAAAAAATCTCATGACATAAAATCATCTTTCTAATGCTCAGTAGCCATCATTGCTTACGCTTTTTTAAACGCTTTGTCCTGTTCTTGACCTTCAAATGTTTGTAGCTATCTGATCTGGAACTTTTTTGACTCCACAGCTGTCTAAACTAAGGATGATGTGACATTGCTTAGAGACTCTTTTGTGTATGTGTGTGTATATACGAATAGTGTTTTTAATAGTATATATATACATATATATTTTCTTTAACGTGACTCAAAAACCTTGGAAACCTTGTACTTTCTCATCAGATTAACTGAGAACTGCTAATCGCTTGCTAGTGGGATGTGCTATGGCATGAGAGATCCAAGTTATACAATAGGCTGGATTTCAGCAGGTAGAGGAAACTTTGAGGGTTGTTGCCTTCTGGCTAACTGTAATAAATTTGCTTAAGTAATATTTCACAGATGTGCTGGCTGTTTCTTGGCAAACAAGCCAAAGATCATAGGAAATTTCTTCACTTCAAGCGTAAAAATGAAAGTTTTGAAGGCAAAGTCCTCAACCACAACAGAAAAAACATTTAGCTAAAAGATGGGCTGGAGGGCTGCTACCCGAGCGCAAGAGTTAAAATAATTTTACAGTGGGTTTCTGTTTCTGTTTTGTTTTCTCCTACTATAGCTACATGCTGTAGGAAATACATGAGGCTGTTTTGGAAAATCCATGGCCTGCCACAAGTTTGTCTGTGCTAAACTTAATCTTCTAGTTTTATTTTTAGAAAGCTTATAGTTGCTTTCTTCAATGTTGTAGGAAAAGCTGGCAAAATACCAGCCAGGTCTAGCAAAACGAAGACCTGGCTTTCATTCCAGGCATGAAAAGTTTAAGATGAAAATCATAAAAATGACCATAAATAATTGCAAATGGGAAAGAAATAAGAATCTTTACTCACACAGTATAGTTTTCCTGTGGATATGTTGGAGGAAATAATGTTTTCTGTTGGAACGCTGTGAAAAATGTGTCTATAGAAAGTATAAAATATACTTGTGAGAGATAAAATTCTTGAAATGGAGATAGTTTGCGGAATTTCTGGATGAACAGAGTAAAAGACGCTCAGCATCTTGGTGCAGTAGAGCTCTGGGCAGGTTTGGCACCTGAAGTGGAGGACAGGGTCTGAGTTGTTTCTCTTGGCCTCAGTTTCTCCATATACATCAGAGGAAACTATGGTCCTCCACGTCATGTGTCTTGTCCTTGAAGTCTATGGATATAGGAACATCCAACCTTAATGCAAAGGTTCTTCCCCTTGTAGCTCTCACTCCTGACCTGTACAGAAACTGAAAACAGTTAGATCCCTAAGTGGGCTATAAAGGCAGAGCATCATCGTCTCGTTCTCATCTTGACGAGCAACAGTGGACAAACAGGATGTGACGAGGACCCAAACCGTGCTTGCCAAAAGGACGTGATAGGAGAGAGTATTTTGATTTGTTTGTTTGTTTGCAGGCTTGAAGTCTTAATTTGAGCCTGGTCATCAATATGAAACATCCAGGGAGAAGTTTACATGGTAAAATACACGAATATAACTCTAAAACCAGCACATGTGACAGTAAGGTAGAGAGGGAAAACAAAAGGCAGTGTCTTGTAACCACTTATGTCCTCCCCAGTCCCAAGTGAGGGATTAACCTGTGTATGGCGGCTGACAAACTTTTGGGAAGCAAGGAAGAGGTACTGACCCATCTCTTTTTAATTGCTTCCCACCTTAAAAAGGAAGGATTCCTCAGCTCCACAACGAAACATATAACAAACGGCAATTGAATTTCATTTTCCATGTCAAGTATCTAACCCATCTCCTGTAGCTAAATAAATACGCAATGCCAACATTCCCAGAGGTGGATACAACCCTTAGCTCTGCAGAAGCGCTCAGAGATACCTGCTTCAGGTGAATACCTGCTTCAGGTGAATACCTGCTTCAGGTGAATACCTGCTTCAGGTGAGAAACACCCTGTGCCACACTGGCCCTGAAGAGGGAGGTGGAGCATCTGTAACCCCTCACCTGTCCTCCACCCTCCTCCCCCAGAGCCACAGCTGCAATCTTCACCATCAGCAGCCTCTGATGTATTTGTCCTTGTTACGCCCCTCAGAGATAAAGCAAAGCTGTTGGAGTACTTGCTCAGGGGAGGATGTAAAATCCAGAGGTCTGAACTTAGGGCCTGACTTGCTAAACTGATCAACTGATGTGGCCCCACATGCTGAGCCAGGAGGAGCTTCACAGGGCTGAGACATGGAAAAAGAGGAGAGGACTCAATGAACCTTCCTGCTAAATGAGGCGTCAATGACGCGCTGGCCTTTAAACAAAGGGGCATTTTGTATCTAGGTAGTTCAAAGCTGGTTGTTTCTAACAGACCACAATCTCCTGGCTGCTGGCTGGCAGGCAAAACCGTCACAAAATCTTTTGGGGTCAGTGGGGAGCCCCAGTGTCACCTTCTGCCAAGGGCAAGACTGGGCTGCCTTTGTACGCGTACCGGGAAGGGGAGGTTCTGGCTGCCCAAAACCAGCCTACGGGGTACAAGGGAGCCCTGAAAGCGGTTTAGACGTAACTTATAAACCAGAGCTTTATCTCTCCAAAAGAGGAGGTGATGGAAGACTTCAAACAGCCTCAAAAGTTAATTATTCTTTATTATACCCTTTATCATGTTTCCATTACCAAATCTTTATGTGACCATCATATTACCGCTTCTTTTTAATGTACAAGGGCTGATCCTACCTTTTTTTTTTTTTTTGAGAGCTCATGGCAGAGAGAAACTAGGAGCATATGTCTGCGGTATAAATAGAAAACTGGAAGTATCTGTCATTTGAGGTAGTTTGGTTCCGTGTGAATAGTTCCTAAGGTACAGTTTCGGGTTTTTTTCCCTCCAGAATTTTAATTTGGGCATTTCTAGAAATCCCAGTGAATCGGTGGAGCTCAAGGAGAAGGTACAGTCAGTCACAGAATGAATGGAAAACATTTAGAGGGAAAAATATGCAAAAGAGAAATATTTAAATGCAGGGAAATCAATGTCAAAAGGTATTACAGCAACACAAAAGAAGCCAATCGTCCAGATTTTCCGAAATAAACACACACTAACAGCAGTTGCACAACTTTTCAGATCACCATAGCGATCTGGAGGATGCTTTGCTATTTATTTTTTTAAGTAGCAACAAAAAGAAGGAATGGATTTAATGGAATTATATAGAGACCTTTTCCCCTTCCAAACATCCAAAGGGTTACATCTGTCTCTGCATTATTAGGCTTTTTATTATTCCACCATAATAGCAGCCTTGCCGTAAATCAGACCGCGTTCAGTCACAGCCTCAGCTTACAAGCCCAGGAAGTCTAATAGATTTGAAACAATAAAAGGGGGAGACGGATTATTCTGTGTTCAGAAGGTTGTGAACTGTTTTTAACGTGTGTATCTGTCTGTCTAGATGGGGGTAAGGGGAGGAGGGGAAGGAGTTGTATTAGAAAGTCCCTCCTCTACAAGTGTCCAACCTGCCCTGAGCAGGGAAAAGGAGACCCCCCACCAACCTTCGGAAAATAATATAAAAGCAAACCTCAGAGGCAGAAGGAAATACCCAAAAGGAGAAGGCTGCAGCTTGCAGTAATCTCTAAATGATTGCTGGCAAAGGCTGGAGGCTTCGAGCTTGAGCTGTGTTTGTTCCAAAAGAAAGCCAAGAAGGACGGTGTTAATAAAGAGAGATTTAACTGAGGGCTGTGCTTGGAATAAAGCGGGCTACAAAAAGGTCAAATTTGATCAGTTGGAGCAGATTACAAGGGCTTTCAAAGGTAGTGGTGAAGAAATGAAACTGGGACTGTGAAGCAATATAGCACAAGATTGATTTTGGGGGTGGAGAGAAGCTGGGACAAGTGCTTATCAGCCTGAGAAGGAGGAAGAGCTGAGCTGGGTTTGTTGTCATTCCCGCTCCGAGTAGAGAACTTGCTGCCTTTGTGGTTAGGCTTCCCTGCCGCGTTGGTGGGGCTTTCCACACGTATATTTTACTGTTATCATTGCTGCTATGGTGTCTATAATCTCTGACTTGGATCCTCTGAAAAGCTGGAAAGTTTTAAGGTAGGCCTATGTTTTCTTCTGTTTGGTACAGGCGTCTCTCGTTTAGCCCTAAATTAACTGGAGCTTGAGTTATAATCGAAGCGTGAGCCCTGGGCTTAAGTAAGAGAGTAGCTGCTGGTAATTAGAGCCCTTTTAAGATACAGCAAACCTTTAAGCAGATGTTTAGAGAGACCCGAGGGAGATTTTTAAAATATACTCCTTGGTGTTACAGTGCAGTGAGGAATTTTTTTTTCCCTCTTTCTTTCTTTTTTAAGGAGAGATTGCTCTGTAAATTCAACAGTAAAGGCTCGCACCAGTTGAAACTGCAGGATTAACTCTGCTTTCCTCACCGTGCTCTGCAGGGGAATGGGTGGGAAACTTTAGGGGAGCAAAAAAAAAAACCTGCCAAAGTTGATCAAGAAGGGGAACGGAGTCTCGGGGGAAGGAAGGGGAACAAATGTTCTTGTTTCATTTTGTTGTTGGAACTTCCACAGTTCGCTGTTCCTCTGAGGCATGTGTTTGATACTTGGAAGTTGCTACTGATTTTTACCTTCAGCACTGCTGGTTTTTTTTTTTTTTTAGTAAAAACTGTTAACTCACACTGCTAGAATAAAAGATAAGAGGGAGAAAAAAAAAATCTCTGTTAATGCCTCATGCAGTTATTGTAACTTCAGAGTTAAATGTCCGTGTTTAATGCTGCTGTAAGTGGCTGGTTTTCCCTGTTAAGAACCTGGACATGTAAAAAGTTTGCAGATGCTCTGCAGAAACTTCACTAAAACATTGGAACCCTCTGGGAATGTAGATGGTGAAATTATACAGTTAGTTAAATATGAAGTTTATTCATCTCAGCTCTTAAGGGAAACATGAAGGTGCACCTAATATAGTATTTTTTAAGGGAGTAAATTACAGAGATTTTTAGGAGGTGTGTGAATTGTGATATTAAATAATAATAGTAGTAATAATAATATTTTAAAGTATACTTGAGCTTCTGGCTACAATGTTTTGAAGAACTTAATGTGTTCTGAGCTGAAAGAAGAAAACCAACCCTTCAAAAGTCAAACTATAAAGCCTGCTTACACAACAAGAGGGTTTTTTCCTCGTATTTGCAGAGTGTTGAACTTTCTTTTTGTAGAGTTTAAATTTCTCTGACCATCTTTTGAGCCTGTGTGTAGGAATGTGGACTAAGATCCTTTATCCTTGTCTGTGCTATGAGACTTGGCATAGCAGTCTTATTGCAAGTTGGTGGTTTGTTGTCGTGTTTTTTTTTTTTTAAAGTCATTTAGGACTGTCAGCACAGAATGATGAATTTCTATTTGACTTCCAGCACTTGAGTGTGGGCGTCAGCTCACATGTAGTGTGGCGCGGGATGGTGGAGTGCAGGGCTGTGACTGGCATCCGGGGTGGGTGGTCACACGGCATCGGACCAGAACCAGGGCGACTCCTGTGAATCATCACCAGTGAATGTCACTAAAGTGCTTTTGCAGAGCTCCATATGTGTTGCCTTACAGCGTGTGTACTCCGGAAAAGCTATTCTAGGAATTATTTTAAAAGTTTATCTAGCTCTGTGGGACTTCTGATTCCTCTGCTAGTTGAGTCAGGTGGGACCTGGGCATGGCTGAGTTGAGGGATGACACAGAGGACTTGAAAGATGAGAATATTTAAGGAGAGACTGTTGCACTCTTGAAGAATCCTGTTTTCTTAGAAAAATGACAGTTTTATATGACTATAAAAGAAATATCTCCCTGGCACGTTTCCCAACTTTGTGTGTGAATCCAGAGGTTTACAGCTGTATGGATATAGAGTAGGTCAAAGATGGGATTAAGTCAATTTTACTGGATATTTCTTTGTGTAGTTACTGTGTATGATTAGAGCAGCAGCGTCGTAGAGACGTGACATTGTGCAGAGCAACTGCAGGATGCAGAGGGTTAAGAGGTGGGAAAAGGCTGTATATAATATAAATGAAATGATCACTGATAGAAAAATGGTAGAAGTCGACATGCAGCTCATAGCTTACGACTTACTAATTACTAAATCGTAATGCCACTTCTACATTTTCTTGTAAATATTAGTTCCTCTTCTGCAGGCCAGTTTCCAGCCTGCTTGATGCCTCTGAGCTTACCATTTTTGGTGTCTCCCCTGCATTACCAAGGGAGCCAGTAGCTAATATTTGTAAGAAACAGAGGAGTATTTCTGTGTGTTTCTCTTAGGTGGCACAAAGCAATTCTTTAAGACCCAAATGAAATGCTGTAGCAAATGCTATGATCAGCTCAAAAGTAGTGTCCTATGGTGGCAAATTCTCAATTGTGTTTTCCTTGTGCACCCCCTGTAATTCATTCTCTGATTCACTCACAGTTTGAGACCTGCTTAGCTGGGAAAAAAACTGAAGGATGCAGATCTCGTGGAGGCAGGGGGAAATAATTGCATTGGGGCTTAATAATTCCCAGCTGCTTGGAGCAGCTATGGGCTGCCTTGGTGCTGGGTACCCCTGCCTGAGCTGAGCTCTGGCTCCTCTGCCCTGCTCCCCAAATCCCCTGGAAGCATGTCCTCTGCCCTCTGAATAAAGGTAATAATAAAGGAAAACATCCAATGTAACAACAGACAAGCCTAACAGGTGGGAGAGGTGGTACTGGAGCATGGCAGGGGATTTTGCTGGACTTCACCCAGCAGGGCTGGGAGCGCTAGCAGAGGTATTGAAATAAATAAGTGGCAATATGGTGTGTACATATAGTATTACATCAGGCCTCCCTCTTCCGTTGTGTCTGCCCGGGGTAGGACAGTGAGAGCTGTAATACTTTCTGGCAAGTCTCAGCAGCCACTGGCTTCACATTACAGTAAGGGGGGAGGAACCCACGGGCTCTAAACACAGTTTAATGTGAAGAACAAAACCCACTTCAGAAAATACTTTCTTTCACTGGATTTGATAGTGATCTGAATATTAAAGTCACTGGAAAGTAATCTGCGAGAGCTTATGGGTTTTTTTTTTTCCTCCTCTTGTCTCTTTTCAGATAAATTCTCAGCGTAAGATCTCTGCTTTGACATTACCACACTGCTGCCTGAGCTTCCCTCGTAGATGCCTTCTCACTTTTCATAGTGTGACTAGGAATAAGTGTCGTGTCTGTTGTACTCCTTGGAGCCAAAAGAGATTGGCAAAACTTCAGGCCTTTAAAAAATCTTTCAGAGCCTTCCCAGCAAATGGCATGTGCTCGCCCAGCCCTCTGCAGACAGAGAAATCTCGTTACCTGCCTCCAAAGGGACATGGGAGTTGGGATCTAGTCCACCTAGTGCCTAAGAGAGACTGGGATCAGCTGCTGTGTCTCCAGAGATGGCTCTAACCTGTTCATAACTTTCTCTGTACTTCTGGGATGTGGGTTGGTTTTTTTTTTTTTTTCCTCATACGTGACAGGGACAGCTTTGGTTGCTGTTTCTGAAGCCAGAGCCTGTACTCTGGGCCCCTACAACAGCAAAAGCAGAGCAGTAGCCTGGCAAGGAGTGGCACAAAAAGGAGAGGGAAAAAAAAAAATCCCTCAAGGCCATGTCTCCTCTGTTGCTTTTCTCTCTTAATTTGGCTCCAACAAGGCTAAGTGCAGCACTATAAATCACTTGAGTTACCTCTATAGGGAAGACCTTGTACCCCTTTGCATTCCTGCCTGAAGAAGTATGCAACCTTTCTATGGCTTATTGCTTGGGGGAAAAAAAAAAGTCATTTTTAACTTGACTTCACAACCTCAAGGTGCAAAGAGTGGGAGTTCGCACTCGGATGAGCGGTCAATTTACAGTCCGTAATCTTGCTGTACTGCTCTGCATACAGATGACCCGGATTTCACAAGTCCTATTGAACTGGCCCATGCAACTTGGCTAGTGGAGCTGGGAACATCTTGTTTGGGCGGATGTACCAACTCGAATGTTTTCTCCAAAATGCCTTTTTCATCCACACACCCCATCCAAACAGCCTGTAAATGGTTTGGCTTTTCAGGAAAAAAGTGTTTTTCATGCTTGGCAGGTCAATGCAGGAGGAACAATTTCAGCCTTGTTGGTGTTTGTGTTATTAGCTATTTTGGGGCAAATTGTCCTATCCCCACACCGGACCCTGTGATTGCCTGTGAGTTAAGATGGGTTAAACAGCTTCAAGTTGTTCAAATTGAGGAAAGGGAGAGGAAAGAACATACAACAGCTCAAATTTGATTGTTGGCACAGCACAACAAACCCAGATGACCCTAGTGAGTCTTGTTCCTGTTTTGGCGTTTGTCTTTCCATCTTAGCAAAGCTTAAAACACTGCACTCAGTACAGGATGCCTTATCTGAACAGACCGGTTAAATGATGGACCCCCAACAAAGAATTGCTGTTCTGAAAACCGGGAAAAAATTTATTTCACGTGTGCTTTACTCTGACGACCTGGGCAATGTTGTCTCCACCCACTACTCAAAAACAAAAGAAAACAAGCCCTAAAAGTTTGGCCCAGGAACATATCACTGAACTCCATCGCCACCGTGAAATACAGATAATGGAATTTCAGATGCCAGTGGAGAATAAGAATTCCCCCATAATTGCCACAATGTGCTCACTTAAAAAAGACAGCAAACTGCAGAGAAGAGTGTGTGTGTATCTTGTAATAACTGAAAACACACTTGAGAAACGGTTTTCCAGTTAGCCCCTCCAAAAATACAGTTTATGCTCGAGCTGGCAATGAAAGGGGTGGTAGCGAGGGTCCCAAGTCAGGACACAGATGGGTATCACCAGGGGGATGACGGTTGTTTCTAAGCTCTGACATATGAAATATGAGCAGCAAAACATAGTCTGCATTCCTCTGCTTTCAGTGTGAAAGTGTAAGTCTATAATCACTCAAGTGGGTAATACTGGGATGAAAAATTAGGCCCAGCTGTATAGAGGTAGAAGGTTTTTTAACCACTTTTTCATCTTTTGTATCTGTGCTTCCTCTGCACTTTGTAGAGGACAATACTGACAGGGGTTTTTTGTTTGTTTGTTTGGCTTTTTTTCTTAAAAGGGCAGGATGTGTGGGGTGATTGAAAAAGTAAAGACAACAGAAAACAGCAGATTAGGATGTAACGCACTCCTGCATCCATTGTTGACGGCTGAGAAAATCATCTAGTCCTTCTCTAAGCCTGTGCAGATTTATTCTTGTATCTTTATTTCCCCCTGATTAAAATTCAATATCAATCTTTTCAATAAGAGGTTATCCTCCACTGTTTTACTGAAAACAATCCAGTTTTCATATCAAGCCTGTATACAAGCTTATTACGACTTGTTCATTTGGACATGAGTTGTTAAGTCTTCCAGGTGCTTTATGGGGGATTTAACCATCCAATTCAAACGAACGCTCTCTCACAAAGAGGTTTACTTACCATTGCTGCAATGTTCCTTTGCCTAATTGTTTAAACTGCTCTAACCCTTAAAATGAAATATAAAATGACTGTGCCAGCAACACAGATGCCGAGCAAGAGTCGGTGTTAAGTGCGTAGTAACACTCTCAGACCCCGGTGTTCTGCAGTTCAGGGAGCTCCTATGCAAGCAGTGATGTCTTTTTCTTGATGAATGCTTCCTCTACGAATTTATCTGACTGCTTGTGCAGTTCTAACTTTGAGCCCACAGTGTCTTGCAGCAAAGACATTCTGTGGTTTGACATCTGTGCTAACAAAGCAATGCACTGGAAAGGCTCCTTTATGTGTAAGTTTGCCTTGCATCCACGTTTTGGGACATGTGGTGGCTGTTTGGAGTGGTTTCCCTACTAAGGAGTTGAGACATTGAGTTCAGGTTCCGTTCTTTTGAGGGGAGGGGGAAGTTGTGTTGTTTCTGCACCCGATATATCCCAAAATTTAATTCCTGGCTGGTGGTTAGTGACATTCAGTTACACGGACGCACGTGTTGCAGGATGCAGGTAAAACCAGGATCATCCTTTGCTACATGGATTATGTAATCATACTGACTTTCCTCTACCATTTCATCATCCTCATCTCTTAAATCAATGAGAGTCCTAATGTACTTCTGCAGCTCCGTCTTGATTAGCCCATTGCAAATGTTAAGCTTTGCCTAGTTCTGCACTCAGTGGAACTGAAACAAGGAGGAAATCGTCTGTGGAAAGGAAAGTTAACCAGGCGGTGTCGACATTACCTTGTGCCTTCAGAGATGAAGATATAATTTTAAGGTTTTCCTAGTCTTTCTGTGTCAGTTTGGGTAAGTTACTTCATCTCTGTGTGCCTCATTCCCACCAGTAAAACGGAGTTGATAGTCCCTGTCTTATCTACTTTGGCTATAGGCATTCCATGGCTATAGGGTTTTACAGCTCTGTCCGTACACAGCCCAAGGCAGTGAGGGCTCAGCCTTGGCCTGGGCTTTCCACTGCCTGCCCTCATAAAAATAATTTACTGAACTGAAACTGGAATTTTTGAGTCTTTTTGAGAGCGAGTAAATCCTTGCTCATTTACTAAAACCCTTTCTTCAGTAT
Organism: Bucorvus abyssinicus; assembly: GCA_009769605.1. Lineage (NCBI taxonomy): Eukaryota > Metazoa > Chordata > Aves > Bucerotiformes > Bucorvidae > Bucorvus > Bucorvus abyssinicus. The sequence goes on from CM020025.1 coordinate 5,951,621, forward strand.
TTCTGTCTTTGCAAGGGAACGCCACAGACGAGCCACTCAAATTCCTCGCAGTCACCCACTTTTTCCCAAGAAGTTGTTCGGCTGAAGCTGGTTGAAGGCTGGAACCCAGAGCTGAATGATCTGGCCAAGCTTTGCCTAATGGAAAATTACTTAGCTTGGGGGATTTGGTTTCTTATTTTTCCCCTTTATGTTTTTTGTGTCTGTGTGTGAGCGGCTTCTGTTCAGTAACGCTTTATAAAAATTTGTAAGCTCAGTTACTGTTCTGCTTTCTTAACCCACCCTCCAAGCTTAGTCCCTCCTTTGGCATGCACTTCCTTCCCTGCATAGCTGCTCCTTTCATGTCCGAGAGCTTCACATGTGAGTAATTCTTTTCACGGGCTCATTTCTTGCTCTCCACTTTTCTAATCCCCTCCCCAGTTGACACGCAACTTTACTCACCCGTGTTTCGTCACCTTTGTTCAGCAATACCTGTGCCACGTGGCATTTTCCCAGCCACCGGCAGTGTACCCCGCTGGCTCCATGGAGGGGCGTCATTAGAGCAAGGAAGCTCTGCTAGTAGTGATTATTCCAGCAGTCGTTGTTACCGCTTTGCCTATATAACAGGCTTTGTCTTGTTCAAGAGTTATTAAAGATCTCTCGCACCCCTGCTAGCCTCAAGGTGCCGTCCCAAGGATGGAGCAAAGGAAAGGGAAACCAAGGAGATTTTCAGACTCTCTTGCTGGGCTTCTACATCAAGATCCAGAAGATTTTTCCTTTGCTTGTCCTGACAAGGAGCTGAATTTCTTATCTTTAAGGAAAATGTTTTAACTGTTCCCTATGGGTGTGGGTATCGCTGTGTTCCAAGGAAGTTGTTCAGACTTCGAGAGGACTTAATACTCCTGAAAAATGTTCTGTGGCGCTAAAAAATTCTTAGCATAATCTAAATGTTGCCTTCCAACCTATTTTATATGAGCAGCTGAACTTGCTTCTGCCAATTACATTCTGATTTTCCTTAATAGTCGTAATAATAGTGATAATAAACCCCCACACACTTCATACGAAATTGCATTTCTATGTAACTTTCTCAGATGCTTTTTCTTTGATTGTGCGTGTTTCTCCATGTTTCATCACTAGTAGAAGAGGTTCCTCAGTTTGTTATTCCTCATCTGCGAAAGTCCATGCATCCCTTGCGTGCGGAGTTCATTTGGATCTTTTGTTGTAGGACACTCGTTTTTGAGTTGGTCCCACGCTGGCATTGGTGGAGCCCTTTGTTACTGAACTCCTGTTGATCTGCAGGTAGTGGCTTTTTGTTGTTCATTGTGTTGTTCATTTGTTTTTCCCAACTGAGTTTTAAAACTGAAGATTTTCTAAAGGTAGAAACATCGGGAGGCTCCAGTAATTACCACAATACCTGTAGCATCTTTCTCGTCTGTTGAACATGTAGATTTCAGCTTATTGGAAAAATCTGTCATGTTAGTTGTGCTAGATCTTTTTTTTCTCTTCTTTTTCAGATGTCAAGTTAAATTGTCCGTAGCCAGTTTTCTTCAAGAAATGCTTTATATAGATAATTTGTATCCGTTAAAAGATTAATTTACTTGTTCAGGTAACTCTGCAAGAGTCTTCAGTAGTGGAAGACTGATTCTCAGCTTAACATACCTGAACTGCAGACTACATTTAGGTATTAAATTAGTAGATCAATTGAGCCAGAACTTAGTCGGTGTTGGAAATCTTGATATGACATTTGAGCGCTTTGAGTAAGCATATTCCATCCAAGAATTTTTAAGATACTATGGAAAGTTTTAAAGTAAAAGCAGGAACAGGTTAGGGTGGTTTTTTTCTTTAGTTTTAAAGCTCTTGGTTTTAAACAAGGTTCTTGGTTTCCATGTCCCAAATAAAACAGTGATGTATTACAGAAAGGACTTCAAGCAAGTCTTTGAAGTGGTGGACATCACAGTGCTGAAAAATATGTGGACTTAATCTTTCCCCACAAAGAATAGATTATAATTCTCTTGTATATTTAATTTACATGTGTCACCTCAGCGCTACTCTTCCTATTACACTCATCCTGAACCAGGACACACTGGCAGATTTCAAGCTGAGACTGCCTAATTCTGCAAATAGAAACTAAATTCAACTTCAAGCATTTGCAGGATGAATTTCATTTCTCAATCTCTTAGGCTGCAAATAATCTTTACTTTAAGCGAGGAAAGGGTTACTGCATATTAATCAGAGGTGGTTTCCAGTCCCTGGGAGGTTAGCATGGCTTTCCATGTGACTTCCTTCAAGGAGTGCTGGATCCAATACGCATGTTTTGTATTTGAGCCTTAATTTTGGTGTGCCCTGTCAGTAGAGCTGCTGGGCATGTTTGCTGACTTGGCAGTTCAGCTGGACATCCTTTCTATCCTGGTGTGGTCTTTGGGAAGAATTTCAGTCCTGCCAGTAGCTGGCACTGCTGGGGCTGGTGGGTGTCCATGTAGCCCTTGGGCTTCCCCCTTGTTGGAAAAACTGACCTTGCCAAGTGTTGCAAAATGTTGTTGGCTGGGGTCAAGTTTTGGCTGGACATGCCAGAATAAAGGATTTATGTAGCCTGGGAAGAATTATGGACTTGGAAGGGGGAGCTAGATATTAAAGTTCTCAAATAGGGTGATGGGGAGAAAAGTATTTAAACAGTGATGTAAACTTTGATTGACTCCAACAGGAATTAATTGGCAGGGTCTGTTATGTAACTTTTGGGGTTAGATTTCCAGCTGACACAAACTGAAAAAGCTCCATTGAGCAAGATCTCCTCTCTTTGTGTAACTGGGAGCTGGGCCCCATGTGTTTTGCAGAAGACTTCACATCTTTCTTTTTATACTTAAAGTTTCTGGATCTAATGAAAGGAAAAAAAGTCTTGGTCAGAGCACTTAACTGCAGCCTGTTGATGCCCAGTTTTACTCTGTCTGAAGTCTGGACTCTAAAAAGCTCTTGGGAATAAGGTTACATTAAGTTTTAATTTTGTCATTATTTTTTTTTCCTCTATTTAAAATATACAAATGATCTAGCTCTTTGCTCTTTAGTCATCATTCAAGTAGACTGATAAATTTAGCATAATCTACTAACAAAACTAAACTTGTGACATCCCAGGTTGCAGACAAGCTGTGTAAACTAACTATATAAATAACATACCAATTTTAAATCGTTGGAAAGCAGTGATAGGAGAAACCGAACTTGCTGTATTGCATCTTCTATTTTTTTGCTGCTGATTTGAGCAAAAGTTTTGTGATTTTTGTAAAAAATATTTTTTTAATTCCTGCAAAAGCAGTTTGTATTTTTTAATCCAGAACAATGTGGTTCCCACATACAGCTTTGTGATTGCTTTTAGACTGAGTTCAGATCGCCCTGATGATCTCCGAGATTTGCAGCTACATCTGTGAGACTAAGTTGCCCTGCTTGCCATGAGATTCATTAAAATCTGTAGTTAATAAGAGCTTACATGATGCACACAGGTCTCACAAATGCAGCTGCAGAGTCTTGTTATACAATGCCTCAAAGCTGACTAGATCCTTATTTTATGTGGACTTTGAGGTCTTCTTCACATCTTAACTCTCATTCGCCTCGTAAGAAGAATTTAAAAGCAGCCTCAGTTCTCCACACCCCAGAGAAAAAGCAAGTTACTCTCTTATTAAGAGGTCCTCTAATTTAAAGGTACCCTCTCTGGCAATATATTCTATAGAAAGCTACAATCTGAATTTTTCTTTTGGTATGAGTCCGGGATACGGTTACTGCACTTTGCATCCTTTCTTCTCTATCACCTATAGATACTGTATAACCATGCACAGTCCAGAAACAAAACTAGGTAATTATTCTTGCAGTGACAAAACAGCACAAAGACTTTGATCTACTGCAAAGAAAATTTATGTTGTGCACATTGGTGTCGTTGAGGAAAGGCAGTAAGAAGAATGAACATGGATGAAGCTCAGGTCCAATTCCAGGAGTCATAACTTTATCCTATTCACATGTAGATAAGAAGTTACCTTTGCCAGAATTATTTTGGCTAGAGTTACAAATGTTTACTGGGCAGGCATCATAGCAGAGAAGACGAGGAAAAGAATTCAGTTAATTTCCAGAAAAAAACCCTCATAGTCACTGTTTAAGAAAAATAAAACACCATCAACCAAAATGTCCTGTAAGGTACAGAAACTTACCTTGAACACACCGTGTACCTGTATTAATGTGACGGTACTAATCTCTGCCTTGTTTTCCCATTAAACTCTCTGCAAGTTATTACAGGGTTGATTGTACATTGTGCATCGGCATTAAATTTGGTTTAAAATTAAGCAGAAATTATGAAAATACAGTCTCTAACGACAGGGGGAAAACAAGCTACGTTGATGAAAATGAGCCATGTATACAGTGAGCTTGTGATTTGGACAGGAAACCATGTTGGGCTGCAGGTTGCCACATCACAAAACATGACAATCTGGAGGAAAGAATGAGTTTTGCATTTATTTATTTATTTATCCCCACCACCCCCACCCCCCCTTTATTCTTATAACACACAACAGCAGTCGGACCACACAGGAAGTTTGCATAAGTCTACATGGTGAAAGTCGGGCGGAAAAGCAGAAACTAGTTCAGCAGTAAAGGGTTGGGCATTTTTTTCTTTCTTCAGCAGCTGGAAGCTTAGTGTGACGCTACTGAATACCATTAGCTTTGCAGGGAGGAAGCTGTGTAACCAGTATGTGTGAAGGTTTCTTAAGATGTGATGATCTGGAACAGAGCAGTTACCTATATATGGTATCTCTGTATCTTCTCAGTAGTAGCAGCCAATTTTGAATTCCTTTAGGAAGATGATAAAATATGTGCTTTAACCAAGGGGTTCCAGCAGTAGTTAGCTAATAATTTCAGATGTTGAAGGACTTCCTTATGAGGAGCGTTTAATTACAGAAGAAAAGAGTTGTACAGAATAACAAGTGCTTCTCAGAAATGGTGATTTAGGCTTTTGTTGTTTGAATTATGTCATAAGGCAAAGGGGGAAGAAAAAATCTTGTAAGAGATTTGAAACCAATAACCCATATGACAATTAGCTCGCAGGATATTGTGCCAGTTGATACCATGGAGACCAAACGCTTAGAATTGGAAAAAAAAAAAAAAAAATTTATGGGTGATGAGAACATCTACAGTTAGGATTCAAATGGATGGGGAAGGATGTAAGTCCTCGCGCTTTGGCCAACTGCTGTCTGAGGTCAAGAAGAATCTTTCCTTATTTGGCAACATATCCCTATCTGTGTAGGCTTCTTGTACCTCTTGGGGATGGAATGTCATACAAAACAAACTCCCATCTGATCCCATGAGACAATTCTTGTGTTACACAAGAGTGTTAAAATCCTACTAATTGAATTTTCTTTCCCAATATGGAAATCTAACAGCATTTACTTTATTGATGTGATGCATGAGCCAAAAGAAAGAATAAGTCTTTCAAGTCTTGTGTTACTAAAGAATATACTTTTATTTAACAGTATTATATATGGTATCTTAACCACTATCTGGATCAATGAGCTCCACAGGGTGATTTTGCATTGCATTAAAATAATTATCCATTGCCATTTGGACTTCACATACCCTCAGATAGGTAAATTGTACATTTTAGCAAGGCAGCAAGCATTCCAAAATTAAGGGAAAGATTTGCATTAGGAAAACGTAGACATCCTCCCACTCCTTCCCATGATAAAAATCTCGGTACACAGTCACTCTACTGCCGCATGTCACAGGGACATTGTGTAAATTACAGAGTTACAAATTTGTCAGCCTAACCAAATGTCTGAAAGAATAATGTCATATTAGTTATATTTCAGCTGTAAGACTGGCCCATTTTAACCTTGATTTGTGTGGCAGCTCGCCATACCAACAGCTTGTGGATGGTTGATTATAAACAACTTTGTTTTAATATAACAAGGTTCTCATTTAATTCCTGGGAGCTTGATGCGATGGTGATCAAAGATAAATTCAGACCTATCCCTGAGGTAAAGGATCAGACTAGACTGACCAGAAGAGACACGGTCCTGAAGATTTGAAGATCATACGATCTTTTGTATGTTGGAATTCAAGCTTTCTGAAGTTGGGTGGCGCACCTGAAAATATCCAGGTCGAGAACTGCATCACGTGCATAGCAAGCCTTGATGTAATTTGGGCCAGTTTTGATTGTCATTTAATTCTAGTTTTGTGAAAAAGGACCTCTTTGTTCAACCAAGAATTTTATTTTTTAGAAAAGCTTTATTCATTGGGATTGCAAGTCATTTTTCCTCGACATTGTTTCTACATTAGGGATGACAGAATTAATCTGGAAGAGCTGGAACCCTTGAAATCTGTTTTCTTTGTTTGGGGTTTGTGTGTGTCTCGGTTGGATCCTCTTGTGCTGAAGCAGATGCAGATTCAGACTTGGAGAGGCGGGGGTCGTGGTTTGGGGGTTTGATATTTCTGCTGGTTTAAGTGTTGTTAGGAGGCGGGGTGGTTTTATTATTATTATACTATCATTACATTTGTTTTGGGGTGCGTTTTATTTTGGTCTGGAGTTAATTTTTTGGACATTTCTTTTGTTGGAGTAGTTTGGTTTTTTTTCATGGTGGTGAGGATTAAAAGTGTCCTTGTCTGCAGCAGTGTACCTGAGAGGCTCCCTTTCCTTAACTGCCTATTTTTGGGAGGCTTAAGACAATTTAGTATTTTTGAGATTACCACCTCCTTGTCAAGCGTCTCAGAAGCTGGGCAAGAAGTTCAAAAAAGGTGGAGGGATTAAGATAACATTTTTATGTGACTATACTTACACATCTGCTTTGTAAAAAGAGTGGGAAAGGACTATGATGTGCATTTTATTTTGAAATCAGCATTGTAAATGTCGAATCGGGGGATTTTGGACACATGAGCACCAAATCCTGAGCTGAACCTTTGAGTGGTTCTTAAGCTTGTGGTGAACTGAATCAAATTGCAGGAAGGATCCTTAACACCCAATAAACTCCAGTTACTTTGCAAGTTTATGTTATTTCATTTTGAACATTCCTTCTTTCCCTCCTGTAGAAAAAGTACGACCTTTGCCTTCAAACAAAATCAAAACTTTACACAAACAGGGTTGGTAAAGTTGGGAAAAATGCTGGGCTTTCCTCTTCCCCACACCCCCCCCAAGTCTTCAATTACTATAGAGGTGTTTGGGGGGGGTTGTTGGATTTTTGTTTTGGTTTGTTGGATTTTTGTTTTGGTTTGTCTTTTTGTTTTTCCTGAGAGAGCAACCATATAAACTGCAAACTTTAATTTTCTGTGCAGTGTTGTCGATGGCAGCTGCGGGGAAACAGGAGTAATAACCTAAGGTCCTTCATTATGAGTTTGATGCTTGTATCATAGGGCAATATGGTGTTGCCCATCATCCCGATGTTGGGAAATCTCTCAGAGTAAAGGCAATGAATCAAATGCTGCACGTTTTCATAGTTACAAACTTCCTCGGCTCTGGGAGGAATGACCGTGTGAATGAGGATTTCCAGTCTACAAACACACGGGGAAAAGGTGCAGATGCTCACATGTACACACAGACTTTTCAGGTCAATAACCTTTTCTGCAGTCAGAAGGTAAAAATGCAGAAATTTGCTAGTGGGTTTGGGGTTTTTTTAATCATAGTGAGGTTTTCTTTACCTCTGCTCTAAGATTATTGTACAACCTTAGGACTTGCTTTGAGAGCTATATTTCTTCTGTGGTTGTCAGTCCACGAGTTTCTGAAACAGGAACTGCACAAAGACTTCTTGCCTCACGAGGTAACAAAAACGACTCTTCTAAATTCTTCATGGACTTCAGACCAAATGTGATCTGCTTGTGATATACATGTCTCTTGACTCCAGATGGAAGCATTAGTCCTGTTTCTTGGTTAAATTTTCAAGGTCCTCTTAAATGCAAATTATACAAACTAAGTAAAACTCTTGCCTAGCATCCACAGAAGACATCAGCTTGCGAAAGTTTCTGACAGTGTGCTTCAGGGGAAGATTTTAAGTCATTTAAAATAGTTTAACTCTAGTTCTTCTATATTTTCATGCTTATGGCTTGCTGTTGTAAAGATCTGTTATTTGAAAGTCTTCATACCAGTACTAATCACTTTTAGCTGCATGTCCCCAGATTATGTGTGAAGACAATGTATTTATGTTTTTATTTGTCAAAGAAGACTCTAAGCCAAACCAAAGGCTTAATAATCATTGAGTGCTGGGTGGAGATCTCCTTTGTTTAGCTGTGTTTGTCCTGGAGATTGTTAGGCTGAACTATTTGTTTAAAAGAAGCAAAATTAAAATGAGAGGACTATAGCCAAGTTTTCAAATGATCCTCTTGCTCACTGGTACTTGCTGAGACATGAAAAGTGATGGCTAGTGCTTCAAAAATGCTTCATGCTCTCATTTTTTGGAATTTGAGCTCTTAAGAGGGTCTGGCCTTTTGCCCGCATCCTGAGGTTAGACCGAGAACCGGGGCTTCTTTCCCCTGATTTGCACAGTCTAAAATTAAGACATTGGCTGGGAAGTTTTTAAGCCAGTTCCTGTTACGGAATCTCCTTCGAGGTACAGGCCACCTTTAACTGTTCTTGATGTCAAGGGATGTTGATGATTGAGTTCCTTCCTGGCATATCAAAACAGAAACAGACCCCTAGTTAGCGGAGCTATTCATTAGGTGTTGAACCTCTCTAGCCATTTCTTCTCTGTGAATCTCAATTGCTTCTAAATTGTATTTAACTTTGCTGTGAACTTTTGTTTGGCAAGGGAACATGTTTGGTTGTTTGGGGCAGGCTGAGTTTTACTGCTTTGCTTGAATTTCCTGATGTTCTCCAAAATCACAGTGGCTTCCTTGGGAATTTTGCCAGTGTTTCAGACTTCACATAGTGATAGTAAGGTTTGTGCACTCGTTTGAGGCTTACACAAGGCTAAAGCTAATATTTGTGGACATGATTAAATGTGTTTGGTATTTTGAGGGGGAAGGGATGTATCTAGCTTATAAGTAATGCTTACTGTCTGGTGAACACTCTTATGAAAAGTAGCAGCCACTCAACAGGTTATCTAGGAGAGAGAGAGTTAATGCGAGTCAGCAAGTGCTGATGCTCATAAATCAGTAGATTAGTGCCTGCCTTACACCTCTTAATAAAAATAGCAGAAAAGAACAATCTTATCAACATACACATAAACAAGTGTCATAGTCATATACAGAACAGATTTTTATCGCTCTTCTGTTTCACCATGTCACGTGCAGTGAAGCACTTGGAGGAGATGAGTTACTACATGTTTGACAGTTGCAGCCAAAAAAGAAAATCATGCATGCTAACATGAGGCAGATAATTGGAATGTGGGGGGTGAATGTCCACGTTTGAACTTTTGAACGGGCAAGCATAAAAGCCTGCTGCTTCATCTCTGCAACTGGAGACACCCTGGTTGCAAATTTTGGGAACACCTGGACCTAAACAAAAGTGGCATGTGATAAGTCTTCCGATTAATAGAGATGTTGCTGACACACCAATTAACAGGCTAATCACTTGTTCTTCTGTGCATAGACTATTTGGCATTAGTAAATGGGAAGTTTGGGGGCCCAGGAAGAGGAGGAGGTTGAAAAGATATGGCCTTCTTCCTAGAAGGAAGTGATCTTAGGAGGAGGAGAGGAAGGTTTAGGAAGAAGATTATGAAGACCACAACTGGGAGAAAGATCTGGGAAGTAAAGCAAGTCCTGGAGATGAGAAAGATAGGTAGAGATGAATATTGGGGGGTGCCTGGAGACCTTGGCCAGTGATGCCCAAGATGGGTAACTGCAAGCAGTGGGACAGCATGGACAAACACAATGGCCTACCCAACCTTCCCAGACCAGGGTTGTTGATACATTGTGAATGTAGCATGAATGTAGTCTGTGAGGTGATCAGGTCAGGTAAAACTGAATGTCCTTGGTTCCTAAAACACTTGCACTGTCCTGCGTGGTCTGCTGAAACATCAACAGATATTTAAGCCTGCGTATATAAGGGCACTCCTTAGGTGGTGGTATGTAGCACTTTTCAAAACAGAGAACAAATTCTGGCTCTATGCACATGATATACAGGCTTAAAGATGATGGGGCATTTCAGTAATTCCGTAAATGGTGTTTATTGTCGGTGGTGGGACTGTAAGCAGCAATGTAATCATACGTATTTTCCAGAGGAGATTGTGATTGCCATTTCAATGCCAGTCCACTTCCAAAAAGCACAAATAAGTTTGAAACATTTTTAATGAAATGGTACTCTGTGAAAAGTGGGTAGGATTCATTACCCACATTCTTAATTAGGTCTTTGCATATAAATTATTTTATACACTATTAAATAACATATTTTGCTTTGAACTCTCGAACTTCACTCTAATCACCTTCTAGCTTTTTTTTTGCAACTCTTGGGTACAAACTATCCCCCTCTTTTTCCTCAAATAAGGGTTGTTAGCTGTGGGAAAAGGGTTCTCAGAGAAGGGAGTAAGTCAGTGACATAACTGGTTTCCTCAGAACTGTTTATGAATTAAGATAGTTGCATCTGTTAGGGAGTACAGAGATAAACATTCCGTGCTTTGATTAAGAGTCTTCTGATACAAATTATTTGTGAATGCATTTTGCAGCTAACCCATTTTAAAGAAAAATTTGAATAAGTAGGATATCTGTACTTCCTAAAAAGCAAGCCCTTATTAAAAGTGAAGGAAATGATAAGCTATTTTAAGTGGCTTAACTTTGCACAGGAAAGACACAGAAAAGCATGTGTAAAACCCTGGTCTGTATCTTGAAGCTGGAATGACAGGTCTAGTTATTATTTGAATATCTTTCTACATCAAGTTCATAAACCATTTTCCACCTGATTTTTCTCAGGGGTGTGAGGTCCTCCCTATAGCCTTTGTGTCTGATGGTTTGGAAAGTTAGAGGGGAAGTCTCTCTTCTCCTGCCCCCATCTCCTCACCATCCTTTGTCCTTCTTCTCCAAAAAATAATTGAAATTATTGGTAAACCAGAAATCTGAGTAGAATCCAGGTCAGACCCCTAAATCTCATCCTTTAGAGTAGTTTGGACATACTGTAGCTGTATTAGTAGAGGAAAGAGATCGATCTTGTAAAGAAAGCTCAGGCACTGAGCCGAAGCATTTGGTCTCCAGTCGTACACAGAGGGCTCTCAAACTACCTTATAAAAAGGACAGTCACAAACTGCTATAGCTTCAGATAACGATACTTGGAGTTGCAAGAGGTTGGATCATCTGTAGTTAAATTCTGGTGGTGATTGAGACACCTGACTCCCAAACCATTGAAAGCAGACCAACACTCACCCTGAGCTTACTAAGGCTAGGCTGGATTTTAAAATACATAAATGCATCTGTCTAACAACAAAGACCTTTTAAATCAGGTCAAGCGAAGCTATGCTGTAACCACGAGCGTGGCTCTGATGCAATATTAGTCAGGACTGTTTTTTCCTTTATGCAGGTGTCTGCCCTAGAGGTTTTTCTCGTGTAATTGCTGGCCAAATGCCTGACTGCAACTTCATTCTGTCAACGGAAGACACAAATATAAGATCAATTTAATTTACATGGCTTTTGTGTGTGTGTGTGTGTGTGTGTGTGATTTACAGTGATTTTTAGAGAGGTGCCCAGGCAGACAGTAGCCCCACTAAATTCAGCATGACTTTAAAAATCTGCCAGAAACACTCGCAAATACTCAAGTAGTTTGTCAAGGCTGAGTTCTTCACTGCTTAAAAAATAAATGTAAATATGTATACTGTTACCTGTTTTCAAGTAGGTTGGGTACCTTAAGATCTAAATGAGCTAGACTCGACTCATGAAGGAGTCGACTAAAGGACTGGGTGTTTCTTTGGTACCTACGCTGCACCTATTTACCTGTAAAATGACTTTGACAGGGATGATGTCCAGGTAGATGCATTAGTAAACTGGGGGGCCACCATTGTTTGCAGCACTCGAAGATGCACAGGTCAGAAATAATGTGCTGCACACAAGGATTTTTTTTTTTTCCCACTAGGGTATGAAATCGGTGCAGGTGTGAAGTGTTTGAGGTTTCTTGTATTAATGAGGTGGGTGTGCCACATCTTTCCACTGATTGCTGGCTGGAAAAAATAAAAAATTTGCTCTCTCAACTGCTGGGTTCATAAAATGCTTCGGTCAGTGAGTCACACCTAATGCATAGAATAGTTACCATCTATTGGGGTTAATTGATGGAGAACTCTTCAGAAACAGACTCTTCACTCTTCTGCATACCATTTCTCCTTTGTACTGAGATGACGCGAAGGGAAGAAAATCTGTATGAAGAATCTCACTGATGAGGTTATGCGAAACAGTGACAGAGGCACCATAGGGGTTAATGTGCCTAAAATATGTGTTAACCCCAACAATTTACACATGCCTATTTGGGATATCGACATACATTCCAGAGCACACTTATAACAAAGACATTTTTTCACACTCTCCCTAAGCCCTTCTTACCCTGGGCTCCACCCTGCTTGAAGGCTTCACCACAGTTGAAGCCTTTTTTCATCACATCTTTATTAATGCTAGGTGCTGAGAGCAAGTTGGTGATAAGTGCTGGTCATGACAGCTCTTGCCATGGCCGTGTTAGCTCTTTCCTGTTCTTACCTTCAGCAGCCTTCGTATTTTAATCATGGGCCCCGAGTAGAAATTGTCAATTAGGTTGAGCTTTGTGGTTGTCTTTGAATAAATGTTCTTTAGCAGCTAGATTTAGTGCATTGCTACTCTATTCCCCTGGTTTCCATGTGCAATATACCTTCCATATACACTAAAATGAAGTATCTTCCTGGGGAAAAAAAACCGCAACAAAATCTATCCAATCACACAGCAGATAAAGTGGCTACTCTGCCGAACGAAAGAAAGAAATGTGAGGGCTTGATGAATGCCTGGAGGCCAAAACAATGACTCTCTTGCTACTTTCTCTTGGAAAAAAAAAATGTAAGATGGAAAATCTGAGTTATTTCAATTTAAACAGTACAGAGGGTTGTGGTAAAAGAGGCAGAGTCACTTCTTTTATCACATCTACATTTGATCAATTTTCTTGAATAGTTTGGTCCCAAGTGAGATAAGGAAAACTGGGTTCTCCTGTGCGACCAGCTAGAAATTATGGATAAATGGGGCAGGATCTGTTGAGCATGCAGGAAGGGTCGTTCCACTGACTCACGAGAGCTCTGGGGGATGCTGGATGCAAATGCAGCTCACTTGTGTTTCAAAGGATGACTGCGTAGGCAGAAACTTGCCCCTCTTAAAAATCGCAGTCCATTTGCACATAATTCTGTCTGTTGGACTTGAGTGGGCTGTGAAAAGGAAAGACAATAGAGTCTGGGGTTTGGTTAGGTCTAAAAGGTCTAGTCCAGGGCACAAAGGGACAAAATACCATCTTGTGTCAAACTTCTGATTCTGTGAGTTTATGAATCTTTATTTCCAAGAAGTTTCTTAGTTATCTTTTATAGTGGAATCGACTGTGTATGCAAGAAGCTCATACACTGGGGCAAGTGAAAGAGGGGAGAATATTCCACCTGGAGGGAGTGTGGTGGGAACCAGCAGGACATCGAGATGAGTCTAGGATCCCACAGCGCTCCATGCTGCTGGGCCTGCATATGGCCATAGGAGACATAGGGAGGACTGCCATCATCTAACAGATGGAGTGCAGAGCTGAGACTAGTGACTGGGCACTGGGGCTGAAATTTTCACAAGAATAGTTTGTTCTTTTTAGTTTTGTCTTGTTTCGTTTGGGGGTTTGGTTTTTGGTTTGTTTGGTTGGTTTTTTAAGTCCTCCAAACTGGCGGGGTGGGGGGATGACAAAACCAAACCAACAACCAAAACCCAGATTAAACCAAAACCACAAGAAGTTTATCTAGCACGTATTTCGGCAGTTGTCCTGACTGGCCCTGAGTGCACAAATGTGAGTTGCTGACCCAAAACATGACGTTGGGGATTGGAGGTGGACAGCAGGATTTGTTGTGATTGGCAGCGTATGTTCTTGCCCTGACACGCACTATTCTGTGAGAGCGCGTGGCTGGAGGAGGCAAAAGAGGAAGGAAATAGTTGTTACCATGATATGAATGGCTATAATTAGGTGCCTTGCCCAAGGTGATGTGGAAATCCTCTGTCAAAAATGAAAATGGAAATCTAGTTCTTGTGGAGAAAAGCCTGCTGCAATAAACACGAAGTTATCCTTCCTCTTCTAGCTGCTGCTTTCCAGCTAAGCCCTTTCCTCCAGGGCCGTGGGCTTTGCTTTTACCTCTAGTGACATCGTGATTGAAAAACAAGGTTACGAGCAAAAACTATTAGTAACTCTCAAGCTTCTGACCATGGGCAGTGTGGTACAAGTGCCTCTTACTGGCAATTAGTTCAAAGGTCCACATTAGGCGGATTTTTGGGTGGGTTTGCTATTAATTATTTTTTTTTTAATAAATACAAGAACTTCTCTAGAATGGAAAAGACTCCTGTGTGATGCAAACTCCAGCAATTTTGCACTAAATAAAATGGAGGCAGCCCTCGCCTGTGCTTCCCCTGCAATTACAAAGCAACTCTCTTGTTTTGCTTGAATTTCCTTTGTCGTTATGAAACACAACAGGCTGACGGCTTGATATTAAAAGCAATTGTGTTTCTATTCATGCAGATGCCAGCCTGTTTAGGTGAATTTACTAAGTCCCTAGACGTATATTTTTATATTATTGCTGTCTCTGGTCCGTGCTGAGCATTTTAATTCTCTGAAAATAACCTCCGTTTTCCTTTCATCTCTTCGTTAGCTCTTTCATCATGAGGACATGAATTTAAAAATACATATGTATCTTAAAGTTGTATGTAATAAAGATGTTTTTATCATTCCAATTTGTTGAGCTGTGCTTTTAAAGTTGCGCGGCTTTCACAACCGCAAAATGGCACAATTATTTTTGTATTGTATTGCTTTGTACCCTGAGGTTCCATTTAAAGCCAAGCAGAGACAAGTGTTTATAGGCAGTATGGAAAGCAATGTGTATGGGTCTTGATGTCAAGCATATTTTATTGATGTAAGATGAGAAAGGCATCTGATGACAAGTTCTGCGCTGCCCAAGTGAAACCAGAATGAGGTTTTGTGCCAAGCTGCACACTGTTAAATCAAAATTTAAGTAATACCAAGTTGTGTTGTTGTTTTTGTGGCTTTTTGGTGGCATAGAATCGTCTGGTTGGAAGAGACCTTTAAGATCATCAAGTCCAACCGTTCACCCTGCACTTTTAAAGTGCACCTGCATCTTTTAAAGACAAACTTGATAGCCAGTTATGAGTATTTTAAAGTAAATATCCTGAGGTTTTTGGATGTGTTGGTACACCACAGTACATGCTAATGCTATCCCAGCCCAGGCCATTGGGTTGGGGGGAATTCTGTAGGTGTATCAGATATCTGAAGATTGAAGTTTCCCGCTATACATTGTGTGTGGATGCTTGGATTAAATCCTTGTGAGTAAAACTAATTTCTTTTCTATGTAAAATCAGCCTGTTAAGTACATCTCTGGTAAAAAGCCCTTTTTATTTGATCTCTTCCTCTATTTTATTAATCTTCTGAAAACAGGCTGAGAAGGTTTGGGGTTTTTTTTCAAGAGAGATGGACTTAAATTCAATCTATTTTTAAGTCAAACGCCTGGGGTTGGCTCTAGTAATATCTGTGGTACAGGAAGGCAAATAGTACTAGAAAACTAGCAAAATTGTGGGTTTTCCTTCTGTGTACAGTTTTGCG
The DNA here is from genome assembly GCA_009769605.1 of Bucorvus abyssinicus. Lineage (NCBI taxonomy): Eukaryota > Metazoa > Chordata > Aves > Bucerotiformes > Bucorvidae > Bucorvus > Bucorvus abyssinicus. Next base: position 5,967,330 of record CM020025.1, read on the forward strand.
TTGTGCTGGGAGAGGATCCCATGGGAAACATAGTTTTTGTTTCAAATCTGCAATCTGGATTCATAAAGAGCATCCATTTCTGATCAATAGAGGAGACTCTCAAAACAGGCTATGAGACTACTTTTGCTTCAGGATGTGAAGGAATCACCTCTGAAAGGATGGTCAAATACCTTACTTCAATGTCTTATGAGGAGCTGCCCCACAGAAACACCTTGTATTTTGCACATGCACTAAAATTTCCGTGATGGCCCAGTATTAGTGTCTGGAAAATACAGTTACTTGTGGCTTTTGAAGCTATGAACCAGCATGACTCACAGTTCTTAGTGTGCTATTGCCGGAATTTGAGTATGTAAGGGAACACCAGGTTCCTATTTTAACTGCCAGCTCTGCATGTTTGGCCTGGGCTCTGAATGTCAAGCTGGATTTTTTTTTTTTTTTAATCATCACTGGCATTATTACATCTCTCACCTCTCCTTCCCATGAGACAGTAATCTTAGCAATATATGATCTAATAAATATAGATGATTTAAAATCCCAGCTGCCTTTACACCATCTAGATGTGGTTTAGCCACTGCCTGGTATGTGTCACGCCGTAACGGTCTTCACTTTTTTTTTTTTTGACTGTTTCCCTTCCAGGTTTTTTCTTGTTTTCCTTTGAAATCACAAAGGCTAGAGACTCTCCTGCAATGCGTTTTATGTAGCATCCAACACAATCAGATCTGGTTCCCATTTTATGCCTGTAGATGTTGGCATCCCAAACTCGCTGCTACTCTTGCTTTAACATACGGCATTTTACAGCTTGGTCCCAGCCTCCCTTCACTCACAAGGGTGAATAACATGGAGCTACTGTGCAAAATACACTTCTTTGGTCAGGTGAGCTTTCTACTTCCAAAACTTCTGGTTTGGTCATTGAGCTATGACTCTATATAGTAACATATTATATAGAGAGAATATACATAGTATGATTCTATCTGATAACAAGATCAGTGGCATGGAAATACTATTTATTGCAGTGCCTTGAAAGATGATGAATTTGGGTTTTGTTTTATTTTGTTTTGTTTTTTAATGCTAGCAAAGTCTACCTATCGATTAAATCCTATCGGGAGGACTAGTAATCTTTAAAAGCTAGTTTCCTGAAAATGTGTTTTTCCAGAGGGAGGAAGGAGGAAAAGCTGCTTTAATTTACTTTTACATTTCCAGTCATTTGGGTGTCACATTAAAAATGTCTTTTGCCAAGCTCAAGAGGAGGAGATAGCAAATGACTTATCGTCGTTTTAAGTTTTTGGCTGTTACAACTTGAGTATGCTTGGCCCACAGATTTTTAGTTAATTTTTGGAATTTTCCCTTTTGTATCAGTTTTTATGGAGAAATTTGATACATGGGGAAGTGGAGGAATTTACCACCCAGTGAAAAAAACCAAACTGAATGTATTGGTTAATACCAATGTCATAGTTGCCTTATCCCTTTTTAAAGGGGCACATACTGCTTGAGTTTGAAGAATGAATCAAAAGAAAAAGACTAGTATGATATATTTTGGGGAAGGCTTTGCAAACAGTCATGTTTCTACAAGTTTGCCCAAATGGGTGGAACTGAGGAATCCATAGCAATGACCTTTTCTGTCTGAGAGGCACGGGTTTGTCGTGTTCGCTGTTGATAAAAGCCTAAGGACTGGAGGAAGCTACTGTCCTACAAATAATGAATGTTAGTAAATGGCAGGGGAAATGCACAGGACACTCTCTGAGATGAAATTACCAGCTTTAGCAGACTTGTCTGTCACCCGCTACAGGTAATACACAGAGAAGGATGTCTTGAGGGAAATGATGTTACCCATTCATGGCTGCTTTTCTTCTGACTTGGGTATGAAAGCAAACAGGCTTCATAAGATCTGTGTGGTTTCGGCTCCTTGGTTGTTTTTTGGTGCCAGATGACCTCTACCCTTGACACTCAGTGCCGTTCTTCAGGCATGTGAGGACGATACGTGTCAGCAGTTGCACTGCATATGTATATTTTTTTTATTTCTCCTTGGGACATGCACAGCGAAAGAAAGACTTCTGGAGCCCCTGCTGTAATGCAGCATGTCAGTTTGGCAGCCCAGTTTATACAGGCACTCAGCCTCTTCCTTTTCTCACCGGTTCAAACGCTCAGTTTTGGCACGGGTGTCAACAAGTGTGCTCAGGTGTAAAGAGGCATGTGGCACAGAAGTGACGTAGCTGTCACATAGGATGGACTTCCCGCAGTCGAGACAGCACCTCCCGCAGTATTGCGCCGGCTGCCCATATACAGCCCATTGGCTCCCGTGCCCCCGTGGAGCAGGTTCACCAGCAAGGAGGTAGCATTTATGTCTTTCGGGAAACGTTAGCGTTTTGACCCCAGCGTTGCTGTGCCGCCACTGCGTCAGCTCCGTGATTTCCTCACTTTGACACCTTCCCCGTGTAGGCATGCGCTGTCAACCCACTCATATTTTGGAGCGATCTGGAAGCCAGCCAGCCAGAGGTGACTTGATTCCAGTTGTCAGTGTCAAAATCTGCAGACAATGAGATGTTGCTGCTTTATTGGTTGCTGCCAGGAAATCACTGCTGTAGAACAGATCCTGAACATAATTTAATGGGACTGCTACATTTCAGATTGCTTAAAGGGCTCCACTGAAGGCAGGTCTTGGTTATAGAGAAACTTCACAAAGCGCTGCACAGAGTTAACTGCAGCAAGTGTGCTATGTTTTGTGGCCTCCCCAGCAGAGGACAAAGAAGTACAAGTGCTAAATATTGGTAGAAGAAAGTATCAGAGATGTATGAAAACATTATTTGGTTAGTAGGAGATATGAAACATTTGGTTTCAAACCATTAACAGTCCAACAGTAATGTTTTGAAAAACAGTGTACAGTTGTATTTTGGTAATTGGAGAGATTGATAACAAAAGGTGTTTTAATTCAACCCTCATCCTTTGCACCCAGCACACACTGAACAGCTGGAAAGGTTTAGCCATCAGAGGTTTCACAAGCTCTGAGGATCTGAGACAATTTCCCAGAGGCTGGGTGGTGAGAACCGAGGCTGGATGTAGAGCCCTTGTGAAATATGTGATGGTTCAGTCCTGCCCCACAAATTGATAATCACAAAAAAAGTTTCCCTACCTCAAAAAACAGACCAAGGATGGGTTACTACAAAAGTCAGTGCTTTTAGCTGCTTATCAAGCATTGACATTTCTTTGCTCCCTGCCCGTGATGTGCCAGCAACGGACTCCATCAGTAACTTCCAGCTGTAGAGCTGTTAGTCTTTCACTAGTTCAAATTCACCTTTAAAAGGAAGCCAGGGTTTCTCCATAGCTATGCGGGCTATTTTTGATGGCTTCTACAGGGGCTGAGAAGTAGGCAGGTGTCTGGGCTGTTTTCCAGTGGTTGGGACAGATCTATGTGAGTGATATGGAGGAAGGAATTGAAGAGTGGTCACAACAGGGTCACATTTTGCTGGGCTTGCCTGTCGCCTTTCAGAAGTTACCCTTCTTCCACCAAACACAATTCTTTCTGACTTCCATGAAGGTTTAAATGAGTAAGGGTTGGAATCCAGAAACCCCAGAGCATGAGAGCTCAAAGCATTTAGATCAAACGGGGCACGGTGACAAAAATGTAGCCAAAGGACACAGAGCAAAATTCCCACTGTAACTGCAGTTCTGTGGCATCAAGCAGTTATTCAGACAATGAACAATTGAAAAGCTATTCACATCACTTCACATTTGCTTGTGGCTAACATGTCATTGTTAGATGGCAGCCAAAAGCGGCACGTAGGCTCTACTGCTTGGGAAAGGATTAAAAAACCTGAGTAAATTAATAGCTCTTTCTTGGATGCCTCTTATTGCCCTAAGTCAGACATGGAAGTGTTAAGTGTGAACTTGGCCTGTTCTTGGCAAGTGCCTCCATCTGTCCGTAGTGTATGTGGAAAGCCAGATAAATTAATTAGAAGGGATGTATCTAATTTTTGCACAGTGAAAGTTAAGTAAAGCAGATTCAAGCATGACTAAAAAAGTAAAGGAGGCGTCTCTTGATGGGAGTCTCTGTCTGCTTGCTTCGAAGGTTTTCCCCCAATGTGAATACAGTTCTTTTATTTCTGACTTTGGATAAAACTGAAAGAACGGCTCCCTTTGCAGTACCTACCTGAAGCCCAACCAAGAACTAAATCAAGATTAAAGAAAGCATCTGATTCAGCTACTGGCTTTGAACTTGGCTGCTGCTTCTTCTGTAGAAGCTATTAACCCTTCCCCTGGGCTGACCTTGGTCCTTCCAAAATCTGAGGGTTTTTCCTCTTTCTTTGGATTGCTGGCAGCAATTGCTCTTGACAGTTGTATTTAAAAAAACCAAATAAACAAAAAAACCCACAACAACTTAAACACTCTGATGTTTAAAGTCTGTGCTATCTTTGTGAAGCAGTACAGGGGAAACCAACTACGCAGGAAAGACCTTCTTTAGCTGCTGAGACTTGCAAGAGCATCAGAATAAAACTAAAATTAATATTAATCAGTGCCAATGCTATTGTTTGGTTTTAGCTTTTCACTTGATGCAGAACAAGCACAGACAAGTAAAAGAAACCTGTTTGTGACAAACTCTCCCAAATGCCCTAGTCAAGAATAATCAAGCCTCTTTGCCCAAATTCTTGACATGCAGCATACTTCAACTGTGATCTATTTTTTTAAATTGATTTTCATGTTTTTGCTGTGTGAAAATCAGGCAATGCCAAGCGATTGCTGTTTGTATGACTGCTAAAAGATCTTTCTGTACCTGTTAATGTCTGCTCTGCCACAATGGTTAACATGGGAGCAAAGGGATGCCTCAAACATTCCTTTTGTAGTTTCCAGCTTTCATGACTCCCCAGAACAAACATCAAAAGCAAAATAGGGTTGGCTGATTTGATTGTTTTAAAGTTGTTTTCAGCTCCTTACATTACAAGGACCAGAGCCTTGTTGGTAATCTGCCTGATAAAGAGACAAAGATACATGGTTAATAAATAGATCAAAGGAGGTCAAGACACAGGACCTTGACTCCATAGGAGTCAGTGGTACCATCCCAGGTTGGCAACAGGCATCTTGCGTGACCCTGTGGAGATGTTGTTTAATATCTAGGGAGCCTCTGTTCAGTATAGAAACACAGGGTGTTGATAACTTTAAGTATTATGAAGATGTAATCCACTACCACATGCGTGGGGCTTGGCCATAGCACAGATGAAAGCATGAAAGATGTGGTCTTAACTTCACGGCGAGGGTAGACTCAGTCAAAATCCAATTTATCCTCCAAAATATTACCAAGTCCATTCGTCTGTGTGCTGTAAGAATAAGAACAGACTAGGTGTGAGGGTTGGTTTGGTTTTTCTGTGGCTGTGCCAGTTCCATTGACAAGGTAGGAGCAAAAGGCTTTTGGAAATGATGGGCACTGTACTTGGGTTGGATGAAACAGTGTATCATGCGAGCCAAATTACTTTGCACAAATAACTAACACGATTATGTTTTTATATTAAAAACAGTAATTCACAGTCACAAAAATCCATTCCCTGAGGACAGCTTAATACAAAGAGGCTGATTTGATGGTTGCGTGTTCTGCCAAACCTTTTATAAAATTAGATATTTATTTTGTAATTTTTTTTTCTTTAGCTTAAGGGTACTTCAGAAAAATAGTAGAGAGAAATATAAATGGGGTGTTTCCTTCTATAAATTCTTGTGTAAACAGCCAGACTCAGAAAACCCAGACAGACCTATCTGCCACCGTACTAGGCTCTGGACAGGAGCACCTAAATTCGGTCCATATTACTATTTAATTAAAATAAACTACAATGACTATAAGGAAATCATTGAAAAGCAAAAGAAGAGAGTCTCTGGAGATCAATCCTATTTGTCACATAGAAGCACTTCCAGCAAAAGTAGGGGGTGTCATGTCTTTAAAATATGTAAGTATGGGTAGGTTTGGACGCTGCTAACATCTTCTAATTAGGAAGTGATGATTCCTGTATCAGAAGTGGTGTTTCAGGAGGGATTTTTGTAGCTGGAAAGTGTTTCCTAGAAATATGAGCTGCATATAGGAAGAGTCCAGTTAACCTGTTACAGGTGGTTATGTCCCTTGCTGAAGGACTAATTGAGCCAGATACTCAATTTTGAAGCAGGAGGGTACTGTAGTACTGGTACGCAAAGTGCATGAGTGAGCAAAGAATACCACTTCTGACAGAGTGGAGACTGTATATGATGCTTTAATTTTAAAGTGAGGACTAGAGTTGGGCTTAAGTCATTAAGCAGCACAGGAGTTTTAATATTAAATAATATCTGCTCCATTTCCTGAACTGAATGTTCACAGCTCAGTTGTAAAAATCTACTGATTTGTAATATTGCGTTGTTTCTGTTTTTCAGGAAAAAAAGGGGTGGTTTTAGTTCAAAATTTTACTCTTGGCAGTTGGAGAGGGTGTTAAAAAGGAGAGTACATTCATGCAGCATTCGTTACTAGCAAATCCCTTTTTGGCTTTTTACCTGCAGGTTGGTTTTGTTCACAGAGGGATTCATAGTTATGTATGTTTAAGGGCGGAAATTTAAATTCCTTACTAGATTTTTTTTCTTTTTTAATTTTTACATCTACTTGCATCAGTGTTGACCTATTGGAAAAGCAAAGTCAGAACAATTTGCTTGCAGAGATAGACATCAGCAGTCTTGCAGCTTCTGTTTATCAGAGCTGTCCTGTGTAGCTGCACTTCTAACATCAAGCATCTATGAACAGGACAAACAGTTTAAAATGTGATGCAATTTGAGAGGCCGCTTTTTCTTTTTTGTCGTCTTTCTGAAATGGGCTTGTAGCGGTAGATCCCAAACCATCTGGAGACAAGTGTCCTTTTATTCTTTTTCTCTAAACTTATCTTTCTTGGACTCAGTGTAAATGTTCACTTTCAGTTCTGTGATGAGTCTTAGAAACTCAAAGCAGCAAGTACGACCTAGAAAATAATATTATCACAGTAATCTCTGCAAAAGAGAAGCTGAAGTGGAATCTAAGTCATCCAGACGATCTCAAACCCTGAAACCTAATTTTAGTCTTTCGGGGCGTGGAGAGGGATGCACAGATCTACTTACTCCAACATTAGACCAGCCAAAAAAGGCACGTGTCATTTGAGACTTGAGCCTGTGAAAACAATTTGGAATGAAAATGTAGGAGGAAACTGCTTGCTTAATCATCATCTTTCCACATCTTCACTGGAGAAGAAAAGTATAGTCAGATAAATCCAATTTGCATGAGGTTTTTCATGCATGCAACTCCTGCTGTGAAGTAGGAAAATGTTTCCTCTGCATTTGGAGAAGCCATGATAGCCTGCCAGTGGCTAGTTTAACACCTGTAAGCCCACCCAGCTCTCAGCCGAGTCCTGTGAATCCAGGCAGATAAAGCAATCTTATTTCAAAGACAGCAAGTTCAAATCTAGTGGCTGCGCACACTCTTTTATCTTCTGTGCGCAATCCATTACTGTGTTTTCAGGACTTATTTCCAATATCATACCCAAATAGACTAAATTGAGAATTGAGATACGTCTCACTAGAGAGGACTTTGCCTGAGTAGTAGGAATATCTTATTTAATAAAACATCTTACTTTTATCGGTGTAGAGGGTTGCTTAAATACTTTCACTTATCGTATACCAAAGGCAAAGGTATGGTGATAGTTGTTTTTAATTAATTATTTCACTGTTGCATGATTTTATAGTTTTTCCAAATAAAACCCTTGAAGGGCCTTAGATGCTTTAACTTAACTTGGTTACAATTTTGGGGAGGCAGAAGGGCAGAAGTGTGTGTTTTACATTGAAGCTTTCACCACAACTTTTAGCTTTGCCTGCCTCTGTGGTTAGGATGCACAGCATATCATGTAAAACTTCTTCTGTTTTCCTTTCCCACCGCTGCGAAGTTTGAATTTCTAACTTTGTGGCTCCAAAAGCAGTTGGTTTAACCAAGGAGTGTTACTACAAACTCAAACAGCTGGAGTTGGGCAATGTTGCAATTTATTGGTCATGATGGGAGCTGCTGAGGGAGTCTTAATCGTGGTTAGTTTTGAGTTACTGCACCAGCACAGTCAGTAAAATCGGTCTTCCGTTGTCAAAGCAAATACTTACCAGAAAACTTTTTCTACTGATGGGAGAGGGCGGTTTGTACGATCTAAGGGGATGGTGCATATTTTCCAAAGGAAAGGAAAATGTGTACTATTCAAAGTCCCTGAAATACTGCTTCATATTCTGAAAAACACCTCGGATGTCACTAACACACCCAGAAAAGCCAAGCACGTGAGAATTTAGGTATGTGAAGGTGCAGCTCTGCAAAAGTGGTGATGCTTCTTGTGTGGTCAGCAAGAGCAAAGGACCTATCCCACCTTGGAACTCCTGAAAACTTTTCTCTGAGCAGTAAACTAAATTTCTTGCCAGTGATAATTTTCTCTAAATGGCAAATAAACCTTCCAAGAAATGTAGTATGGAAAAGCACAAGCCCTCCACATGACTTCATCTAGCAATGAGAAAATGTTATTATCTGGAAGTGAGAAAATTGAACTTTGGGAACTTTGTTTAACAATCATTTCTCTTCCTGATTGAAATAAATGAGCCCAAAGATTTAGCCCCATGTTCACTCTTCAAAGAAAGGGCTTTTACATTGATTTCTTTCAATGAGCATAATTTTTTATTTTGATGTGCAATTAGGGCAAATTCAAGTTATTTTTTTCCCAGCTCTCACTTTCACACAATGCCCCTTAATTAAACGCACTATACGGAGATGGCAGGTGACTTGACATGCAGGGCTGAGACTCTGCTGTGATCAGAAAGAGAGCCGCAGTTCGCACTAGCCAGTGGCACTTCTAGGAATCTAAAGCTGCAAAACTGAAGGCAAGAAAGACAAAGCCCATAATGGCTCACTTCGGAGCGAGCCAGCAAAAGCGAAGCACGGGCAAGCTCTCGGCTGTACGTACGAGCTGCCGTGCGTAGCATTGCGTTGGCTAGTTAGTGGTGACATATAGCAAAGGATACATCTCGTTAGCAAAATCCAAAGCCAGCTCTGGACCCCTAATTTGCTTGCAACTTGCTGTTTGACAGCAACGCCCCGTAAGGAAAAGGAGCCTCTGCTTGTCAGCGAGGCCAGGGCTAACTGTGTTTAATGTGATTCGGTTCCCTGCCCTGAATCCTGGGCTGAAAGCCAGCGGGGACCTTTAGCTTCTCCTGCGCCTCTGGGCATTCGCAGTTTCCATTGCCCTAATACACGAGCAATTCTTGCGCTCCGAACCAGCGTGTTAATTCTTCAAAGCACTCTGCAAATCCCTGCGTGGCCGGTTCCAGCTGGCCGCTGGAGAGGCGCGCCGGTTCCAGCGTGGACACTCACCTGCCCAAGCAATGCTGCAGCAGAGCTTTGCTTGAAATTTTTCATGCAAACTGTGTCCCAAAGTATCATCCAATGATAAATACTCTTGTAGAGCGAAGCAGGTGTGGTAGAGCAGGGAAGATACAAGGAAATAACCAGTTGTTGGGTTTTTTTTTTCTACTTTGTTCTAAGGGAGATGGAAAATTGAGAAAGCAAGAGTATTTGAGGAGACTTGTCCAGGTGGCTAAAGGACTATTTAAAGGACTATGTAAAGGACTATTTTTATTTCAGACTTAAATTCCTGACCTGGTCAGGATTTCAGTTTCTTTTTACTATATATACACCAATGTTTCTTGAAACTTAAAACCCAGGACATACTCAAAAGCTTACATCAGCATTAGGCAAAGGGGAGACGGGCGGGTAACCCGAGCCCCTCAAAATGGGCTTTAGGGATAAAACTCTGCAGACTTCACGTTCTGAGATGAGCTGGTATTCCAGCAATAACCTGTTTTCAGGTGCTACAGGTTTTGCTGAATATATGACGAGGATAGCTAATGATACAGGGACTTGAGGAGCCTTGGAGGAAAAACAGTTAAAAATACTTCTGGGTTTGCAAGACTTTTTTTTTTTTTTTTTTTTCCTCCTTTGTAATATATCCTGACTGCCACAGTCCATATTTTCTTCATTCAAAACCATACAGTAGCTGTCTACAAACTGCTGTAAAGTGCGGTTACCTGTTATTGCCCTGTAAATAATTGAATAACCTCTTCCAGGCAACACGGTCAAGATGCAGATTTAATTTACTTACAGACCAGCAGTAAAGATGGTTGAATCCATTCGGTTCACTGTCTGTGTCTGGAGGTGTTGCGTACGGGTACATAAATAGTTTACTGAACCTGTAAAATTCTCTGCCAGAAACGAGCGTGCCCTCTGGTCTGCTACGTGTGCTTATATGAAACAGTTCCCCTTCAGTTATCAAGCAGTAGGGAGTAATATATTTTCCGATACTTTTGTGGAAGTAGGTAAAAGACATAATGAATCATACATACAGGAGCAGAAATGGACACAGGGTTTCGGTTTCTGGGTGGGGTTTTTTTTTTGCATGGTATGAGATTTTTTTGGTGTCTCTGCTCTTGTGTGACATCATAAAGCTGAAGGTGATGCCTTCACCAGAATTTTTATGGTAACAGACAATAGGGCTGAAATGCTCCCTAATGTGATGTTCAGGTTGTGAAATGAAGCGCAGGAAAATCAAAACTCAAATTACTCACCATAAACATGAAATCAGAGGCACGTGGCCTGCGCTGGCTGTGGCAATGGCCCTCTGAGCTGGGATGCTGGGGACCAGCTGGTGGCTTCGCACCCGACACAGGCTTTCGGAGGTGCTCAAGGGGCTGCTCTGCAGAACCGTCACCCCCATCACCAAGGCGTAGGTTTGTCCCTCCTCTAACGAGGCTTTAACATTAAAACATTAAAATGAGGAATGTGATTAAAACAATAAACTAGCTTAAAGCCAAGATCAGAGTCAGCAATACCCCTTGCCCAGTTACCTGGGCCTTTGAAAATCTTTTATGTCTGATTTTTAAAGTTTTTACATTGCTTAAAGAAAAATATATTTGACTCTGATCAGCACTCATTAGATAAAACTTTAATTGATACAATTTCTTCCTCAGGTTAGTATGTTTTGAATTCTTTACTTTCTTCCATATTTTTTAAAAATAATTAAACCAAGACAGATGAAAAGAATTAATTTTTTAGGGGTGAGATATTTTGGAGGGAAGAGAGAAGTGAGAAATCTTCCGTTTATGAAGAGAATCTTAAACGAGGTATCACGATCTGCAGATGTCCCATCCTCTAAATTGCTTTTCCAGAATAATTAATAAAACCTGGATGCCACTATTTCTCCACGAACGCTACCCCTTTGGAGCTGTAGATGCTAAAAATCATGGCGACAGCACAACTTTTCCAATTGCTGCCTCTAAGAAAGGCTAAGACAACGCAAACAAGAACGCTCCATTCAGCTGTCAGTCTCCAAGATGAGAACGCTTTCAGGCCTGATCACGTGTAATCAGCAAAATTCTTCTTTATTTTGGTGAGATGGTGGGTGTCTGACACAGAGACACACACACGTGTGTTTTTTGCAATGTCCTGGCGGTGTTCCAGGATGGATAATGATTTCCCTATCTCAGTTCCCTTACAGTTTGGATTAGATGCAGCGTTTTGCTGCTCTGGCTGTTGCAAACTTTTTACATCACGTGGCTGTGCGCTGTTGAACAGCTGTTACCATCCTCTCTAGGGGCGGATGCATTAAGCTATGCTGTCTGCAGAAATACTTTTAAGTGCTTTTTAATGAAAAGTATAGAGATGGGGAGCCACTGTCCGAAACAATGATATTTTCTTGGAAATTGCCCCTCTTTGGAGGTCACTGAAGATATTCTATAACTTTGAATGGGTGGTCTATAGTCTTTCAACAGTCTACGCATACCGTTCGTGGTTGCCCTCCATCCAAGGACAGTGCGGTGCCTTCCTGCAGAGTGACCGAAAGGAGCCTGTCCCCAGTGCGTAACCAGATGTGGAGCCATCGCACAAGCGTCTCGCCATACCCCTGACCAATAAGGACACAACAGTACCAGACAAGACAAAGTGAAGCTAGAGCTGGTATTGCAGAGGTGACGCATCCTGTGGAGACGTTGGTGCCCAACGACTCTGCTACTGCACGACCTGGGAGTTTCAGGTGTCACTGCTGTTGCAAGGCAGCAACTCCTGACTCAAAGTCAGTTAGTTTTGAAGACAACCTTTTTGCCTGGATAGATCTAAGTGAAGGCATTCTATCTGTATATAATAATGTGCAGCTAATATTCATAGAAGTGCTCTGTACTGCTTAATAGTTTGTCACTTCTGTTGCAAGTACATAAAATCTATGGCTGCTGTAGGGCAAAGGTATAAAACTTTCATGAGTAATATAAAATATACAAAATGTTGTTGTTAATATTTAATACAATTTGCAGCAGTCGATGAGCACAATCAATGTTTATTAATTAAGTTGTTCTGTTGCAATAGCAATTTCTTCTTCTTGGTGTATGTGTCTTCAGGGACGATCTAGCGAGCTTTTCTGACCCTTTTGAAAAAAATTGGCGTGTTTGACAATAGGGTTGGCAACGTCTTACATTACTTGTTTTCCTTTTCTTCAGCAAGTAAACACAATTCTTTTAGTGACATCTTCTATTTAAACATGCTACATGATAAGAGCTGGGTTTTGGCCAGGGTGTTTAATAAGATGTGTCGCAATTCCGGCTGTTTGTAGCAGCCATACTGACGCACTGCAGATAATCTAGCATTTGGTGGTGGTGGGGGGGGGGTTTGTTTGTTTTAACCCAGTTTTGTACATGTTCATGGGGTTTGCAGACAGCAGTACGCAGGGTATGAGCTGGATTTATTCAGCTGCTACCTGTAAGATCATAAGATCTTTAGTTAAGATCTGTAGTTCAGCAAGACACTTGGTGTGTGTCTTGCAGAACCTGTTGAATTAGGTCATGTACTGAATTGCCCCAACGGGGCAGCACTTTGGCCGCAGGCACAGATGTGCCCATGCTGGGAATGCTCCCCCTGGAGCCTACAACACCATGGCGTGCTTCCTCTGAAATCACAGCAGCGAGTTAATACCTGACCCAAAAGTTCTTGCATGGTTGAACTGGTCAGCAGCAGAATTTCAAGTAACCCCACCACAGGTCAGATGGGTCTGGTTTATCTAGATTGAGTGAAAACTATTAGCTTTGAGGTCTTCGTGGTACCAACAGCGCTGGTTGTGATGGAGAGCCACCAAAGGCCAGGGCTTGTTTCAGCAGCAGTGGTAACATTAGATTCAAGTGAATCCAGGAGATTATTTCTGTCATGTGAAACTCGTGGTTAATCTCTCACCGTAGTTTTAACATGTCTTTTCCAATTTTCCTTGTCACGTCTCCCTTAAATAAAACTAAGTGGTTTTAAGATTGCTTCTTCACACTATAAAATAACTCAATGCATCTACCAAAAAAGGTTTCCGTGGTAGCATTTAAAACCATATCCAAAATTGGGCGTAATCTGAGAAGTCCATCCTTTCGTTTCCATCCATGTGCTATCCCAGTTGAGAACTGCTCAAGTACATTTTATCTCTATTTTTTTCCCCTAGACCATACTGAACTCTCCAACGACATTAGAATGGGAGCACTTCGTGGCTTGGGGTTTTGGTTGTTTTTTTTTTTTTTCTTTTTTTGCTTCTTCAGAAGTCAAAACATTTTACAAGATAGACTAGAACAGTGCAAGAAGTGGTTCTGCAGCAGCCACAAAGTGGTTAAGTCATTAATTTATTTGTCTAAAATCATCCCTAAAGTAAACATAAAAGCCATAATGCTTTATTTAATTTGTCCTCTGGGCTAAAAATGTCTTGAGATTACCCATGATCTTTGTTGTAATAACTTATATCTCTGTGCCACATTATTTTGAACTATACTGCTAGGGATTTATTGAAATATATCAACCTTATTGCTAATATTTCACAGACGGTTCTTCATTTCAGCAATATAGAATTCAATTTAGCAGAAATGTGATATTCCTTCTGAAATTTTAAATTCCCACCAGATGTATAATTCAATTAAGTCCAGAAGATTAAAAAAATTGAAGTCATTCTCTATACATACACTCTTTCAGCTCAGTTCCAAAATAATGAAAAACTACAGCTGTTCAGTTTTGATTCATCTATCGCTTTGTACAATTTTTATGGGTTTTATGTGTAATCACATTTGCAGAGAGAATTTTTATACAGCCTGCTGCATTTTGCACAGTTATTATCTTTCCACATTAAAAACAGGTTGTAAAAACTGATACACAAGCCTTGGGTCCGCTCCTTAAGGGAAGGAAAGCACGGTCATTAATTATGGGCTGGGGGAGGGACATGAGGGGAAAAACGAACTTGTAAAACTTAGTTTTTCTGTTTTCTTGTGCTACGGGATGGCCTTTGCCTCCTCTCTTCCTTCCACCAATAGGCTTCTTTTATTTTCGACCTCTTTCCAGTTTCTGCGTGGAACTCAAGGGGTCGTTTATTTGTGCATAACTGACTTCAGCAGAAATCAGACACAGGCATTACCTAAAACTGTAATTCTTCTCTGAAGGTGAAGAGGTGCTTTCATGTCAGTGTCCGCGTGCCGGGAGCCTTACCAAACCCTTCTTAAGTTCTTGGCTCGTGTTCCCAGGCCGGCCCTGGAGGTCAGGTTTCCATGTCAAACGTCACAACAGCGTCGGTGATCTGTGCAGAATAGTTTACTTTCCCGTGTCTCAATTTGTCTGTTTTTGAATGCAGCTGCCACACAGAGGGTGCTACCTGCACCTAAGCAATAGCTCAGTTTGTTAAACTGGGATGCCTACATCCTTGCTACTCTATGGGGATATAAGTGAGATAAACCATGCATATTTTCATATAACTTATGCCACAGAGTTTGCACATTTCTTCTTCTTCTAATCATAGCAGTCTATTAAAATATTACTTCTCTCTGAATTCCTGGTCCCGAGGGGAATGAAAATCTGTTTCATCTTTCAAACCTAAAATATATAAAGTATTTTTGTTCCAAGTTTAGTGTCAAAAAGGCATTTTTAAAAAAAAGTTTACCCTGTGACTCCTTCCAACAAGAGAGCATTTGCAACTCTCCCTAAGCAGTCACTCAAAGGTAAATAGCTTAAGCATTAGTGATCACCACTGCATCTAATCAACTACTAGATTGCCTACACGAATCCTACACTGCTCAATATTGACCTCCACAAAGAAAAAATCGATTCACTGACCTGTCACTAGATCGTTTTCCAGAAAGTGTAAGGGACTTACCCATGCTCGCTGAAGGTGCTTTTTATCTGGAAGGTGTCTCACCCTTAGCAGGTCACAGCAGGGTTTTTTCTCTCCTCCTTCCCCAGCAAAACTGGAGTGTACAGCTGTCAAAACGGGAGAAGCAGATGATTTCAATTCAATTCTGTTTTAGATAAAGAATCGGGCTTTGGGGTGAATAAATCAGCTGAGGAAAAACAACTGGCAAAAAACTAATGTTGGCAGGAGAGCAGTATTGGATGGAACTGTAAACAATCACACTAGGTGAAATATGACGTACGTACGTGCCATAGCATGTGCAATAACACAGCTGTCCTGTCCATGCTCACTACTTCAGCAGCCACAAAAAGGCTTTCCGATCAGAGTCTACATTCTTCTGTGTGGCAAATTGATAATCAGATCACCTTAATTGTGGAAGAAGAAAAACTTCTTTACTGTTGAACTTTGTGTTTCATGTGGCAGCATGCTGAGATCGCAGTCATCAGTTGGGTACTACACATTTCTCCTCCTACTCCTCTTAATCTATGTCTTGGTCTATGGACTTTGTAGAGAGTTTGTTTGGAGCTTTGTAGAGATCCAACTCACAGGTTTGTTAGTTTTCTCACAAGAAATAAATGTCCATGCCATCATGAACCAAAAGGTATCATACCTACTGTAACTTTTCACCTCCTTCTGAATCATGTCCTAGAAAACATAAAAATCTTTGAGCTGCAGTTGAGTAATTGCTTCTTCCCTTCCTCTTGCAGACTGCCTCCTTCATAGATGCTTCCCTACATCTACTAAGCCACCAAACCTAAACACTATCCTCTTCTGACGCTGCTATTCCTCTTTTATAGTACCGCAGCCTTTCCTTGGACCATAGGATTTGACTTCATGCTTCTACATACGAACTAGATCGACAGGAGACCCTCTAAGTAAGGGACTATAAGGATAGCGTTTACTGTGAACTGACCTTTACGTTTACCCACGACACTTGTAACACGCAGGTCAAACATCTGCCATTAAATACCTCTTGTAATGTGAACTCTGCATTCCTCTCACTCTGGACATGGAGAACGTATTATTCTCCCCTTTTTGCAGCAGCCTCTTCTGCATTTGAAAGATACAGAAGCTGATCTGTAGCTTTTGAAGATGTTGAAGCTTCTCTCAGCCATCTACTCTCCAGGTCATCACAGCAATCCCAGTTCTCCCCCATTTTTCTACTCGTTGGTCATAGCATTTGGAACTTGGACCATTCTTGTTGCTCTCCTCTAGGCTTTTTCTAGTTGTCTCATAACTTTGTGATAATCTGGTGCCTGAAACCTCAGCAGCGTTGGGTAGAGTGTGTAGTGCTAAAAGGTACTTTTGTGGAACAAAACTTCCCATTTCCCATTGGACTCAGTAAATGTGGTGACACTGTGTTTATCTTCCCTAGGATCATAGCGACCTTCCCATCCTCCCTTTCACACCTCTGTATGCTCCTTTCAAGATAAAACACCCTCTTCCCACCATGTCCACACTGCAGCGGTGTATTAGGACTTAGCTGCCTGCAGAAAGAACCTTACCCTGGCTAGTCTAAGCTGTAATGAAAACAAATAAATATTGTCCAGTTGGATGATAATTTATCTGCAGTGTTTTCGCCTTGAATTTGCTGTATTGCAAAACTTTCAGTCATGTGCCCGTAGCCTGTGCTTTGGAAGCTGACCCTGGTGATGCAGGAAAGGCTCAAGAAGAGCATTCGGAACAGAAGATGTTGAGAGATCCTATCCATCTGGCTGACCGGAGACAATAAGAGGAGAGTGGTTTATTTGTTTGTTCTTTTTTCTGTTACTCAGTCAGTGCCCAGACGTTATCTGCGTATCCAGACACACTGACTTTTTCCCAAGCAATCTCCATGTGAGAATTTTTTCATAGTCTCTCATTACACTGAAAATGCGTTGTCCAGAGGATGGGTTAGCAGCACTAGTGTGCTGTATATATACATGACAAATTCCTTGACAGAATAAATAATAGTTGTCAGTAAATACTTCTGGGGGTTTTTTTGTGCAAAATTTGTATTTACTTTATAAACACGTTTCTTTTCTATTATGACATGAAACAACCATTTAAATTTGCCATTTAATTTGATTGGACAAGTTACGTGACTGGAACCAGGAAGGAAATGAAACGGGGTTTCTTACTTTACCAGCCATTCAGTCTTGCTCTTTTCATTGCATTGAGGATATTTAATTGTCCACTTATACAAGGTTCCACAGCTAATGCCTCACAGCAGCATCTATATAATTTACGATTCTTTAGGGCTCTAATGTAATTTCCTTTGTAAAAACTTGATAAAAATACCTTCTATCAGGTGCAGACATGATTCTCCATTTAGCCTGCCTGAGCTGCATGTGAGCAAGAGTCTCAGCTGGGCTTTGAAGTTGGGTTTTGGTTTTCTTGTTTGGTTGGTGGTTGTCGTTTTGCTTTTTTTTTCTCAACTCGCTTACGGTTAAACGCAACTCTGGTCTGAGAATGATGGACTTATTCAGTGAGATTCAGGAACGAAATGCCAAATTGACACCTGAGATCACCCAATTTGTAAGAAAATTTCTCCTTTGTTTTAAAATGTTAAAACCTTTATCTCTGTCAGCTGGAGAGAATAAGACAGGCTGAAGTGTGATGCTACAAGCCTGCTCCTTCCTTCTTGGTTTTTTACTGCTGGGTGCACATTAGGTTTTCAATTACTTTCTTGTTTACATCAAGAGAGGAAAACAATGCTGATTGTACCCACAGGTGGTCAGCCTTTAGATAATCCAATGAAAGCAATTAATTCCGTCCATGCACAGCAATGCACTTCCTCCTAATGGAAAATAAATACTGTCGCTTCCCATAAGGCAGCCGAACACCGAGGGAAGGACCCACGGATGCCGGCCTTTCTCAGCTGCCATATTGCTTTCCTTTTCCCTCCTTGAGAAGGGAGAGGCTGAGGGGCCAGAGTGGGGCAGGGAAGATCTCTACATGGATGTTTTATTTCCTAGCTGCTGCCTTTTGGGGGGAACAGATCAAAACATGCAAATCCCTGATGTGGAAAACACTGGAGCAGTCCAGATCCAGTAAACTCTGACCAATGAGTGTTTTAAGGGGCAATTTGCAGTTTACTGCACACCCAAACTCTTAAGCAAGCGGCAGATTTATGCTGGAAGCAGTTGCATTCCTACAAGCAGTGCCCGGTCTGCTGCGAGCCGAGGTCCAGGTACCTTGTGGCTCAGATGAAGAATTGGTGGTTTCGCAGCCGTGGGTGCACCCTGCAGTATTGTCACATTGAACGTCAGCTGCCGTCGTTCCTTCGCTGTCCAAGAAATGCACCTCTTTTTACCCAAGTGATGGCACAGCGGAAATGGAGATGAGTGAAGCTGGCTTTATCTGGATGAGGAGAGGAATCCATTCATCCCAGCACAGGCAACCAGGTATTTAAGAGATCATCACCAAAACACTACGGCGTGGGCCCTCAGAAGAAACTAGGAGGATGGTCTTTCAAATGCTTGAAGGGATACAAAGCTGTTAAATTGTTAGTTTGGTTTGAGGGTTGCTGGGGTTTTTTCTCTGTATTAAAATGAGGCTTAGACACTTAACTTGTAAAACAAACAAAAACCCCCGCCCTGCTAAGAAAAATGCTACCATGGGCATTGCAATGTAAGTGAAGGAGCTGATAATCCTGTATCCCATCATTCCAAAACATACATTTGAGAATTTTATGACTTCGACCCTGGGTAAACAGGAAATCTTACTCAACCCTAGCTTGAAACTCTTGTGGTTTTTGCCTTTTGAATCACAGTGGGGGTGAGATGACAGTTCAAATTTACGTATACTTAATATTTTGTTTTTACCATCTTGAAAATAATATGTCTTGTATTCTAATACTTACAAAGTGTTTCATTATAAACTGAAAATGAGTAAAAGACCTCCGTAGTTCATTCTCATTTAGCCTTTTTATATGCATAAGGGGTCAGAATAATACTCATAAGACTCCGGCCTAAGTGTGTTCTAACCCAGAATAAATTTGGAGAAAACTCAGCAATTGTCAGGGTAGGGTTTTGTTTTATTTGGGGGTGATTTTATTATGTTTCATTTTCCTTTTTTTTTCCTGTTTAGCTTGCTGGTTTAAGGCAGGACCAGTGATAGATGGAAGACACTGCAAGGCACATGAATATAATGTTATCTTCAGTTTAACAGACAAGAATTACTTCTTTATTTAGGAGTTATTAGAGTTAAATAAAACACAACAAAACCATGTCAAAAACAATTACAAGAAGGAAAAAAAAAAGCAGCAAACACAGTTGTCTGAATTTATTGGTGATGCCTTTCCTGTGCTGTGGCAATTTCAGTCCTGGATGGCTTCTTATGCAAATCAATAACCTTGAGTAACATGAGCTTGGTAAGGCAACATGTACTAGTGCTAATCACTTGGAAGCTTGTGTAGCGCTGTGTCACATTCATATTTTTCACATGCATCAGAATGAAGTTTACCTCTTTTTCTTAATCTCTCAACATTTAATCAACATTTAATCTCTGTAGTTGGACAACTTAATCTTTACCCCCATTACCACCCCAAGATGTTGCACGATAACCAACATCTGCATTCAACAGCCTGCTTGTCCTATGTCTATCTATGACCTCAAGAAAATAAGCTTCTTTGTTGATGCAACTGTTAGAGAGGCCTCCAAACATCACCTCTTCTGTATTTTGTTTTGTATAAAGGGCATAGCTGTTCTTGTGCTTCAAGTGACCACAGAAGTGACCAAAGCCTTGAAGTCTGTTTTTTTCTCTTGAACGGGAATACCACTGCGGTTTGTGTACATCAGCTTGGCTGCTGCTATCTAGCATGTGAGTTGTAAATTTGAAGTGTCGTGACTCCTTCAAGTGGCTCGAGTGCTGGGAAACTGCCTTGAAATCTGACAAACCAGCCAGAGTGTTGCACCTCAGACGTGATCTGCCACTAAAAAAATCCTTTCAGCCACAAGTTGCCTCATAGCAAACTTACTACCTGGGCTATCTGACCAATTTCTGTTCATAGAGTGGGAGAAAAGGAATATATAACACTGGGAGAAATAGTTACTGGTCATTTTTTGTTGTTATCCTGTTCTTTTCGCAGACTGCTTTTCTTCTTTCTTGCCTGTCTGGGATGTTACTTGACAGATGTTTCCTTCTTATCTCACTCTTTCTTTATGGCTCTGCCAGTAGTATCTGATTGATAGGAAGTGGGCAGGCGGGTACTTCCAGTACCATCCTTGGCTGATAACTCTTTTGCCACCTTTTTTAAGAGAGCTGAAGTCATCGCTCTGTTTTGACCGATTTCTGCTAATAAAGGAGGAAAAAGAAAGTACGATAAACTGCCCTGTGGTAATTACTATTCTCGTTTTGCATGGAATTTTAGTAAAGCCTGAATAAATTTGAGCAAATCCTTGAGTTTTGAGCATCTGAGTGATCCATTTTACTCTAAACATTAAGCTGGGCTGGGACCTGGATTGAGCTCAATGATGTGAAAAGATTTAGGGCAAAAGTCCATCATCTTTGTATAAACAAGCCCTACTGATTGAATTGCTGGCCATGTCAGAAGTGTTACGCTTCTGCTTGGCTCCCTCATTTCCCTCATGTGAGTGCTTATCCTAGTGCTGAATATCTCTGGTCCAGGTCTTAGCTCAGTAAAACATCACGCAAGTCGACAGCGTGGCTTGTGTCAAGTAGGGCCATTAGTGGGGATGTGGAGGAGACCTAATGGTCCTCCTAGGCATAGGAGGAGCATATTTGTTGTTTTCATTGCAATTTAGTAGACAATTTTGGTCTTGATGGTTCTTTAACCTATCTGGAACCTATGAAACTACTTCTGTGGGGAAATTTTGCTGAGTAAGAAACGGAGGCTGGTCCAAACTGCTGCAGTACCTAATGCGTTAGGAGTGATCTCTGTGAGGATTTTTATCACTGTATTTCTCTTTTATCACTATTTACTGTATGTCATTGCCAGTACACCCAGCTCATCTGTGATTAACAGAACAGTTTCATTCTTGACTTAACTGGGACTCTGCATCGTAAGAAAAATGTGGCGGTTGTATTCCTCTATGCGATAAGGGTTGTGTCATGTAAGCAATTGGGGAAACGTTCTGCCTGCGTGTGTTTATTACAGTGCAGTACTTTGTAAAGTCCATTTGAATTGAACAAGGCTTTTGAACTATTGATTTAGCTGGCACTTTGTGCACTGAGAATAATAAACAGTTGTAGTACATAGGCAGCGGTCTATAAGAGGTAGGAGCCTGTCTGCTCGGATACGTAATGCAACAACCGATGTCAGCTGCACTGATGAGAAGCAGTAATGGATATGGCAAAGCATAAATTAAAAAAAAAAAAAAAAGAAAAAAAAGCTTAATTTCAAACTGTCTGGAGCAGGAACGTACAGGGTATTTTGTCTTGAGGCTGGCTTTAGGTACGCAGGAAATCCCACAGCGTGTTTTGCCACGTTGTACGCTTTGCTGAAATAATTTACACTGTTCAAATAGACCTAGAAATCGATCTAAGAGCAGAATAGCATATGTATTTTTATTGGCTAGATATATGTTTGTATGGGCTAGCCTTCTCCTTCTGAGAGATTTATCTGGAAATAAGTATAAAATACGGTGCCTGGAAAATTTCTAGCCAGCTTAAATATTTGTAGATTATTTATGAAATTTGCAGCATGAAGATAGAGCTGCACATCTTAAATCTTTCTGTTTACTCATGTACCTAAGTCGACTTTTCCCCTCTGTCAGTGAATGGAAGAGCGGGTGGCACCCGCTAAGACGGAGCAGACATGAGAGAGGGTAACGCAAAGCTCGCGCGGGGATAGGTCGGAATTGCTGCGGGGTAATGGGGATAATCTTTTTGTCTCCGGGAGCTCTGACTAATGAACGCCGATCAAATCCTCAGCACCACGTTCACTTAGCTGTATTTTTTTCTTTTTTTCTTTCTTGTTTTACCTCGGATGCCTGCCCGAAATGGCATCCATTAAAAGTGTAGGCGCTAGCTTTGTAGAGGACAATGGGCCACGTCACGCTGTCACTTTGGAGGTGGAACTCCCACAGACATCAGCGGGCGTTTCTGGGAAGCAGATGGTGTGTCCGAGGCGAGGCGTACGAAGCTGAACTGAGGCACGAGCAGCCTGTTCAGCAAATCCTTTTGAAATTTGGGGTAAATTCCTGCGTCTCCCTGTGATCTAGCCTGGATTTCAAACGGTGGGACTTTTTCCCTTTCATTCTATCGCATCAGCAAAGCTTTCTCGCAGCCCTGCCAATCCGTTGTGATCAAAAAACGGTGCTCGAGCCTTGCTGCTGGGGGGAGGTTTCGAACGGTACCTCCGCGCACAGGGTGGATCCTCCGCTTAAATCCGCAGCAGGTGGAAGGAATAAAGCGGGGTGTTCACCTGATGTACATTTTTATATATTTAAACGTAACATTTTGTGACAGAATTCAAAGTAGCCAACTTTATATTCAGAGAGAAGCCCAGAATTAAAACTGGTGGCTATTTTTTTTCTTTTCAGATTTTTTTTTCCTCCTTCACAAAGGCCTAGAGGCAGCAGCGAGATTAACACATCCGGAGCTTTTAAGTGCACAAGTAATTTTTTTTTTTTTTCCCCTTCATTTATGTTCGCCACGTGCCTAAAGTTAACCATGTGCTTTACAACTCTGCTGGATCAGAGGTGAAATCCAGCGAGTGTGCTCATTTCTAGCACAAGGGAACAGAAATTACAAACCGTCGGTGGGGGTTTGGTACCCAAAACTGTTTGGGGCTCTGGAGTCCCCAGGTAAAATTGCTGGACTATATTGAACGTGCAGAGTTCACAGTTAACCTGCAGTATCTGCTTTCAAATGTTTTTATTTGATGATATACTCTCCATAGTCTGCCTGAAGCACAGATCATAGACTGACTAGTCGCCACCTCGATCCAGAGCGTTTCAGCCGGCAGCCGCAGAAGAGTTTGGGGCTTTCCTGTGCATTTGAAATCTAGTTTTGGGGTTTGGGGCCCTTCTTCTGGTATTTGTGTTAGTTTTGTTGCCCTCGTTCACTGTAAGATGTTCCACACCATCTGACCCTTGCAGTGAAGGGTTTGCTGTAGATGACTGACCACAGGAAAAATATGGTGTGTCGTTATTCCTCCTGCGGGAGACAGAGGGTTTTTTGCTACTCCTTTTTTTTTTTTCTTTTCTTTTTTTTCTTCTCCTCTGTTTCACTGAAGAAACAAGGATTATATAGTTGAATTGACTGTCAGCCCCTATTTTTTCTCCTCTGGTCTCTGTGGGGTTTTTTTATGCCAGTGAATACATTTTAAACAAATTTGACAGGCGTAGAGGTCTCAGATATATTTAATTTCTGCCAGTTTCAGGAAAATAGTGGGCATTACAGAGGAGAAAAAGTTGTCTCTACAAGGGAAAGTCAGGAGATCAGCCTTCATTAGCCATTCAAAAACTCACATGGGAGAGCAACTTCAAGGCATAAATCAATGGGCAATGAGGCCCTTTTGCTTCTGCTGCTCACCAAAGCCCTCGTCCTTCTCCCACCTCTATGTTTAGCTGAATCATTAGGAGCAGATACAGCATAATTCTCTGTCTGAGCACACTGTGGGGTGACGTGGGATGAATGTGAGCTGTAGTAGCGTTACGTTGAACACAAAAGGCAGCTGGAAAACTAAATTCAGATTCACTTATTATTTCTGGATGGACTTGGGAGCCAGGGAGAGTGAGGAAATGGCCCCGCTTAAATGGTCCGTGCACTAAGTGGTGGAGCATGAGAGGGGGTCAGGCAGGCTGGTGCTGCCTCTGTGCGTCTGTGTGTGTTTGCAGTACCGATTAATTACATTTTGTTGTAGCTTGGTAGCAATTTCATCCAGGGGAAATGAAAGGACGTGCAGTTAAATAACCCTCTGTGTGTATATGTAATTTCTGGAGCTGTCTCTGAATGCTAATATTGTTGTTTGGTGAGTTATTTCTCAGCTCTTGCAGCCACCCAGCAGAGCACAAGCGGAAGTTTTGTGAACTTCTAGGTGTTCTGCCCAGTGATAACACAGCAGGTTGCTGAAGGCACGAACTGGTTTTGCGTATCTCTTCAGTTTCTAATCATCGGATAAAAATCTTCATTTGTTTTCAGGGAAATAATAGCTAAAAGAATGACCCAGAGCTTGTTCTAAAAAATGCCTAAAGGTATAAATTCCTCGTGTATGTGAATTTAAACTCTAAAAGTGAATCTAAGCCAAGGAAATTTTTCAGTCAGAAATCTGTGGATTTGCTTTTTTTATTGTTCCGTACTTCTGGCTGCCGTTCTGTGAGATGGTGCCTGTTTGGAGGTGTTAATCTATACAAAATGAAATTTCAGAGAACGCACGTACTATATCTGTAGTGCTCCAACTGTTCCCTGAGATCCCTGTGAATGCATCTGACACAATAAGGGAAGAAAATAGCAGAAAGTCTGTGATTAGAAACCTAACAAGTAGAGCTTACACAGTGATAGCCAGAAAAAGCTCCCGTCCACATGTGTTGGTTTGCTTTATACGGCTCAACAAGACATACCTGTGCTTTTGCAAGGGGTAGAAAACACTTTAAAATGGAGTACAGGAATTTAGGATTTCCATGGATCATGTTGAAAATAGATATTTTTCCAATTTTTATTCTTTTTTTGCTACCGAAAGCTCTTTCTGAAGGTGCGAGACCTGTTACGCTACCCAGCTTAACCTTTTTTCCCCACCCTGGGCAAGTCAGTCAAGTGAGAACCTTTCAGGTCAACAGCACTGAAAAATTAGGGCCATTAAAAGCATAACTAATACCTATGTCGAGTCAATAATGGAGCACTTCACATAAAATTGCTGACCATTCCTTACGTACCAGCTTCACTCCTAGTTTCTGGGACACTGTGTGTGTCTCTTGCTATGTAGGAGGGAAAGTGAAGTCTAGATCAAAACTACTTGTCTGTGGCACACAGAAAAGAATATGAGCGTAGTGAGAAGTAATTGAAGTGGCAGTTGGCTATAGGTGAATATTGCAATATATCAGTATCTTGTGCACTAGGTTTTTAATTATATTCCAGGTTCTCTATTCCACATGGTTTGGAGGAAAATTGGGCTTCATGAAACAGGCCTGATGTACTAAAAAAGTTTTGTGTAATGGATAAAAAATCGTGTGTTTGAATTTTATTGATAGTAGAGGAGCTGAACTAGAAGGCTGTATCTCTGGAGGCAAGGGTATACAGAGAGATCGGAATTGCCAGAATAAAGGAAGCTGGGGCAGAGGAAGGTGATGTGAAAAGGAGAGTGAAAAGCAAGGGGAGGTGACTGTGAGCCGAACACTGGGAGTAAACCAGAGATGTAAAAACAGAAGTAGTTAAAAAGATGCGTTAGTGGCAGTGAAATAAGGAGGGGCCGCTGAGATTTCTGCCAGGAAACACGGAGACAAACCTCAGCAGTGGAAGGGAAAATGCAGGAACATCAGTCAGCTTGCTGAGGTTTCTTTTTTTGTTGTTGTTGTTGTTGTTTTGAAAATAAGGGTAAAATCTTGTGCATGTTGACTTAGAGTATGAGGGGAGAACTTCAATAGCCGGCACACGATAATGTAACGGTCACTGTTGTGCACGTGGGGACATGTCCCTGGAGTTTATCAATGTGTTTCTAATTTCTCATCCTTCCTATTTAAAATACAAAGCTTTTAGGAGCCTAATAGCCTTAGTGTCACTGTGGGCTGTGGATTTGGTGTTAACTCAAGGCGTGTTACTTGTGAGAATCACCACCAAGAACTTCCTGAAGCATCTGGGGTTCCCTTGGAGGTGTCTCCCACAGTCCTGGCCAGACCTGGCCCTGCTTCCTTTATGAGATCTGACGAGATCGTAGCCTGGGGTGGGAATGGCTTCTGCAAAGAGCTCCATAGATTCTGGTAACCGGACAGATTGGGGTCAGGCTGACAAGATTTAAGTTGACACACATTTCATGAAATGAAAAGGTCATGTTTCCGTGAAAAAGAAGTGGGGGTTTCGTTTGTGGGATTTGTCTTATGGCTGGAGTTTCACTGATGGCAATCTGATCCTCACATGTAAGTGAATGTGGCCAACCCTTGAATATCAGGGTTTTTACAAGGATTTCAGGTGGTTACAACTCATTCATTTGTCCAACTTGTTTGAATATGCCAGTTCACTCCACACCGCCTGCACATCTCATCTTTCAAGAGCCTTGCCCATGGCTTCATGAACTAATAATAACCAATAAAGCTTTGCACTTCTCAGTGTGATTGCTCCCATATGGGGCAAAATGTTGAGATCTCTGCCTGTCTGAGGAAACCCTCCTTTTGTCCTTGCTAAAAAGTTTTAACCGTAAACAAGCACGAATTTTAAATGGGGTAAAACTACAGTAAGGAAATTTTTTCTTGTCTTGAAACATTCTTTTTTTTTTTTCCCCCTATTGAAACACTTATGGTACCACCTCAAAGCCTTAGCTGTTCTCTGTGCTCTCTGTAAATACAACAGAAAAGTTGCTTCAGTCTCAAAGAGAATATAATATAATATAATGCAACTAGAGGGAGTTCTCACTAACACGGGCTTCCCAGCTGGAAATAAACTGTTGTAGATATCTGTGGACAGGAGAGTTGGAGGTTTCTGCTTTTGAGACTGCTTTTAAATGACTTCTGCTGACAGCTATTTTTATTCTTTTCAGCATTTTTCTCTTTGGCATTGATCTGTTTACAGCTCTTGCAGTTGCACCCAATTTCCACCTGTCGTGGAGGTGTGACGACCTAAGTTGGATCTCCTACATAAGGAGGCCCTAATACCAGTTACGGTACCCCCTAGGGTGTATGTATTAAGACCTTTAACACTTTCATTCACTGGTCCTACTTTTTTTTTTTTTCCTTTAAGCAGTTGGTGTGGTCGCCCCGAGCAGTTGGTACCAGAAAGATTAAATCTTCCATCTTCCTAAACGCACCTGCATTATGATGCTATTGGAAGCTGTTTGCCCAAGTGGTATTGTTGACTGATGTGACAGTATGTTCTGCCACCTATACTGCAGTACTCCTTCCCAAAGGGGCAAAAAGGCATCTCCATTTTTGCTGCCTTTGATCAGATCAATCCGCATGCCCATAGCATCTAAAGATGAGTATTTTCCTACTGAAGTGAATGTGACAGCAGCAAATCTCCACTCCATGGGCAAATGACTTGTGCCACGCATTTTAATGATGAGGTAGGTTAGCGAGGTTATAATTGTCTTTAATTCGCACTTGCAGAAGCTGTAACATTTACCTGAACATGATTGGCACTGGGAGAAGTAGAAAATTCTATCACACTTTTGAAAAAAAAAAAATCATAGAAACAACTTCAGATCTCGTATTTGAAACAGCATATCCTGCTGATTGACCACTCACATTGGTATCAGTAGGACTTTTTTGATCTGTAGATCTGAATGATCATCGCAAGTAGCGAACATAAAAAATTAGTTCCATGGTGGAAAGCATGTAGTTTTGCTTTTATTTTATCTTTTTTTTTTCTTTTTCAAGAGCATTTCAGAATGCGTAGCCCTTTTCCCTGCTGAATGGCATGTTAAATTCTTGTTCTTCTCTCTGATATGTTCAGAGAATTGGAAAATTTTTTAACTGAGGTTATCTGGGGTTTTGTCTAGTTTAGTTATTTTTAATAATGGAAGGAAGAGGCCATCCTTCTCATCCCGCCCACAGTTATACCTTTTTACTGTAAAATATAATTTCCTTCATGAGTGAGAAGTGAGTGATGAGAATATAATAACTAGTGCGGGCCTGTGCACCAGTCCTGGCACTTCCCATGAACCTGTAACGCAAGGCTGTGTTTTCTTACTCCATTGTGTCTTGCAAACTTCCTCTCTCTCCTTGCAGAAGTTCTTGCAGGAAATACCCCTAGGCTTTAATTTCAGACTTACTGCTGCATTTTTTGTTATTTTTCATCTTCTGCAGTGAATGGTTTTTGCTTTCAATGTTTCTGTTCTGTAGGAGGGGACTGTGGGTGGTTACAGCTGTAACGTGTGCTCCATAATCTCGAAGCATTTGTTAAAAAATTTCCCCATTTGCTCTGTTTCAATTTTTAACCGGTTGAGTGGCGTACGCCGGTGCCCTGGGGGAGCCTTGCTGCTCCACCATCGCAGGCTGAATTGCATCCCACCAACGCTCGGAGCACTTAGCAATTGCGACAGGACCCTACAGGACCCACAGCCTCCAAAGAGAGGATGAAGGTTTTATTGCAAACCCAGCAATCACTGCGGGTAGGAGTTGAGGGGAGAGGCTTCTGAAGATTCAATTTTGTGTTCGGTTTAATTTTTTCTGCTAAGCTTCTGGCCAACCAGTCCACAACCCACACGTCTGCTGAAGCCCCTGGAGGAAAGCGTGAGGCTGTATTAGGGAACAGTGGGAGTTGTCTTGTTGGTAGCCAGCAGCAGAAGGACCAAAGTATTGATTGGGAAATGTGTGAGAATAGGATACCGCTTCTGAGCAGGAAGCAGAAGGTATGAACAGCAGGTGATTTGGACAGGAAGAGGGATTTTGGATTAGGGGTGAGGAGGAAAGAGACCATGGCTTGCCTTGGTTCACACACATCCTGAGTATTTGGGGGCACGTGGATGTTATGTCCTCATGATAACACTCTCCACAAATCTTTCTTGATTTTTTTCTCCTTGTTGTGATGATGTGACATTTGCAATGCAAGTTTCCTTGATACTGTTGTTATAGAGACGTTTCTCCTCTCCTCGTGCCAACTATTAAAAGTCATCATGTGCAACAGCATTTGAGCCTATTCTTCTCCTGGCATTAGCAGGGACATTTCTTCTCTATGTAAATGTTGAAATGTTTTGCAGCTTAGTTATAAATATAGTAAAATCATGTCGGTTTAGTTCCAGCATCTGGTAGGATCACTTTAAAATATAATTGAGTAAAAATTAGAATTTAAACAGTAATTTTGTCCCGATTTTACTACTTTAAAACCAAAAATTCCAACTTTTTTGTCATGATAAGTATAAACAAATCTCTTCTTTCTTTCATGAAAGTAAAAATAACTACAAATGCATTCTCTTTCCCAAACTGCCTGCAATTTATATTAGCAATGGCTTCAAGAATCAGTGTGGATCTGCCTATTGAACAGTCCCTGAAGTGATGGGTGTAAGATTGTGGGCTTTGTCAGGGAGACAGCCAGACGTGAAACCCTGGTTGCCTCTTGTTTACTATCAAGGATGTTCCCTTTTGATAATTGTGTGAAGAAATGAAAGCCAGATGAAATGTGGGTGAATCTCATTGCTGCACATAGAGGTTCCTGCAGCGTAGGGTGTGCCCCAGGGATACAGGCATCAGTTCTCTATGCTGCTAAAATGGGGCATTTAAACCCTCTCTTGGGGAAGTACATTGCGGGTTTGTGGTGAGGTCTAAAATTGAAATTAAAACACCAATTTATTCCCTCTCTATTTTTTTTTTTTTCTTTCTCCTTTTTCTTAATGCCCTGTTTGAGGAGAGCTTTGGACAGAAAGGCCTTTAAAATTCTGTTCCAGGTTTTGTCTTTTCAAGTCTGGTCTTGGTTTCAGCACAGAAGTTTTGTTCGGCCCTAATGGTCAGCACAAATCTGCGTTCAGGAAAGGAGGCTGCTTGGAAGTAGTTCGTGAGCACTTCTGTGAGCCAGTTGTGAGCTTAATACCTGAGTCTAACCTTCGAACAAACAGTGGGAGTCATCTTCTCTTCTACAAAGCAATTCGAGCCTTCTAACTCCCCGTTTATTTCAGATCAGTTGGTGAAATTTCTGTGCTTCTCTGCAAGGAAATGTTTATTTATACAGACAGAGAGAGCACACAGAGCTGGAAAAGGGAAATGCCTCCCTTTCTGTCTCTTCATTAAGTTCATCTTTGCAAGCGTGAAATATTTTCATTAGCCCTGGTTTGTACTTTGTATGTCTGTGTAAAAGTAGTAAGGCTACTGCTTGTGAAATAACCGAACCACGGGCAATTTCGCTATTTTTTTCTTCTGATGACGCGAAGAAGGCTGAAGAGCACATAGGAGATTTGTGGCCATGTCTTGAAATGCATTTCATTAGTCCCAGCTACTCTGAGGATAGCTCTTCTTGGTGTACAAAGTCCATGCTATA
The DNA here is from genome assembly GCA_009769605.1 of Bucorvus abyssinicus. Lineage (NCBI taxonomy): Eukaryota > Metazoa > Chordata > Aves > Bucerotiformes > Bucorvidae > Bucorvus > Bucorvus abyssinicus. The sequence continues at coordinate 5,997,620 of CM020025.1, forward strand.
GTGATTTGTGGCTGTAGTCAGAAACCTGTTACATCTGTTAAAAACATGGACCCTGCCAGAAGAGCTTCCTCTAAGCTTAACCAAAGCAGATAACACGGGCAAAGGATGGGTAAAAAGTTCCCATCATCTAGATCACACTGTTCTTAACCTATAAAAAGGTCTCACCCCTTGGAAGAGCTGGTCAATAGAAAAATAAAACCACACATTACTTGGTGGTTGTAGTTTGCTATCTTTTTGCATCACAACACTTATTTTGCAGCATTCGGAAAAGCGGCGTTACAGAGCGAGAGGATGGTGCATTGCCATATCTTCATTTAAAAACTGTGGCACACATTAAATTTAATTACTCTCCTTCTATGGCTTAAATTGAGGGCAGCTTCAAAAATGAGGGTGGCTTCTATTAAACTTAATTACTTTTCCCTGCAGCCTGTATGGTTAATAATCGTGGGTAGATTCTAAACAAAGATACAGGAGAGAGATTCTTTTATGAGAACAGGGCTGGAAAGTAGCCTATAAAATAAAGAGAGATGCCAAATACCTTTTATACTCAGTGTTAATTTATTGTTGTTATAGTTAGCTAGCATAATAATAATAATGATTTTGTTTCAGTCTGATTAAGAAGGTATTGCTGGGGAAGGGGTGTTCGTTGAATTTGGCCTTTAAATGTTTAAGCAATGAATTCTTCAATTTCTTCAAGTTCTTGTGCAGATTTATGGGGTGAAAAAAGGTTAATGATAGAATTTTTTTTTTTACGATGTGTTCTATTGACTATAGATGGCAGATCTGACAGTTAAAATGAAAATTGTTCCAGAAGAGACTTGAGTCAAACTAATTATTGGAGATGTTATAGGGATGTATAATTATATTCACCTTTAAAAAAAAAAAAAGGCGAGGGGGGGAAAAAGTTTTATTACAACTGTGCTTTTTAAAGAACAAGTGGAGAAATAAAAGCTGTAATTGTTCTTAATTATAGCTAACTGTAATTGCACACGACCGCAATATGCAGCACATCAGCAGCAGATTAAGAGATCCTGGCATATGTGTAGTGTATAGAGCAACTTTGAGCAGAGGTGTAGTTTTATGAATATAGTTATGTATAATTTAGTCTCCTACTTCGGATTCCATCCGTGTTGATTTTCTTTTATTTTTATGGTTATTGTGGCAAGATAATTGTCACTTGGAAAGTGCTGCTGCAGTGATTTATCAGTTCCAAATGAGTCAAAAACCTTCAAAAGGAAAACTTGTTTTCTTTTACACCAATGATGCGATGTGACCAGGAGAGATTCTCTCCAATGCCCTTGTGTAGGCACTGATGCAGATAAATGGCTAGTGGGAATTTTTTTTAAAGCATCTCAATATAATCAGCACTGAGCTCCCAAGGATTTTGCAGCATGGTTGAAAATCTTTGTTAGCACTCTATCCACAAGGTTTTTTTACACTCAAAGCCCTTGGAAATGTAACCCACGAGTCTTTTGGCCCATGTGAAAATGCTGCTTTGAACAAAATCTAGGGATGCGAACGCCTAAAGGTAGACTCTGATTTCTTCTCTTTGCACCTGAGTTACAGTCTGGTTTTTTTTTAACTGTGTGCACATAGCTCCTGTTTTTGAGTGCAATTTTGCCTGTAAAACATTAAGTTGTTGTTACATAGTGAACTAAAGAGGGAACACAGATGCTTAAAGGAGGCTGCTGAGCTTCAAAACAACTGGGTTTATTTCCCGCTGCAAAACAGGTCACTGGTGGAAGATTGAGGGTCAGTGTGCACCATATTATCGATGAACGTGTGCATGTTCTCGTGATGGTAATTTCTGCATTTCCTGAGTGCTTCAGATGCATTCAGTCTTTGTCTTGATCTGCCAGGACCCTCTCCGATGTTTCCAACATGGTTTAAGCTGTTCCTTTCACCCAAAAATAAATAAAATCCATCTGCCTCTGAATGCTTTCTCTCCAAAATATAGTTTTGCAAAATGTTTCAGTCTTGGACCAGCAGCGGAGTTGATTCAGCCTAAACTTTGTGGACCAGAAGGGATCTTTTAGACTGCTGGGATAGGGGTTTTTTTGCCCTGCTTGCTGGCAAAAACTATAGCCCCGCTTGTAAGGAGTTATACTTCTAAGTTGGTTCAGCTTTGTAGTTTGGGAAAAGCGTGTATGCCTACCCCAAAGCAGTAGAGAAGGCTTTATGAAAGAACCGTGTGCTTTTAAAAAGGGGATTTCACCAAGGAGAATGATGCAGGAGAAGTGAGTGGCAGATGTCTGAGAGTAAGAAGCAGCATCGAGACATTGGGTGAAATTACTCACAGCAAAAAGAAGAGGTCAAATGGGTGACTAGATACACCAGCAAGCATGCAGAGACGTAGGTATAATAGAGGTTAAACTTACTCTTTCAGGTAGCAATAAGAAATCAAAACTTGTTGTTTCAAAAGGTTTATTGCCTGGAAAATCTCCCAATAACCGACATGTTTTAACTAAAGGGTTTACTTCAAATGGCAGCACCATAGCAAAAATATATCTATTAGAGGGCTGCTAATAAGCAGATGTGAGCAATGTTTCTTGACAGCAGGCTGTGGGTGTTTTTTAATAAATCTGTGTTAAGCAGCAAAGGAATAAAAGCTGAAACCCAAATAGCAATTCACTTTGGCTCCTGTTTTCTCACTCTGAGTATAGAAGGATGCATTGACCCCAATCAGAAATTCTTGAAGCGTAATTCCGGTTAGTAGAAGCTAATGTGGAATTAAATGTGTATACATTTGTGTATGTGTTCCCAGAAAAGCTAATGATACGATTCCAAATGCTGAACATGTTCCCCTCTCCTCTTTGTTAATACAGTGTTGCTTATGCTCTGCAATAAACTATTATTTCTGTGCTACTTCTGTAATTACATTTAATAATCAGCTCTCACAGTCCAATAGTATTAAACGTAGGAGTCTTTTCAACAAACTATGATAAATAGCTCCTTGCAGAACTGTTGTACTTGAGGAAGCTTTATGGCTCTCTTTGTAAGATTTGTCATTTTCTTAATGCAGCTTCAAAAAGCTTCTGAGCTTCGTTATGGACTGTCACCGTATTTTTTCCCTTCCCCCTCTGCCTGCCAGTGTAGCTGGGTAAATGAAGCTTAATGTGCCATTTCCAAGCACTGTGACACTCCTCCAGGGCTGGTTACATTTACCATTGCTAGAGTCTAAATAAGTGAGTTTTAACGAGCAGGAATGCTTGCTAATAGCTGATTCAGGTACTTAGTAGTCCATGTTATTTAACTGTGGTAGAATTACAGAACATAAATGGTCTGATGATTAATAGATGTACCTGCTATATATCACAGCCTAATAGTTTTTGCCATTAAAGAACTATCTTAACATCTTTTGGTTTGGATGGGGTTGGGGAGAAAAGGACTTAGTTGTAGGTTTGTAGATGTATGTGTCACTGGAAACTTGCACGTAAAACACTCTGTATAATAATTTCACAACACCGTCAATATATTGTTCAGTAACATTAACGAACTCGTTAGAGAACGGTGGTATTTGTGTATTTCAGCTTCCCAAGGTGACCAGCTCGGCAGAATTATTCTCTGTTTAGGGCTGTCCAAAAAAAAAAAAAAAATCCCAATCCATCCTTTTAAGGTCAGAAATAAGGCACTGAGTTAGATCTTTACCTCCTTTCTTCTCCTGTCCCATTACTTTTGGGCAGTGGTAGAGGGACCAGTAGGAACAGAACTTGACTGTATTTTTTTAAACACTCCTGATTTGCGGACAGGCGGGTGGCAAGAGGGGGGAAAAAAAAGCAAAAAGTAACAGATGAAAATCAAATGAATGAGAATGAAGAAATAATAGTGTCCGATATCTCTTGTGGTTTGCGCTGAGATACGCCAGGAGATACTGCAGTATTTATGGGAATAGCATAAGGACTGTTTTGAACTGCAGCTAACGGGACACAGACTGCTGGCTGGCACAGAGTCCCTCCCGCATTTTTCCTATTCCATCCCAGGTTTCAGCCTGACATCATTGCTGTTTTGGATCACCAGGAAGAGTTGTCAGGACAAAAAGTTGCTAAGCAGGGAGTTTATCCTTGACTAACCAGTAGAGAGAAGGGCAGTAACTATTTCAGCAGATGGATTAAAAGACAATATGGGCAGGTGTCTGCAGGAGATGTTGGCAGCACCGGTGTTCCAGGTAGAGATGAGCTGTTCCAGTATCCGTCCGATGAAACCCCTGACAAAGATGAGCAGGCTTTTCCAAAGCCCTTGAACGCTTCCTCAGAGCTGGGTTATGGCAGCTGCAGCATTTATCAAAGCTGGTTTCTCTTTCCGTAGCTGGAAGCGTAGACAGAGGAGCTTTCATCTGTCTGTGGTACAGCATGTGGCCGTGCCCAGCCTCCCTCCCACCGCACAACACTTCAGCAAGAGCTGACCTTGTGAGATTCCTGTTATGTTCTGCCTTCTAATTGGAAACATATAGTGAGAGTTCACTGATCTGAAAACTGGAAGTAGGAAGACCCCAAAGCCCGGAAACCTGTGGGGTTTTCATGGGGGTTTGTTGTTTTCTGGTTTTGTTTGTATTTTGGTTTTTGGTGTTATTTTTGTTTTGGTTTTTCCTGGTAGCTGGCAATGCAGTTCTTGCAGAGAACAAGTTGTTGCATATTGAATTCAGCAAGCCAGACCATCCCTTTCCTAACTAATGTTAGTTCTTCTAAGGTGCCTAAATTTTAGCATCTCATGTTGTTCCAGAAGTCCCTCAACTTCGCAACATCTTCAGAGACTCCCAAATGCATGTCTCTGCCTGGTTTGCACTGGGTAAGAAAATGTGTAAGTATTGGAATACATAAGAGCTGCAGTATTCAAATTGTTCTGATTCAGTGAAGTATTTTGAGATCAGAATGAGTTGCCATTTCCAAGCTTGGCATTTCTTGTGGAGAAACAAGTTACTTCTCTGAAATAAGTTTAAATAAAGCCTCCAAATCTTTTGAGTGGCTTCAAGACCATGTATATTAGTGAAAAGATCCGACTCTAGGAAATACCAAAGTTTATCATCTGAAATTGGAGGGAGTAGCGGGGAGAAGAGTGAGGTGTGGGCATTCAATGGAAAACAGTTGTTAGGGTGGCTTTTTCTTTTTCGCGTTCACCAAAGGCATCAACATTTGACACAACAAACAGCTGCTATATCATAAAAGACACTTGTGTGGATAGTACATGTAGCTGCACCCCATACCCCACACAAATATGACCAAGTCTTAAATATCAGGAGATATTTACCACAGCCCTATAGAACATCCTAGAAACTAAAGAAGGAATCTAGGCCATCACTGTCTATAGTACTTGAATAATTTCTATGTCTTTCTTCATATATCCTACGCATCACTGTGATTATTTGACTTCTTGGGGTTGTTCAGCCTAGAGAAGAGAAGGCTCAGGGGAGACCTTAGAGCAGCCTTCCAATATCTAAAGGGGGCCTACAGGAAAGATGGGGAGGGACTCATTATCAGAGAGTGTAGTGATAGGACAAGGGGTAAACGATTTCAAACTGAAAGAGGGTAGATCTAGGTTAGATATTAGGAAGAAAATCTTTACTGTGTGGGTGGCGAGGTACTGGAACATGTTGCCCAGAGAAGTTGTGAATGTCCCCTCCCTGGCAGTGTTCAAGGCCAGGTTGGGCGGGGCTTTGAGCAACCTGGTCTAGTGGAAGGTGTCCCTGACCATGGCAGAGGGTTTGAAACTTGATGGTCTTTAAGATCACTTCCAACAAAAACCATTCTATGATTCTTCTGTAGAATTAACACATGGCCCAGAGTTCTCCTTCACTTCTATATTTGTACAACTGAGTTTGACCTCGAATTACTGCTGAGACTTCAGGCATGATTCCTCTCCTTTCCTTTGTATGGTGGAGAAGAGACAGTGGTAAATTGTAACGCTGCAACCAATGCAATTGGTAGCATGAGCTACAGGTCACTCAAATACCAACTGTGCAAAATTTTCTACACGTGGAGGGTACAGTAGGTTTTAATGAGCATATGGGAAGGAAGGTCTACTCTGTTTTGGATGATCTTCTCATTTTAGGGAGAGGCAGAGGGCATTTTCCTCCCACTGAGCTCATAGAGCTCCCTGAGGCAAGAGCCTGCGCATCACTTCTCCCCATGCTAACAAGGTGAGGATGTAGGAGTTGGTACCATGGTGGATTCTGTTAACACGTTCTTCCTGCTTCTCGCTGTGCCACAGAGAGCCAAAACGTGTACCTATGGTGCTTCCTTCCTTTGTTTCCGAGTCATTAACTTTAAAAATGCAGCACTTCCCCGAGAAAACGCACAGCAACAGCAATCCCTGTGCCGTGACAGCCATATCTGCACATCCGCGAAGGCAGGGTCTGACCTTGGAGCAAAGCACCAAAGTGGGATCTTTCTTCATTTCTTCTCTGTGCCCTGGCATTTCTCGCTGATGACCTTGGCTAAATTGCATCCTATCCATGCCCCCGTTACCAATCTATAGAATGGACACACTGCTGTGTTTCTTCCACCTATTCATTTTTATCTTGCTGTTTAATACCAGAGCAGAAGATAAGAGAGAGGAGCTTTCATCTGCCGTCCTTGGCGGGTAATTAGACAGGAGGCAAGATCTTAGCTGGGATTTGTAGGTAAATTGCAAGGAGTGAGGATTTGGCCTGAATTATGCTTTAACTTGTAAATTTTAATCTTGTCGTCTTCAAAGATGTTGAGGGTGTGTGATTAAATTAAAATGTAACTTTTTATGAAATACATAAAATAGTCACAATGATGAAGACACGGTTTATTTGGGGTATTATTTGCATACTGGATGTATACTGAATACATGGAGATTTCCTTCCTCCTTACCTAAGAAGGAATAAAAAAATCCAGAAGTGGCAAATTTAGAATAGTGAAAAATGCAGCTTTTAGAAATAATCATGGGAGAAAACAATGAACATGTTTGCTCATGTCCTTTATCTCAGTCAGCTAATCTTGAAGAATGTCAGCTTGTATAGAAATAGATTTTTACATATGAACTTGTTACATCACTTCCCAAAAAAATGGTATTTAGCTTGTACTTAAATAGCACATTCAGAGACTGTTTATGCAGTATTTCTGCTGCAAGTGTATGATCCTTGTTAGGTAGCTAAGCTCTGTGTGAAGTTTTAAAACTGTGATATATTTATTTGCTGCTTACTGTGTGAAAGATAAAATACTTCAAAAAAGTATCAGTTTGAAATCCTGATATTTTTTAGTATCAAATTTTTTTAAAAGATTAAACTGTTTTCTAACATTTTGCTCTTCACTGCTCATAGAGAACAATTCTGAAAAAAGCTATGCAAAAAGCATGTGATATAGAGACAACAAAACCTTCTGTGAAATCCATCAAATTAGTCACAGCAAAACTGAATTCAGAATTTAAGCCCCATATTTTATCCAAATGCAGCTTGTTTATTTTGCTGCCCTCTACCAAAGCTGAGAAACTATCCAATTTAAGACCAGTGAAATATCTCGTGTCTGACAATGGCATTTCAATACACGCTATTAATTCTTCCAAGTCAACTTGAGCGTAGTCCCCCATGTGATTTCAGGGAGAGCAAAGACAACAATGCGTCTTTGGAGGTGCCATTTTTCAGCTGAAATGTGAAATCAATGTCCTGACCATTTGTGGTCGTTAAAAATCTCATGGCACTTTTCTGCGTGAGAAGAGGCATTGACTCCCAAGTCTTGGTGAAATTCCAACTAAGTAATTATATTTCTCCTGATACAACCTTCCTTTTAAAGCTAATTTAATGTTCCTCTTGAGTTGTTCTCCCCTGCTTTAAGTGGAAAATCCTTTGTTTCCCTTTGTAAACTTTTCTTTAGTTCTGTTTTATGCTGACAATTAGTAGCTGTCTTTTCTCTTGCCACATCACTGATGTGTGTCTATGCGGTAGCAGTGAGCCTGTGTCTAAGCATGGTTCCCTACAATTTAAAAAGCTGTTTATTGATGGTCTGGTTAAAAGCCATTAAAATTAACGGGATGTATCCCTTTGAGGTGGTGGTCACAGAGCCATCAATGTCGTAGCTGAGAGGTGTTGCTCAACGGTAGGTTTTGAACCCCTCGCTACCCTGATTTTCTTGCGTTGCTGAGTGTAGTATAGAGAGTTGGTGGTATGGTGTCTGCTCCCTGTCTATGTGCCGGCAGAGCCGGGGAAAAGCGGTCGAAAATTATCAGGTGCGTTGTTCGTTCTGGCAAGCCAGATTTGCCCATGGGGCAAACCAAAGAACAGCTTCACGGTTGTGTAATATTTGGAAATATGTCAAGGTAAAACTTCCCAGTTACCGACATTAGTGCAATTTGTTCCACACACCTTATCAGCCCACTTGGCAGGTCCAGTTAAGCCCATGGTGGATATTTCTGGAAAAATATATAACTTTTCAAGTGAGCTTCTCAAATACCTCATTTCTCTTCAACTTGTACTTATTTCTGTTCACAAATCTCTCCCTTCCAATATGATTAATGCTTCTGCTGGGTGTAGTACTCTGTTGAGTAAAGGGTTGAATGTTTTGCCCAAACCAGTAATACCAGCTTAACCTCTGGGGTATTCTGTGCTTCATGGAAAATGAGCATAAGTGATAGAACTAACTGCTGCTACATGTCCTGGGGAATTGAATGGGTCATGGTGACTTGTCCTGGAGAAGACAGGACCTTCTAACCTTCCTGGTTGAAATGACGACTTCTGGTTCTAATCCCTACAACCATGACCTCAGGGTTTGGACGCTTCTCTTCACAAGTTGGAAGACTCCCATATTCTGCATCTTGGAGGTTTTCCGCTTGCATTTGTGCTGCTTTCTTAATAGCACACCAAACAGATCCCTTCTTCAGCTTCACCCTTATCCTTATGTCCTTATCCTCATGTGCCTCGTGTGCCGTAGGCGGGTTTTATCCTCTCCCCAAAGTGTGAGATGGAAAAAGGAAGAACGGTGACACGATTGGAGGAATGTGTTGCTGCCTTTCTTTTTGCATCCTCCCCAGCACCCCAACAGATTGCTTAGCTTGAATCCATATGCTTTCCTTTTCACAACAAAAATGGTCCTTGATGGAGACCTAAGGCTTTCCAAATCACTAAGGGTCACGATCCTGCAGAAGAAAAGAATTTTTCTAAGCATAGTCTTAGCTCACATGGTTTGAACTCAGTACTTGCTAAGTTTCCTGGCATGCATCTAGCAGACTATACACAAGATTACCTCAGCTGCCCTTTAAACCCCCGCCCTGTCTCTTGTGCCCTAGTTTGTGTCTCCGCAGCACAGCATAGAGTATTAAACCGGACAAAAACGTTGCACAGTTAAACCCGAGTTGTGCTGTGCCAAGCTACGCGCGTAGGTGGGTAACAACAGCTGCCAGTCAGTCTCTGAGAGAAGAGCACCGTATGATTTGTCAGTGAACAAAACATTTAATACAAACACAACACTTTCTAAATATTCCGAGAATTTTCCTGGACAACTTTCTTTAAGAAAAACTAATAGGCAGTAACGTCTGTTTGCTGATCTTTATGCAGATCTTCCCACTTGCACTTGGCTATAAGGTTTTGACTAAAATATTTATACTTTTCTGCTTTGGTACACATCCTACTCCGATCCTTCGGAAGGATTTCTCAGCCTGCGGAGAGAAATGACAAAATGTGTGTGTGGTGCTTGGTTCGCCCACACTGCCTTTCTGGGTTCTGAGAATAGCGATGTAGCCCTCTCTGGAGGGTGCACCTCCGCTTTGGGAGGTCAAAGCTCCTAACAGATCTAGAAAACAATTTGTAAACCTGCAATTTGATTTTTTTGGAAACCACTAATGACGGGGTAGCATTTTGGGGTACAGCCCTCCCACCCAGCACCCTTCTGGCTTCAACAGCACCTTCACCTTCCCTACGAACAGACCACGCTGCCCCAGACCCATCCTGAGCAGCTGAACACAAAATGCCAGCGAACTGTAAATGACCTTCCTGGAAACGCTGTGAGTGCGCTTGGTAAACTCACCTGCCCTTTAACAGCTTTTCCAGGGTCTCTAGCCTTGTCGACTTCTGTCCTTAGCGTTGTGGTGCGTTAGCTTATCCCATTTGCGTTGGCACGGATTTCAGTGGAATTTGGGGCAGCCCTGACGAAGCATTTAGGTTTCCAGCCTCACTCTTTCTCAAGGTCATCCTTTCATATCATAGACAGGACATGAAAATACACGGTCTTATATTCCTTGTCCCGTTGAGTATTATCCTTCTCTTGGTTTTATCCAAGAATTTTTTTTTTACTGTAGATACAGCAAATTATGAGTTGTATTTATTGTATATGTCATTTGGGGATACTAGGGATCTGAAATTGGTTGTATAACTCTAACTTCAGTTTCTTGAAACACTGCAGCATGAGTATCCATTATCTTTAAATAAACTTTAAGGGTTTTCTTGATGAGTAATTTGCTCCATAAGATTTTCTTTTTTAAGCTTCCATGAAATATATTTATAGAGCAGTGTTTCAATTCCTCATATTTATAGGACACTTACAGTGGACATCAGCCATCTTCAGCAGTCCATGTACCGTTTATTTCCAGTGACATTGCAGGGATAATAGTGTTTGTTTTCTAAGAAAACAATATTTTTAGTGTAGTAATCTAAAAGGTTTTTGTGTTGGTTTTTTTTTTATGGTTTACATATTTACTGAATTGATGAGAAACAGTGAAATCTTTAGATAGTTGGGAAGTAATGAGACCTCTCCTCTTGCACTTGTGAGTTTCAGGGTTTTGAGTTTGATCTGTATTTCAAAAATCATTACCTTACATACTTTTTGTTTAAAAGTGGAATTTGATCTGACCATACGTGAAAATGGCAACACAATTAATTACATTAAAAATGTATATGCTAAAGGCCTGCAGTGTCTCTGTTTAACAGTCCGATCACATTCAGATTTTTTACCACTGTATCGACTAATTAATAATTGTTTTCATAAGGCCAGCATCTCTGGTAGAGAAGGTTATTTAACAGAAATGAAAATCTTTAGAAATTTAGATGCACCCATCACTCACTGCTCTGCTCAGAAGCGGGCAGTGTGTTTCCACTTTAACATCCTCTTTCAAAGCTTTTTAAATCCTGCTGTCTCTTGATGCTTCCTGCAGTACACACCAGTGATTCACCTGGTTGTCTCCTCAAGGTGGATGAGCAACTGCTGTTTTATAAAATGTGGTCCCATACCCTAAAGCAATAACGTTTGTGCTCTCCTGTTATTAGAGAGATAATGGGTAGCTAAAGGCTAGGGAGTCCCTTTAGAAGAAGATACAAAGAAATGCCCAGCCTGACTTTTTAGTCCACGTTCCTTCCCCAAAAAAATCATTTCAATGAAGGGAAATGATGCCTGTGATTAGTGGTGAAAGGGAAAAATTTCATGACTGTTGGAACAATTTAGTGATCTAGTTCTTTGATAGGTTACAGAAAATATCATATTAATCCTTTGAACTGTCTAAGTTATGAGTAAGGCTGGGAAAATACGGTGGTATGATGCCAATGTGCAGGAGTTTAATGAAAATAAAATATCTTATTTAGAGCAGTACCAAATTACCCCATAGAAACGAAGTATGTACAGCTCTGCTCTAATTTCATTTTCTTATCTCTTCACGTTCTCTTCCTCTTGTCTCTCACTTTCGATGTCATTTCTATCATGGACTTTGTTCATCACAGGCACCTGCTAAATAAGCACCTGGCTGGGGTGGGAGCTGGCTCTTCTGAGAGGGCTTAAATATCTGCTGGTCTGATGTTGAATGGCGTGTGGAAGAAAAAGGGTGTGAGCCATCTTTTTATTTCTTGCTTATTCCTCTTTACAACCACTGAACACAGCTCTGCTCTGTGCCTTTTGAAGCAAAACACGGGGAGGTTTAAGGCAACCTTCTGTGACCGGCAAACTGCACAGCTTGAAGGTAGACACTCACTGAAAAGGGAAAGCGGTGCATGTTTCGAGAGACCATTTTATCTTCTCTGACACTGTAATTGAGTCTACAATTGCCAGTGCAAGCATTAAGGAAAAAGTCTGGGGGTCACTGTGGGGTGCTTAATAAAAAAAAAAAAAATAATTAAAAAACCAAGAACATTGTAGCTGCTTATAGTTCATATAGCACCAAAAAGCAGGGGGGGGTCTAGAACTAAGGATAAACTCTGAATTACTGGTTTTTTAGTGTAATAACTCTGTAGTTGCCTCCCCCCCCCAAAAAAAAAAGTGGTTTCAGAACATGGTACAGCTCTACAAGAGTCTTCAAAAATTTTTCTTTTTTCCTTTGGATTCCTAAAGAAATCAGGCTTGGTGGTTCAATCTGTATTTATAAGGTTTATACCCTCACAACAAATGTATAGGCTTGGTTCCATATTTAGAGAACACTAGATCCATGGTTTTGGGAATTAAGGCAAGGAGGATTTTGAGACCTGTCTTTACCACCCCCTATCCCTGCCCCACCCCCCAAAAAAACCAAAATTGGATTTTTTTTTTTCCCACCCTTTATGTAAAAGTGGATGGAAGATTTTTCTGTTCCTCAGCTGTAAACAAGGAGAAGAGTCTTATGTTGAGAATTGTCCCATGCGACAAGTTCAAAGCTACAGGTGTGAAATTTTGCAATTTTGGATGTCAGCTGAAGCAAATAGGGTATGAACTAACTGTCCATCTTACATGCAGCAAACTTAAACATCGGACAGAGATTTCATAACTGGACAAGCAAAGTGTGAAATGAGATGGACCTCTGGGCAAGTGCAGGAGAATGAACTCCTTTATGCCTCCTAGATGTTTTTTTAAGGTCTCATACATGGGAGAGAAAGGAGAAACAGAGCTATCCAGCTGTTTTCCTGATGTTTAGATAAGGCCTAAGCAAATGTGCTGGGGAGGGGAGGAAGGACATAGAGAGGCGGTAGATATGGGTGATATGGATATGTATATAGGTAATGCTAATGTATTGAATTGTGCTCTAATGTGACAAGCTCGGTACGTTAGCTCACTTTCCCTATATCACACTCTGTTTCTGTCCTCAAACACAGTGCAAACACACAAAACAGATGAAAAGTGGATCAAAACCCACATATTTGGAAAATAACTATTTCCTAAAACCCAACACAAGAATATTTAACATTAACATGTTGGGGTTTTTTTTCAGTGCTCGACATGGTTATAAATCTGTCTAATGTCTTGCTTTTGCTGCAAAAAGGGAACTTTTTCCACTGGAAAATTGGCCCAGTGCTATGTTTTGGCTATGTAGGATCATACAGTGCTGGCATTTGAAATAGTGATAATTTTATGCCTAAAAAAATGAGTAATTTAACCATTGAGAACTTTATTCTGATGAAATCCTTAGATCACACTCCATCATCTGTTTTTCAAATTCTTGTATATATGATCATGCAGACGTCGCATCCGCAGATGACGCATCGGTGTATAAAGCTGCGTGTGTGTGTCTGCACTCCGATAAAATATAAGCAGAATAAAGACATCTTTAAAAGTTTTAGAGCTTCTTGAAATACAAGCTAATTTTCCCTCACTTTGTGTCTTTCAGAGAGACTGCCACAGAGTTATCTGGAACATTACCAAGGTAAGCACGTTGTTTTAAACTGCATCTGTGTATCAGTGTCTGGAAGGTGCTGAAAGAATCGCGACCTTTTGCACCAGAACATGATCCTTGTCCTTAGGAAAATGTTGGGATACTGAGAACTGGGGATGCAGAGGGGAGAACACACGCTGCGTGCCGTAGACAGACAGATGACTGTGAAATACTGGTGCGACCAAAACCACGCAGCTTAAAGCCACATGTTGAAGTTGCTTTGAGGCTTAGCACAGTTGTGCACCCGGCGAGAAAAATCCCAGATGTGGCTTTCTTCCAGCTGTGCAATTATACCCATTGCAGGTGGTTTGGCTTTTGATTTAAATTTCACCTGAGGGATGAGGGGAGGGAAACTTGGAGGTGGGAGGAAAAAGCACTGCGATCTTAAGGTGTTTTCGTTTGGAAAGCAGCTTAGACCAAAGTCTTCTGTGCTGAGAAAGCTTTTCATAAAATAATAGAACTAGACAAGACTCCCAGGCTGTGACAGAGGTTTTTTGAAGAGAGACCTGCCTACATATGTCGGAGGATGCAATAAAATGCTGTAATCATGCAGATAGAGAAGAAGGTGAACAGAAGGGAAACAAAAAAATCTGATATGGTAACACGTCACTTAGCAGAGATGCCTGGTGCAGAAAAAAAATGGTGCTCTCAGTCCTCTTACATCTTTTGCCACCAGTTTTGTTCTCTGAGGTTGAGGGGGTTTTAAGAGGGTCATGGTTTTGGGGGTGTTGTCATCTTCTGATTAATACCAGTGTTGTCGTTCATACAATATATAATGTAAAAAGAATATTTCAACAAGAAAGTCAGTTTTCTTTAAGCGTGGTAATACATGCAAGTGATTTCTGCTTCTGAGGCAGAGAAGAAATGTCTGCCTGTCTTCACGGCGTGTGTGGCGTACGTTACTCGGCTTATCTGTATTGATAAGCTGTAAAAATGTGGGGTTTTCACTGTATGCGATGGGTTCTCCTCCTCTGTAATGCCTCTCTTTGTTCTGTAGGTACACGTTTCCGTGATTTACGAGTTGTTCATTCATTAGGTTTCTTTCTTTTTATGACTTACTATCACTCGCTATCCTCAATTGCGTAACCAAAGATGCTGGTGAAAACCTGCCAAGCGTTTGAAGGGCTGACCAACGATCAGACTTACCCGACACATAAAAGATTTTACTCATCTTCATTGCAAAAGACTTACAATTCTTCATCCCTACATACAAGAAAAAAAGCAGATCGACAGAGTAGGTGTTTTCTTGATCAGGAATATCAATAACATTGCCTAGCTGTGTCTTTTACTGGTTCTAGTGCTAAAGTATTTCCAGTTTGACTGCATGCCCCAATTGGTTATGACTAATATACTGGAAACATAAAGTCCTTGTACTGCAGAAATGAACTCCACTTTAATTTAAAGTTAAAATGAGAGATACAGGTGCTTAAATAAACACCCAGTTTCATACTTGCCATTAATGATTGCCTAAATGTGTTTTTTTGAATTATTACCACACGGCTTTAATTCTCATCTGTGGCAAGATGTCACAAGTAAAAATCCGATTATACAGGCAATGTGCATAAGGCATTGTAATTGCGTTATAAATATTAAAACCAACGACCTTGTCTTGGCTTAAAACGAATGCCGGCTACTCCTCCAGCTTTCTCAGGGATTCACCTGCTCCTGCATTTCTCTAAACAAGCTGTTCCTTGGGTTTTTTTAATCTTATGTTGTGATGTATTAATACAATATTTTTTGTTCCTCTTTCAAACTTCGTGAGCCATTTTCTTATTATTAATTCATAACAGGGAAATGGTCTAATTTCCCCAAAAACACCGCGTCATCTTCCACCTTCACCCTGTAACTACTTTACAGCAGATAAAAATCTAGGCGTTGCACCTTGAAATGATGAAACTAATAACCGCTTTCCCGTAGTCGCTGTGCTTGTTGGATTTTGTCCGATGGGGCAGAAAAAGCCCTCTCTTATGCCAGAAATCACTCTTGTTTGTGCAGCAAACACGGTGCCTTTTCTCAGGGCAATAATGACTCGTGGATTTATTCATGGCCAGGACTGATCAAATTCTTTTCAAGCATTTGTAAACCTGGTGAAAATGGGTTTCGCTGCAAGTGGTGTAAGTGTGAGCAGATGTGTCTGTACTTTGAGTATTTTGTCTGACTGTCAGGAAGGTTTAAGCATTGGTGGCACTAATTTTTTGTTGTCATTTAAAAAAAAAAACCAAAAACCTTGATGAAAAAAATTTCTCAAAAAACCCTTCTGAATTTTTACATAGTCAAATTACGGGAGGTAGGGATTTGTTCCCAGAAAGCCCTGTAAATAGTCAGAAGTTACAGAAGAGAATAATTTGAATATTTTTCTTTTTTCCTAGTAGTAACTAAGAGAGGTTACGTAGGTGCATTTTTAAAAAAGTAAATATAACAATGCGTCTTGGTAAGTGGTGACTTTTTAATGTAGTCCTTTTCCACTAACCATTGCTGATTGTTTTGTAACGATTATATTTAAGAGGAAGAAGAAATTACCTTACTTCTTGCCAGTGA
This sequence comes from Bucorvus abyssinicus, assembly GCA_009769605.1. Classification (NCBI taxonomy): domain Eukaryota; kingdom Metazoa; phylum Chordata; class Aves; order Bucerotiformes; family Bucorvidae; genus Bucorvus; species Bucorvus abyssinicus. The sequence continues at coordinate 6,013,712 of CM020025.1, forward strand.
AGAATATATATCATTGATAGACAAAAGTAGAAAAATCTGAGTTGGGGGGCATAATTCAGAAGGAAAGCTAATAGATTAACTTTGCCTGTAGAAAGATATCAAAATATTCAAGACAATTATATTACGTCAGTTCTAATTTACCAGTTATTTCTGATGATTTTGGGAAGCTCAGGCTAGAGAGGGAATTGAAAACTTAAACTTAAAATATGATAAAGAAGCTTTACAATTTTCATATGAAATGACATTATGATATCTATGAATGTATATTGTTTTTTTCGAAGAAAGGCTTTCTGTGCGCAAAGGCACATCAAAGAACAGATCTTCACAAGGAAAACTTTATAATAATATTAAGTTGTTCATTGCATGACCTATTTAGAGTACTTAGATAGTTCTTGTTGCAGTCTACATAATTAAATTTTAAATGGAACATGATAAAGAAATTATACTGGTGATCTCTAGAGATTTGAATACCCTATTTGGATCTTTACAAGAGTGTAGTGAAGGCATACTTTAAAATTTAATAAAGGTCTGGCCTATTTTTTTTTTCCTTTTAGATGTTCTATGGCTGCTACGGCAATCCTGTTTCAAACTGTATTTGCTCTCAACATTACACAGATGGTACCTGCGAGAACAGACCAAACTAAAAGTATTAGAAGAAATAGAGCTTAGCTTGAGAACCCCACCGTTTAAACCTGATGCAGAACAATTAATGAATGAAGATAAGCTCCTAAAATCGTGTCGTACCTAAGCTTGTAACCACCCTTTCATAGACAAGCATCTGAGCTGAGCGGCCGAGGGGAGCCGTAAATCAGTGAGGTGGAGTGCTCGAGCACAGCGCAAAGCCCTGTGGGCACAAGGGAGACGATGTTCGGAGCTTAAACGAGAAAAGACTCAGCTTCAATATCAAAGGAATGACTTCAGTCTCTAGCCACTTCTGTTTGTTTCTGCGAAAGTTACTTTATATTTAAAGAAGAACAAATATTTTAAATATAGACCAACCGCATGGATTATTTATTTGCTTAATATTAGGTTAGTAAAGACAACAGAAGTAAAACCTGGGCTACTTCTCCACTTTTATGTAGCGGCTCAATTTTACATTTCACTTGGGGGCAGGGGGAGTAAAGTTTAAATGGTCACTTCCTCCTCTAAGCTGTTCGTTCTTACTGTTAAAAAAAACACAAGAGAATAACTCGTGTAGATATTTTTCATAGAAAAAATGGTAGAAAAACCTCTGCAGCTCCTGCGGAATTCTTGGACACAACTCAAGAAAACTTGTATTTTGAGGTAAGGGCCATCTTAACACTGTCACTTAGAAATTTTTTTAGAAGGGTGGGAGGAAATCGGTAATAAAACATCATGGCATGGATACATTGATGTGAAAACAATCTAACACGTGGAAATTTAAATCTTTAGCTTGTCAGAATTGTAATTATTTGCAAACTTTTTGTACTCAGACCTCTGGTTTAAAATATATATTTAAAGCCCTCTTGAGCTGGGGGTTTATACCTCACCTTTCCATAAATTTCTTTAATCATTTCTAAGTGCCATTTACTGTAGAGACTTATGCTCTCGCTTGCCGACAGCACTTTGGCAGTAGAATTTAAGTACTGAAGTCACTTTGGTACTTTTGAAAAACGTTAACCTGCAACTTCACCATTATTTAAATCCGATGCAGCTAAGCTTTTATCTAATGGGAAAAGAAGAATTGACAACCCACCATATGACAAGCAAAATGAAATCTCTTGATCGCTAACTGTCAGCAGTCTTTCTAATACCATTGTGTTAGGGAATGATATGTCTTCCAAGGAGCTAAGTAGACAAGGTTTTGGATCATTTCTGCCTTGACAGCCTAACCCAAGTCACTACTTGTAAGTGCTTGGATGAATTATAAAATCTATGCGGCTCTGTAGAGTGAGTTAATAAAAGAGCTATGAGCGTTTTAATTACTATGAAATGAAAAGGATGTTTTCCTGACAGTAATAGGGGCATGGGCTAAAGACCTACTTTACATCTTAATTGCAGTCTTCACTGGTTTTGCATGGATGGTGGGAGCTGGGGTTCTCTTCTGCGTTTGGTCTTCTGATTCCTTTCTGTTTGAGGTCTTCTGCCAAGCAATTTCTCTCACTCTGAGAACACCAGGTTATACCCTTGCTCCTCATGTTTCATATACCGTGGATGTCCTCTCATGTCACCGGTGCTGCTTAGCCAGTCATGTCAGGCTTGAACACCCACCCACCTACACAACACCTGTGTCTCTGCCAATTTATGGCAGAATTTTCCTTACCTTGATATAACAGGGATTGGAACTAGATGATCTTTATTGTCCCTTCCAACCCAAACCATTCTATGATTCTATGAATATTTACTGATGTCTCATTCTCCCTTAAATAAAGCATGATTTGGCATAGTCCATTTGTGACCGTTTCTTCTAATGGAGAAGTTCTGCTTTCCACCTCCAAATCCCTTCTCAAAACTCACTTTCATTTAGAGGCATATAAATAACAGGTCAAGAAAATGTTGTTCATCCCAGGTGGCAGGCAGTGGTAGCTGATAAAATTAAAATCTCTTGAATGTCAAACTGCGTGCAGCTGACCAGAGTTAGTCTTCGGAAATTACATCATCTTGTATCTTTTCTGAAACTGCATCATTAACAAGAAAAGATAAAGGTTCCAGCCCTGGGTATTTAAATGTTCTCAAGTCAACTGAATTGGAGAGCAGGTTTTCTATGATTTTTGGATGCCTTCTATCATTATTTTAAATTGAGACTTGAATTTAACTAATCCCTCCCTAAAAAAATTTCTGTTTGACTTTTCTCTGCCTCAGATGCTTATTTCTAAACAGCTTTGAGGTGTTTTTCTGTACTGCAAGCAGAACTGCCTACTACCTTTTGTATGCGCCATATAGGAATGCCCTGATGGTGTTTGGTCCTCCAGAGGGGCTGTAATATAAATTACAGTAATTATTTGCGATAGTAATGAGTTTGTTATTGTAAGTGAATCTGAGCTTTTTGAGGAAATAATGCACATGTTGTCTCTTCACTATTTTTTTTTTTTTTTAATTTTTCTAAGTAAAGCTTCCATATCATTAAAATGTGACATGGAGTTATTCCTTCTAGCAGCTCTTGGCATTTTTCTGGTTGTTTTACATCCATTTTGAAATACATTTTTTACAGCTAATGTTAATCTTAAAACACACTTATGTGCAATTTGATCCCTTTCTGAAGAGGTATTTTTAAAATCTTAAGAGGAGCCTAAGGAGCATAGAGGTGATTATCCATATGTGCTTACTGATGACTTGCATTCAAAAATTACTACGATACCCATGGCAGTATTTCCATTGCCTAAATTTAGCTATCAGAGAAGTCCTCGATCTAAAGAACCTGGGAAGAAATGAAGAGGAATAGGTGCCTACTCTTAGGACAGGGTGAATAACCTTGGGGAATTGTTTTTCTTTCGCCATCGCCTGAAAAGGGAGCCTGGGGGTATAACGCAGACTAGATACTTCACCTGATGATAGCTTTAATTTAAGGTGAGTCCTAGCAGCCTGAGTTTTATAAGTGTTAAAGTGCCAAGTGATGTAAGCCAATGCCTACTGGAGTTTTGAGGACATTGGCATGCTTAACCTCAAAAAAACTTTCAATATTCAGTACTTAAGTCCTAAATATAAACTCTGGGAAGGAGCGGGGGGTTGGCGGGGAAGTCGGACAAAAATGATTGTTGGACTTGTTACGGCTCTGACCCAGAAGGCAGTAACTCTTCTCACAGAGCAGAGTCCTCAGAAATCACAGCTCACAGTCTTGAAATGGGTCCTAATTATACGTAGCCTTTTAATCTCAAAATGAGCGTAAGTGATTTTACTCAATGACCTGGGTTTTGAACCCACAACCATTTTTCACCAGCAATTGTTGCAACTCTCACAAACGCTAATGAATTTGATGGCAGCCCTTTATCTTAAAAATCTGGTAGGGATTTATTTTTATTCCCTATCGTAAAGCTCTAAAACCAGATACGTATTCCCTTCCTTTTTTTTCCTGTTATTCACCTTTACCAGACTTCCAAGCGTCTTTTTAACTCGTCTTACAAAGCATTGCCATCCAAACGTGCCCAATGAGGATAACGTGCAGCAGAAATGAAAGGACTCAGATCTCTTCATTTCCATTCCTGAAGGTGAATTCCAAGATCGTGATTATTTTTATTTATACAGTGCCTAAAGAGCGCTAAATGCTTTATGGAACAAATAAAAGACCTCTTGTAAAAAGCACGCGTTCCTATAATCTAATTTTAGTCTCAAATCAGGCAGTATGAATGCTAAGCAGCGGGGCTTGGAGAAAAATGGAAGGTATATGAGGGCTACACTAATAAGACTGAGCAGTTATTTAGGTTCATTATCTGTTCCTCTTAATAGTGCTGCAATACTTTACTGGTTTAAGTTAAATTTACATTGGTCTGCAGAGAACATTTGACTGAGAGAGGAATGGTATTTCTTGGGTTTGCTCAAAAATGAGCCTTTGAACAGCAGTTTGACTGAAGATAGAGGAAAGGACCTTTACAGGTGGATTTTGAGAGGCCATTCTGATGTAAAAATCAAAGGACAGCACCTTAAAACACAAAGCCTGGTTTTCTTCTCTCTTTATTCCCCGGCTCAGTTGAAATACTTGTACTCCAAGTTAGTCATTTGTGTGTGTCCTTTGCTTAAGTGTCGTTTTAGCGCTTAAGACCATAATGTAGAAAATCAGTGCAGAGGAATAAACTTATGGGAATAACTTCAGATGTAAATATGCATTGGGGCAGAGGACAGTGTACAGACATCAGCTGCTGGAGAAGCAGACCAGCAACTGAAGTCAGGGAGAGCTTTTATAACACGGCAGATTTCAGAACCTTTCTCTTAGTACGTTTGCTACCGCAATGGCAAGGCGTGTATTATATATTATTATAAAATATGGGTATTATATGTTTTATCAATACTTAGAAATGAAATGCTGATGTACAGGGTTTTTTGTGTGTCATCGTTACCATTGGTCCCAGAGAAGCGGTACTATGATACGTGGATGGGACAGTGTCAGGAAACTCAAATCAATTCTCCTAGGACAGCAGAGGCTCCGGCTTAGCGCTCTCTTCAATCACTTTTATTGGTGAAATAATAGCTATTTGTATTTACAAAAAAATGCGACTGTTCAAATGATTCTGAAAGATTTGCTATGAATTACAAGGAAATCTTAGGAAATTCTTAGCAAATTATTTAAAAAGGTTTAAAAAAACACCCAAGAACCTCAAACATTCCCCAGTGTTCAAGGTTAACAGTTTATACTTCATCTACATTATATTAAAAACATTTTTACTGGAGTCCGTAAACGTTTCACATTTTTAAAAGGCAACGATCACAGTGGGACCCGATACGTTACATAAAGCCAGACACGAGTCCTGCAAGCAGTAATTGGGGAGTGTTTTTTATCTGTTGAGGGTGCTGACTTGCGATTCATCCTGTGAGACGATGCAAAATTTCCCATCTGTGCCTTGCCATTAGAAGCAGGCAGCCCCTAAAGTTTTCCTGTGGTCAGCAGAAGACAACTTTGAGCCCCAAACGCACGTGTTCAGAGCGGTGTCTCACAGCGGTGCTGTAACTCGTACTAGCGGTGGTGTTTTCCCGGTTTGCAGCCACTGAGGACCTACCCCACTTTCTGTGTATGTTCTCCCAATGTATTGTACAAGTTGTGCCCTACGCAGCATTTCGGTAACAGCAAAGCGCCAGCGCGGTGCTTCTCTGAGTTGAGCTATAATAGAAAATATTTTTCATTCAGACCCTTGGAATTTTGAGAGCTTTATCTCCGTTTTCTGCAGGGAACATTTAAGCCTCGGCAAAGCTATGATGATGTAGAGTGGATGTAAATCATGTCTGTTTGCTGTAATCTAACCGTAATGGATGTCCACGGAGAAAGGAGGAGGGAAAACAAGATACTAGGGTTCACCTAACCCAAACAAACAAACAAAAAAATCCCTCTGACTTTCAGTCTTTTCTGATTATTTTGCTTCTGAACTTTTAGATACTAATCTCACGACAGTTCATGTGCTTAATAAGGGAGAATAGTCCCGCCGATATCAAAGTACTGGAACAAGACAGTGCCATTTAGCATGAGTATTGCTGCCTACTCCTTGCTGTGAAATGAACATCATCTGCTTGGATCCCAACGAATCCAGTCCCACCTCCATCACTAAGATTATACACAACTTGGTCAAGAAAGAACATACAAGTAGAAGCTAGGTTTCGTTAACAACCTCTTGAAACATGACCTGAGAATCATAAAATGGAAGACTAAAATAAGGCCCTAACTGGCTCCTCGTACTATTTAGATGCACGGTTTGGGTTAATCGAACATTCTGGACGGCTGCAGGTGCCACTGACTTTGGTTCAAAAGGCAAGTGCACTTTTCTGAACCAGGCTATTAATTCAAGTTCTTAAAAGGTGGCTGTGGTATGTAGGAAATCTTCCTGGCCTTGGAGCTCAGGACCCCATCTTTTAACTAAATGTTCAAAAATTATTTTCTTTGTGAAGATTTTCTGCTGGGGAGGTGCAGATGCTCCTGCACCGATGTGCTCGTGGATGCCAAAGAGACCGTGGCTTGCCTCGGTCGCTGGTAGCTTTCATCCCGGTATCGCATGGTGAAGTAAGCAGCAGTTCCTGCAACTAAAGTTTTATTTAACAAAAATGAAATATTATTATTCATGTCATGAGTAATTGAATCCCCAGATGTTCTCATTCTGTATCAATGGCTGGGGACAATATGACTCTAGATAGACTGTGACAACATGAATTGATTTCTTTATCTTTTCTCTTTTTTTTCTTTTTCTTTTTTTTTTTTCATTTTAAACCTGCAAAGTGACTGTAGGGGGTTTTTTTAGCTGATTGCTTGGAGCTGACATTACAGGCTGTGCAGCTGTAAAAAAGACCTTCTCATTTTCATTGAGAATAAATAAAATAAAATATTGCAGAAATAGCATTGCTTTTCCCCGGTCCTGCTCCAGCAGAAATAAACAGAGATAACTTGGAAAAAGCAATTGAATTTGGAAAGGCGTTTGCAAGAAGAGATGGCTGCTGCTAACATTGAATATTCAGAACGTAATAATAAAAATAATCATGGTACTAAAAAGCCACCTGTTACTTTCTTCAGTTTTTATCTAAAGCGTAGAGTTTGCTTTTTTGTTTCGGAATTTATAGCAGAGATGGCAAGTCCAGCTCCTTAGAAACCGTATTATATGCGAGGTAGTAATTCCTTATTAAAGTTAAGTAGAAAAAGGAACCACGCTCGCTAACATTTCTAAAGCTGTTAAAGATGAGTGTTTCCACGAAGGAGCAGAAGTAGAAAACTTTAAGTGCTTGTTAAGGCAGGCACTCGCAGTGCACACAAGCAATAAGGCTGTTTTGCTGAACTGCGAAATTGCACTGAGTAATTTCTCTAATAACAGAATAGATATTGCACCTCTGACCCCAGAGGAGTTCCGGGCTCGGTGCGGCGGCCAGCCCTGGCATCAGCAGAAACTTGTGCAACCGAAGCGCGGCTGCGTGCTGAGTGGTGGAAAGACAAGGGGAAAGATGGCAACAAAAGAAACTCGACACACAACTTGTAAACGTTCTGGCCGATTTAAAAATTCAGAAAGTGATTAATGATGAAAGTACTTTATCTATTGATTTCCCCCCCCGCACGCCCCACGACCTATTCTTCAGAGGAGCTGCACGGTCATGTCCAGAGCTGTGTGTTTGACAGCTACCTCCTACTTCCAAAGAAAGTATTCAATCCGTTACGAATGTACAGTAGCAGAAACTTTTAATTGGCGTTTCACGTTAGCGCTCTCTTACAGCAGTGATGCAGTGGTGATGCTTTTCCTCTGTGTTACGGAGAATGCCTGTGGAAATAACAGTTCAGTAGCTGGAGCAGAAAGAAAACAACCCACAGTATCCCTCAGGATAATACTACACATGCAGAAATGGGGAAAGAAATCATATAAGAAAAATATTCCGTTAAAGCAGCAACTTAGATCTTTTATTTCAAAACTTGCAAGGTGAAAAAGCGTGATGTGGTTTAAAGGGGGTATCGATTTGTCTGAGCTATGCATGAACTCGTGCCACAACCTCAGTACTTCTCCGGTCTCTGAACCTCTCAGAATTAATGCAGGGGTTTTAGATTGATTGCTTGAAGTTTTTCTGTAAAAACAGCAAGTCTGATGAATGGCAAGTACTTGAGGTGATTAAAAAAAAAAAAAGTTGCTTTAAGGACTAAGAAAAACTTTGTCAGTTGTACTCTCTTGTGGTGCTGTATAGTTAGAGCAAGGCAGCGAGAGACTCCACCTCATTTCTTCTGCCTTCCATTTCATCTTGTGAGTGATTCACTTTCTTCAGCAACTCCAGCCAGTAACATGACAGAAATGGGAAATAAATTCCCATCTTGAATTTGTCTTGTCCCACAGTGTCAGGGACATAACAGCCATTTTTAGACATTCACCCATTTGAAAAAACTCAGCGCTCAGGCAGATGTTGAAAATCTGGCAGTGAGGTTTGGCTTGCTATTCTAATGCCGGTTTTGAAATGTTGACCCTATGTAGGTGATATTTTATTAACTTGTGGAATGCTGTGGAGCTTCGGTAGGGGATGCTGGGTAATAGAAATCATATGGCAGGAGCCGATTATCTTTACAGCAGCATAAGAGTTGTTCAGGAGGAATCCAGCGGTTCATCTCTTCATCTGGTATTATCTAGCAGCTGCTTTGAAAGACAGGCTGACAAAGTCAAGAAGAGGCAGCTATGGAAAGAAATATCTGCAGGAAAATCTTCACAGCCCCTACCCAAACCTCTTCAAGGAAACACGAAGATGCTTTATAGCCTTGGTTTGTACGGGTTTCAGGGCTTTTCTAACTCCTGCTACTCTACCTTTTCAAGAGATACAGATGTCCATTTTTCTTCTGACTTTCAGCTGTAATGCTTTCCTTGGGTGAACCAAAAGCATGTTTCTCTTTGTAAATTCAATTTTGGATTAACTTAATTCTGAGAGACAAGGCACAGATTTAAAGAATTATGTCTGGAGTTCACAAAAGCACTAAATAAGAAATAAGGATTACAAATAAATAAGGAAAGCCCCAAATTCCTTTTTTTTTCTTCTTCTTTTTTCCCTGTATCCTGCATGCACCAAAGCTGGTCTCTTCTGACCTTCTAAAAGCTTATAAGATTTATAAGATTAAATCTTATGGTGAAGCATCAGACGTAATATACAAAAAATCGAACTATCCAAAGCAGAAGGACACACAGAACAAAACAAAAGCCCCAAACCTCCACCAAACCCATCTTCGATATGATTCTGCTCGTGTACGAACCTCTCAGAGGAACTAGAGACACTCGCACATGAACTGCCTGTGCCCAGTACTGCTCGCGCAATGCTCACCGGTGGGCTGCCGCTCTCAAGCATATGATGCATCAGTCATCTTTTGCTTCTCTCACCATGTTTTTTACTCTTCATTACATGCAGAAATTCTCAAAATGTGCTTTCCAAAAAAAAAAAAAAAAAATCTGCTCCAACCACCAGCCTCACTTACTGGTATTTCTTGATTGGAGGGAAAAAAAAAAAAAAAGCTTTTATCACATATCCCATATGTGCTTTATGGTGCTGAGGCTTGATAACCGAGATACGATTTTATAATGAAAAATCCCCCAGGGAAGCGTGCAGATGTACCGTGGAAAGACATTGACACTTTGTGCTTTATTTGTAGGAAGGCTATGAACACTTTCTCACCTTCTTTTTAACAGAAAAGAATATTAAATTAAAAAAGACTTGCATCTCTTGTTAAACTCTGGAAGACAAGTGGTGGCTGAATGATGCACACGTTAAAACGATATCTGCAATGCATCAGGCTAAAATGTGGAAAAGACGCCTGATCATTGATGAGATCACTGTCTCTTTTTTTTCCTCAACTAAATCTACAGCCTTTTAATTTATGGTGAACACTGCAGCTAGGGAAATTCAGCAAGGTGCTAGTAGAAGGGGCTATTGATGGTATGCTCCATGCTGGAAAGCTGTCTTGTTATTGAATGCAAATGTGACTCAGATATGTAAATTATATTCAAGATTTCATCAGTAATTCTTAAATATATCCAGAAACTATCTTAAAGCATTTAAATAAAATGTTAATTGAAAGTATGGAATAGCGTTAGCGAGCTCTTTCAAAGAAAGCTTCAATTCCAGGCACGTAACGAGGAAGCAAGCTCTCTGATCTAGTCAAACAGATCCTCCCATGGTAAAAACCTATAATTGTTTTAAAGTTCTCTAAAAACCTACATCTCTGTTCTCATCTCATCCCACACACTGTGATATTCCTTATGTTCCTCACTCTTCTCTCTCAGAGCTGACTTTCTTTGTAGCCTTCTCCCACTCCCAGCGTGCTGCCTTCTCTCACCTCCTACGCGTGGAGCTGCCTCTGCTGCCCATACAACAAGCACTTCTCTACACATCCCAGCCCTTTCCTTTCCTTGAGCTCGTCTGTGCTGAATTCCCCATGAAGCCATCAGGATGTCTCGCCCTGCATCAAAATCCAGAGGGTGAACTTTGCTTCCAAACTCAGGAAAGCTCAGTAATGAGCCAAGCAATGAATTTAGATCTTCTGAGAGCAATCATCAGATGGGGCTAGTGACTGATCTTTACACTTAAAAATAAAACCAATCCTATTTTAAAGAACAGAGAGTGATTGAGCTAGACTGCATCCCTCTGGCGATTATGGAAATGCTTTCACAAGTGGCAGGGCAGTTCCCAGCAACATTGACTTCCGTTGTTCAACTTCAACCACCCCAGGTCCAATTCGTCAACAAGAGCTTGAAATTAGTCCTAAGAGCTAAAAGCGTGGGCGTACAGAAGCATGAGCATCTCTTGCTGCAGCTCTGCTTCTGATGGTCACTCCTTAAGCAGAGGGATTTTGCAGGTACTTACCAAGTTACCTCCCTGTCTGCAGATGGTCTGCAACAGTGACAGCAGCTGTTCCGAAAGCGAGCATGAAGGGAGGTATTACTGCCGCTTAGCTATGTTCACCAAGTTGTAACAAGACTACTATTGAAAGTGTGTTCTTCTGTGACCGCACGCAATATGTTATCATCTAAATGCTGCTGGATTGATGGAGGGCATCAAAGGGATGTGGCACAGAGAGATTCCTCTGCTTTGGAGTGGTTTCTTTCTTCCAGAGCTGGTGTGAATCTCGTAGGTTTGGGCAGAGGTTGCATGGCTTAATACTATAACCTGTGACTTGTGTTCCCATGACCGGGGGAAAAGGAAGACGGACAGCCACATGATAGTGTTCAGCTGACAGCAGCCTACTGGGAAAGGCTGGGAAAGTGCTCGAGTTCAGGGAAGACACTGTAATAGTTCTATACTGAAATGCAAAAAATAAGTAGAAATAAAGTGCATTCAATTTTTGCACTTTTGGTGGCAGAGTAAAATTGCCAGCTAGGAGCTACATCCACAGACTGAAGGAACCCAGCCAGATGCCTCAGCGCAGGGAGGCCATCGGAGGACTGGGATGCTCTTGTGTGGCTCCCGACCATCTCTCCAAGCAGCAGCGACTCAGGCAGGCTGTGCTGCTTTAACCACGATGTCTCACGGGTATGACCAAAATGCACAAGCCATGCAGGTGGGACCCAGGTCTTGAAGGTGTCAGGACCATATCAACACAAACCATACATGAGGGGTGAAAGCCGAGGTCCTGCTTGCGTTCTTCTGGTAGACGCTTCTCAGTTTCAGTGTATCCTTTCTGTTGTGCTTTACGTAAAATAGTTGCCATTGAAGATGGAGGTTTTTTGCTTTCCAGCTCATCTGTGAATGGAGATTTCTGACTGTTTTTCTATGGGAAGTGTTCACAGTAAAAAAGAAAGAAAAAAAAAGGGGGGGAAATGCGTGTAATCAAAAATTTAAATATAAAATCTAAACTTTTCGGTAGGGAAGTGAAAATCTAACCAGCCTCATTTCCATTGGAAACATGTTGAGTTTCCCTGTGGTTCCCTGTTTATGTGACTCATCGCTGGTGTCTGTGCTATTCCCCCATGGATTTGAAACAGTTCCCCACTTTCTCAGGTGAAGAGATACATCCCACAGTCCTTTACAGATCCATACTGGAGTGAGATGAATCATTCCTGTCTGTTTTCACTGCTGATTTGAAGGGCACCAACACAATAGGATTCCTATGGAAAAGTCCACATCGGAGAGAGGTGAAGTTAAGGGGGAACATTTTCACTGTTGTCTTTGTCATCATTTTAGTGAGAGTGGGATTACAATTCACATTTTCTTGAAATAACACGGGGGATGCAGAACTATAGTGATGTACATGTCCCACTGCACAGTACCATTTGGCAAACCACGTAGGTTAAGCTGATGAATTGAAGACTACGGTAAAGTGAGAATGTGTGGTGTGGTTTTGAGCATTAGATGTTAATGAATACAGTTTGGCTAGTGAAATACATCTAATTGTCTTTCTGGGAGTAGGCAACAATCATTTGACATTGCTGGATTCTGTTGGGAAGCAGATGTAGAAAATGCATTTGAAAATTGCACCTTGCTGAACTGGTTTGATTAGAGGTCAGTATGATGTAAATGGGGGGAAAAGAGCTGATGTGGATGTGTTGAGTTTGTTTAGATGAGGTATGAACACAGAAAGTTCTGTAATGTAGGGCTGGAGGTTATACTGGGGTTCACTCAAAGGGGAAGGTGAGTCCACTGTGGCTGTTGCCTGTTAGAGGAGGTAGAAGGAAAGGTCATCATTCTTGGCAAAGCCCAAAAGCCAGTATTTGCAAAACTGTTCCTGCATATATTGTAGCTTACAACTGCTCGGTGTAAGTTTTTCTGTGTTCCTGTCTGCTGTCATCCCCCCAACCTTTGAGTACACCCGTGTAATCAAATCAGAAAGTAAAAGTCTCTCATTTACTTCTCTTAATACCCTCAGACAGATTGTTGTCTCATTAGAAAGACTCAGCAAAGTAATTCAGGAACTGTAAGGTGTTAACAAGACACTGTCCTTAAAAATGGATTGGCTGAGTGGAAAGGCTGGCAGGTCTCCAGAATGAGTATCTGGCCACAGGCTGGAATTGTTTCTGTGCTAATCTGCTTGGTGTGTTCAGAGGATCTACTTGCATCTTGCGGAGCGGGAGATTTGGAGGCTGCTGACCCATGAAGAGCTCCCATCTGTGGATCCAGCTTGCTGCAACCATGTCTGGTCGTGGGTGGCTGGAGTTTGCTGTTTTCTACAGAGAGAGTCCATAGGCCAGAGGCTTGTTCTGAACATGCCCAGCCCTAAACTGCAGGGTGATGTATGGGCTTTATGTAGCTTTGTTTGCTGTGCTGAAGTGAGCTGTCAGAGCTTATCACTGTAAGTTATTTTTTTTCTCTACATCCTTGGGAGAGGAAGCTTTGGATTTTAGAAAAGGAATTGTAAAGAGAGAGCTGACAAAATCAGAAACTGAGCACTTCACTGAAAAGTGACTGGGCACAGCTCTTTAAAGTATGGGGTTTGCAGTTGTACAGAATTGATCTGGAAGAGACGCAAATTCCACCCAGACTAAATTCAGATTTAGATTTAAAATGCTACTCACATGGGTCCCAGCTAATACACCAGCCAAACTCACTCCATTATTAAGAGACTATCAGGTGACCCCCATGAAATGTATTAACATAATGTCAATAATGAGTCTTTTTATAGGAAGGTGTTGAGGAAATGCAAGCAGAGTTTGTAATATGGTATCATGCTTCCAGCCTGGCTTGTTTCTCATTTTACAGAGCTTTGTGTGATGGATCCATCTGTTCCCAGGAGATGGGAGTGTGTTGATGCCATTTTCATGGGAGAGTTTGTTTCTAGGGTGAAGCTTTCTGAATGCTCTGGAAGCTGCCTGAGACTTGGTATTCATCGCCTGGGGCTAAGTATTGCCAAGATCCTCAGCATAGCTAGTAGAGATTGCCTTCACTTAAGGCTGGGTGGGGTCTTCACTTAACTTGATCAAGGCTCATTAAATCTTCAAAGCTCTGAATGCACATTCTAAATTGAGTGACAGGAACTTCTGGGAAAGTTTTGTCGAGAAGCCTGGCATAACTGAGTAATTATAATGTAGCAGTACTTCATATGCAACTTGATTGTCACAGCCCGTGTCAAGAGAACTCATAATTTCTGAAGGATAAGACCATATGTTCCAAAAAGAGCTTTCAGCATGTGGGATACTTGTTTTGCAAGTTATTTTTTTCCTCTTCATAAAAAACAAGGTGTTATGAAATGAGATTTAAAAAATCTCCCACACTTAATTAAACTGATTGTCCAAGAAGAGACCCCGAACCTGTCGGATAGATATGTCCTGATAGCTGTTGTTTCTGATTTACTTCTGGGTGTAGGTGAAATAAGATGTTGCAAGCATAGTTGAAAGGACACTGCTACCCTAAATATAAATCTAAGAATGTGTAAGAATTTTTTTTTAAAATTTGTTTTTCCACTTTTACACTAGTTAAGGACCTCTTTGCATAAGATGACAATCACCTTGCCGGTTATAATTGGCCCCTGAAAAAAAGTACGGCCAGGAAAGTCTACCAAATGTCCAGAGAGATTTGTGTGCAGCAACTGGAAATGTTACATGCTGTGGTTTACATCAGCATCGAATATAAATGTAGGTGACTTCATCCTCTTCCATTTTAAGCTGTATCTAAATCACCTGTACTGTCCTGAAAACTTCTGGCTTCTCGGAAGTAATGTGAAAAGGTAGCTTGGGCATCTTCAGCGTTTAAAAGTCAGAACCGAACTTGAGCTGACATTTCTGAGGATGTAAGAAGTATTCAGAGTTCTGCTCCAACAGGAAAGAATAACACTGACTAACAAGATCTGCTTTTGGAGACTGACCCTGAGTGTACACTGTGGTCATATTTTTAGAATTTAGATTTATTTTAATTAGCAATAATATTCCAATAACGGGTTGGAGAAGACCAACTAGAATCAAGTTGGTGAGTTGGGGATATTTTTATTCCCAGTAAGGGACAAGTGCACAAGGAGATGTGATTATTGCCCCAAGAGATTATAATATCCATAGTCACAAACTCAACTTTATTGACTAATTAAGGATACCCCTATAAGATTTCCTAAATAGATTTTTTTCCTGCATTTTGTATCGAAGAAAAGTGCCATGCAGCATGCAATCTTTGCCTGCCTTGCTCGGGAGAAGCTTTACTTACATTGTTGGGATAAAATGGGATAAAATCACTCTTGTAAATCTTTTCTTGACCTAGCTGGAAGGCAGTCACATCATCTTAGCTCTGCATGCTCAACCTCTTCATTTTACTGTCAGCTTCCTCTAAATGAGGGTAGCATCATGTAAAGTCTGTCTGTAAATTTACTCACTTTGAATACTTGGAATTTTCTAAATGTTTTATGTGTGTTTAATTTTACCTGTTTTCTTAACATTGCATATTTCGAACATTGTCTCGTCACTAGGTTCCTGGTGGATACTTACTAAATAAGTGACACAGACCTCCACTGGAAAGGATCTACATAGATTTGGCATTTGTTAGGCTTGTAACGTTTGGTTATCCATATTTCATGTGAAGTATTGATCAAGGCATTAGCCGAATCCTAAAAACACGTTTTACTTGCATATTGGTGTCATCACTACAGATGTCCTCACCTGGGCTTGTCATCCAGTACTTCCTTTACGGTCAGTAGAGAAAAGCAGGCACTTTTCCAAATAACTTTTCCAGAGGAAGCTATTTAAAATAGGTTGTATGGATGCCTACTTAATAGGAAAAAACAGACTTTACTACACACACAGGGAGCCTGAGTTAGTGGTTCAGGTGTGGACACCTTCTCTGAAGAGGTCTAAAGCTGTATGAAATGGACTGTACCAACTTGTCCCTTGACTCTGTGGGGAGGGAAAAAATAAATCCTTCCGTGAATTCTTTCCATTATACTGTCTCACAGAATAACTTCTAATGGATGGACAGATGCTAAAAAGATCGCCCGTTTTCCATGATCTGTCAAGTTAATTAGACAGATTCTGCCTATACTCTTTCCGTGTTCCAAATCCCAGTGATGAGGTTGGCTGGGTTTCGGCTGGCCAGCTTGCAACGTCTGTAGCAAACCATCTTGCCTGCAAAGGCTTCACAGACTGGTGTTGAGAATACACTACTTCTGCAGAGTATAGCCTCCATCAGGCAGCAGTCTGGTAAATGCCAATGAGTAAGCAGCAAGAGGTGTTGCAGAAGTGATGTAAGCAGCCTCCACTTAACGAAATACCCACCTTTTCCCTAGTTTTTGCATGTCCCAGTCCTCATTTCCTAATCTAGGCAAACCACAAGAGAACTGTTTAGCTAATGAATGATTGAAAAGTATGAACACCGAATTCAATAAGTCAAGAAGAAAACAAACATAAAAGCCCACAGAGATAACAAAATGTACGCTTAAATGCATCATTCAATTACTCTGCTCACTCTTTGCTTCCCATTACACTCTCCTTTGTCAGTACACGGTGTATCTAAGCGGCAATCTCTTTGTGACAAGAAACTTTTCTGCATGCCTTTACCTGCTGGTGCAGAACGTGGTTGATACACTGCAAATATCAAACAATAAGAAGAATTGATTGCAAGCAACGTAATGGCATGGTGGTTAGTGAAGCTTCTCCGAATTTTCCCTACCCAGTTCCAAGGTAGCCACCAGAGTCTGCAGATCTGGACTGAACTGATCTTTATGAATGGGAAGGGCAGTTTCAGGTTAAATACTGCTAGACGATTTTAGTTCTGTGAGTCACCGAGGGGCGTACAAGTCACGGAAGGATTGCAATCAATACGGCATTATTCTTTCATTTTTCCTGCGTAATAAGTCAGCCAGGAATCATTTTGCCATTACCTGCCTAAAATAGTTTGTCCCTGAGGATGTGAGTTGTATCAGGTTCTCTACTCTGGCTTTTCTCCTTGAATGTTCCTAGAAAGCTGGTTCATCAGCCTGGCACAAATGGAGCAAACCAGCTTTTCCGCTTACAGTCCAGCCTTATTGTAGAATGCAGGAGTTCCCTTGCCTCAGAGAATGGAGCCAACCGCTTTGTCTCACACCATTCTTAGCAGGTCTTTTTAACTGCCTGTAACGTGAATAAGTCACAGGCAGAGCTGATGTTTGTATTATTAGGCTGCATGGCATTAATGCTTCTTGAGATCTCAAAATCCCCATTTTCAGCGTACTAGCATCGGAAGATGGTTGTATGATTCTCCAGAGACTTTACTTGGATATTGCAAGCAGATGTTAGAAAAAAACTGAAAATGGATAGTGGTATTGATGAGTCTCATCATAAAAAGATAAAATAAAAATGTCATTACCTTTGCGTTGCTGTGTAGCTGAAGATGATGAAATGCAGCAGTTATTATGGAAGAAATGGTCTTTTTGCCTCCTCCAGCTATAATCTATTGCACATGATTAACATTGGGAGTCTTTACTAATTAGCTTTTATGGCCAAACAGTTTTCATGAAGTTGGTTTCAAAGAAATCAAAATTAAACTCCTTATAGCTTTGAAAGACAGAATTATGGAATACGAGCACATAGATAATCTTTACAAGATAGAGGGAAATTATAGTTGAGCGACAAAAGCTCATAATAATATCCCAGGTACAGCAATATAGTGTCTATGGGTAAGTGATGATGCTAGGATTTTATAAATACAGCCTAAGTAGGATGGGGATACACAGCGTTATCTTTCGTATGATAACATATTACTTTATATATTGATGCTGTGAATGCAAGTGGTATAGAACTGATCAGCGCGGGATGCAAAACTTTGCTCTTTACTCATCTTTGTAAAATTAAAAATATCTAAGAGTAGGATGGGGCAGACTGAATTTATCCCATCAGAAGAACGGCTGCAAATCAAAATTAATAATTTCCCCCTCCACCGCTTTGCTCCTCAGTTTGTCTTTGGGTAGTTTTGTCAGTTTGCCATTCCCTCAAAATAAATCACTGCTTCGACTGACTTCATCCCGCGGTGCTGCACTGCATCTTCTGTTTGTGAGTGTAGTGACGAAAGCGCTTTTAAAAGATGCTTACGCTGAAATGTGGTAGTTCTTTTCCAAGCCAAACTGCCTTAATTTACCTGTGTGTTTGTGCAGATAAGCTTTACTAAAGTGTGGCCCAGTAAATATCCTCTCTTCGGTGAGCCTGTAGCAATTATATTTCACAGAAGGAAGGGGAAGCGCTGGATTTAGTGCAGTTTTCAAAACAACTTAGTTTAATAGCAGAAAAACGTTTAAGCATTTACGGGCTCATATCCCAGTCACTACCAATCAATTTCTGGCTCCCAGAAGATTTAGCAACCCAAGTACATGTGAAAAATCTATCTTTTGCTCACTGCATCTCGTAGAGGAGTCACAACCATTCCATTCTTTTATCGAAGGGGAGGTCTTAACTATTGGGGGGGGGGGGCTAGATCCTGGAACCAAGAACTTTGTAGTGGACAGGGGAGACAAAACATACCCCTCCAAAAGGGCTAGATCTCATAATGAGTTTCGTGATATTTGCCCCATTTCTGTATCACTGATCCCTTTAAGGGATGACAGCTTTATGTCAAAGAAATCCTTAAACAATTATTAAACTTGGAGACATACACAAAAGAGGAAGCTCTCATAGGTTGCCTTTTTTTCAGGGTGGCTTCATAGGAAGGTTTTATTCTTCTGCTTGTATTGTGGAGCCCTACAACAAACATTTTTGCAGTTCTGATACGGTTTACATGTTTGAGATTCCCCAAACACTGCTTGCTTTCTTTGGTCATATTATTAATGATTGCCTAATTAAATAACAGGGTGAAGTCAAGGATGATTCTGCCCTAGGCTAGATTATTCCAGCTCATAGAACCTGCAAAAATTTAATATTCTCCTGAAGTAACAGAGGATGACCATGAGATCCTCTCATTTGAATTTGTCCTCTTGTGCCAGGGGTTTGGGGTTTTTTCTTGGTTTTGTTTTTATACGGTTTGTTGCAGGGGTGATCTTACCTAGTCATGCAAATTCCTGGTATCATTTTTAAGAAATAAACGTGTATATAATGGCAGAACCGTATCCATTTAGAGAAGCATCAGACTGAAAGCACTGAGGCAATTAGGTGTATATAGGCAATTCATGTTTTCCAAGGGTCTTACAAACTCCATTTCAAACTAGGTGGATTGTCTCAGGACAAGGCAATCTCCACAGCCTGATGAGATCTCGGTTTATTTTTTTGACATTGCCAATGTAGGCCAAATAAAGGTAAAATTTGTCTAGATTTTGAGATGCACCCTCTGTCCTAGAGGTACACTGATGGCTGTGATTTTTCTATTTGAGACAGCACTATCCAGTAATAAATGCACCTACTACTACTCCAGGTTAAAGGATGTGAAGCCTTGGCAATGCAACAAGGGCTTAAATGACGAAGTGACCCAGATGCGCTCCATTAACAGAAAAAAAAAAAAACAAACCCACATTATTTCAAGTATTGCGAAAAGTTTCTTTAGTGCTTGTAAAACAGGTTCCATTGCTCAAAAGACAATACAAAAAGAGGACCTGGCCCCATTATATCATTAAGAGAATCCACTTCTTATTTACAAGTTAGAATTAATTTTTACTGAGGCTTAAATGATATAAACCCCTGTTGTGTGGCAGAGACTCTGACATTCTCTTCCAGGTTAATTTCTTTCACTGGAAATTAGAAAATAGTGTGAGTTGCAAAATGGGGGGAGAGAAAGGGGAAATATGCCAGCAGCTGTGCTTAGACTTTTTTGCCTTTTGGCTTCTTCTTTCATTTTCTAGTCTGCTGCACTTCTTCTTTCAGTGATTTGGATGCTGGATGCCAATTTAAATTTCCAGTGCATTTAGCATCCTACAACACCAGGGGACTGAAAAGAGAATTAAGAATGTAAAAAAAAAAAAAAAAAAAAGGCAGAAGATTATGTATTTTTCTTCACTGTCCTTTTTATCTTTTTACATCTCTGTGATTGTAGAATCCAGTAAACTACAGCCACAAAAAGCCAGTAGCATGTTTATTTTGCACAGGTGGGTTTGTAACAGGAGCTAGACAGGGCTCACTCGTCGCTCACAATCTGTAGAGGGCTCTTTCACAGATCAACAGACTATAAGATTGTTTTCCTGGATATGAGCCACTGATGGACCCATACAGGCTAGTAAGATTCATGTAAGAGTCTTTTATCCTGTCTCAGCAGGGACATCTTCCCCATGGGCATCATGAGAGAGTGTTTTCCTAGCAGCGGATTTAACGGGGGGAGAGAGGGGATGGAAAGAAGATTAATGTTTCTGCCAGTTCCCTGCAAGTTCGCTGAAAATATTGGCTAGAGCAGGAGTGGCCCGACTCCGTCATGCTCCAGCCTTTTCTGTGTACTTAGAGTGGCATGTTTTTAATCAAATGTGAAATATAGCTTTAGCAGGTCGAATGGATTAGCCTTCCTTGTAAGTAACTCTGTCTGCTTTAGTCAGGGGTGCAACTGTTTTTTTAATGTTTCACACTTAAGGTTGTCGTCTTTAACTTCATCAGTTTAATGGTCTTTGGAGTTTTGATTGTTAAAGGTGGGAACTATTTAATAACCGTATCCAGCTGAGCTTCGAAGTACGCGCAGTGAGGACAGCGAGGTAGGAAACTGCTCAGCTGGTCTGTCACAAGAGCTTGGAAACGTTTGAGACAAACGGGGGGTGATCTGTTCCTTTTTAAATACCGTATTGAGATTACAGCACTTGTAAATATTTAAGTTTTCCTTGCTTTGGGCTTCCAAATCTGCCTACGTTCAGAGATAATAGCCTCATATTCAAAAGCTGGCCAATCTGTTCGTGACAATGCACGTCACCGATTTCCTTCCTCTAATGTGTGTTGTTATTTCTCAGCATCTTATCAGTCTCCTGTTCTTATACAGCGTTGAAGCGATCCAAGAACTAGGGGGATTTCAGCTACCTTATTTCTGGGCCTCCGAGTCAGCTGAGTCTCTAATAAAGTTAGCCTGTTCGTCTCAGACCATCCCTTATCAGTAATGTACTTTGAAAGCTGTTCTATCTGGTTAAATCCTAGTGAAATAATAGACCTTGTACCTGTCACATCCCCAGGCTGCGGTAAAGCGCTGTTGCTCCACTAAAGTAAATAGCTCAGGTGATTTCTGTGTGCCAAGAAATTGATGTAAATATTTGAAATCATTTTTAAAATAGTTTGATTTTCACAGCCACTGAAGGTTTTTTTGATATATTAAATCACTGCCATATTTCAGTGCCAGATATGGTGTGAAGTTGCTCTCAATTTCTAATTACATTTTACGTTTCTGACCTGTCATTTAATGTTTTGTTTAGACAAGTTTCTAGGGGCTTGTTGATTTTACTAAGTACAGTTATAAAAAGTATGAGGTTTTAAAAAACACAAACAAAACCAAACCTCAAAACTTGTAAAGCTGTCTTTACAGGAATCCATGGGATTGGAAGACTAAGGAGAAACAGAAAAAAAAAAATATCCAAAGATTCATGAGCTGAACCAGGTCTCTGCAGAACTCTCAGACAAGTGTAATTCTGTTTGCATTGAAGTAGATAGGAGATGTTAACATTCTGTTTAGTGGAAACCAAGACTGCCTTCTCTGAAGACCCAGTCTTAGATGAGTACCTTCTCATCATTGCTGTCATGTTGAAATGCCTCTCTCTATGCTGCAGCAGTCAGCAATGTAACTGCAGACAGCAAAACCTCCAGCAGACGAGGTATTCTGCAAAATCTCAGGCAACCGAGAGCAGGATAACACGTATAGCTTGACCATATACCACTGGATTAAAAATCGAAGACATACTCTGTTGCTTTCTAGGAGGATCGTCTTCTAGTCATTGCAGCACGACAGAATTTATTACTTACCATAATAGATTTATATATTTTCTTAAAAAGGTTAGAGTGGCCCACTTTTGCAGTGTTGCAAAAGGTGTCTGAATCAGATCCTCTGGTTCGTATTCCCAACGTCTTGCGTGTTCTCATCTCGCATCTTTTCTATTCCTCTGCCTGTCTATTAAGTAGAAATAGAACTCAAAGAGTGCCTGGCGTCTTCCGTACCTTTTTTTTCTTTCTTAATTTGGATGTTGGTTCAAGGCCATGTTTCAGCAAAGCCTGTCAGCGTTTGTTTAAGTCTCACCGGCTTTAGAGGCGAGCGCGATGTTTAGAGAAACCGAGGCCTCTGCAGTTATGCGAAAACAGGACATCCTCAGGATAAAGAGTATCTCCTGTTTTATCAGATTAGTGATGGGTTACGCTTTTTTTGTTTGTTTTTTCTTTTTAAAGCAAGTGCCTTCATTTATCACCACCCAGGGACCGATTTGGATAGTCAGTGGACAGAAAACAAGGCATGAATCTGTTGGAAAAATCATTTGGCTCGTGTAGTCCTTTCTAAATATAACGCCCTGATCAAAGCTCAGAGTGTCTGTTGGTAAGTCCTATCCAAACCAGATATTAGATGGATGTACTGACGCCTTCAGAGTCTTAAGGGTGCCTTTTCAAAGGGATGCCATCCGAAACGTAGCGTCATGCGATGCTGTTTGAACTGAGCAAACAGTTTGCCTTCAACTTCTTTCTCTTGCATTCGCGCCGCTCTACAGAGATAAGTGTATAAACAGCTTAAAAAACAAATAAGCAAACAAACCCCCCCAAAAAGAAAGCGCTTTCAGTTAAAGTGCTGGGGACTTTTGAAGGCTGCTGGAGAAAGCAGTTGCGGTGTAATGTCTTAGAAGTAATTTTTTTATTTATAGCAACTTCTGGACATATATAAACATAAATGGTTTCAGGATTTTGTTGTACATTCATAAACATAAGGGTCCTTGCAGCTGAAATGGTATCCTTCTGGGATGACAGTTAATAAAAGCTATTTTTGATTTAGCTACTAACCAGTTCATATCGTAACGGTGTCTTTCAGGTGACTTTTACTCTCTCGGGGAGGGATGCTGGTGTAGGCATAAGACTATGACTAAACCCTGCTGAATCCTTCCCTTTTATTAATTGAGCATTGAAATTGCTTTTCCAACGCCGTGGTTTTCTAAACCAAAATTGCTAGCTGTTCTGGGGCTGCAGGCAGTCACAGGGGAGAGGCATGTGCAGAGGCACGAGGCTGTCCTACTAGGGAGGGGGCCAGGGAGTGAAAGCTGCTGTTCCCCTAAACCTGCCACAAACAGCGCTAATTAATACACTGATTTCACAAGTGATGTAGGGGACTTAGATAGACAGAATTAATTATTAACGTTTCTTTCTTCAAAACACTGTTTCTAAGGTGCTTTGCATGATTCTAATATGAACCTGCCCTACAAAGAAGTCGCAGATCTAAGATGGGATTCAGACAACAGTCGTGTACTTTATCAACAGCTTGAAGATGAATGTCTGCACACGTCTGGTGAAATTAGGGAGCCTGGTTCTGAGAGATGCTGTCAGGATCAAAGCCTGGGGAGGCAACACAGTCAGTGAAGTCAACAGGCATCAGGGGAAAGTAAGACTTTACTAAGTCAGTCACAATACCTGGGACTGCTCCCTCGCTCTCTAGGTTTTAAAGTATGAAGTTTTTTGATAGTTTTATGAACTTCATTGTGTGGTCTTCATCAGAACGCTGGGAGGGAAGTAGTAAACAAATTCAGCTGAGATAGTGCTGGAATTACACTCTCTTGGTGCTGGATTTACTCCTAAACTACCTGGAATAATCTGTGGTACGAGGGAGGGGGTCTGTTTGCAGCCATCTAATTGGGGTTCATGCTTCGGGGACCTATTTTCAGAGTTACAGCGAAAACCAGACCTTGCTGTGGAGAAGGGTTTGTAACAGACCAAAGGCCAAATTGTTATTTCTAATGCTGGTTTTATTCTTAGCCCTGCATAGTGATGCTCCTCATGTCTGGAGCACAGATAAAAATGAGATATTGATGACTTTCAGACTCCAAAACCCTTTTGCTTGTCTAGAATGCAATTATATAAGCGGCAGCAAGTGATGCCTGAATGAGATTAATATAGGCTGCCTTGCTCCTCGTTGCTACAGGTAGGAATGAGAAGTTCTAGGGAATGACTATTGAAAGTGTTAAGCAATTAAGGTGGGTAGTAAAAAGGAGAGACTGAATGGATTCTTTTTTTTCTTCAACTTCATGAAAATCTGAAGTAATGAGCAGCTGCATTATATAAACCATCAGGTGTGACGATACATTGCATATACTCTTCTTAATTCGTTTCAGAATATCTTCAAAAAAATCTAATGTATCTTCTCAATCTGATTTTAAGCAATTGGAGAATATTTAATGGTACAAATCTCTCTTTACAGCCTAAATGTTTATATCCATCTAAATAAGTAAAATTAAAAATGGAGTTTGTGCAATTTGAGAGCAATTTAGTCTACCAGATGAAAATAGCGTATAGAAAGAGGCTCAGCCTCTGCTGATAGGGTCATGTCTTTGTACTAGTTAAGTTCGGGGGCAGAATTTGTTCTCAATTTTATACCTCTGTCAACTGACAGTGATTTCATTAGTGCCATTATGCTTAAGCTGTGTAATGCAACTAAGAATTAAGACCCTGGAGATCGAAAAGCGCAATGTCGAATTGCAATAACTATGAAGTCAATCACTGTATCATTTCCCGTAGGTTTCAAGGATACTGAAGTCTCTGGATACTTGGAATAATTGGGGGGATATAAATTCAGGGGGTTGTGTTGAGGAATTGAGCTTTCAGGAAGGGAGATGTTTCGCTGTTGATTGGGGCTTTTTTCCCAAAAAAAAAGTGAAAAAATTGTATGGATTACATTGCTGTAACTGATGCGTGGCAGCCCATTTACTGCAAAATAAAACACATCAGAAGACAAAGACTTGCTCCTTTCCTGAAAGTATAGCATTAAAATCTGTTAACTGAAGTAAATCCATTGAATTTCATTGCAGAAGAATCACTTGCTTGAAAAGTTACTTAAACTGACACTAACTGAGTACTGGGAAATGAAGCAACAGAACCAAACTCTGATCTCATTTATACTGATATCATTAAGGAATATCATAGGCCCTTCGGTCTTTGAGGTGATCCTTGTGCATGCGTAAGGCCAGTGTGGGCTGCCGTAATAGAACTAATATATCCAAGAAAATCACCGACACTGGTGTAAAGCTGCTTCATGGGTAGGAGTAAAGCTGAGCGACACATAAAGCATCCACCTCGCATTTTTCTCAGGAGGTTGATCACATAATACACACGCAAGTGCGGGAATGAGAAGGGTGATGCTATTTTACACTGAAGCCTTTTTATGCCTCTCTGGAATATACAGGAACTGTAGGAAAGAATTTACACCTATGTTCAGTTCCCTACACACGATGTTTGCGACACAGAGGTGATGTGTTTGTGAGGGGGAACAAGACCCATATATAATACATCTCAGTGCCGAAAAGGGTTTTCTCCTTTGCAATGCTCACAGGAAACCTTGAGCACAGGAATTTTCCCATGCGACCCCCAGATTGTGCTGGTGCCCTTCCTAGAAGTGAGGCTATTCAAGGCAACATGAAATCAAATCCAGTAACCTTGTCCCTGCTGCAGACAGAGGAGGGACGGTGGCCTCCCTTTCTTCTTGCAAGCTATTTAGCTCTGCAAAGAGAAATCTGGGGTGTTGAGCTACCAGCTGCTACTGCCGCAGGGGCATCCGAGGATGCTGCGGGGGAAGGACTCAGATCGGGGCCAGGCAACGTGGATCAGGCAAAATAGCTGCTCTGAAGACTTGTGTGCGCCGTGCAGGGTAGCTGATGTCACTGGTCCCTTCTTGCTTTTGTGCCTGTTGGAGCTCTATGGAAAATCCCATCTATTATGTTGCACGAATTAGATCGGCGTATGTCTGCAGCTCTTATAGCTAGAGCAGCATCCTGATAGCCGTTTCATCCCTAACTGCCCAAGGGTTGAAAAAAACTGTTGTTTCTCATTTACTAAAAAATCAAAAGGAAAATTTTTTTTTTTTTTTTTAAACATGGCAACTGTGCAGCACATGGTTCCTCTGAAACTCTTTCGAAATGCTCAATATTTCAGAAGTATCCACTAATAAGGGCTGCCCAATTGGGCCTGATTTTTCAGATCTTCTTCGGATTGTTGCTTTCATTGATCTTTTACAGGAGTGGACGGTCAGAACGTCTGAAAATCTGTGAGGCAGATGGATGACTGTTGATGAACCAGAGGGAGAGTGGGGAAAGAAAATGCTTTGTTTGATATTGCTAATTGTTTTGTTTTGGCAATTAAGTATTTTTTGAAGCAAGTGATTGATTCAGTGAGAGATGAAACGGGATTAAGTGTGACCCACTGACAGTCATTTCTAGCCCTAGCTGCTTATTACAAAATTGGGTTTTGTTTCAGAATAAAACACACAGACAGACTTGGTGGTATGGAAACTATCAATTAGCTAAATATACAGAGAAGCCCCTTTCTGTAAGACGTCATCTTCTTACGTGACAACCTTCTAAATATATTCTTCTGAGAGTTTAATTATTTGGTGATATTTTTATAAGTAGCAGTAATAAGGAAAATAAATAGATTGTGATGGAAAGCAACTGAAAACACTTGCTTACTCTTTTATTTCCCCCAACATATCCAGAACAAATTCTTTTGGCAATTTTAAAATAATGCGGCTGGTTTCCTCAAGGAGAGCACAACCCTCTGTCAAGAATTGTTTGATATCGTTATTGTGAAATATTGATTCTAGAACTTTTGAGTTAAAATAGTAATAATACCATGTCGTTTGTTCCACTTTTTTCCCCATCTGAGCTGCAATTACTGTGAAGTTAGATGGTAGACACAGACTCAGGCAGGAAAGTGTTTGTGTTACTGCGATTATCAGACACTCTGATGTGGTATAGAATGAGCTTAAGAAGACTCTGTAGCATTCTGGGCATCTTCTTTACAGGCCTTTTCTGCAATAAATGTCTAGTTGAAATGCAATCTGACATACCTCCAAAGATTTGGGACTTAATTTTCCACACAAAACAAAATTTAATGAAAAAAGCAGATCTTACGAAGTATTTATTTTGAAGGAATGATAGGGCTTCCCAAATACGTAATACATCACTTTATGAAGCATTCAAGCAGGGGAAAAAAAGACCTAGGATCCCCAAAATTTTGGATCTATTTTTAGGAACTCGAATGGCTTTCACAGAAGGTTCAGCACAGTGACGTAGCCCCTTCCACAAGGGTGGTCCCCGGCCATTCTTGAGACCCCAGCCAGTCAGACACCAGCTCCATCTCCGTGGCTTTGTAGACAATCTTTCTTTGTAGCTGCAGCTCTTGATGCAGACAGGAGCAGCAGAAGAGCACATACAGAAGGAAGCAAAGAAGAAAGAACAGAGAGGAAGAGAACTGGGCTCTCAACAGTACAGCTTGATTTCATGTTTTGCCTGAATCTTCAGAAGTGTAAATATTTGATTGCAGTTTTGAGGGGTTTTTTTATTCCCCTCCAGGTAGAGTGTTTGTTTACATAGCATAAAATTTCCTCCTTCCTCTCCTCTGTTCTTTCACTCCACGAGTGAAAATCTGCGGCTTTTCTGGCAAGGGTTTAAAGGTAATAAGCCCAGTGAGTGGGAACTCTGCTTTCTCTTGAGATTGTGTAGAGCACTCTCCTCTTACTAAAGGCTCCCATGGGAAGGGGAACTTAAGATCTGGCCCATCGTTTTTGCAGCCTCACCCCAGCGTGAGTCTAAACGGACCTGAAAATTTGGTTAGCAAAACCATCAGATTTGTGACATAAACATCCAAGTTTCAAATTATTGATCAGGTGAGACCTTCCTTACAGAGTGGAGGGCTGAATAGGAGGTGGAAGTCTTGTGCTTGAGTGCTATCTACTCCACTCACCTGAATGAATACTGGGACTATATATAATGTGAATATTGTCTTCTTTTACATGAGAAGAATAACAGGTGCAAGAGTCCTGTTCCCAAGGAAAAAAAAAAAAGGCGTATGTGCCTACTTCTAGGAATCACATTTGTTGTTTACTGTTTCATCCAGGCACTGTTGCCTCAAGCATGTGCCGTTATACACACATGTGGTAGGATTGTTCAAGTTCAGGAGTTTACCTTCTTTTTGGAAGTTCTTCTGAAAAATAAGAGAGAGACTGTACCCTAGGTTTCTATTTCTGTTGTTTATTTAGAGGGCGGCAACAACCAACTAAACATATGTTCTTTCAGGTGTGTAGATGTAGAGACATTTGGTTACAAAGCTTATCTGATGCTATATGAAGGTTGCTTTTAAATGCCATAAAAGCAAAAACAAAACAAACAAAAAAAGAAATTAGCCTTAAAATCCATAAACAAGGACCACGTGTTGACATTTGCGGGTTCATACCCCATTTCTGGGATCTTCCACAACAACAAAATAGTCACAGGTTTAACTCTGCCTCATCTCTGGCATTAAACACCTCCCAATTTCGAGTGACTTTGAAGTATATAGTTGTAAGATTTAGGAGTATCTTAATTTAAGCATATTGAAACCTGATGATTGAGTGAAACAGCTTTTCCTAATGAGTACCTTGCTCCCAAGGTACAGAATATGACTTCCAATTTTTTTTTCATAATGAAAATGGAATAGGAAGGAATTAGGTTTCATAAGCCTGTTTCAAAAGGGCTAATGCAAGAAGCAAATCGGTAATGAAAATACAGATTTTTTTTTTTTTTTTCCCGTCGTGTGAAGGAAAGTTACTGAACCTGTAATGACTGACAAGGGCAAATTTTCACATCCCAAGCGAAAATAGCGGCTGGGCAATGAGTGGATTGAGAGTAGCCCTGTGGAGAAGGACTTGCGGGTACTGGTGGATGAAAAGCTAGACATGAGCTGGCAACATGCGCTCATAGCCCAGAAAGACAATTGCATCCCGGGCTGCATCAAAAGAAGCGTGGCCAGCAGGTCGAGGTGATTCTGCCCCTGTACTCCACTCTCAAGAGACCCCACATGGAGTACTAAATCCAGCTTTGGCATCCTTGGTACAGGAAAGACATGAACTTGTTGGAGCAGGTCCAGAGAGGGTTGTAAACATGGTCGAGGGGCTGGAATACCTCTCCTATAAGGACAGGCTGAAAGACTTGGGGTTGTTTAGCCTGGAGAAGAGAAGGCTCCAGGGAGATCTTAGTGCAGCCTTCCAGTACATAGAGAGGGTTTATAAGAAAGGTGCAGACAGAGTTTTGAGCAGGGCCTGTTGTGATAGCACAAGGAGTGATGGTTTGAAACTAAAAGAGGTGAGATTTACCCTAGATTTTAGGAAGAAATTCTTCACTGCAAGGGTAGTGAGACACTGGCACAGGTTGCCCAGAGAAGCTGTGGATGTCCCCTTCCTGGAAGTGTTCAAGGCCAGGTTGATGAGGCTCTGGGCAACCTGGTCTAGTGGAAGGTGTCTCTGTCCATGGCAGGGGGGTCTGGAAGCAGATTATGTTTGGGTTCGCTTCCAACACAAATCATTCTATGATTGCTAACAATCTTCTTTGTGCGTTTTATTATATGAAATTATTTGACACTTAAATAATTTAATAGGATTATCAAGTTTAAAAGACCAGCATGGGAGAGTGTGGAGGATGTCATGCTGTTATCTGTACTGTTTCTCATAAAATATTTAACTTTATTTATTTTGATTTATGAGTTAGGAAAAGGAGGAGTTTTCTACTATAACGTGCAACACTCTGCAATTAGTTATTCGCTCTCATGGCATCTCCAGGACAGAAGGTACCACTAAGTTAATGGTTTTTCTGGATTAAATTGGTCAGATTGTTTGACTTTTGGGACAACAGATGATTCAAGACTGTGATATTCATGTAAAACACACAAGATTGGCAAAATCCGCTAATTTAGATGGAGAGGGAGCAGATACATGTTGAATAGTGCAGTCGAGCAATTGAAGTAGATGGAAATTATTTGGGGATGGAATTTCTGGCACCCAAAAATATTTTCTTAGCTTAACTGTAGATGTTTCGAATGCTATTAGGAATTTTTACGCTATATTTGGCTTTATGTCCATAGGGTCAACTATCTATGAAACTCTGTTCTCCGACTGTGGAGAAAGGAATCCTTGAAAACCGGGTGTAATGTCTTCTTGGGTTTTCATACTGTCCTTTGGGAACGTCCTTCTCCCTTCAGTTCAGCCATCTCAGTCTTTGGGAATGAATTCATACCATCTGAAGAATGAATCCAAGTTCCCTAACACTGATATATTCGATACTGCGTGGTCTTATGTAAGTGCTGCCTGGAAAGTAGTATGTAGCTAGACTTGAAATATGGACAGTGTGGGTTCCCATTAGCTGAAATACCTAAAGAATTTGATATATTTAGGATTTTGTTCACTTATGCTTAACAGAGCTCCACTTTAAGTTAAGGAAAATTGGTTTCATTTTCTCTTCCTACCATTAATAGCTATTAGAGTTGAAAATAAGGCTTTAAACATATCATTAAAGTACGCTTAAGTAACTTGCAATTGACAATTAACTCAGCATGGTAATACATTATCATAACATTTTCCTTTGATAGGTTTGTCTCTTAAAAGATACAAGGAAAGACAAAGGATGCCTTTGTAAGGCTCATGTTGAAGCTATTTCTGTTGCAATCATTCACATTTTGTGTATTTTATCCATGAAATGTGTTCCGTCGTGTATGTTCAAGAAACTTTTATTTGGTGATGGGCAGTAGTAACAGACGGTGTTGAGAGGGTTTTTTCTCTGTGGATACAGTGGTCAAGTGGGAGGGATACAGAAGAAAATTTGCTGCACGTTTCATGGATCTCAAAATTTGGGAGATTACTTTAGTAACCAAAGGAAGATAGAGGGAGAATTCAAGCATGTTTGGCTTTCAGGTTTCATCAAAATCCTCTTCAGCAGAAGGGATGGTAAGTTCTAGGGAAAAAACCTCTGATTGCCAACATCTCAGCATAACATACCATGTGTGTTCCCTTCCAAGACAATAGCAAAATACAGTACTTCACTTCAGCTGAAAGCACTGTTTGTCCTGTCTTTAAAGACAGAGTTAACGGGGAGCGCGTGAGCGTGCAGCTCCTTGGCACAGTGACCAAGGACTGCCACCACCCAAAGCCGAGTTGGACCGTTACTGTGACAATAGCAACACCGATGACATTCCCCATTCCTTGCACAGCCAATGGGCATTGACCTTATCCTGTCAAAGCATGTAAAAAGCAATGTGGGCAACACCGGCTTTGTGAAAATTGGACACGTTTATCCAGGAGGTTTCACCGCATTACCATGTACTGAGTTGTAGAAGCGCAGCTGAAATAGCTGCTGCAGAGAAGCTAGAAATGCAACAAAGGCAACTGTAGTCTGAGTGCGTGTTCCATTTCTAACGGTTAAAAAGGAAAACCACCGGTGTCAGGCATGCAAAATCCCGTGAGTTCTACTCCCCAGATCTCCTCTCCTGTTTTCTTGTAAATCCACTCTTGCACATCCTGGTTTGAAAATTGTACCTCTCAGGGCTCTGTAGCCAGGCGGTCTCAGCAGTTTGGTTTATTTTTAACACTTTTGCCGTGCTGAAGTCTGTAGAACTTCTAGAAAACAGTCTGCGTACGTTCTGCTGAAGTCACTAGTAGCACAGTATTCAAGCATAGTGTTTCCTAGCTCACTCTCCTCCCTTTTCTCCTCAATCACTTCTTGAAAATTCCTTCATAATAACCTTATCCAAACCATAAATATGAAAGTCAAACAAGCCCAAAGGAGATTTATCATCCTCTGACTCGGCACTC
Source organism: Bucorvus abyssinicus (assembly GCA_009769605.1). Taxonomy (NCBI): domain Eukaryota; kingdom Metazoa; phylum Chordata; class Aves; order Bucerotiformes; family Bucorvidae; genus Bucorvus; species Bucorvus abyssinicus. Next base: position 6,045,431 of record CM020025.1, read on the forward strand.
CTTTTATGATTAATAATGACATTGATTCTGTTAGAAATGAAACAAAAATTAATTTAAAGGTTCTGATTGGTTTTAGTATTAGGTAAACTTAACATATTGAAAGAGCGTAAAACAATTATCAGTCTTATTAACAAAATTAGCTACAGCAAATTTACCAGAAGGAAACTGTTGCTATTTAGCTCCCTAATTATGTCACTATTCTTTGTGACCAAATGATATAATGAAAATAATTTGATCTACTTGTGCTGCATAGAGAATTTCCTAGGAGCAGCTGAATATCATAATCTGGTTTGAACGTATGTTTTCCTACTCTTCTTCTGTTTCAGAAAGTAGAGGTCAAGGACTTCAAAGAACTTTGCAGTGAAGTAAAGTTGAACCGTGCTGGGCAAACTGTGGAGTAGGTTCTTTACTATTATAAAATGTTAGACAACCCTTTCCTTGAGGCTGGAACCTTTTGACTTCTTCACCTGATTCATGATGTATGTATTTCAGGCTCTGGAAAAGCATAGGATATCTTTTATTCTGATTGGTACTAAGGCCAAGAACAGGTCTCTGCTGTGCTACGGACTATGTATTTCTTTGCACTGTGCCTCCATCCAGGCGCTTAAACTGGGCAAATTTTTCTTTCCAGCCCTGACAGTTGAGAAAGCAGAGAGCAGTTGGATGCCCTCTAGCCATAGGCATTCCAGCCTAGAGGGACAGTCACCTGGCCAACCTTGAAAGCTATCCAAGCATTGTTGATACACAGAACTTGATTTTTGGGTGCCAGCTTTCATCTATTCTGTGTGGATGTCCTATGCTCCTGGGTTAGCGGTGCAGTGGGGTAGAAGCAATGAAAGCTGACAAAGCTAATGAGAGAAATCATACATGGTCTTGGAAAACTTCTTGCAAAATGTCTCTGCTGGCACTACTGTACTTCCACCCCAGCCAGCATTTAAATGGTGGGGTCTCAGAGCGTTTCCTTCCTACCAGGTCTCTCTGCCCTCTCGGGCTGCACCGTAACTGTCAGGATAAAACCCTCGCAGTATGTGTTCTCATTTCTTTCTTCTACTTGCCATCTGCCTTCCCTGGGTTGCCATCAGTAGGCAACTTGGGTTTAGGCACGTTTCCTAGCACCATACCTCTAACAGCTACTCTGGGGAAACAGTACCATTTGTAAGTAACATCATTCCCTCTCTTTCTCCTGGAGTAGCTTTACGAACTGGAAATAAGGAGATGGAGACATTCTGGTGCAGTAAGAAATCTGCAGCGCACGAGTGATGATCTGCCTTAGCTTGTAACAATGAACTTCAACATGAACAACTCTGATATTAAGCTACTCAGAGAATTGAATGGGAAAGCTCCTGTGGAATAGAAACCCCTTGAGTACATCCCCTGGCTGCTTGCTTAACGCCTCTGAAGATGCTCTGAACTATACAACTTGTTCTCTTGCCCACACTACGATTTTACATCTCTACACTTTGCCTCCTCTGTTTGATTATTTATATCAAACCTAATATTAATGATCCCAAATCTTCGTCCGCGAAGCCAAGCCATGAATATTAATGATGGGGCTGCTGTGCATTATAGCACCGTGCTACCAATCCACACCAGTGTATAACTTTTGGTGAGGCTTTCTGCATAATCTGTGTCCAAAGAGAGCATACCGAGACAAAATTGAGGATTTAACCATGTTTACCACTGCTCGCAATAATAAGATTACTTCATACTGGAACTAGTAAGCCAGTATAGCAAGATAGGCTCTGAGTGACTGTTAAATTTACAGTTTTCTCTCAACTAGTTAAATGTGGAGAACTTGAAATATGTTTTGTAGCCTGTTCTTTATACAGCGTCATCAGAAAACCCAGATGATTTAACTAAGATACTTGGGCGCAATCAGAAGGACCACAAGAACTGGCAAGCAAAACTCATGTCCAAATCTCAGTGTTTGTCCAATCATCACCGAATTGCTTAGGTTTATAAAACTCCCTATTGAAAGAGTTGTGTAAGAGCTGTGTTAGGCCCCAGAAGAAGTTCCAAATATCACCATTTTTTGACAGTTTCAACACTTCTAACCATGACTGCAATGGAAAGGGCTGCCATCTGATGTTTGACATCTTGGCTGAAGGGGAAGACTTATATTCCGAGTGGTCCTATCCATCTTTTGACAACACCAAAGGATTTGGGTAGCAGAATGTGACCCTTCACTTAGTTTCTGTTTTTTTCTTTCTGATTGATTTCTGTAACTGGAGGTGTGACGAGGGACAGTCCAGCAAAGCAAAAACCTGTCTTCACAGGCTGGGAAGAGCTGGCCTGGATCAAACTGCTACAGGTAATCAAGTCAGGATGTTCTGAGAGGAGAGGTGACTGCTTACCTCTGCCTCACAAATGAAACTTTAAATTATTAGACCTTACAGATCGGAGGGGAGAAAGAGGTTCCCATACAACTGAAGCATAAGTCTAGGTGGTCTTTGTAACATTCCAGAGAGCACCTCTGATTTCCTGATGGTGAATTTCCTGAATTGGACAATACTTATTCTTATTTTTGCAGCTTTTATAGCAGCTCACCTTGTTTCCCTTTAGATATCCTGAAGTGCCATGTGAGGGTGGTGGACTCTTCCTAGCATGCCCTGTTAAATGGGAATGTGTGTTGGGTTGTCCCTGATACGGGAAGAAGTGTAACCTTCCCCTAGACATCGTTCAGTTTAATTTTGGATGTCTTTTCTGAAAAATGGTTGTTCACTGGTATATACTCCAGATTTCAGAAAAGGCATCCAAAATCAAGCCATCTGTAGTATATACCAGTGAACATCCACGTCTCACATCAGAGCAATGGAGACTGCAAGAGGAGCCATGACTCAGTTTTGGGGGGAGGCTTAATACAAGCTCCCCCATTAGCATCCTTTGCTAGGAAAACAGAAACTGTTCTTCCCAAAATCCAGATTTAGCCAGGCTCAGTGGGTCAGAGCCTACCGTGCCTTGATCTTAACACAGCAATTCCTGTTCACAAATCCAGTTTCCCTGATGCAAAGTGATCAAGAAGAACAGTTTCCGCATATGTTACTCCTGTACTTCGTTTCCTCAGTCATATCTACGAGTGAAATGCATCCAAATGCCAAAAGTACATAGCATTTCTGAAGCTGATTGTTATTAATATTGTTCTGTTTGGGGTTTTTTAGCTGTAAACCTTTTTGAAGTGCCTCGAGAACAGTGAGAGGAGCAGCTTTGGAGGGGGGAGACAACTTTGAAATCCACAGAGCAGAAGCTTTAATCTCCAGTTGTGACTGACATCAAACAAAAGTGCTAAAACTCCCTTTGTTCTTGAGCACAAAGGGTGTGTTTGTTGTTTGTTCAGGGTAAGTGAAAGGCCCCCGTGAAGTCCCACTGAAGATGTTTAATGAATCTGGCAGCCTCCAAGCTGTCTCTTCTACAGAGTAATCCTAATGACAGACCCATCACACGCAATTTAACAGAGTGAGACAGTCTCTGCTCAGGAGCGACTTTGGAGGGGGAATACTTTTATTACTCAACAGCACAGACCCCTTAGGGAAGGTGCTGTGCAGTGGAGTTGGTGGTGGTCACACTTTGGTCTTTGAATTGAGGAGATTTACTCGCTCAAGTATCAGTTATTAAGCTTCCTGAACACTGACTTTGCACTCATGGTTAGAAGCGAGTTTTTTGTACTACCTCTAGTGCAGTGGGGCTGGGATTTTGGCAGCCTCAGCTTGTAGTAGAAGTCAAGATCAAGAATACGTAAGGAAGGAGGTCTGCTACCAAAATCAGGGCAAAAAGTTACATGGGTACTAGGGAAGGAAGGGAGAAACAGAATCAACTGTGGAACAATAATGGAAAAGACTATAAAAGCCAAAACAACTGAATATTTCTAAGGCATCAGGTCAGTTAAGGCTTACCATATATATTTATGTCATCCTTTTAGCAGGTCATCCGATTTGATAAGTCTTTGGATGACTAGCATAGGAATGACCATGGCATGTGTCTTCAACCTCACTTGTCCTTTCTATGGTCTAATGCTTATATAGAGCCTTTGGTATTGTGGAAGTTGGGCTGTTTGCTGCCAGATCTCATGTTTTGTTGTCAGGGTAAGGATGTTTCTGTAGCCGGAAGGGTGTGGAGTAGCTGGTGTATACCTTTACAGTCTGGGCATCTATTGCCTGTGAATGGGGCAGAAAGAACTTAAATCCTCTCTAGACTTGAGTGCTCGTGCTCATATCTGAGTGCATGACTCTTCTCTCAGCAAATCTGTTTTCAGCTATGTGTAAATTTGGGGGATTCACTTAAATTTTTGTGTCGCCACTTCTATAAAAAGGGCATAATCTTGTTTACCTGCTTTGGGATAAACTATGGAGTGGAGTACGAGTACTCACTGCAGCAGAGCCTGTGAAGAAGAAACTGCTGTTCTCTTGGAGATCACCATGTTTGGGGTTCTTTTTTTCTCCTCTAGCCTCCTCATGACATAAATCAAATTTTATCCCCACAGCTGTATATAAATGCAAAATGCATTTGTACTGTAAATATCAGCTGCTCCAGGGACTGCCGAAGAGCTAAGCCCTACCTGCTGTTGCATTTGATCCCTATGCCAACTGCCAACCAGAGCCCCAGCAAACCATCATATATCAGGTCTGATGACTGGGATTCAAACTCGGTGCCAAAACAATCCTGATATCCTGCAACACAACACACAGCCCCTTTCTAAGCGCTTCTCTGCCCAGTATCAATGTTTGAAATAATTCCTTGTTCTCTCTTGAATTGCAAGAATATTGTAGGATCTATCTAAAACAGCAGTCCCTGTTTCCCTCCCTTCTTCCCCCATCCCTTATCAAATCAGACGTCCAAAATCAAGTGCCTGTGTACTCTGCTGACAAGCACAAGGGGATTAGGGAGTGATGGGTTTAACAAAACTGGCTCAAGCTTTTGTAAAATGCATCTTGGAGCTTGAGCTCTGAACGAGCCATAAAATTCCTCCCACGAGGTAGAAGTGAGGTTTCTGCAAGACTGGATCAGAACTTAATAATGGGGTTTTTTTGGGTTGTTTTTTCTTGCTTTCTAAAAGGTGCTACAAAAGCATCTGATTTTTGAAGATGCTGCAAGACTAACCATGACTTAGCGTAACCGTTATGTAAAAAATCACCAATGTGTTTTACCACCAGCAAAAAGAACCGACTTCTGGGCTGCAGGCAAACCATTTGGGGCAATTAGCATGTAATTTAATTTGCATTAATCAGCACAAGGTCAGCAAGAAATTAACTTTGGGTGTAGATTTTACATATAATGGCATATGAGAAGAAGGGAGGGACTGTTTTTACAGTGTTAATTTGGAGTTAAGCGCACTCAGCAAGTTTTGCAGGGTTTGGCCTTGTAGAAGAGAGACAAATGATGTGGATTTGGGAATGTTGAAAGCACAAAATGATGTGGCAATTTAGCAAGCATTTAATGTTGCAATATGTGAATGATTTAACAGACTTCTTGGCACTTGTAAAGATCAGAGCGCGGGTTTTGCTGAAGCATCGAACTCATTGCTAGCACTGAAGGGCTGTGTCTAGCTGAATGTGGATGGGGTCCCACAAGGCTGTGTGTGCTGACCGCGCGTTGTGCCAAACGGTTCAGGAACATATATCCCAAAAGCACAGCTCTCTGTGCAGCTCCTCAATATTACCACTCCTCAATACGCACTACTGGAGATGCAGAAATTGTTTTTGACAGGGGGTATCCGAGCATCTGGTTATGGGAGATGAGATGTTGAGGAGTCTGGTGGTGGTTGGCTGTGGTAAGTGGGTAGATAAAAAGTATATGGTGGCTCTTATGCCTTTTTCTTTGAAAGAAAAGCATTTACCAGTTGCGTAGCGTGGAAGGCGTGTGAAAGCGAATCTCTCTTGTTACCTGTTTTTTTTGCAGAGGATGATCTCAAGGCACTTTGGAGCTGCCATGTGTACTTCTGTAATCTATGTACACCTTTGTTATACCAGGGTTAGAAAGAACCAGGGGCAGCATTGCACAGCCCGATTCAAGAGAGGATGCCATTGCCAGCTCCGCAGCCGTTGTCTCAATATTCTTGTGGAAGCTAGTTCTGTGGAGAAAGTAGGCACGGAGACCTCGCATCGAGAGAAAAATGTTAACTGAGATGCTGAGATTGACTCTAGTTCACCTGTGCTGCTTGCCTTGTGAAAGGGAAACCCATGGTGGGCTGAACTGGAATTTAATTGGAAGTCAAAGGTGATTACACTCTTGGGCTTCTCTGTTAAGTGCCCAAAGTTAAGTGGCATTAATAAAGCCAAAGCATGTCTGAAGGAACCGGCTTTACAAAGAGTTTGATCACATGAAGTGCAGTTACTTTGGGACTCAGAATTAGAATACGGTTTGTTCACAAACTGGAATCATATCTTTTTTAGAGAGTTTAGTTTTGCTTCAACCTTCGTCCTTCTGTGGCTTAGGATACGCTTACATTATCCGCTAAAATATTCAAGCTAGTGGAAGCAGTCTACCTGCCAGGGCAAAAAGGTATTTGCAAGTGGACTGGCCTACTTCTCATGCTACTTCCACTGCTTCAGTTAGATTTTGGTATCTTGATGCTCCACCTTGACAAGTTAAGCAATATTTTCCCATATTAGCTCGCTTTTAAAAAAGTATGTTTAATTTGGAAGTCACAGGACACATTAATAAGAGGAGATTTGAACTTAGTATCATAGAATTATTTAGGTTGGAAAGGACCTTTAAGATCATCAAGTCCAACCATTAACTCAGCACTGCCAAGTCCACCACTAAACCATGTCCCTCAGCACCACATCTAAATGTCTTTTAAATACCTCCAGGGATGGGGACTCAACCACGTCTCTGAGCAGCCTGTTCCAATGCTTGACAACCATTTCAGTGAAGAAACTTTTCCTAATATCCAGCCTAAACCTCTCCTGGTGCAACTTGAGGCCATTCAGTCTTGTCTTGTCAATTGTTACTTGGGAGAAGAGACTGATATCCACCTCGCTACAATCTCCTTTCAGGTAGTTGTAGAGAGCGATAAGGTCTCCCCCGAGCCTCCTTTTCTCCACCAGACTAAACACCCCCATTTCCCTCAGCCGCTCCTCATAAGACTTGCTCTCCAGACCCTTCACCAGCTTTGTTGCCCTTCTCTGGACACGCTCCAGCACCTCAACGTCCTTCTTGCAGTGAGGGGCCCAAAAGTGGACACAGCAGTCAAGCTGTGTCATCACCAGTGCTGAGTACAGGAGGACAAGCACTTCCCTACTCCTGCTGGCCACACTATTGCTGGTACAAGTCAGGATGCCTTTGGCCTTCTTGGCCACCTGGGCACACTGCTGGCTCATATTCAGCCAGTTGTTGACCAGCACCCCCAGCTCCTTTTCCCACTGGGCAGCTTTCCAGCCACTCTTCCTCAAGCCTGTAGCATCACAGGGGGTTGTTGTGACCTAAGTGCAGGACTCCACATTTGGCCTTGTTGATCCTCATACAGCCTGTCCAGATTTCTCCGTAAAGCCCCCCTACCTTCAGGCAGATTAAGACTCCTGCCCAACTTGGTGTTGTCTGCGAACTTGCTGAGGGTGCTCTCAATTCCCTCATCCAGATCATTGATAAAGATACTCTTCTGTCCAAAAACTTCACTCTAGACATTTTAAGGAATCCCTTAGCCTGGAATGTCAGTTTGGTCAGATTTTTTGCCAAGGGTTTTCAAATGTGTCCATCTTCTGCATGTTTTTATAGGGTCTGATTTATTTTTTTCTTCTCCACAAATCAACATCCTAACTCTGAACTACATGCCATATGACACTCTGTGAATTTGGGCACTAGAATCACCAAAAATCACAGTTGTTTTTTAACATCTTGCTCAAAATTGTCAAGTATTGGATGACATGAGAAAGGTCAAAGAAAAATGCATTGTGTAGTAAATCTAACTGAAGATTTATATCCCAGCCCTTTCTTTTTAATCAATGCTAATAGATTTTTAAAGACAAAAAAAAAAAAAAGGAAAAGAGAAAGAGAAAGAAAAAGCATCTTTTGGATAAAAACTCTTAGGTAGAGAGTTTAAAGTATTAAGAAAGTGAAAAGAAACAGAAGTTTTTTCTATCATGCAATAAAATTAATTAGGGAGGGTAAAAGCTGCTGAAACAAGTGTTAGTGCTAAATCATTTATAAAATAACAAAAATTAGTTTGTAGGTATTAGTTCTATTTTTATGGCAACTGTATAGAAATTCATCCGTTTCCTTCCCCTCAGGGCATATGTAAAAGGAAATACATATTCTGTAAATGCTCCTTTCTTCAAAGTCTGACTATGATCAGATAAAGAATCAAGGCTTCTCAACCAGTGATTGCAACTGGAGATCCCTTCATCTGATTTGGATTATACTGTTGCGTTTGTTTCCCTTCCATGTAGGGCAATGCCTTATTACCTCCCTTTCCAGGCAACTTGATGGATGCTGTTGTGTTCCAATTAGCCTATATCTCATGATAGTGTAGGAGTGAGGTTCACTTATACATTACGTTCATTGCTAAAGGTTCTCTTGGTAGATGTGTCCACTCATCTAGATCCCAGATCTGAGAAATGAAACTCCTTCCTCATTTTCACTTGTACATGAGTTTCTGATGAACTCTTTCTGGTGCTATCTTGTTTTTAAATACCCGTGTTCATCCCTAGTGTTGGATACACTTCATGGATGTGTGAAATGAACCTTCTGTGTAGAGCACCATAAGATCATTTTAAATTAGGCTTGAGGGAACTGTTAAATGTGGGTTTATTTCTAATTTTAACTTAAAAGAATGAGTAGCCATTAAATTCTCATTTGTAATTATTAACATTTTTCACATTCTTTCACAGTGTTAATATTGACAGTTTATACATTTGTGTATATTGTGCAAGTTCACTTTCTTTAGAGTGTGCTCACAAGAACACGAGGTCTTTGATATTCCACATGGCACATTGAAAAGTGATGATCTTGTCATTATTACAAGTGTAAAATAAAGATATTCCTGTTTAGACAGAGCAGGTTCTACTTAGACCTTAAATAGACTTTAAACTAAAGCAGAAAATAAATGATTCTATAACCAGCTGTGTTTGTTCTCTCTCTCCCTTCTTTTCTCTTTCTTTCTCTCAGATCTGGTGCTCTGTTGCCTCCTCTGTTTCTCTTTGCTCTTTTGATCAGCTTTCTCCTCCTTCCCTTTAGTTGCGGGCCAGATGTTCTTATGACATGTAGAACTTTCCAAAGAAATTATTTGCTTTGTAGAGTAGCCATGTCTGGAACCACAGCCTGGCCAGTGGTAAGTTGTTTTAGGTGATGTATTGTCTTTTAAAGACACACTGATGTGTGTCCGTGTCAGAATTTGTGATTTGCACAAGCTGCAGTTTTTGCCCCTTCCCTGTCGAGGGTGGGGGAAGCACCAGAGCACATAATTTAAGTAAGCAGGAGGGGGTTGTTCCTTCTGAAGCCTCTGTCTTCCAGATGCTGAGATGCAAAGTCAGCGCTGCTGAATGCTAGAGGGAGGCAGCGCACACTTTTTCTAATGGAGAGAAGCAGTGGAAACCAGTCATGCTGTATACTTTAAATAAGAAACTTTTTATTCCCCTGCTGCACAAATACTATTCTTCAGCACTTATGCAACTTTTTGTACTTCTGTGTTTTCTGTTTGCTTTATTTACTTTTCATTAGGCTCCTTGGATGCTCCCATTTGAAAAAAGTAAGGCTAGAAAAGACCTATAATCTAAAATACCTACCAAAACAGACAAGAGGAGATGTGGGCAACTGTCAGACTGTTTTGTTGCCTGCTGAAACCAAAAAACCTGTGATTTGCTGCATGACTGCTGCAGGAGCTTGGGAATAATTTTCCTCTCCACGCACAGAAAGGTGACACCCAGAGACACCGTGGGTATGATTAACGCACACAACGCACACAGAGTTAGCATCTGTCCTGAAGACAGTGAGGTCTGCACACATGCAGCTGCCTCTACAGCTGGTTGACGTGGGTTTACCATGGAACTGTAGTAAGATACTTGCTGGTGAGGAACTGTGTGTCTTGTCTCTTCACAGCCCGTAACAGTAAACTTCTTCACCTGTAGGTACGCACATAATGCCAAGGGTGACTGTAGGACAGTCTAACAGCACGTGGTTACTGTTCTCCTGATAAAAGTAGTATCTTAGATGTCCGATTGCTGGAGTTCAGGACCGAATTTGATCTCCCACGTACAACTATCTTAAAGGCTGTATAAACAGAAAAACAAATCAACAGAGGAAACAGAGGCAAAAATGCAGTAATTTGTTCTGGATAAAAATGAACAAAAACCTTAATAAAAGCCGAGGTGAAGCTTAATGAGATGCAGCGTTTTGAGTTGTAGCTCATTTCTTGCTATCCCATTCACCACTGAAGTGGTCCAGAGTACTCTGGTTCTAGCAACACCTGGTCTCATGTTCCACAATTTCTAGTAACATAAATGCTGCAGGCGGTGAGTTGCTCATTTTTCTAGGAGGTTTTAGGAGGAGAAACCTAAATAAACTGTCTGCTTTCTGAAAGCACCTTGGAAAGACTCCACAGACTCCACTTCTGAAGCTGAGGTGAATTTCCTCTCTACTTCAAACATTGCATAAGCATATAGGTCTGCTTCAGACCTGGAAGTCTTGCCTAGCTGCAACCCGATTGCTGTAGACATCCTGCAGGCAGGTTACAGCTCTATCTGGAAGTGCCAGACATCTTCAAGGTGTCTGAGCTGCACTTGCACAGCGGTCGCAGCATGCCCAGTGCGCTGGCAGTGCTGTGGAGCACAGGAACACGCTGGTGATGCTGAAACAGAAACATGGCATTTCTCACCTTTGCTTTAGGCATGTAGGTGGGATTCGTCTTGCCTAACATATGTATCTAAAAGTTAGGGATCTAATCCCTTCACAGTGACTGGAGAGAGATGGTGATGCTCTTTAGTATAACTAATCCCTCCTCTCGGACAACAGAGAAACCCTAGATGACTAGCTTAGACAAAGTGCTCAACTTCAAAGGTGGGATTTAGCCACCCAAAACAGTAAAACGCTACAAGATTAAAGAGTGGCATTTCACACCTATGCAAGACAAATGTGATTTGAGCCTAAATAATTGCAGAGAACAGCAGATAACCAAGACTTAGACTGCAAGTCCCTCTTGTGAGGAGAAGCCGTATTTTAGATGTTTGTGTGACTCACAATAATACACTGCTTTATATAGCTTCCAGTGTTCTGTGTTATTGTCACTGCTCTGGAGCTTATTGGGTTTTTCCATTCTAAAGATGGAGTTGCGAGCAAGAGGTTAATTGGCTTGCATAAGATCTGACACAGGGACGTGTGGTGAAATGGGAAAATGAATGAAGGCTTTCTATTCCTCTCGTGATTGCACTCATGATTTTTGGGCTGCTGTCCTGGACGCTTTTCCACCGTTTCTCTGCCATGAAATGTCGTTCATTGCTTGGCTGGTAGCATTGCTTGTTTAGTGTAGCAAACGCCGTTGTATTTTGGGCTTCTGAATATTCTTTAAATGCTGTAAGCAAACAGAAAGGTCAAAGAGTAACCTGAAGTAGAAACTGAGAGCAGAAGGCGTATTTTTAATTGATATAATTTACTCATTGTAACTGGTTTGCCACAGAAGTTTTGATCACTTCGCTCCTGTAAACGACTGGTATTCCTGTGGCCTGTCAAGGATTTGCAGCATCACAAAATTAGTTTAACAAACGCATAGGCCATACACAGAAGGCTTGTGTTTACATTAAATACAGGGTAGTGAAACTATGAGATTTCTACCGTATGTAATTTGTGCAGAATATCCTGCAGTATATACATATCAGTTCTGAATCTACAATCAATTTTCATGTTAAATGTTAAATTTAAACTCTACAGCTGAACTTTCATCTTGAAAGAAGCCAGATAGCCCTGTGCTTCTGGTTTAATCTTCCCTTTAGCCATATTATTTTAAAGGCACTCCCGCTTAGGACATCTTACAATTGAAAAATAATATGCCTATTCCCTCTCATCCTCAGCAGCTGTGATCCCTCTGCAGATGTTGTTCTGCCAGACATTTCATTATGTGTGATAGAAAGCATAGGTTCTTTTGGTCTCTCTGTGTTACCGCTGTGTAGATTTTATTTGCTTTTTCTTTACTTATTCCTTTGGCTGTAGATGAGTCCTTCCATAATACTTCATTTTATTTCCGATTGCTGCTGCTTCGCCTTCTTTTTAAGTACAGAGACGATCAAGAACTTGCAACTGCACGGAGCCACCCAACAGAAGCCCATTGATTCCCCACCAAAGGGCTCTGTGTGAGCCATTCTACTCCAGCCTGAAAAGAAAGCTTTGTTCCCTCAGCTGGTAGTGTCTTAAGATGCTGATCCTTGCCATATTTTTGGAAAACTGTAGCAGTTTATCAGACTGTTTGACACTTCCCATTCAGCTGTATATTCTGCAGCATACTCTGGTATTTTCTTCTTCTCATACATCAGTCTCATGAGTGCGACACTCGTGTGGAGCAGCCCAGGCATCACGGTGAGTTATGCTGGGCACAACTGATTTGGAGGTGAAGGAGGAGAAATCTGGAGTGCTGGTGGCCATGCCTGAAATTGTAGTAATGCGTTTAGTATTTGGGGCAGGAGGTATGGGATTTGTCATGTTGGCTGAGTATTTTCCTGGCCACCTTCCATGACTGTTCAGATATTTTTAGTGTGAAGTACAAGCTATGTTGTCTCAGTTGACCTTGGAGCATGACATTTTATCATGGAATTGGTTTGAATTGCTAATCATTAAAATGATTTATTGTTTTATATTACAAGAGCAACTAGAATCCCCGTCATGTTTTGCAGATGAAAAGGGAAGCAAATTGAAATCTGTCTTCTCTTGACTTGCAGTCCTTCATGATATCCGTGTTTCTTAAACTACCGTCTTCTGCCCTTTCCCTCTACATCATTAAAAGTAGATTATGTCTAGTTTGGTTTTTAACTTGTCTTTTGGTCATTTGGCAAATATTGTATCAGAATGACTGAAACTAAACCCAAGGTCTCGCAATGCTCAACAAGAAGTGTGGAAATAAAGGATGGTTTCCTGTTGCAAACAATTTATGACCTTAATAGAAGTTTACAGCTGTTATCAGAAAGGCAAGATCTTGCTCTCAGTATATTTATACTGGTGATTGCTCCCTCTTTGCTTTCATTCCCAGACTCAAGTTTACCAAAAAGATCAAGCCCCTAAATGCCAACTTCTGTTAAGGAATTAGAAGCAGTGGCACTGCGTCAGGATATTGTAGCAGTATATTTTAAGGCAGTGATATATAACGTAGGAAAAGAGGTTCAGACCAACATAGCCAGAAGTCTACAAAAGTTTGAATTCAAGTTTTGAGATCCAGATTTACCTCAAGCTCAGTGTATTTGACTCCTACTCTGCTTTTTGACTAGTTGTCGATTTTGGATGATCCATGTTTATTGAGTTTTGCATGTTCTTATGTGAACAGGACCTCAGAGGAAATGACAGTCATTTTTACGATGCATTTTACTGCCACAGCGGTGCAGAGAGGCTTTTGACTGAAAAAAGCATCAAGGCCTTTGTTGCCTTTTTCAGTCTACTAAATAAGCACCTACTCAAGTATCTGATGTAGACTTAAAAAAAATAAAACAAACAAACAAATCCAAGAAACCCAACCGTCCTCCTGCCTCAAAAGTAGCTGCACGCTTTAAAGGTTTAGCCAGCAGAAGTTGAAACCAAAATAGGAAAATAAAGCTCTTTGACTACCTCGGCAACTGGCAAGACCACAACCTGTTTTTACCAATTACATGGAGGTCTCCCAAGTTACGGCCAAGTTGGCCATTACCCTGAAATCAGTGTCACACTATAGTTCCTCTCATACATGGGAAGTGAGTAAATCACTGAATAATGCAACAGCCTTTACTGCCTGCGAGAACTCTGCCAAAGCCAAGTGTGAGGGTCTGGGTTAAAGCAAATTCAGTTACTTGGTAACTGAGTTGCATTTTAGAGGGGTTAAAATTGGAGAGATTTTAGACTTGTGTTTTGGAGGGGTTAAAATTGCCAAGAAAAACGGAAAACTTGAAGACGACCCCCAGATGCCTGCATGAGGAATCCCCAGCCTCTCTGATGTGAGCTGGCAGGTCCCATAAAGCCACTCAGCCTTGAACGGGGAGGGGAGGGGAAGGAGGGAGAGAGCAAGAGCTGCAGCTGCCTCTCTAGAGCCCCAGAAAGAGCCTCTAACCCAATTCCCTTAAAGTGCACGAGGCTCCTGAGCCACAGCATCTATTTGCCACTGTTATTCCCTGAGTTCACAGGGCAAACAAAAGATCCGTATCAAGCATGCAGCCTTCCAGAGGGGGAAAGCCTTCCCTTATTCGCCCTGAGACTTTGCCCCCTTTTCTTTCAGTTATATATATATATATATTTTTTTTTTTTTTTTTAAAAAAAAAGAAGGGGTGGGGGTTTTGTTGCTATTTTTTTTTTTTCCTTTTGGATGGTAATTAAGAGAGCTAACACCAGCTAGGCTGGAGTGAACGCAAACAAGACCCCTATAGGCAGCACAGTGCATTAATGTAAAATATGCCCAGACAACATAACTTGTCAGAGAGGATTATTTCTGCTTAGTGAATCTGCAGGGGCCCCTTTGCTCCACCACTCAGCGTCTGACTAGAGAGAGAAAGAGAGAAAGAGTAGCCATTAGTGAGTAGCTACTGTGGCATTGATGTTTGAGCGCACTTCTGAACTGGCTTTTGTTGAGAATATCGGTGCAGAAAGCATGCGCTGTCCCAAATCCGCTGTTACTATGAGAAATGAGGAGCTGCTTTTAAGGTATGTTGTCTCCTTTGTTTTAACGCGTGCTTTCGAGTTGCCTGGGCCCGCTGCAACTATAACCGTGCTGTGTATTAAGTAGTTTCCCTATTTAAAGGAAAAGACAGGCGTTGCTGTGTGCAAGTAGCATTTTCCACTAGTTAGAATCGCACATTTCATTTATGACGACAAATGTACGGAGAGGGAAAGGAGGAATAAAAGAAATTATGGGGTTTTTTTTTCTTTTTTTTTTTTTTTTTTGCCTAAATGAGAGCTGCTATTTCTTTTATCACCTCCTTTTCAATATTTCTGCCTGCTTCATTATTATGCACTGGGCATGGAATAAGCATGGAAAAAGCTCACGGAGACTCCATATTAGAGCTAGTGCCCTAAATACCACTTTAATTTTCACTTAGCCTATGTAAATAGTTACTAATGCTTTACCCAGTCCTTACCACTCAAAGGTGTTTTTAAAACATCTAAATACTCCCATTCGTGGGGTTTCACATATATTCTGTCATGTTCCAAGGTTTAGCGGGGGGCCAGCACCGACTACTCCTTCCAGGGACACACACACACGCAGACACAACGCACACACACACACAGAATTATGCTCGAATTGGCACCCCGCTTTGAAAAATGTAGTCTTTTGTTTATTTGCTAGCAGACGTTGTAGCATTGAATACATCTTTTGGTCTGACAATGGGACAGCCGAACAATGGTGCTGTCAAACTAGCTTAACGTACGTCTGGCGATGGGGTGGTTTGGGGTGGTTTTTTTCTTTCCTTTTCTCAGCCCCTTTTTCATTTCCCTTAATCTTTTTGTATATACAGCGGAATATGAAGTGCTTTGCTTATTTGGTGGCGGTTGGTTCATCTGATATTCGCTGCTAATAGTGCAGGGAGGGGGGAGGTTTGTATCTTACAATTATGCCTATTGCATTAAGTTGGAGATTTATTACTAGCCTCTCCTTTAACTGCGGTGAGAAAACTTATTGATTCTGCAAGCTCACAATACTGCTGTCAATCTGGCAAGCACACAGTTGCCAAATGTGCCTTTGCCTGATTTTATGCTTGATCGTATCAACTTTAACTGCTGTTTTGAAGATAGTGTTTCTAATTTTGTTTAGGTAATGAAAACGCAATAAAAATGATCAATCAGATCTCAAAGTGGGAGCCCATGCTACTTTCCATTTTTATAATCCAGCTATTAGCATACCTTAGAATTTTTAAGGTCAGGCAGAATAATTTACCTGGATGATTCCTATCCCAAAAAATCTAACAAATTATTCATATGACATTTCATGAATTGTCTTTCTGTTTAGACAGCCACGGTTTAGCGTTAGAACAGTTAACAATCTCGGATTTGAATTTGGCAAAATGCTCGTGTACCTTATGCGTCATGAAAAGAAATTATCATCAAGCTTTTGAAAAATTCTGAGTTACTCCTTGGACAGCAGCTTGTGTCTTAAATACCAGGAATTATCGTCAGTCTGTGGACTTTCTGAAACTGTTTTAAGTCTTCAAATCCTTTACATGTTGAGTAAATATATTACTTTTAGTAATTGTATTAATTTTCCGAGAGAAGAGAGAGAGGTTTATCAGTGGCTTCTATTTTTTGCTTAGATCAATTAGTAGTAGGGATTTTGTGCCTTTTTTTTTAAACTGGATGCTAGTGCAGGATTTACATGGGTTGAGGGGTCTCTTGGACTCCTTAATTAAAAACAAAAAGACATTAAAGGTTTGTTGGTAACAGTCAGAGCTCTCTAAAGCATGTATTTTGAGCAAAAAAATGTTTTATGGGGAGACTCAGTACTTGCTCTGCTGCTTTGCATTTTTTTGTTGTTGTTGTTGCATCTCCTTCCCTTGGGTGTCGAGATGGTATAAATCAATAGGAAAGAGTTTACGTGAACAAAAAGGTAATATGACATAAAATACTCTAGAAGCCTAGAGGTTGTGCATAAATGTGCAGAAAGCAAGAACAGTGTTTAGTATAATGGGACCATTCACTTTCCTGGAAGAACTTCTTTTGAGACGAACATTAACTCATTCACAACTGCTCTGCTCTCTCAGATCCGGAGCGGTTGGGGGGGATGGATGGTTTTTTATCAAGTTATCCTCCTGCAGCCTGGGCTTTCTGGCAGCTGCTGCCCTTTGGGAGTGGCAATAAAGTGAATCCCTTGCTCTCGGTTACATGGAAATACCCCTTTAGTGATTGCTCCGAGTAGGGTGAATGCCACTTTTGGAGCAGCCACCACCAGACACCTGGGCAGCAAACCCAACTGCCACTTTAAAGGACTACTCAATACGAAAAGTGTTTCCTAAGTGCTCTTCTCACAGGTGAGTTCATGCTAAACTTACAGTAGTTCCTATGTTTTCAGATAAAATGCTGCATAAAATACATATACCACAGATTTAGTGTGCTGGATTGCCAGTTACTTTGTTCTTTTCCAAGGGTATTTTCTGACATTGCAGTCACATCAAAGACTAATTTCTTGAATTATTCTGTGTGAACCCTACCAAAAAAAAGGAAATTCTTTCTCTGCATATTTACTGAAATATTGCTTTTGTGCCATAACAATTAACATCAAAGAAAGTGAAGAAAATCTGTAACACAAGCCATTTCTTAGCATGCCTTAACAAAAGGGTCAGCTTTTGAGAGACTATATAGGTTTAGAGACTTTATGCCTGAACATTGCAGGTGTCCTTAGCCTGACCTGTTTTGAATCTCGCCCATTCACAAAGCAACGTGGTGCCTTGCAGTTGTCAAACTTGGCAACATCTGTTTCCACAACAGGGCTGAGAGAGCTAATTCAGACTCTACGTGAGTTGTTATTTGTTCTTGCAATGACCAGGTGTAATGTCAAAAGGAAAGACCATCCTCGGTCCTACCTGTCAGAGCAAGAGCAGGATAGGTATTAACCTGGGAACTGGCTTTCCATGCTGCCAGAGGAAATGGAAGTGTATTATATTTATTTACTAGCCTGGAGTCTTTGTCTATACAGGGTTTTTTTCAGATTCATGAACCACAATCTCTAACATCAACATGCTAATATTCTCTTTGTTAAATAAGAATAAAACTGAAGTGTTTCTGTTATCAAATTTAAGCATGAAGGGATTGAGAGCAGTCCTGTGGAGAAGGACTTGCGGGACCTGGTGGATGAAAAGCTGGACGCGAGTTGGCAACTCGCTCATAGCCCAGAAAGCCAATTGCATCCTGGGCTGCATCAAAAGAATCGCGGCCAGCAGGTCGAGGCAGGTGATTCTGCCCTTCTATACCATTCTCAGGAGACCCCACCTGGAGTACTGCGTCCAGTTCTGAGGCCCCCAGCATAAGAAGGACATGGGCCTGTTGGATTGGTTCCAGAGGAGGGCCATGGAAATGATCAGAGGGCTGGAGTATTTCTGCTGTGAGGACAGGCTGAGAGAGTTGGGGTTGTTCAGCCTGGAGAAGAGAAGGCTCCAGGGAGATCTTAGTGCAGCCTTTCAGTGCTTCAAGGGTCTATAAGAAAGATGGAGACAGACATTTTAGCAGGGGCTGTTGTGACAGGACAAGGGGTGATGGTTTTAAACTAAAAGAGGGGAGATTTAGACGGGATCTAAGGAAGAAATTTTTTACCATGAGGGTGGTGAGACCCTGGCCCAGGTTGCCCAGAGAGGTGGTAGAAGCCCCATCCCTGGAACCATTCAAGGTCAGGTTAAACAGAGCTCTGAGCAACCTGCTCTACTTGCAGATGTCCCTGCTCACTGCAGCGGGGTTGGACTAGATGGACCTTTAAAGGTCCCTTCCAACCCAAACTATTCAATGATTCTGTGATTCTATATAAGGTTGCAAACTATACCTTTGGGGCTGAAAAACAAAGGAGAGCATTCAATTAATATTCATATCTAGAAGTTTTGCTGCAAGTGTAGATTGTGCTTGAATACTTAAGAAGTCATTCAGGAGTGAATCAATACTAATTATTGTAATCAGGAGGGTTAATTAGCTGAAGATGCTGCTGATGGAAAGTTCACTGCTTACAGCCCTGAAAACACCTAAGTTGATGAAATCTGAAAGCAAGATGTCTAAGAGGACTTTGTACGGAGAGAAAAGCTTGGCTTCCCTTCGGCATTTCAAGAGCCAGTTGTTCCAAAGGGGAAACATAGCTTGTGTTTTGTATTTTGCATTATATTTATTCAGGGGATATTACAAGATGCAACTAGATCTGTCTGGAAGATATTTTGTGGTATTTTCTCATTAAATGCAAGTACCATTTTGGATAACCTGTACTGTCTCTGCAGCATTCATTTTTAGATTACCATAAATTAATATGGATAATGTTATGCATTTGAAATCTTGTTCCAGCACTGTTATTGGGAAGTTATTTTATTTTTGTTTTCTTACCATATGTGTGCAGGCACGGGGTCTTTACTTGGCATATATATACATAAATTACACATGCCTTGTATCTAAGATACAGGTATACATCTCCAGGCATATGTACACACATACACACGTGCGCGTGCGTTTAAACATTTTTTCATGGAGGGTGTTTACTTCTATAGCCCCGTGCCCTCAAAACTCCCACTCAGTTTCCATCTGCAAAAAAAGTATTCAACTACATCTAATTCAGTTAGTGAACACGTAGTTCATGAAATTTAAGTTAGATGGTAAGGAATAAAGACTGAAATGACTGAAGAAAATCCTTTTCTTTTCCCTGAATTAGAGCAGTTGTGTTTCTTAAAGTGAGCATTACTGAATTCAAGCAAAACCCAGCTGTACAAAATCTTCCTCAAGATCATTTTCTTTAAAGCTGGGGGTTTGGGGGAGGGGGGCTGTCCCCTTTTCCCCTAGTTATACCTATGAAGGTTATAATCAAGATGAATATTTGGATGTTTATTTGAGGAAAAAAAACCCCACACCCACATCCCCGCCCCTTAGTTACACACACGCTCACATAAACCCCCCCAAAGTCAAGTGATGCTTTCAGGAGAAAGAAATTCTGTTTCAAAACACATCCTTCTTTCCTCTCTAATGACATTAGAGATTATCACGTGCAAGCGCTATTTATCTTTGGAACTGCTTTCCTATGACTGTTTTACTGCTTCCAACACATTTACTTGTACGTCAGCCATAGAAAAGGTAACTGAAAATGGCAGCTGTTGAGAAAGCATGTCGCCATGCCTGGAATGACATGCATTATCGGGGCAGCAGGAGTTGCTGGCTCTACAGCCCATTTCTACTTGACCTGGCGAATGATTGGCTGCCTGGGATGGTGATGAATCACTGGAGTTTATGAAACAGGACTGCTGGCATCCTCACAGTGGAAATAAAAACGGGATTATTTTTTCCCCTCTAACATTCTTGCCGTGGCAAAAAGCTTTTTTTTTTTCCTTAACGTTTGTTTTGCTTTTGTGTTATTTCACCCTCCAGTGGAAGTAAATGTGTCAATTAAAGTCGCTTTAATACTGTTCTTGGCAAGTTAATGATGCACTGAAGGTTAACTGTCTTTATTGAATAGAATGGGGCAGGAATTTTCCCAAATTTTGTCTAAATCTTAATCTCGACTCTAATTTTCTCATCTCTCACTCCAGAGTTACACTGAGATAGTGTAACTAGTAATCAGCTCGAGGAGGATGTAAAAAGGATTTAGCTCTTCTCACGCACAACTTTATTTTCTGAGGATCCGTGACCATTTCACGGGCTAATATCAGACAGACCCATCTTCAGGGTTTCTGAATGAATGGCTGGATTGACATTTCTGGAAAGCATCGACTCCCAAATTTGCACTCAGTTTCTAGGTGGTTCGTGAAATGATATTATGCATTAAGCCCACATTACCGGATTAGGCTCTTAGGAGTTGGTGCTTGTAGGAAAGCATTGTAGTCTGTAAACCTGCCAGTGCACCGACAAGACTGACACAGTGTGGATCACAAGCTGCCCTGCAAAACGCAGCCAAGTAAAAATGATCCTTCTATTTCAATTAAAACACCCAAAATTGTGTTTGGGGGTGGGGAACAGAGAGAAGTACTTGCTCGGCTCTCCCTGTAGCGTACTCAGTGGCTGATGTGTCAGGCTGTGTCCCTCATTCAGGTAGAATAACCTAATTTTAAGTTAACTCTCTCTGACTCAAAGGAATAGGATTACCAATAAAATTGCTTAGGAAGTTTTAAACACGGCACTTATACGAAGGTGATGCTTTCTGCCATTACATTAGAGAGGGGTTTTCTCAAGTCTCATGCTTTGCTGCCTAAGCTTTTTCTCCACTGGTTTTGAAAAGCAATTTGCATGCTCACATATGCTATTAGACTCTCTCACCTTCCTCCAGATAATCCAGCAGTGGCTGCTGCTGGACGCTGGAGAGGCTGCAGCACTCTTGTTATTTAAGGCACAGCCTTCTGGTGTCCCTGCAAGGCTTCAGAAATAGAGGAGGGCAAACTTTTACCAGCAAGAGGGGTGGCATGGGAAACTGTTGCTTGTGCCCTTCAGTGTGCGAGGGGTAAATGCTGTCCTCGCCCTGGAGTTCCCATGGCAGCAAATCAGCAGGTCATCTCCAAGAGCAGCCTTTGAGGATGCCAGACGACAGTCTGTCACGGGAGGAAGACAGAGCAGAGGGCTGCAAGGGGAGGGAAATGATAGAAAATCAGAGAGAGGATACAGGAATTTACTATCCCTTTTAGACAAATAGAGTAGGGAAGAGAAAAGCAAGGGCACCCAAACGCAGATCATCTGGAAATCAAACCTTGCAAGTGTAGATAGCTGTGGATGGTACGATAGCTGTGCTATGGAGTGAATTTAAGATTCAAATCCTGCACCTGCTCTCTCTGGAAGCTGCAGGTCAGCGTCTGAAGAATTGAGGCCTTCTAAAAAGGAAACAGTGAATTATCAGAAAACTTAAATTCTTAGAGACTCAATTTTCAACTGTAACAACCTCTTGGTTTCATTTTCCTTCTCTTCTGCCTAAAAATGATCTATTTTCAGCTAAACTGCGAGGAAGAAGCTCACTCTAAAGCTCGAGAATTTGCCTGCATCATTTCAGCCCACATTTAATTTTAATGAGAGTTATATAACCCCCTTTAAAAATAACAAAACACTAACAGAACTGCATCGGCAACACCAGGTGTTCTGCAGTGCTGCTCCAATGAATCATATGGAGATTTGTCTGTGCGCGGCTGATGAACATACATTTAACTCAGTTAACCCCCGCCCCCAAATATAGCAATCCAAAGTGATCAAAAATTTTCCTAAGGAGCCCTTCGCACAAAAGGATGCCAAACTAGATGCCTGCCCTGGGAAGCTCATGGTTTCAGTGTTTTTCTCCTACAAAATTGTGTTATCAGTGGGTCGGGTTTTTTTAAAAAGTTGCAGATGAATTACTGTGACTCTACTGAAGTGAAACATTTTACATTAAACGCTAAGCTGGGTTTAATGTTTTCCTTCAGAAAAGAAAGGCAATGTTCCTGTTTGTTGTACTGAGCCCCAAGTCCCTACAATTGTTAAGAACAGCCCGTTTAACAGGCAGCTCTGGGAGTCATAAACACATGACTTCATCAGTGTTCCTTTCCGAGTGAGAATTTGGGGGGGAAATGGAATTGGCAATTTTGAGCCTGTTAAACATCTTTGTTCAGATACAGTCCTTGACTCTGGGAAGTCCCTCAGCCACTGGTTGTGGCATAGTGGGAAGGATCGCAGGGCACCTGCCGTACTCATGCTCTTTCTCTTTGCATCCGTTACAAGGCATTATCAGAGGCAGGGTCATGGACTGGGTGGACCTTTTGAACTGACCTGTGTGGCAATTCTTACACTATTCATTTAGGGGGAAAAAAAAAACCAACCAAACAACCCAAACCAGGCACAGTGCTGTTTTCTGCATGTCTGAATACCTTACAGTTACTGTAGGAGCCTTCTCTTCCCATCCTTCATGGCTGAGGTTTAATGGAGTCTGTTGGAAATAATGATGACAAAGTTAGACAGTTACTTTACAAATTATCTGGGTGATTGTTTGTTTGTTTTGATGACTCAGATGTGTGCTAGGCACTTCAGGAACCAAACAAAAAAAATGACTTCTGAGAGTTCCTACCTTAAAGACATTACAATTTGAATGTAAGGTGAGATCCAATCATTTGCAGCGACAAAGAAAGAAAAACACATGGTAGAAGTGACTGAGCAGGGAAGATAGATGGTGGTTAATGTTCTGACTAACTGCAGGATCTTCGTAAGTGTGGTATGTTAATTTAGACATTGGAATACCCTCCTCAGATTTCTTTACATCTTATTTTTAAAAATAAGTCTACTTTTGGCTTCCTGTCTCTTTTGATGTCCCTTACCCAACGTCTTGCCTTGCTGATGCCATGTTAGAACTTCACACCTGCCTTTGCCCATTGCTTTTGGAGCTGGAGCTGCCCTCCAGCATCACCTCCTGAACCAGCCTTTTGTTGTGTTCAGCCCATCCTCACCATCTGCTTTCCTGATCCTACATCTCTCTCAATAATCAGCCTCCCTAGTTGGGCAAAAATCTTCAGAAATCTCGTATAAAACGAGGGAGGATTTTTGTGTCTCCTAGTAGTTGTTCCTGTGGGTTTGGATGGGGGAGAGGAGTTTTGTGGTTATGGTGGGCTTTTTCCCCTGCCCTGTGAAGGCATAAGTGGGGCTCTTGCATGTTGTGAGGATGGAACAACACAGACAAGAGCACCAGATGTGCAATTCCTCCTATCCCAAGTAATGCAGGATCATATGTTTTCACATGAAGATAGCCAAATGCAACAATACTAAGTTCCCTCTTCCAGGGTTGTTTGGAAAGGTGCCTTTTCTAACCATAAATAATGCACCTGCTATCTAGTAGGAGATCAGGTCTGCCCAGTGCATACAGTGCCCCAGTTTCTCTCTTGGTTGGGTGGTGGTTGCTGATGGAATCAGTTAGTGGGTGAGAAAATAAAGTAGTTCATAAAAAAAAAAAAAAAAAAAAGGAAAAAAACCCACCAGTCAATGCCTGTTGTCAAGTTGAGATAGGACTGGGTTGACAAAAGCCTTGGTCTTGGCACTACACAAAGGCAACGCCTACAGATCATTAGTGCTCCTCTTCAATAGGCTGTAAATACATAACAGGACAGGAAGAATTGGTCTTGCAAATATTTACTTGTTACTACTTTTCTTCGGTATTTGCTAAACACAGTCCTGAGCCCCATGGATAGCCCAACTGGAGCACACGGTACTGGGCAGCTCCTGCTCAGCACTAGCACTATGCAGGGTTGGAACTGAGGGTCATGACTGACTACCCCAAGTATTTTCATGCTATTAACAAAATAGGGTGTTCTTCCACGTTAAAGGCCTTTCCTGAAAGGTAGCATCTGCCTTGTGCCACAAAATTTAGCCTAATTGTTTTCGGAAAGACGGAGTTGTTACCCGCAATGTGGAACAAAGGCCTTATACCCACAGTGGGATGAAATCACCTCTTCTGTGGTATAAAATAGGAAGAAAAAAAAAAGTGGTGAGTGGGAAGTTTTACTATAGCAACCAAGTTTACATAATATCAATGTGCTTCAAGTGAAAGCTCTAGAAATGCTTAATTTGACGTACCTTTTCACAGGGCTAATTTTAAATGACGTTTATTTCTGAAAATTACTGATTAGCTACAATAGGCTACGGAAGTGGGAGGGAGCCTCACAAGCGGCAAAGGTTTTAATACCTAAAATTCATTGATCAGTTTTAACCGATAATTTAATTTTCTTTTTAAAAGGGTTTCGATTATATGCAGATTGTCTTATTTCTCAAAATAAGACGAAGGGAAGACCGTTGTGTGCTTGGTTTCATAAATAAAAATCCTTACTGAAAGGTTAAGGCAAACCTTTATTCCAGTGTTAGTTCTAACTGGCAAAGATGGATTTGTTACAAATAATCAAAATCTTCACAAATGGTAAAACAGTGCAGAATCAGGTCCAGTACTTTTGGCCACTCAGAGAACTGCACCACTTCTTGCTTTAACTGTTTACAGCTTTTTCAGCATTCTTTAGCTCTGCCCAAATGCTTTGTGTAACTCGTGCTCGAGTGCTTTGGTTTTCATTTTCTCTTTCCTCACCTCCCTTCCTTGTCCCTCCAGAAGTCTGATAATGGAAGTTAAGGTGATGGGGTTCCTCGCTCCCCTGTAGGCAGGTAGACTCAGGTCCTGCCACACAAATCAAAATGCTGCGTTTTCTGCTGTTAGCCATGCTACTACGTCAGGCTCATGGTTTCCCTGGAAGGCGATTTCTTCGTGAAAGTTAGAGAACACCTCATTTGCATTCACTAACGCTTTCTGGACCGGATTTCTTCTTCCCCTCACATTAGTGGAAGATCCTGAGTGATTCCACTGAAGTCATTTGAGCCAGCTCCAAATTTACACCGTGGTCGCTGAGCTCTGCTTCTGCCGCCTCTGTTAGAAACTCGCTTTGATGCCAGAGATAAGCTGAATCCTGAGCATGTTCATTGGCTTAGGGGGGAATAAAGCAGAGGATTTGAACTCTCTTCATACTTCCTTGCAGGCTTGGGAGAGGGTGAAGTCATTCAAAAACTTTCCCTTGAAGTGCTTCCAACAGTAGCGTTTCCTTGGCCCCGCACTGGGGGACGAGTTGATTAAAAGAAGCAATTAAGGAAAGGGTGAGGAGAGGGTCTGGAGAGGGCACGTGGTGTGAGCTCCATACAGGACCTGGAAGAGAAGGGGGTGTCTGCTCTCTTTGTCACCCGCTGAGTGAAAGCCACGAGCAGTGATGTCAGAGTGAGCTCATCCACTCGACAGCGACCCACCGCTCACCCACTGTCTTTCTCCCGCTGAACTTTTAGTGGGGTTTTGGGGTGTTTTCGCTCTGAAGGTGTGTTCAGTTTTCAAAGGTTGAGTTGTTTGGAGAAATTGCACGTAGCTCTGTGTTTGAAAAGCTGCCTGAACAGTGACTAATCAGCAAATGTGAGGTGGAATTGCTTCGCCTCCCCACTTAGACACACGGAGAAACCGAGGCACGAAGAGGAAAGGATGCGACTGCAGGGGCAAGCAAGGTCTGGGCCTCTGAAACAAGGGGAGGCTGGATAGGAGGTGACATTTGTAGCTAGAATAGGATTAAAGGCCAAATTCCAGGTTCCTTCCTCAAAACTACCATATGCTCCACCAGCTGAAAAAGCTCAGCATCAGCGGGCAGTGATAGCGCAACAGTGCTGCAGCACCTCTAAGCCAGCGTTTAGACCCAGTGTCTGATTTATGCCGTGAAAATTAATGCAGCTTCATTTGCCATTCCCCCTCCCCATTTCCCTCCGTACTACAGTAACGGACCACAGCCTCCACTTTTTCCTTCATTTTTGATAAAAGTTGCTATTTTGCGCACATGTGCCGGTCAAGAAGCTGGCATTAACGTTACAAATACCAGAGCTGCGCCCATGAAGCGTGTGAAACATTTAGGGCTTTGTTTTTTTGTTTTTCACCGCTTACCCTCTGCATCGGAGAGTTAATTCATATGTAGACACTACATAATTTATGTTTGAGAACCAAATTATTCAACTGCAAAGCTCTCCTTGAGTCATATCTGGGTATCTTTTATAGAGAGGGTTTTTTTTTTTGCATTTGACCCTGCTCCTGCCTCCAACTTGGAAATGGCAAAAGCAAACGTGCTTTGAAAAGTGTGTTACGCCGTAGTTGTTAAAGCAATAACCTATGCACTTGTAATGCTTTCTCTATGACCTACTTACATACTACTTCACCCTCCTTATAGTATGATTAAAAGCTGCTTTGAATCCACTATTCCCTCAAGGGATTTGAGGCTAGAATTTAACAAACTGCTGAGAAGGCTTAAGTCAGTAAGAGGGCTTCCCTACAGCTTCTCCCAGCTAATTCACGTGTAATTAAAAGGAAAATAAATATGTCAAAAGAACATACGTTTTAACGAAGCATTTTTAAGCACTTACACCTTGTGAAATGGGACAAATTCATAAAGATCTCACTACTCCATATGCAGGTTTTAAGCAAAATTATTTGCGACCCTCTCCTCCTCCCTCCCTTACATCCTGTGCAAAGCGTGGATTTACTTTTCAGCCGGCAGCAGTGGGACTGTGGTCCTTAAAAGCGACAGGCTGGTGAGACTGAAGTTCCTTAGATTAAGCCTGCACCAAGAAAAAAAAAAAAAGATGATGAAGAGGTATGGATCCAGCTGCAGAGGGTGAGGTGGGGGTGGAGACTTCTTACAAGAGTATCTTCATCCTCACTGAGCTGCCTGTATTTCTTCTGAGCTAAAACCTGCCCCTTCTGCAGTGGCAAGATTTTGAAATTGAAAGTTAATCCAACTCTGCTCTGGGCTGGATTAACCACCATGGAGGCCGCAGATCAAGACCCAGGTGGCTGCATCCAGCTGGAGAAAGTTGTGCTGGTTTCTCCTTTTATTTCGACTTTGCACTTTTTTGTGCTTTTTTATCCGCTGTGTGGTCCTAAGCTGCGACGGATGGGCGGTGTAGGGGAATCGCCATGAATTTAGTAAAGAGGAGCCATAGCTTTGCTTTGTGCATTGCTACGTAGATGTTGAGGTGCCATGGTGATGAGGACAGTATGTGAACGTATAGAGCAGAGCAGATTAATAACACTATAGATATCTGTTCAGGATTGCAGCTGTCCGGCGGGGATTACGCTGAGGGCCAAGTGAACCTTTTCTTTCTTTAGACTTGCAAAGTAGGCAAAAATTTTAGCAGCCTGAGGGGTTTTTCTTCCTTTTAACTGTTTAAAATAGAAGTCTCTTAGTGCAATAAACCAGACCCTGAAAATCTGCCTGCTCTGTATTTTTATTATCAAATTGACACTGGTCAAAATTTAAATAAGACTCGGCCTGACTGATAGGATGTTTATTTATTGGTCCATTTAATGTTATTTTAGAATACTCTCTGAAAAGTTCTAAGTGTAGTAGTTTTTGATTTGCATGTGTTACTTTTTTCCAAGTGCTGATAATCCAGAACAAATCAAATTATAAAACCTGCGGAGAGATTCCGAAGGAGAAGCACACACAATGCAGAGAAAGGTTTTGTCTGTCTAGACCGCTCAGATCATCCAGTAATCTTCGTAAATATGTTAATATTCTTTCGCCTGGAGCTGCTTTGTATTGAAGCAAGGAGGTTTCGGAGATGCAAAGGAAAATTTATACAGATTTTCAGGGGGCGGTAGCGTGGGGGGGGTGGCTCCAGCTATCTGTATGTGTGGAATTTTGTGGTGTCGCTTCTGTGTGCGGGCTGTGGCCAACTCCGAGTTGCAGCAGGGTTGGGAACGGGCTCTTGGCCGGTTACGGGCGTGAGGACGGATTTACCGTCGTTGCTTATTTAAATCCCTATTTCTGGTCAGTGAGGACAGAGTTACTACTAGTCTCTCCCGAGCCAGTAACATCCCTCGCAGCGTTTAATGGGCGCCAAGGGCTGAATGGCAGGAACTGGGGTAAAGAGAGCGTGTACCGAGCAACCTGCCTAAACGCTCCCAGCGCTCCCAGTTTGGCAGTGCCGGCTGCGCCTTCCCACCGTACTGGGGACACCTGGGTCTCTCCAAACCACCCGCGTGTGCTGGTAGAAACTGAAGCAGAGGGTTTTCCGCCGCCGTCCCGGCTGCGAACTCCGCGGGGGGAAGGCTGCCCCCTTCCACCGCACACCCGAAACGTGATCGTGAGCCGGGAGGGGGGAGCGCTGCTGAGGCAGCCGGGCGGGCGCCGGGGCTCGGTGCCTCTTCCCTCCCACGCCGCCGCCCTCAAAGTTTGGCCGGGCGCTGCCCGCGGGCGAGGCCGCTCCCCGACCCCCCTCCCCCGCCGCGGGGCGCCCCGCGCGGCGCGCCCCCCCCTCCCGCCGTCGGGGCTAGGCCTCTCCCCGGGGCGGCGGGCCCCGCCGGGGGCGCAGGGGTTAACGAGGAGCCGCAGCGGGGAGATGGCTCCGCCTCCCCGCTCAGCACCTGGCGCTCCACCGACAGTTGCCTCAGCAGTCGATTTCGGAGGGGATTGGCGGAAAAAAACCGAGAGGGGGAGAGAAATGTGACAACTGCCGGGGCTGGCGGCTGCCGCGGGGAGGCCTCCGCACCTGTGCCTGCCTCTCCGCCGCCCGGCGCAGTTGTGGGATCCGCCGAGCCCCGCCGCATCCTCCCTCCAGACCGCCGCGGCGCCCCCGGAGCCCAGCATGACTTCTTCGTTCAAGCTGGATTTCCTTCCGGAGATGATGGTCGACGGCCGCTTGCTGGTCTCTGACAGAATGTAAGTGGCGGCGGGGCTGCCGCCGGGTTATCTTCCCCCCTCCCGACTCCGGGTACCCCCCGCCGCCCGGCACTGAGCCCCCGCCGGCGGGCGCGGGGCTTCGGCCGGCTCCCTCCGGCACCGTCCGCCCCTCCGCGGGAGAAGGGGATCGTCCCCCCTCCTTTTTTTTTTTTTTTTTCCCCACCACCCCCAACCCCTTCCCAAGTGACTTGGTGGTCTTCGCTGTCCCCCCGCCTCTCCCGCAGCGGCGGCAGCCGGTGTTTAGTATGCCGGCAGGTCGGTAAAGGCGGGCGAGGGGCGGCGGGGTAAGTGCGGGGTTTTGATATGCTGCTGATGCAACGTGGAGAAACGCACAGCGGTCGCGCAGAACTGAGTGCGCTCTCCTCCGTGCCCAGCGGGAATTCCTCCACACATACTTGTCCCCTGCACCCAGCCCGGACCCACCGGTGCCTGCTCAGCCCTCCACCGGCGGAACGAAACCCCCCTGCAGAAAGCTTCATCAGGTTTCAAAGTCATGAAATACTGAGCATCCAGTGGGAGTAAGACCGGGCAGAACGCGAGGCTTTTTCTTGGGGTTTTTATCCTGTCCCCGGCAGCTGCCTGGTACGGAGAGTGTTAATTAGGGTGAGGATGGTTGTTTAACATGCAGTTGAACTGGGAATGAGATCTATCGGAAGGCGCCGAATGCTGGAATTCCAGAGAGAAGTATTCCCCTAGCCCGCCTCTGCTCCATTAATCTCAATCTGAAAGTTTCTATTATCATCCTCTTGGGCTTTGCCAATTGACAGGGATTTTCAGGTAACCTAAGCCTTGTATGAAAAGAATAAGAGCTAGAAACGAGGAGATAGTCACTTGCTGAGAAACGGGAAGGCTGAGGACTGTGCTGCGTTTTTACAGTATCCAAAATGGGTTTTATTTTGTTGGTTTTTCTTCTTTCATCAGGATGACAAATGTGGTTTGAGTTACGTTAGACCGAAGCGAGAGGCTTTGGCATTGACTCTGTACTGAAGCTATTCTGGTTGAGGCAGCGCTTAAGGAACAAGTGTAAATAAACCCCTGCGTGCAGCAGAGACTGTCACCTGTGATTTGCACAAATCAGGTTGTATACTGTGCATCTAAGACTAAGACTTCTAAGACTATTTGGACTTTTATTACCTTCTTTACTGGCGGCGGAACTTTCTCCCGAGGTGAAGCGCTTTCCCTTGCACCAACAGTGTTCTGTGTGGAGATACTCAGCAGTGGCCAGTTGTTCAGGCAGCTGAGGTTTATAAGTGTGTGGGAGAGGGGAAAGGGGCAGAAGCTACTTGGTGCGGATGACTTACACTATTTTTACTGTCCTTGAAGGACAGCAAATTGTTTACGTAAATGGTCTCTGTTTCACGATCTTAAATTGAAACTGTTCTCTGCTGTGGTTTGTTTTTCACTTTGTAAGATCGCTGTTTTTACTGGCACCAGTCAGTTTTCAAAAATGTGCTGTGTATCTCCCCTTTTGCCGAAAAATCGCATAGGTTTGGCTGTTAGGGTACAAAGTTGGAGCTGAACGCTGGTATCGCTTGCTTTGCAGCGCTCTGTAGGGACTTGCCACAGCCGAGCTCTCCCTTGTCATCCTCTCAGCTTTGATTAGGCTTTCTACCTGCTGTCCTTCCAGGCAGTCAGAAAAGATACTGCTAACAAATGTCTCCAAGCTCAGAGGCACTATTAACTGCGGCTGATGATGCCCTCTGGTCACTTAGGCTTATGTAACTTTATCTCCAACTTGCCCCTCGAGGGGGAAGTACCATGTCAAACTCTTCCTTCTGCATTGCTATCTTTATACTCTTTTTCGCTGGGAAGCATCCTTAATAGAACGTAACACAGCTTGAAACACAGTCAGTGTTCATCAGGCACAGATCTTCATGTGTGTCCAAAGAATCAAAAATTACTCTGGAGGTATGTCAGCTTCTAAGTAGATTTCTAAATACAGAAGTTTAATAATGGAGTTGTTAAATACATACATCCTTGCAGGATATGGTGCTGGTTCCTATATATCGGGGGGTGGGGTGGGGGGGGCTTTGTAATCTCTTGAAGAAGGAAAACTTTACCTCTTGCGTTGTCAGTGGTCGTGTTGTGATGTGCTTCCCTGTATTAACCAAGCTTTGTTTTGCTGCTGATCTAATTAATTGTGAAGATGTATGATTTCAAGGGATCATCTGTCATGCATACAAATTAATATCGAGGCCCAATTGCTATTAACTAAGAGAGCTTCTGGTCCTAAAAAAAAAAATAATCTTGAAACTAAATGCTGTCTGTGGAAGCTTTGCCTCCCTGCCTTTCTAAAACCCTGTAATTCACTATTGAAAAACATCTTTATTGTGTCCTTCTAGCCAAGTGGTGACATATGTTTATTTGCAAGTCCCCAACTCTCTGGACTAATCAGCGCTGACGAGAATGCAGTTTGATTACGTGTAAGGGGTCACGGGTATGTGTGCACCTTCCCCTTTAGCTGGCCCACCCCAGACGTGCAGCGGGGTGGCACAGTGCATGGCAGAGCGTGCTCCAAGTTACGATGCTGCACAAAACTTTTAACCTCGCCATCTGGTCTAGCCATTGAGTATAGCTTAGTTCAGTCCTTAGCAGAAAGGAATTTCCTATTTCAGAGTGAGGCAATTAGCAAGATATATGTAAAATTCTTCTCTTTCACAGTGAAAATTTGCAGAACTACCTTTTTTTATGCTGGTGGCATATCAGATATTTTAGGAAATCTGCACCATACCCTATCACTTACACTGCCTATTCTCTACGCTTTTAAAAATTCTTTGCAAAAGGGAATGATGTTCAGAATCATCCATTCTTTCAACAAGCAACAGAGAAGGAGAATTTTCAAGGAGTAACTGTCAGGGCATTTCAGCTATTGTGAAAGTTAACTGCCAGCTTGGTAATTGTCAAAGTTAAAAGGCTCTTACCTCTGTGAGACTGTTAATTGCTCTTAAATGCTCATTCCTTGCAAATTTTGCTGCTGTTACTACCTAGCTATATATAAGTAAAAGAGAACACCGGATACTTGGAGCGTGACTATTTAGTATAATTAAACTGTATGCATGACATCGGTGTACCTGGTTAGTAACTGAATGGCAATTTTACTAATACAAATTAATTAATGAAGTGGCATTGGAAAATAGAAGCTCTAGGGTATGAAGCATAAAGATGCATGAACTTTTGTCCTTGAGGGCAGATGGCAAGTTGGATGATCTAGCTATGGTAAATGCTTGCAAAGAGTCCACTTAGCGCTCTAGTTAAAGGGTTAGGAATTGTCTGGCTAATGTTATGCATAGCCTGGGTGGAGGAAGCAGTTCTGAAGAAGAGATATGAGTGGAAATGTGTATTTGGACAGGGTAGGAGAGGGTTAATGGTTACTAAGTGCAGCTATAAAATGTGAGTTCAGTGTAATTTGCTTAGTAATTTCACCGACTTTCATGTACTTGCCAACTGGGTGGTTGTAAAGTGGTTGCTTTGAGGATTAAATGCTCATCATTGGAACCCCCCACCTTGATTTCTGCAACACTACCAAAGATTTTTCCATTTCACATTACACATTGCACTGCCTGGCATTATCTTTAATGTAAATGAGTGTTTTGTTTCTACTGAGACAAACTCAAATTTGACTTTAATTTTTGATAGCTGGGTGTAATGCCAATAAAATACATAACGCTTAAAGCAGTGCACAGTGCGATTATGCGGAGAAATATTTAGCCTTTAAATTCCTGCCTCTTTTAATTCAAAATTGGATAGATGGGCAATATGCTGCTTAAAAAAGCAGTGGAGATCAGTTTCCAATGCTTTTGTTTCTATTTATTGTTTAATAACTAAGGGATGTTACCATTCATGGGGCATTCTTACACTTTAAAAAAAACAAAACTTCCCTCTGTGCGCTAAACCTGCAAAATAAGACTTTTCCCGGTGTAAAGTGGAGATAATAAAATTAACTACTCCTTTTTTTTCGAACTTCACCACAGGGAAAACTCAACATACTGTCAAAAACAGTTTTTCAACTACCTGGGTTTTCTTATACGTAGAATATCAAAGCATGATTTGCTAACTGAAAAAACAGCTGATCCCCAGCTATCCACTTTAAGTCCCCAGCCTCATCCTTATATTGGCATTTTAGTCCAACTTTCTTCCAGCAATAGCTTTATTTTGAGTATTATGACTTGTTACTGAAGTTACTTGCATGGCAGATTCCTTGGGCCACCACTGAGGGAAAGCAAAGCAAAAGAAGAAGAAAATCATTGACTCTTGACAAAGAGCTTCAGAAAGGAAAATAAGTCTTTGGGTATAGATTAAGTAATTATGATTTCATGGCGTCCTTCTCTCCATCGTCTTTTCTAGTAGCTGCCTAGAACCCCATTCAGTATTTAACTCTCAGCACATTAATATTTAAATATATCTTCCACTTCCTATGATATGATCTCACAATTTTTTTTAAGCCTCCCCCACATGTATTCATCATCCAAATTAATCATCAGTGATGATTGCTTTAAAAACTTTGATAACTCTAAATTTTTCATTGGCATTTTAGGATGTTTGATAGTTTATGAGCATTTGGACTATTCAAATTTCATAAATAATTCATAGATTAATATAAAAATATTTGACCCGACTGATATAGGGGAAAGGTGTACAAAATCTTTTCATTTTTAAAAGCTCCTGGAATGGAAGGAATACACTTTGGCAAGACAACCCTGTAGACAAAAATCATTGTTTTATAGTTTAAGTGTATAAAAACCTCTTGCCCTCTAAAGTGAAAAGGTGATTCTTTTTTTTCTTCATTTCAGCAAACTGTGTCTCCTGTAGCAGATTATTTCTTCTGTGTTCATATAATTGCAATGTATGTTGCATCTCCTGACATGGTTTCCTCTGACTAAAACAAACTGGTGGCAGGGCAAGGTTAACCAGAGGCTAAAGACACAAAGTCCAGAATACACGTAGAGATCGAGGCTGAGCTTTCCTTAGCGAAGAAGTGGGAAAACAGGAAAAACCTTCATAGGTGCAAGAAAAATGAAGGAACAAAAGTGCTTATTTGGAAAATAAAAACTAATTAGAGCAATAAATGTAATGTTCTCAAGTAATTGTGAAATAATTATTCCCCTTTAGAATCATCATGCTTTAATTGCTTTCCTCCGCGTTCCCGGGTTCTTCGTGCCTATGGAAAGGAAGAGAAGCGCTTGTGTTCCCTCCAGGATTTCATTTTTCATTTGCAGTAAGCGGCTGGCTTTCTCATAAAGGTTTTCAGAAATATGTTGCTTTAAATGCTGTTGTGTTCTTCCATATGGTGTTAAATAGAAAAGGTGAATGGCAGATGCTGAAGCTATAAATTCTCTACTATCGTCCAGATAAAACACTTTGAGATTTAGTTGTGCAGTTTATCCGTCCTCTGTATCACAGATTTATAATCAATCTCTCATTTTCATTGAGACTGTGTTACATAAATAGGACACACTTCAGCAGTGTATTCTCTTTGCTCACAGCTTGATCCTTGAAAAATCAGCTGACAATAGTTTAAAATTATAATATTAATAAAGACGAGATCATCTGGCCTTCAAAATGACATCTGAAAGCAGCTTCTGTTTTGTGTTAAATCTTAATTACTGTATTTAAATGAATGCCTAAATGAGTCAATTCACAAAGGAGTTGCCTACTGTACCAATAGCGCCTGTTTAGTGATTTTTATTTTTTTCCTTTGGATTTACACAAATACAAAAACCGGTTTATTCTACATTCTCTTGCCTGTTACAACTCGGCTGACGAAGACTGTCTTGCGTCTGGGCTCTACGCTGGGACAGCTTCTTCCTCGCCTAGCTGTCCTTGCCTATCAAATGGTGGCAGCAGAATTGTTTAGGTTGGAAAGGACCTTTAAGGTCAAGTCCAACCGTTAACCTAGTATCGCCAAGTCCACCTCATCTGCACATCTTTATATACCTCCAGGGATGGTGACTCAACCACTTTTCTGGGCAGCCTGTTCCAGCGCTTTACAACCGTTTCTGTAAAGACATTTTTCTTAATATCCAGCCTAAACCTCCCTTGGTGCAACTTGAGGCCATTTCCTCTAGTCCTGTCACTTGTAACTTGGGAGAAGAGACCGACCGCCACCTTGATACAACCTCCTTTCCGGTAGTTGTAGAGAATAATGAGTCTCCCCTCAGCCTCTTTTTCTCCAGGCTAAACAACCTCAGCTCCTTCAGCTGCTCCTCATAAGACTCATGCTCTAGAACCTTCACCAGCTTCATTATCCTTCTCTGGACACGCTCCGGTATCTCAATGTCCTTCTTGTAGTGAGGGACCCAAAACTGAACACAGTATTTGAGGTGCAGCCTCACCAGTGCCAAGTACCTGGGGACAACCACTGCCCTGGTCCTTCTGGCTGCACTAGTGCTGATACAAGCCAGGATGCCAGGAAAAGTTCAAAAGCAATGCTCGTGAAGAAAGTTGGTGCAAGAGCAGTGGGAAGAACTCCATGTCCGCCTCTAGTGTTATTTTGTGACCTTTCCCATCGCTTACTATCAGGGGCAGCAGACTGTCACACCCAAAGGAAAGAACTCATGGCTTAAGACCAAGCAGCAGCTTACACTGTGCCTGTGAACACACCAGCCCTGCTGTCTTCAGTTAGGCTGGAAGGGTGAGATCATGTCCAGCTGTGCCCAGGTTGGTCTAGGAGAAGGTAAATGTGTCCAGCTGTGCCCAGCTCACCTCGCTTCCTGCTGCCACCACGGATGGCCTGACCCTCTGCAAAGGAGTATGGAGGGAATTTGTGTCCTTTCTTTCCCAGTCAGCCTACACAAGTTAAGCCACTTCAGGTTTGCCAGAAAAATAACAGCAACCTGAGTATTTTGTTTTACAGTTCTTCACATCTCTGTTAATTTCTTAAATTGTTCTCTGGATCTTATTCTGGGGTTTTAAAGTTTACGACCATGGTTATTTCGGAGATGCAGCCATTGATCTGTCACGAAAATGGCATTAGTGATCTAGTGATTTTTTTATTATTATAATTATTTTCCCTTTTTCTGTGCAGGTTAGCATCACAGAGCAAATAATAGCCCTGACAGGACAGCCTAACACTCACTGTCTCCCAGCAGTGGTGGTAATTCATTGCAACCCTCATTTACAACTTTTCCAGTGTCTTTCTGCTCGAATGTACTGGCCCCTGAAGAGCAGCGGAGTTGCTGTATGGGAAAGAGATAGATGACCAGGTGCACGCACCCTTTAGCTGGTGCGTGTAGCTGGATATCTCCACTGTGGGAGGACAAGCACTTCCTTTTGAACCAACTACAACCCTTTCTGTCCCAGACTGAACCGTCCTTTTTCTTGTACTCTGTTCCTACAGCCTATATTCTTTGAAGCAGTTCAGTCTGATTGCAAGTCGCAGCTGACGAGAGCTACCTTTTGTTTCATAACCCTGAAAAATAATCAAGATCCTTCATCCTCTTAATCCAATCGCATGATGCTGTCTTCTTGTTTCATACACATGTGCTCTTCCCATTTCTTGATTCTCCACAGCTTTGCAACACTAAATTGCTCAGAGATGCAAAAAAAAAAAAAAATATCCGCAGCTTTCATGACCCAGCACTTGTGTTATTGACTCCAGACCTCAGTGGCACTTGGTCTGGTGGCACTGATGGTGCCTGGCCTGGTGTGAGATAAGTACACTTCATTTGCCTGAAACAGACCCAGGTAATTGAAAGTTATTAACTTCTGGCAGAGGGTAACTCTATTGGAAAATCTACAAAATCAAGTGATCTCTTCCCTTCTCTTTTTTTTTTCTGGCTCATTCAATTGCTTGGATCTTTCAGCCTTTGCCTGCAATTCATTGCTAGTGAGAGAGACACCTGGCTGTGCCGTTTATCAACAAATGCTTTTTTTATTTTTTTTAATATTTTACTACAGATGGCTTGTAGAACAAGCATTAGGAGGCTGAACCGTTGTTAAACACGCTCCATGCCCAGTGGCTATCACTTAAAGAAAACCCTATTCTGTACCTGTGTTCAGACAAAACGCTGTAGAAATTGCAAGTTAGATGGCTGCGGTTTTGCTTGATTCCACCGTGCGTTTTAGTAAACTTGATCCCCTTGTCATGTCTTTTGGGGAGGGAGGGGGAATAATCTATCATTTTATCTGCAATGCTTCTGTATAAACGTGCAGGAAAGTTGATCATTAGTCAGTAAATGAACTTTCAATTTGATTTTATTTCAGTTTAATTTCTTCTTCCAAGATCTTATTCTTAGAAATCTCTCCAAACTACTTTTACCTCTAGCCATCCAAAAAAAAAAAAAAAAAAAGAGAAAAAAGTTCAGGAAATTACAGTGACTATTACTTTAGGTATGAATTTAGACTTTACAATTGATTCTTGAAAATACCCTGATTGGGGGCTGCTTTGGAGATTTTACCGCAAAACTGTAAATGACTAATTCAGGGATAGCCACAGGTTAAGATGATCTCTTCAGGGAAAAAATTGCAAAATTCATTCCCCTTGTCCTAAAGTGACCCATGTAATGCAACTTCTTCCTTGAAGCACTAAAATTTTAGGATTGCAAGCTGAACATTGGTTTTCTCTGACAGGTTCAGAGTTGCCAGCTCCTTCTGGAATCAGTATTGAGCGGGAGGGACCCGAGGGGGAAGAGGAAGAAATAAATTTAGCATTTAATTTTGCAGGACGTGGAAAAATAGCTGACAAGTGAAACAATTCTTAGAAAAAGACAACCTCTCTGGACACGTAAAGCACTATTATCTGATGTTTTATTACTGAGTATAGCTTGCAGTCCATGTTCAAGCCAAACTTCCAATGGGTTTACAGGAGGTTGGCTTGAATGAGGAATGCATAATGCTGGGCTTTGTGTCCCATGCCAGGCTCTCCAGCTCTGAACCACAAATCACAATTGCATGGATGTTTTTTGCTGTGTTTTTCCCATTGCTCACTTCAGAGTGAACTTCAACAAAGAAACATGAGGCAACTAACTTTTCAGATGCTATTCCACCTTGCTAGTGGAGTGAGTTGCTATCTTAATGATGGAGTGGAAGATAAGTTGATTTTAATCGTGTGAGTGTTCTTTTGTGGGTTGTTCATAATTCTCAGGTTGGGGCAGGGGGCGTTCTGTTGTTCTGAGGAACCTTTTCCCCTTGGCCGGAGAGGAGGATTCATCTCAACACCTGAGGGCTCTCAGCTTTCACCAACATGCACCTTGATCATTTGGCTGCAGAAGACTGATTTCCGCTTTTAAGTTACTTTACTGTCTGTAGAGAAAAGAGTGGATGCAGCAGCTTCGTAACAGCGCTCAGATACAGTCAAAGGAAGTCCAACGCTGTATGACAGATTTTTAAAACGATAGTGTTGGCCTGATTGCGTTAGTGCTTAAGTGTAGCCTAGTCTCTCGCTTACTAGACCATGTTTATCTAACTTGAAGGCAAGGCTGTGTAGAACAGGAAAACCTCAGAGTTCTAATATCTTCTTCTGACCATGCTCCTGTCTGTGCAGTTCATGGGGTATTTCACTGGAATGGAATGAAGCTTTTTTATGCTTTATTATTTATTGTAGAGCATAATGACTTAGGGGCAGGTTCTGTGGGGTTTATGGGCTTTTTTTTTGCAATGGTCATTACAGCATGGCCCTATAGATGTTGACCATAGCGTTCCTAGCTGTCATTGGAAAGTAAGATAGAAGCAACTCTTCAGTGTCCGATGTGAACCCTTCCTTTGGAATGAACATGCAGTAATTCACAGAGGAGTGAGATCTATTTTGCAGGCAGAAATACTGCTTACAAGGCTTAGTTTGGCCCAAGCAGTCTTCAATAGCACTTGCTGATCCTTGCGTTTTCAAAGTATTATTTCAGGCTCCTTTAGGTCATTTCTTCTTCCTCCTGCGTGTACAGTTTATCGGATTTGGGAAAAGGTCCTGCAGCAGCATCGTTGCTGCCTGTGTGTCTTTCTTGAGGAACAGCAGGCTACTCATAGCAAGAGATACATGCTGGGAGTCAGAAAGGAACAATTTTCAGCTTGCTCAGATGCCCATAGTGCTACCTGGAAGCTTTGCAGGAGCTGGAGACTTTTTGGCTGTTTCTGTGACTCTTTGCTCCCTCTGTCCTCACCTCCACATCAGGGGATACTTAGGCTTTTTTGCTTTGCTGGCCTTCAGAGGATTTGAAGGTCTCTGAGCTTCCGTAGGCTTTCCATTTGTACTCAAGTGGGAAAAGAAATGGAGAGGACTGCAGCTGACTTCACCAGTCGAGTCTATGATTTTCCTGCTTGGTTTGAAGCCACAGATACAGAGTGAATTTGGAGTTGAGAGGTGCCAGGCCCCTGGGTAAGGTGAATATTGTGGAAAGGGAGATGTGCAGAAGAAAATCCGG
The DNA here is from genome assembly GCA_009769605.1 of Bucorvus abyssinicus. Taxonomy (NCBI): domain Eukaryota; kingdom Metazoa; phylum Chordata; class Aves; order Bucerotiformes; family Bucorvidae; genus Bucorvus; species Bucorvus abyssinicus. The sequence goes on from CM020025.1 coordinate 6,084,780, forward strand.
GGAGAAAGGTATGTATCTAGGCAGACTTTCATAAAAGATGCAAATTCAGGATTACTTAGCAGTGAAAATAATAATTTAAAATTAATGTTATATTTAAAAATTGGAGCATCATTTGTGTTAACAGGAACAAAGATTCTATTTTTAAGCCCAGCAAAGCCTCAAATCCCAGATAACGCAAAATTGCTGCTGATAATTTCTGAATGTGAAGCTGGAAGGCTTCATAGAAACTTAAAGGAAATAAATCAACTTCCCTCTCCTTCCCCAAAACTCTTTGGGCAAAAAACCCTGTAAATATTTAACAGCAAATAATCACATTGCCAAGAACCAGCAAACAAAGCCCTTTTATTCAATCCTCTAATATGCGGTAAATAATGAAACCCCTCATAGATCTCGCTGAAAACCTTTTTTGTTGTTGTTGTTTTGGTTTGTTTTTATCAGTGAAGCAGCTTAGCATCTGGGTCTTTAAAAATCCATCCGCATAACTAAAACTCCTTTTCCAGTCTCTTACCGCTTCACGTCATATTTTTCTGTGTCCTTGACATATGCTGTTTGCCCTGCTTCTATCTGTTTAAAGCGCTTGGAGCCTTCAACATGCTCTGCTCCTCATTGCATGCCTGCAAGAAGCCTTCCCCCCTTTCCTACCTCACAAGGTAAGAATTACCCTGCTCTGCAATCCCTTATCACCGTCCCTTCAATATCCAAAGAAACACCTCTGTGATTCCTACCCAGCTTCTCCGGTAGAAGAAGTTCCTATCAATATCAGCAACACATGTACTATATTTTCCTCCTCCTTTGATCAGATAGGTAAGAGAAGCCTATGGAATGTGGAAAACCACGTAGAATTTATACCTGAACTGCTTAATGATTTTGTATTCTTACTATCCAGCTAGTGGCTCGTGTCTCAAAAGTCCCTAGAAGTACGACCACCCTTTTTGGTCTGTGCTCACTGACCAAGTGTATTGGAAGTATCAGCCCTGCCTGTGATTTTTCTAGATCTCCTGGGGATCTGTTGCCTAATAAAAATGTTGCTTGGCAAAATATAGTAGGTTTTCTTGCATTATTGTAGTGGATGTTTTATTAGGTTCTCTCAGCTCTGTTTTTTAAACAGTCTCATACAACAGTTGCGAACCAAATACGATACTATCATGGTTGTTTTTTTTCCACAACCACAAGTTGCCCTACTTACCCAACGCAAATCACTATGGATCTACGTAATACGTCTTTCTCAAGGGCATCTGTTAATTCCACATTATAAGCTGGGAGTTTTAACCAGGAATACTGAGCATTGAAAGAAGACCTGGTTAAACTCGGTAGCACTTAAATCTAATAAAATTTTAAGCAATTCTCCCAAATTATAGCTTTGACAGCCTTTGTGTGTGAGCAGTTGCTTTTATGTTGAGGTGTTTAGGTGAAACTTAGATCCTGAAGGGGAATGGTATCCCTCTCTACAGTATATGCAGCTTCAAGTTAGATGGTGCAGCAGGAAGACATACAGGCTGCAGTAGGTTATGGTCCTTTCTTGACTTTATGTACGGTGAAACTGGTGATAAAACTCAACTAACGTGAGAGGTTTGGAATCAGATCAGAGAGTCAGGTTGCAGAAAGACAGGGTTTTATGAATAAATTAAGGACTGAATCCAAGGCTGGTTGAGTCGGTGGGCAGACTCCTGGTTTTGAAGCACTCTGTGTCTGTGATCGAAACGCACCATGAACAAATAACGACAAAGAATTAATGTTGATTGGACGCATTCAGTGTGACAAGAGCTGGAGTCTCATCCTCCTCTTTGCTTATGAAATGCAACTGTGTGCTTCTCGCCGAGGTTGCTGGAAGACAAGTAATTTGGTGGCTGCATGCTAGAACTCCCAATTAGTCTAAGTGCTAAGAATCACAATGCTGTATGAAATGGAGAGAAACTTATGGTTAATAACAATATATTTTGGGGTTATTCTGATTTGCCTCCAGGGTTTTAAGGCGTTAATTTATAATTTTTTTTTTTTTTCCTCCTTTTAAAAAAAGTTGTCTTGATCTCTTACGCCTGAGTTTAATGGCATCAAAAGACTTGCAGTTATATTGTGGGCTTCAGTGAGACTAAGTTCTCTGCTTGCTGACTGCCCTCCGTTCTCACCCCTTTGGCTGGCTGGGGAATGCTTTGTGGCATCAAGCTCTGGGTCTGCATGCCCCTCGCACCTAATGGCCTGTGAAACTTTGGGATACTGTGTAGGTTCTTTGTTCTGATGAGCAAATGTGCATCATCTTTTTTTTTTTTTTTCTGTGTGTAAAACTCTGTTTTCTTTGGAAAGCAGGTTAATTTTCTTAGTCAAGGAGCTCAATGCACTCTAAGGGGTGGATATGTTGAAAGTAGCTCCAAAGCAGCATCAAGATCACTTATGCCTCAGGCTGATTCTGCTTTACTACTGAGGCGGACGAGTACTTACACTGAATATAGAAGCACAGATCACTTTTACTTAGGATATGATTAACTTATGAACCAGAACTCCTCTGATACAGATTTTTTTATTTTTTTTTTTAATATCAGATACATTTCATTCTACCCTAAAATAATCTACTCTGGGTCGATCTTCTGACCAAATCAAATGCTTGATTTCTTTTCCTGATATTCCTGATCATGTTAGCTTTCAAGCAGTCTTCGGTTTCGCTTCTAACCTGAACCTCATTAGTTTGTCTCAAAGTGACTTCCCCGATTGCAACATTGATACCTTTTCCCTTGCTCTCTTTTCGGTTTGCTCCTCATTTACTTTTGCAACTGCAAAACGCATGGTCATTTCACCAAGGTGTACTGATACACCTCTCTATTTTTAGTTAAGTTTTTTATAGACAGCAGATGTTCAAAGTAACTCCAATTAATCCTTGTTCTGGTTTATGTAGGTTCCCTGTGCAAAGAGTAGAATAATGGGAAAAGTAAGAGCAAAATGTATGTATGGGTTCGTATAAACCACAATCCTTTTCATACTGAACATTAGCTTGTTGAAATGCCTCCACTTTTGGCAGAAGACAAGCTTCGTAACCTAAGAGGATGTGATTTGAGTGGAGTTTTCATGCCCCATGTGCTCATTGTGTTCTTGCCACTGATGCAAACATTATCTATAATTACATTTTCAAGAGACTGAAAATTGCAGTCTTTGTGGAACAAAAATGCAGCTGAAGAATGGAATGTATATCCTCTCCACCCTCATTATAAGGCTTGTGAAAATCAAACTATAAGGCCCAGTACTGTAGCTTTCAGATACAGGAAACCAGTACCGTTAGCCTGTGTTGGAGTACTTTTCACTGAAAATTATGGCCTTTTGAAGATCAAGCTAGTGCTGTTGTTTCCAATAGTTTGAGGTTGAAAATAGTCCATCTAAAATTTGTAATTGAGATCAGTATAAATAAAGTCAGAGTAATTACTCTGCTTATTTATAATATTAGTTGCATGGATTTGAGATTTTATTCATGATTTGTGGCAATGTAACATGGGTGTTGGAAATTCGTGCCGTGCTGTTTTCAGGAGGAAAACGATAGCACTGAAAATGGTATTTCTATGATATTCTCCTGGACACCAATGAGTTTTAGCATTGCAGCTCAAACTCTGCACATCTACTAAAGCACCTCTTTCTTGTATCACAGTGTTGCCACCTTCCATTCCAGTAGCTGAAGAACCAGAACTAGGAAGGAGGTAGATATCCTTGGCTTCCTAATTGTGTAAAACAAGCACTGGAAACCTAGACAAAAAACTTGTAGGTGGAGACAGCTAATCCTGAACTTTTGTAGTATGCTTTTTAGAGTAGAAATTTATAGAATCATAGTATATCATAACACTCTTGCATTCTTTTTCCTCTCATGAGCTTTAGTTTGAGTGCGTTTTTTTCCTTTCAATAAGTGGGGCATTTGAATCCTCTCTGAAAGAGGAATTTGACTCTGTAGGTGATCCCAGGGAGATAAAGGCATTTGGTGAGCAAGACATATGCAGTTATTGGTTCTGTGATTTCCTGCATTGAGGAGGTTGTTGAAGAGGACACTGAGAGATGTTGAATGATGACATGAATGTTAATAAATAAATAAGGGATGGTCCTGAATACATCCATGAGCAGTTAATAAGCACATGCATGTAGGTGAGTGAATTTATTGCTAGAAACACAAATAGTCTGGACTAAAATTAGTGTGTGTCCACTGCTTCCCTTTCAGCCTGGTTGTTTTTTCTTGTTCCAAAGAAAGTTATAATTTTGATGCTTTTCATAGGTTCACGGTTATTTTTAAAAGCAATTTTAAAAATAATTTGGGTGATATAACATGAGTCTTATTACATATCTGTTTATGACCATTTAGCATTCTGTGGAGAAGGCTCTGGGCAACTTCGTATTGCAGCCAGTTGACAATAAGGGCAATTAGATCCACGTGCTTTATGCAGTTGCTGCCCAAGTTGGTAATTCTGCCTCCAAGTTCTGCTGCCTGATTGCTGCAAGTTATGCACAGGAACACCATGGTGATTGAGTGCTAGAGTTCCCAGGACAGCATCTATTCTTAGTGGTCCAGCAAAACTTATTAAGAAAAGTAATTAGAACAAAGCTCAAGTACATTAGCCTCTTTAATGCTCCTGAATTCTCAGAGCTATCTTCAACATTGGCAGAGGCTATGTTTCCAGTAGAGAAATTGAAGCAACTTTCTTTGCTGAAGTTAAACCCGTTTTGGTCTTAGCGTCATGATGGGAGTTTCTTCTTGCATAATAGTATCAAGTCCCAGACAGATAAAAGGGCAGTGGTCTGCCAGCTAGTGAAAATAAGCCACCTTTGGTTTTATTTTTGTGATGAATTTCTGTCGAGATGCAAGGTTCTGTATTTCTACCTGCCTCTCATGTGTGATATTCTTCTATGCCGTGTCACCTTACACCTTTCTGTCAGCTCCTGAGGCTCCAGAACTGTTAACATGGCTATATAGCTACCTGTTTCACTTTCAAGGATCATTTTTTCTTTCTTTTTTCCTCTTCTGTTAACTCTGGCAGGCTAGAAATGTATTTTCTTTCTCTTCTTGCAACACCAGTCAGCGTTACATTTGCTCAACAAATTGTCTCCACCATCCTCCTGAATGTTTGTTTCTCCACAGGCATCCAAAAAGCAGTCTCAAGCCTGTTCAGTCTTGTCTGGTGAATCAAAACTGTGACTCCTCAGGCCTTCAAGATGTCTTTGGGGAGATCTCTTTGGCCTTTAAGCTACTTCAGAAGAGTGAGTGGCTGTCTTCCTGAGATGGGAATGTTCAATAGATTTGAAGACCTTCAGTACAGGGAGAGACTTGCTCTATTGAGGAGTCTACAAGGAGAGCTGCTCTTCATTTTTCTTACTATATACCTACATTCATTCAGCTTGTATACTTCCCCGGGTAGTGCCTTCCCGGCTAACTCTAATATAGATGGACAAGAGCTAACAAAGTGTCGTTTGAATGGTAGGATGTCCAGTTAGGTAGGTATGGAGAATTCAAACCAGGCAGGAAAATGGGTTTCTAGGTTTTACAGGTCGAGACTACTCACATTCACTTACTGAACAACTAGTCTTTTTTTACAAAAGGAACCGCAAGCTATTTTTTCTTCCCTTATGTAAATTAGTGACAATTTTTAGGTCTTCTCTCCTGCCACGCTCAGACTTTTTTGTCTTTGCTCTTCAGTTGCCTTAGAGAGGTCTCTTGATGATTTCTGTGCTGCTGCTTTGTAGGCCAGATAGTCGTGTCGATTGTCACTCCTGGCAATGTGCAATCCGTGTAGTAGATTTAATAGAATAACACTTAAAAATAAGTTCCTCATTCAGTGGAATCTGCTGAATTGCAGGATTGCTCAGCAGCTTGTGTTCTGTGAACACCTGAAGAACAGTTGAGAAGACCCATCACTGTGACCACACCTGGTATTTGGTTTTTCTCCTTGGTAAGCTTTAGACCTGTGGGGGGATGAAGCGTAGTTTTCAGTAAATTGGTTTGTTCCTGTACCAAGCTTGTCTCATTTCAGATCTTTCTGTCTTAAATTTCCAATGGCACTGAAAACACCATGTTTGTTAGTTTTAGAAGATTTTTCAAAACGTTCCCAAGGATGAAGAGGAAGTATGTCCATTGACTCTGGAGGCAGGCTGACTTTTACCTGGTACTGCAGGCAGGATTGCTGTTAGTTTCACAACCAACTTTTTAAAAAAAGACACTGTTTGAATATGAATATTGCAGTAGTCAGAAACGAGGCTGCTGCTGCCTGCCCTAAACTTGCTGCTTCCCCACGCTGAGGAGTCGAATGCCGATCCTCAGGCTCTTTTATTCCGTGATGCTAATAGTGCTAGTACAGTATCGTTGTGTCTGAGGCTTCAAAGATACTATACAAGCGTTTTCTTATGATTCCCTGATCTTTGCATTTATACCCAGCTGTTTGTTATTCAGTTCAGCCATCAGCATCTAAGTCTCAATGGACCATGTAATATGCAGCTGTAGCCAGATGTAATGCTTCCTATTCCTAAATGTTTCTGTTAGAAGCTAAGAGTGGCAGGCTAAAGACTACTGATAACAGTGTTGCTTGCATTAATTTAAACTCTAGAGCTACACTGGTTCTGTTTGGCAAATTTATTCCATGGCCAACAAGCAGAGCAATAGTTCCAGTCTCCATCGTCACTAGCAGTGTTGACATTAAATACATCGAGTATGTCTGCACTGATACAGAATGTACTTATGGTGCTAATTCAAATAGGAGAGGGATGTGCAATTTGCATAAACAAATATATTTTCAGATACGGTTCTATTGAAGAGAGATAAAGACAGAAAGGAGCCTGTTCTAAACAATGACTAGCAATAATTTAGAACAGTTCAACAAATCTTCAACCTCTTTAATTTTTTGTTTCCCATGGATAGCTGGGGAACCGTAACAGTACCTTATTCAAGCTGCAGACAGATCTTGCTCTGCTCGGCATTCCTGGCTCGGGGGGTGGTGCAGAAGGGAATCACAGCATTTGAGGGTTTTGCCGCAGATCGCACCAAAGTATTTGGCAAATCACTTCTGCAGGTGACTGGGACTGCACGCCTACTCGGGGAGAATTGGTCAAGCCCTTCCCAGGCACTTGATGGCGATGTGTGGTTAGAGACCTCTGAGAAACTTTGGACACACAACTGCGAACTGCCCTGCCAGCGGGGACTCGGCAAACCTCAAAATCTTTATGGAAATAAACTTTTCTCTGGAGATTTTCGTTCTTCATTGGCAGTGCATCTTTATAACACATGCTTTAGTTTCTGCTTTGTCGTTTCCAGGTGTGTGGTTTAACTCAATGTAAGAATGAAAACAAAATTAGATGTGTAGTGATGGCTCCTTGTTTCTTCCCTTGCTCATGCCCTGCCTCGACCACCAGTATGTTTTTGTTTGTGGGCTTGCTTTTTTTTTTTTAATTACTCTGCAGTCTAGGTAATCCTAATGCAGCAAGGTTGTTCAGGTTATGAGCAGTGCCTTGCTTTCAGCTCCTCCCTCTGCTCTGTGCATGCCCAGGGTGGTGAGTGCTGCGCAGCAGCAGGCTTCTGCCCCCTGTGCTGGGCAATATGGGCTCGTGTTTTGGTTCCAGAGCAAACAGCATTACACAGAGGATTTGATGCGATTGTAATGAATTGCATCGGGAAAGTGCTTGTTTGAAACCAACTCCATTAACTCGGAGCACAAACCATTGCAAAGTCAACAGTTTTTCTGAGTGGCCACCGCCAGCCATCTCTTTTGAAAACACTAATGGGCTGTTTAATTAGGTGATGAAAATTGTTTACAGTTGGTGATCCCAAGTTTTGTGATTTTAATAATGGTTAAATTCAATCTCTTCTTTGATTCTTGGCAACTCTCTCATAATTTCATAACCAGCTTACATCTAGTTTAATTCATTTGCATGTATTAAAACTGAACCTCTCTCATGCAGCGGTGGTGTTTACTTAACTGCACTGTGTCATTATAATAGGTGGAGAATGATTAATATACAGCAGTGGGTGTTAAACAAGTATAGCGTTGCAAGAGAATATTTACATTTGTGGAAGAGATATTCCTTTTGAGCTGACTATATATGAAACCTAAAGATAATCCTGCCAACAGCATCTGAATTCCAACTGTTCCTGTGCATCTGTTGCTACTGGGGTGTGTTACCTTCTCTGCTCTCATTCCTAGCTTACTAATATCTGTCACTTTGAGAATCTAAGAAGGGACAACTTACAGAGGTGTCCGTATATGCTTGGGTTTGGTTTCAGTGGTTGCTTTAGAGCAACCAAAAGCAGAAGTTTTCTTTTTCTATTTAATTTTCTAATGCTTGTCCTTACTTAGAGAAGGCAGACTGGAATATTGGAGGCACTGAACTCACTTAGGTTTTTTTTGAATGGTGATAGCCACACGATGCCTGTGGGCTCCCTTTCCACCCTATCTAAGCGTAGTACAAAGACCCACAAGTCCCTGTCTTAACAAGCATATGGTCTAAACAACAGGAGAAAAAATGGTTAGAAGGTGAAAAATGAAATGGAAGCACACCTGACTTCCAGGAGGTGCATCCAGACTCATTGGATGGCACTGGCAGAGGCCAGGAGCTGCCTGGTTCCCTGTCTTTTGGCCCTGTGCCCTCCCAGTGGATTTTGGTGTGGGTTGTGATAGCCTTAGCTATAGACTGCATATTTTGCAGATACTTTCTGCCAAGGAGCTCAAGCACAGGCAGATAAACAAACTGGCAGATGCTGGGGGAGGGAATGTCTTTTGTGTTTTGTGTTTTTTTTTTTTTTTTCCCCCTCTCCATTTCAGAAGTATGTCACATATGGGTCTTTGAATTCAAAAGGCGGGGCAGCCTTTCTCATGAGTTTTGGGTGCCACCAAGAAGGAGACACTGAGTGGTTTTTTTGAGGAGCTGATGACTGCTCTGTTCAGAAATCACAACAGTGTTGATACTGTGATATGAATTCTTACAGCATTTCTAAATCTCTCTGCACCTCCTACTTTTGTGTTGTGGGTATAAAGGCATCATTAATGTAAGCGTGCAATATGCTGCATGGGTAATTAAAGCACTCTTGCATAGTTTTCCCTTGCGAAGTGGTGCGGAAAGTAACAACCATATGTGACTGCAGTTGGATAAAGGTTGTGCTTCCTGGAGCTCAGAAACCATGTTGGAGACCCAATCCCATCTCCAGAAGGCAACTGATGGCTTCTAAGTCCCAGTCACTTTCAGCAAGCCGTAGTTTGCTAAGATGTTTTAAAAGAAAGCCCTTGTGCAGCGCAGCTGCTGAAGTGTTCTTTAGCCCTGGAAGTCCACAAAAAAAAGACAAAACCTAGTTATAATTTTAGAGCCACTGTTACCACAGCAGTTGTACATGAGTGACCAGCTAAGCATATGAAAACCAGAGTGGTAAGAAGGCTGTACCCGACAGAGCAGGCATTTTCAAGCATGACAATATGCACTAAGGTGTTTTCCATTGCCACCATGTGTATTTAGCTTTCCGGAATCTAGGTAAACAGGCAAGCTGTTGATCGTTGTAATGTTACAGATGCTCTATTATATAAATAAGAATGACTAAAGAAGAAAATGTTTATGTTCAAGGAGTAGAACTACATAAATAATTCAAAGGAAATGTGATTTCTCCAATTTTCAGGCTGCTGTGTTCTTGGGAAGTTCTCTAAATACCTACAGGAAATGCCAGCAAAATAGGGCTTTTAAAATTTCTAATTGTGTGTGCCATTTTCTTCCCAGGTAGCAAAGAGATAAACCGAACTAAATAAGGTTTATTCTACAGCTTTAGTGATAAAGATGCTTGACCTGAATAGTGGTGGAAAGCAATGAATGCAAGCGTTCGCAAGAATCTGCCGCGAACCTTTATCATGTAATCAATACAAAATAGTTGGCAGTATGTTCACGTAGCAATGGGACCCCCTATTAAAATATCATGGCTCACCATAAATGCAATTTTAAGGGTATCACCCAAACCTGCTAGGTATAAGGGATGTTCTTAGCAACCTTTTCCTCTTGTGTCTTAGTTACTCTTTCAGGTCTCTCCTTTGCTTGAAACTTTGTGTCGCAATCTGCATGAGAAAGCAGTTTAAGGTTGGTTTGGGTTTTTTTTGGTCAAAGTTGTATTAGCTTAGCTATTTTCGAAGCTAGAAAGCACAGGGTTAAAAGGAGGCTTTGTATTTCTCTATTCCCAAACCAACATTTAAATTGAAACATAATGTTATAAACATCACATCTGAATACCATTTCTTTTTACAGAATCTTTTACCTCTGGGATGCTGGCTTGGATCAGGATTTTTTTTTTTTTTTTTTTGCAACAGCTGTTCGGTGCATGAAATAAGCCAGTGGATGTGGTCCAGTTTATAGTGGGAAAGTGTCCATCTCAAAACCACCATCTCAGTTGGCACTGAGTAACATCCTTGTCTCTGCAAAACAGCCAGAAACTGAATGAGCATGAATAATGAACCCTTTGCAATTGTCCAGGTCAGGTTGACTGCAATTTTGCCTGTGTGTATTGATAAATTTGGCAAAGGTTCTGCATTTCCAGGAGTACAGAGGCCTTTCTTAATGGTTAATTCTTTAAAATAAAATGCACCGAGTTTAAAGCTGCTGTAGTTCCTACTGCTGATTAGTACGATGATGTAGTTTTGAGAACATTTTAATGCAGAGAGGATCTACTTCTCACATTGAACAGTTTTCATTTTAAAATTGCAGTAAAAGGTGGCTTCATGTTGCAGTAATCCAGGATATGAGATTTAAATAGTATAGATTGTCACATGACCTAAATTTTCAAATTTGGGTATCTAAAGTTAGACACAGAAAATCAGGCCAATTATTTTAGTCTTCCTACCCATTTTTGCAAGCACAGAAATATATCGCAAAGCCTCATACTCATTTTCTATGGAAGTAATGATGGTTTAGTTTTAACTTACTGCTTTTTCTCAGAGGAGCTCTGAACGGTTTTATGAAGTATGTCAATGTCTTGGTAAAGAAAATTTGATATTGAAACAGGGAAGTTGAATCTGTGTTCTCATCTTAATATACAACTGTCCTTTCAACCCTGTCTGGAGCCTTTGGAGGTATTTGCAAGGAGGATTATCTTTCTTGGCTTCTTCCATAATCAGTGGAGAATGAGAGGCTCCAGTCCTGAAATATTCTTTGGAGCCAAATGTTGATTCTCTGCATGATCTGTCTGAGGAGCTTTTTGTCCGGGGTCTGTATAGGGAACCCAAGGCACTGGATTCCTCTGCCTACAGCTAGCTTAGTGAGGATCTTCTTTTGTGGGATTAATGCCATGGTTGCCACCTGGAGGACTTTTGTCCTTTCAGGTCCTGCTTTTTCTTATCCTTTGGAGATCCATAAATCAAACTCTATGGGAAATGCCTAAGCGGGGCTGATTAATCTTGGTTTTGTCAAGTATTTACTCAGGAATAAGCCTTTGCCTTTGAAGGGCCTGATGGGACACTCTTGTGTTGCACAAAAATAAGACCAGATTTTTCCATCAGGTTCCTCTTCATGTAGTTAATCTTGATTTGAGTCAAGAGGAATGTCTTGTTAATTGGCTGGTCCCATATTACCCATTTGTCCAGGCTGAGCCCTTTCAGCAGCTCCATCCAAGCCAACTAGAAAGCAGAAGTCTCAGAGAAAGCAAAAGAAACATCGCAAATGCGGTCTTGTCTCAGAAGCTCTTCATCAAATGCCAAAAGCAAGGATGGAGATTTAGGTTTATGTGGTTTGAGAAACTTCCAGTGAAAATACTGTTTTTGCCAAGTGTCAAGTCTTTGTTTTTGCTGGTGGTTTTTCTAGAACTATGCCAACTTCCTGTCAAGGAATAGTCCTTTGCTCAGGAGTGGAAGTGGGCAAAAAAGAGATTGATCTAGATGAGCTCGCAAGCTACCAAGTGGACCACTGTCTAGACTGACCTGATTTGAGTGAGAAACTTGAACCTTGGTGTCTTCATGTTTGGCCTCCCAAACTGTTTGGTGATTTCCCGTGCAGCAGTTCAAAACTGTTCAAAACTACTGAGCTCAGGACTCACAAGGACAGGGCAAGACAAATCTGGTCTTCAAAATGAAATGGTTTCTGGCCTGTGGAGATCCCAGTAATTCGTATTTGTGTGCAAGTCTCATCCCATATCATCACTGCCCCTGCTTCCCAAGCCTGACTGTCTTAGAACATCCAATCAACCTAAACAGTCCTTTTCTAACCTTAATGTAAATATTGTTCCTTTAAAGGAGGGCTATAGATCCGCTTTTGCGCTTCTCTGGTGATTAGTAGAGTAATCTTACTATTCATTAATGTGCTGTACAGCTCAAAGGCTGATTTGCAGTGTAATAGCCATAGAAGATGTTCTGCAGACTGACCAGTTACGGTCAAGAGCTCAGCTCTGACCTAAACTCCTTTCACTGAAGAAATTTGCTTCTCATTTCAGACTCATTTGAAACCTTAGACTGTGCAAGGTCTTTAGAGAAGAGACCATTACCTTCTACCGTGTTTATTCAAAACCTAATTCTGGGTACCCTGATCCATGAAAGATCTGAACAGCTCCTACAGTGCAAATAATCATTTTGGAAATATAAGCTTAACCTCTGCAAAAACAAATGTATTTGCTGGTCATTGAAGGGTGGAAGCAAGAAAAAGTATGTATAAAGAAAATGGCATCTGGTAGGCTGCTGGAAAACGGACCAGTCTATTAGGAATTAGTGCTAACAGGGCTCTAAGTTTCTTTCGTCGAAATTACTGCAGTCAAAAAAAAAATACCACTTCACATTTGTGCTTAATTTCACCTCTGTTTATTCTCCTCTCCTGTTCCCTGAAGAATGTAGATGAGGTTGAAGTTAGTCTTAATAGTAATAGGTTTGGAATCTAGCACACTTTCACAAAATTAACTTTGCTTCTGTTGATCGGGGAATTAAAATGCTTCATTAATTTAGCGAGTCCTGGTTTGACAGCCAAATAATGCATTTTGTGACTTGTACGCTTAAGTCTAAAATTCTTATCTGCGATTCTCCCTGGATGTTCCTGACATTCAGGGCAGCTTGGAGATCCGCATGGCCTGGAAAGGAGGAAAATATGCATGAACATATATACATACAAGTACCGTAATACAGATTGTATGAGTGACTGTGCTGTGCCCAAGCATGTTTTTAAGCACTGCGCGAGTAGGTGACTATCAAGAATCCAGTTTCTCCTCTCCTTTACAATAATATGCCTTTTTTTAGCTTTGTTTTTTTTCTCCTTTACCCATGCAGCTCAACACGAGCAAGGACATTTTTGGTGAAAGGATAAAGGCTTGGAGGCATGATGGATTGTTGCGCTGTACGCTGGGGCTGGGGGAAGGGAGCAAAAAAACCCCAACATGTCTGTGTGAAAGGAAAAGATTTGTCCTCTCCTTTCTACAAACTGGACATGATGTGACGCAACCTCCTGGAAAACCCAAGAGATGCCTATACATACTCTGTAGTTGTATATTTGAGAACTTGGTGTTTGTTTAGAGTGTTCTCATGTTGCTGGTTCCAGTCATTCGTCAAATGCTCTTCATCCTATATACATTTTGTCCTAAAAACATCCAGGAGCTACGCAAACCGTGCTATGATCATGTAGCAGGCTTATGGACTGTGGTGTTGTGTGATACACACCTGCAGGGGACTCGTATGGTGCCTCTGGAGTTTTCCCTGTCACAGAAGACAAATCTCTTCTTCACATCTGTAATAAACATATATGATGCCCCCAAATCACTTCTATTTGTATTGTGGTGTATCTTGGGAATTACTCTGGTTCTGGGCTGGGAGACTGCACTCAAATTGCATGGGCACAACCCAGGCAAATGGCAACAAAACACAACTACAAAAAGACCCCAGGGTCCTCAAGGCTCCATAAAACTAATCGTAAAGCACTGAAATGTAAAACAAGTTGAAATAGTTTCGCTTTATTGGTGTCTAAGAATGCTTTTTCCCCTTTAGTGTCACCTCAGAGTGGTGCAGTCCAGCAGTTTTACAAGGAAATAATACAAAAGCAGGTACAGGTTACCCAGCATGAGGCATCTCTGAATTCCACGTTATAATGATGAAGAGGTTCAGCCAGCCCAGTAATGCCGCTGGATGAATAGCCCGTAGTGTGTTGGAGCACACTAAAAACCAACGCAAGAGATTCAGATTAACTTGTGCTTTGATTTTTTTGCAAACTCTAAGATTTATATTGTGCCGATGCCCACTGGAATGTCACGCAAAGGCGATCAACTGCAAAATTCTGTTTGTGTGCCCTGCTGAAAGAGCAGGGATTTTTTACCCACGCTAGATGAGTGAAATTTTTCAAATTTCTTCGCTCTAATTATCATAAGTAAAGATGAGTCTGTAGATTCTGTAGCTGAGGCTAATGGTGTTTTGTTTGGGGAAGGATGTGGACTGAAAGGCCAAGGTATGTTTTCGTGACGTAGCAGCAAGACACCTTTATTTTTTCATGCACTGCTTTATAACATCAGTTATTTTAGTTATTTCAGTAGTAGCTCTTCTTTAATATGGTTCAGACAGCAGAATTCAATATTTCTGCTTGTGTTTTGGGAGGGGTGGGGGAAGAGTTAATTTTGCTCTTCTGTTGTCTAGGAAACAGTGGTTGTACTTCCTTCCCTTTTGAAAATAGATAGTGAATTCCACATTCAGGGAGCAATGAATAAGATAAAAACCTGCAGATTAGAAGCTTGAATTAGGCACCATTTGAGAGAGCAAAGATAAGTTCATGTGCGAAGGAAACTTTTAGGTTGCACTGAAGCGAACAGGAGTGGGGCTAAGATCTATTTTTTTTAAGGAAGGTGCTCAGGGCTTTAAAGCTCTGGGTGCGTTGGTGCTGATTCAGGAAAGCGTTTAACTAAGTGCCTAGTTCTAATTAAATAGGTCCCCGCTGAGTCCACGGTTAAGGACATGGTCGGGTTTGTACAGTCAGTACTTTGTCTCCCACCACTTGAAGAATTCAGCCTTGTACATAGAGGGCTAAAAATGGAGAGAGAGAGAGAGAGACAGCAACAATTGCAATTTGGGTGTCTGTGCTGAAAGCGAGCCACCCATCCAATTTAGGGCTGTAAATATTAAAATAGGAGATGGGATTAATGACTGGGAACAACAGAACAGGGAACAGGATTAAAATTAAAAAAAAAAAAAAGCCTTGACAGTTGACACGATGGGCAATAAATGACAAGTGCATTTCAGTGCAGGCTTAAGACGATTATACTTGGAAGAAGGAACTAAAATATAAAGCAAGGGCTGTATGCAACGCTGCACGTTCAACTGGAAATGTAGGTTATGTACTTGGTACTAATTCATGTCCCAGCGAACAGGAAAAAAAAAATCTCTCCAATTCAGATGGGACTTGAGCTGTAGATTTTTCTGACTAAAAAGCTCTGGATAATTCTTTTCTTATGTATTATTAATAGTTCTATTACATTAAATCTTAGGTGATCAGAATGGTCCTCCGGAGGTGTTTCTCCCTCCCTCTCTCTCTGTTGTTCCCAGCTAAAGTGTAGGGAAACTGCTCCTGGGTAGGTGAATCTGGGCTTGGAGAACAAGCACACAAATGCATATAAAGAGAGACACAATTTTCAGGACTAATTTCTTGCAAACGATTCAGCAGATGTGTTTTCAGGAGGGATTTTAGTGCAGTCAAGGAGGTGCTGCCCTCCAAAAGGAACGGTTTGAAAAATTGCAGAGTCCTAGGAAAGAAATACTAAAACAAATGAGTCGGAAGGGGGAGGGAGAGATAAAAAAGGAACATGTTGGAAGTGGTGAAGCAGACAGACCCTGGCAGGGAGTGAAGAACGCGTGTTCTGGATGTGTTTGAGGATGCAGAAAAGGGCAGTGTCAGAGACAGTAATGCAGATAGCAAATCTCCTCTCAGAGTTTGTCATTACTATGTCATGATTAAAAAACCCACAAAAACACTCAAACGCAAGACAAAAAAAAAAAACCCAACACGTGGAAAATTCTCCTGGCTCTTCTTTTGTGTTACCGATCAGAAGCAGTCCCTGGTGAAAACGGTCAGTTTTTCTATACAGATTTGCATGCCATACTTCTGCCTATCAAATTCCAGCCCCCCTTGAGGGGAGCTTTGAGAGAGGTTTTGAAAATATAAATGCAAAATCCAAAAACCGAGAAGGAATATGAAAAATGGAAAATGCTCAAGAGGATTTGTGATGGCTTCGCAGACTGGAAGTAGGATGTGAACTCCCCAGCTGGAAGAGGTTTCTGAAATGTCAGTCAATTAAAATTATATGAGATAGGGGGTTGACAGTCTGCGTGTTTTCAAATGATCTGGCTACAGCTTGGAGTGCAGTGGGTAATGTGCAGCACTTAGTTGGATGTCCTCCTGTGGTCCTTAGTCACCTTTTCCCTTCGTACAGAGCAGAGAGAGCCCTAATGGCAGCGGGTATAACGATGCCTTCAGGGATGCTTAAGGAGTAACACAGCTCCTGTGGCAAGGTGTAGCCTGATTCCATTCATCTCCTCTGTTTCACCAGTGCGTGGAGGAGTTGAGGACATGCCTCAGAGGGGTTGTCAGCCCCCCTCATCATCCGTCCTCCCCCTTGAAACTTCCCAGAGCTGATAGACAGTTGGTGGCTGCTCCCTGTGCACAGCCATGAGTTGGAGGAGCTCCATCTCCACCGCCTCGAGTAGGGCCCGCAGCCGTTTGGCCACTGCTGTAGTGAACCAAGAACAGTGAAATTACTGCTCAGCCCGAGCCGTGCGCTTCACCGTAAAGGGTTACCTAGCGAGGCCTCTGTGAGAGGCATCCATGTCTCCGGACAGGCTTTCCTGGTGTGTTGCTCTTGCCTCGTCTCTCTCTGACGTCAACTTTCCTGGGCTGCTGCAGCCTTATGTAACTGCCCCAGCTCTCCCAGCAGCCTTTTTTTGGGGAAAAGCTGCTGATTCACCCTGCTCACAGGTGCTGCAGCGCAGCTTCGGTTGCAGCTCTGGGGTTGGGCAGCACCAAACTCCTCTCCTGAGCAGAGCTGGGAAGAAGGAAAGAGAAGGGAAAAAGTTGGAGCTTGAGGAAGGCACTAGTGCAGCATTTATGTTTCTGCCTCTCCCTTAGAGATGCTCGCAGGGAAAAGAAAAGACAAACCTGATGGACGGTTGTATGTGCAAGAGGATGGGATGCCAAGCAGGTGGTACTGGCGCTTCAGAGGCGCGGGGTTGCGTCCGTCCTGTTTTCAGAGGTATGCCTTCAGCAGGCTTTAATCCTGGCTGCCACAGGTCGTGCTAACAGAGAAGACACAACGACAGAGACCACCCGGTGAACCAGCCGTGTGCCAGACCTCAGCAGAGCGGTGATGCTCAGTACCGGTATTGGTGCCTCTTTGATATCACCGTTGATGTGATGGTGATAATTAGCAGAACTCAGCGTAGCATTGGCGCGTTTTGCCCAGGCACACCACCGTCTCCCTGCAGTGGTATCGGCATTCACCCTGTGCGGTGCCTGATTGTGCTATAAAGGTAGTTTTCTACCTGCCCTTACACTACAGGCCAGTTTGCTGAAAAAAATAGGAATTAGCAGCCTTGGCTCAAGCAGCCAGTTCAGAAATCTGAGGCTGTTATCTCAGGTTCTTCTGTGCTGCCCAGTAGAAGAGAAGAGGCACTTCATGGATGTTCGTCTCTTCTTGAGCCACGGGTGTACAGCAGACTGAACGAATGGCCTTGGAGGACCATTTTCTGTGCATTGGTGAGAGAATGAGCCAGCAGTGTGACCTACACAGCCTCAGGCATCAGAACTTCAGGCACCTGAGATGGGACAAGGTGATGGGCAGAGAGATCTAGGGACATGAGTAGAAACTGGTAAAGGAAGGGATTTTTAAAATGTGCTGTTTTAATGAATGTTTTCAAAGCAAACCAAAATTGAAGTCCCAGGCAGTCTACAAAGATGCCAGACTTCAAAAGCCAAAAAGGAGGAGAAAGGTGGTTTTCAGCATATAGAATGTGCAATATATGAAAATATATTTTTGAAGACTTCTAAAAATTCAGAAATCAGAGTCAAGAAAGGAAGGGGGAAAAATAAAAGAAAAGGTGAGTTGAGAAGGAACAAAGAGGGGTTTCAGGCTTTTCTTTGATGTTTCAGTTTTGTTTTATTTACTGTTCGTCAAAGCCTCCTGCAGGAACTCTCCATCAGTTGGCTCACAGAAACTGTCCCAAGAAGCATCCTGTCTCACAGGGGTTAGCAGCTTGTTGTGAATGTGCTAATTTCCGATGATAGTTCTGAAGGTGTGTTTTCTTTCCGTGCTGATAGAGACTGTATTAGCCAATAAAAACAATTAAATTTGTATTATCTAGATGTAATTGGTGATTATGCCCTCTAGGTGGGAAAAAATGCTTTCAGATGAACATGAGCCTATATCCTCTGTTCAAATGACTAAACTTCTTTAATTTCCACAGAAGTGGACTGCAGGGAGGGTGGTATCCCCCAAGACTGCACAGAGAGGGCATTAGCAGCCATTTCCTAAAGTAATTTATAGTATAGTTCACTGTATTATGCCAACTCTAACAAACTCTCTCCTCCTTTACTGCTAGCATGGCTGTAATTCCGGTTACTCTACTGGGAATTTGGCTCTTGGAAAGCTAAGTGATTTATAAATTTTTAAGAACGGATGCATACAGCTAATCTAAAGGAAAATGGGCTCTTGCAGCCTGTGCACCTGCTGTCTGTGAGGGGAGAGGCTTTCTCGCAGGATTCCTCTGTCAAAATGGGAGAACGCTGACGATCCATAGGGGAGCTTGTTTTAACTCGGCGCTGATGAAGGGTCATTGCCTCTGGAGCCTAAAGCCCTCAGTGTACCCAAAAATGGTTCAAACAAAAAGCAGGATTTTGCAGCAGTGCTTAGTCTTGGATCATATATATGAATTTCCCAAATACTGGCTGCTTTGCTGGGCATGTGGTTTTTTTGTGAAACCATGGTGACATTTAGTTAGGTCAAACTTGAGAGTCCCTTTTCCTTGCATCCCTCCCCAGCATGCTGTGGAAAACAAAGTCTTTCTAGGAAACAATCTCTGAACAGCCTCTTTCTTTCCAGCTAGGACTTACGGGCAGTGGAGGAAAGAAGCGTGGTACAGGAGGGTTGTGAGGCAGGGAGCCTGAGAAGTCCTCCTTGGTGAATGCATACCATGGTGACTCGGTATTTGATTTCTGGAAGAGTACAGTTATCTGTGAAATTCTGGAATTTCCTCTGAAAGACTTCATGTATGGATACCCATGACAAACATACCCTCCCAAATGGGTCTCAAAAGAATTTCATGCTAATCCTTTTACCCTTAGTCCCCGCCAAGGTCCAGGTCAAAAGTTGCATGGTGTTCCTACTCCCCTGACACAGATGGCACCTGAGGCGGTAGAGAGATGGAGGAGAAGCTGCTCTCTGCCCTGCTTCAGCTGTTAGTGTGTCATAGTTGCTAGAGAAACACAAAACCTTGGCCTGGGTTTCTGGCAGAATAAAAGCCTTTCAATTCATATTTGATCACATTTAAAGGAGGGGGAAGGAGGGACCTTGTAAAAACCCTGTTCATCCACTAGAGAGCATATAGGCAGTGCTTCTCCTTGGAGAAAATAAAAATGTCAGGCTCTTATTATACACAATAATGCAATGCAGTTTAAATGTTTACTGCTGTTCTACCCGTTGTGGTTACATATGGAGAAGAGAGTATGTGAAAACTGGAAAGAAGGCTTTGCAAATATATAACTTTCACGTTCAAAAGCCTCCTACCTCCTTGTTAGCGTTTAATATCTTCTTGTTCTTAAAGGGCGTTCCTATTCTCCCCATGGAAATATTAAATTATGTACAAAGTTCCTGAGAAATCCAGGAGTGGACTGGAGAAGGTGCAGAGCAGACCTCTGCAAGGGCATTTGATGGCTTTTAGAGAATTCAAGTGTTTCATTTCTAGCTGATGTGGTTGGGAAGAGGCTTCTGCAAACAAACTGATGTGAGGCTGCTCATTCCGCAGATGATCAGTGCGAGAAGCTGGCACTGAGAAGGTGATGTCCTTTGAAGTCTAATGATATTAATGTTGACTCTTAAATATTTCATAGCTGTTACTCTTTTGTAGTGATTTTAGTGCTTGAGTTATGAAGCACACTTCTTTTCCTAATCTACTTTCCATTTTTAACCTCTAAACCGCCTCCTTCTGTGTGTATACAATACACACATGTCACTTCAAATTTAAACCGTAGGGACTTGCGTGCGTTAAGTGAATGGTGGTAGTCCCCACTAATTAATTAAACTTTTTTCCCCCCCAAGGGTATCAAATTTACTTTTTCCAAAGGCAGTACTACTGTTTGTTAACACAACGCGTGTTAGAGGCAGTATCTTCCAGTGGAATAAGCCGCTGACTTTCCCTGCTGCCCTAGTTAACCTTATTCTGTCCATCTGTAGGTTACAGATCATTCCACTTACACCTGTAACCTGCTGTGAGAGCTAGGCATGAAAAATAGTATACAAACCCCAGGTAATTCTTGTGATACTTGTCTTTTCCTCTGGTTTCTTTGTGCTTGTCTTACTTTGTGGGCACTGAAATCCTTCAGAGCGAATGTGCTCTGCTCATAGAGAGCAGCGTGGGTTTGGCGCAGTGCAGAGGTAGATTCATTACATGGCCTTTCCTGGTATTTTTTGACTTCTTGGGTGCCACAAACCTGACTTAGTCATTGGCAAAATATTTGTGTGGTACTTAGACAGTGGACTGGATTTCCACTGAGAATAATGGACAGTCTGGTCAGGTTTCTACTTGCCCTCAGCATCAAGCAAAACTTTTCTTTTGTTGCCTTTTGCAAGTGATCAATGAATCCACTTACATTATAACCTGGAGTTAGGAGCAGAATTGTATGTTAATATCTCTCATTGCAATAAAACGACTGTTAAAGTCCATTACTTTTCTGGGGAAAAAATGGGATGTATTTAATTTTAACTGCCTCAGTAGTGTACTGGTGCATATATAAATCCTGATGAATGAAATCAAGCAATTAGGATTAGAAATGAATAACACAAGGCATCTAGTCATTTCGGCAAGTTTGCATTTTGATTCTGATTTATTTTTCTAATATTTGCTAAGTGCATATGTATCAGCAAAGCCTCTACATCCATATGTTGCTTTTCGAAAATGCCATCGTGTTGGCTTCTGGGATCCAGATCTGTTATTTGACAGGGTATTATGGTTTAATTTCAGTTATCTGAAAAACTGCATCGTTAAAATAGCTGACGCAGAATTTAAGCATGTCTGTTCATTGTTCTCTTTTTCAAGGTTTCTGAAAATTACACTTGATGCCTAACACTGCAGAGTCAGTTTACATTTCAGGCAAGGTTATTTTTCCTCTTTGAATGACAGCCAGTATTTTTGTGCATGTATGCAACTGTGACATGAAAACACAAAGATATCTGCCTTACGGTTTTGTTTTTTCTCTTTAATTGGTATTTGGATGATATAAAGCAGGCAACTGCCATATGACAATTAAGTGGACTAACTTTCCCAGCTGGATGTCATATTTTACAAAGTATGTAACCAGAGAAACTGTGAATTATGTAAACTGCTAAATCGGATTCTGGGTGTAACTTATTACCCTGCTGGCTGGGAGATACTTGTTGTTACTTACTCGCACTTTCTGAAGCAGCGTTATTCTCTCTGTTTCCCAGAAGTGCTAAACATTGTTATTAGGAAAAACAAAAAAATTCAAGGAGCGAGCGTTGTACTTCTGTTTTCCTGTGGTGAAGGAGTGGGAGGTTTTGGAAGGCTGGAAGTGAGTAGTATTGAGTACGACGTGCTGTGCCTTGCGTGTGTGTGCTCCGCTGTCTGCAGGTAGGGACCGGGATGAGCTCGGTCGTGTGATAGCTCCTGATGAGGACAGATGCTGCTGTCTGGGTCCACTGAGATAAGTGTTCAGTGAGCCAGTTTGGGGTAGTGGTTTTGGTTTATATTCTGTGTTACCTTGCTTGTCGATGGTGTCCCTTTATGCATTCGCGCCTGTCTTTTTCAATTGAACTGAATTACATAATTTGTTTTCACATAGTTTTTGAAGGACCCCTTTCCAGATATACATTTGCTTTACTGTATCAACCTAATGCAACTTCACTGAAACAGACAATTTAAATTGTATCCTCAAATATAAAACTTGCTACTCTACTTTTTCTGCTTTTTGACTTTGCTGCTTTCCACACTGCATCTGCTGCTCTTGCTCAGGGTCTCCAGATTTGCAGTTGGACTATGTGCAGCACATTCTTACTTATCAACCACCACGAGTGTCGTAGGTGCTCTGTGGAGGCAGCCAAACTTTTTGCAGTAGCATTCAAGTTGTGTCAGGAGTTTGTATCTGTGTGAAGGTGTGTGAGTTGGTTTGGTTTTAGGAGGAAATACGCTTTGGAAGGACCAGATTTGGCAAAGAACTTCATGCTTGTGTTGCTACACGGTGCGTTAGACTGGGCTTGTCCAAAAACTCGCTGCTCAGAGCAGATAACCAGAGTCGTAGCAGGTGTGAGATCAGTATTTGTGGAAGATGTGCATGTCAGAAAAACGTTCCTGTTCGTATGTTGTTGGGTTTTGTTGTTAAGATGAGGCAGTATTAGCTGCTGACGTGAGCTAGGTTTCTTACTTAAAGGCAGCTTATGATTCAGAGTCACTTCTTGAATGCAGAGCAGTCCAAGAAGACTCTGTGAAAAGGGAGAGGACATGATGCTGAACTTATCAGGCTGCTGTTTGGATTTTAACGTGAGCTATTTCTATGCCCTCCAAAAGGCCTGATGTGTCAGGCCTAATGGAACATCTTGAGCAAATCCTCCATAGCTGCTTCTCCCATTCACCTTGTTCTCAGAGTTGAGGCTACAAGGCAAAATAGTGGTAACAGGCAGCAGGATCCGGCCCTGAGGCCAGGGTCCTCTCTGCTGCCTCCAGCTCTGGAGGTGAAGGGACAGTCCTGGGGACATGCCCTGGTTCCATCTGCAGGAGAGGCAGCTCATCTTGCCTGTCTCTTCAACTGGAGGGGACAAAAGTTGGTGAGTGATGCTTTAAATATTAAAGATTTGAAATAAATACTTGAGTTTTAGAATCAATACTTTAATGTTTCTTCCCATTGTTTAATTTCTGAGCTTTTTGGTTCTCTTGTTTTTCACGGTTTTTGACTCTTTCAAAGCTGGCGGTGCCGTGCAACGGGAGAGAGGACAGTTCTCTTCAAACCTTTCCAGCATTCCTTTCTAGGACATGGTTCCCCAAGCTTTTGTGTGTGAAGATTATGCAGGATGAAGAAAGTACAGGGAGATGCAGCAGAGTGGTTGGGAAAGGCAGCCTTGCTCTTGCCTCAACCTCAGAGAACAGCCAGCCTCCTCTTTCCTAAAGAGCTGGCCAGAGGCTTTCCTGCTCTTGCCACTAGCAGAAGTCACTCTCTTTTTAAAAATCCAACTGAAAGAACAGGAAAATACCGAGAACTAGAAAACACCTGCATTATCCCCTCTTACAAAATCTTCCCAACTCCTTGGCAGATGAAGGAAAGACCTGGTGCAAGCCTCCAGAGAGTCTGAGGTTTCAACTCATGGGTGTTTTCCTGGGTAAAACGTGGTTCAAAACACATCAGATCAGCTTATGGAGTATGCCTGCTGGCTACTGTATATGGGGAGCTGTTCTTTCCCATAGCCTAAAGGTTTCAGGGCAAAAAAGAAAGTGCTGGCATGGTGGTGAGAGCAAGAGTCTCGTGCTGCTGCGTGCTGTGACCTTCACGCAGGAAGTTCTGTTACAACATGGAGACTGAGCGCACCGCGGTGCAGGTGTTTGCAACCGTGTGCTTGTGCCTTCCGCAGTATTTGTTCTCATTTTGAGCTTTAAGGGCTGCAGAGCTGGGCAAAAATGACAACAGAAGATCAGTTTATGTTGGTGTGTGGAGAAGGTCTTGCTGAATCTCTGCAAAATGACAAACTTTGGGAACTTAAAAACTTGTAAACAGCTCATTCTTCCCCAGATAATTTTATTTTTACATAAATTCCACCTTTTCCCTGTTAATATAGCTACTTCCAACTAAATTCTATGATTTTTCACTCCCTCATGTGCCTAAATCCCGGTTTAATACAGTACCTTTTAGGCAATATGACTATGTAAAGTATTTGAAAATTCAGAAATTTAACAACTGATGTTGAAACTGAGGTTCATCTGTCAGTATTCAGGCAGTGGTGTGGCAGTCATTGCCCAGCAATTCCTATTGTACAATGCAAAACTACCAGACTTAGTAAGAAGGTATTAGAAATGCAACCAAACTGAGTTTTCAGTTGCTTTCTTGTTTTTAGCTTTTGGATTCAAACTACAGTATGAATGTAAAACTTCCTGTCTAGGTCTCATCTTTTAAAATGTTTCTTTTTGTAAATGTAATGAAGTGTTTCCACGTATTCATTTCACTGTAAGATCATAGGCTTAAAAAAAAAAAAATAGTAACTATTGGGAGATCAAGAAAAGAGTGAAGTTTGGTAAGTGCTGTGTATTTATTTCATATGCATAAGCACCTTAATGAAGATAAGAAATGTAATGTTTCCCCTTTTTTATTAACTGTCCAATGTCTTGGTCTGAAAACAGGAAAATTTTAGACTTCAGTACTCTGTATTCAAGCTCTGCTTTTCAAAGCTTAAGGTAGGAATAGGTTTTAAGCAATTCATTAATTTCCAATAGGTTTCCAGTCCAGATACTGCATTATTCTAAGTTCTTGTGACTTTTTCCCTTTTTTGTAGTTGATAATTTTGTTCTGTATGTAATTTGTCAGTCATGGGTAAGAATTACCAATATAATTTTCTACATACTCCAGTAATAACTCCGACCTTCACAAAATAATACAGAGAGCTTAAAAATATTGCATATCATCTTTAAAGGCTACATAATTTTTTTCAGTTTTCGGCAGGTAATCAGCGCTCAGCCTTATCTCAGGACCTTTTTAAATATCTGGTTCTGATACATGGTTCTGCTGCTGGCAGTGATAGGAAATTCAATAATCTCATTTTTTTACTGGAAATTTTTTTTGGTCTTGCAGTCCTCATGCAACCTCCTGCTTTCAGTTTGAGTTTTAAGTCAAAGTGATTTTTTTTTTTTTCACTTGTTCCCAGCATTTGGTCTGTACCAAAATCCAGCCTTTTCAACTTCTCCAAATTCCTTTTCCCACCTGTGTCCTGCCGTGAGTTCAGTCCCACTTTTCTGTATTAGTTAACCTTTTGCCCTCTAAATATTTGTTGATGGAAATTTTTCTGGGTTGGCTTAGGTTTGTGATAGTCAGCGAGTCGAGGCTGATAACGAAACCCCGCTGCCAGCGTGCTGAGCGAAGCATGCAACCACAGCTGTACTTCTTAGTGCTCCTGTCTTTACCTGCCCCTATCGCATACCATTACACTTGATTTATCCAATGTAACGTGATCCTTACACAAAGCCCAGCTTGCTCGTCGTAAGACCTTCCATTTTCCTGCTTTTCTTCTCTCTTTTCCAGCTGCTTTTCCCCCAGTTCACCAGATAGCTCTGATGCAAAAATTTCAAGGAGCCAGGACTAAATTTGGGCTACCTGGATTTGGATGGAGCTCAGAGGGATGAATGGTTGTTTTTAACCTCCTCCCTTTCAGCCTCTTGTTTTCTGATTTCTTTTATGTGATATTAACCACCATGGTTATCTCAGTCGATGGTGATATTATCCATCTTGGTTTGCTCATAGAAAGTCAGCAGCGAGAAGCACTGCTGTGTAGCACATCCCGTTGTCTATGTGTTTTCTTGATCTGCTTGCAAGTGCCTTGGGAGCCCAACTGCGACCATCTCAGGCTGGCTTTTGGGAGGATGCAGGGTTTTGCGTTTCCATGAAGCTGATTACTTAAAAGCTAGACAAAGTACCCTAGGCAAAATACGCACAATTCTTCCACAGTAAGTCCCACTAGGACACCTTCCTCTTCAGACTTGGACGTAAAACAGCTCTTAGCACTAATCTTTGCTTTGAATCAAGCTTACAGTGAGTTCAGCAAAGAAAACTTCCATTCATATCTCCCTGAAAATTAAAATACTGAAAGACCTTAGAGTAAGATTAAACAAGTTGCAAAATTGGAAGGTACTGCTAAGTTTAGGTCATTAAAAATTCTACCATGCCTTTAGAAGTCTTGAAATTGATTAGAAAATGCAGGATTTCTGTGAAATAACGGAACGTAAAAACCGAACCAGAGGTTCAGCTTTTGTCTGGAGAATTACAAACCTCTAGGATATTCTTGTTTCATGTTTTATTTTTTTGTTTGTTTGTAGCTACATGGACTGAAAACCTACTTTGTCCATTTTTGCAAAGTGGCAGCTGAGGATCCCCCGTAATCTCACGGGTTGTGTTCTTTCACTTTTGACTTGAATTTTCACTGAGTTTTTTGGATGCATCCAAACCCTGACTTGCAGTCAGGATGTGAGTGTCCTTGTCAACACTTCAGTAAACAGAGGTCAAACTGCACATGAGAACATAACTTACATAGTCATAATTGCATAAATTATCCCAAAAGATGGTCTTGTTATACACTGTCCATTTGCATGCTCAGTTAATAGTTTAGTGGACGCCATGAAGATGTCAGCTGCCCCTCTACTGATATAATCTATTTTATTTTAATTTGCATAAGCCTACATTCTTTTTCAGACATGAATATTAGTCTTTTTGCTTTCTGTGGGATAGGGACAGGGGTTCAGTGCCTAAAAGAAGGAATGGTAGCATCCTATATCTGTTAAAAAGGGAAGAAATCCTTGAAATATTCTGTTCACCTATGTGGGTAAACTGACTAGAGATTCAACCAGTCTTCAAAACACTGATGAAACTTTACTGTATCATCTACAGGTCTGTGGGCACCTGTCTCAAAAATAAAAGGAAAAAAAAAAAATCCTGGCAGAAAAGAGAAGGTTAGTGAGAAGAGATTTGGAGCTATTTGAAAAGATGAAGCAACTATAAAGAGTTACTGTGCAGAAAGTAAGGCAGATTTTTATCAGTATGGAGGAAGGAGATGGGGCAGGCAAATCATGTGAAAGGTAATGTAAACTTTAATGAAAACTGATGTGTTTCCCATGAACAGCTTTAAGGTTTGGGGGGAAAAAATGTATAATGAAACAAAAAAAACCCCCTGAAAGCTCTGATCAGCGGTAGTGAAATCCACAGATACAGCCTGAAGATGAAGGAAACCAGGTGTGACCCACTACTGCTATGGTCCAATTTTTGGTGAGATCTTTGTCACCGATGACTGTGCTACAGGAATGCTTGAGGGTCTCTGCTGTCATCAGCTCCATCCTGTCCTGAGCACAGCGGTAAAATGCTCTAAACTGCTATGTCGAAGTACGACAGTGCTAAACCTGCCTTCCGTTGTGATAGCTGCAATGGCGAAACAGGCCAGCACCTGGGAAGAGGTGACAGAGTTGCAGGGAAAACAAAACGTCAGGGGTGGAAAAAAAAAAAACGCACCTGATCACTGGTGAAAGCGAAGCCTGCGACTCGGTTTCCCTTTATTCACGTGGACATGGTTTAGCAAAATTGCCACCATGTGCCTGCAGAGGTGAGGAGCCCCAACAGCCCTGCAGGACTTGCGAGCAGCCAAGCTGGGCAGGTATCAGCCGCGTAGCAGAGGATGTGCCATAGCTTTGGGACAAAAGGAATTTAATCCAAGAGGCAGCATCTGGGAAACACAGGGCCTCCCTCGAACCCCTGTGTGGGTCAAGTGCAAACGTGTTCGTAGGAAATGGGGTGAGTCAAAAGCGGAGCAGGGCTACGGCAGAGCCCTGTGACAGGTTCGTCCTCAGGAAGCTCTGAATTTCGGATCCGCTGCCCTGCAGCGGTGCCTCTTCCCCTCCCGGTGCAACCTCTTGCCAAAGAGAACTGTAATTTTTATGAATGCCTTGAATTGCAGCCAGGTAATTACCTTCAGGAAATTCTCATTTTGCTGGATGTTAATCTATAGAGAGTGAGTGAGGATGCGGGGGGAAGCTACAAATTTAAGTGCATGATAAACAACCATCTCGATCTAAAAGCCTGGTAAAGGAAGCTCTGGATTCCTCACTTGTGTAAGTGCTAATCCTAGCAGGATACTTTGCCTTTGGTGGCTACACGTGGTGTCCACTCAGGGGACCCACCATGCTGAATTCTGTTCCTGAACTACCCGAAATTAGCTTTGAGCAGCACTGGCCTGCTGTAACAGTGTGGAGTGTCAGGTCATTGTGACTTTTCAAGAATCAAAGAATAGCAACGCTGCTGAAGAGGCTGTTTCCTCAACTGAGTTTCACATTTCGCACACCCCCCCCCCCTTTCTTCTATTAATTTATTTCCCACATTCCATTAAAAATGGCATTAACAGGTCAAGGAGCATTAAAATTATTCCATTTGCAAAAAAAAAAGATAACCCCCAACAACAGCAAAAACCTCTCTGCTGTTGTTGATTGTGCAGTTCACCAAAGATTTACATTTTTCACGTCTGTTGACTTCCCATTATAGTTTTCATCTTGCATGTAAAATTGATACAGCAAGATAAACATTCTCCCAATGGCTGGAGTAGGGCAGCTTAATAATAGCGCTGATTATTTTATTTTCCCAAAAGAATACTAAAAAAGCCTTTGTTTTTTATGATGTCACAACTCGTGGAGAGTTTGACATTATCACATTAACTGCTAATGTATAAATGCAACACTAATGTGCTAGAATTAAAACATGGTATAATGACCTTCCCTTGGTTCGGCCGTTAAAAATACATTAATGCTCTTTCTTGCAAATTGGACCTGATGCAATTTATTCATCAATAACTGGTTTGTGTTTTTTGTATGGATATCTGTGTGTATTTTATGGATTCTTCTGGCTTTGTCTGTTACAAAGTGAAAGCTGTCAACATCTTGGGTGCATTTACATAGCCTTAAAATAAAGGCTCTAAATAAAATAATTTAGAAGAACAGTAGCCAGAACAGGGAACCTCAGTTTCCCTCCTTCTAGCTTGTATCCAAGTAGTTGTGTTAGGTCGCTTTACTCAGCATCGTGTGGTTCAACATACCTGTTTGTGAAACTAGCCTGTTGTCCATCTCACGTGCAAACTGAGCCTCCCAGTACGTGAGTGCAAAGCTGTTGTTCCCGGGAGGCGAGACCGGCACCGGAGCAAAAGCTTTGCTGGAGATGGGGAGAGGGTTGTGTAGGGTTTGTGGAGGGGTTTTTTAATTATTATTTTACAATTCTTCGGTACCTTTTTAAAACTGGATGTTGTGAAGTAGGTGAGGCGCAAGATGGCAAAAGGTATCTCCCATGTAATCGGTGCTAATTCCTGCGTCCTCCTTCGACATGCCCCATGCATCAGGGTTTTAAAGCTTTAAAAAGCCAGCTCGGAGTTGAGCAAAAAGGCTGCTGGAACAGCAGTGGGCATGTCACAGCACACTTGAAGATAACAGCTGTCAGGACACAGGAGATGAAAATGCAACCAAGTATAGAGGCTACAGGAGAAGTTGGCCTTGGGCATTTTGCTTTCACTTCAGTAGTTTTAACCCTTTGCACACCAGAACCGATTTTTAAAGTTGGAGGAGCACAGAGGAGAAAATCCTTTGTGGTTTTTTTTTCTGAAAATTGAAAATACACAAGTAAACTGGTAAAGAGCTGCTGGGTCGCTGTTATAAAGTACAGGCGGTGCTGCATTCAGACAGCTTGGCTTTTATCTGATTGTAAGCCATGTGTTTCCTCATATGGGAACTACCGCTGACCCAGTTTTAATCAGTTGCAATCTTGTTTTTACGAGTAAACTAGAAGAGCTTGGATTGAACAGGAAGTGAAAAAAAAATTATCAAAAGGGTTTCTACAAAGCAATAACTCTCTTGCTGTGGTTTCAGCCAGCATTTTACCCTAATATTACAGGGCTATAACTCTAATGTATTTTACATCAGCCCCCTGATTGCAAAGTTGTATAAACAGTTCATGAAACATATGGGGAAGTCTCCCCAAAGACCTCGTTCTTTAAAATGTGTGAGCAAAAGTATGACTCAGGAGATTGGCGACGAAAAATGGAAACTTTCAGTTCTGTTGTTGCACTGAATCCACCTTGATTTGGGAGCAACCAAAAATATTCTTTGCTGATGACCATTCAGGGGCCTCTGTGAAAAGACTCAGTGGTATCAGTTACTGCAAGTAAGCAGACACGTATTTGGCACATGCCTCAGCAGAGACCAACATACCTCCCAGCCAAGCCAAGGTACGACGGCAGGACAGCACTTGATTTGTGGCTAAAATCTGATCTGCAACCCGACAAAGCCTCTCTCCACCCAGCCTCTTGCTCCTGCATTTTCTGCCTGTATTAAATCCAGCTCAAATGAAAACAGCTATATACAGGCTTCTGCTAGCATCTGTTTCCATGTTTGTTGTCTGAAACAAAGCCTAATTATCGCAGCCCTTTCCTTGATATTTTCTTTTGACTCACCCAATTGCCTTGATATCTAGAGCATAAACGCCAAGGCTGAAACGTGCATTCGATTAGAAGACGACTGTTGACTGACCTACATAGCAGTTCATTCATGAGATAATGTGACCTGGAGTCATGGAGATAGAAGTCAGTTGGTTGAGCTGGGTTGGCTGTGTACACTGCAAACTCTCCAGTGATTGAGGAATCATCTAAAATTAGACATACGCTGTACATTACCGAGAGCCTTTCAGATCCAGCTCTGTTTCAGTAATATTTTTTTTATGAGATGGGCGGATAATTTGTCACATTGTAATCCTCTAATGCTTAACTTTATTAGCATGAAGTACTTCAGGTATCAAATAAAATGAGCAATTAAGTGATTTATATTTAAGGTCTGCTCTCAGTTCAGGGCTTCGGTAGCCATGAAGAGGCGAGAGCGTGCACGGTATTTACCACTTCCTTCGCAGAGCTACAAGATGGTGCTTTTTTTGAAGACGAACCTAGCTGGGCGTGTAAGTCCCAACTGACTGTTACGGCGCCACGCGTTAATACGTGTATATATATATATATTAAGGGTTATTTTGTGTTTGTAGTGAACCGCAGGATGTGTTTCCTAGCTTTTGCCCTCTAGATTTGTGAACTCGCAGCTTTGAGCTGCGGGGGGAAAAAAAAAAGTTAAGCAGCGAGAGCACGGTTTCAGCGTAATGATTAAGCGACACTTTTTGTATTACTAAGCCACAAAGGAAGCTCAGATAAAGGTTGTAGGTCGAGAAGAAACCTCCAGGAGCATGCTCGTGAAGTGAGGCGGTTCAAGAGAGGCTGCAGCTGCCACTTCCAGATCTGAGGGGCTTTGAGGTATTTCAACGATTTTCTTATCCTATCTTGTCTTAAAGATTCATTAACAGAATAATGTGACATTATCTTGTGTCCTCTAGGGCGTAAGTTCCTCTTTTTTTATTTTTCTCCTTCTCTGTAAGCGTGGTAGCAGACCTCTGCGCTCAGTCACGTCGAGCCCTCCGTTCCTCACAGATGAAGCTGCTCCGGCGCTGACTGACGCTTGTCGGGGGGACATCTTGTACAAGGAGGCTGGCTGCTCCCCAAAACACGTTTGGGGCACGGCCCCATGATTTTTAAGGTTCTCTCCGTTAGTGGGTGCATCTCGTGGTTTTTGCAAGTGCATTTAAGAAGCAGGTTGTGTGCGATTTCCCTGCCTGTCTCCTTGGTGGGCTTGTTTAGCTCTGGGCTGGCAGGGTGTGATCCTGACGAGGGGAGGGTCAAGGTTAATCAAAAAGCGCCGGACCTTGCTGTCAACCCGTCAAGCAGAAGGGCTTGTGAACGTCTTTTGTTACTTTCTTAGTATGTTTTGGAGGTTTTTTTGCTTTACGTTCTACAGGGAAGTGACTTCCCAGACAGTAGTAAAAACGTGTTAAATTTAATCTTTGCACCCTTTGCCGTACTCTCATACAATCCGTTTGGTTTTTAATGCTGCACGCGTGTGGTTTGGCTTTGTGCGAAGAAATTGTTGGGTGGGCTGGCAGAGGGGAGCAGGAGAGAAACTTCCTTTTTGGGGCAGTGTTTTGGTTTAGGTAGACCGCTCTGGGCTGAAATCGCGCAGCGCCCAATTAGTGCCTGTTACCTTTTCTGTTTGCTCGGGATAGGATGCAGAGCCAGAGGTTTAATTAAGCAGAAATGGGGATGTAGAGTTAATGTTCATTATAACTAAAATTGAAACAGATGTTTACCTTGCTGAAGCCTTGTGCGTTAACGTCCGTAAATCTCACCCCGAGGAGAGCTTGGAGGAGCCATCCCCCGTAAAACACGCCTTTCCGGATATATCATTTTACATACTCATTTTTGCAACATTTCCTAATCATATTAATTAACACATTAGGGTATAATTCTTACTGTCTACAGAAATTACTTCAATTAAACACATTATCGTGATTGTTTTATTATTACAACATGCTTTGTTACTACTCAAAAACCGCTCTAGCAAACCTGAATGTTTGAAATTGGCTTTTCCTTTTAAGCAGTAGATCAGGTCTCGCTGTAAACTTCCTGAATAATCTCCGTTTCTGTGCTGAGGTTCCTGCAGTGAGAAAAGATAAGAGGGGCCGTGACTGTCCCACAAGATGAGGCTAACAAGAGTTTGCCTTGATTAGCCTCCGTGGTGCCTAACAGGATGTGACCACTGTGCAGAAACATATGGAAAGAGTGAACTCTACACAGAAGCACAAGACAGTAATGGATATAAATTGGCCATATTCATGCTAAAAAAGTAGTAGGGTTTTTTTTTTTTCTTCCTTGGTCAGAGCTGTAAGGTTGTGGACTGGCTGTCTTGTAGGAGGAATGAAGGTAAGAGGCGTAACTGGCTTCAATATTGAATGTCGTTACACTCAAAATCTTACAGGCAAGACAAAACGTGCCCTCTGTGTAAAGGCAAAAATTGATGGTTAGTGTAATTGAAATCTTAAGAGTTTAATCAAAGGATTATTATTAGTCCAGATCTACTTATTAAGGAAAAATAAAGAATGTTGTGTTGTGGGTGGAAAAGCTTCAATAGTAATACATTTTAAATGGATACACACGTGTTTCTGAGTATCTACCCCTTTCTGAGGTGTCTTGTTCACACTTTATCCATGTCATGAGGATGTTGGCTTCAGGTTTTAGAGCTGGGGAGTGGTTACAGCAAGTTGTTGGGAACTAAGGGCTTCACCAGGAGGGGTATGTTGATGCCTCTTTGCCATGAGGAACATGATGCTCCCGATGATGATGATGTCTTCCCCCTCACTCTGGGCTCTGCTTCTGGCTATTTTTATGTTTTCTAACATGCTTTTAGACCTTGCTCGTTATTCATTGGATTTCAACACTACTTTACACCTGAATTCAGTATGTATGCAATGTCTTACAATTGTTGAACGTTGTTTTCTTTCTCACCCCTAAAACCACAGATTTGCATTTTCTTAGCCAGCTATAGGTGAATTTTTAGAGCCCTGGGGTCTTGAGTGTCACTCTGTGCCCCATCTGATATCAGCTCATGCCTCCGCTCCTCTGCACTGCGCTGTGTGTCACCTCTTCTGAGGCGCCCGCTGTGATACCGTGTCTGTGTTCCTCGGCACTCTGTCGTTATACTGCCATCAGAAATATTTCATCCTGCTCAGAGTAACCACTTGTTACTACTGCCTGTATAAAAATTACACTTAAACCACATCATTACGTGAAGATAAGCAAATGTAAAATAAATTAGGCAATAGCCACCTGGTCATTAGGAAAATCGTTGCTACAGCTAAAGCAGCTAAAATGAAGCTCTGGGCTGGGCAGTGCAAGTGAAGGCAAGCCTGGCATGCGTGGGTCCCGAGGCCATGCAAACTCAGCACAAAGTTTGTGGCCTGTTACTGGCACCAGCAGCACTGTGTTTAGCGGGCTACAAGGCTTCAAGGTGATGAATGAGATCATTATTTGGGTTTACCCATGTTGGCTGAGGACCAAGACCGGTGACATGGGATGTCCTTTCTGATCTGAGATTCCTAGCAACACCTTAAACTGTTGAAATAGAAAGGGAATACTTTGCCTTTCCAGAGCAGGTGTATATTGGGGTACTATTGGCCGACAAGTTGAACAGAAAACAAGACAGTTGATCTAACTGAGGTAGATAATTGCTGTCATTATTGTAAGCCGTATGTATGCTGTTTGTCATCATGATACTGCTGTAAAAAAGCTGTTACCCTCCTTTACAGATAGGTAGTATTTACTTACAGTTGCCCTAGGATGCCTCTGTCGTCAGTGCGAAGATGCTGCTACCTCCATTTCAGTCCACCTGAAGTCTGAATTGCCCTCTAAAACGATTATTTCTCTTCACGGACTAAATAGGAAATCCTGCACACATAGATTTAATAAATCTGAGCCAAAGAGATTAGTCTGCAGCAGATGAGTTTCAGAGCCTGCGCTTTCACAGCTGTTCCTAGAAACTAGCTTAGCTTAAATTTATTTTGTATATGGTTTATATAGTTGACTGTCATAGTTTAGATTGTGCTGTTTTTATACCCCAAATGAGACATGTCCACAGGAAGTCTATGGCTGAGCGTGGAATTCAATTCTCGTATTTCAGATGAGAAGATAATGCCCTAATGAGTTCTTGTCTGTGTAACGCGGTCAACGGCACTACTTAATTCTTTTCAGTTTGGCTACCACTCCAAACTGTTAAACCATCTGGTGGCAGCCGAAAAGATGGCAATATAATAAATTACTAGAAAAAATTAAGATGCCTAACATCTGCTCTCCGCCAAACTGGAGCATCTTCCCTGTATTGATGTTTTGTCATCTCTTGACGTAGAAAGAGAAGGTGCCTACTCTGAAGTTCTTGCAAATTCAAGAGGTTTGCAGCTGGACCTACATTCCAAGCATCCATCCTTTTTGCAAGTTTTAGGCCTAAATAAGGAATAACAATAGAGAAGGGAGAAGACAAGGGCGGAAGGAGAACAGTTTCTTAAAACACCTTAAGAAGTTCCTGGCCCCAGTAAAGGCCTGCATCTACTCATTCTTCATTACGATTGATGATGAAATACCTGGTGATAGCAAGCAGAATTTTGCAAGGCAGAAATAGAAACTGCTACCTTTTCAGAGCCATGTGACTGTGTGTCCTGGAATTACGTTCTGCGTCATGTTTTCCTCAAATAACAGTTTGCTTAATAGTATGGACCACGCTGGTTAGCGCAAACAGAATGCAAACGTAGTCTAGATAAGATTATGCAGCTCTGAAAGTGCTGGTAGGCGGACACTGTTGAGAGAACATACACATACTATTTACTGAGAACATTCCTGGAGCTTCCTTTGGTGTTATTCGTCTGTCATGAAAACCTGCAAACACACACTTATCAAAAACTCACTGCAAAACACTAGGTGGTTAGTGATGTCACATATAGAGGGGTGGATGCCATAGCAGAACACAGTTAATGGTTGGGATGTGGCTGAACTGACATCCAAGTGCAAACATAATTAAATTAGGAAAAAGTCCTGAGGCAAACACAGGAGGTATAGCCTGCTAGGAATGCAAAGACGAACCTGGATCCCAACCTACTGCTTCAGTCTCCTTGAGTAGAACTGTAGGAGACAGAAGTCCAGAGCGGAATCCAGATAGAGAGATAGATGTTTACCAGCCTAGCGTCTGGACGCCTGTCTAGGAACAGGCACTCACTTTTATGTCATACTGTACCAGCCTGGAGAAGTCCTGAGGGGTTACTTGGATGAGCTGCTGTGTTTTGTATGCACCAGTGCTGTTTAGAAAAGGTGGGAGAGTAAAAGTCCATGTGTATGTGTGTGTCCCTGACTGACATGTTTAACTAATGCAGAAAACAAAATTGAACCTGTAGCTGCCGCTGTCTCATCCCAGCAAAGTGACCAGCTGTGACTGGCTGGTTCCAACAGGCTGTCTTCCTTTATAAAGGTGTTATTTATAGCGTTATCTTTTAGGGGAAGGTGTGAGACTTGCGTGTTTGTCTGGGTAGCAATGTCAGTATGTTCGTCGACTACAGGGTAGAGGTGATGTTTCTAATCAAGCTGGGGCTGAATGGACTTGCCAAGAGGAGCGAGGTGAGGTTTCTAAACAACTTAAAGGATTTGGTTCAGAACGGTCATTAATCAGTCATTAAAAAGCGATTGCAAATGCCATTACTTTCTGTCCATCTCTAGCGTTTCTCAAGCGTGCCTCTGCAAGCTCGACACCATTCTGCAGGTTTAGCAGTAATTTGAATGCAACAAATTGTACCTGCAAAGCACAGATGTTGGAAGCTGAAAAATCTGAAGGTGCCGTATGTTTTCTGTAATTGAAAGCAGGTGCCCTGAAGGAAGCAGAGATTCTGTTTCACTTATGAAGTATCTAGTTGGCAGAGCAGGCAAAAAATACCCTCTAAAGCTTCATTCACTAGGACTCTATAAAACAGATTAAAACTGTTGTTGTACGATAGCCCTAAGGGGTTCCAAGAGGGGATTGAGGTCCTGTTGTGTTGGGCACCATAGACAAAAGGGATTAAGTCGCAGAGTTTGGAGTACTGAATAAACTGAACTGCATGTTTTTAAAGGATGGGATGAGGGGGAAGACCATGATAACCCAGCTGTGTGCTGCACTAAAAACCAGGCCAAGCATCTTCAGCACTTTGGGTACAGTCCACTCTGCCTTGGGATGGATGCTGCATCCCCGGTCCGCATCTCCCAGTTGTCCCGCTTGTGATTACTTCTATCGTTGCTTCAGTGAACGCTCAGTATGGTAGACTACCAATCTATCTTTGATCTTGGTCATTGTATACAAAAAATCCAGGCCTAAAAATCAATAAAAATTTATGAAAAATTATGCTTTCGAGGATGAGGTTTTGGGAAACAGTCTGTAATGTGAAGCCTGCAGGATAATGAACGGGAGAGAAGTGCCCAGTGTGCTCTAGCTGTGGCTCCACCTGCAGATTTCACAAAGCTTTAGGGAAGGCTTTTTTGTGTGTCTGTGCCTCAATTTACTTACGGAGAGTGGTAAAAGCCCTAAGGGTGCTCTGAGAATTATTCAGTTGATGTTTGTGGGGGGTTTTGTGTGGTTTGAGGTACTTTTAAGAGATGCATGTTATTACCCCACGGAATTCAGCTGAATTGCATTCGAGCTGAGCATAGTCTGTTGGTGTAGGTAGTATTTGATACTTAAAGACAGAAAAATAAAATAACACAAAAAGCACCCCGAAACGTCAAAATTTAATAATGCTTCCAGCCAGCTTTGTAGTGCTGCAGGTTTGAGCAAGCCAGGGCTGTTTGCCCTTCCGTCCTGTGTTTCAGTAGCTACAGCAAGCATAAAAAGAGGAAACAACTTTGATCAAAACATTTTTCAGCTCTTTCTCTAACGAAACCGATAGTGCCTGGCACAGTATCGTTGTACAGTTATTTCATCTCTCCCAAAATACTTTGGTCAAGTTCTGAAAGTGCTGACTGACCTGTGTGCACCAGGCTCAAAGCTCTTGCTCTGAGTCTTTGCCCTTTAAAGACTCTGCAGCACTTTCACAATACTCTCTTTCTCTTTGGATTGCTCACAATTGCTTTTTCCTCCTTCAGTAGCAGACAGACTTTTTCTAGGAATTTTTCTTTTTTGGCCTCTTGAACCACCTGAAAGGATGAAGAAATGTCTTTTGTCCACATTGTGACAGAGATCATAGATTTTGCTGAGAAAATTAAGAATTATGTTTACTACCTTTAACTAATGGCCAAGAATAGATGGGAAAATTTGCACTCCCAGTAAGTGGAAGAAAAGGCCTGATTTTCGATAGATATTAGTCAGGTTTTCATTCTTTTTTACAATCTTACTTAACTGATTTAATATTGCATCTCAATTCCACTCGAAATTTTAAAAACTAGGAATTTAATGACTGTCCCCATCATTCCTCTCCATATAGTTTCCTGTACATGAAAGGTCAATGTCAGTCAGACCCCGTACCATTTGGCATGAAGATGAATATAGAAGCTAAAGAGGATTTAAAAAATACATGATCTGGCATTTGAAACTGAAGGTTGGGAGTGGAGTCTTGCTTTTATTCCTTTATCTGCTGGTGACCTAGCACTTCATCTCTTATGGGGTATGTTTACGGATTTCATTTTTTGTCCTAGTGTATGGCCGTGGAGAAAGTCCTGCAGGGTGTGAGTCAGATTTAGACAGGCAGAAAAAGTGTCTGGTTGATGCTACTGCTCTCCCTAGAGGCATCTATGTGCAGCAAGTGCATAAAATAGGGTTAATGCTCTCCAAACCTCACAGGAAAGAAGTCCATAAAATCCTGCTAATGTCAAAGGAGAGGTAGGCATCCTTGGCAGGGCAGTCTGGTCCCCTTGTTTCTTGTTATTGACTGTAGAAAGCAGGAGGATGGCTGGGTTACTGATGTGGTACTTACTGAGGCTTCTGTGGCTCAGCGAAATCACTCTGACCGTTGGTGCCTTAATTTTCCCATCTGTGGAATGCAGGTTATCTCTCACAGTGGAATCATGATCCTTACTACTTCTGTGTTCAAAATGCCTGGACAAAGAAGGCAGAGTTGAAAGACAAGGTGGTATTCTGATCAGTGTGGTGTTTACTCTAAAAGCTGGAAATGTACAGCCTAAAAAGTATAGCAGAGATACGTACGTGGACACGTACAGCATGGAAGTGCAGCACAGAAAGATAAATTAGTGCTAGATGTCTTATGAGTCATATTTCTTTGTGCAGTAATGCTTTGAGGTGTTAGACATCTCTGGAAAGCACTTAAATATTTCCAGTCAATCCTGGAAATATCCGTTTTAATGTACACAGCAAAGGCGGGGGACCTTTATTTATGGTTTGACTATCTGCAAGCAGTTTGTTGAGTCCCTCAACATCTGCTGGCTTCCTGTTCTCTGTCTTTTGTTAATTGCATCAACCTGTAAACTAAAAAAAGTTAAATAAACCCTATACATATATGTAAATATAAATACATACACCTATATGACTTTGGCCATCGTTTAAGACAGCAGATGGCAGTTAGCCAGCCTGCAGAACAGACCACTAGTTCTTACAAACATTATAACGAGTGACAAATTTCTGAACTTCAGAGCTTTGTATGAAACAAAGGCTGTCTGAATAAGCCACATCTTCGTGTCATCCATTTGCCTTTCTCTGGAATCGCACAAAACTCCCTTCTGACATGTATGAGCCTTTTACGCTTCCAGTACCAGGTGGTTTACATTGTCCTTTGTCCGTCTTGCCAGCTACGTGGCCCCATCATAGGGTTTGAATTGCAGTGAAGGTATTAAGATACTTAAAAAGATTGAGGGTATACGGTGATTTGATTTTGGGAAAATCTCATTGAGGATACAAAAAATTATATTCTTTTCTGCTCTGTTGACTCACATGCTTGGAGATGATTTATAAGTTTGAGCTACTCACTGGTGGTTCTTGGACTTTGAAGCACAGCATTATACAGGTAGTCTGTAGGTATCTGACCAACTTATCTGGTTTTTAAGGTTTTTAAAATGTGGAATTGAACCTTTGGAATTAAACTGGCCAACAGCTACAAGTTAGTGGTTTTTGTCTAAGGTTTTTTATAACCTCTGGCTTTTCAACTTTGGACACGAAGTGGTTCCAAGCTACGTATTGAGCATTCACACATGGGGTTTTTTCTGTCTGCAGTAACTTCTCCTGTGGAAGCAGAACTAAAAAGTCCATAAAAGGCTGACCTCACTGGTGCTCACAGATCCTACACTGAATACCAGATTGCTTTAACAGCACTTCCTTAGGGGCAGCTAAAAGTTTTCTGTAACTTAACCTCTGCAATGTGATGTTCTGGACCACTCCTACGTTTATACCCGCATGTTTAATTGTGTATCTTAGAGTGGAGGGTGCTGCTGAGTAGGAACTTTTCCCTTCAAGTGTATGTT
Organism: Bucorvus abyssinicus; assembly: GCA_009769605.1. NCBI lineage: Eukaryota > Metazoa > Chordata > Aves > Bucerotiformes > Bucorvidae > Bucorvus > Bucorvus abyssinicus. The sequence continues at coordinate 6,124,543 of CM020025.1, forward strand.
ACCTTGGTTTAGTTTTCTCTTTTATGGTTTTGTCATGCATATATAATATCAGCTCTTGTAGAATAACTTTCCTTGTTAACTGTACTTGTTGAAAGTACAAGCTGAGTTTGCAGTTTGATGTAACCTACATAGAGCTTTCTCTTCTTTTTCCAGGTACAGAGAAATCAAGGATCTACTTTCTTAGACTGCCTAGGTTATCAGGCACTATAAAATATCCGTCACTCATTCCTACATCCAGTATGTTGTTGTATGCAGAGAGCAAAAATCTCAATCCCTACTTGCTGCAAATCACCATTTGTGGCAAAGTGGGACAGGTTTTCTGAACGAAACCTCAGATTATCTGGTGATGTTTAGTCTCTGCAAGAAGGCTGTTCTTCGCTAGTAGGTGGCTGATAAGTTATCAAAACCGAAAGACTTTGATACTCTCTATCCTGTCACATAAAACTGAGCTGCTGCTGTGGTGCATGAGAGAAGGTTATGCTGCCCCTGGAAAAAGAATTCACTTTTTTTATACTCTCTGATATTTCAGTTTCATCCTCTCATGATGCGATGGCTTTCTGTTGTCACTTCTCATTTTTGTCAGGTATTACTAAGTGCTCCTGCTGCTTGTAGTAATAGGATCATGGAATAACTCAGGTTGGAAGGTCCCTCAGGAGATCTCTAGTCCAACCTCCTGCTTGGAGCTGCGTGACCTGTGAGGTCAGACCAGGTTCCTCAGGGTTTGATACATTCGGGTCTTGTAAACCTCCCAAGATGGAGATTATATAGTGTTTCTGGGCAACCTGTTCCAATGGCTGACAGTCTTCATGGGAAAAATATTTTTCCTTCTATCCAGTAAGATTCTTTTAACTTCTGTACGTTGCTACTTCTATATGTTGCACCATTGTAAGGGTCCTGTCATGCAAGGGACCTGCTCTCATTCAGCCTGGAGATGAGAAGGCTTCAGAGGAACCTTTGCATACTTATGGAAGTCTATTTTGGGAAGAAAGGGCTAAACTCTTAAATTGGTAGATACTCCCATGCCAACGAAGGTTTGTCTGGAGTTGTTCACTCTTTAAAACATCTTGCAAAGACTTCTGAAAGAAAAATTATATCGTTTCTGCTGATTGGCCATGTGTGTGAAGGGATTCTGTCCCTTCTTCTAGTCTTTGACATAAGGAATCCGTTCTGCATTGCATGACACCTTGCCTGTCCCATGACTGAAGTTGCATGCGTTGCCTCAGTCCTTTGAGTATCCGTTAGCAGTCAGCTAATAGATGCAGTGAGACTTGCTCTGCTCTAGGTTTTCTAAACAGATGTAACAGGTTTTCCCCCTCGATTGCTAACACTTACATATGCAAAAATAAGCATGGTTGTCTCGATTTTTTGCATATGCCTGAATTTTCTCTCCAGTAGCTGTCTCACGCTACTTACTGCCTGAAGTTATACAAATTACTGCTACAAATGGTTAACACTTAAGGAAATGGGGAAATTGTTGTTCAGGCAGTACCTATCAGTCTGGGTAGCAAGTGTACAAAAACTTCTTTCATTGTACGGCAGAGTAGCACCCAAAGGCAAAGAATTGCATCAGTGTTTTCTAGCTGTTTAGTAACAAGTTTTCTTTTTTTTTTAATGTCTGTCAATAAATACACATCTGTTTGAGTTGATTTAAAAAAAAAAAAAAAACAACCATTTAGGGCTATGCTATTATTTTCTCATTGTTTATCTCCAGGTTTTTGCATTTTTCCATAATGTTAAGAGATAAATAAAAGCAGATTACTAGTCAGGGAGGACTCCAGAAATTTGTATTTCTAAATCCTACACGACCCTTTGCCCCAGCATGGCAGATTACTTAGGTACTAACTGCAGATCTAAATGAAATGAGCTTCTGCTGTATTTTATTTCTGATAAGAAGAAAAACGAGTGTATGTAGTTACTTAATGAAGAGGATGTCCTTTCCGGTCTTTTCAAAGGACTTACTACGTTGGTCATTTTTGGGTGTTTGTTACTATTGCTAATACTGCTTGCAGTGCCTCCAAAGCATACCTGAACATTTCACAAGAACAGAACAACTTAAGGTACTCTCTGAAGGAGATGGGGAGTGTCTCTTTTCCGTGGTGCCCAGTGATAGGACAAGGGGCAGCGGGCACAAACTGGAACACAGGAAGTTCCATCTAAACTTGAGGAAAAACTCCTTTACTTTGAGGGTGGCAGAGCCCTGGAACAGGCTGCCCAGAGAGGTTGTGGAGTCTCCTCCTCTGGGGGAATCCTAACGTGCCTGGATGCAACCTTGTGCCACCTGCTCTGGGTGACCCTGCTCTAGCAGAGGATCATCCCTGGAGGTCTCTTCCAACTCCTACTATTCCATGTTTCTGTAATTCAGTGGGTCCTTCCAGGTCCTCATATACTGTGCTATTTTGAGAAAGAAGAACTTGCTGTATTTTCATGATATCACTGTTTAGTGCTACATTATTATATCCTCCTGCACATTAATAGTGCTGGGCTATTAGCATCATCCCACACATTCTGTGTTTATGCCAGCATGGTGAATCAGAAAAGCATCTGCCTGGGAGGTAGAAATATTTTTTTATGTCTGAACGTGTAAACATGAAAACTTTACACCTTCTGATTCGAACTCACACCAGGGAGCACAGGAGAGACCTGTGAATGTCTGCAGTTGGGAACTGGCCCTTGTGCAAATCCCGTGTGAGAAGGTTGGAAGAGATAAGGTGTCTGTCCACGTCAGTGTTAATGAAGAAAACTGGCAGAGCCACTGCTTCCTCCAAGAGTAAAGCTACAGATGTCGTGACACCGAGATACACATGCTGTGTATTTCATTAGCTTTCATGAACTACTTTGTCATTAATTTAGGTCAGCGTTGCATTGCTTAAATTGAGGATTCAGCACAGGGAATATTTAAGGCAACATTGATCCTTCCCATTTTAATTATTTTTTTCAAAGCCTTTTTTGAATTTCGTAAAACTTTAGTTTCATTCATTCAGGATGAACGTTGTATGTTAAGCATGGCAGCTCCTGGTTGGTGTTCAGCTCGACGGCATTGATGAAGGGTTACGATACAGGAAAAAGATCGCTTAAAGTAAACGAGAAGCTCTCCTTGAACATTTTTACATTCAGGGAAGTGTGGCTACCTAAACTTCCCCAAGCACACTGAGCTTTTAGTAAATAACTTAACAGGCTCAGGGGTCACAGTGATCCTTCTGTTGATACTATAGAGTTTTCTGGCAGCTGACACCTCCATGGAAAAGCAGGAGTGTCAGCAGATGAAAGCAGCATTAGCATCTTGACAGATGCGTGTTCTAACGGCATCTTTTGGACCGGTTTGGAAGTCAAACAGAGCTCACGTGTTTCATAAGAGAGTTATTTTATGCCACAGTTACTGGAGTTTCTAAAGTCTTGTTTTGAAAGGCACCTAGGATAAAATCGGGTCTTCCAGAGGTGGCTGCACAGCCTTTCAGGAAAAGCCCAGGGCTCTGTTACTCAGTTCCGCCCAGAGCTGGCATTATTAAGAGCAAGATGGAAACAGGATTCCCTTTCCACTTTAATCCCCTCCCACCGTATCTTTTTCGGCATTTTTAAAAAACGGCATTTTACGCCAAAATAGAAAGTCCATCAGAAACCTGGCAGATAAATCTTACAGCCAGTGAAGACGCTGTATAAAACAGCGGAGTTGTAAGTATTTAGCAACATCACAGTAGCCTTGTTCCACATTTGCAATTAATACACGTCTGTGTTTGCATTTGTTATAGGACTCTTGACAGCACCAACATAACAAGAAAAACGAACAACCTGGGTAATAAATCTCTGGAGGCATTCAGCAAGTGCCATAGGGCTCATTAATCTTGATTATTCCCCATAATAGATAACTTCACAAATCATCTATTCTCCCCAATCATGCACATAAGGATAATGTATATATAATAGCCTCCTGTACTGTAAAACCCCAAATAGAATTTCATTTTTTAAATAGAAGCCTTGACAAATGCAAGACAAATATTTATAGAAAAAGGATGGGTATGAATAAAAATGAACTGGACTGAAACAAGTGGGGCAGAGGCTGTTGTGAGAAGAAGGTGACATCTTTTCTGGGGTTTGGGTTTGGTGTGTGTCCCCCCACCCTGCCCGCCGCACTCTATGATGTCTCTGTTTGAATCAAGGAATTCGTTTATTTATAGCCTGAAGTAGATGGGATTTTCTTCCTGAGAGTTTTGGCCGGGGAGATAAAGCAGTCTGCAGCTGCAGCCTTCATGCATGCTCTTTAAGGAATGTAGACAGGGGAAAATAGCTGAAAAACATTATGAATTCCAAACAATTTAGTATTCATGATTTATACTACTGATTCCTTCTTTTCCTTGTACTCTTCCCAAAGCCTTCCTTTGAAAAGGCCCAAAGCTATCAGAGAAAACCACAGTTCTGATCTGATGTGGTCTTCACCTGTTTATCGGGTTTTCTCAACTACATCTTAAATATACCAGTGCAGCAGAAGAGTTCTGTGAAAGACATCACATGGAGAGTAAGACTGCATATGATCTTTCCGGTAAGAATAACAGAGGTGCTCTTAAATCCGTAGTTGGCTCTGGACTGCAGGCTGCAGAAATACCGTGGTTATCTTAAATCTAATTGTGCGAAGAGAAAAATATAGGAGATATTAACTTAATTCTACTTTTAATGCAATCAGGATTAAAAAAGGATAGGCAGGTGGAATAAGGAGGAGGATAGAACTTCTTCTCCATAGAATTTGACCAGTGCCTTTTATACCTTTGTAATCGTAGTGACCTTAACCTGATGCTTGAGTAGGTTCTGCTGATGGAAGTTGCAGAAGTGTGAAGCTGTATTCACAGCTGATCCTTCCTCTTATACGGTATGGAGCATGAGATTTGATTGCCCTCATCTTTGCCCACATCCTCATTTTGCTACCTTTTTCCTCCCTCTCTCATGTGTCCAAACACTCTCAAAATCCTGGGATTTTGTGCTGTGAGCTGGGGCACCAAAATAGTTTTGTGTGAGTGGAAAGGATTTGAAAGAGTAACATCTGAACTGCTTTAGGGAGGGGTTCCTCTTATTTGCTGTCCATCCTCCACCCTTTGTTACAAGTACTCAGGATTCACACTTAACCGCAAAAGAGAGCACCTATATCATCTTTCAGAGCTGAAACAAGGACAACCCGAGATTTGGATCCCTATCTTTTTCCGAGATCTGCTGTGCACATCACTTGAGCAATTCGGCTTCTTTAATTTTTTTAGACGTGGATTGAAGACACACCTACAAAGTATCACAGTCCTTTAGTAGCCTACATTGCACGTTATGCCTCTGTTCCTAAATACGTACACGATAATCATACCCACGGGCAAAATACCTTCTGGCACAGAGGTGAGGAATGGGTCTTACCTCCAGGAAGTATTACAAAGGGAAGAAAAAAACCTGAAAATGTTCACCATCTTATGAGTTTGGTTAGATGGATTCAGGATCCTGTAGATTTGGCTTTTGTATTTAAACCCATTTTTCTTCAGACCTCTGCAAAGAACTTTTGAAGTCCGTCAAACAGTGGTGTGTTTTGGCTTGGAATTTTTCATTTGATATCAGCACAGGCTAGTAGTTGGAAGCACAGTTTTGGAATCCAGAGAGATGCGTTGTATTCCTTGCTGGCTGAGAAAAATTCGCATAACTCCCTCAAGCTCTCCTGACCTCAGTTTCTCCCTGTATAAAAATATACTAATAATACTTCACGATCTTTGTAAAATGTTCCATAGCCTTCTCATGACAGGAATTATTTTAAGTTCGAAGTGTTGCTCTTAATGAAAGAATGAAGTTGCTTATTCTTGAAGAAATACATTATATGACTATCAAAGAGCTGTTTGTACCAAGTGTTCATCTGCCATAAGGTGCGCCCGTGTCTCAAATAACAGTGTTTTCTTGTTCACTTCTCCATGAAAAGGAATGCAGTGGGTGATCTGGAAGCCGTGTGATACAATTCCATCAATGTCCATGTGTGCGGTAGAACTAACTAGAGTGATTGGCATTGGCCATAATTTCCTATTCTGTCCAAAAATTAGCATGGCAATGGATGCAGAGAGATATGGGTCGCTTGTAATCATTCTCCTTCCACTGCCCTGCCTGGCTGGTTCCTCCAAAGAGCCAGGAGTCAGTGCTGGAGAGCAGCTCAAGTTTTGCAGTTCAGGTTGTGATCCAGTTGATTACTGGCTGGTTTTCATGCTCGGACCTCTCTTTAGATAATGATACTTGCAATCACCTTCAAAAGTGGGGGTATCCTCATCTTTTGGTGAGGGAAAATATAAAAAAAGTAGGGATTGTTTCTTTAGAAAATATGAGAAGACACCTATTCAGGAAATGACTGACAGTAGTTGACCACCAACAAAAAGAAGTTAAACGAGTGGGAAACATGGTATGTTTGCAAATGGATTAACACATATTTAAATATTTGTCCTGTTGGTTGAATTTTTCTACCTCTGGCTAGTGTCAGCTCAGCCATATGAAATTTGTTGCTTCTCTGGCTCTTCTCTCTTTGATAAACCGCAGAGTAGCAACAGTCTGTTCGCTTTCTATCCTTACCCAGTGCAACAAGTTATGGGTTAGTGCCTCTTTCAAACAAGTGCTTTTTTAGGAGACAGGGTGAAGAGGAGGAGGGAGCTGGGTGATGAAGACCTGGTCTGCATTGTGCAGTTAATGGAGGTAAGCTTACAAGGCACTGGCAGCATGGCACCCCCTTTACCTGTAGACATCCCCAGGGTGCCATGGCTGCCTCTGAGCGAGGAGTCTGGTCCGCTGTGAAAGTGGGCTGTGGCACTCTCACTGTAGACACGCTCCAAGTGTGGATGCTTCTTCTGGAACTACAGAAGAAAACAGCGATGTGCAAGAGGGCCAACACAGTAGCGTAGAAGATGGCCATGGTGTAACTTGCCTCTCATCTAGGTTGAAAAGGAATAAATACCAAGAGGGTTTGTAGTAACCCTGGACAACGTAAGTCCTAAAGGATATTATAATATTTGGGTTGCTTGAACAGTCTGACTCTGATACTCTTGTCCTTTTGCAATTTGAAAAGTCATTAGAAAGCCTTTTCTTTTTTTGTTATTCTGATGTAGTTGTACAAAAGGGGATACTGACCCTGCTGGTTTAAACTGGCAAAGAAGAGTTAAGCAAGGGCAGAATATGGGACATCTTTGCATCTCTTTGCCTGATGCTGGAAAAGGAGAGGACAGCACTGTATTAACAACGGGTTACAAGGAGAAGCTGGTCCTCCTCCAGGCCTTGCTAAAATGGGACTAGAAATACAAGTAAATAAGTGTCCAGTGCCATGCTGGAGGGATCATTTCCATCTTCCAAGATAGCATCTAGGACTGTGAGGAGGCAGCATTTAACGACCCTTCCAGTGGCATCTCCTTTTACCTGAGAAAACATCTCCATAAGCACTTTGCCGATACTCCCCTACTTGCTTCAGCAAGATCAAGTGACTGAAATCCTGTTCCCTGTATAAACAGAAAAATACATTAGCTGGTTTATTTTTAAGTTGTTTGGAAACTCAACAAGTGAAAGCAGCTCTAAATGACATCCAGATTCAAAAGACATTACTCTGAGTATCTGAAATAGAAGTTGTAGTTGTGACAGACTCCCAGTGCTCACATCACCAGAGCTTAAAAGATGAGGAACACATGTTTAAAGTCAGATACCCTATTTAGAAATAAATTCATACAGGCTCTTAATCTCTAGACTAGGACCTGTGTTATGGAAAAAAAGTTTATGTAATGCTGTTTCCATTATAAATAGAGACTAATTTTCTCAAAAAGACTCTTAATACTGAGCAAACAAGTAAGTTTAGTACTAAAAACATTCTCAGTGCTTCATTGCCTTGGGTTTACAATATCATTTGCACGTCAAATTATATTTCATCTTATGATTTAGTAATGCCAGAAGAATAGATCTAATTCTGTGTCTCATGATACCCTTAAAGATGGAAGATTGCTTTCCATGGAGTGTAAAACTCAATTTGTAGTCATGTATATAAAACATGACTTTATGGCAGATTAGCTTGCTGTAGATTTAGTTCTCTCTGACAGTGAACTGAAAAATATTAGCATTTCACTGAACACAATATTAATGGCAAGAAGAGAGTATTATTGTAACATAGAAAGTAGAATGGGATTTTTGAAAGTAGAACCAATAAGCAGAAGAAAATGTATTTAGAGATTTGCAAGGAATTTAGATAGAGTTGGTTTAACTTTTTTCTTTCTCTTTTTTTCTCTCTTTTTTTTGTGAGTCATTTTAAGAAACACAAGTGTATTTGCAGTTGTCAGATTGACCTCCCAATGATTTTAAAGAAAACAGCAATTATAATACTGGAAGATGGCTTTGCACCATATACATTTCAAGCATCCTCAGCACAAGACAGACATGAACCTGTTGGAGTGGCTCCAGAGGAGGCCACAAAAATGATCCCAGGGCTGGAACTCCTCTGGTGTGAGGACAGGCTGAGAGAGTTGGGATGGTTCAGCCTGGTGAGGAGAAGGCTCCAGGGAGACCTTAGTGCGGTCTTTCAGTGCTTAAAGGGGGCTGTAAGAAAGATGGGGACAGTATTTTTAGCAGGGGCTGTTGTGATAGGAGAAGGGGTGATGGTTTGAAACTAAATGAGGGAGATTTCGACTAGATACAAAGAAGATTTTTGTGCTGAGGGTGGTGAGACCCTGCCCCAGGTTGCCCAGAGAGGTGGTAGAAGCCCCATCCCTGGAACCATCCCAGGTCAGGTTGTTTGGGGCTCTGAGCAACCTGCTCTAGTTGCAGATGTCCCTGCTCACTGCAGGGGGGTTGGACTACATGAGCTTTGAAGGTCCCTTCCAGTCCAGACCGTTCTGTGATTCTACAACTGTAGTAAATTTGCATTTTTAATTTCTTTTTTATATGCTTCCCTTTTTTTCTGATTTGCAAATATCCTGCTTAGCTGTCAGATGTGTTCTTTGCCTTTAGTGGTGGAAGGAGAGAGTGTGAGCAGAAGATCAGAGCGATCATTCCTATGCAGTTCGTTATTAATAGTGCTGTGCTGGTGTTGTCAGTTTGCGGAAGCAGGTGAACATCATCTCCCGGCTGTGACGAGGCTGTCCCTTGGCGTGCCGTGTACTTGCATTAGAAATCAGCCCGAGCCAATTAACCTGCCTCTGAAACCATTACATCCCTGTGTTGCACTAAGGGTTTTAGTAGGAGAGATGGAAGAAGGAACGAAATTGAAAAGGAAACCAAGAAGACACTATAATTAAACGGCGATCAAGAGGAGAATGCTTTATGGAGAGTGCTTCGTGCCGTTCTGTATCCTGCACTTGAAATTTTGCAGCCTATCTTATATGTATCTGCCAGAGCGATCCAATGTGTTTATACAGTCTGCTTTTATAACGTGGCTGATAATAATGCAATTCTTTATGCCTAACTCAAAGTTAATATATTCAAGATACAAATGATAGATGAGGGCGGAGAAAGCACGGCAACAATTTAACTGCGGTTGTAGAAAGCTTCCCCATGCTTCCATTTTAACTGAATACTTTTTATTTATTAATTGTCTTCATTTTAATTCCACAGAAAGTCTAATAACGATGTGTGGAAACAGCATAATTACGCTTTGATATTTCTGCAAAAGTAATAACTGAGTTTGATCTGCTTTTAATCTTTCAGGCTAATCATTGTATCTATCCCTTATTCCTATAGCCACCTTTTTTCTCATTGAGTTCTCTGATTAACAGGCAGTGGGGGTCTACCTGCTTTCTTGGGTCAGGCACAAGGTCTGCTTTCTTTTAAAATAGCTTTCAATGTGATTACTGTTCCTTTGTTTCTATTAAGGAAAGCATTTAAGATTGCAAATGATGTGCTAAATTGTCCCATTCTCTACAGAATATTTTCCACATATTCCAAAGGTTAAAAATTATGATAGCATGCTTGTTCTTAATTAAGCATGCTTATATTAATTCATCTTTCCACTAGTTTTCTTTCATTTTTAGCTGCAGATTATACTGTGTGTGACCCAGTCCTACAAATATGTATGCGATTAATTTCTCTTACCAAAATTGGTTTTGTTGCTCTTGCTTTTTGCCATCATGTACTATGCTTTGCAACACGTACGATGTACAGCAACATGCACTTGCTGTGAGATGAAGCTTGGTTTACCATCAGAAGAGGGCTGTAAGGGATGGGAAGTAAAACTGGTTGCAGTCCCCTGACATTGACTGGTTCGTAGCTGTATGGTTGGGAAGAGTAGACGGGTACCTGGTGGCACAAAGGCCAGCATGGATGGCAAAGTGCTCTCAGGAAACTGAGATGCTTCTTTCCTGAATGGAGTTCCCACAGCTGTGTTGCTAGTGATACCTGAGCTCCCACGCAGAAACAACTGCTGTGCTGGTGGAACCTCAGATGTACAAAACGAGTTGCAGTAAGTTGGGGGAGAAGACAGCAGGGGTACATGACTCCTGTTTGCCAAGCCAACCTGCTGCAATGCTTATTTTGCAAGCTATCATAAAAGGTGTTTCTAATCTATAGGAGATGGACTATCACGTTCTTTAATCTCATGGTGGTCTCCTTGTCTTTGGTGGTAGTGTAGAAGGTTAAGTGGGTTTGCTCTCGGAGTTACAATCTATCTAGACTGAGAATTTGGCCCTGGACTGTTGTCTTTAAAATAGTTGCTTCTTTGCCAGCCGGTAACAGGCTTTTGTTTACAACTGCAGTTTGGCAGTAATTTGAGGAAACAGAGGGACCTGCTCAGTGTGACTTCCTTCCTTTCTGCGTACGTCCCCTGTCCCAGGCAGAGATGGGGAGTGCTCACAGCTTTTCCTCCTGAAAGCCTCAAAATTAAAAGAAACTTGTTGTGCAGTCTGGCATTCGAGTTGTACGCAGCTGAGCACGTGCCCCACGTGCCCCGTCTCTCGGGTTTGCAATGCGTGAGTGCCTCACAGCCTGTGGTCGCTCTCCAGCTCCATGACCCAAATGCAGCCGAGGCCATCGCAGCCTTAAAAACCAGCCTGTTTGATGGCATCTTTCCCGACTGGGATTTGTCACCTCCTTCCTTGTGCCCACCACAGCCTCACCCTTTTGCATGTCCCCCAACTATTGAAGCAGCACTGTCTTCGCTGGCAATGGTAAAAATGGATTTCTAGGGTAAAAAAGGCCAAAAAAGATGGGTTTGCTATAAAAATCCCAAGGAAATAGAGACTTGATGCCTTAGCTTTGATGGGACCAAAGTGATACTCGTTGTTAACCCTCTCAAGAAAAGTATTTACTGAAATGTTGACTTTTATTTTAAGTTGAACAGGTCAGGACAAACACTGAAGGCTTTCTGTGATTTATCTGGCTTACTGCCATGTGCTAAAACTGTAACAGCCAAGTCCACCCCAGGGCTGTAAATAGGTAGTCTCCAAAAATGCATCTTCTTCCATTGCGCTAGCAGTGTCTTTATGCCTCAGCTTTTAGAAAATCCTCTGTCACTAAATATGCTGGTCTGCGTTGCATAGTTTACAAAAGGATGCCCAGAAAAGATGTTTTCAGTTTATGGACTGTACTCTGGTACAGGAAAAGAATATCAGAGACAGTTTGTTTGCCTACCCAGAGCAAGGAAACCACCCTTAGCCACACAGCCCTATTAATAACAGCTTATTAGATGTTGTTACTGCACGGTGCAACTTAGGAGTTGTTACTGCTCAGCACAACAGAAGTTTTTTCTTTGCATGCAAGGATCAGATTTTTCACATATAAGTATTTAGAGATACGTGCACGTATTCATTTTTTAAGGGCTCTCGACATGCTTGACGCAAGCACCTTTTGTCCTAACAGTTAATGAAATTTTGGCATTTTTGTTAAGCACCTACAGATCCCTCGAGGCTTTAAAGGTTATTTGCAGGAATTGCAAGTGGCATTCCAAATACTTTAAAAACATAGACACGGGCTTTAAATAGTTAATGAATGCACATCATTTACCTAAATAGTGTTTTTATAGATCTTTGCAAATATGACATTAATTAAGGAAAGTAACTAAAGCTGAAGTGCCACAGAATGTTAATCCTCAACATCAGTAATTAGCCGTGGATGAGAATTTTTAAAAATGTTTCCAGTTTATATCATTTTGTTTTGGAAGAAACAGAAATATGTGGGTTGAATTATTAAGAAAACAAATGAGCCCTGAAAAAAAAACCTCTTAAAAAGTGGATAGATGTATCTGTGCTATTGCAATGAGCCTTTGTGTGTCCATGGCTGTACTGAGTCTGTGGTGTTAAGATAAATCCCAGACAGGCCAGCAGGTCGAGGGAGGTGATGCTGTGCCTCTACTCCACTCTGGTGAGACCTCACCTGGAGCACTGGGTCCAGCTCTGGAATCCTCAGTACAAGAAAGACAGGGACCGGTTGGAGCAGGTCCAGAGGAGGCCATGAAGATGATCTGGGCGCTGGAGCACCTCTGCTGTGAGGACAGGCTGAGAGAGTTGGGTTTGTTCAGCCCGGGGAAGAGAAGGCGCTGGGAAAACCTTATTGCAGCCATTCAGTGCTTCAAGGGGACCTACAGGACAGATGGGGAGGGACTCGTGATCAGGGAGTGTAGTGACAGGACAAGGGGTGACAGTTTCTAACTGGAAGAGGGCGGATTTAGATTAGATATTAGGAAGGAACTCTTCACTATGAGGGTGGTGAGACACTGGCAGAGGTTGCCCAGAGAAGCTGTGGATGTCCCATCCCTGGCAGTGTTCAAGGCCAGGTTGGATGGGGCTTTGAGCAACCTGATTTGGTGGAAGGTGTCCCTGCCCACGACAGGGCATGGAACTAGATGATCTTTAGGGTCCCTTTGAATCCAAACCATTCTATGATTCCACAGTCCCCTTCCTGCTCCCTCTCTCCCGTGCCCGGGCAGGGTGTGTGCTGTGCGTCCTTCGCTCTGCACCAAAAGAAGAGGGGGTCGATCAGTCCCGCCAGTTCGAGAGGATGATGTTACATCCTTGGTTTTGCAAATGGCCAGTGAGACCAGGTAGAGCAGACAGCTACTTGGTCATTAATTTGATTGGGTTTTTAACAAAGTAGTAAAGGCAGCTCTTTGAATCTATCCCTCCTGCATGCCCTGATAATTGTTTTGTTTATCTGCACAATTTTACTCGCCACAGCGGGCAGTGGAAGGGCTGTCTGTATTGTTTGTCTTCTTAAATTGTTAAATGAAATGACTCAGAAGATTCAGGAAATTAATTTTTGTCGTCTAGATATATGGCAAAAAAAGAAAGCTTTGAAGTGGTGATGTCAGCGTAGCCACTCTGAAATTCATGAATCAGCCTTCTCACGATTTTCAGAGGCTTGAAAAGTGAGAATTTTTTAAAAATAGTTGCATCCTTTTTAGTTACCTATTGATATCTGAACCTTAACAATTCACGTCACTCCAAGGTTTATTCAACGGGGGGTTTGTATGAAAATGAAAGCCAAGATACCCGTATAAATAGGACTTCAAGAATCAGAGCTTTTAAAATAAAACATAGGATTATTATTATTATATTCCTATCACATTTATGATACCTATTCTTTTCTCTCTCTTTTTTTTGGTTGATTAATTTAACAGCTACTATTGAAATCGCCATAAACTATTTAATAAACCTAGTAAAACTTGCGATGCTTCTTTATTATGCATTCAAATAGGATTCTCAGCCTCTTGAGTCCTACTCTATACCCTTGAATGCTGCTAAGTAGTGCCATTAAAACAACAATACTAGGAGACCATTCTCATTTACGGTGATGGTAAAATAGGGACAAGATAGTGGTTTGGATTCGTTTTGAGAGAGAGATGTTTCCCAATTAATGCTAAAGAAAATATAGAATAAAATATAGTTTCTCTGGATACCAAAAGGTTCACTTTGCCCTGTTGACATATGTTAATACTGTCTCTAACTTTACTACGTGAAGCTTTAATATGTATTTGCAAATGGTAAAAATGCATCTTCCTACCTCGTAGACAGATGGAATTGTGGCTAAAGAATGGTTTGTCATACTGAAATATCATTAATTTTCTATATGTTGATTTATTTCTAGATTTAGTGGAGTTTGTTAGTTGAGGATTTAGTTTTAGAGGGAATAGTTAATACAGTAAAATATTCTTTATTGTGTGCTTATGAGGAAAGGCTTCTTTGAGAACAGTTTTTTTGAGGTATTTGATAAAAATCTCTACTTTGTCTAAGATTTGGAAATTCAGGCCTTAAAGACATTCCGTTAGTTGAAACATGTTATGCCGGATCTTACAGATTTTGCCCTCATTTTTTGTGATACATATTTACAGGTAATAAACCAAGCTGCGTGACAGCTAGGTGAAGTGAGCTGGTGGGTTTCTCCCTAGGTGAAGAAAATGTGAAGCCATGAGGCTTTGGTTTCTTGGTTATTTGAATACACAGATAGAGGTGTATCCTTCAGAGATATAGTCAGGAGTCGTCCGTATGGTTGTAGAGATGCACAGAAAGTGTCCTGTGGCCTGAATTTATGTGGAGTTTTCTTTGGGGGCTGTGGGCAGGCAATACTGATGAAGAGCAAGTGGGCAATCTAGCGCACTGCTTCTACCACCTTGTGATTCCTTTCTGACACCTATAGTGTTCCTTTACCTTTTTCAGGGGTTTTCAGCTTCAGTGGTGCAGCTGGAAAACAGAGTTTGTAATCGGTGAGTGCAGCAGAGCCATTGCCTTTGAGCTTCTGAAGAAGTTCAGGCGTTGCTGAGTTCTTCTTCCATTTGGTTGAGAAGGCAGATTTTCAGAGATGGCTGCAGACCAGTATTCATATCTCTAAGAGATCCCTCTGCTTATGAAACGTGTGGTTCTGCACAGTGACGAGCTGATTAAGAGCTGTTTTCCTGAGAGGAAGTGAAGCTACCTGCAGTAGATGGAGACGAGAAGAATACCAGGCTCTTGCGTGAACGTCCTTCTATCAGTGGTTGTGCTCCAGTAATTAAATTCTGACAAACAGATGAACAAACAATCTCCAGGGGTAATGAAGCTCAGTCAACGAACCACAAGTGTTCACAGGTACTGACAATAAGAGAAAATACAATAGAACCCCCTGTGTACGTGTTACTCGAAAAGCAAGTTAAGAACCAATTACAGGGACTTCTGTTTTCCCCTCCATGCTTTGCATTTAGAAATAGATTTCCAGAGCATATTCTCCACATTCCAGTATTCCAGGATTCTTAAGGAAAATATAAGAGTAGGTTTTAAGGTTGTTTATTTTAAAAAAGGAAATTTAATAAACTCAATGCCCCCCTTGACCAAAAGTTTGCACCAGCATTAGGGGCTTTTTTTCAACAAACGTGAAAACCTGTAACCAGCGAAGCGAAATCCTTCGAATGCAAAGTGCTCGCCCTTTGCTTAGGGTGCGTGAAATACAGACTCACGAAAACCTGGTCGTAGAAATGGAATACAGCTTCTCCCAGCCTGCTTGGGGATAGCACATTTCACAGGCCAAAACATAAGCATCTTTTCTGCTCTTCAGGAAAAATGAGAACATATGCCGTCACCTTAACTGTGCAATAAAGTAACTCAGATTGGTCATGTCTGTATAAAAGTGCTTTATGTCATGTGATATAAATATCTAGGGGTTTTAAATGCCCTTTTTCTTACCGCCTGTGACAGAGGTCTGTCCTTGCTACTGTCAGAATTGATTTTTTCCTTTTGAAGTATTGTTTCGTAGTTCTTCAAAATATTTTTTCCAGCAGAAAAAGATTGGCAAAATGACCATTTCACATGACAAGTGCAGATGGGAAGTTGACAGTCAATAGAATATCAGCTTTCCCTTTTGCTGCTGCAGTTGGGCTGAGAGAGTTAATCCCATCAGCAGTGACAGTGACGTTAGTTTTATTGGAGTTTTGTGATCTGTCTTCCCTTTCTCTCCCTGGTCCACTGCAATCCGCTCCTGGTTAGTGACCTGCCACACGTGACTTGGTATCTAATTGCTGCATGTGTTACTTTTTTATTTAAAATTGTGCTTTCGGGGATCAGCCGAAGTATCCTGATGAATGAACACTGTCAACTGGTTAGGCAGAAATTATTCTTTCCCCTCTCTCCCTCAGTGGATCCCATATTTAAACTGTATTCATTGGGGTGCTCTTTGGCTGCTGTTAATGACGGAGATCACCAGTGGCTGATGCTTTCAACTGCCTCAGAGCAATGGACAGAGGACCTCTTGGAGAGATTTGGAGAGCTCCGTAGCCTCGTAGAAGTCATGGTGGTTTGGAGCAGACCAACTGATAGTGTAGTACCAGGTCCGTAGTAACCCTCTATCACCGACAAGGAATCTGCTCCCCATTTGTTGAGCCTATAGCTATAATGTGCATCTTTTTTGTATTCCTCTTTATGGCAGAGGCAGCCATAACGAGTACCAAAGTCTTGAGCTCAATAACAGAAAGTCCTGACTCAAAATTCCAAAAGCTGTGACATGAAGTTGATTTGCAAGTTGTTGAATGTGGTTCTGACGTCCTAGTCCAGAAAAGGATTTGTTCCTGGGGTTTAGTTCCGTACTTCTTGTCTGTCAACAGGAAGAGTGATTTGAAAGCGAAGGGAGCCTGTGTGAAGATTCGTAGTGTTCGTGCACAGCGGCATGTGGAGCTTGTCCTGTACAGCACAACTGGGGTTAAAGAAGGGGCTTGGTCTTTCTTGTTTTGTTGGGGTTTTTTAATCTGTATCTGTGCCAGAATCGGGTGGAAGACAGAAGAGTTTCCATCAGTCCTCTTGAAGATGCAGCCACGCTCTTCTTAACACCGTGGGAGCTTTCTCTTGATAGGGGTGGTGCTGTCTTTGGCAGAAACAAGGGGCTGAGGGACAGTATGATCAACACACTGATGTTTCCTCCACAGGCATTCAAAGATGGACAACAAAATAGAAAACAAAATCTAAGGTTTTCTTTCTCAAATGAGACCTCTGTTCCTACCCTTCACGTTAGGTGTTTTTTATATAGAAAGGGACAACAAAAAAGCAGAGCACTATTTCTAGCTGATCCGTTTACACATTTGGTTTGTATTATTTATGTAATACTTGCTGATGAGATGGCCTGGGTACTGATGAAGGCACTGATGATGATGTATTTTACATCTAGAATACAGTTCTATCACTAATCTTAGGTTTAAACCCTGTGTCTCCATCATGGGATAGGAGTACAGCAAAAGGACAGAGTGCATTGGTAAGGCACAGAGATTTCAGAATTGCGAAACACGTTTAAGAATCTACTATTCAGTGATCCAGTCACTTAAAATTTCATTTTACCTTGAGGCTTTCTGCAGCATGGAGCATTCCCATAAAATGAGTTTTCGTATATAATGGGTAATAATGGCCTAAAATCTGGCAAATTTAAATAGTGCATTTTAATAAAATCTTACATTTTAAAAGAGTGAACTTGAGTAGCTTGTAAACTTGGCAGTCAGTATCTTTGGAATAAGCTACAGTTAAGTGTAGTTGCATGAAGGTCATAATTCAGGCATATAAAAATTGGTCTTTAGTTTTAATAATACTAGTTGCCGTTGTGGTGGTGTTCAAACAAGTATCTCAAACCCTTCATTAAATATTAATCAAGCCTCCAAACTTCCCTTACGCAGTTCTGTAGTCATTTTTCACATTCTTCCATGGTGGCTCAGGGAGGTGAAGTAATTGTCCTTCTACAAGAGCCTTTGTGTTCCCCAGTTAAAACACAATCGCTTGTTGTCTTTCTATATTCTAAAAGCTTTGAGCTTCTTCTGAACTGTTTGCTATCTGGGGATTATATTATGCCATGCATAGCATAGTTATCCAGCAGGTATTTAGTATCTGTAGAGCGCTTATTCCCCTTTTATTTATTTGTATTTTCTTTTTACTTTGCCCCCTCTTTTGCCAATCCCCCACAAAATGAAGTTTATAAGCATAAATAAGTTCTATGTGTTTTATCCTCCTGAGTTATATACAAGGGTAATGTGGAATTAGTGTTTTCATTTTGCAGAATTAATTGAAAAATAAGTATTTTCATGACTACTCGCTCCTATGAAGGAAATCCCCTAACCTTGTACCTTTTTATCTCCCTTGGAGAAAGCAGCCCTGACAGCTTACTGTCTGAAGTCTATATATTAATGCTAGATATACAATTTTTGACAGCTAGAGGGGAATTTTGATTATCACTGAGAGGTTATTTATGTACAAACAGATGCTGCCGTCCTACCCGTCTGTGCATGCGGGCGCGTGGGCACGTACTCTTTTACCCTCCCATCCTTCCACTGCATTCTTCCTTGAAGAGCTCTCTATTTCTGAGAAATTAAGCCTCTACATATCCAGCTCCAGGCAACCCCGTTATCATTAAACTCGTGTTGTGGGATGCCTAAACGAAGTAACTTGTGTATAGTGTGCTTTTTCCCAGCGTTAAGCAGTCCCCATTTGTGTGGGTGTTTTTCTGTCGTGGAACTATAGCCAAGAAAGACAAACTTCCCTCCCACAGCACAAGAACAAAGCATTGTTTCCTCTTTGCCTGAAATTATTTTTCTTGAGATAGTCCTACAGGGACCAAAGCCATTTTGCCATTACCCCTTAGTGCTACTTTATGTGGGATTTATAATGAAATTGCTTCGACAATTTGGGTAATGACGGAGCAACACAATAATTGATGAAACATTTTGGGGTAGAAAAATTTCCTTTGGGCGACATCAACTTTTGTATTAAAATTGTAGTCCTAACGTAATACGCTGAAACTTTAAATAATAATAATAAAAAAATGAAATAGTCTTTGATTGCGTCTCTCACTGATTTTAATTTCTGATAGTTCTTAAAGCAAGATTGAAAAGGGCTCTGGATCAGTAAGACCCACATAGTTAAAGGATTCTATCTCTGTTAATCAAATAATCAAAGAATTACCTTGTTTGTGTTAGTTCCAAGATGGACATTAATAGCATCAGTCATAGTTTTTTGTAGTTTTCTGTAAAAAAAGAAAGTAAAGTATAAGCCAAGTATATGAGCTCAGTGAGGCAGCTTTACATTATGCTAACAGAGAAGGACAGAGTTTTATTGTGGTTTTTTTATAATTCCCTTCAAATTCTTAGTTTAAAACTTATTCCCTAAGTTAATAATAGGGTTTACAATGCCTGTATATTTTTTTATTGTCCACCTAATGACTTTTTATTTAAAGATCTCGGAACATTTAACTTCAGTTAGTTTAGTAATGAGTAGTCTCACAGAGCATTTAATGTAGATCAGAGAATTCCGTTTACTACTTCTGGAATATGGTTTCATTCATTTGTAGATCCAAAGGACCTAATGAAAGTAGGTTGTCCTTCGTATCACCAATTTGCAAATGGGAAAAGTGAAATTCAGAGAGCTCCAGCGCCTCAGCCAAGACTATAAAGGAAGCCAGGGACTTGCTCCATGTGTGTGTACATAGATACATATATATATATCTCTATATATTTATATTTTAAACCCTCTCTGAGTACTCAGCATTGTTGATCAGAACAGTCAACCTCTTTCCATTACAAACGCAGGGCTATTTGCATGGTGGATTTTTGTCATACTAATATGACAAGGTAAAGAAGTCCCATCAGTTGCTAACAAAACCTCATCTTTTTGTGAGAAAAATTTTTACAGCTGAGCTGTATATTCCTGAAAGCACAACTCCACAGCTCTGGGGAACTTGAGAGCGCTGCATTGGGTGGGTTTATGTACTAATCAGAGTAGTTTTGCTGTGAATGCTTTAAGAATCGTGAGCTTCAGCTGTGGCTCTGACACTTGTAAAAGAGATGTTGTTAAAACTTGTGACATTACACCAAACAGATATGTTAAAAATTGTACTTAAAGGTTAATATAATAAAAGTGTAGTTCATGTGAGAGTGATAGAAATATTGATCATCAAAATAAGTAGTGGCCCAGAAATTCAACTGAAAAGGGGGGTGGGAAAAACTAGTTGATATATGAAGAATTTGAGTTGTGACACTAAGATCAATGGCTGTATTTTCACTCAGTGAAGCATGAGAGCTTCAGATAAGGGCAGTTAGTCAGTGAAATACTGACTGACATACCCTTTTACTGTTGGCATTTGGTCTCCAATATCGATCTCGCCTGTCACTGACAACAAAGTATACTGAGGTATATTTATGTTCAGATAATGTGTTCCATGTTTTATGAATGATTTCTAAAAGCTCAGGGTGGGCAAAGAGTTAATACTAGCATCCGCCCTCATTTATTGGATTGCATCTTTTATATTGCTGCAAACCATTATAATCTTCTGCCAGTCGGTCAGAAAACAGATAACATGCTGTAATCCACAGAGGTTCTTTAAATCTGATGATATCCCATTCCTCTGCTGAGAAACTGTACGGTAAACAACAATTATATAGTACAGTCATTCTATATTCTGTAGTATAGCTGTGGGAACACTACACGAGGCAGCAACTAAACTGGGTAAAGAATAAATCTTTTGGAGGTAGGACGTTATTTCTTCTGTTTGGTGGAGCTGGAAGAGTTAAATTCAGAGCTTTTGGAAATAGTAGTGATATTACAGCGAAACATGTTTACTGAGAGACTTACATCAAAAAGTTTTGATGTTGTATTTTCCTTTACTTTTTTCTGCTGGCTCCTGCTGAAAATCATGTGTGAACAAGATTTTTGGTTCTGCCTTTGTAAAATTAGCAGTTTCAGCTTGAGTCAGAAAGGCTGAAAGAATTATGGGCTTGTTTGCCAAGTGTGGTGGTTTTCAGCTGTGAATTAGCCACTTTGGCCAGACCAAGGGTCCAGCTCTTGCTCCGTTGAAATCAAGAGCTTTTGCATGTTATGAGTTAGCAGTTGGCTGCTTCAGAGAGGCAGGAGGATTTCTCTAGAGAAAAGTAGCTCAATCCAAATCTAACCATTTTTCTGTCTTTCTCAGAGCATCCTCCACCAAGTAATTTCTGCTTAGCTTTTCTCACGCTTGGTCCTACCTACAGGTTCCTCTGTGGTTATTGTTAATGTCTTTTTATTATAACCAGACAAGCCTTGAACTTAAAGGGAAAAAGAGACCCGGAAAGAAAGTAGAGCCCAAGCAATGGGTTCCCCGTCAGCTATGAGGGTCTGGTGTGCCCTGCTCTAAGGTAGACTGAGGTGGATGGAGTGGCTCTATATATGCAGTGACTGCTTATTTCTGGAGAAATAGATAAAGTTGAGTTTTGTCATTTACCCAAGACAGTTTATGTCGATTTTAGCCTTTGACCTCTCATTCAAGTTCATTTTGCTTTCTTATAGCCAAATAACTCTTTGGGATAATCTTAGCCAGCAGAACAAACATCACAAGAATGAGTAATGAACTTAGAGGCTGGAGACGTGGGAGCGATTTCAGGAGCAAACTGGAAAATTGTATCAGCTTTTAAGAAGAATGAGTGGTTATCACAACAGTAATTTAATAACGTAACAGTGAATACAAAGTATTTGCATGCAAAATTCTGTAGCAGAAGTAAATAATACTGGATAATCACTTAATCCAACTCTGCTGCATCCTGCTCTAGTAATGAAGATGCGGTTAAACCACTGCGAACTTCCAGCCAGACAGTTTCACTTGCTTCTCCACAGCCAGGTAGAACCTGTAACTCAAAAATACAAATTTGATATTGTTTCTACATGTCTTTGCTTCAGAGTTTGTTTTCTACACCCCGTAAAAGTTTGTGCTGAACACAGATAGTACCATCACTGGTGGTGAATTTTGTGCTGAGAGTGTCTACCCACCGAGCTGCCTGCAAAGACTAGCTGGCTTTTGAGTTATGAATGGATGTTTCTCTGATGGGATATCTAAAGTTATGACAGTACTTCAGCCACTTTAATAGTCTAAGGTTATACTGTACGTGGCAATTCTAGAGACGCTGAACTTGCCAAAACCATAGCATTCGTATTTACTTTTAAAAAACTAATGAACATTTTATTTAAGCAGAGTGAGGAACCGCAGCTGAGATACAGATGTGCAGTAGTACTGGGCTTCTCGGGTTGGATTGTAGTGGTACTCATCTTAATATGGGTTTTGCTAGGGTTACTGAGGGTAGTGTGATCACCTTTGAGCTCAAAGATGGGGAATGAGTATGGTCATGGAAGACACTGGATGAAACTAACTGATGTTCTGTTTGCATTCTCACCTCAGGGATAAAGATAAGAAGGTTAAAATTGGGAATTATGATGCTTTACTCATTAAGGCTTCTACAGCTACAGTTACAACTGAGTATGGGGCTAGAAAGGATGCCTTCTGGATGATCAAAACCAATTCTTAGCACTTGAAGATTTCACCTTTTCCTGAAATGGGAAAATCATTTAGGCATATTACCAGTTGCTCCCCAGAAGACAAGGTATTTTTCTGCAATAAGCTTGAAAAATTAGACCTTTTCAAAGTTTTCATTTCAGTCAATCAGCTTTGATTTTAAATCATGAAATTGCTTAGAAGTGGGTGAGCAAAATCAAACACCTGTGAAATACATCTGCTGATGGCAGCCAACAGACACATAGTGAGTTCAGTACCGAGCTAACGCCTTTCTGATATGAGCCCAAGTCACTCGGGATCTGCTGGCTGTCTGCTGCTTGTTTTAAAGCACTCACGACCAAAACTTTGAATTTTGTATTCGAAAAACATCTTTTATTAGATTTTTCTTTTTCTTAAATGGCATAAGCAAACAAGATGGACTGGAGACCAAAAAGGGATATAAAACAAGCTCCACTTTTCCCCATGAATCTTGAGGGCTAACTCCTTTCAGTCAGCAGAGTAGCTCTATGGGACACTGGAAAATCTGCAGAATCCCTTTGGTTCTTGGCGTGTCTGTCCTTCCATCACATCTGCAGCCTGCTCTTCCCAGTGCTCCTCTGCTGTCCCTTTTGTCCCTTGCTGTGACTGTCATGCTCTTGCCACCATGGCTAGAAACATCTCTCCTGGATGTGCTGGGGTTTTTTTGGGTTTTTTTTTTTCGCCTCCCCCGCCCCCGGGAGCTCTGGCTCCCTGTTTACAGGAGCAGCCTGAGAACAGAGATTCAACCTGTTACAGACATTATCCATTCTCGTGTGCTAGGAATTGCCTCCTTGGCTCCCTGAACACATCAGGGGCTCCTTCTCCAGCTACAGTGCAACCCCCGTGTACTCTGTATCCCGTGATCCCCCTTTGACTTGACTCTTCTTTTTTCTTGGGTGAGATTTGGAGGGCTTGCAGCAGTCTGTAAAGCTTGTAAATCATTAGCAACCCTGTTACCACAGACAAAAAGGTTTTTTTAGGAAGCACCTTTTGTTTTCGGAGACAGAAAATGGGAATGAGGGGATATTTAGGGGGCTTTGGTGTAATTGTTGCTTTTTGCAGTTAAGGGCCCTTTGCAAATGTTCTCTTCAACACTCTTCAAGGATCTGATGCAGCAGGTGTGTCTTTGGTCTTTGTTTCATTCTCTCTCAATCCATGTCTGTCATGATTTATGAAAAGAACAAATATGGTCAAGGGTGAATGAAACCAGATGCCCCAAAAGAAAAGAGGTGCAGCACACGTAGCATTTTATGATGGTATGATCAAACAAGCTTATAGGCTGCTACTGACGTTAACGTGATGACAATGTAAGAGCATTAATGAGCTGTATCAGCATCTTCATCAGCCTGCAGAAAAGAGGCAAGAGCAAATATTAACATAACTTGTTACAGGCTGACTTCTTTTCCCATTTCACTTTTTTTTGACGTTCTACGTGTCCTGCTCGCTATGGCTGTTTGTCTTACCAGCTCCACTTAAACTTCAATGCTTCATTAAATGTTGCACTAAAAAAGAATAACGCTATTAAGTGTTTGGAGGGATTAAGGGTTGTTTTCAGTATCTAAGACAAATCGAGCTAGCACTGTAACCGAGTCTAATGACTTTTCCTTTCTTTTTTTCTTCTTCTTTTTTTTTATATCCTTCTGATAAATTTTTAGAGGGTGATTGTATTGTCATGATTTAGAACCTGGGTTCTGATGTAAATATATATGCATGCACACATGTAATATATGTTTGTGTATAGATAGGCATTTATCCACGTACATAAACATAGCCATATCCAGAGTATTCCATGTTTCCCCTTCGATGCAGGATCTGTAGTTATATCCTGGAGTGCAGAACCCATCATTTCTATTCTCCTAGGCACTGTAAAATTCATTAAGCTAAGTAAAATGGCAAATTATTTGCGGCTATTGAAGGACATAGGGGCATACTTGTTTGATTTTGGGGCTCTTGTCTGTGTTGCTTACCAAGCAATGTTGCCTCGTATTAGAAGGTTCATGATTTCAAAAGACTCTAATAAAGCTAGTCATATTATGTGTGTGTATTAGAGTGTGGCAAAAAGCCTTTGTTCCTTTTGACTGCAGTGGAGCTGACTTAATGCCCTGTTTTGCAGCTGTTCTCTAACTACCACTCACTCCAGCAGTTTTGCCTTGAAAAAACAAGTTTTGTCCATCCCATGGGTTTGTTCAAGAGTGTTTGCAGTAACGTCTTTTGAAGTTTTGCTGGCCTCTGACGTGTCTAATGAAACAACTGGATATTTGCTAGTGGAGAAAGCCAAGGAATATTTTCAGTTGAAGAGAACAACAGTAGGTTTACATTGGGGTTCGATAGGTTGGAGTATCTGTGCAAATCAGCCCGCGATGTGTTTAGAGTGCAGCAGCCTTCGTGAGTCTACTCTTTGCATCTTAACCTCCCTTGTTGCAGCTAAAGATATGTCAAATCATTTCTTTAAGGGTTTAGGGAATGAGACTCAAGGGGCTCAGCTTCAAAAGAGCTTGTAGTTTGATGGTTTGCGTTTAGGCACCTAAATAAGCAACCCAGTATTGCACATCGTTTGGCATTCAGCAGACTCGACTGATCTTGTTGGGATTGTTTGCGGTGAACACTTCTGATAACCTCACTTCACCTTTCGGATGGCTAATGGAGAGCTGAGCATGTTGGATCTAGCTGGTGCTGGGTGCGCTTATCACCACTGAAAACCCATTCCAGGATCTCTTGTTTTCCAAATGCAGCTTGTCGGTACGTGTGTCAGAGCGCTTGGCAGGCTTCTAGGCTTTGCACGTCATCCTGTTCACCATCCGTCCGCTCAGCGGGTAGTCCTTGCTCAGTAGCTGATAGTAGAGGCTAAAGGTGAAAATACGCTTCGACCTTCTCCTCCTACTCCCCATACGCTAACCAGCGCTAGGGAAAGCAGCTGGCGCGGAATCTGTCATTTGTCCCAGCTTTGAAACCTATAAATAGCCAGATCATTAAAGGTGTCACTTACAATAAGCCTTTGTCCCAGAAGCTATTTGTGGGGTGGGCTTTGGCTCTGCACAGTTTTCTAGGATTGCCGGAAGCGGTGTGTGGCCACCCTTGGCAGTGAGGCTGGCCGAGCTGGTCGCAATTACCTCTCCTCCTTTGCGTACTGCTCAATCTGATCAAATCTGGAAGCCTGTGGGGTTATTATAAATCCTGGGTGTAAGGGAGAGCAAAGCCTGGCCTCACGTCCTTATCACTAAGTAGAAAAAACCCCACCGAAACGATACAACAGCTGGCAAAATTTTCCTAAAAGTGTTTGTGATAGGGAAGTAAAAATACTCTCTGAATCTTTATTGGTCTTCAAGGGAAAGGAAGGAAATGCGCTTTTTATTTTAAATATTTCCTTGGGTCCTGCTTACTGTCTGGGGAGCAGAATGCCACATTCCAAAGCCAAATACACGCGCTGTAGATGAGCAGTAATGAAAAGACATAGAGACAGAGTGTTTGGTTGTTACGGGGCTATTAAGAGACTCAGCAGCCCCAGATTAATTTCTGTCCTCTGCCACAGACCTGCGTTATTGCCTTGGTCAGGTCACTCAGTCTGTAAAGGGAGAATTATGCTTGCCTGTGTCTAAGGGTAGTGTCAGGATCAATGACTCAAGCTTATGGGTCACCCAAAAACTGCTCTAACAAAGGCCTTTGACTCTGGAGGTGTGTTAGTGTTTCAGGGATGTAAGCACCAAAGCACAGCGTAAAAGAAAACGTAGGGCAAATGCCTCTAAGAATGAGCACTGCAGGTTTTCAGGGATGGCGCTTCAGTTTGGCAAGCCCCCAGATATGCCAGCATCCTTCATTTTGCACTATGCAGTTTATGGATTAGGTGCTGCTATTATTTCCCTAGTTTTTCTGCTGTGATTCCGGTGTTAACTGCAAGTAATATGATTTGTTTTCACATCTCCGAAGGTCTTTTCCATTGACCAAAGCCCGTTAAATCATGATGATTTTCTCCTTTAAAAACCCAGAAACAAATGTTACTCAAATCAGTTATTACAGAAAAATGCTTTGCTAATTGAATTAGGAGAAACTCTGCCCATTCCGTTGTTTTGGTGATTCACTGAGTATGACTGAAGTCACTCAGTGTATATATATAAATATAGGTGTGTGTGCGTGCACACCCGTGCGTCTGTGTAGCACAGCTGATGCGTGCTGAAAGCTTCTGTGTGGTGAACCATGACACTAATGGTGAAATCAAGGTTTGCTAGCTGACAGACATCAATTTGCCAGGGGCCATCCCTCTTCTCCCCACTCCCTGGAATATTTGTGTGCTCGCACACACAACGCAGACATAGATAATTTTGTCTGCTGTTTTCTGTCAAATCCTATGGATACTTGGAATCTCTGTTCTCAAGAAATTTGCCAGGCAGCCTCTCATGCATAATGTCTTCTGTGAGTTCCTGCAGGCTGAAAAAAAAAAAAAGTGAGAAGAATTACAGATGATTCAATTAAACTGATATTGTGCACAACAAAACTGAGAGCAAATGCAATTTGGGTCCTGTTCATCTGACTTAATTATCTCTTACCTCCCCACTCCACCCCCTTTTTTAGAATTTAAAAACAATTATGATATAATTGCCAATCTGGAGATCCCTAGATATGCAGTAAATACCCTTTGTCTCATCGAATGCTCTTTTCCTGGATTCAGAAATGGGACCTTATTAAAAATGCACACACACACACACACACACAAAACAAGTCACATAAAGTCATCAAATGACCTTCAGGAAATAAAATTCTGTGATGCCGTATACCCAGAAAAGACATACCCGTGTATTAAGTGAATGAATCAGCTGAAGTCATTGACGATAATTAGCTGTGTGCATTTATAAGATGCACACACTTTCAACACTCGAGGCAAATCCCTAGAAGTCAATTGAGACCTTCTCTGAGAGAGGCTTGGAGGTGCATCTGAAGACCAAACATGCCTTTTTTGCTTGAATTAGTAACATGTTTCAGAATTTACTAACAGCTTTTTAATGTGTAATCAGCTTGACTTAATGGGGAAGAAAAAAAAATCGCAATCATTAGGAAGCCCATACTGAGTGTATAGATTCACGCGGTGGGAAAGCGCCTTGCAGTATACAGTGGTTTGGAGTAAGTAGGATCCATTACCCATATCTGCTGAAGGGCTGTCAGATATGAAGTAAAATTAGAGACCTGCTTGTCCCTTCAGCTATTCATCACCGCTGAGTGGCTCTAGCGGCAGCCAGCGGTATTTTTAGAGGGGAGAATGATACGGAAATTCTCCGTGTGCCGAACATTAGCTGATCCCATTACTCAGAGCTACTCAGAAAGTCACAGCTGACGCTTCAGGTTGGTGGCAAAGAAGAGCAATTGGCTTAGGAGAGAAAACAGAGAGGGGACGTCTGAGGAGGGTACATTTGTGGGGACTCTGCCACACTGGGACTCTGCTCCACCGCGGTCTGGTGTTCCCTGGTCAGCAGCAAAATGCAAAGATAAATTTTGAAATGTGCATTTCCTTAGGAGTCAGTGCAATATCGCTCACGCGTGTTTTCACATAACGTATGTAACAGTTTGAATAATAACGGCTCCGTAAAGCATCTAGCAGTCAAAAAAGATTTGTCCTGGATTTTGGGCTATTTTCGAAGGAATGCGGGCAACTCCCTATGAATAAGCTATTTTGCAAACAACCAAAGTCATCTGTGTGAGTATTTATCATTATTTCATCAAAGAAAATCCATTTAGTTTAATGTTCATTTGAATTGCTTCTCTTTAAGACCTCCAAATCCTAATAATGCGTCGAACGCACTCCAGAATGTCAAAATAGTAAATTGTATGTAATTTTCTGTGACAGTAAGTGGATGAGTCCTTGCCAGAATTGTTCCTCTTTACACCCGGTGTGAAGACATTGCTTTTTTTGCCATCGAGTGATATTTGACTTTTTAAAATCCACTCACAAGAACACCTCTGACCTTCTCGTCCGTCAGTGCTGAATGGGGCTGGGTGAGCAGGGAGAAGCGAGCAGCGGGCAGTCGTCTTCTGCCCGGTTGGCTGCAGCCCCGGCCCCACGCCATCGAGAACCGAGGGTGGGCACGTGCGACGGACGTTAAAAACCGGACGATTCTTTAAAGAATGTCCTTTTTTTTTAAAATAGCTCTAGTACTGCCCCCCAAGCACTGCGATACTGAACTTCCAAAGCTTTGGGCTTACAATGAATAGCATTCGTCTTCGCTTCTGGTTCTGATCTTGTAAAAGCTAACTCATGCATGCACAACATGATAGACCATGTTACGCCTCAGAGCCTTTTTCAGAGCTATCATCTAATACATTTTTTATAAGCCAGAGTGCATTCATAGAATTCTACCTCAAAAGGCATTCTGCTGTAATGGCTGTGCTGAAATGTCTAGTTTGGGTGCTTGTGCTTTTTGGAACAAAAGGGTAATGAAAATGTTGAAATTTTTTATAGTAGCCTTTAAATTGCAAGGTTTTTTTTTTACTAAAGGTGTGATGTTTCAAGCTGGAAGGATATCTAGAGAAAAGCTGCTTGCTGCTAGTCCTAAATGAAAACCGTCAGAATTTGGGCTGCCAAGAAGGTGTATGCTCTTTGTGGAAGTGTCTGTTTATGTATATTGTATAACATATATACATGCAGGCATATGTTCATCTGCAGACAGAGTGAGCTTGAAGTAGGTACGGTTAGAAAGAGTGTTAGGAGTGGTTTTCTGCTGTCAGTCCTGAAACTCAGCTCAGGTTACCTGCCAACAACCGAAGCGAAAAGCAGAAATGGTTCATGGATGTAATATGCACCAAAGTTACAACAACAACAAAAAAAACCCCCAAATCTCCAACCAAATAAAAAACCCCAAAAATTCAATTGAGAAAGGAATGGTTCAAAATATATGTTTATCCTTATTGGATCTGTTAGTAGATGGACAGTTTTGTACTTATACTGAGAAATTAATTTTCTAATGAAAGTTAGTAATCTGGAGTAAACACCAATGCTCTTGAAGTTTTTCAGGCAGGAATCCATCCATTTGCCTTGCCTTGACACATTTTGAACATTATTTCCCTATGGATCAGAAATTTGGTTTAGCAACTAGAGTTATTCTTGGGTTTGTCTGTAACTGAAAAGCTTGTTTGTCTTGAAAATGGTGAAGAAATTTGTCTGTAACAGGAGAAAAATTGAGATTTTAAATTGCAAAGCTTTCTTTGAGTCCCAAGATAAAAATTGTGTTGAAGTATTTTAGAAAATGCTTCTCCTTTTTTTTAAGATACTTTTAAAAGGCTTCAAGATAATTCTGCGAACTGTTTGCTGGGTATGAGTGACTTGTAAAAGCTGAGCTTGGCTCTGCGTGCTTTGAAAATCTGCAAAGATGGACCGTGGCACAATCTGGGCTTTTGATTCACTTCTGTGCAAGAGATGGGGTCTATCTTGTGCTTTGTCTTAAAGAATAAGTTGTCCTGACGCTATTGTTCTGAACTGAATTTGATAAAATAGAGTTTATGTATTTCCAAGTCAAATTAAGAGTCGAAGATAAGAGAACTGAATTGTCTCTTTTGTGTGTGAGGGTGGGGTATTTGGTGCAAAAAATTGTCCAGACTTTTTTTTTTTTTAGATATTTTCTTAATGATCGACAGCCTTGGTACAGGTGACCACACTTTGCTTTGACTTGGCATCTTCTGTCCTTGGTCTCGTCACGCAGCCATTTAGCCGCCATGTGTGTGGGTTATTTTGATTCTAGCAGTAATGGCAAGCAGTCTGACCTTTTGCGCACATATGTCTTTCTGTGGGACGTGTGTATCATTTGCTCTGCAGAAAAGGCCCTGTGGGAGGATGTAGCTGGACAGCAAGTTGCGTAGCAGTCAGCAATGCACCCTTGAAGCACCGAAGGGCAACTGCGTACTGAGGTGTTCTAGCAAATGGGTAGGCAACGGGCCAGGAGAGGTGGGTATTTCTCTGTTTAGTACCTGTGAGTCCACATCTAGACACTGTGTCCCACTTTGGGCTCCCCAGTGCAAGACATTGACATACTGGGAGGAGTTTAGTGGAGAGACACCGAGATGATCAGGGATCTGGAACACAGGATGTTCAAGGAGGGGCTCGAAGAGTTTCTTCATTAATCTGGAAGAGAAGGCGAAGGCAAAATCATCAAGTTGGGCTAAACTATGTATTGACAAGTTACAGACAACAGAGCAAGCCTTTTTTTCCAGAGGTGCATGCAGTACATAGGACAGGAGGCAACAGGCACACGTTGTTAGAACGGAAAGGCAAACGTTGATTAGACATAAAGAAAAAGATTTTCACCACGGTGGTGGTCAAACACTGTACCAGGCACCCAGAGGGCCTGCCCTTGGAGATACTGAAATGCCATCACATCCCTGAGCAACCTGATCTAGTTGGCCCTGCTCTGAGGGTGGCTTGACCAGGTGACCTCAAGATGTCCCTTCCATCCAAAATTACTCTGTGAATCTGTGCTGACACAGGCTCTCTCTGTTTAACAATGTAGTCATGAAATTTTAATGCTGACAAAAGGGAAGAGGTCAGTTCCTCCTGATTTAAGAACCATTTGTGTGTAGTTAAACAACAACAAAAAAAATGTCCTTGTTTACCAGGTGTGAGTTTTGCACAACTGGTGACCAGAAGTGGGCAAATTAGAACTTTTTATGTGATGTTTTGAAGTCGCAGAGCCTGTGTGGCTGTGTTTCTGCAGTTACAGCAGTAGTTCTTCATGCTCCTGGCAGCAAGTAAGTATTTGTAGTCACTTGTGTTGCGCTTTCATTTTGTTGGAGAGTTGTTGGATATGGAGAAGGAAGAATTGCTCGGATCCTATATGGAATGGGATGAGCAAGTGGTGAAGTATGACTTCAGAATCAATTAAATGCCCACTTTTCTTTCCGCTTTTAAGACTGTCAGGACATCTAGGAGCAGATGTAACATATCTTTTAAAGCTATAATTAGCATTAATTTCAATTACAGTAGTATTCAGAGAGCTCAGTCAAGGTCGGTTATTGGGTGAACAAACATAAGAGACGCAGACTGCTTCACCCTCTCCAACAAAAACAATTAATTTAAATGTTTAGCTGCCTGTGCAACTCATGACAAGATCCACCCCACCTAATTGTGGCTGTCTTAAGCGTTCATCAGTTGTGGGCCTTCTACAGCCGATGGAAAATCAGTGGGTCCTGCAGAAGGCTGCCTCAAATGTTTTAGATGCTACCAGGATAACTCATCTGAGATTTATCCCAGCAAAAGGACTGGTCAAAGACCAAATTTCCAGTACTGTACCAGGGCCTGGAATAAGACCCAGGTCTTCTGAGTCACAGTCCAGTGTCTGTGTTGTTTTTATACTCTGTCTACCATGATCCTGAAGATACCCCTCTATCTGAAATACAATGTGCTATTTTGTGAAATATTACTGGGTCTGTTTTCTCCAGAAAAAAATGTGTTTTGCACACCTGTATCACTTCTGAAACAGACAGTCTGTCATTCTGGATGTTTTCAAAAGCAGCCTTCAGCAGCCTTGCTCAACATTTCTGCAATAATGATGACACCACTGGAATAATATAAACCACTTACTAATCAGTTTGCAAAGGCAGGACATCTGCTTTACACAATACAGAAGCAAATTAAGGAGGCTTTCACAGTAGTCTGAAATTGTGTGCTAGAGTTTAAAAAGAGAGAGAAAGAAACTACTGGTAAATAAATTGGACCATAGTGCTAGTTTTCATCCAGCTGTACACAGCTCTAAAACAGCAATCTCAGAAAGGTACCTATTATTTATTAATTCAAGATGACTCCACAAAGCAATTCCTCCACAAATTTCTTTCCAGCAACTTTCTGATCTCAGTAAGTTGTTGGCAGAAGTTGTGCTGGGAGAATCTATCCTCAGTCACAGCCTTCACTCTTGTAATTCCAAAAGGCACTTACCTGTAGATACTTGGCTTTTTAAAGCATGTGGGTTTTCGTGCAGGCTTGTCACGTGTTAGGTGCTGATTCCAAACTACTCAGTCCTACTCTGCACTGCAGAAGGAAGAGAGGGACTCTGGGATTCACGGCGGGCCAGGTTTGATGGGTTTGGTGTGGGTGACTTTAGCAAGGTTCCTTTTCATACCTGCTTTTCGATTATCTTCCTGGTAGCAGCTCCGCAGCCAGTTTTCAGTGCCTCTAAGAAGCTCCATACATCATCTCCTGAGCTAAAAGGTTTAATATTTTTCATGCATGGAAGGCTGTCAACTTGTGTTCTGAGATGTAGTATCTGGGCATGGGGAGACTAACTCGGCCACCTTTGGGGATTAAATGTCAGAGCCAGGAGTAAGACAACTGGGCAAAATTCAGATACAGATTTGATTTAGGATAGGAGTTGTGCTTCAGCTTGGAAGCAGATCTCTCTATTTCATTTCCTTTCTTGGATACGTATTTCAACAGACAGCTGTGTCTAGCAAGGTTTAGAATGAATCTGGACAGAAATCCTGAGATTAATTTTTATCACTGTCTGGTCCATGACAAGCATGCCAGTTTAACTTGTTCCTTATTTGCTCTGAAGACTAGCGGGGTTGGGATCTAAGGTTGTGTTTCTCTCGGGCACATCAGTACTGTTTGGTTAAGCACACTCATTCAGAATTGGGAGAATGTAAGTCTGAACTACATCCGATTGCGTGGAGAACCCAGTTGTGGAATATACCCTGCTTTGAATGCTTTAGGTGGCACAATTTACAATCAAAATGTGACAGTCCAGAGAAAATTAGTCCTTTTGGGAAATGCAGATGTTAAAGATCTGAACGCACGCAGCCATTAACTGGGAGAAGAATACACTTTAAGTTCATCAATATTTCCTTTTTTCTTGGAGCTGGGAGTGTACTCGTAGGCAGAATTTCTCTAGAAATTGCTGGTTTTGCTAATGTTAGGAGCAAAACTTCCCCACTTAAAAGAAAAGGGAAGGACTAAATTCAATTGTGGAATGTATGTACATCATTCCTTTTACTTTTTCCTGGTTAGGCAATTCCCACGCTCCTCTCAGAGTTGGAAAGTTTAAGAAATAAAGCAAAATGCAATGCCATTACAAAATATGTTTAAAGCTCTTCAGGAACGGTTTTCATTTAAGTCTGAGTAGCGATGTGCATATTTTCTTTCATCTATTTATTTTTAAAGGTGATGAAAAATTTAGTGCACAGTGTTACACTTTTTCCCTTTCTAGATTAAATGCTATGGATGCCCATCATCTGAAATGGCACAGCAAAGTAATAATGAAGCAAGACTCTACCGCAGTCTTTTTCTAAACCACAAACGTGAGAAAGTACAGTTTTTTGGGGACCTACTCTGTGTTTCTCCTAGCTGATCCTTTTATCAAGGGTGTCAACAAAGTCTGGTGGTTCTCTAAGAAATCATGGTCTCTTCTGACGTCCATGGGTTTCATCTGTCTGCCTTTAGCTCCTCATAATAAGCTTATCTGAGCTCAGCGCTCTTAGTACTGCTGCACTGAAGCGAAAATGGGAGGTTTCATCTCATTAATACAGCAGCTCACTTGTGTGCTCTGTTGTCTCACGATTATCTTAGCGTTTGCTGAAAAGTGTGGATTCACTGAATCTGCGTGGACTTGTTGCTAATATGAAATACCACTGGTCTGCGCGATACTGGTTACAACAGCCTTAGGTCCTGCTGCATAATTTAGGCTAATGATTCTTTTTATTTCATTTTGTGCAACCCTCTATTTCTGCCTGGAAGCAGAGATACTGCAGCACTGCTAGAGCATCTCTAAGAATCATCATTGCTCCAGACACCCGTAGCACCACTGTATCGTGAACTCTTTGGTGCACATTACAAGATCAATACTTATTTTGGGACTGGAGGTTCAGAGGGAGCCCCTGGAATAATATTTTTGCAGTAATTCAGGACTGAACTCCCTGTCGTTGGGATATACTAAGATATTCTAAGGATGGCAGTGATTTGTGCCTTCTGCACAATGTTTGTCAAACCTCAAAATGTCTTTCCCTCAGCAATTTAAAGGTTGCTGTTGGCTGTGACTGCAGGGGAAAAGACATTACTGTTTCTCTGAAGAAGTTAGTTGTAAACATTAAAAGAGCTTCAGTAATTTCTCTAAGGGGAGGCACCAAGGCTCATAAAAATATTGACTGAGCTTTTGCATGGCTTATCTGCACCTTGTTGGTTATAAATAAAATTAAGGTACCCAGAGTACATTTCATAATAGAAGAGAGGTGGCCTGAAAAGTTTATAAGGTGTGAGGTAATTAAGAACGATAATTGTCAGTTAACATTTGAATGATATGGCTCGGTTAGAAACCATTTAATTCAAGATGCAAATGAATGCATCTGAAAAGGGATCGTTATATTTGTGGGTTTACTGTAATCGAGTGCAATATGTATTTGAAGGAGTTAGTAGGAAAATGAAGGTTTTAGGCTAAATATGACTCTTAGTCTGAAAAACCTGAAAATGTTTAAACAGAGACTGAGAACAGGCCCCTAAACGAATAGGACTTACAGGAACATTGAGGTACTCCTTGGGGGTGCGTCAAGCCATAAGATTTTGAATAGTCAGGGGACCATAATGCAATGAGAAGAGCCCCCCAAACTGTCTTTGTGCTATTGATGTTTGCTGTAGAAAGTACCAGTTCATTCCAGATCCGATACCAACAACACCCTCAGAGCCATAAATTTGCACCCTCATCAAGATGTTTTGGTGAAAAGGTGCCCTGAAAGCCACTGGCACCCATGGAAGAGGGCAAGAGACACCGCTGCCTCTTGTGTGGCCAGCAAGAGGCCAACACTAGCCCCTTGGGTCAGCTTTTCCAGGGGCAGGTATCCCCTGTGTCTTCTCTGACGAGAACAAGTTAGCCATGTTTGAGGGACAGAAGTGGCACCATCTTCCTGTAGAGCTGCTGAGCTGGAAAAACTCAAACCCCAGAACCTACAGCTGCTGAAATCAAAAGGAGCGGTGAGGTCAGGGGCATCTGGCAGAGTGACGAGACAGAGCAATGGGTGATAGGAGATTCATTAATTAACTTGACAAGTGCTGTTCAGAGACAGAAACAACAGTGTATCTCCTCCTAGGTGAAGCTGGAGGATAAATATTGCCTCGTGATAACTGAGGTCATGTGAAGACCTCTGCTGGCAGATCTCGTGACGGTGCTTCAAATATAAACATTTTGGGGGATAAATGCGGATGATCTCCGTCTCTCTGGGAAGACACTGGAAATAGCCTTTTCTAGCCCAGAGCCACTGAGCCCAAGTAAGGAGTTGCAATCTGTTGACGTGGTATGTTAAAAGCCACAATCTGTATCTGGCGGACAAGCAGAGATTTTGAAGCTGGAGAGCGTTGAACTAGCTGAGGTAAATAGACAGGAATGGATGCTTTGGTTTTTAAT
Source organism: Bucorvus abyssinicus (assembly GCA_009769605.1). Lineage (NCBI taxonomy): Eukaryota > Metazoa > Chordata > Aves > Bucerotiformes > Bucorvidae > Bucorvus > Bucorvus abyssinicus. Next base: position 6,160,122 of record CM020025.1, read on the forward strand.
TTGTATTCAATTTTAATAACATTTAATTGATTTCTGAAGTATTTTTGGAGCTTCCAAATAATTCGTAACGGTCTTTCAGAGCTTTAGATATAGCGCATCATATTTTCAATTAAAGAATCATTATTTAATTAATGTGGCTCAGTCAAGTCCTGATAAATATGGGCACCATCAGAGCTATTTTTGTTTCCTGATTCATTTCTCCAACAGGACTGAGGAAACACAGCCTTGAACAGGGTCTGTAATGGTGAACTAATTTCCTGATGAATAAAAACACTGAAGAAGAGCATTATTTGCAAGTATTCTACTAAGAATTCCACCACATAATCCAGAGGTTAACAATATCACTGTATTTCTCCCCCCTCCCAACGCTTCACTTAACTTTACTAAGCCACACACCCTACAGCAGAAATCCAAATTTTGAATGGAAATAGTAGCTAATATGTAAAAAGAAGATTAAGGGGAAAAAGGACATTTTTAGCTCAGTTTTGGCTGTACTGTTGTTGAACCCCCAACCCCACCTCTGTTCTCAATGGTCTGTGTGCTCGTTGGCTATTAGCATTGCTGCCATTCAAAGCTCTCTCGTTTTTTTTCTCTCCCCTCCCGCTCCGGTATTTCATTTTTATACCTGTCATGAAATGGTTGGGGTCGAAAGTCAGCACAGAGTGCATCATTTGTACATTGTGTCTCTTTTCCTCAAGCGCCTCTGCTGCCAGAGAAATTGAACTTTTGTCCATTAAAAATCCATTTATTGTGTCTTGACTTCACTGAACTAAAGAACAGGACATTTCATCAAACAGTACAGTTTAAAATCAAATTATATTGTACCAGTGCCCAGAAAATGTGACAGGATAAAGACCCTAGTCATTTAAAAAATCTTTTTAAAGAGCTCCCTGATTGCACTTGTTGATACTTCCACATGTCCTTTAGGGTCAGAACTGGTCAGTGGTGCAAGGACTCAGCATGGAACACCTAAAATGTCCCTTTGAGGGGTTTTTTTCCCCTTCTTTCCATAAAAGAGGTGGTGAGCACTTCTTCCAAATTCACACTCCCTCGGGTTTGATACCTGCAAGCTGAGTCTGGGTGTAAGTGGTCCTCAGTTGTGATATTCTTCACTGTCCTTTCAGGTGAAGCTTTATGTTGGATATCACTGCTCCAGGGTGCTGGTGGCACAGGACTGCCATCTACAGCGATGGTGTGCAATGACGTGTGTGGCATGTGTTTAAGTAACTCGGAAGCAAATCCCAGGAAAGTCAGGGGAAGCACGCTTGTCCAGTAAACTTGCCTAATGGCAAGTTTAACATATCCCCCCCGATATGGTTTGTTGCATCACACGTTCTTCTGTGGCAACCTGGTTCCTTTATTGCCATATGTAACCACAACATGTGGAGGAGAGCCTCCTCAGATTTGTTCCTTATCCTAGTTACAGTTTCCGTAAGGTTGATGTGCCACTGGAGTCAGAAAAGCTGGAGTTTCACAGATGGATTACAGAATTAAATTGCAGGGCTACATATGTACAGAGTTTCTGGAAGTCTGGAAATGAAACCAAGGGCCGAGCAAACACCCTTCTCCCAGACCCAACTGCATGGGCAGCAGCTGGAATTTGCACGGCTCCTTATTCAATTAATATTCAGAAGCCACTATTGCGTTTTCCCAAGAGCCAAGAGCCGGTAAAAGCAAGCTGCCACGGCTAACTCCGCTATTTGTCTTCCCCCTTACGCGGTGTTGGGATGTTTGGTTTGCTGTTGGTAGTGTTGTTTCTTTTTTTAACCTCTTATAAATATGTGTTACATTTGGCAAAGAGGCAGCTAGGGACCAAGAGGAGAACAGCAAAGTGGTGTTTGGGAAGCCAAGAGAGAAGCGTGTTTGAAGTGGATTGCACCAGCTCTTTGTTCACAGGGGAGATGCTCGTACTGGGTTTTGCTTGACTCGCTTCCGTGCACAGTAAATTGCTGAGATGCTCGTTTATCGTTCAGATCTTTCTAAGGCATGGTTCGGGTTTGTGGGCTAACCAACAAGAAGGGGAAGGTTTACTACCGTGACAAATATTTATTTGAGTATCATGCTAACAAGGTTTCCAAACTGTATGCAACCGATTAAATGCAAGTATGTTATCAGTGCCTTACGGTTTTGAAAGGTTAGGTACATCCTTTCACTTTTGGAGTGTCCTGTATATCCTGAGTGGAACCAGGTGACAAATGATATTTGCAAAACACTGTTTATGAACCCCTCTTTTGTTTTTATATATATATATATATATATTTATATACGTAAGAGGAGTCCATTTCGTTTGCATGCAGAAGGAATACGGCCGGTACGATGGTTTTCCTGGCTCCCGAGGTGCTCAAATAGAAGGTCAGGACAGGGGATGTGTTCCCTTACGGTGCTGTTTCTGGACTGGAGCGTGGGCAGGCTCCAGAAGAGTCGCTTCTCTGGCAGCTTTTTTTCCCTATGCTCAAGGCCTGGAGAAACAGCGGTGAAAGAGAGTTACTAAACTGCACGGGTTGTTAATTGCTGGCTTCAAGGAATGGTTTCAGTCTAGAAATCATTTATCATTTCTTGTGAAGTATAGACAAGTGACCAAAAGCTAAAAGGAGGTTGTGCAAGTCAAGTTTTTAGTTTGCAATCAACATTAAGAGGCTTTGGGGATCTGGATTCTGTCTTTTTCTGACCCACCAATTTCAGGGCAGCGAAAGGGAAAGCGCTACAATAATTTTCATGTACTTGGTTTTGTCATACGTCAGCTCAAATATAAGCTTTTAATCATTCATTCCATAGGCTGAGGAGATGCAGATCGATGGTCTTGGCTTTGGTGTTTTGGCTTTTTGATGTCAGGATTCCCATGTGCATCTGTTGCATCATTTTAAGAGCAAAGTACTTCTTTTTGGTACCTCATCACAGTTTAAATAATCGATTTTGGTTTAATTTGTACCCTTTTTCCTATTTTGACAAATTGCGATTATAGCGTACAGCTTTGTCATTGTCTCATAAATGATATAACAACTGCTTGTGAATGCCCATAAGTATTTATTGTTGTGTGTGCATGTTAATAACAACATTGCGGAATGGCACAGAGCAGTTTTGAGCAGGATAACGTTTGCATTTCCTCTAGTACAACGTAATGCCATAGTACAATTCTTGTACAATAAATCCATAGAATCTCTTATCTGTCTGTATCATGGTAATGATTCAAGTACAGAGCTTCTAAACAGCGGCTGTATGTTACATCTGTGATGTGGATAGATAGTCTGAGAAACAGAAGGGTTATGATTCATCCAAAGTCTGAGAAAATTATTACCCTCCCTAGAAATTCCAGCTCTTGCTTCCATGGCTGCATGGGTATCACGGGCTCCCTGATCACCGGGCACATTCCACGACGCCTGTACTGAGTGAGCAGTGGTCACAGAGTTGAGATGCAAAGTGCTGGAAGTTTGAAGCCTTTTGGGGGGTGGAGGGAACTTTCCCTGTACCCCCTTTTCTGGGTTGTAGAGTCAGGCTTCGCTTTATGCGTAATGCCACCTCTAGGGAATACGTGACATTACAAAGAAAAAATTGTATCAAGTCCTATTGAAAAAAATACCCATTTCCTCCAAGGAAGTATACTTTATTTCCTAAACCATTTCCTCCAGTTCCAGCAAATTTGCTTCTGGTTTCTGATGTTTAGACCATGGGGTAAGTTTGTATTGCGGGGGTCATCTCCTCCAACCCCTAACTCCGAAGCAGTTCCGATGAGCTCAGGTTGCTCAGGGGCTTGCCGTGCCCTTGCACACAAAAATTGCAAGTGAAACACCAGATTAATTAGTTTAATTCCCTCTTCTTAGTACAATGTTGTTGTCATACTTTGCTTCTCTATTTTAGTTTGAGAGGATATTACTATGTGTCTGAATGGGATTAGACATGTATAAGCCTTGTGGTGACTGATGTTTTCGGAAATCGTTTTTTCTTCAGCTGTGAAATGCTCCTAGTATTTTTTGAAAGCACAGTCAAAAGCTTAGAGCTAAAATCAGAGAAAAATGGATGTTTTACCAAAAACTTATCAAGCATTGATTTTGGTCATTTTTAGAACACAGACCCCTCGATAAGACAGCTTACCAGGAGTGAAATTAGCAGTTCAGGCACTTAGTGTGCTTACACCTGACACTTCATTTGTTGTGGGATGTCAGGAGCGTGGGACGAATGGAAAGCCTTGAGCCTGAACCAAACCTGTCTCAGGAGATGGACGAGATGGCACGGCGGGAGTAAGACGTGGCAGGCTCCGCAAGCTCCCGTCGGGAACCAGGCACAGCTCCCATCCCTGTCCTCCTCCCTTCCCTAGAAAGCCAGCGCTGTGATAACACAACCTGAAACAGCTAAAGACACGGGTGATTGCACCCGGCCTCTCACCCCGGGACCTTTTTGCTTCTCGGGCCGGTTGCAGGCAGAGGAGAGTTCAGTATCCGTGTGGTTTTTCTCTCCTGGGAAATCTCAGCAGTCAGGGAAACAATCTTAGCGCTTTTTATGCTAATGAAAGTTGAAGGCAGTAAACAAAATCATGGACTAAATCAGCCGGTGCTGACACATCTTTTGGACAGCAAAGAGCCTTTCGTTCGAAGACGCAAAATAACGTTTCCATCGTGTTTTTGCTAGTCTGATAACTAGAAGTGATTTAGGGGAGCAGCGAAGGTGCATCTAATGGGCACCTTGTGGGTGTTAATAACAGGAAGAATACATTAAATGAAGTGATTTGTGATTGGGCTGATGGGGTTAATATTTCCTTAGAATATAGCTGGCTGTTTTTCTTCCAAGTAACAGTGTAATGTAATTATAACTACCTTCGTAGATGAACTCAATTCCTCCTATCATGAAAATTAATTTCAGGATCATGCTGAGGCTTTCTTTCCTTTCTTCTTTATTTTCTACCCTGTGCAGGAGGGAGTAGACACATACAGATGAATTTCTGTTCGAACAGACATGCTCGTGGGGGCCTGTCTGATTCCTATGAATGACAAATTGAAATCTATGGGAAAGGAGTGAATTTCTTGCGACATTCCTCCACGTTTTCTGTACCTGTAAATCCCCCATTTTTCTCGCATGCTCTTTTAAAGCAGCTGACAAAGCTAGACTAATATCTCCGATTTATGGGAGGGAAAAGTGAAATATGCTAAGTTTTCCCAAAATGTTTCCCAGAAGTAACTGAGCTATGATTACAACTTTTCCAGTAAGTTTAGCCAAGCTTTCTAATCAAGTTTTTTCAGCACGGGTAAATGTTCTTGATGTACTATTTTTAAACACTTAAAAATATACATAAATAGTAATTATTATTATCATTGAGGCTTTTATGTTCTCCATGTTTTAATGCATGGCAAAATACAAAACCCTGGAAGTTATAGTCCCAGAATACACATTTCTAAATTTTTGTGACAAGTGGAAGTCTAATATGCAGAACAATTGCAAAGATATTCAAAGAATAAAACTGACAGAAATCTGACATGAAAAATCTAAGCTTGGTGATATTCTGAGCTCTCGCCAGTAACTTTAGGCTTGAAGAGCTTAGTGGAATTAAATCATGTAGGACTCTCAGAAATTGCTCTGAAAATATACACAAATTTAGAGAGATATCAGCAACATGAAAGTGTTGGATTGCTGCTATGTGGTTTGAAACCTTAATTACCCACACTCATTAGCAGATATACATCTGACCTATACTGGTTTAAAGCAGCTAAAAATAAGTCCTAAATCCATGAAGGAAGAGAAATGTACAACAAAGTAGTGAGTCTTGGTCTGTTTGAAAGCAGTTTGTTGCACGCTTCTAAACCCGAAGCAGATACACCCAGGATTAGGATCTGTAGGTGTGAAACTGGGTCCTGATTTGAGCTGATGTAAATCTGTATTTTGGCAGCATTTCAGCTGAAGCTTTGGTACCAACTGTATAGACCTTGTAAGCCCAGAGAAGGGACTGTTCTACGTGTCTGTGCTTCCTTAGTATTAATATTTCTTGCTACTCCTAGTGCAGGCTATAAAGTGTTAATGAAAGAAAAAGAAAGGATGGAAGTTCCTTTCCAGAACATCCTTTGCGTGGTGCAGGAGGGAGAAACACAAATGTGCTTGCAAGTCCAGAGCAGAACTGTGCTGGAGTTCATCAGTCCCTTTTCCTTCGGTTTTCTGGAGAGGTACTTAATGGTGTTTGAATATGACTGTATAGTGCCATTAATGTACCAATTTTCATTTGTACAGTGCAACGCCAGAAAGATAATCTCTGTGTTAAGTACTTTTCCTTTATAATCCCTGGAGAGTCAGAACTCTAAAAGCAAATATTGTATTTACCGGAGACTGTAAAAGGGAAGAAATGAGGCTAAAACGCAAAGCAGTAAAGATAAAATAGAGTTCCTTTTGGATGTCTGCAATGGTACTATGAGTATGTGTACACTCTGTTATGCTTTTATATTATCTCTAATTTGAAATAAACAACATGATTACAGATGAGATCAATCATGGCTTCAGTCTTTCTGGCCAAAGCAAGAAAAGACTTGATGTGTTAGCTAACCATGTAATTGAAGCAGAGGTTGTTTCACTGTCGATGATTTGTTCAAGGATTTTAATTTATCGTAATGAGTATTCTTCGCTGCTTTGTAACCTGGCTCCCCATGCCTGCCTTTGGAAAACAGTCACTGCTTGTATATACCACTGGAACGATGATGTGAGGCAGTGAATGCCAAAACGGAGCCGTTGAATGCTGCTGCCTGACACATCTTCTCCAGAATACAACAGTGGGAAATTGATGCCTGGTTGTCCTTGCTTTGATTTGCACAGGAGCTCTGGTGGGAGCTCAGCCACTGCTGGGGACTGGGGGAAATGGAAGTCTTTCAGAAGTCATCAAGTGAGCCAATAACCAGTGCACCCCTGAGGACAGCTGTGCCTTGGCTGCTGGAAGAATTGAGGCATAAGATGACTTTTTCCTGCATCTGACTTGAGTGTTTCTTGTGAGGAAGTTAAGCAAAGGAGCAACAGGCAGTGGTAGCTGGAGAATATCAAAGGTGCTCGCAAGCGGTTTGACCAAACAGTAAAGAGAAAAGGAGATCAACAGTGTACAGCACGTTTATTCTTGTGGAATGGTTATTCAGACCGAAACAGAGCTGCTGGGAACCCACACAAAGTTGAAAAATGATAAAACGTGATGCTAGGAGCCCTGCGTTCGGACGCTTTGAAGTTGCTGTCACTTGCTCTGCTTTTGAAATACTGTCCAGGAACGAAGCAGTAATGAGGGCCAGCTACCACGGTTGTCTTCCTTATTTTTATATATTTGGTGTAATTTTGGTGGCAAATTTTAATCCAAAATGAGGTATTTTGTGTCTGAATTCAGGAACTCCTACAATCAAGAGGGTTTTATTCTTTTTTTCAGGAGGAGTTACTTAGACTGCCACTGCTAGAAATCCACGCTTAGTTTGCTCATTGATAGTTCAACAGTAATTGTAGTTACGGTTCATTTTGTTTAGATGCTGGTGACTCTAATCTTTCTGTGATGTCAGTGGTGCAGTTCAGCTCTGATGTATGGGTTCACCGTCCTGCTAAGTGGAAAATCCCATTGCAGATACGATTTCTGCCATCTGTACAAGAGTTAGGAGAAAGTACGTTGTGGCTGTGCTGTGGAAAAAGAGTGCATGCTATGAGGTAGGAATGCAGGTTGTGTCCAATTCGTCCATCCTGCCCCCCTGCAACTGTAATTTAAATGTGACTCTGTGTACGTGAAATTCAGTCATATGGTGCACCTCTGGTTACTGGAGGAACTGAGCTACTGGTTATAGAAAGCAATGCCAAGGTGGTGTGCGGTACTAATGGGAAGTGTAGTAAGTGACACGGAGAGCTGAAACGGTCCGGGAAACCCGAGTAGCTGCAGTGCTACATACTTCTGTTTAATTTTTCAGTGAGACACTTGGAATGACATCTTTTCTTTCTACAAATGCCAAGGAGAAGGATTTGCGTAGAAAGAATTGCAGAATGACACGAGTCTTCCATTTCACAGGACTCTGCACCAAGCAGGAATACGAGTAGGCTACTGAGAGGGAAGTAGGGCAGGTGAATTAAATCTTCATTTCATTTCTGTTGAGCCTCAGCAGCCGAACTTTAATGCTTTTTAATTACATTCCTTACCTGGCTGGTGAAAGGGGCTGTATTAAACCACAAATACCTTAACATCTGGGGCTCATTTGTTCCAAAATGAAAACCATCGCCTTTAATTCCCTATTTGTCCCTCTCTGCTTTTACAATGTTTGCCTTGTACTGATTCCCCTTGCTAATTACGATCCATCCAGCGCTGTATGTGAAAAAGCCATTTTGGTTGCATGATTTAATGCTTTTAAGTCATCTTGGCTTTGCTGACTCACTGGTCAACCTTGAAAAATCAGAACAGTGCAAACATTGCAATGCCATCGGAGGACTAGCAGGTTGCGCGGGGGACTCTGTTACCGATTAGTGTCATTTTTTTTCTGAGTTGAAAGAGCTATTGTGTTTAAGGCCATGAGATTTAGAATTAAGAGTAATTAAAAACCAAGGCTGCTGCCTTTATATTTTTTTAAATATGAAGAGCCCCAGGAGTCTCTGTAGTCATTAGAAAATCCTATTCTCGTGCTAAGCTTGTCCTTATAAGCAGTTCTGTTGTTGGCTTTCCTGAATGTAAAGCAGGATCTTGCTCAGAGTAGATGCTGAGAGGGGGGAAAATATTGTAAAGGCAGGGGAGAGGAAAAGTGTTTGTGTGTGTGTGTTTGGGGGGCAGATATTTAGTGGTTGCAGGGTTGCTTTGTAATGTGTCCTTAGCAACTGGCTTTCTACTCTAATGGGAAAAAGAGGTGGTGGGAAAGCGTTCAAGGAAAGTGGGTCACATTTGATCCGTGACCTAAAAAGAAAAGTGGGGGAAAGGAATAATCAGCTCAGATCATTAATGAGGTAAAAATTGATCCTTATAAGGCTCATTCATCAAACTGGGCAAAGCTGCTATTCTGGCATCTTGGTTATGGCATAGAAAACACAGCTCTCACTCTCTCAAAACACTACAATTGCTCCACAGTTTTTTATTAAAAAAAAAAAAAAAAGGAAAAGAAAAAAGTTGTTTGTTTTAAACACTCTCAAGCAACACAATGATTAGACATGACAGTTTGGCTGTGGGGCCTTCCTTTCAGTTCAGGAAAATATAGAACATAGCTGAGCTGTCCTTTCCTGGTAAAAATGAGGTCATTTGTAAAGCTTTGTGTACATTTCTGTGGCACTCGTAGAACAGAGCTAGCAAAACAGTTCTCCTGAAGGCTCAATCCTACCTCCACCAATATCCCCATTTTTAAGAAACACAGACCCATTGACCATGTAAGGTGAGAATTCACAAGCTGTGATTTAGGCTAAATGACTCCTTGAGGATGTATAGTGTAGATTTAACGGTCAGGGACACGTACTCTGCAGTCATAAGCGTGCTGCCGTTGCTGACTCTGAGCTTCTTACAGCTCCGTATGTCTAAGGGAAAGCTGCTTGTAATCTGTTCTGTTTTCCATGTGAGCCAAGTCTGTGTTCTGCAATAAGCAAACATAGGCTGTCAGCCTTGATTTTTCTCTTTGTTACTTACACACATGTATTGTATACATCATATTTGTTATTCCCCGTTGTTCGTAAAAATGCCCTAGGCAATTAAAATTTATTAAATAATAATTTGCTTTATGTAAAAGCTAATACTAATTTTCATACCAAACTACTTTTCTTCTACCAGTCAAATGTTATACAGCTGCTAATATTTCAAGGTAGTTTTAATTAGCATCTCAGCATAATGCAACTCTGTCCAAGAATGCATCGTTGAATTGAATATGAAAGGATAGTGAAAGATGTACTGGATAAATGACTGGAAAATATGGAGCAATGCAAGACATGAGCTGGCGCATCAGAGTTGCGTTTCCTTCTACCTTAAAACTTCAGGGAATGTGTTCCCATTCTGTCCAGGAACCTCCTGATATTAACCCTCAGATTCTTGGACTCTTTTAGTAAAGCATTTAACTGTCTCAGTCAACTGTGTTGACATTCAGTTCAATCGCAAGATAAAGGTAGAAGCACAGAGAGGTAAAGCAGCATTCGGGATCTTTGGCTTCTTAATGAAGATACTTGGTAGAAAACAGGACATGAAAAATTCCCAACTTTGTAGGCTAAGTGAGCTCAGACCTGTTGTGTCCCCTTCTCCCCTTTTTTTCTTAACCACCTATTAAAATACTCTGAGAGCTCACCGTGTTTCCTAACACATGAAAATAGTAGGAAAACATCTGGGGTTACTAACAAAATGAGGTCTGCTGCTTAAAAAGGAGCCAGCGTTGTCTGGGGCCTCAGAGATGCTCCTGCAATGCAAACAGTCGTAGTGGCTTTGGAAAGTACTTTACATCTGCTGTATTGCATCGTTTTCAAATACGGCTTTGAAAAGACAAATTAGAATTGCATCAAGTTGAAAGAAAAAGTATATCTTGAAAAGGTTTTTTGGTTTTTTTTTTTTTTTTTTTTGTCTTTAATAACATAATAGTTCAACATTTATATCGTGCTTTCCTCTGAGTGTTTCAGAGTTCTTCATTGGGATGGGACCGTAATGCACCAGTTCAAAGGTGAGGGAAAGAAGCTCAGCAAAGGGAAGACACTTATAAAAGAGTGTGGTTGAGAAATGGCTTGCTTTGCGGCATAGTCCTCTGCTCCTCACCATTAAAATCACTTCTCAGTTTTGTTCTTCTATTGGATTTTGTCTTCTCTGAAGGATGGTTATAGCAAGAAAACTGACATGCCTTAAAATAATCTGTAAGTAATACCCCTTTCAATGAGTTTGAAATTGCTTGAGTAAAGCTCCACATTTGGTGTTCATAGCTGACCTGCTGCCCAGCTGGTCGCTGTCTATTGTGAGTGATTGCATGGGCAGGAGGACAGACCTCCTTCCCTGCGTTAAACCAAAATGAGCACAAGTCCGCAGTTCTCCGGTGCTGGCAGTCAGGATGAAAATTCAGGCTGCACGTCTTTTCTTCATATCTCTTACTTGCAGTGACAAGCCCAGCAGGTTTAGCCTTCAAATCATTAAAATAAATGTTTCTTCTTATTAAAATCCCATATTTGATGCTTGGATTCCCCTCTGTTTTCTCTGTCAAGCAATTGAGATCCGGGAGCTTCAAGTCTATATTCTCCCATTGGCAGCATTGAGGTTCCTCCACCTGCCCTGGGGCAGGTTTCTTCCCTTTTTCCATCTGCTGAGCAAAGGTGCCAATGACCGTACAGAGAGGGGTTATATGGAAAAACAGTTGGAAGAGGGCTAGAGATCTTAGGGAGCCACATGGTGTTACTAATCCTCCAGCTTTCCAAAGACTTGTCATCACAAATAAGAGTTTTCCACTTTCAGGAGGAGGAGGGAAAGTGCAAAAAGAAGGAAAGAAATTAACCCTGTGGTGTGATGACAGAGCTTTCTCTAAATCCCACTGCGTTTCACACTGCTGCTGTCAGCTGGCCAAACCTGAGCTGGCCAAGTTTCTGCAGGTCAAATACGTTTCAGGGAGCTTAAAAATACATCCACAAGTGTTTAACTACATTTTCTGTGCATGAGGCTATTGAAGTTAAGAGGCTTTATACATCATGGGATGGTCATAGGGATGGGTATAGTATTCCTGTTATTTCCCTTCTCCTCCTTTCCCATTTCTTCTGGAAAAGTGCCAACCAGTCCCCAAGACCTGGGTTCATTTTTGTTGGTGAATAAATCCTCCAAAGCAAACAATAACCCACTAAGATAAGCATTTGTCCAAAATGTACAGTTAAGAAATTATATCATCCTTTTAAATTTCTCCTGCTGCAAGTATTTACTGTGACCTTAAAAAGACGGTTTTCGGCGACTTTTCAAGATGTATTTTCCTGTCGATCTGGCAGAGTTTTGAGAGGCAGTGCTCTGCTGTTTTCCCAGCGCTGCATTTGCACAGAGCACCCTGGAAACTCTCAGCTAGAAGATCGAGGTCTATCCCTGAACTCAGAAGTGTCCCCACAAATGACTGCCGTATGGCTTGGAAGGGCGTCTGTTAGGGTTTCGTTTTGTCGGGATTTTTCGTGGTATGTTTATTAGGAAAATTTAAACCAGTTTTCCTGAGGTTTTTGTTTGTCTGGTTTTTTGAGCGATGCCTTTAAAGGGGGAGTTGCTCCTTTCCTAATTATGCATAGTTGTTTATTTTCTTGTGAGCCTCAAAAGAACAGCATGCCCAGCAGAGCAAAATAGCTTATTTGCAGTTATAGAGTGAAAATAAGAAACTGAACTATTGTACTATAACAAGACTTGACTTTAAAGACTTAGATTTGTTGTTGACTATTTGTGTGCTGGTGCTACTTCACCTTTTACATAGCTGGTCTCTCTTCAGATGTAAAAAAGTATAGCCGTTAGTAATCCAAAATACAAAGGAAAAGGAATCCTTCTTTGAAGAGCTTAGAACGCACATTGCAATGGGATTCCGTGGTTTCAACAAGTGGGACATAGAGGCAATGTGGCCATTTCACCGTGCGTACAGGGCAATGCTTTCTATCTTCCACACGTAGTGTTTTCTTCACTAAAAATTTCTTAGTCTTCTGGCTTCACAACCAGTTTCTCTTCTGCACGTGTCACAGTTGCATGTGGTGATAGTGGTACATCTGCTGGGACCTGGTTCTGCGACCATTTGATGCTCGCAATAGCGTGTAAGACTTGCCCAGCTGAAGTTGAAGCCAGGCTCCAGCTTAGCCCGTTATTCTTGTCTTCATGAAGCTGGTAGGAGTACTTGTGCAGTAGAATGGAATCAACTACCAGTGATATGTTTTGAGGGTTTTCCCCCTCCCCTCAAAAGCACTAGTGTGAATTATAAGTATGTTGAAAGTCCCTGAGAAAATCACTTTCTAACTATTGACATTTTAATAGCAATCTAATGAGGTACTTAGATTTTTCTAGTGTGTTATATTGAGGAGTAATTAGAAAAGATGCAGAAAAGGGGAAGTTTTGGATTTTTTTTTTTTTTTTTTTAGCTTCCCTGTAATAAAACTTGAAATAAAACCCCAAAACCCCTCTATTGATTTTGTTGTTGTCCAGCAATCTGATCAGAGGTGAGGTCTGCTCTGCAGAAAGACCGGGCACTTTTCCAACTCCCTTTTCTGCCCCTGAAAACCTGGGTGGGAAAAGATGATTCCTCTAGGAAGGACTGGGAAGTCTTTCCCAGATAACGTTCATGTTTTCCTTAACTAAACAGGCAGAATTCAGAAGAGGTAGGAGGAAAAGAGGTGTTCTATGGAGAAGAGATGGGAAAGAGCAAAAAAACTTTGCCCCCAACCCCACACCCTGGCTACATGTTCCATTTAAATGGCAAAGTCAGCTCGTCTCCTGCCCTGCATGCAGACGTTCAGCTGAGCTGCAGTTTCGTAAGACTATTCATCCCAGTAATATTTGAGAGCTTTCCCACAATTCCCAAAGTTTTGTCTGCCCACATACTTTCCCCTCAAGCCTTGGGAGGGATAAATATTTTCTTCTTTATTTTGTTTATAAGTTTACGATTTCGCCCTCCTCTGCCGCTAAACCAAACCTGCCCCTGACTTTCAGTTTCGTTATTTTATCTGTAGCCTCTCTAATGCTCAGTTAATACCAGAACTCTGACACTAATACCAGTTCCAAGACACTGTACAGGAAGACTCTACCTGAAAGAGTTACCAAGGCAGGCAAGGGGCTAAATTTCCCAAGTCCAAATAGTAGGGTGAGAAGAGTTGGCAACGCCCTCTAGCACCACTTGTTTCTCCAGCCAGAGGCAGTACCACCCACTGAATAGGCACGGAATATCTTAGCACATTTTATCCACCTGCAAAAACTGCTCTGTAGTCCTCTGGGGTGGGATTGCCCGGTTCCTGCTCCTCTCCTTCTGGCTTCTGATAGATTGCCAAAATGAAGCCTCAAGTACTGGAATAGCCAAACTCCTTGCCCTGGCCACCAGTGGAAGTCCACCTTTGCCCAAATGAAATTCTTGACTCGCTGAAATAAAGCATGGTGGTTTGCATTTGCCTCTGTGCTGCAGAAGTCAGCTTTGTCGCCTCTTTGACCTCAGCGCACCAAAACCTTCCCCCCATGTGTGGAAAAAAGAAGTTGGCTACAGTCCTTCAGAGATGACCGGCAGCTCCTCTGTGCTTTCTACAGGCTTGATTAATGCAGAAGCAGGTCAAGTCCACGCCGTGGTGTAGCCTGAAGTGCTCGTGGTTGTCGCTCCAGCAGTATCCCATTAAACCCATCACGTACTAAGATGTGGTGGACCGGCCGCCCTAATCTGAGCACGTACGATATCCGAGAGCTCTCGTAGCATGTGCTGTGTTTGTGTGTACGCTCTTAGTGTTTCCACTGAGGTCTGCATCTTTCTAACAGCGCACTGCAGCTGTATTTGCGCATTATGAAATAGCACGCTTTAAAGCGCCTTGTGAAGCAGATCCTCCCAGCCTCGCGTTGTAAGGAAACAGGAGTCACACCATGCAAAAGTGTGTCTGCGCGTGTCAGCAAAGTGCTTTTTCAGCGTGATAGCTGAGTGCAAAAATTTCAAGAGGAGTCAGGCAATTAAATTTTGAACCCCCATCTCTTCTGTTTGTTTGGAATTCATCATTTCACAGAGATGCAATATTTCGTTGTATATCTCGAACCTTCTATATATACAATTTCATTTAACTTTTTTAATATTGTCTCTCCGTGTTGTCGGAATTATTTTCTTTCTTTTTCTGGACAGGTTATACATATGCTAATAGAAACATGCCTATTATTTGAAGCATAGTTCTGCTTGTCAATGAAGCTTCATTAACACCGTTATCACTGCCTGACATTTATCTTATAATTTTCCAGAGTTGACTGTTACATCTCCATGGAAACCCAAATTGCAATTGAAACAAGTGAGATAATAAAGGCATCCATAGAGGATTGACAGTATGCAAGCCCACGGTGTTTGCAGGCTACATTTGTTTATAGTTGCTTAGATAAATCCATTGCAGTGGAGATTTTTATTACCTGTCTCCTATCTTTCTATGGCTGCTGCTTATTGCAAGGTTTAGAACAACACTTTTTTTATTCTGCTTTTTAATTAGAGCAGTAAATTTTATTGGACTCAGCAAGGGAGACATTGAAGACATAAATCCTAGAGTGATTTTTCTGTGATGAAATATGAAGGTTGTTATGTGTGATTCTGGCACTATATAGACCAATGCATTCTTAGGCTGGTTTGGGGGTTTTTTTGAAGCAGCCAAAACTTATGTTCATGGACCCTTTTGATTTGCCGACTCTTTCAGTGTGCAAGAAGGATCTTTTTTTTTTCCCTATACCTAAGGACTTGAGCCGTGTAAGTTCGTGACTCTAAACCAATTTAAATGGTGCCTCAAAGCTTAGAGTCATGAAACTGGAGTGGGTCCAGCGTGAATTAATCTGAAATTAATTTGATTTTGAAAGGCTCCATCTGGCTGTGTTTGGAAAAGGCATTTAGACAGATATATAAACAAATGATCATCTGTATTCTATATGCCAGATGTGGTGTCAAAATTTGAAGAAATGGTTTAAAAAAAAAAAATCAGCTGAGGGGGGATTTTGGTACAACGATGCTCAACTTGTTACAATTACACTTGCATCACACTTTGGACAATAATCTTTTCAAAGATTCAGACCTGAAGAAGGGGGGAGCATGGGTGCACTTGATAGGATAATTTGTTTTAAGTAAGAAAATGGAATGTCACAGCTTGCTTTAATTCTTTATTTGAGATCTCACATCAATAAGTGCAGCTAACTGAAATTGGCTGTGCCCTTAGTACAAGTAGTGATGTGATCTTTCATTCCCTTTTCAAAGAAGCTGTTTAGGTTAAGCAGCCGTGTCACACACGAGCTGTTGGCCTCCGTCTCTTTGGACATATGCTCTTGGGCCCCATGAAAATAGCTCCCTGCGCTTTGTGGAACTCAGCTGGGAGCAGATCCGAGCGTGTGTGTAGACACGTGGGTGCCAGACTTGAAATACGTTGGACTGTAAATTACTTCTTGACTTTACCCCACAGAAATGGCTGTGTTTCAAAACAAATGTTTGGAGAACACTTCCCCCATGCCCTCCATCCCCCCAACCCCAACTGCAGGACACAGTTTGCCATAAACTAGGTAAGTTCTTGCAAACCTTATAAGAACTAGCAGCTACCTGCCAGCCTGGACATAGAACTCGCTAAAATAGTCCTGCCATTAATTATCAAGTGAAAAAAAATTATTTTTTGAAGCCTTCATTACTGCCTTTGAAGTTTTTTGGGGGGCAAAGGAAGAAGGGAATTTTGTAACAACTTTGTAAATTTGGAGCAGCGAGTGTTTGGAATGTGGAGAAGAGAGACTGAGGTTGTTGACAAGAAAACAGATGGTCCTACATGTCCTGAATTTTAAAAGCCTGGTACTATTCTAATTCGGTTGTTGATATCTCACAAATATATAAGCATTCGGGTGTAATCAAAAACTTTTTTTTTTTTTAAGTAATACCGATAAATGCTTCCTGCCACACAGAAAGAAGTATGCATCATTGCAAATATGTGTAATCAGTAAAGCAAGGCATTAATAATCCACACCATTAATACCGAGCAGTCAGCGACTTCAGACTCCATGGGAAAAATTATATCAATCGGTGCTCCAGAACTATTACATAACTGTGCAAGCTCAGGAGCTCTCTCTCATGTTACTGGCCAGGTCACAGTAATGCAGAGAGAAGACTTTTGCAGTTTGAGTCCGTTTTAGACATAGCACAGATATTTATGCAAAAGGACAGCCTCTGCCCCAAAGACATTACAAAGGAAAAAGTTGGTGAGGAGCAACAAGAGTGGATCAGTAACTTGCAGCCGTTGCTCCCAAACATCATAGTTGTGGTGATCTGCCAGGGTTCTCTTCCTGCCATACCAGAGACTAGTTTAGAGACAGAAAGATTATAAGTTAGAAGCCTTTGTTAATGCTAAGCTCTCCAGTCAAAACCAGATGTGCAGATGCCCATCTGGGAGTTGGCCAACAGAAAACAGATGTTTAAAATTCATTACTTAGGTATTTATTGGACATAACCATTGCGGTACTTTTCTCCTACTGCGTCGTTAGAAATGCACCTACCTTACACTTGATGAAGACTTGTTTGAGGGTATAATGTACAGAACAAAGCCTGCTCAGAAAGCAAAAATTACTTACTGGGTGGATGCCTAAGCTGAGCTTTATGTTGAAGAACATTATGGCTTGGCAGACCTCATCTAGCCTTGAACGCATTAGTTCCTAAAGCCTACAGAGAGCCTGGAAGAACGAGGCTGGGGGATAATACATAGCCTCTTAGTTTAGATCTCCAAGCACTTATTTTAGCCATTCTTATCGTGTATCCCTAGAAATTTGTGATCCTCACCTATACTTTACCAAGAGAGGAAACAAACCCAACACACTAAGTGTTGGGGTGGTGTAGGTTTGGCTTTCTTCAGCCGTTAAAGAGCAGGTGCCTGTCACTGGCTTTTGAGCTGTAGTTTCAGTTTAGTAAAACCCGTAGTCCGGTGTAGAGAAATCCTCAACGATACTGAAAATGGACCGTTGTAAATTCTATTAGCATTAAAAAAAAAAAAAAAGTTGCCCAGTTCTGACCTGTACGGATGGTGTGATTAATTGTTTGCTTCCACTAGTGGACGAAGTAGCAATGATATTTAATTGTTCTCCAAAAGAGAGGACTTCAAAAACGGCAAAGGTCTTCCTCTTCCTGTTTGTCTTCACTTCTGCACTCACTCATTCTCTTCTTATATTTTAACTTGTATGAGTTGCTCCACTTGTGTCTGTATGCAGTACATACACGTCATTAAGCACTGCTGTGTGTTCTAAAAAATAATATGCTTGATAAAAAATAGGTCCATAACCAGCGGTAAGAGTTGAGACAGTCTGAGGCACGTTGGATCTCTTTTTTTTAAAAGATGTATTTGAAAGTAAGGGGTTGCTCCTGCTTGACTCTGCAGTTCTAGGCAGCATTACCAAAAGCAAGACATTAAAATAACGTCATTTGGTAGTTTTAAACAGGTAGTCAAGGGTTATCCGGGGTTTAGGGTGAAACCCCAGCCTTGAATCAAACCGGTTTGTAATGGAGGTGGTGCAGCAGCACAGAGGCTGAGCACCCGAAGAGCCACCAGCCGCTGGAGGTGGCTGTTTAGCAGTGAGCACAGCAGAGGCTGCAGCCGCGTAGGGCTGGGCTCTCTCTCTCGTTTGCTTTTGTGAGCAGAATTCTGAGGTTAACGTTAGGAAGTCAGGAAGCCTTGGCGCAAAGGAGTGTATGTGCTCCAACCGTGAGCTGAAAAAGTAATTGCATTTTAACGTAGCTCTTATTATGATTTCCTTTTGTATCCTTGATTTCTTCCTGTGATACTAATGAGGAATCTGCATCTATACCTCAAAAAAATGCTGTATTTTATCTCGGATGTGCTCCGCTCTCTTCTGATGTTTCTCTAGTCTGTGTTTTGTTCAGTACTTTTCCCAATTCGTATTGCTCTTAGAACCGTGCAGTCTGACCTACCTGCTTGAAAGGCAACTTCCCTCTGCTGCTTCTTCTCCCAGCACAAATTTATTCCCCGTCAAAACATTTTTCAAGGCAGCAAAAGTTTTTTTCCCTAGATTTTCAAATCTTTTTTCCTCCGTGACAGGATGCTACCTCCTTACCTTACCTAAAATTTGCATTTAGGGCGCTAAAGTGATCACATATATTAAATTTGGAACTAATCAGAAAACAAATATCTCCTATAGCAACAATGGTTTGTGTGTTCTAAAATATGGAGTTAGCAAAGCCAAGCTACAGCTAATCACTGATTTCAGCAGAAAAATGACTGTGAATTTTAAATTACCAGAGCAGTGAAAAGGACTCCATTGTCTTAAGAAACATTATGCTTTTGCAATTAATTTCTACCAAAGTGGAGGCAGCACGAGAAAACTATCTTTGCATTTAACCGTGCAGGGCTTACACGATCACTGGAGTATTATTAGCTGCTGAGAAGAATAAAATCTGAGCGTGGGATGTCAGGTACTAAAAGCCATCAGGACTGTTCATGTAGTTCACGTGCGTGCGTGAGTGCCCGTGCGGTTGCTCTCTGCTGGCTGGCTGAAGAATTGCTCAGCTCTTTGTTAAAGGCTTCATGGGTCCCTGAGATGGAGTAAAGGAGAACGTTTTGCCGGCTCAGTTTCAGTTTGCCTCCTGCAATTGCCATTGGCCTTCAGGTGTAGCAGAATGGCAGCTTTGTAATTCTGATAGCTCTTCAGTGGTCGCCCCACCGATGGGTGCAGGGTAGCCTGCAGAAAATTATTTTGTAGACATTACTGCGCGCATAGGACCAAACGTCCTGCCGTATGCTGCTTTGTTCATTGGGCATGATGTCAGGTTCATTTAGCAACTGCTGGTTTGGATATGTGTTACTTAATAATAATTATTAGTATTATTAGCTTTTAATAGTCCTGCCAAAAGCTGTACAAGATTTTACAGCAGGAGCAGTTAATGATTTTTGAAGCTTCATCTTCCCTTTGAGCTGCTTTTGAGCAACTGCAGTGTGAAAATGCTGATGGGCCAGAAAGCATCTGGAGATTATTTTTTTCACCAAAACACAGAGACCGGGTCATTTACAGCTTAAAAATATGGAACAGCTTCTTTTTTTCTCGTTTGTTTGTTAGAGGTTCTGGCCCTTAGTTTGTTGGCCCAAATCCAATTTAGGTAATTACATTCTGTGCCTATAAACCGCAACCCCCTGCAGTTTTCGATTGGGTATGGTATTGTTCTACCTTTCCTGGCTGAAATTGTTGTGCGATAATGCTCCATGTCATTAAACAGCTGCTGTCTGTCACCTTACGATGAAGTCCTTCCTCTCTAAACAATGAGTTTATAAAGCCCTTTTGGGTCTTTCCAGATGAAATTTGCTCGTGAACCAGCAATCATGATCTTTTGAGTGTGGTAAGGTGATGCTTGTTTGTCTCTCTTGACAGCAGTTGGAGTCCTTCAAACGGGTGTTGTCCCTGTTTATCAGCTTGTGTGATATCTTGGCAGTGACTCCACAGCTCGGATGTAAATATTTATTACTGTAAAACCCCAATGCCTGTAAATGCCTCTGCGCTGGGGTGGATTTAGTGGTCTTTACACTTGGAACCCTTTCACGTATCATGTTCTTGTGGTTCTGTTGGCTCTTAGAGGGAGTTTCATGTTCTGCTACAGATGTCTTATACCATAGAACACGGAAAAGGCAAATGTAGAACGGCTAAAATAGGGTGAGGGTTGAGACTTGAATTAACCAAAACGGAACAGTGAGAAGGGTTCTGGGCAGGGTTAAAAACAATTTGAAAAATGGGCCTCAGGTAAACCCGTTTGGGCCCCGTTAACAGCTGGTTTTCAGCACCTGGTTTGACACCTAGTTCATTAATGGAAATGAACGTGGATTAATGCCAAAGCTCTTAACAGTGATGAATTCAAGAGAGTCCCTTTTGATTCAGACTTCGTTTCTGAAGTCTGCCTCTCTCTCCTTAGTGGTTAGTTCGCTTTTAGCAGTCTTGCTGTAATTACAGATATGAATGGGAGAGACAGAAAAGGTGTCTACTAGGTTTTTCCGGTGCTCCTGCTTAAGCAGCAGTGATATTAAAACAATCTCTAGCTCCTCAAAGAGTGGCCCTGTCAGCTTGCTGAAATGATGGAATGGTAGTTAGGTTATTAGAACGAAAATTGGCACAAATTGAGAGAGAGGATGCTTTGGCAGCAACCACAAGCAGTCAGCAACTCCGTGGCTTAATCTCTGCCCTCGGGCTGCTCTCTACGATACAGATGACACCTTGTCAGTGAAGATGATATACTGGGTCACCCCTGAGTCCAGTGGGCTAAATTGGCCATGGAGGGAAGGATTGCTGCAGTGTAGAGACAGCAAGCCACGTAATCTAATTTTTTTTTTTTTTTTTTTAATGTATGTCATCATTTGGGTACTGACAGTAATTGTCAAGGGATCCCTTTCTCATTAGTGTCCCCTAGACACAGCTATCTCTGTACGCTCATGCTTTCAAGAAATAGTCCTAAGCTTTCACAAGCTTTCCTCTTGAAAAGTTTTGTGTGTGGTTTCTCTTTTGCCTTGTTATTTCTTGGGTACAGCAGGAGGGGAAGATGGGGGAAGGAAGAAGCCGCTTCCTCTGAGAGGCTTTGTGTTGGCAAAGAGAAGTAACAGAAAACCCTGCAGCAGTTGGCGACTAAGAGGTCTTAGTGCAGAGCAGTAATGTCCACTGGGTGAAGTTGAAGGTTGGGAGAGGATAAGGGAATTCATCTATAGCAGAGGTTATTTGTGAGGTATCGGGAATATTTGGCTGGCATTTGTGTTGACCCAGTAAGCTCTTGGATGACTGAACCATCGGGCAGGTGAGCTGTATAGTTGTGTTATTCACTGGAACCATCAGTCTCACTGCAGGGGTCAGATCCATAGCATCTATAAAATCGGCAGGTTTTTTCGATTGTTATCCTTCTGTTGTTTTATTCACTTGTTCCTTTTGTCTGCATTGGCTGTAGTCCTATGGCTACTGCTGAAGATGAGTGAGGATGCTGCTGCAAGTGCCATCGCTGCGCAGTGCCCTTTCTGTGGGTTAAACTTGCCTATCAACCCCTCACAACGCTGACAGCTCAGTGAAACCCCCACCTCGTGGTAGAAAAGGATTATAAAGAAAAACCTAGAGTTAAGATTTTTTCCTACATCTGCAGGAGTTGGTGGATTGGCAGAGCTGTCACTGGACGGTGAAATTTAGTTCTGAAAAGTTTTAATGACTTACCCGAGTTAATTCAGGCAGTGAGTGACAAAACCTGTCGCCTGGAGCTTTGCATCACAGCTTACGGTAGCCAACACCTGGAGTCAGAGCCTTTAACCATCTTTATCCAATAAAGTGTGTAAGTAATATGATCAATATAATTCGACTTCAGTTCCACCAAAGTAAAGAAAGGGCTTAAGCATTTTGTGGAATTAGAAGAGATCTCGGTCTGTGCCTAAGTCTGAGGCTCAAAGCAGGGACTTGATGCTAATGGGGTCATTAACCCATGAAAACAGGTAGAAGTGTTTGGTTTAGTGGTTTTCTAAAAATTGGCTTGTTAGCAGTGGAAATTGTGGTGCTCTTGGTGGTGAAGGTGTAAAGGAAATTATTTATTAAATATGCCCTTTGCTGTAATTTTGAGGTAAAGTAGCAATTGTGTATGGATTTCTTAAGGAAGAGATCCAACAGAGAGAGCAGATGAAGGGCGTAATTTAAACATGAACACAATTTTTTAATCTAAACAATGTAGAGAATAAAAGAAATGAAAACTGAAGCCGATTTGTGCAAGAAGATAGTTGACAGGGTGCAGGGCAAAGCTGGGGGCTGCACAGCTAAGCTTCTACCTTTTCTTGTCTTTGCAGGTCCAAAATAATGTGTAATCATTTTCCCTAGTTATTTTAAGACACGGGTCAGGGAATTTTCATCCTCCCTATTAGGGAGGTTGTTTTAATTCTTAGGTTTTACATAAAGGAATAGGAATTGGGACGGAATGACAGAGTTATTTTTTAGAGGTGTGTCATGTAGGTGCCTACTGCTCCATGAAAGTCTTGAAAGTTGTCCCCATGGAGTATCACTCAAGTGAGTCAGCGAGGATCTTTCTGTTTCTTGGAGATTTCGGGGTGGGGTTGCGGGTTGGTTCATTGGTTGGTTTGGATTCGGTGTAACGTATGTAAGGAAAATGCAGTTTCTAAGCCCTGGAGACATTGTGGTTTCTCCAGTGATGCTTGCGACCTGTAGAACACCTTCAAAATGAAGAGCGTATGTAAGACGAGAGAGGGTATTTGTGCGTGACACGTGACCTGAAAGTTTGGCCCAAATCTTTCAATCTCTCAGTCAAGACTCCTGCCAGAATCAGTAGGAATTCTGTCTGTACAGTAAATGAGTACGATAAATCCTGTTGCCTACTGATACATGTTGAAGATACTTCACAAGTGATGATCAAACTTGTTGCTGTTGGTTTAAAACGTACCTTTAACGTCACTTTCTCCTTGCTGGAGGAAGCAGGGAAAGCGCTGAAGGTAATATGGGCCTATTAATGTGTTCAGGTGAATTATGCTTTCAAGGAGATGAAACACATGAAACCAAATAATTTGTCTTTGCACAGGTTAGAGCTGTGAGACAGGGGAATTAGACAAGGTTTGTTTTTTCGTGCCATTCTTAGATTTTTTTTTTTTTTCACATGTAAAATACGATTTGTGTCTGGTTTTGAGCTCTTCCAAGTCCTCCTGTGGGCATTCTCTCCTGAACAGCCATCAAATGAAGAAATTGCAATTAAAGCAAAGTTTTTTGAAAGTGTCAGGTGGCTCTGAAATACCTGAACTCTCTGAGGATCAAGTTTCGATGTTGCTGAACACAGGCGATTTCTCCCCTTTCCCTGGTAGGAAGGCGGAGGGAATTGCTCTAAAAGTCACATCTCGTTAGTCTTCTTTCTTGCAACTGAGGCATCCAAAAGTTATCATCACTTATGGAATTTCTGTCCAAGTTAGTTGAAATTACTTCCCTTAATTATCAATAATGATGTGAGGGGGGTTTTTTTTGTATTTTTGATGTCCTTTTGCAGGGAGAAAAACTTTTTGAAGCAGTGTTTTAATTTTTTGCAATTTTGCCACTGCCTTCTCTTTCTGAATTGTGCTTTTTTTCCCTTTTTAAAATGCCAGGGTGCAATAAACAATGTGCTTTAAACTGGAGCTCTCCAGACTGCTCTTCCTTTTTAAAGAGCGTAGGCAACTAATCAGCAGCAACCAGCCACATAGCTGGAGTGTTTTCCATTCTAGGCAATATCATACTAATTTGATGCACACATGGATGCTTCACACAATCTGCAAATTCATCGCTGGCATCTTGCATTAGTCATCTGACAGATTGCCAAGTGTTTCATATTCCTTTCATGTGACTTTATTACAAAACACACACACGCACACACACTGCCAGTAGCCAGTTGGTGAGAATTCACTGCAGTTCTGTTTACAACAGCCATGGAGAGAAATCTGCACTTATTTGCAACTATCCTCTGCTTTAACACGCAAAAGTCCTGGTTTGCCTTGTGCTGCTCTCTTCTTATATAATAACATTAAGCAGCAGCCTGCCAAGAAAACCAGACTCAATGAAAAATGTAATTGCATTGTTTTTTGTTCGTAATACTTATGCTATTAATTAAAAACTGATATTTTTTTTCTGCTTTGAGCCAGTTGACATCATCTTCTGCATCTAGTGCACATGAAAACTACATAGTCTCCTAACTTGCCTTCTCTTTTTAATCTCCTTTTCCACTTTCTAGTAACGGCACAGCTAACAAGATGAATGGAGCTTTGGATCATTCAGACCAACCAGACCCAGATGCCATTAAGATGTTTGTTGGACAGATTCCCCGTTCATGGTCGGAAAAAGAGTTAAAAGAACTTTTTGAGCCTTATGGAGCTGTCTACCAGATTAATGTTCTCCGAGACAGAAGTCAGAACCCTCCCCAAAGTAAAGGTACAGTAGTTGTGCTCTCTTTGCTTTCAGTTCGGTTGGGTTTGGTTGTTTTGTTTGGGTTTTTTTTTTTTTCCCCCCAATGATTTCACTTGCCGTCAGGATTTCCAAAGAGGTTTGCATCTGGGCTGTCTGTTTTGAAGCATTCGGTGCCGAGCTATGCAGCAGTCCTAATAGGAGAGCACTCCTGAATTCCTATCGATTACTGTCTTCCTCCTCTTCTTCAATTGCAGTTTAAATGTCTGTTATCTGGAAGCATGCATTCCAGCTGTGCCAAAATAACAAAAGATTGCAGCCCTTGTTTAAATTAGTATTGCCAAGAAACATGGAAACCCGAGCGGTCACTTTCCCAGGATTAGCTCATGAAAAAATACAATATTCTACTTCCTTTTGTTTCCTCTCTCTGCACCCCAGGCAAGAATAATTTGAAGGATACAAAAGGGGAGAAATGATAGCAGTGGGCTGTTGCTACATCATTGCTCCAGAGCTAATAAAAATTACAAAATAGAGTCAAACTGCCCTTTTTCCAAAATCTGATTTCTTTTCTGTGGTCGTGTTAAAGGAGTGATTTGTGGCACTGGCATTTTCCAAAAGAAAGTGTTGGTTTTCCTCCTCGCGTGCATTTTTTCTGTACACATGTAAAGTGTCTGTCCTTAACTATATTGCTTTCTTTCACTGTATATCTGTGCCTAGTTAGGCACATGAGAATTCTGTGTATTATAGGATGTAAGTATAACATATGCTTACATGTAGGCTGAAAGTGAATGTTTTGTTTCACAGGATGCATTTTTCTTCCTAAAGAGCTGTGTACTTTAATTTACGCTTCAGGTTTGGTGCACGGAAGTGTTGCTAGCATTATAAATAATTAGTGCAGCTCAGAGGCGTAACTAGATATGCATGTGTGCCTGCCTGGGAGGTTAGTAGATAGTTATTCATTCTTACGGCACTCCTGCCGCTGCTTTTAAAAACCTTTAAAGTGCACAAGCTACGGAGAATATCGTAAAATTATTTTGTGGGCTAGCAGCTAACTAACAGTGCAAAACAGCAGTCACTTGAGATTTCCTGTTCAGTGAGAGGTGACTGCTACCGCGTGAGGCACCCAGCGCAACGGTGGGTGCTCCCGCGCTTTTGTGCAAAGCGCTGCCAAGGCTCAGCATTTCCTCCGTGCCCTGGTATGGGGCAGAGGATCCTCTCCGTGGCCTCTTTGCTGCCCCAGTCTAAGCAGTCTTGAGCTTTGAGTGGCGTTAGTTCATTTTGGGTTGCTTGCATGTATCACTTCTGGTGAAAAGACTGGGTGCATTGGTGTCACACCAGTGACAGGGAGGGGATTAATCTCGCCGTTCCTTGCTGCTTATCAAGTCCCTGTACTAGATTGCTCCTTCCCCTCAGAAGCAGAAGGTGTTTTTGGTTGGACTGTTTCAATGTAGTTCTGCTCCCAGCTCCGTTCGTTCCCCAGGACTGATGTACTGTAGCATGTAGCCCCTTGCTATGTGAGCACAGAGCCCTCACCAAGTGTCTCTTTCTTGTAATGCTGGATACAAGACAGCATTAAGAGGTCAAGCAACTGGATTTTCTGCAGTCCAGGCTGCTATGGATGAGCAAACTCCTACTTAGTTTAAACCACGAAAATGCTGAACTTTGAGCCTCGTCCATTCAGAAAGAGCTGATTCCTGGGCCACAGAAAAGCCTTCCCACTAAGCAGTAAATGGAGTGAGAATGATGCTGTGGTTAGACAGAAGAAAGCCATTGATTCCTGTTTCTGTAGTGGATTCCATTATACTGTACATGTCTGTCAGGCAGCTGGGAGGCATAAGGATTAAGGCAGGTCATGCAAAACATTGTGGACTAATTATGAACCCTTGTAGTCCCCATATTCAATATTCTTTTTGAAAGGTGGTTGGTTTTGGAGAGTTTTTTTGCTTGGACTATTTTCAGCCATGCAGAGATGATGCTTTTATGTCACTTCAGGCATTATATGCTTTAATGAGTAAATTAAATTAATCCTCAAGAAAGACAGGATAACCTTCAGATTTACATTTCCCTGACACAGCAGCAAGCTCCTCTGGTGGTCAGCTTTTCCCTTGGAAGCTTTGGAGGAGCGTCTCTACATGTTGGCTCTACCCTTCCTCCTGGCTGAGTCTGCCAGCAAGGTTGCTACATGCAGAAACCTCTTGAGTTTCTTATGGGTATGTCTTGACTAGGAATGATCTTTATTTTCTTAACCCAGCAGCACAAAGGATTCTGTGTGAGAGATTGTTAAGCATGTAAGAAACAGACAAACAAATGGCCCTGAAAAATCTCTGAAACTCCTGTTGTCATCGCAATGCATGAGAAATACTCCACCTGTGCTCTCTAATTGGCATTTAATGACAAAGCTGAGTTTTGAGCTTTTGTTCGGAGGTGTGGCTGAATTCCCTGCTCTCCTTCTGTGGAACCGCCCACACGAAACAACCATTTTTATTTGATTTGATCTGGGTGGATTGGGGTAATGCCAGACATTTTCCTGCCTGCTGCCTCTCTGCATCACCTCCGGTTCTGCAGAACAGTGCGTCAAGGGGACCTTGTGGTCGGGCGACGCTGGAGAAAGCCCATTTTTCATTTCACTGCATGGTGGTGGCTGCGTGTCATGCAGAACATTCACAGGCTGGTATCACCCAGAATATTCTGCAAGCCGTGAACTGCAATGACAGAAATGCAAGTTAGTGTTGTTATACCATGCAAGGGGGTGGCGGTTTGGTGTTTGTTCTTTGAAGAAAGGCGTTTTGGTTTTTGAAAGAGTTCTCTCGTACCAGACAAGGGCTGTGTGTTTCTGTTAGCTTGGCCAAAGGGGCTTCTCCAATTTGGACAGAATTTTTCTCTGATGAACTGTTTATGAAGCTGCAATCTGAGTCTCTCCCGATCCTGTCAAAAATAACCATAGGCTGCTTTTCTCTCTCCTGCTGTTATTACGACTGCCTTTCATACCCTCTAACGACAGACGGCCTAGTTCATGTCATTTCTCCTTTTTTGTGTTGCTTGCCAGCTCTGCAAAGCTGAAGCTGGGGGAAGACAGGTAAAAAGCCAAGTTTTATTCATTTTGGAAAACTAGAGGAAAGCCATCTGACTTCCACAGCTACAGTCTGCTAGCACAAATGTTGAAGCTTGGCTTATTAATTGGGAACTGGAGGAGTGGCTGCGTTTTGATGGGTGGTGGTTGGAGTGTCCTCTGTCGGTAGGAAACTCCTTGTGCTTTCCGGAGTTTGCAGCTCGCAGGTTCTTTTTGGATGTGTGAAAGAGCTCAGCAAAGTAATTTGACTTCGTGTTTATCCCCTGTTGTTTTGTAAGGCTTTTTCCTCTTTCTGCAACAAGAGAAATCCGGGGGATTAGGTAAACTGAAAAGAAAAAAAAAAGGGGGGGGGGGGTGGTGGTGGTGGCAGGAAATCCTATAACGCTGAAATAAATGGCACCTCCAGCTTCTGGGGGCTAAGGGGATTCAAAGTCTAGGCAGATCAGCCCTCTCTGTTCCCAATCCAGCTTGCTCCCTTTGCATAATTTATTCTGGGTGGACAGATGACTTTTTTTCAGAGTAGCTGTTAAAGAGAGCTTCTGTAATACCTCAAATACAGCAAGCTCTATGCGAAGGCAGTAGACGCTGCCACCAAGATCTCTCTTCTTCCCCACAGTTCTCCTAAGCCGGAAAGGTTTCCCTGGCTGCTTTTGATGCGGAGTCCAAATGCTGAAGCAAGCAGATGGCACAGGGCTACTTTTGCCTTTTGAAACGCAAGAGAAGAGTCTTGGGCCAGATCCACGATGTCCTTTGGGTACCTTGCTGCTGTTTCAATACCTGTTAATTGTTGTAGGCATCAAGGTCCCCTAAACCAGCTTTGTGAGCCTGATCCTGCTTGCACTACTGTAGGAATGGCGTTGCAGAAAGCAGAGGAGAGGCACCCATGTAACAACCAGCTCCGTGTTCCCTTGTAGCCTTTTACAGACCCTTTATCAGATTAGAGGGAGGCTGCTGAGTGAACAAGGATGTGCTGTAGTTAAAGGCCAGTGATTATTATTATCCTATTTAACATGGTAATTTAAGTCTACCGGGAAGCAAGTGGAGGAATCTGATAATGAGGCATTCATGTGCTGCATACAGGAGAGACTGGATGGGCAAGGCATAGAGGAGGCAGAAGTGATGTGGCCTGTTGGGGTACCATTCTGGCTACAGTTTAGCCCTTCAGAAATACTCTTATTCAGGCAGGAGGGACAATTCCACCCTTCCAGCAGGTCCCTGCTCGCAGCACCCCATTTTCTGTGTGGCAGGAGGAGAAGAGGGAGCTCGAGCAGTCCTGCACGGGAGCACAGCTGTGGCTCTTCGCTTGTCACACAAACCCATCTCGCCTGTCCTAATCAGCAGCAAAGACCAACTGCTCCTTGCCTGCCCTTGCATCACCACTCAGCCGATTGCACACTCCTGCTCCTTGAAGCAATTTCAATGCATTGTGTTTTGCAGAACTGTTTTAGATGCTCTTTAAAAGCTCCCTTCAACCAAGCGTCAGGGTTTCTCTACACATTTTGACTTATTTTGTGTTTTGAATTCTCTCACAAGTCCACATGAACATTGTTTAGCTTTTGAGATCTGATGAGTTATGTCTTGAGCACATACGCTGTCGAAACTGCAGGACTTGGGACCACAGCCATGAAGCATGCATGTTTTAGACTAAATTTTAGTGATCAGGGCTGAGAGATCTTCTGTTACAATTGCAGACTTGAAATCTTTCATGCATCAAATGGAAAAGTGCCTTGCATTATTTTTTTTTGCAGATGCTTTGTGCACCACATGAGGCTTCACACAGCAAAGTCTGGCAAAAGCCAGACATTGCCGTTGGGTACAACGGGAAGGGAGAGCGAGTGATAAAGTTGAGGCTTTAACTTTTGCTTCTGCCTTTAGGGTGTTTAAATTTAAACCTTATAATTTTATATGGGTTATAAATAGCATTATAAGGTATATTATAGATGTGAGCTGATTTTTGTAAAAGGTAATTCTTATTTGACAAATCTGCTGGAGTTTTTCAAGAGGTTTCTCTGAAAGTGGACAGGTGTGAAATAATCAAGCTGGATTTCCCAGGGGCATTTCACAGAGTGTCACGAAGGAGACTAATACACACGGCTGCTGGTGAAGCAGACGGGCCCATTTTCGAACAGAGAAAGGAGCTGGTTAGATGATCAAGGCCAGATTAGAATGGGGAAAGGTTACGGGCCAGGGGAGGAGAGGGGATGATGACTGGAGAGCAACAGGGACTGTTATTGGAGATCAATACTTTTTCACTCTCTATGTAAATGGCTTTGACAGAATGAACCACCAACTTGTTATCCAACTTTTTGGAACATGCAGAAGGGACTGGATGGGGGCGAAGCCACCTGATACCCTGAAGAAAACAATCCAATACAAAGAGATTCGGCTTGGTAAAACGAACCGTGAGCAAGAAGAGTAAATCTGAGAGAGATTTTGAGAGAACAGATAGATAGAATGAATAGAAGATTCAAAGACTGGAGAGCAGGAGAGGATTTGAAGAGTGCAAGTATCATAAAAGGACTGACATGATGTTTTCTATCCATGTGGTCAAAAAGGCACAGAAAATGCGAAGTTGTACAATTGGAAGCATTGAATATA
Source organism: Bucorvus abyssinicus (assembly GCA_009769605.1). Classification (NCBI taxonomy): domain Eukaryota; kingdom Metazoa; phylum Chordata; class Aves; order Bucerotiformes; family Bucorvidae; genus Bucorvus; species Bucorvus abyssinicus. The sequence continues at coordinate 6,190,280 of CM020025.1, forward strand.
GCTTTCAAGAAAATACCGTACCACTTAAAGAAAAAAATTTTTGATCATGTTTAAACTACAGTTACCAATATTTAGTACCATTCTACAGAAAAGGGCAGAGGTGCAGAGAAGAGCAGCATGATTTTTTATGAAGTCAGGAAGGGTTAAGCCATGACAAAAGGTCTAAGAAGGTTAACTTGTAAAGGGCTTCAAGCGTTGACTTACAAGAAAGCTAAAAGGGGAAAAGCCGAGGAAGAATACAGGCCTGTACCTTGGGTTGGAAAGAAAAAGTATAAGGGGATACAATTGAAGTTTCTGCAGTATGTTGAAGTGCATGTTGAAGGCAGGAATAGATAAACTCTTTCAATTAATATTAAACCCAGGGACTGCACGGCATAGCCTTAAGACTGAGAAACAGCAGGCCAACAGAAAAAAATCCAGCCGAAGCCGAACTTTCTTCCTCCACTTGCAGAGCAGAGAATGGTCTTCCAGAAGCAGCAGTAAGAAAAGTTCCAAAAGGAACTTTTCCCTTGCTTGCTTCTATGTAGTATTTTGAAATAATGCACCTGGAGCAGTATGTGCTATGACAGCTCCCCACGTCCCAGTAAGCAGCACGAGGGGCCAAGGCTGCGGTGGAGACAGCTGACAGTGGCTTGTCTATGTCCAACGTGAAGATGGTCTCAGATTTCTGATGACCCCCGATATTTTTGCATTGCTTTGAAGAGAGCGAGCAGATGAGGAGAACATCCCGTGGCGTACTTGGCTGCAATCCTGTTGCCCACGTAAATCAGTCTCACTCTATATTCCCATCATTGACCATGGCAAGAAAGTCAGGTCCTTTAGTACCAAAAAGTATCACAGCAAACGCAACCCAGCCAGACAGTGCAGAAGTGGTGGAAGGTATTTGTGAACTGTAACAGGAGTGAGGGCTTGTGACTGCAAAACAGGAAGAGTGGAGGATGTCGGGGGGGTTGGGTAGAGAGTGGGTTTTGGTTGTAGCGTGTAAAGAGAGAGACAGCAGGTAAAACCTTCCTTAGCCTGTTTCTGAAGTTCCCATATACAGCATGTGAATGACTGGAGCTGTAGCAGAAACAAGCTTTTTATTTTTTTAGACATCTTTTCACTCCATGTTTTTACCGTATTTATCACAGTGGGGGCTTGGTCCGGAAGGGAGGGCTCTAGGTGCTGCTGTAAGGAATTAATAAAAATAAGACATCTCTAAGGAATTAAAGTACAGCGCTTTGGTTGCAGTTTGCAAGCCGATTGGTTGCCGTTTTGTAGCAGCTTAACTATGATTTACAACTGTATATGAATTTTCAAATTAAGCTAAGACTGCATAAGCACATTATTAATTACAGCTATGCTAAAAAAGTGCATAAACTTTAACTGCATGAATTGATTTAGTTAAATTGATAAAACCCCATATGCAGACGGGCCATTAGAAGAGTAGGACTTCATATTCCAGTTGTGGTTTTCTTAATCGATCTCTAATGTTCATGTCTGATAAACACTTGGGAAAAAGGCGAGTTAGGTGAGGAGGTGTTTGAGCTTCAATTCAGGCATTTAATAAATCCAAGCACTTTCAAGGTACGTTCAACAGCTCGAGGAATACAGGTGAAAATATGGGTTCGGTTTTCCTCATGGTTTAGGAGAAACAAGGAAACAGAAAAGGGATCAGTCTGTCTGTCTGTCTTGTTTTTTCTAATTGTATCTAAAAACAATTGAAGGCTAATGATTGAGAATTAGGGGGCTTAAACAGTACTGGTTTTTTGTCAAGAAAATGCTTGACAAAAAAGAGTATTTTGCACGATAATTAAAAAAGGCAGGCAATTCGGTGCTCTAATGTTAGCTTCTTCAGCACACTGTCCAGCATTTACGTATCGAACATCACAGAACAACTGTACAAAAAAATCCCAAATATTCTGAAAATATAAGTGGGTAATCTGTTTTTCATAACACCATCATTACATCAGAAAAAACACTTAGGCAGGCGGTTAAAACAGCCTGAACTTTTAATAAAATTGAAAAAAGCAGCTAATCAGATTGCATTGTTGAATCTGAATAATATCCTAAACCTCGGTCTCTCAAATATATGATCTCAAAGGCAAAAATTGTAGTGCATGGAAAAATCTAAGTCAAGTCATGCACGCACTTGCACGCAGGAATTAATCAATGGACATAATACTCAGGCATAAAATCACACGCATGTTTAAGTATTTTCAAGATTGACGCCTACATTTAAAATATGTACCTCGGTAATAGTGCCAGATACTGTCAGTTTGAGATTTATGGTATCCAATTTCTTCAGTCGCATATGAAAGCTTACATCAATGAGTTTCGATCTTTTTATGATGTTGTTGTGGCACTGAAATTCTTTCATCTCCCAATTTTCCCTTAAATGAATAAACATACAGTATTTATCTGCTTGCCACATAAAAAATGATGTGTGTTTTTGTTAAAGAACAATGGCTTCAAAAAAAACCAACACAACCGTTCTTCCATTATGTAGTGTTTCTAATTCTACTCAGTCCTAATGTTGGAATCATCTGCTCGGAACGTAGGAGGAGGTTTTGCAAAGGATTTGCAAACAGGTCTGAAATCTTCCTGCTCTTTGACATGGAGCTCAAAGGAGGAAAATATTTGACAACGGAGCAATGTCAAAAAAGAAGTGTAATTGGGGAGCAGCCTTATGAGCACGTATTTCAGCTGCACCACAACTTCTAAGTCTCTCATTTCCACCGCAAGAACAGCGTTTTATTGCTTCCATCTTCGGCTCCTGTCACCCCACTTAAATCACGCCTAAGTGCATGTGCACACATATGTACATATAAATAAAAGCCTGAAATTAAACCCCCTGATGCAAGCGTTTTTGCTCATTATAAGGTAGCAGAAGAGACTGCAAGGCAGTAAGAATTTCTCTGTCACTGCTGAGGTGATGTGAGAGACACGTAAATATTACGATGACGGGTCGCAATAAAAAGCTAAAGAGCATGTAAAACGTTTTAGCATAAAGGTCACCAATTTTGCTAGTTCTTAACATGAAATTTCAACCCCAGGGAAGCCTTGGAAGGATGTCTGCTGTTCTCTATCTTTTTGAAATACGTTACAAAATGGACACGTGCGAAGCAGTTGCAGTGTAAATTAATTACGAGTTCATTACTTCCATCTTCCCCGCGGCAGACCTTGTCACCCTCTGTTTTCTGGTGGAGCTGGGTAGCAACAGGACAGTGCTGGGCATGTTTTGGGTCTGGTAGGACCCACAGCCTGCTCGGTGTCAGACTTCTGTGATACAGATGCCGGGAAAGGATGCGGTGTGCCGGTCGTAGTATTACTGCTTATCAGTTCCGTAGTAACCATCAGCGTATTTCAAAAGAACAGCAAATAACTCCCTAAGGATAAAGTCTGGTAGTGGCTTCTAAGCCTGGTTTGAGCTTAACTCAAGCCAGTGAGCTGTGCGTGGAAGGCTGTGCGTGCCACGTAAATCTCCTGGTCCAGCTGTCTCAGGGAAGAAGGCATTTTCAGGAATCTGTCTTTCTAGTTGCTTATAAAAACACTGTGAGACAAGTGGGTGAATAAATTAAATGTTTCCAGTGGGTTTTTTTCAGGTTTTCACTGAACCTAATTACTGTCTAATCTATGCCCATGAGTATGCAGTTTGAAGTGGGACGTTAGACTTTCGCTCTGCAGATTAAACTCTGTGGTGCATAAATTCATCATTATCTGCGGAGGAAAAAACTTCAGTGTCTACTACCTTGTGGTTTGAATTTAAAATAACTACTACATCTGAGTCATGCATTCTTTCAGAAGAATAAGATGAGATGTAAAAAGGTGGAAGATGTTTTCTAATAAACCACGTCTCTCATTTGCCTCGCTGAATGGGGAAAATTTATGTTTCAATCGATAATTAAACTGTTCCAGTAGCTCAAGATATGATGATTTCAACTGCAACTTTAGGGAGTAGATGAGTCGAAGGTACTGCAGGAAGCTTCTTAGCTGCAAGGATGAGCGTGGCACCAGAAGGAGCAGCATTGCTGCTTCAGCCGTAGATCTCCAAGTGTTTGGCAAAGGAAGACAAATATCATCACTTTATCAGTTTTTACCAGCTGAAAGAAATGAGACACAGAGGCCTGGAGGGATGTTTCCCAAAATTTTCGAGTCACTTTGAGCAGACGGAGGATAATGTTCCACCTGTGCTGTTGTGTTGCCTAAATCAAACCTGCTCCCTTCATTCTCAGTGCTTCAATCCCTGAGCTGGTTGGCACAAAGATTTTCTTGTGTTAACGCTGCCCAGGTGAGATCTGCGTTAGTTTATTCACGTATTAATTGGATCTGATGAGGAGTGCAGTTAGAAAAAAAGTGTGGAGCAGACCCATAGGCACCGTCTCCCACTTTTCCTAAGCCCACCCTAATTAAAACAGTGACTTTTAAACAACAGACTTCCTTTGTTATTTGAAGATCATGGGACATAAAAATCATTGTAGATTTAGAATGGACTATATTAACCCCAGTAACTCCACTGGGGCTTCGGTTTCTATAGTGAAAAGTGTAGTGTTGTCTCTGGCTCAATTAGATTTTTCTCAGTGTCAATTTTAATTCACTTCACTGGAGCGTGGGGAACTCTCTGTGGAAGGGAAAGTCTTACTTCTGAATGAGAGCCTCCTGTAGCCCACATTTTACTGTAGAGTTTTAAAATGCTTCACGGTCCCACATTCTGCCTTGAACAACTGCTATTGTGTACCGTAAGAGCTGAACGAAATCGCTTGGTGTTTCTTAATGTGACAGGCATCTGAGTTTGAGCAGGAGGATGGAAAGGGGGCGAGCGAGGTCCTTGGTTCCCTCTTCTTATTTAATTCGGAAAAAACTAAAAAAAAAGAATGCCTTGGCAAGCGTTGGTGGCCAAATAGACATCATTACAACGAATATTTCTCACCCTTACAAATATCCACCTGGCCATGCACACAGAGAAATAAAAACTAAGAAGTAGGGTTTCTTTTGCAATGCGAGAAAAATAAGTTCACGGCAGAGATTGAGCGGCCTGAGGGTTTTTTTCCTGTTTAGACTTGGCATTTCTCGCCTCTCGTGGCCGTCGGCACTTGGCTGTGGATTGCTTGGTGCGCGCTGCCCAAGTAGCCCAAAATGTACTGTTTCTTCCCTATTTTTAAAGGGAAAAATGGAGTGGATCTTTAATTTCAGGGTGCTGCTTGTTGTTTTGAGAAAGAAAAGACAAGAAGAGCCTACGATAGAGATGTAGGGGAAGGTTTACCGTAGACAGGGGCCTAAAATGTCCAGTATTATGGGGGGGAGCTTTCCAAAATGCTTATTTCCGTCATGCTCAGCAGGTTCCTCTTCCTACCTCTATACCTGTTCTTCCAGTATTTCGTTGAACTCTCAAGACATTGTATTTGTGAATAGTTGTGGACACTGAAGTTTTACTGCGGGCTTGGGTTTTTGTTTTGGTTGGTCTGTTGGGGTTTTTTTCGCTGACACCTCTCAGTTTCCAGTTTTGCAAGTGATTTAAGCTGCTTTCCAGTATATCACTGGGCTACCTACAGGAAAGCACCTGGGAGTGTCACCAAAACCAGTCCATTGGGTCAATAGGTGTGAACTTCTTTCCTGATTCAGACAGAAGGCGATAATGCAGCGTGATGCTGCATAAATACAAAAGATAAATACAAAATCATCTCCATAGAGTACCCTTTCATGGTTTTCAGAAGAATTCAGCCAAATGCTATCAAAGTTCTCGTTTCCAGGTGTATCATCTCCCAGCCAGCAGTGTTTCCAGCAGCGTTAGCTTTCCCTTCCAGTCCTGAGCTGTTAGCATGCAGTGCCTATCTGTGCTTTGTTGCTTGCTAGTTCTTGCTTGGGTATATATTGAGTTAAAAGGTGCTGTGAGAATGTAGGGAATTATTATTGTAGTAATTATTATCATCATTATTTAGCTGCTGCAGTTTAAGTAGTTCAAAAAAATTTCACAACTAAAGGTCAACGTAGCTTGTAGGTTTACACACGCGCAGCACAAGTAACCTTCAGAAATTTCCTCATGACAAGATAAGTGCAGCAATTATATTTAAATGAGTGCCGGAGAAAATTTCACTGTAAACTACATTAGCTGGAGAGTGTGTGCTGTAAGAGGATTTAATTGAATTAATGTTACTTAATATCAAATGCTCCATCTAGTGTATTGCCGGGTCTCCTTATTACTAAGAATAATATTTGGCTTATAAAGACCCCTGTTCAACTAAGCACACAGTCCTGATGACTTCAGCAGGTGACTGAAGTTAAAGCATGTTCTTCACAGCTTTGCTGAACAGGACTAGGCTTGGGGCTAGGACAGGGCATCGGTGTGTGTACCCAACACGTCGTCACTGAGCCCCTTAAGAGGGCTGCTTATGGAGATCCCTCTTGCAGATGGTTTTCCAAGCGTCTAATGAAGGTGTGATTTCGGCGTAAGCGTCCCTCCCAGTTTGAGTGTAGGTGTCATGGACCATGGTCACAGCAGCGATGGAGATGAGCAGCCTGAGCACAAGCGTGGGTGTACAACAGGCGGGGTGTCGGGGCGATCTGCGCTGGGGCTTCGAAGCCCTTTGCTAATAAAAGCAGTAACTGGTTGTGATGGCAGAGGGCTTTCATTGAGTAATCCTGGTGGTGTTTTTAATGCTGTTAGTAATGCAGGATTCTCACTCTCGCATTAAACAGAGATGATGCTGCAGTGAGATCCAGGAAGGTATTTTGTGTGACTTCCTACATGAAAGCAGAAATGCAAATAAGCTACATTAACATACTCACATTATAGAAATGGAAAACTGAGACCCATGGAAACACAGTGACATACTCAGAGACATGCTTCAAGCCAGTGATAAAGATATCCACGGTTTTCCTACTCTGCTCTTATGTTCTAACTATTAAGGAGAAAATGTGCTATACTGGATGTTTTTACGGAATACTTTTGAATGTCAGAAATACCATTGAAGTCTACGTCTCCTTTATGTTTGATATTATTTTATTTTCCTTTCATACGCTTTCTTTAAAAAGCGAATACATGAGATGTAGCAAAAAAATTCTTTTATTCTCCATTCATTCAGCCACAAAAACAACACAAAAAAAAAAGGTTTTGAACCGCTCTTTTATGGAAATTGGGAAACAGTGGAATAGTTTCTACAGCAACTTTCTTTATTGTTGTCCGAATCAAATGGCAGTTTTCATTCACCTACGCACTGATTTCAGTGATCCGCATGTCACACCCCCCCGTGTTTATGCACGCGGTCGGCAGTCTGGTACAATCCGTAAGGCACATGCCGTTCAGAGGAGTTACAATCTCCTCTTTGTTTTTGTGGGTTTGGTTTTTGGGGGAAAAAGAAAGAGTAATTGCCCGTGTCAACTGATGCTCATTACACAGAATTGTTTAGCTCTCCTAAAAAATCATTGATCCGCTTTTCCCCCGTGAAAACATTCAAGGTCTCAGTTCACAAAAGGGAAATCAGCATGTAACGCAGCGGAGCAGCAATCTGTGCTGCAAGGAGTGAGAGTGCGATGTGTGCAGCAAGTGCCAGAAGTGCTTGCTATCTTAAAAAAAACAAAAAAAGACAAAATATTTAGTAGGGTTGAGAAACATTATGCAGTCAGGTGTGATTTTGGGTAAGAACCTGTTTAAAAGTAGAGAATTTTCTTCATATGTTTGCATGTAACATTTATGATTGAACATCCATTAGTAGCATCTGGCACGAACTGTTCCTCTTTCTCCCTAAGTTTCATGGCTTTGTTTTGTATCGAAGGAGGATATTACAAAAGGCAATTTGATGTCTCATTCCCATTGGTATGGTCATGGTTTTACCTTTCGAACGACTCCCTTGAAATAGGAGGAAGGGAAGGAAAAAAGGTTGGGATTTGTGGGGGGTTTTATTATTATTATTTATTAGTCGGGAATATAGAGCGTTTGGATTTCACGGAGTGTGCCCATGGTACATTGTGTGCACGCAGCAAGTCAGAAGTGCAGCCTCCTCCACTGTGGATCAGGATCCGCACGCCGCGGATAACAAAGGGACACGAAAACTGGGGCTCCGGTCTCCTCCCCATGCTCCTATTATCATTTGCTGTTTGTGCCGCCGATGCACGTAACAGACTGTAGAATATGCTGTACAAACAGATTGGGAAAATGATCTTTGTCCTGCAACCGTGATGGCATCGATGAACAAGGAGGATTGAAAGCGTGCCTGCACTGCGAGCTGCGCAGCCCAGGCGCCAGAGTTTTGGACCCATGGCTCAACAAAAAGGGCTTTGTGCATCTTTATTGAAGCAAAGATCTGTTCTTGCTGGTCTTACTGTAAAGGGCTGAAATTTTAAATAAGATTTGAAAGCAAATAGCACAAAGATCATTAGAGAGTGAGTGGGAGAAGGGAATGTGCCTACTTCTCCCTTTATTTTTTCTCTTCTTTTTTTCTTCTCATCTAACAGCATTTCTCCTACACTTGCCAAATGGAGCGTGTCAAAGGAGCGGACTTTCAAACTTTGGGTAGTTGCTCACAGTATTGGAACAGCACCCTGAAAAAAAAAAAAAAGGCTGGGGCGCGCAGGGCTGAGGCTTTGATGACCTGACTCTGGGAGGCACTACTCATGGAAACTTTGATGCTCTGGAAGTGACGAGAGCAAGCCGGAAAATTTGGCTCGCTCTCACTGGACTACTCAAACAGGAAAAATTCTAATCCTTAATGTATTTTTCATCGTCCAGGGCTTGTAAAAGATCATCCACTTACGCCCTGTGTGGTTAAGAAAACTAAGAATTGCTCAACTTATTTATTGAAGTCGCTAATGGGCATTTCAAAGTGCCTCGATGTTAGCTTGGGGGGGAAGGAGGAGTGAACATTAAGATTCGTTTCAATGAAAATATTTTTGTGGGAATAGATTGCTCAGTGAATACAGATCATCTGCAGCTGGTAGAATCATTATATAAACCTGTTTAAATGTTTTATTAACTCAATCAACGATTTACACGGAAGTGGAGGTGTCTGGATCGTGCAAACAACTCTTTCAGAGGAGCTTTGCTTAAGGACAAGAAATTATTTTGCCATTTTGGAACACTTCTGTTTCTCTTTCACGTGAAAGTGCTCTCTCATTGAAATTATTAAAGAAAACATTTTTCAGCTCTGAAGTATTGCCGATATTTTGGCAGTGGCTGTGGCCAGTAGTCCAAGTGATGGGAACAGCCGAGTGCTCGGAATTTAAGCAACTTGTGTTGACTTTGTGGTAAAAGAAATTTTATACCCAGACAGGACATAAAGACATAAAAATTGAAGTTACGTGGTTTTCGGGGTTTGAGGTATGATGGTATCTGAACATGCCGGCATCCAGGGCTCAGCATCCCTGACTACTCATGGCTGAGTCGCTATGGCCTTAGTCAAGAGAGGTGGGTCTCTAGATCAGGCAAGAGCTCTCATGGTCCATGATGTAAAGGTCTCAGGTTTGGAAATCTAACCTAGCTGAAAAAAGACCTGCTAGTTCATCCAGCGTGTTGTCTGCCAAATCCATGCTTGTTCTGTCCAGTGCATTCCTAAATGTTTTGTCCAATTTTATTTGGAACTGGACCATGGGATGCTGTTTCCAACTCCCCCCTCCTCCAAGATTAAATGTTTCATTATTGTACTGTAAACACACACGGCCCTAACGTTTTTTTTTCAGTATTTTGGTCCCCCCACTTTATTTATTTTCTGTGGTATAATCCCTGTTCTGTGCTAATACTGACGAATGGGAGGGATGCATTTTCTGCCTTGTAAAATAGTACTGGGGATAAACTCTGCCTAAGATTTTGGCTGACCCCCTCATCAGGCTTAGCTCAAAAATTAATTTGTCATTACCCAGGTGCTGTGCACTAAGCTTTATTGGCATAGAGAAGCACCACATACTGTATGTTCTTTGGGAGGAAAAAAAATGGTCATGTAATCACTGAGACAGTAAACAGTCATTTCCAATCTAGTAATATTTTATATGAACTGGCACTGTATGTTGTATATCATCCATCTTGCTAATCCTTGTTCCACATTGCCTCCCACTTGAGGCCAAGAACATTACAGCTGTGCCAGAGAGTGGGTGGAAAAATAGCCTTATTATTAACCTAAGTTGAAAACATAATGGCTTTTTGAATGTCTTCATTCACAGATGCAGTCATACTAAAATATTAATACCCTTAAGTATAAAGAAAGGGAACTTTCATTTAAAATCCATTGTCCTTGTGTGTTGCAAAAGTGAAAGCCTTAACGAAGTGTTGTGAATGCCCTGTACCTTTTGTTTTATCTTGTGTTTGGTAATAAAGGAGTCAAAATATTCTTCAGAGTAGGTTTTAAGGAATGTTGCTGCCATCACCAGTGTTGTCTAATGGCAAATGAGAGTTTCTTCGGTCTTCTGTTTGTCTTAAAACACAGGTAATAATCAAATGGGTGTTGAAACATAGATGATGGCTTCTGGGCACCATGACCAAGCAGAGTTTCATTGCCAGTGTCAGTGTTGGTTTAAGTCTGAACCCCAGTGGGATCAGAAGTATTCAAGATACATGTGTTTTCTGGGAGCAGCGATCATGAAGAGTAGGGAGAGACCTGCCAGCCTCGCCTGATTAATCTTCATAGCACCCCAGCATCCTTGATTTACCAGCAGAAGTGAGGGACCTAGCAGTGGACACTGAGTAAATCTGCAGCACACGATCACTGAAAAGCCACAGAAAAAGGAGACGCTGGTGTTCTTCAGCTATAGTCGTGGTTTGCCTTTCCTAGGTCAGTAACTCACTTCTGTGTATATCTTCCCAGGTAAAATACGAATCTGCCACAAACGTCTTTGGGAGGTGTAAGAGTTGCTCTTGAATAGTATTCGGAAAAAAGAGAAATAAATCTTGATTGTAGTAATTTAGAGCTAGCATGAAAAAATGTGTCCCCTTTCAAAAAGCAAAAAAAGGGATTCAAACCTAGAGTATCAAGCCGTGTGTTGTAAATCAGCCTAATTGTTTTAGAATTCAGAAGTGTTTCATCATTTTAAATTGGGCTTGTCTGATATTTACTTCCACGTTTTTGATAACTCTGCAGGACTAATACGTAGCCTGTTGTTGCACATGAAAAGCTTTTTTTATCCCCTTGTTTAAGACTGATGGAATGAGAGGAGGTTGGCAAGTAATCGCTCAGTTATCTCGGTGTCAAAGCTTATGATATGCATAATAGTGAAAACGTGCAATATGTAGTTCCAGAAATAATTTTACTGTACATTAAGCTTTATCTTTCTTGCACACAAAATGCAAGAGTGAGTAATGCTGCGGTCTGATAGAGAATTTAAAATGGCTTGGAAATATCTTTAGATTTTCCCTAATAAGCCTTAGCGGGAGCTAAAATCTTGTACAAGACGTGGGTCCTAATCTTACCAGGACCTCCTTCCAAGCCTATTCCCTTATTCCCCATCGCCCAACTCAAGCAGAAAGAGAAAGTCCACGTTTTTAGGACATCATTTTGCAGTTTCTCTGTTTGAATAAATACAAACCTTCTGTGAGTAGAGTTTGGTTGGATTTTTTTTTGGTGAAAAGTCCAAGCAATGCTTGTTCCCAGTAAGAACTGGTGGTTGCAAAGCTCATTTGACGCTCTAACCTCTAAGCCACTATTGGGGGGGGGGTTAGGTTTTGGTGTGTTGTTTTTTGGGTTTTTTTTTTAATTTTCGGATAGGACTGGGGACTTTGTTCTAAAGCTCTATGAGTTTTCTTGGTAGCGAAGCACCTTTGAGCTGCACATCCGTGATTTTTTGTTGGACGTGTTCCTGTGGCTGCCATGGTGACCTGTGGAGAACGCTGTGCAGAATCATGCTACTCCAAATGTGATTAGGTACATTCAGGATCCGCATGCTATTGATGCCAAGGCACACTGAATAGTTTCATCTACTTTGCAGACATGCTTCAGTGTAAGCCCTCCTGCCACTGTGAGCTCAAGGCCACCTTTGACAGCCGCAGGAGCCAACACAGAGCTGTTTAGGCACTCGTTTTGTTCCTTTTCTCTGTTTTTCCCTCTCCCTCTGATTAAGTTGCCAATCATCCAGCTTCTTTCTCTTCCCAACTTGAGAAGTTGCCAATCATTTCGTACAGCCTACACCTCTCTAGCGAAGTATTTCTCTTGTCATAACATGGAAACAGACTGCTGGAGATTTAGTTTAAATCTTGATCTGATTAAATGCCACATGTTGATCTTTGGAGAGCCGTAGGACCTGTACGTCATGGTGCGATCTTGGTTGGACTGCTCTGGACTGGTATTGATTAGAGGACTTCAGATGGGTCCCGTGGGTCATCCAATACACTTGATATTCCCTTCCCTTAACAGATATTAAATATTGGGGAATAGATTTTTTTAATCAGTTTTCCAGGTCATACATGGTTGACAGGAGCAAGAAAGAAACCATCAACTGTATGAAGACTTCCAGGGGAAATAGCGTCTTTATTTGTATAACACATGGGGTATTTTTGTTTTGCTCTGGTTATCGAATCATTTATACGAAGTAGTAGCTTTATTTAGGAAGGTTTTTAAGGAATAAATAGAAATGGGAAATTAAGCAATGCTGAAAGTGTTTACTGTGAAAAATGTCTTTAAAATTAATGTTTGTGAGATTGCAAAATAAATTTCTGGGGAAATGATGGGAAGCCTGATTCTGGGAAATCTACTTTCAGGACCAGATAAAACTTTGGAAAAATTATATGTGGAAGCCTTTTGCTGTCCTCTCTGGGAGGGGAGCTTAGCTGAGTTTTCCTTTCCCTGACAGTTTTATAATTCTATTAAAACTGCTTCCCTAGATTTGCAAGGTAACACTTTCCCCCAGTATTTACACATCGTTGGTTTATTTTCCAGTCACAAGGAAAAGACTGTATGAATCATCTTAGCTTTTCTCTGTCGTTTTGGAAGCACATGTGTTACTCGTCTATTTTGCATCTCCCTTCATTGATTTTACATTAGTTAATCATCAGACCAAAAAAGGAAGAATAATAATAAGTGGGGGTAACACTCTCTTACCACAGGTATTTTCCTTGCTCCTCTGGGGCTGCCTAGGCAAGGTGAAACAAGCTGTAATTCTTCATCAGGACACTTTTTATTTTTACACTCTTAGTCTGTGCAAAACAAGATGCTGCACAAGGGGCAAACGTGAGCCAGGCTGGAAGGCTGTTGTGAGATACCTCTCAAATATCTTCGAGCTTCAGCTTTCTGAGCATGGATCCCGCACACTACGTGTGTTCGTCATTCTCATTGCTTGTGCTCATTAAACGCTGCTATTTATTTTTGTGTGTCTGCACAAATATATGGCTTTATTACTAAAGTGGTTTGTTTATCTTCGCTGCTCCTGCATTTATTTTAGCACTCATCTAAACAATTAATTAGGGAAACACTTGAGTGCCGAACACACTTCTTCAGATACCACTCGGGTTTTTTTTTTTTTTATTTCCAGGAGCATCAAGCATTTTTAAAAAAAAATCTTCTGCAGTTTTTTTCTAACCATGCCTTTTTCTCCCTTGTTTGAAGCTTCCACAGGCAGAGTACATTCCTTTGAAAGATCATGGGTCCTGTTGAGAGTTCAAAGCCAAGTAAAGATTATGCTTAAAGTTCAAAGGCTCTGTGGAGCTGCATCTTCATCTGCATAAAATTGTTTCAACCAACTAGAAAGGTAGAAGAGTTGCCAGGAATTTCTTCTATTTCTTTTTTATTATTATTATAAAATAAGCTTAATTGGGGAATAAATGTGGCACTGCTAACAAGTTCAGGGAAAGTGAAGCTCCTTAGATGAAACACCACTTGAAGGTGTACACAGTGTACGAAAGATTTGACATGTGCCGTGACCCTGCGAGAGTGAAACTGCGAATGCCTAGAAATCAATATGAGATATGTAAGAGTCTATAATGTTGAAGTCAAGAAAGAATTGAAAGCGTTTGACTGCATTTTGGGCAAACGGAGCAGGGAGCGTGATGTATTCAGACAATGGATTTAGACCCAAGTTTTAACGATGGCGAAAAGTAAGAGATTTCTAAGAAAAAAGTTTTCAAATATAGATGAATATCAGGTTCCTGGAAACAGTGTGTATATTGTAGCAAACCATGACTCAGAGTGGAGGCTTTGTCAGTTCTGGGACCAGCAGAGAATGGAGCCCCTTATTTAGGTGGCTTGGCCAAAAGCTGTAAATATGGGGTTGGAGGGGGTTGGGTGAAATAGGTCTTTGTCAATGCAAGTTCAGGGCACTTAGAGGCAATATTTAACCTGGAATTTCTTGACATGCTGGTTAAGAACCTCTTAAGCCAGATTGAGGGTCTGATATTGATTTCTTCCATTTCCTATAAGCAAACTTTTTGAGGAAGCGTGCCAGACTCTAGTGGGTTTGATGGAAGCCTTGCAAATATTGCTTTGATGTTACTCATGTTGCTATTATTGCAGTATCTTTTTAGTATAGTGTCTTCACAGTATTCGTTTGAGCTCAGGACATTTTACTCTTTCCGTTTTTCAAGGAGAAGCTATGGCACAGGGAGATTAAAGGCCAGAGTGTTCAAAAGCATTTAGGCATTGAAAGATTCAGATGGGCATTGAACATGATTTTCAGAAGAAATTCAACACCTTATCCCTAGAAATGAATTATCCAAGGTCAGATTTTAGATTCTCTCACAAAAATGCTATCTAAGTCTTCCAGATCCAGATAAGTGTTGAAACCAACCCATACACGGTGTGTTTCTGGGCAGGGGACGGGATTGGGGTTTTGTTGTCTCTCTCTAATTAATAGCAATCTTTACACCTTATGCCTTCTTTTATAACTCCTTCTCCCTGGACCTCTTCTTCTTTTGTCCCTTTGTACTGCTAGATCTGGCCTTTCCTGTACTCTTTTTTGAAGACACAAGCTCAGAGGTTTAGAGCTGTCAGGGCTGTGGGCGAATAGATGGTCTTGTGATACTGAAGGAGTATGTAGGATTTAAACAAAACATCATGTCAGATACAACAGGACTGGATAAACTGTAATGCATCATTATATCAGCTTTTGAATTCGTAAGTCTTGATATATTTCTGAAAATAAGGTGTGACACAAGACGTTCTCGTTGTCTTGCATGTCTGTGGCAACATGGACCACACTGAGATTTTAGTGTCTTTGATTCTGTTTCTAAAAAAAAAAAAAAAAGATTAATTCCTGTGTTCTTGCTATGAAAAAACTCATCTTGTGTGTGAAATTTGCTAGTGAATGAGAGCTGGTTCCCAACTGATGAGCACAACAATAAAACAGTAATTTAACCGATGTTGTCTACTAAAGTTACGTAAGCTTGTAATGTGTTTCTGAGGAAGTTAAGCTGCATTAGCAGGGATGTTGTGGAAAATCCACGTAAATTCCTTCATTGCTATTTCACAGAATCACAGGTGGCTGAAGTTGGAAGGGACCTCTGGAATTCATCTCATCCAACCCCTGCTCAAAGCAGGGTCACCTACAGCAGGTTGCTCAGGGCTGTGTTCAGGCAGAATTTTAATATCTCTGGGGAATGAGGGTCCACATCCTCTCTGGACAAACTGTGCCAGCATTTGATCACCCTTACAGTAAAAATATTTTTCCTTATTTTTAAATGGAATTTCCCATATTTTAATTTGTGCCCATGGCCTCCTGTCTTGTCACTGGGCACCACTGAGAAGGCTCCATCTTCCTTACTTCCTCCCCATCAGTTATTTATAGACATTGGTAAGATCCCTCTGAGCCTCCTCTTCTCCAGGTTGAACAGTCCCAGGTCTCCGTCTCTCTTCATGTGAGAGACGCTCCCGTCCCTTCATCATCTTCATGGCCATTCACTGGACTCCCTCCAGTATATCCACATCTCTCTTCTACTGGGGAGCCCAGAACTGGGCCCACCACCCCAGAAATGTCTCAGCAGGGCTCAGCAGAGAGCAGAGATCACCTTCATTGACCTGCTGGCAGCATTTTCCCCGATGTAGCCGAGGATGCCATTTGCATTTAACCAGTGAAATAATTTCCAATATGGAGTATAGGTTTTTATAGTGACAGTGTAGGTTTGTAAATTGCAATTAGCTCTCAAAGTCAAAGATTTGAAGATTTTAAAGGGATGGCTTTATGGTAAATCTATGCTATTCTGAGTATTTTTCACTACAAAGTTACGTCCTGGTTGAACTAGGAGTCGCAGTGCAATTAGAATTTTCATCAGAGTCAGTGGTCTGGAAGTCTTACTGGGGAAAACCAGTCTTGAGGGATCTTTCTCAAGTATTCAAGTGAAAGAAAGCATAGAAGGAAATCCAGGACTATAAGATGTGTGTGCTGGGAAGTTTGATTTGCTACGAGCGAGTATCACAGTTGGAGGCTGCAGGGCTTTTGAAATGTCATTAGGGAAAGATGTGTCCCTGCCTACATTAATTTATGTAAACATGATCTTTGTAGAGTCTTTTTGCATTGAAATACAGTGTCACACCAGTTTTCTGCTGTGAGAATGGATTAATAAGGGAGGACATCTTAATTTTTCATTTGCATTTTTTTTTAGCATCTGTGCTCAGAACCCTTTTTCTCTGCTATACCCAAAGACGCATTGAGCAGATGGACAAACATAGGACTTACCTTGCACAGAGGACATGTTAATTCATTTCAAAGCCAGCAAACTCAAATCAGTAATTGTTACCTGGCCAAGGAAGAAGGAAACGATGGCCATCTGCTAGGAAGAAAAGAGTAGTAAGGATTTGTGTGAGGGGAGAAGAAAGTGAATTAAAGGTTAAGACAAATTAACATGAGAATGAGAAGGGAAAGAAGAAAATAAAAAGTAAAGCGCAAATGAGGATAGAGCAGCATAAGAACTAAGAGATTATTTGTGTTGCAGTTTCATTTCGATGCCCCCCCCCAAATTCAAGATCTCTTTGTGACACAGTGTGATAGCTAGTGACAGGCCTTGTTTAGAGGGAGTTAAAAGTAGTTCGTGTTTGTCCTCTATTTTGTGTTTATTCTTTTCAATATTTGGGATTATTTCTGCATCTTTTTCTATATATATGGGAAGTACAGTGACTTCCCATGGGAGACCCCTCACAGAGACAGACTGGAATACCATCTCCCAACTCTGTGCCCTGCTGTCCTACTTACTTGATAGGTTTTTTTCCAAAAGCTCTGGCAGGCTTTATTGTAAGATGTTTGGGCTGATGTATCAGATCCCAGTTATTCTCTACCCCTGAGATCTAGAAATGTGAACGGACCAAACATGAACTCGAGAAGGGGTCCTGAGCAGCTGCTTTGATTTCCTCGCTGCTGTTGACTGACTGACAGCCTTCCGTCTCGCAGGGCTGGGAAAGCAATGACTCTCCCAAGGGATTTACACTGGGAGGGTGCTTGGAAGGGCTGGCAGAGGAGGGACATCCCAGGCCAGGCCAGTGGTGTTTCCATCAACCTGCAGACCAGGGCGTTGACGCAGTAATGATGTACGGGTCCAATGCCACCGACTGCTCACCTGTATCTTCACAACACTTTCTGAGTTTATGTTTGGATGTCTCTGATCCACCAGTCAGTCCAGACCATTACGGCTCAGCTTACATCCCAGCATGCAGTGATGGCTGCTTTAGGGACAGACGAGTCGGTAATGACATGAAATTGCCTTAATGCTATAAACCTGATTTGCATGTATTTATTTACCCTGCCACCACATATATAATCTAATTCTGCATCTCCTTTTTTCCCCTCCTTTATCACCATCTAGTGCAAGTACCAAATGAGCGTTACTAAGCTGCACACGTGGAGGTTGGCCCCTTTCTTCGAAAGTAAACCAGAGAGCACCAGCGTGCTGGCCATTCGCTTCCCAGTCATTACGCAGTCGGCAGGAGAGTTCAGGAATTTGCAAAAGCTGCCGTTGCCACGTATGACAAAATGTACATTGAAATGCTTCCGATACTTTCCCAGCTATTAGCTGTTTAAAACTGTTTAATACAAGTGGCTTATTTCAGAGAGCAAGAACAGCGGATTCTGGCAATTTTGCCCCTGATATCTTTTCTCTCTGTGTCGCACTTTAGTCAAAATTTACATAATAATGGGTAGGAAAGTGTTGTGGCACACGAACCGGTGCGTATTAGTTCTTAGTTGCTTTCCCAAAAGGCTTGGAAATGCAGCAGATTTAATCTAGGTCAAAAAAAAAAAACAAAACCAAAAACGGAAAAAACCCCTTCCATTTTGTAGGCAGAGGACATTTATAGAGAGCATTTGTATTCACAAGGGTATGGGAATGACAGAGTGCGACTCCTCCAAAAGAGCTCCCCGGTGCAGCTGAAGGCTGACAGCAAACTAGGACTTGTGGCCAATTAACAGAAAGGCCGTCATAACTTGCAAGGCATGGAGAGAAAAAATTGAGCTCCGTGGGATCATTTTTCACTGGCCATTTACAGGGCTGTTACCAGCCTGGAGCATTCGTGCTTTAATGCGATAGGGGCGGTTTGGGGCACGCTGGGGCTGGTGCGTTGCCGCCCTGGATGTTACAACCGGGAGGAAAAATAGAGCACAGGGTGGAATCTGGCACGTCCCGGTTGTGAATCCTCCTCGCGTATGAGCCCCTGCCTTCCTTCGGCTAATGTATTAATATTAGGAGTGGCACCACTGTAATATGTGCTGTCATTAGCGTGGCAATGCGGTTTCCTGGCTGGTGACAGGATTGGTAATACGGTTTCCATCAGGGTGCCAATTATATCAAACTATTAGCAAACCTGAGCTAATTGGGAGGCAGCATCGTTAAAGGTTGTTTTCTGCAGTGTATGGCAATTCTATCAGGGATTGCTTCGGGACTGAATCATCGCCGTCGTACTTTCGAGTGACTCCATATACAATAGAGCAGGAGGATGGTGCAGGTAGGAATCAAAATGCATCCCTGCCTTAGCCACCTTCTTCTGCTGCTCAGTAGAATTGCAGAAATCGTTGGAATTTTATTTCTGGAAACGGTTTTTGCTTTCGTTTGTCAAGTATGTCTGTGTTTGCTCTTCAGGCAGATCGTGTTTTTCTCTGTTTTTGTATGTAATTGCCCAACCACAATCGTTAACACTTGAAACACCTTTCCTAATAGTAGACTGGTGTCTTCCCTGCAGGTGAGCGAATTGCCCTGAAATATGTTATGCAGAAGAAACGCCAGACAAAGCTCCCATTGCACCGCGCCAAATTTAACGAATGTGAAAAGACTCCCAACCATGCACCTGAACTGCTGTAACAATAGGTCTTTTCAGTGGCTTTAGTTGAAGAGAGTTTTTGACGTCTTCGTCGCCTTTTGGAGCGTGGCGGTGTGGGTCGTGGTGGGTTTGGTTGCAAAGCGCCCTATTCAAGCAGCTGTTTGTGATTTACAGAGCACGCATTTCTGCATTCGGGTGAACAGCTGGAATGCAATAGACCCTTTTAAAAGGCAGCCCTGCTAAATCGCAGCGTAATGTTTAAA
Organism: Bucorvus abyssinicus; assembly: GCA_009769605.1. Taxonomy (NCBI): domain Eukaryota; kingdom Metazoa; phylum Chordata; class Aves; order Bucerotiformes; family Bucorvidae; genus Bucorvus; species Bucorvus abyssinicus. Next base: position 6,209,670 of record CM020025.1, read on the forward strand.
TTTTGGTAGCGGAAGAGTGAATGTGGAAATCAGGAGAGGAACATTTGGAGGGGGAGAAAAAGAGAAAAAAAAAATCCTCCTTAACTTAAACTAGCTTGAACTGTGCTGGATTGACAAGAAGCTCCTATCCCCATTGAGATTCCAAGCTTGTATGAAGCCAGCACCTGTTCTGCTTGCAAATGCACACACAAAAGTGAGCTTCATTCACAGAAAGAAAGAAACATAGCGGGACTTCACTCATTTAGCCTTCCAGGGCCTTCAGTCCCTTGATCTGTCAGCCCCTTAGAATTCAAACGCAGCCTTTAAAGGAATTTTCAATTCACAACATGATGACTTTGTTGATGTCCTGAATGTGAATGTATTTTGAATTGAATTTGTCTGCCAGGATTCCATTACTTGTTAAAAGAATACAGAGTTCAATCATCAGATAATCATTATAGCTGTTTTGAAGTGTTTATTTTATTAGTCTAGAAGGTAAAGCAAATTTCATACTTTTAAGTTGTTGCAGGCTTTGCAGGCGCACTGATAAGCGCTTGTATTTCTATACCCTATGGTTAGGGTTCAGATACTGGCAGCAGGTGATAATACGCACAACGCAGGAGAGATCCAAACTGACAAATTTTGACAGTTGAAAACTATAGAAACTCATAAATCAGACCAACAAATATGAAGGTTGGGGGTTTTTTTCTCCTGTATCTTTTATCTTTTCATTCCCAAAAGTTAAATTTTCAAGCCTGGGAAATTGCAGCACATTTTTTTTTTCCAAGGAAATCAAAACCTCAGAGCGTCTTGTGGAACAGTGTGGTTTAATTCCTGTCCATGTCCAAGGGTTATTTTCTCCCATTGATGCACATGTGTGACTCCTGGTAACTTTAACCTAGAAGGTGTATATTCAGTTTAGGAGCTGTCAGAAACTTTTTCGCACCTGAAGCAAGATGGAGGTTGCTGTATTCATTCAAGCCTGAAATCCTGGCTGAGAGATTAAGCCTCTTACACAGATCCCAGTACCATTAAAAGCCAGTGAGGACCGTGTAGGCTACGTCTCCGAGCGGAGGAGGGCTTCCTATTGTTAGTTGCTCAAAATTAGAAACGTAAACACCTCTGCTGGAGTAATTAGTCTGTGTGGGAATTGGGAGAAAGCGATAAAAATAATGCCATGCTGGAGCTCCTAGCGATGTCACAGGGCTGTATCTTAGAGCCTCGCAAAGCCGGCTCTGCTCTGCTGGGTGGTAGGAGCACGGGTTTCATAGGTGGCTCATTCAGGTCCTCGAGCATCACAAGGGAGGAGGAGTCCCCTTGCAGGAGCTCGCTAACGACTCTTTGAAAAAATCCTCTTGCCCATAGGAGGAACGGCAACTATTTGAGTGGCAAAAACTCTGCAATTTGTTGTAATTCCACAACGTGCACAAATGTCCTCCAGAAACCCAGGTTCGCTGCCAGCAGGAGTTCATGGGTACAGTGGTGTGAGAGTCCTCACCGCTTGCTCTTTTTGTGCCTGTCCCTGATTTCTAACCGGTTGCTCTAGTGAAGGCGTGGCTGCACGGTCCCCGTGTACTGTGGTGCTGCCATCTTTGACAGGGACTCAAGGAAAGCTGTTTCTCGCCATACGCAAGGCTGTTTGCCCCTGTCAGTGTCTTGCTAAACAGGTTTCTGTGAAAATTAAATAAATAAAATCTCCACCACTGGTGCTAATTGGTGCCTTTGGCAGCCTGAGCAGGGGCTTGTGAATTGAATGTGTCGTGGAGAATTGAATGTGTCAACTCTCTCCCAGTGGCTGGGACCTGGAGGTCTTTTTCTGGCACTAAATTTCCTTTGAAAAAAAAAGAAAAAAAAAAAGGATTAAAAAAAAAGGGACGGAGAAAACAAGCTGAAATAAGAGATCTTTTCCCTTTTTTTAATGAGGTGCTGAAGTTGAGCATTGTAGTGTACGCACTGCAGAGTTTTCTTGTCTGATGCTTTGAGAAGTAGGGCTGGTTCCTGCCTTTGTTTCTCAGGCATCCCATTTGTTGCTCTTAGATGCTGTGCAGCACGGGGTGGCAGGTTTTATTCAGTCTGTTCAAGCATCTGGCAGGATAGCCATGAAGTTGTTGCCGATGTCCTTAAGGGACTGTAGGGATCCGCATGATTCATTCAGTATTTTTTGTAGGTACAAAGAAGAAATGTCTTACGCTGTAGTAAATACGGTTCCAAGTAGAGCACAACCAGCTTAGCAAAACGCAGGAGATCTGCTGCTTTGGAGGCACTGGCTGGCAGCACATGCTCCTGTTCCTCTGATCGAGAAGATGCTAACCCACATGGCGTTAAACTGGGCTGTATTGCAGGCTGTTGAGGATCAGCAGAACCATGTCCACCAACCAATTCACCTTTTAATTTGTCCTGGCTAGGAGGGGAGAACGTTACCACTGTCGGGCTTTGAGTTATTTGGATGTCAGGAAAGTTTAGTTGTGGTTCAACCTGCTATCAAATTCGTTGGTGATGACGCCAAGATGATGTGTGCAGGTGGCTGCAGAGAGGACGGTTGGGTTTTTTCCTCTATTTTTAGTAGGAAGTGCACTTTTTCTTTTCCAGTGGTGTCACTGATTTGTCTTTGGCAATATTACATTTTCTTAGGTAAAATGGAGGAAGGGAAGTTGTTTCCCAGTTGTCTTTCAGCAGAGGCCAGCTACCGGTCCTAAAGCACAGATTAGCCCTGTCCTCTTACTCAGGCATCTTCCCTTCCAGTATTTCTGCAGAAAGGACTGAATTTGGTACTTTCTCCTACAGGATGTAGTGCTGAGCCAAAGTGATTTTACACCAGAGGCATATTCAAAGCCGGCCCGTTGGAGCTGCGGCAGTTCGTGTGACTTGGCAGCGAGCACCTCTGAAAAGTCCATAGGCTGAGCTCTAGGGTCTCCTGTGGGGCCACGGGCACTTCTGCCTTTTCTATTGTGTTTTCTTCTTTTCTTTTTCAGTCCAGTCCTGACCTCTTTAGCAGATAGGTTCAGAATCCGTTGTCCACAACGGGTGCCCGCGCTCTCCTCAAACCGCAAGAAACTGTCTTTTGTTGTGTCGTGGTATTTTTAAGAAGATACAAGCAAAATGAGTCCAGAGAAAGATTTCATCCATGTGCATTTTCAGATGTGTCAATCTATGAGCTTAGAAGTCTCCTTTTTTCCAGGGTCCGGTGACCTGCCTGAAACATCTGCACGTTTCCCATTAAGCTGCTGTTTTCTCCCAGTCCTCATTCACAGAGACATTTTTCTCTCCTGCGCTATTACTTCCCAAAAATGACTAGTTAAAGGATATTTCACAGTATATTCGTCTTTCAAGTGCAGTTCTTTCAAGTAGTGCCAAGAATGATAAGCCAATAGATTTCAGACTTAGTGGAATAAACCCACAGAGCTGAAATCTAAAATGAAACTCTTTGGACCCATGGTAAAGGACATCGCAATTGCAAAGTCATAACTACTGCTTGATATTTTCCCCTCTGAATCCTGTCTCCTGGTTAAAAAGCTTTATATTATAAAGCTGATAAACCACATGAAGAAAAATAGATGATAGACTTTGGAGCTGACTGTCAGGATAGAAAAACATCACAATGTTTTCTCAAAGTCACGTTATTAAATGTCACAAACTCGGATTTGTTTCCCATTTTCATTCTGGAGTAAAATAATTCAAATTTACAGAATTTTCCAGTGGAATAGAAAATTTAGAAGCACTCACTGGAAGCACAAACTTTAACAGGCTGTGGCTGACTGTAATACTCATCCCTGCCGGGCCATGTTCGGCTCACTGAAATTATTAAACCATCTCTGTCGTAAACTGTGGAATTTTAAGGAACCTGAGGGCAGTATGGAAAATGTTTCGCTCAGCCACACTAAGTCTGCATTACCTGCCTGCCTCTGTATTGCATTGCCTGCAAGTGCTTTTCTGCGTTGGGGATAAACTCGCCGTATGCCAGTTGGGAATACCTGATTTCCTTTGCTTGTTATCAAGGTAACGGGCGTTGCTGGCCCGGCTGCAAAGCCGGAGGGAGTGTTCATAGAGCAATGCACAGCTTGAGCCAAGTCACAGGCAGTGGAGGGGGCGTTCTGCATCCAGCCCTTCCTTCCAAGGTGTGGTCTGGGCCACTTCCACACGGTTACTTGAAGTGTTTGCTGGCTGTGTTCTCCTGCGCACGTATTCTCCTACGTCTCCTTTGCTGTTATGGGGATGCTGCGAGGTTGAACAAAAGCGCGTCTATCCGGTGGGATGTGGTGCGTCACCTTGGTCAACGCTAGGGAGCCGACACAAGAGACATCTCTGCTCACTGCCCAAAGGACAGATTATTTTATCTGTGTCACGCTCCAAGGGAACACCAAGGCTCGGAGATGGGGTTTCTTCTGTTTACTGTTTGGTTTTGACATTTCTCTGGAATTGCAACAAATCTCTGTCTGTGATTATGAGAATAGGATTGGTTTGATTCATCGGTAAAATCTGCATCATCTTGTTTGATAGGAAGTAAAAAACTTTAGCAGCCACTTCTGCCTCCCAACCAGCGTTACACAACAGGTTTTCCCTCTCCGTGTAGCAGCCGAGTCGCTGAGCAGTCCATCTGCAGCCACAGAGCTCTGTAGGAGTATTGAGGTCTCTTCTTAATGTGACAAGGCTGTGCACGTCCACGGGACAAGGGCTGCATTCAGCTCCGCTGTGTTTCCCCGATGGACGGAGCAGCAATATGTTAGTACCTAAGGGTGTTCCTACATCACTGATTTACTGTGCTGGGTGGGAGCTATTTAAGTGCGAATTTTGCTTGTGACTGTACCTGCAATCCTGTGTTACGCGCACAAGTGTGTGAGTGATGCTGTCAAAGTGGTTTCCCTCCTACTGGAAGTAACGTTGCAGTCACAAGCTGGGATATTGCGTTGAGCACCCCACCTGCAACGTGGATGCAAGATCCCCCTGCAGTACGCTCCCCACACGTGCCCTGGCCCCGCGCATGCCTGGGAGCGGACTTCATCGCTGTGGGCTATTCCAGATTGCAGCGAGTCAAATCGTGGTCCTTGTTTCTTTGTCCCACACCCGTCATGTGGGAGCTCTTCTTGAGGATCTGCTGGTGAGCCCTGCTCTCACCCTGGGGCTGGTTCTGAGCTGTCTGGGTTGCTTGTGCTGCAGGAAGAGTTACTGTAAATGTTTGCAGTGGAGGAGGTGACAACAACCTGTGTTTGGTCCCACAGGCTGCCCGGCTGGACCGTGCTGCCAAAGGGAAAACCCTGGGATTAAGGCAACCACATCTGTCTGCTTTAGTGAAGGTCAGGCAGATGCAGGGTGAGCAGAGCCTCACTCAGTGCTGTTGACCAGCAGCAGCCTCCACTATCCCAGTGGTAAATTCTCCCATAGCTTATTTTTCATTCTTGCAGTTGAGACGAGTGTCCTACCTCCAGTCCTGCCTTGTTTCAAACAGGGGGGAACAAACCTTAGCTCTTTCAATAAGGTCCTGCTCTAACCTGATTTTCTGCCTGGGATGCAACAATGAATTCCTGCTGCTTGAGCTTGCCACGTTGCTTATATTCAAAGTATAATGGGGAGCCGTCAGAAAAATATAACCTTATTTACACTGTATAAAGCCAATTGGATTCTGGTTAACTTAATTTCTGAGTGATTACAGTTCACTAAAAATGTAGGTGTGCTATAGATGCGATGCGCAGGGGGTGACTTTATTTTAAACCACACAGCCTTTCTTTTATTCATGTCATTCAGGCAGCCTCATGATAATTCACATTTCCAGCTTTCCTGATGTGTTGTTCAATCATTGTTTTTTTTCCCTCCCTATTGTACTCTCACAAATCATACTCACTAATTTCTGAAAGCTTTTCATTTCTCTCTATAGGTTGTTGTTTCGTAACATTTTATACAAGAAAAGCTGCTCTTGAGGCACAGAATGCACTGCACAATATTAAAACTTTACCTGGGGTGAGTACATTTACTTTTTGATCCTAATTATTTTATCAACAGAAAAACAGCCCTTTTGCTCAAGATGCTGCTCGGTGCCCCAAATGTCCTTGATCTCTTCGAGGGAGGGTGGCTAACCTGATGGTCTGTCCTGTACTGGTGCCAGTCCTGTAGCAATGGCATCATCTCAAAAGGCAGTTGCTTTTCTGTAGGAAAGTCCCTTGGCTGGAAATAGTGCTGATTCCTGCTGACTAGAGGCAGTTACTGAAGTGCAAGGTAGATTAAATTTTTGGTTGGTTTTTTTGGTTGGTTTTTTTTAATTTAAAGGGGGACAGGGAACATATGGCAGAAAACGCCTGCACCGCTGGGTCTTCTAGTTTGAAAAGGGAGAGAAAAGGAAAAGACAAAATACAGCCAACTTTGTTAAATGCAGCCTTTATCCACACTGTTTCTAAAGAGCCTGACTGCGTTGATGCGGTGGCTGCGCATCAGGGTACCACAGAGCGCGCTACCATGTAGCCGCTTGCACAGCGTCATCCTGTTCCCTGCCACCGCCTCTCCTCAGCAACCTGTTCTCACTGATCGCTCACACCGGTGGTTGAAACTGTTGTGGTTGTGTCATGCAAACTCTAGCTTGCGTTCTCCTACGGTAGTTGAGATTTAAGATACAGAGCTGGAGAGAAGTATATCACTGGTAATGGCATGCCTTAACTCTGGAATCTTCTTGTTCTACTGTTATTGTTTCTTCTGCTGAATGTAGCCAAATACTTTGGGAATAGGAAAGGAAAAATACGAGGGATGGAGGTATATTCCCTCTTGATGAAGGGGAAGTGTTCAAGTATGTGGTTGGAGTGTATGGTTACAGGCACAAAAATAAATAAATGTATGCAACGCTTCATAAATAAATAGCACATTGACTGAACGGACAGTTACATAGCCAACATCTCCTTTAGTTTCTACGTGCTGTCTGTGAAATTGGACAATATGGGTTTGAAAAATTCACATCTGGCCAGCTCATTTTATGCAACTCCTGTTAGGAAAGCCACCTCATCTGTCATGGAAATGGCCAACATAGAGAAGTATGTCAGATAGTTACACTCGAATCCTGCTAACTCACCAAGGTAAAATGGGAGTCCTCTGTCATTTGCAAGTGAAAATGCTGGAAGAGGCCATAGGAAATCTGCAGAGGTGGGACAGCTACAGGAAAATTAAAAAAAAAAAAAAAAATTGTAGCATTTCAGATTCAAGCGATGCTTTCCTGCAGCTGGCCCTTGCAAGGAACAGTGTCAAGACCTTACAAACCTCTCAGTGGCAGGCTCAGCTTTTGAGGGTGTAGAGGATGGCTATGCCATTCTCAGAGAGAGGGGAAGGCTCTGAGGGATGATTCCCTTTGAGATGCCTTCAGAGCTCAGGTTGAATCTCAGCATCCTGTGGCTCTGCTACTCCCGTTGTTGGTTCCCATCCCTGCTACCAGAAAATGCCGAGCCCGTGGACAAATGCTTTCGAACCCAATTCAGCTAATGTCGCATTTTACCCAACTCATTGTGTAATTGCTCTCCAACATGCTTTGAGACACATTGCTGGGTAGGATGGACACTCCGGCGGAGGTGGTCCCAAGCCGCTGGAGTAGCACCCTACCCAGCCAGCATCCCTGAGTGCAGGCAGTGACCCTGCCCCGAAGCTGTGCCACAAGATCTATGCATCACTCCCTTAGAAGCAGAGAGGATCCTTCTGTTTGCTCCTCTGTTCTTCCCTGATCCCCACAGGCTGGCTGCTGTGTTTTGAGAGATCTTAGTTATCCCAGCAGGTGACTCGGAGGGGCTGACTCCTTCCCTGACCTCCCCGTGTACAAGTGGCAAAGCTGGCTCAGCTCTGCATTGCATCTTACTTGAGCAGGGCATCGTTTTCTCCTCTGCTTTGAACAGCTAACGAGCATGCAGCAGTTAAAGAGACTACTGTACCCTTTGATTTTTTTAAAATAAAGCTCAAAAATGTAATATTTTTTTTCTAATGCTGTTTCTAGCTCTTTGTCATTTAAAACTTCTCTTTTCAGCTGTGTTTTTGTCCTGACTGTGAGGTTACAAACTTCTTTTAAGGAAATGTATAAATGACATTCCTGTGACTCTGGGACCTGGGCTTTAAAAATATTCCTGATCCTGCCAGAGATGTTAAGATTTTACTTTGAGATGAGTTGTAATACCTACTTCTTAAAGGGACACTGTCAGTAAGGAGAAGCAACTCGAATACAGATCCGTTACTGCTTTTTGAGAATGATTCAGCATATATTGTACAACAGTTACGATCTTTTGCACGTGCTGTATGCTGGCATTCAGCATATATGGTGGCACTGTTAGGCTGCATCTGTGTCCTCCCAAAATAACTTCATTTAAGCACGCTTTAACATTGTCACACGTGCTGAAAACACTTCACGTTAGCAGGATTGTCCTTATAGGAATTTTAGCAGTTTCCACGTTATTAGCTCTTGCCTGCAGCAGCTTTCGCTGAATGAGCAGGAATCAGTAGTGGATAGATCCGAGTACGAAGCAGTCTCAGAGCGAATGGAAGCAATCTTCGGGCTTAGTTACGACAAGGGATGCATTTGGATCAGGTTCATGTGGGCATCAAGTGTCAACTTGCTTCTAGAAAATGAGATATGGTATGTAGGAGGTTCAGTAACAAGGTGTCTCCTGGAAACAAAAGAATCCGTGCCTTCCACTTTTACTCTAATACCACCATGCAGCAGATAAGAGGCATCCTTAAATACCCCAGGAAGGCAATCCGAGGGAAAGGCAGGTGATTTGTTAGGGTAAGGTGAGGAATGATGGCAAGTGCAGGAGCAGGGGGCTGCAGGGGTGCTGCGGTGGTTGGGACTCGTCTGCGTTTTGCCTGCAAGCAGGCATAAACCCACGCTGCCTCAGAAGCATGGAGGGGAGTTCCTCTGTGTTCACTGAATGACAGAGGCCGGGTTATTTCTGGGCTTAGTCTCTTCATTTCTATAATGCAGAGCTGCTCCACCTGACTCGGTAAGCACGTTTCGGATCAGCGCTCATGAAGCCAAAAAAGTGTTTTTTTATTTATCCCCCTTCCAAGACTGCACATTGAGTTTAATTTAGGTGGGTATTTGAGCAAAGCCTGCAGAGCTCTGGTTCTGCCTCTACTTCTTGCACGGACCTCATCCTTAACAGAGACATGAAAACACGAGCGTTTCATCTGCCTCTTTGAGCTTCATGTCCTTTTAGTGGACATGAAGAAAATAAGACCAGACATAAATGATTAATGCAGAATCTTGGAAGAAAATATTGCAGGGTGCCTTGCTGTTTGATTACAAGCCTTGGAATTAGTCAACATTTCCATAATTCTAAACCAATATACACCTGTTTTCCCACTGTGATGTGAAGGCACAACTTAATTTAACAGAAACCCCGCTGTGCTAAATCTCTCATTAAATACCAAGCTAGTTCTGTAATTTAAAGTTGCAGCACCACTATTTTAACTGAATTGCCTTTGTATTATAAAATTAATAAGAAGTTAATGATGCTGGATTCTCTCAGATTTTTTTTTCACAGCAACAACAACAAAAAAGAAAGATAAAGAAGAAAAACATGTCACCAGCTGACATCTCAAGGCTCTTCTGGTTTTTAATCAGTTTCCTAAGGATAAAATTCATTTAAAAGATTTTTTTTAATTTTTAAAAACTTTCAGCATAAGTAGGATCAAACATTGTCTTTTCGCTCATGATTACTATAATCTCTCTGTTAGTCATAATATTCCTTGTCACATAACAGAGCTTTTATCTTTCCCCCAAAATGTCTTTCAATATCACTTGTTATGGTAGGATTGCTGCTAGGCAGAGAAGAGGATGTAGAGTGTTTGAGACACGCAGGCATATTGATATATATGATACATATCAAGAAAATAGGGACAGTTCTGTTTACTTGCTGCTGGCATCACAAGTAGCTTTTATGTCTTGTAAATGAACAGCATGCATTTCCAGATGTGTCTTTTCAAATGTAACCTGCAAGCGCATAGCTCACGTCCTAGCTCACAGGGATGCTGTTTGTGCTATTCAACTTACAGCCAGGTTTTCTTGGAATGTTGGTTTGGATTTTGTTTTAAGAGGCAGAAGGGAGAAAAGGGAAAACCTCCATTTGAATGTAATAATGATCTTACAAATGTGCTTCTTTGGGATAAGGTGTAGAACTGAGGCCATAACGAGTCTCAACTTCATTAAGAATCTCATGGCTTTGTTAGAGGTGTTTAACTTCTATTCCCTAAACAAAATAATCCAATAAATTCCACCTATCTAAGTTTATTCTGTACCTGCAGTTAGATGTAATAATCTCAGTCCCCCCGTGCTCTAATTTGCTGCTTAGTGAAAATTGGTTCTGTATAGAGGGCAAAACTCGGCTGTATGCAGGGACTGCTTCAGTCACCTCTTTGGCACTCGCGTTTTTTGTTTGTCTCCGGTTTGACATGCATCTGTTTAAAACCAGAATGTGGTCTGGTTTTCTCACCAGTGAATTTGGTAGGATTTCCTTGCAAGAGTTAAGTGCAGTTGGGTACCACAAGAACACTATAAGTTGGTTGGATTCTTGGAGCCAATAGCTGAATAAATGCACCTTTAATCTCATGCAGAAGCTGTTTGAAGTCAGGAATTGATGGGACTCCAGTTGCAAAATCTACGCCTAAAATTCTCTGGAGTCTTTGTTCTGTATTTAAAGTTAGATTGATCTGACATGGCAATGATTATTTGTTGCCTGCATGTATATAAGGTGAGGTATGTATACATATATGTATTTATATATCTGAGGGTGGTGAGACACTGGAACAGAGAAATCATGAATGTCCGCTTCCTGCTAATGTTCAAGGTCAGATTGGATGGAGCTTTAAGGAACCTGGTCCAGTAGAAGCTGTCCCTGCCCATGGCACAGGGGTTGGACTAGATGGTCTTTAAGATCCCTTCCAACCCAAACTATTCTCTGATTCAATATTTTTCCATATATGCTCATAGCTAAGGTTATCAGAAAAAATAATTAACAGCCTGCGCTGATTTAGGCTTCAGCACTCCTACACTTTTAACAGACTAATGGTTTACGTGGTTCTTATTTCAAGTGGGATATACATATTCCAAGTAGCAGCAAACCCTTTGTATTGAGTTCTGGCATGAAATTAGGACATTAGCTGTATGAATCAATTTAATTAAGGGTTTAACAATGGAGAAATACAGTTTTTAGGAAGCTCTTAAAATTTTAACAGCAAGGTAGAGTTTTGTAGGATCTAACTGTCTTGTAAAATATTAATGGTTTCCTTTTTTGCCAGATGTCAAGGGAAAGATTTTTCAGTTTTTACGTTATAAGAATCACTACTGGTTTTATTAAATGGTGTTTAAATGATAGGGAAACAGGACTGTCTTGGGGGAACTTTTCCCTGAGTATTCTGCACTGGCTGTAAAGAACCTTCAGGGTCCATCTAGGGCTGTAGAATATTAAAAAACTGATTTTTAAAGAGGAGCTTAGATCATTCTTCTCTTTTGGTACCTGTTCCCAGAAGGGTTCGTTCTGCCCTACACCAGGCTGACAATCGTCGGCACGATGCCAGTCCACTTTGGGGCTTCCCCTCGCCCCACAGTCCAGCACAGGTTTCACCTGGAGGGTAAAACACACTTGGGTTTGCTCCGTGCCGTGGTGTTGGTATCGCATGTATTGGCAAAGCAGCGCCGTGGCCCCTCCAGGGACACGGGGCTTAGGGGTTGTAATGTGGGAGAGAATCCTCAGCACTGTGGTGAATCGCTTTAGCAGGTTACTTAACCTTCAGAATAATGTTTTAAAATGCAGGCATCCATGATGACTTCCTATCAATCCACGTTCATTTTCTGATAAAATACCGTTTGTCCAACAAGAAGCAAGAAACCAAATATATTTCAGCTTTTGACATTATATCATGAGCTCATTTCTAAGGAATATCCTGGCACACTCCTTTTTTAATATCCAGTTCCCTTCTCTGCTTTAGGCCTTGTGATTTGTCAGTACTATATGAACATTATGTAAAAATTACCTGTAATAAAAAGGTAATCACCCAATATGACTTGAATAATAGGCTGGATATGAGATATCAGTGACTTTGAGAGATTTGGACAAACAGAGAGGGAATTAGAAGAGCAACTAAGTTAGTTAAGGGATTGGAGTGATTGATTTATGATGACAAATGAAACTAATTCAGTACCCATATAGCATGGCCAAATGCTGTTTAATGAAGGATCCAAAAAGTCTAGAACTGTTTAAATGATAAAAATAACCAGATGGGAAAATGGAGAATTCCCAGGGAGTGCCAATTTCTAGGAACTGAGCTATAAGACATTGACTGATGTGAAGAAGGTGAATCTGGCCCATTTCTTCCTTTAAAATGTTATGCAAATGCAACCATTTAATGATGCATTTTGACCAGCTCAGAAGCTATCTTTTTTACTTTGTGAATACTCCACTTCCACCTCTGCCCCTTAAAAAAAAGTTGTACTGCCTTTGCCACTTACACGAAAAATCAGTATTTGCACTGAATTCAGGTACCTTAGCAGAAAGGTTGGGTTTGCATCTACCATTGCTGTGAAACACAGAATGGATCACCAGCCCTGATTTCATAAGATGGTAAAAAGTGACCTAGGAGCCAAACAAAATTCCTTTAAGTAGCTGAACTTGCAGCTTAATGGCAGAACAATGGGTGTTGTGCAGGCATGGGGAGAGGGGAATAGTGACTAAGTGAAAATAACTTCTCTAAATTGAGCAAAACAATTCATAATTATACTGTCCCTTTTTCTCAGTGAAGGTTGGGGGGCAGATTCACCTTCCCGTACAGCCTGATCATTAGGAGAGCTTTCTAGGATGCAGGAGAACGCAGTTCATACCCTCTCTGGCTTGTTTGTTGTAAGGATTTAACTTGAATTGACCTAACAGAGCCCTCACCACTGGGCTTTGTTGAGACTTGAGGTCATTGTTTCTCCTCTTCAAGCTGTTCTACTGTGTATGAAAATATTAAACTCTTGTGGCGTTGAGAGAAAACAAGTAAAAGCACTTGGTTGCCTAGTACTGAGGGCAGTGACTCAAGAATTGTGGTATCTGGATAAGGAGTCCATGATCTAATAAATATTTTTATTATTTTGAAAAGCTTTAAATGTTTGGAAGATACTCACCAAGGATAGGGAAGTGCAGGACGTTCCATTGACCTGAAGCACTGGGAGACGGAGGATAAAATTTCATCTGCCTTACTCGGGGAGGGGATGGGGTGGTGATGCCCCAGCCTAACCCCTGAGGTGTGTCAGGAGGGTGAAGAGCTGTAAAGGGTATGGACATCACTGAGGTGTTTCAGATCTTGGACATTCATATCAAGACTGTTGCTTTTCCGTGGTGTAGCAGATCTGCTGAGAAGGAAGGGCGCATGAGCCCAGCTGCAAATGCAGTTAGATGCACACAAGTTTTATAGATAGCTCTTTTGGAGTAGTTCAGGTTGTTTGTTTGTTTGGTTTTTTTTGCACAGCCTTACAGTATAATAATATTGGGATGGAAACTAAGTAACACATTAATACTGGTTTAACCTCAGAAAAATTCCCTGATGTGAGCCCATCACCAAAAGGCCAAACTGTTCTGGCGTGTGACGCTGGGCTTTACCTCTGATTTCCATAACTCCAGACAGTTGAGGTCATCACTTTGCAAAATGCCTCCAGAATTTAATGTGTGACTTAGAACATCTTATTCAGCAAGGCTGGAGGATCTGTTCGCAGGATATCACTTTCAAGCTAGTGGAACCCAGAAATCAATGACTGGAGAACCTTTTGCTGTGCACTTCAGAATGGAAAACTCTGAACAAAATTGAGAGGCCATCACTGGAGTACTCTAGGGTATTGCAAAGCTCACCAAGATTTAGGTGGGATGCTTAGCTAAGGGTAATAGCCCAGGCACTCTCTTAAACAGCTATTTATCCTGCTGCTGGTGTTAGCTGTTTTCTGTTATCTGGAACAGAACGTACAGGTGCTTCAGTCAGCCTCATTAACACCATGACATGAGCTATTAAAATTGTCTTCGTAATGAAAAACTAGTTCAGGGAGTCTTCCTGGCTGTCTGACTACTCCAACTGAACAGTGAAATGAGAAAGACAAATCATAAGCAACGTTACAGGCATCAGGAAGTAACATCATTAGAGATGCTCTTGGATCACAGAATCCAGGAATCACACAATTGTTTTGGTTGAAAGAGACCTTTAAGATCATCAAGTCCAACTGTTAACCCAGCACTGCCGGGTCACCACTAAACCATGTCCCTCAGTACCACATCTGCTCGTCTTTTAAACACTTCCAGGGATGGGAACTCCACCACCGCCCTGGGCAGCCTGTTCCAATGCTTGACAATCCTTTCAGGGAAGAAATTTTTCCTAATATCCAACCTAAACGTCTCCTGGTGCAACTTGAGGCCATTTCTTCTTGCTCTATCGCTTATCACTTGCGAGAAGTAACCACCTGACTACATCCCCCTTTTGGGTAGTTGCAGAGAGTGATAAGCCTCCTTTTCTCCAGGCTAAACAATCCCAGTTCCCTCAGCTTCTCCTCATAAGACTTGCTCTCCAGACCCTTCACCAGCTTCGTTGCCCTTCTCTGGACACGCTCCAGCCCCTCAATGTCCTTCTTGTAGTGAGGGGCCCAAAACTGGACACAGTACTCAAGCTTTGTCGTCACCTGTGCTGAGTACAGGGGGACAATCACTGCCCTACTCCTGCTGGCCACGCTATTTCTGATACAAGCCAGGATGCCTTTGGCCTTCTTGGCTACCTGGTCACACTGCTGGCTCATCTTCAGCCGCTGTCAACCAGCACCCCCAGGTCCTTTTCCACTGGGCAGTTTCCAGCCACTCTTCCCCAAGCCTGGGGCATTGCAGGGGGTTGTCATGACCCGAGCGCAGGACCTGGCACTTGGCCTTGTTGAACTTCGTACCATTGGCCTTGGCCCATTGATCCTGCCTGTACAGATCCCTCTGTAGAGCCTCCTGACCTTCAAGCAGATCAATACACCCACCCAACTTGGTGTCATCTGTGACCTTACTGAGGGCGCACTCAATCCCCTCATCCAGATCATTGATACAGATGTTAAAGAGAACAGGACCCAATACTGAGCCCTGAGGGACACCACTTGTGACCGGCCACCAACTGAATTGAACTCCATTCACCAGCACTTTCCGGGCCCGGCCATCCAGCCCGTTTTTTTATCCAGCAGAGAGTACACACATCAAAGCCATGAGCAGCCAGTTTCTCCAGGAGAATGCTGTGGGAAACAGTGTCAAAAGCTCCCTCATCTACTCAGCAGGTCACGTTGTCACAGAAGGAGATCAGGTTAGTGAAGCAGGATCTGCCTTTCATAAACCCATGATGGCTGGGCCTGGCCTCCTGGTTGTCCCATACATGCCATGTGATGGCACTCAAGATGATCTACTCCATAACCTTCCCTGGCACCGAGGTCAGACTGACAGGCCTGAAGTTCCCTGGATTCTCCATCTGGCCCTTCTCGTAGATGAGTGTCACATTTCCAACCTCCAGTTGACTGGGACCTCCCCAGTTAGCCAGGACTGCTGATAAATGATGGAAGTGACTTGGTGAGCACTTCCACCAGCTCCCTCAGTACCCTTGGGTGGATCCCATCTGGCTCCGTAGACTTGTGTGCATCTACAGGGTGCAATAGGTCACTGACCATTTTCTCTTGGATTATGGGGGCTTCATTTTTCTCCCTGTCTCCGTCTTCTAGCTCCAGGGGCTGAGCACTCAGTGAGCTGGTCTTACTATTAAAGACTGAGGCAAAGGCAACATTCAGTACCTCAGCCTTTTCCTTGACCTTGGTCACTATGATTCCCCCCGCATCCAGCAGAGGATGGAGATTCTCCTTAGCCCTCCTTTTGCTGTTAATGTATTTATAGAAACATTTTTTATGGTCTTTTATGGCAGTGGCCAGATTAAGTTCTAGTTGGGCTTCAGCCTTTCTAATTTTCTCCCTGCACAGCCTCACAAAATCCTTGTAGTCTTTCTGAGTGGCCCCCTCTTCCATAGGCTGTAGACTTTCCTTTTCTTCCTGAGTCCCAGCCAAAGCTCTCTGTTTAGCCAGGCTCGTCTTCTACCCCTTCGCCTCATCTTACGGCTCACTGGGACAACTTGTTCTTGCACCTTAAAGATTTCCCTCTTAAGGATTGTCCAGCCTTCCTGGACTCCTTTGCCCTTCAGGCCTGCCTCCCAAGAGACTCTGTCAACCAGTCTCCTAAACAGGCCAAAGTCTGCCCTCTGGAAGTGCAAGGTGGCAGTTCTACTAACTCCCCTCATTACTTCCCCAAGAAACGAAAACTCTACCATCTAGTGATGTACAAGTTGGCCTCCAACTTTCATATCACCCACAAGACCTTCTCTGGTCACATGCAACAAGTCTAGCAGGGAGCCTTCCCTACTTGGCTCCCTCACCAGCTGTGTCAGGAAGTTGTCTTCCTCACAATCCAGGAACCTGCTAGACTGTTTCCTCTCTGCTGTCTGGTATTTCCAGCAGACATCTGGTAAATAAAGTCCCCATGAGAACAAATGTTAGTGATAGTGAGACTTCTTCTAGCTGCTTATACAATACTTAATCTGCCTCTTCATCCCAGCTGGGTGGTCTATAACGGACTCCCACCATGGTATCTGCCTTGCTGGCCTTCCCCCTGATTCTTACCCATAAATACTGAACCCCATTGTCACCATCGTTATGCTCAAGACAACCAAAATGCTCCCTAACATACAGGGTCACTCCCCAACCTCTCCTTCGTGGCCTATCCCTTCTGAAGAGGTTGTAGACATCCAACACAGCACTCCAGTTGTGCAAATCATCCCACCATGTCTCGGTGATGGCAACTATATCATGGTTTTCCTGCTTTGCAGTGACTTCCAGCTCCTCCTGTCATTGCCCATGCTGCGTGCATTGCTGTAGATGCGCTTTAGTTGGGCTATTGATCCCATCTCCTTTTTTGGGGGAAAGGGCCTAATTCCTACCTGAGCATTCCCAGGCACTGCTGTGATTCCCAGGTCATCAGTATCCCTTGTGTCTTTGCTATCGCTTGCCACTCCGTCCCCTACCTCCTGTGGTGTGGTAAACCTAAGGACCTTGCTAACATGCTCTCCAGCAAACACTGATGTGCTGCTCCCAGGCTTGTCTCCAGCGCGTCTGGTTTTATCTCTTTCCCCCTTCAAATCCAGTTTAAAGCTCTTTCAATGAGCCCTGACAACTCCTGCGCAAAGCTCCTTTTCCCTCTTTGAGACAGGTGCACCCCATCGGTTGCCCGCAGGCCTGGTGTTGTGTGAACCAACCCATGATCAAAAAAACCAAGTCCTGCTGGTGGCACCAGGCTCGGAGCCAGGTATCGATCTGATGGGTCTTCCTGTTTCTTCCTACATTAATCCTTGCAACTAGAGAAGTAGAGGAGAACATTTCTTGTGTTCATTAATGACCACTATCTGTGGTCATTAGAAAGCCCGTAATACGTCCTGGAAAACCACGTGAGACTGGGTGGCTTTATTGAGCCTCCTGCTCTAATAACACACTTTGGGCAATTATATTCTGCCGAATTAAAAATACTGTTTGCAGACCCAGAGAGATAATTGATTTTTTCCTCATTCTTCAGAAGAAATTATCATCTTCATCAGCTTAGTTGGAAGAGCCACTTCTTCTAGGTGTGCAGGACAACCCTGTCTCCTCTTTCCAGCAGGGTCACTGGGGCTGCTAGAAGTACGCAGGGATTCATTTGGATGCAAGCGCCTGTTTGGAGTATGGACACGTTCATCGAATTGTCATGGTAGACATCTAAAACCTTTAGAGATGCTAAAATGGGCTGCGAATTCCCACCCTGAAAAGTTGAGGGAGACCTCTAGTTGCAGAGCTTCTAACAGTTTCGTGCTCTGGCTCTCAGTCCATGGAGCAAGTGATCAGCACTCGCTAAAACAGAGAGCAAATATCATTGAAGTGTTAAATACATTTAACAGGAGAAGCAGTACCAGAGTGGGCAAGGCTAGTGTTTATCTAAGTTTTGGAACAGTCCATCTTTTCACTTGCAGCTTTGCTGAAATCAGTGATGGCTGTGCTCCCAGAATGTAGCCTGAGAATCTCCAGGAGCAGAGAGAAGCAGTCAGTGAAAAACACGCCACCAAAACTCCATTTATTAGCGAAAGCCTGTCTCTACTGCTTTGTGCCAGGGAAGTTAAAACAGCAAAAACTCCAAAAGATAAACAACATTGAACTAAACAGAGACTTAAGCAGTGGTAAACAAAATGTAGCTTCCTTTGTGGTTGATTTTTATCCAGCTGCAGCCAAATATCAAAGCAATATCAAAGGAAAAGAACCCATTAATTAATTCAGACTGACTTCACAAAGCGAGCTGGAGCTTTTGCTGGTATCTGATTCTGACAACTTCCTAATCTTCACAAGCTGTCATTAAGAGCGGCATTAAAGCCGTCTGCAGTCAATCCCAGCTCTCGCCCTATTGTAACTCAGGGATGGGCTATCTCCCGTCGCAGGAGGTGGCGGGCGATATGCAAGCGGGGGTTAGAATAAGCAACTTGGCTCCTTTGCAAATGGAATTTGCAATGTATCAGGGCATCTCCTGAGTGCATTGTCTCTGTCATTCAGTCTAGGAACGCTCACCCAATCCCACCTGCAACCTTTACAACTTGCAGTGAGTGGAAATTTTCTCTTCTGAAGGAGAAACACTGGAAAAAAAGCAGAGGAAGACAAAAAGAAGCTCATGTAGCTCTGGTGTGAAAGGCATAATTGGCCGTCTGTAATGGTCTTTAAGAAAGTATGAATAGAGCCTTATCATTGATTTCAAGATAGAGAACATCGGATTCTGGGTTGAAGAAAATGAGATTGTGGAAAATAAGACGCTAATCAGAGGATAAGGTTAGTTTTAAACTAAGAACTGAAAGTCGGGTCCCTCCATAAGCGGAGCTTATAATTCCACCATGGAAATAAACAGAACACGTGAGTGTTCCTTACCGCTGCCAGGATCTCTCAATGGGATTACGGCCTCATGCCGAGATGCGAGGTACGTGATACCTTTATATTTCCATTCAGCTGTGAATGGCTCAAATGATTGAAGTTTGTGTTCTAGACCATCACTTGAGCAAGTATCTGCCAGACAGTGACTAATATTATTTTGTGGTCAATTCATGACAATACCTTAGAGGAAAATGCGCTGCGTTATTATACAGTATGTTCATTTCAAATATTGCGAGGGATACAGAGAGGGTAAAGGCTCTTGAGGGAGTACCTCACCAAGCATCCACAGCAGCATGGATGTAGATGGTGTGTTTATTTCCTCCAGGGCCAAGTACTGCCCAAATGCCGGTGACAAATGGGAAATATTTTCAATTGTGCGCAGAACGAGGATTTACCGTCATAAGAGGTGAAATAAAACTTAGATCAAGTATCAGGAAAAAACAGCATTTGTCCAATTAGCATAATCTTCTAAAAGAAACAAAGTTAAATCCTAATCCTTGGGGACATTTGGGGTAGGAAAGAATTAGAAAATATATGATAGGCAGTAATCCTGTATTGGCATTAAGTCATTGGAGATGAGCTAGTGGATTTTTTCATCTCTCATTTCTGCAATTGCTAAGGAGTGAATATGCTTGTGTGAATAAAGAATCCTCCTATTGGTACAAAAATACATGATTAACCAAAAAGAACGATGTTGGTAAGAGCTACTGTCAGTTTAAATGCTGTGATTATATGCTTGTGTCTGGGGGGCTTTGGGGGTTGCTCAGGCAGTGATGTCCCTTGCCTCTTGTGACCCTATTCATTTGACAAAGAACGGCATGGATTTATCCCAGTTCAAAAGTAGCCCGACAGCTAACAGCTCTCATGTCTGGCACTTGTCTTCCTCCCTGTTGACATGAGAGCCAAAAATAGAGGGTGTGACTTGGTGAAAATTTCTTTTCTGCATCCATGCTGTCTTCCCCCGTGCTTTCATTGCCCTCTGCTAGCTGCACCAAAGCTGCACCAGCCCTCAGGCTGCATCAGCCCTGCTCAGAAAAACTAGTATGTACCAAGAAACTGGGAGTTCAAGACTTCCCAGTGGCTCTAAATGCTACCTTTGGAGCAGGGAGGATGAATGATGTGAGCACTTTGAGCTCAGCTAGTTTTATCAGAGGACCTTCCTGATAGGTCTCAGTGGCCTCCAGCTGTTCCACCTGAAGCCATCTCTGCAAAAAGATTTCTTTGACCTTTAGGCAAGTCGTACGTAAAGATGTTACTCGTGGGGCACAATGCAGAGAAAACTTCTAATTGAGTAGAGCAGCAGTATAAAGAATGAGTAAGAGAAGAGAGCTTTCACATACTGGCATTTATAGTCACTAGGTGAAGCATGTTGGTGCTTTTTTCAAGGGAATCAAGGGGCCCAGCCTCTGGAAAAAAACAGATGCTAGTTCAGAGCTTTGCGAAGGGGTGGAGGCAGGTTAATTTTGGCCTTACTGTTCCTGATGCTGTCCCTTTTTCCTGCTGAAAGCTTAATCACAGCTCAGTCCAAACACCACAGCCAGCTGGAACTAACTCGTTCTTCAAAAATATATGTTTCTGCTAATGGTGCCCGTTTATTTTATTTGTTTGTTTAACTTCCCAAGCACCTATTGAGGGAAATATTTAAATACATTAGAATTCCTTCAGATTAGCATTATATATGCATATTGCATGTTTAGTATGAATAAAAAATACTTTCCTTATCCCAAAGAAAGCACTGACAAAATCAGCCAGAGAGATGCTAAAAAATTAAAGAGAATGAGTTTGTACAAAGGGTAGTCAAAAATTGCATGGTTACTTAATGCGATTCTTACTGCTGTTTGTAATTGTGTGTTTACACAACTAGAGGCTCATATTTTTGTGTGGACAGTGTGTGTTTGTGTGTGCTCATGGCTGGAGACCGCCATAACGTTCTGTTTTCATAGATGGATCAAATATCGA
Organism: Bucorvus abyssinicus; assembly: GCA_009769605.1. Classification (NCBI taxonomy): domain Eukaryota; kingdom Metazoa; phylum Chordata; class Aves; order Bucerotiformes; family Bucorvidae; genus Bucorvus; species Bucorvus abyssinicus. The sequence goes on from CM020025.1 coordinate 6,230,578, forward strand.
GCGATCTTTTTTCATTCCCTCTCCGTAGCCAGATTATTCCACCACTGCAGAGTATTGACATAACACTGAGAGCTTTTATTTGGATGCTGATACTGGATAGTTGTGGAAAATTCCTGTAACTTCAGCTCATGAAGAGCTTAAACAGAATTTATGAGCCATATCCTCATTTGGCATAAAATATTATGGCTCTGATGGTTAAACAATAAAACTGTACTCCTTGCCCCAGCTGATCTCAGTCGGGAGAGTAGGGTTTTGACGTCTTCATTCAAAAGCCTTTTTCTACCTGAATGCTTTGGCTATTCCCTGCAACGTTTAAAGAGGCATGTGTGTAGACAAGTAGTTTGGGGCTCCTATCTGACCTTTGAAGAAGTCTGGATTAGCCTGTGTTTGGTAACAGGGAGGAATTTGAGTGACTGACTGCTGGAGAAGTGGGAATTGTGAATCAAGACGTATTCTGGCCTCAGAACTGCTGTGCACCTTTCCTAAGGAAAACGGCAGCAGCCCCATGTCTTCAGTGCCAACTCTTTCTATATATTGTAGCCTTTGCTCTAATTTAAAAGGTAAAATTCCAAGAGAAGTTATAATTCTGATGCTTTGGGGGCTTATTTTAGACTTACCTCAATCACGCTTTTTAGCTCTAAGATGTTCTGGCTGGTACATTGTAATGCAAATATAAAAGCTTTCCAACAAGAATTTTAAAAAAGCTTTATGCCAAAAAAAGTAAAAATCCCATAGCCTGGAATTCATGTTCTATATCAAATAATAGACTCTGGTTTCTATCAGAAGAGGAGACCAAGTGTGCTGTTGGATCAAGGTGACCTTCCGTGTTGCAGAAAGAGTCAGGCAGAGGATCTGCTTAGTAAGTGAACAGAAAAATCTGTGATGTGATACTAAGGGAGTGGTTGAGGCTGATTTCCCTCTTACTGAATGAAAGCCAAAAATGGAGGAGATAAGTGTCGATGAGATAATGTTGTGAAAGAAACAGATGACCTCTGACTATGCTTTCTTGCCTTTCTGAAATGTTGCTGTCTCTGGTCATTCCCTTTAAAGGGTTATTTCCTGAATTTCAGCTTGGCAAAGGCAGAGGATATTGCTGAGCATAATCACATGGTGTTTTCCCAGAGCATACTTCATGGAGCAGACAGTACATGCAAGCACTGAACAACGTAAATCATAAAACTTCTGCAAAACAAGCGTTTCATATCCTGGTAGCTGTGCCCTCGGTCGCAGCCGAGTCTGTGTTTTGTGTTACAAAAGCCATTGCACGTTTGTAAAAACCTTGCATTTAAACCAAATTTCTTCACAGCCATCGGTACCTAAAAGAGAATTTTGGTTTTATTTGGGATTGTGTTTTGAGGGGGGAAGGAGGAGAAGGGGGTTGAGGGTTTCTTTATTTTCTTGATAAAGTCATTGTAGAAGTTCAAGTGGAATCGGAGGGATTTATGTGGAAAGGGAGGAGTTTTGTGAGGACCAGGCTCAAACATCATCCTAAAATGGTGTCCACAGACCGAGGCACTTACGATTTCCATTTGGCATCAGGAGAGATTTTTTTTTTTTTAAGTTGGGAACATTGTCTTAAGTCTTCAAAGATCCTGAAGTCGTAAATGAAAAGGGCAAACTTCCCTGAGCACGCCATCAGCAGTGCTTCCTAAGCGGGGGATTTGACTTTTGCTGGGAGAAGAAATGTGCAATATGCCTCTGTCGACCACTCAACACCACTCAAGGCTTTGCTGCCTTTCCCTTCTGGAGTGGTTAAGGAGCCTCTGTTTCGTTCCTGTGGGAAGTGGGAAGGCTTTTCATAGAAGATGAGATAATAGGTAGTGTGTTTTGGCTTTGCTCTGGCTCTGTTTTCCAAATATTAATATGGGGGGGGGGGGGGCGGGGAGTGATGTGGTGTGGAGAGGGGTGGTGCTCTTAGATTTGAAGGAAAAGTGCTCCTTCTTATGTCTCAACCTCCTGTTGACTTCTGGAAACCAATACCCAAGTAGAGAGATGGAAGAAAGTACAATTTCAGAACACTGAGTCACATCCAGTGGGACATTGACCAAAACGGTTGTGTCATGCTGGGAATTGAGTCCTGGTATCTTAGGTCATGCCGGGCAAATCCACCCGATGCAGCGCAAGGCTGCGTTAGTTATTAGCTGAGATCCCAAACCCGCATCAGCTTGCTTGGCATTTGGTTCTTCCAGCTATCCCAGATCCTTGCTTCACGTTCTTGAGTTACCTCTTGAGCAGGGTGTCTCGGGAGTAGGATTGCAAATAAAAATACTGGTGTGGAGTACAGCCGCTCACTACTGCCTTACCTACACCTGGTGATAAAACCACAAGATTGTGCCTTGAAAGACCTGGCTTTGGTTGCAGAATAACTCCAGATGAATCACACGCAGCCTCTGTGCCTTTTTTCCCCTCCTCATCTTCCTTTCTGCTAAAAAGAGATAGCAGCAGTAAGGAGCTCGCAGTGGTGTTAGGAGGAGAAATCAATTAGAGCGTGAGGAGCTCAGGCTCTGTTGCGGTGCGGACAGCTTGAGTGCCTCCCTTCGGGTAGTCATTCTGGGCCACGCAGTGCCTCCCCGCGTGACGCTGGGCAAATCACTGCTTCACCACACTTTGTTTTCCCCTCAGAAACGTGGGCAGTAATTTTTGCTCCTCACAGTTACCTTGGATAGGTGTTAAAACTCAGTCAATTAATGTCATGGAGAGACTTTCGTTTTCTTTCTGTGCTTTATCATTTCAATGCAAAGGGGGGAAAAAAACCAAACGTATTGGCATGCAAACTTCAATTGGCAAAATGTCAACAAAAGTTATTGCCGCTGCGGATGAGATGGATAACGCTTGCTGTTAAAATAATATCTGATGTTTTGCTCAGATGTCTAATGGGTTTGCTTTCTAAGCATGGATGATACAAAATACCCCCAAGGCATTATTCCCAACAAGATATAGAATCCCACTTAATGTCTATTTTTAGGATTGAATAGATTCTGTAAAGGCTCATTTGTTTGAAGAAAAGATAGTTAATCACTTTGGTTTCCGTGTGATTTTGAACAGAGGAGTTTTGGTTGTACCTCCCCTCCTTATCTCCACTCCGTTTGGCTCGCATGTGTCCTGGAGTTGTCGCCGTTTGTGTGGGTGGTGAGAAGTGAAGGAATTAAACAAATGGAGTGGAACTGCTAACAGAGCAACGGGAGTTATCTGTCCATTAGGAAGTGAAATGGTCACTTCTAAGACCACCAACTTTTTCACTTCTATATGAGGGTACAACTTTTAAAGGAGACCGAGTGTTATAGCTTAGTTAGTAAATGTACGGGAGGAACAGCAAGATGTGGAGGTGACTGTGAAAAGGATCGGTAGAATATTATCATTATTCTTATTTTTAAAAGCAGCATTGTTTTTAGTTTCTCAACCTAATGTTCAATTTAACTTTAGTTTAAAACACGGAGCGTAGTGGCTTGCAAATGCCTTGAGTTGGAAAGCTTCCAAAAGTCATTGAATTTCAGCAGTTTCCATGTTCTCTGGTAAAAGAAACAACTTGTTTTAAGCAAGCTATATGCTTGTTTCTGTGCTCTAAATAGAAAATAATGATGTTATGCATTACCGCATGAACTATATTTGGCACCCAACAGCAATATTCATTTTCTCCTGCTTCTCTCCCTTCCTCCTTCCCTCCCTCCCTCTCTCCCTCTTGCTATCTCTCCAAAATATGCATGCATACATATATATAAAAATGTCTGACAGTAATCTAGGAGGCCAAGTAACAGACCACATTCTTCTACTACTAAAATTGTATGAATACCTAACACAGTTTAAATCCCTTAAATTGGGATTTATGAAAGGATGACAGCAAACAATCTTCTGGCTATGCCATTCCTCAGGCAGTTACAGCTACTGCTTTGCATTTATTTGTGGAAGTCTGTGTGATGGATGTGCATTTGTCCTCCTTTTACCTGTGAATAAACTAAGGTAAATGACTTAAACCGGTACTGGGAATCCAAAGCTCTGCCTGTGCCGGTAAAGCAAGCAGGACCACGGCAGTTGTCTCAGCGACGGTTAGCACTTCCCTGTCCGGTGTGCGGGCACATTTAGGGAAATAACATGGGCTAGACACTGTTCCCCCTGGCAGTATGGGCAAGGGCATCTTGTTTTGAGAGGGAGGAGAAGTATAGCTGTGTAAATGCAAGCTGTGCGACACCACTTCTTTTACGAGGCAGAGAACAGTCCCTTTCCTCTTTTATTCACTGGTATTTATTTGGCCTCAGAGACTGTCCCCAGTCGCTGGAGAAGTTCCCTGAAGCTGTAGCCAGATATTGACTGTGTAATTCAAGTTAGTTTGACCCTAGAGAAGGTGTTCTAAACAGTTCTCTTCAATAGGAAAATACACCTCGTTCGCTTCTGGGAAACTCGTATTACTTGTGAGTCGAAAGGGTTTAAAAAGCAAAACCAGTTGGCTTTGAAGTGATGTGAGAAGTATGTTCAAGAGCTCCTCCAAAAGGATCCTGCTGTAAAACTTGTGAGCTAAAAGCTGGATCAAGGGGCTGGGGTGTGTGTGTAGAGGTTTCTGTACATAATAATCCAGAAAAACAATAATCCCTGAAGACACTGAAGATCATTCAATTTTCTGATGCTTATGGACCATTTTCTCTGGTTCCCCCAGTCTTTTGGTAGGTCAGTACATTCCTTTTTGACTTCCAGACTCAGCGAAGGAACCTGGCAGGTAGAGATTTGGGTTCTTCTTTTCCTTGGACTACTGGTCTAATTAAGTTGCACTCACTAATTGTATCAGGAGCTTGGAAAAAACTTTAAATCCATTCCCAGACCAGAGTCAGGCAAAGAACGTAGTTTTCCCACTATTTTTCATGCTGGTGCCTCCTTAGGTGCTTTTCTTTTCCCATGCCCTTAGACTGTCCCTGCTGCTCCTTAATATTGTCTTCCTCTTCAATTTTCCTATCGGTTCCAAAAAGTCTATAGATTTATAATCCTTCCCCCAAAAATAATATTGAGGTTTTATTAGGTCTGACATCTCTTCTCTCTCCCACATTCTCTCCTGCTGTTTTACAATTCCGAGATGTACAAAATGTGAAAGAAGTCCCCTTTGGCACCAACAATGATTAATGCTAGCGAGAAGCAAGTCTCAAAGTGCTAGAAATGACAAGATGCATCCAAGCTGTCATCATTTAATCCTACTGCAGTTTGCTTGGTTTGGATACTACCCGAGTAACCCAAGTTCTTCGGATTTACCCTTTGCTTGGGGGAAGGGACAAACTGAGCTGGGGCATGGCTGGAAACTTCCAGCTATGGCAGATGACAGGGAACAGAGAAGCAGGTCTAAAGAGAGCAAGAGCTCTGGAAATCTGCTGGTGGATTTAAAGAAGTGTAGAAAGATGAGGAGAGGAATGGTAAGGAGTGAGGAGTCATGGATAACGTCCTCCACACACATCCCCTAAACTCCCATGTGTAAAGTCACACTGTGCGTGGCTTTAGAGGACTTTGAGGAGATGGGCTTTGACTGACATACTAAGCTGGGTGAAGGCATGGGCAGGTTTATGTGCATTTGGGTCCTTTCTTGACAGGTGGTTTTCTTTTTTCAAGGCACGAAGAATGATGGGAACGAGGCATGTGCAGCCTGCAGTGGCAGGAACGGAGAATAAAAGCTGCTAACAGATGTAATAATCGTGTCTAGAAGAGGTTTAGCAGTGGACCATGAAATAATGATTTTTCATAGTCTGATTGCATGGCCAGAGTTTCAGAGGTGCTGAGGGCACTTGAATTTCACAGACTCAACACAGCTGCAGCCCATCAGCTCCTTCATCTTCCCTGAAAGGCATTTCCTGCTTTTTAATCACCACTGTCCTGTCAGACAAACATGCATATATAAAAAAATACCTCGTCTTAAACCGACCGCTAGAGATCATCTAGAGTATTGACTGCCTCAGCCTACATCCTTGCTTCACTCATAGAAGTTACTGCTCACGGGAAGTTGGTAGCCTACCTAGAACTTCTGGGTGCCCGTTGCTGTTCAGAAAATGGACGGAAAGCAGGTGCCCAGAAGCCTTTCCACCAAATATGCCGACAGCTGTGCAATGAGATTTAAACGTTTGCTGGGAAGGTGGTGGTGACTCAAGAGCGCACCAATCCCATGCTTGGCCACGCCTGGAGACAGTTCTTTCCCATTCACCCCGGCTTAAGATTACACCTGATTTAAAGCATCCCCTGACTAAATAAAACACACCATAGGCTGATCGCCCGGTGCAGTGTGCAAGCACACAATAGTAATCACAGCTAATGACTCTGCTAAATGCTAGGCTGCACACACCTCCTTGTTTGGTGTTTGTTTGGTATACAGAAGGTAACAGCGACTGAATAAGGAGGATGCCAAGTTACAGATGGGGTTGTGGAATCGTATTTGACAGCCGATTAGAGTAATCTGACAGAAATGATGACTTAATCACCACGACAGACTCCAAATTCCCAGATAGAATTCCACCCAGGTTAATCTAATTTCCTTGCAATATTTTTGCCAGAAATAGACTCTTAGCCGGCTTGTTTTCTCCCATGCAGATGTCACATGGCTTTGACAAGAATGTAAATAGGTAGCGTTACTATTGTCGAAAAGATGACTTTGAGGGGGCTGGAAAGGATGCATGCCTTTGAGAGGTTTTTGGGTTGGGCTGCTGTTTTTTTCTCTAATGAAGTTATATTTACATACAGTGGGATGTACTCTGGAGAAAGAGCGGGGGGAAAAAAGATGCAACTAGTCAATTGTAATTCTGTGCCGTAGCTCGTTCCTGCTGCTGCCCTCCACATAGCCAGCAGCCAGATTCTCATTGATTTCAGGGGGATTTTCAGGGTTGCATGTCTGACAACTGTTCCTTTCTCCTTTTGGTTCCCATGGACCACATCAGCACCCCTGCTTGGGATGCGCCCAAGGAGGAGCAGTGACGTGCTTGGCCTCGGGCTTTTTGTGGCCTCCGTGTCGGTGCAGGCGAGGGATAGACCCCGGCTTTGCCGCCAGCACTGCCTCAAGGCACCGCGCAACCTGGGGCAACAGGCGTTTGCCTGCTCTCGTTTGTAAAACAGTGGCATGGTGTGTTTTGAGACCTATGATTAGAGAGCGCATATAGGGAAGGTAGGTCGTGCCGTTGCTGGCTGCACAACGGTATTCAGTAGAGCTCTCTAAAATATTGCCAAGGAGAGGTTGTTCCTCACAGCCTATACTCCAGTCTGCTTTTGATATCCCCGGCACGGTACTTGCCAGGGGAAGCTGCCCACGTTCAGAAAGATCTTGCCTGAGAGCTGTGTTGCTCTGTTTTACTACATGGTCTGCGCACAGGGTGATGTTAATGGCTATAAATTATTTACTGCAGTTATTTTTCTTACTCTTGCCTATTTATTAATTGCAACTGTGCATTCATAAATACCGTATTTTCATAAGCAAAACTTTCTTCAAGCACAGAAGAAAATGCTTCCTGTTTTGCTGTCTGACAACATGACGTACTGAGAAATCACTTACCTTGAGATCCATAAGTGTATGGCTTTGTGATGTATAGCGACAATAACAGCTTTCTGATAAGACATGAAATCCTTCATTTCAGTAGATGACATGATTCTAGTGGGTGGCATCTAATTTGAAACAGGTTTATATCATCTATAATCTTTTGGAGGGCCTCGGAAAGCGCAGCTATTTTATTATTTTATAGCCTGCAGTTATACAAGCAAGATATAAAACGCATAGATTATTTTCTCTTTTGCTCATCGTAGAGTGAAAGGATAGTACCTATTTAGCCTTTGTCTCTGCCCCTTTAATTTTCTTATTCACTGCACACTTCTTTGAGATTCGTTCTTTTCTTTTCTTTTGTACACCTACTTTTAAATATTTTATGGGTAGAGAGCTTATAATATGTATTGTCACGGCAGTTGTCTCTAGGGGTCAGCAATGAGTTTAATAATGAGATGCGAACCAGTGACTCTGTAAAACCCATTTCAGGTTATAAATGGCATGTTTTATTGAATCTAGTGTTAAAGGTTGTTAACGTATCAGTTGGTGATGGTCAGGGTTAAACAAGCTTCAACACGAGCCCTCTCATGTTGGGAAGCTGTCAGTAACGTAGTTTTCCACCTTCCCCTTCGCTGAAGCCATGTTTGTGTGTCATATCCATTTTACCGTGGGTAGTCTGTGGTTTAAACTCTCCTGATCTGAATCGTTTATTAGTTTTGCCCTGATACAATTTTGTTAAGCACAACAGCATCGCTCCTGACTTCGGCTTGCAGGCGCGAAGAGAAGTTGGACCATGGGGTTTTTAGCAGGAACCTTGGAAATCAAGTGAAACCCAGTTGAAGCATCATCTTAAATCTTGCGTTGTGAACACAACAGATTACTGACCCAATGAACTGGGCTAATTATCTATAACAGAAGAGGATGGTTTCTGATGTGGTAACTGTGTTCGTCAGCTAACCTAGATCTTTCTGTAGTGACCTCGGGGCTGCAAGAATAACTTCTTCACATGCATTTAGTCTAAAGTTAGCTCTTCTGGTTCAGGCAGTTTGAAAAGGGAAAGGTTTTTAACATTGTTAGAATTGCCTTTATTCAGAATATCTCCGCTTGGGGGCATATAAATGCAGCCAGAAGGAGCGATAGATTCTCTGTCTATGAAAGGTCTGGATTTGGGTTGGGTTTTTGTTCTATAACCTGCATATTCCCAAATTTGCAATACCCAATTTTCTTTCTTCTATTTTCTCACCACTCCATTGCTCCTCAGAGACGTCAATACCTGCAACGGGCCCATGGAGCAAGTTACACCTTTTTTGTTCTTTCACATTTTGCCCGCTGAGGGGACGTGCTGCATCACATTCCCATGAATTTAAAGTCTCCTGCAGCGCCCAATGTATTGTTGATGCCAGGATAAACGTTAAGCACTAGTTAAAGAAGATCGAGCACAATAGAAGATTTTTCTATAAATTAGATCGAATAAGAGTGCTGGCAGACAAGTGCTGGGCTATTAAAGTCCATTTGGGAAACAAATGGTTCAAAGAGAACAGAATTGTTAAAATTGAAGCAAATTTATGCATCCTGATGACTACATCTACCTTGTGGCTTTGCCTTTTCCTTAGGGCACAGTGGGGAGTTTTGCAAGTCGTACAAGGAATGCATTGATTTGCAGGGCCGGGGAGCGGTCTGGACTTTGAACAAATCTTACAGACACATTCGCAGCAATATTTTCTATTTTCTGAAGAATCTAGCAGCTGTGTCCCTGGAGGTTAAGTGACTCCACCAAAAGCAATGCAGATTTGGTTTTCTGTGCTGCTTTGAAAGCACATTTAGTATGAGTGCATAGATGTTCTCTCCTGCTCAGCTGTTTTTGTTTCCCGAAGTTTGCCATAATAGTCTTTTATATTAAAAAAATGGAATTGCCTCTGACATTTTGAGGCAATACTCAGCTCTGCTGCACTGAAAAATGATACGGAAGCAGAAAGAGCATAGATTTTTCACCTGCCCACGTGAAATGGCGAGGAATTGCTGAGGAGAGAAAAGGCGGTGGCTCTGCTGCTGTTGGGAGGTTTGTGCAGTTGAAGCCCAGCAATCCTGCAGAGCCCTATGAAAGAAAATTAAAGAGGGGTGTTTTGCAAGCTTAAACATCTCCTACACTGAAACTCGATGTGAGGTCAATTCTGAAGGCTTTTGAGAAGCTGTAAAACAAAATTTCCCTGAATCCATCACAGTGGACGCGTGGCTGGCCATAACCCACGTCTGGTGGAAAAGCCACACGCTCTGATCAGAGGGAGCTCAGCTGTGGGGTGTTGCTACTCCTGAAACAACAGAAAACACCGTTCATAAAAATTTTGTTGGCATTATCAATGATTCACTGGGGGGGGGGGGGGGGGGGGGTAATTTAGTAAGGAAAGCTGAGGACACACCGTACCGAGTGTGCCAAGGTGGGATGCCATGTGGTGTCCAGCACAGCGTGCTACACACAGGGATCGGTTCCTTTCGCAGTAAGAGGGACGTGAATGGAGGAAGAGGTTGAAAATGAAAAAGTCTTAGGAGTTTTTATGGAAACCAGAATTGTGCCGAGTTGTGATGGAAGCTTTATGAATGAGTGTATAATATATTCTAAAAAAAAAAAAAAAAAGAGATACTAAACAGTTATAGGAAGCTATTATAGGAAGCATGAGTCTCTTCCTCTTCAGTCCTGGAAGAATCAGCACATGTTTTTTTAATTACAAGCAAAGTTCATTTGTCAAACTCAACTCCTCAGAGTATGTTTGAACTGCTTACTAGCTCTTAAATTACTTGAAAATTCCATCTCGGTTTTGGCAGTGGATGAGCTCAAGGAAAAAAAGTTAGTAAAACAGAAAGCAAGCATGCCATAAACTAATGAGGGCTGTAACTTTAGAGGTCTTCTGAAACTGGATACTGCAAATTAAAGTTTTATATGAGTCCTGTGGGCCCAATGATCTATTTTTTTTAATCTTCCTGGTTATAAAACGCTCCTTTACCATTTTATTTCTTCTTAAAAGCTTATAATATAGTGTTCCTTTGAATTTATATAATTTCAACATCTTTAATATTAATCATGTATCTTTTTAGCCCTTCATTAAAAACATGATTCTTGATGTTTTATGACTATCCAACCTGCCTTACTCTTTTTAATTTTTGTTTTTAGATGCATCATCCTATTCAGATGAAACCCGCAGATAGTGAAAAGTCAAATGGTATGTATTTCATTTATTTTTACTGAATTATGACTCTCTCTAAACGAAAGCAAACACAACATTCTAAATTCCCATTTATCTTCTGCTTTAAAGAAGGAAGGAGATGTTCTGAAGAATGGTCTTCCTTGTACCTGCCGTATGTCACGGCCTGGCTTGCTACATATGTCTTTGCCTTCTGTTCTTCTAGCAGCGAGATGATGCAGGAGCACCCGATTTTGATACGATGGAGATGAAATTTTAATGGTGAAAATAAAAAGGAAAAGAAACAAAGAACATTCCCGTGTTAACAAACCGTGTAAGCAGCTGATGAGCCTTAAACATTTGCCTGAATTTCCTGTTTATAGAGTGATGCTGTTCTGAATCTGAGCCAAATTTAGGTTTTAATCAGATGCTTGGTTCTGAACTGGGAAACCCACCTCGCATCTCTCTGTGTACTTATTCCTCTCAACGATTGTGAAATGAATGCTGTAAAGACAGTAATATCCATTCAGAATACCAGGGTACTGCCTAAGTGGATGTATACCACATGCAAAATAGACAGCATGCTAAATCTATTAAACATGTCAGGTTTGTATATTCGAGGAAATAAGATAATCGGATGGTAACGCAGCCTGGCTGTGTGTGATTCTTTAAAAATATATACATGTGTATATTTTGCCCCTTGATTTGTTCCTGTAATTTTCTAAAATATATGTTAAAGATATCATCTGCCTTCTTAGATTGCAAGAGCTTCATTTTCCCATAAGGCCCACATAATCAGAGCTGGTTCCTCCAACAGGCATCTTTGCACCTCATTAATTAGTAATCAGGGCAGAAGCCGTGCACTTAGAGATCTACATACCTGCAAATGTAAATTATGATTGGGCTCTAAATCTCTCCACAAGGCTTTTTTAAGGCTCCTTTTTTTGCTAATTCTAGTGCATCCCATTTTCAGGCTTCTCCAAGGATTATAAAGTTTGGAAGGAAATGAAAACTTCACATTATGCTTAGGTTTCCTGTTATGACAACTTTCAAAACAAACTGGCCACAAGCACTGGAAATTTGAGCCGTCATCCTTCTGTAATGGGGTGGTGTTCTCTCTCTTGGATGGAGTTTTAGCAGTGGTTTATTGCTGTCTTTGAATGTCAGAGGAGAGGCCAAGGCACCTACATGGGTAGAAGGACTGAGCTTTTCGGGTCCCACTGTGGTCAAGGAGCCTTTTACTGTTGGAATCCAAACTCCACTCCCTAGTATTTATTGTGCTTGCAGTGGGCACGGTTTTCCTTTGGGTACAGGAGCACTGGCAAGGGCCCGCTGAACTAAGTACAGCCTGTATGAGTTCTTCTTTCAAAGAGAAATTTCACCTCAAGTTCCTTGGCAAGTTAGAAAAATAAGAGGCAATGGGCCAAAATTGACTCCCAATTAGTTACTCGTTCATTGCCTGAAGTTTTTCTTCTTAAAGGAGGTTGAACAATTGGCAAAGCGCTGTGGGGAATTGTGCAAATTCTGTCTTGCTCTGCAAGTAGCACCTGCTCGGAAAGCAGGGTAGGTTAGCTCCTCACTGCTGCTGTAGGACCGGCGTTATCTGCATGATACTCCTATCTGCACTGGGGGAATACTCACATTTTCTTGCCCTTATCCCTAGCATGAAAATCATGACGGATTGGCTTTTCTTGCCTTTTTTTTTTTCCCCTTCCCTTTCTTTATATTTTGGGGAAAACACATTGACAGATCAGAGGTTGCAATTGTCAATTTAAGAATCTTTAGAAATTTAGAGTCCTGGAGGGGGTAGGTACTTCTGGTAGGTATGTTCTCTGTTTTTTAATGACTGGGGAATCAGAAGGCAAAGGAATGCCGTGATGATGGCAACAATGGCACAACTCCTTGGAAAGACGGGGTGTAGCTATAGGATCTATGGAGGGGGTGAGGGTTTGCAAGCAGCTTGGGGAGCCAAAAAGAGAAAGAACAGCAGCATGGGGGATGCGGATGCCTGGTTGGCACGTGTTTCCCATATGCTTCAGGCTGTCCATCTGAGGAGGTATATTATCTGTGCCAACAGCAAATTGTAAACTGTACCTCTTCAACCAGATTGGTAAGTTCAAAGTGGAAAAGAAAGAAGGCATGCCAAGGCATCCTGGTTTTCATGATCCGTGATGTCTGAGCCTTTGAGGAATGCTTGAAACCCTTTGATTTCTGAGTATTGGGAGGATCCCACTACATTTTATAGGTAAAGTGGTGCTTCTCAAGTTTCAAAGAGGTTAAAGTAATTCTTTTGGTCAGAATTGCCAGATAGGTTGTGGAAAGATATGTAGGAGCGGCTGAACACTCATTACAATTCTTCTTAGCTTGTACATGTTTGTGAAGGCTTGAGAGACCTGTTCAAGTTTCACAGGGAGGAAGGAGAGTTTCCCTCATTCATCACACAGAGGTTTACAAAGAACAGCTTGATAAGATGTCCCCTCCCCATCTTGAGTCCCTTGCTAAAAAGTTTGAATGAGCAACCAAGCCCAGGAGTACCAGGATGAAATGCTCCTTCTTCTCCATCACTGTTCCTGTCTTTAGATGTACGTATCGCTTCAGAAACCTGTCCCTTGGCACGAAAGGCCAAGCTCACCTAGTGAAAACTGGGAGATGGGTATGGAAGACGCACCTCCTGCACACATTTGACTAAGTGCCTGGGCACTTCTGCAGGATTAGGCCATTAGCAACAGAAAGATTTGTTTTCTTCTGGGTAGGAACTGGGAGACTGATAGACCTATGCAATCATCACCATTGCTTCTCCGTGTACAATAGCTCGTGTGTCCAATAGCTCGTGTGTCCAAGTCATTTCTCTGCTCGCGCAGATGAAGCAAAGCTTAATTTCTTCCACTAAGCTTTCAGCAGCTAGAGCTGATGGGGAAAGACCTACTTTTAGATTTAATTAATTTGTCCTCCCAGGAGGATTCTGAAAAGGCTTTTATTGTTGAGAAATGTAACAACCCTGAAAGATTTTCAGATGATGAATTTTGTAGTGTGTCCTGGTCTGATCACCCATTAGGTCTACTCTGACCACCTAATGCGAGGTACTTATCTTAACCTATCATCTACAAAGTTTTGGTTAAGGATTAACCAAAGGATTTGGTTAAAGAATTCACTGCTGTTAGATTCATCTCAACTCACAGTATTTGTCAGTTTAAGGATATTTCCCCTTTTTCAAACAATGGGGGTTCCTGCACTCTCATGCCAAAAAAACACATGAACACATGCTTGACTCTAAGTTGTCTGTAGCCGTTAACGTGCTCCAGTTTAGCAAATACTTAAGTGGGTCTTGGATCAGGAGTTGAAAACAGTCAATACTTTCAGGCACGTATCCTGTGGACAGTGTGCTCTTAAATGGATCGAATCATCGCCACTTCAGAGAAAATCACAAAATTCTCCATTTAAAAAAGAAGGGGGTGGGGAGGAGCCATGTGATCTTGTAATTTATTTTTATTTATTTTATTAGTGAAAACTGGAACAAATAATTTTGAGATTCTAAGCGGCACAACTTTGCCAATTTGAAGGGAGTAATTAAATGCCATATGTTAGCACTAACACATAGAAAAGTTGATAATTAATGCAGGCAGCTCCGGATCCAGGTGTGACTTTGACAGATTGTGCGCAAGGGTTTTTCACAGGCTTACAAATGGGGGTGAAAAGTCTGTTTTCCCCACTTCCCTTCTGGATGAAAAAAAATAAAAACAACCAAAAAAACCCCATTTGTACATAATTAACTATTTCTTGATTTGCCCAAAAGAGAAGGCGGCTTCTGGGTGGAAAACACACTCTTTAACTGACTGGACTCCTCAAAAATGTATAATAAAGGGTATAATTTTAATTTTTCAGGACAGAATTTTTAGCGTTTAGAAGAGAGAAAATTTTGTTGAATCTTCAGGGAGATTTCCCATGATTATTACACGGTTTAGCTCTTTTGTAGTGTAGAAAATAATCTCTACTCCTTTATTCTCCTGGGTTAGCGCAAGCGATCTAATACAGACTGCAAGAAATACTCATTACTGAAACAAATTGAGTAAAGCTAAAAAATTAGACCCTTCCAGATGTTATTCTGCAAGTTGGATGTAGTGCATCCAAGGCAGGAGGCTCGTTTTGAAAAAGCCCCCACGCCCAGCAGAGGCAGACTTCATCTCAGATAACCTTTGATGGCTAGCGTAGCTTTCCGGATTCAAACACGACTCCTAGGCACCCGTGCTAGTGATTGCAGAGCTAGTCTTGATGGAGTTATGAAGACAACTCACCTCATTTTAACGTAGGTATCTGCGCCTCGGTACACAGGGTTCCTGCATGCAGGCAAAAGATTCCCACCACAAATCCAGCAGCTTAGCACTGGATGTGTCGCACTACCTGCCCTGGCAGCATAGCTAACGTGCGTTTGTGATATGTTTGGATGGATTAGAGGTGAACCCCATAATCAGTTAATCAAGATACTGTGCAGTTTCACACCCTCCTTCACATAACTAGAACTTCAGGCCTTGGTCACTGTGACCTTTCGGCTGCTTCTGCTCCATCAATGAAGGGTACTTAGCCACCCTATGCTACTAGCTGTTTATGGTTAGTTGTATCTACTTCATGCCCCCAGAGTGGTGCAAAACAGCCAGAAGGTACAACTAGGCATATGAGCAAGGTTCAGAAATAACGATATCAAAGGTTCGCCAAAAATTTTTCATTAATTCTCTGGATTTTGAATTATTGAAACCTCCTCCTAATGTGGGAGAGAGAATTGCCAAGCAGCAGTGAATTGCTTATGAGATGTGCGTACACAGGTGCTGACCCTTCTGCCCTGGTATCCTTCCCCTGCAGCCTTCTCCTTTGCCTCTTCTCATTGCCCGAAGCACTCACAGCTCCCAAGTTTCGTCCAGTCCCTCAGAGCTCATTTATTTCTCCTGTCCCTGCAGCTGGAGCTCAGGACATCAATGTGTTTTCATGATGAGCAAGTTTTGGGAGTTAGTTGGAAGGTAGCAGCCCTAACTACTAGCAGTAGCAGGGGAGAGACTCCCATGAAACAAGCCATGCTGTCCTGCTGGGAGAGGTGAGATCAGCCTCTCTTTGGAGGAGCTGATCTCTTGGCGTTGACAACAGCCGATCGATAGCATTTTAGCTGAGACTAAAACTGGGCACCTAAACTGTACATGACTAAAGTTTGGCGAGAGGGCTTTAGACTGCCATCCTTTCTCCAACCAGCAGCAGGTAGCACCTTTCCCGATCTCGACGCTTTGTTGGATCGTGTGGTTTTAACCCTGGGCTCCTCGTTTTACAGTCTGTGGGAGCAGCCCAACACGCGCAGGCAAATCAGCGGGCTTGACTGATCAAAAGGGAAGTTTGCTAACTTCTAACTACATTTGACCCGTACTTCTTGCAGTCCATTGTCTCTTTGATTCTCAAACCATGCCTGCACAGCAGGTAATAATTCATTTTAGAAAGAAAGGAGAGAAGTGGCTGACCAAAAATGCAGAAACAAATACAGACAGGCAGTGTTACGGAGGGGAAAAAGCATTCCTTTCTCTGCGTGAGAATAAATCATTAAAAACTCTTTCAGCCTAATAGTATCAGATGTTCTATCAGATGGAGTGAAAACATGTCATTTTGATCCTGACAGTTGCCCCCTTTAAATGTTTTTTATGCTGGGCCCCTAGCCAAAAAAAGAACAGCAATTTTCTTAAGCTTCAACACTGATCGGCACTGACTAATAGACGGAATGCAGGGCACGTCATCATAGCAATATGTTTCCTGTACTCTGAGCATTCTTCGAGAAATCTGCATTTTTAAGATGTACAGTACACGGGAACTGGATGTTTAATTCACTATAAAATCACCCTCAAGCTGAAAACCTGTGAATCATGTTAGTTAAATGGCATATTTACAGGTTTACTCACAAACCTGAAGGAGGCCGGTGGGGAGCTTGTCGTCTGCTACTCTTTGGGAAATTAAAACAAAGCCTTCCTGCCTGCAACTCATTTGTTTGAATCTCCATGTGAATCTCTTTGGTTTGAGTCTTTGTCCTCGCACCGAAGCGAGACCCAGGGGACCTCCTTTGGGATGGCATGGCAGGTGTTTGTCCGACTCCGCCAGCAGCTATTTTGAGGGCGTTGGTTTCTAGTCACCCTTAGGGTAGACCTGCACACTGTATTTCAAGGCTAGAATCAACC
Source organism: Bucorvus abyssinicus (assembly GCA_009769605.1). NCBI lineage: Eukaryota > Metazoa > Chordata > Aves > Bucerotiformes > Bucorvidae > Bucorvus > Bucorvus abyssinicus. Next base: position 6,247,443 of record CM020025.1, read on the forward strand.
CGTATTTGAACTGGCTGGCACTAGCTGACACACGGACAGTTTAAAGGTTCAGAACACAGAGCAGAATGCTTGGACCCATGCTTGGCACCAAGGCTCCCTGACCTTGGTTAGTGGGGTGGAGTAATCCATACCTGGCAGCCCAGCTGAGTCCCTTGCCTCATACCCTTTCCTGCACCCTGGCCATGGTGTGTGGCTGTTGTCAAGGAGACAGGCTGATGAGGGACCTTCCTCAAAGAGATTACACAAGACAACATAGGAATTTTAAGTGGCCAAGTTAGAGGCATCCTTTCACCAGCAAAAGTGACTACCTAGACTCTCCTTGTGCCTGTGAGCAAGGCTATTCAGTTTTACTATCCATGAATAATTATTAGCTGCATCAAGGCCAATTATATATTATGAATTGCATGTAAAGTTTCATTCTAAGACATAAATATGTACATATATAAATCCCAACTTTCAGGTCTTATTTGCAATCCCACATATTCAGCTCCTGATCTGTATGTAACTGGCTCATCCCATGCATTCACCATTTGTTAACCCTTTCTGGAGGCTTAACCTGCATGTGGAATCTCTATATAAAGTGTGAATGAAACTGTTGAGTCTTGAGGACTCTCTGCTGAGAAAAACTTCTTCTGAGTGTTAAATTCATGCCAACTTTCTTGCAAACTTGTAGAGCGAGAAGCTGGCATTGTAGGGGCTGGTTCTCAAAACTGCATCATCTTTGGGCTTGCCCGTATAAAAGCTATAAATACTTTATGTCAGGTAATTCCAAGGAAAAAATTACTTCAAATACGTCTCATGGTCAAAACACGAACCTCTTCTTTTTATTGTTGAGATTATTAAATGCACTTAAAGTGTTGAAGTATAACTCAAATAAAATCCTATGAAATTCAGCCCAGTTTCTTCTTCCTCATCTGCATTTTATTCCATTTGACAAACTTGTGCTAGCAAGGGAGAGAGAGTTGGGGAGCAGGGAAGAGTAGTTTTGGTTTGGTTTTGGTTTTGTTGTTTTTTTTTTTTTTGGTAAGCCCAGAAATTAAAATACTTCATAACAAATATAATTTGTACAATACTAAAAACAAGTAAGTGCCCTGCAGACTCTCTGGAATAAAGCTTTCCTTCTCTCTTTGCTTCCCAGCGAACTCTGACAGGCTGCTCATTAGCAGTGAATTGGATTTACATGCCATTTCAAAAGAAGAAGAAAGCACTGGAGTATCTACTGTATAATAAGCACTTAGATTTTTGGTTTAATACAGATGGGAGGGTGCGTTAACATTTTTAAGTCTTCCCAGGGTGAATTAAGTTTTGATGACCTATTTAATTTTTGACAAGAGTCCACAGCTTTAGACCTGTAAATTTGAGTTTGATTAGCAGGACTGTGTGCATCCTGCTGCAGCGGGCTCGCTTTTGCTGATTTGGGTGACAATGCAGGCAGGAAATATTCTACCAATAATCCAGATAAAGCACCTTTTTCACGGTTTTTTGCAAACTCAGCATCATTACCAATCAAAGGGTTTGACTCCGGGGAAGCATTATGCAGCCCCCTTGTTAAGCAATGCCCTGGAATATGCCTTGTGTCCTCCTGGAGGGAAGAGGGCTGTGGCAGTCTGAAAAAAACCACCCAGGAAAATGTCATGCATTCTTTTTCCAGAGCAGTTGTTACACATCTGCCTTTCGAACGCCATGCATTAAGGTGGCTGAAATTGAAAGCTCAAATAGAAGCCACTCTCTCAAAACATTTCTCAGAAATATTTTTCATTAGCTCGTATCATTACGCGCACAATCCCTCCTTCACCCGTCATGATTTCTTTCACACATGAGGGAGGTGAGGGAATTTATCTGAATTAAAATCTATGCACAGATATCTATAAAAGTCTCTCTAGCAGAAGATGCTTTTCTCTTAGAAGCCGTGATAGGGAGGCATATGCAGAATGACTAAGGCAGCCAATTAATATGTTGTATAAACAGCAAGCACCACTAGAAAAAGGAGAGAGAGACAGAAAAATGAGAGATTTGGGGTGGAGGAGGAAGGGGGGAAGGGAGGTTGTAAGTATAAAGTGTTTGCCTTAGGACTTGTCTTCAGTTACAGAGCCAGACTCACATGACCGGAGCTTGGTTTGATGTGGTAATGAAGCATTGATCACAGGAAGAAGATGAAATGGCCTTTGCTCATTCATTATTTTTATCTTCTAGCTGTGGAAGACAGAAAATTGTTCATAGGAATGGTTTCGAAGAAGTGTAATGAGAATGATATCAGGGTGATGTTTTCTCCGTTCGGCCAGATAGAAGAATGCCGAATCCTTCGGGGACCGGATGGGCTGAGCAGAGGTGAGTGTGCAGTCTGTAAAGTCTCTTTCCTTAAGTGCTAATTGGGAGCTATATGTCACAGCCAAGGTAGGCATAGCCGCTGTCTGCAGCTAGAGGTTACGCTGTGATACGTCCCACGTGATAAAGGTATCCACATGAACTTTTCACAGTGACTGAAATTATCACCTTTTATTTCCAGTGTCAGAAAGGTCTCGGTGCCAACATATTAACTCGTGTTACCGCCCTGTTTGTCAGCTGGAAAGGTTCCTTTGCACCCTGAGAAAACATCCTCAGTTTTCTGCGCTCACAAAATCAAAGATCCTTCCCTGACCCTATTTCTGCTTTGTAGCATAAGGCCAAAAAAAAAAAAAATAAAGGACTGTAAATGACTGCTTGAATGCATACAGTGCCATGGGAACTGGTCCCTGTTGTAGCACTATCTCTCTCCTTCATTCCTGTGTTTTCTATAACTATATGCAAAACATAGGTCTGCTGTAACTGAAAACCAAAGAGGTTAGCCTGAAGCTGAGAGCTTTGCCTGGACACAATTTTGTAAAAAGAGCTTTTAAATCTTGTGCCTCCATCACAACGAAAACCCCAGGGCAGAGGTAAAAGCCGCACCACCGACAGTGGTCAAGTGGCTGACCTGAACTTTGGACATGAAGCGCAGCACAGACTTCAATAGCTGGTGATCCCTTTTGAACGCAAAAGTGCCTTTTGGGGAAAGGCCCTCTGAAAACATGTTGAAAAGTAAATGTCTATTGATGATCCAGGCTGCATATTAAACTCCATGGTATGTGGACCTGAAATTATTCTCAGAGCATGAAACTTCTCAGAAAGTCAGTGTCAGGTGGTGCTGAGTGGAAAAGAAAATAGCGGTAGTCCCGTCGGTCAGTGCGGAAGGGTGCTGTGGTACTAGCCATGGCCATGTAACAGCATGGAGGGTAAAGTAATTTTGAGTGTGGAGCTGTGAAAACATCACTTCTGTTTCTATAGAAAAAAAATAAATACGTAGAAAGCACAGTTTATGCATTTTATTACATTTTCAAAAGGCACAGAAAAAATAATAGTGACCATTTTGCATATAGATACAGGTCTAGATATGGATATTTTTCTATACTTTTGGATCTACGTGTTGCCGGTAGGCTATAGGATCCACAGTATTTTGTGCAGCAATTTGTGCATGGGGTTTTTTGTTTTGTCTGCAGCCCAGCTTCTTTAAAACACCTATAAACTTCAGCAGGGGAAGTCACCGGTATTCCTCTATTTCACGGTGCTGCTTGAAAGCACTTACTGTACGACTTCGGAAAACTAAGTACTTGCTGAAAAGACACTCTGACAATAAATAGGGAGCCCCAAGAAAGTGACACACATTTACTCACGCTTAGTCTGCGACCCCAAGACTTTAGGGGATGAGATGCAGCAGTCACTTCAGGCAAGGAGAGCCTCAGGATCGTGGCTCTTGCCTTGGGGAAGACTAGGGGAAAGGTCTGAGGTTGGTTCCTGCAGCTCGGTAATGAGTGTTAACTGACGGAGTCAAGGGCTGTCATTATCTTTCTAGACCTAACGTTGAGGCAAAACAAATATTTCTGATTGTCACTGATTTCATTTTGTAAGTAGCACAGGGAAGGGGTGATGGAAGACATAAGTGGGAAAGGAGCTAAGTAGCTACTGAAATTACCAGATCTGGGCATCAGATGTTTGGAGCCCAAAAAAATTTCATTGACTTCTCAGCAACACCAGATAAAGAAACAGATTTTTCCTGGGGTCTATTGAAATCCCACTGCATATTTGGTTTTGTTCAACAGACGCTGGCCGTAGTACGAGCATAGAAAAGCTGATTATGAAATCCAGCAGGGTGAAGGGAGGTTGGTGGGGTAGTTTTCTTCTGCCGTAACCAGCAATCTCACAAAAATCAGAAGCTGAGATTTTTAAGCCATGTCACCAGCATATTGGGTAGGGTAGCAGAGCCGTAGAGTTAATGTTGTGCTCTTTCCTGCCTAGAGGCTGAAGGTCTCAGTCCAGCTAGGTCACACACCAGTAGTCGTAGCAGAGCGGTATCCTCCCTACCACTCGGGTTTATTTCAGCCACAATCACGACTGCTATTCCATCATGCCCTCATGCATCATGCCTTGTTAAACTTGAATTGCTTTCTACACACCCGTGTTGACACCTGAAAATGAGTTCTGCTGTGCCAACCAGGTTTTCAGGCAGATGTTTAGCAGGTTCACGAAACCACCGCTCCATGAGAGAAGGCAAAGTGTTGGGAAAATGGTTGGTATTGCAGTTGAAATGAAAAGTGCTAAGGGAGATTTCTAGCAGAGGGAGCTTGGCTGAAAAAGCACAGGGTGAAAAGCTGCTTCACGAAAGCAAGAGGGAAAATTTGTACAGTGAGACCTTTGTAACAAGTTCCAATATTTAATGAGTTTTAATTCGTGTTACCATTTCCAAGATGTTAATTCCCTTTGCCACAAACAGTACTTGTTTTTCCAACACCCGTCCAGATGTGCTTCCCTCCTAGACACAGAGGAGTGAACGAAGAATAGTCACTGTCTTAGGAAAACACTGTCCTCACCATGCCAGAGCCTTTGGGAACTTGCAGTGCTCACAGCAAGGAGACGGAAATATGGTTTGGCATCTCTTTTAAATTGCATAACGAGTGTGCGTCATGGTATCTTGGACAGAAACAGCTTGAAAAGTATATTCCATGGTATTTATGCCAACTTCTGAGCTTCGTTAAAGGATTCAGGCAAATAATCTTTATTACCAGCAGGTAGATGCAAGGAATAGATCCAGGATACACTGCTCGGTAGAACAGTTTTGGGTTGTGCTGCCTTTTTTGGTTGGTATATTTTTTTAGTGAAGAGTGAAAAGGCTTCAGTTGACTTTTAGGCCATGTCTACACTACAACAGCAACCCTACTGCTCATACAGTAACAGTCTGCTGTCCGCTCATGAGCGGGACGTAGGGTTGTAGTGTACCACATGGCTCCAGTAGCAAGGAGAAATGCTGTCCTGTGGCATCAAGGGAAAATGTAACACTTGGTGATGAGTGTGATATAAGCGCTAAAATAAAGAGAGAGAGGTTGAACTGGTGGTTTGTATTGCCGTTTCTAGCCAAGAGTTGACAGAACTTTAATAATGTCACACCCATTGCTGTCACTACTGATAACGGACCATCAGCATTTCCACTCCAAATTCCTATTGTCAGATGTTTGAAACTCATCTGTAAAACACGACTAAATTAATGATGCAAAGCTCCGATGGTGGAGCAGTATATTTTAAAGAAACTGAGATTTGTTTTCCTTGAGTAATTTTTTTTCCCCACCGTTGTTCACTCCTGCATCTAAGAAATAATTGTTGTTCATATCTATAACTTGTTATAGTCCAGCCAGCTACAAGAAATAGTCAGCAACCAAAAGCATTGGCCTTCTGAAGGCTCTGGGATAGTCCCTGTGAAATTAGTTGGCTGGCAGAGTAATTCCCAGCTGTGAAAAGTATTAAAAAATAAAAATGCCCTGTTGGCTGTAGAGATAAAGAAACCAGGGACTCAACAGACACGGAGGCTGGCCTCCGCTTTAGCAGGGTTCATGGGACTATCTAAAGAAGCTTGCCACTGCCTGTGCTATATTCATTATTCAAAGGGAAGGATTCAGCCTGCAGGGTTGTTTAATCCAGCACTTTTTCTGAAGAGCTAAGTATGCTTTACAAAAATTCATGATTGTGATATCATGTGCTAAGCTTCATTATCATGAAAAAGCAGAAGTGAACTGCCTCAGATGATTAAGATTTTAAATCACTTATTGTAAACGGCTTAAGGAAACTTTCCGACCTCCTGACTCCTAGCGCTGTGTAATGTCTACGTGACCACAGCCAGCTGTGCAGTGATAGCTGGAGTGTGCAAAACCAGCCAGAAATACCCAAGTTTGAATTGTAGCTGTGCCGCTGATGGGCTGTATTGACCGTAGGTGAGTTGTCTCTCATCATCTCTCTGTTATCCCACTCCTTAAAGTAAGGATAGCAATGCTCCTCTACCTTTGTAAAATGTTTTTTTTTTTTTAGATCAGTGGATCAATATCTCTGTATCATTCTGGGAATTATTACTATCCATAATGATGAAAAAAAAAAATCCTCTTACCCTTATCACAGGAACACCACACAGCAAATTATTCTGCTGTATTGCTAAGTGCAGATTTATAGAACAGATATCAGAAAAAAGTCAACTGGTTAATAGCAGGCACTAAAAAAACCTGCTCGTAACATGTACAGGCAGTTGGATATACCACGAGAACTGTGGAAGAGCTCAAAACGCATATTTCTACATCTTTTAGGCTCCTAATTGTATGATTTTTTTAACAAAACATCACCAGGCACAAGGGACAAGCGAAAATTTCCACAGATGTTGATTACAAGGATATTTCATTCTGTCTTTGCTCTAAGAGCAGGTTAGAAATAGCATGGAGACTAATACCGTGGTCAGGCAATTTAATTTCATGAAAATCCATTCATAACTTTCAGATTCAAGGGGTTTCCTGACGAATTAGTAAAAGAAAATTAGTTTTTGCATCATAATTAATTGCAGTGAAGGGTAGGTGGGGAGGTTTTATGCCTGTTTGGTTTTCTTTATGGATATTTACTGCTCCTTTACGAGCTCAAGTAACATGAGGTGCCAGCCATGGGAAGAGCCTGAATTAGGGGCCATCTTTTGATATCTGTTATTAGTGAGTGATGGGAACCAAGGACAGTGGAAGAGCTGTACTTTTAATTGCTCATCAGAAGTATCTCCATGCCTTACTTCTTTTGCTGTAATGTGGTAACGTTTTAATTTTTTCCAATCATTGTGGCACATTTAATTTTCTTTTTCCCCTGCTGAAACTCTTTTGAAGCTGGGAAGCAACAAGCAGATCCAAGTGACCAGTGTCTCTGCTGGCCTTTGGCCAGTAACTACATCTCAGATTTCCATTACTGCAGCTTTGCAGCAGTTCCTCCCCAGAGGGAAGTCTGAAGGGAAATAATTTACAGGAGTTTTTATTCCAACAAGAGGGTCATCGAGGCACTCTTAGAGAACGTGGTCGTTGGTGCCGGCTTGATTCTGGGTTTGTGCAAATTCCAGTTACTGAAGTCTGTACTTTGCATGGTGGTTACTTGACTATCCAACTAGAAATGCTTCGAGGGAACCATGAACTTCAGGAAATTTAAAATCTAGAATCTGTCCTCTGGTCTGCAGTGAAGAGAAGGCAGTAAAGCCAAAGAGATGAGGCATGTCTACAGGATGTGCCTCTTGCTGCCTTCATGTGCCTGATATGCATCAGCTGAAGAGCTTCACTGCGACTTTCTCAAAATACTTTCCTTTGGGCTGAGTTGTGGCACTTGGTCTCAGACCTGTTGTTGTGTGTCTTAAGCAATGCCTAATGACCAAATGTCTGTAGAATAAACAATTCAATGTCCTAATTTGTAGCTGATAAGTATTTTAAGCACTATGGCAGATTTCTGTGTGACGTCTTCATTGGAAGGCTGTTGCCCAGGCTGTTCTCCCTTCAGACTGTGCTGTAGTAGTGTAGAAAAGGGAAAGCCTACGTTGCTATCTCAGCTAGAAATATTTTAACACAACTAGAGCTTATTTTTATCACACTTCGATTTCCATAGCTTTCTATTTGAGCCTTATCTTCTCTTTAAAGAGAGGCTTTCATCTCAGAGGATACCAAATACTTCTTGCGGGAGTATTTTGGCAGCTTTTCACTATTGTTTCTCCTCAGAAATTGAAGGAAAACCTTGTTTACGGTGAACTAGGAATCTGTAGTGCAACCATTACACCTCCAGCTGTGCAGCCACCGTACGTAGAACTGATTGCTCGCATGACTTTGAAAATCTCTTGAGACTTCTTCTGTGTCAGAGGGGTCACTGTATTTTTTTTTTTTTTTTAATTGATTACCTCTGCCTTTCTTTCATCTCCATAACTTTAAAGTCATGGTTTTAAACTTCCATTTTTAACTCTAGGCCTGATTCAAAAAAGTCTGAGGGCTTTGCATCTCCCTTTGGCTTCACTGAGGGTTTGGGGCTTTGAAACCTCTGGTAGACCACAGCAGTTTTATGTGGGAGGTTTCTTCTGTAGGTATGAAATCAAACCCCTTACCTTGAGGCTTCCATACTTAAAAACGTTCTACTTCACTTGCAGCTCGCAAGTATTGATGTTCTGCTAGACTGTGCACGAATTGCTTGACAGAACGTTTCAAAACAGTCTATGAAAGCCTGAGATGAGAAGAATTGAGTGAAGCGGGAGCTTTTTTAAATATTTCAAACAATTCAATCGCTTGAGCAGCGTGCCTTAGGTTTGGTGCGGCATGGGTCGAGGAGGGAGTTTATCAAATGTCACAGCTTGTTCAAAATTCTCTTTCAGTTCAGGGTAGGAGGGGGTTAAGGACCAGCCCTGTGAGTTTAGATGTTCTCTCAGCCTAGATGGCAAATATGATCATGTGCTCCAAAATATCTTCTGTGACAGGGCTGGGTGCCTCCCTCCAATTCTGCCTGCAGGAGGAAATGACTTCAAGCAGCCTTTCCCCAGTCAATCATTTATCTGGTGTAGGGGCTGAGAAGGCAGCCTTGGAGAAACAACTACAACTCTTAGACCCATTTGTTTCTGTTAGTGATCCCTGATATTTTGAAACCAGAGGTGATAAATAATTGCAAAGTGACTTGCAGATTGGCTGTATTTACAAAAGGATATTTTAAATTTTGTTGTGGTTAGGTAGCTGGTGGCACAAAAGGAAGCAATTTCAAGGCATTAGCTCTAGAAATATCCCCCTCTCCATGTTTTCTCTCCCAGAGAGCTCCATAGCTCCAGAAGGGAGTCGTTGAAGTATCGGGACTCAGTACGGTAGAGCAGGAATAGTTTGCTTGTAGATATTGGCCCACGGCACCACAGTGTTTCATAGGATGAGGTAAGAGACCGTGGAAAACTTTCATGTTTCCTTGCACCATGAGGCATGAAATCTGATTAGGCTTGTCCTCTTGTAATTGTGATTTACAGTCCTAAAGCTGGCAGTATGTTCCCAAAAGACCACCTGTACCCATGAGATACAGAGATTATGCTGAAAAGGGTTTTCCCAGCCCCTCAGAAACTGCTGCGGGATGGTTCAGGCAGAGCTCATCTGACTTAAACAAGGGAAATCTAGTGTCCTTAGACACCAACTTCTAACTAAGTTCTAGGTGAATGAAACAAAATCATCCTCCTAAATTGCTTAAGTACCTCATACAGGAAAATAAAGTTACTGCCATGGACTCTGGCAGCGAATACAAGCATCTCAGAATAGCTTTTCTGGATTATCTAAATTACATCTGCCAGTTCAGAGGTTGAGGTAAGTGGGCTGAATTCTATGATACAGGCTTAGCTTCCCTCCAGGGTCAGAGCCTCAACATGAAGGAAAGGATCCCATGTTTCACACATAGTAAAATACATCGAATCCCATGTTTCAGACATAGTAAAATATATGTGCACACATAATAAATGCACAACTTGTGTGTGTGAGTGTCCAGGTTTGGTAACTGAAAAAATAACCCTTGGATGTGAACACAAGTAACAACGTCTGGAAAGATGGTTAAATTTGGTAGCATTTAATTTGGGTTCTTGATGGAAATAAGGTTGTCTACTGAGTTTTTACTGCGGCTATTGAGGCAAATCTGGTATTTGCTTTGCAAATGGCCACTGTCCATCGGTGGGAAATGGCCTGCTGGCCGGAGATAACAAGAGGACCTCACTGTGTAGCCCCTGGCTGGCAAACCGTAATTAAAATGCTCATATTAGAGCTGCATAACCTCATTCATCAGGCATTCCCCTTGCCTGGAGAACGAGTTTCTTTTAAATTGGTAGCTCACTATATGGCACTTGACAGAGAGCTGCTGTGGAGGTCTTTTCACTCCACCACAAAGGCAACGGGATCCACGCGAATGGATTTGGGCTGAAGAAGGAGGAGGGAGGTTTTGTGGTGGTGTTGGGCACTGCAAGTTCCCAACAGCTGAGCTTTGTAGTTAAAAAGAGAACAAGCTTAAGGGAGGGAGGAGAGAGTCTGCTTTATCTTGAGAGGAGTGCAGCTTTATTTCTCTGCTGATTCACGTTTCTTTTGAGACCTGCTAATTGCAGCATCTCTCAGCGAGTTCCTTACAGCAGTACTGCTGGGTAGAAATTGTGATAAATGCATAAACTGTGTCTTATTGATTTTTGTTGACATTTTACATGCTTCTTATGCATTCTAAACCTCCATTCAGTAATTGTCACTACGGTACACGCTCCTGGATAATGAGAGTGAAAGAAGTGAATGAAGCAGTTTCTTGACCGTTATAAACAATATTATTCAAGGCTCGGCATGGGGTTCCTTGCCTGCCCTCCAGTATATCTCTATTTGTGCTCATCCCCCATTGAATTTGCAAGACAAGAAATGAAAACCCTTGGTGTTATTTCCTCTGTTAATGATAATAACAGAAATGTTGTTAAGAAGAGATTACTCTGAGACTGATAGTAAATTTGGGCCACTTTAATTTTAGTGCACAGCAGCAGTATGGAATCTAGCAGAGGTGCTGTAGTTTATTTATCCCTCTACCGCAGATTTTGTCTAGATTGCCGTACAGAAAGCTGTTTTGTTACATCATTTTCTTTGACAGAGATTTGTTGCTGATAAGAATAGTATAGCAGCACGTAGCGTGGCTAAACAGTAGTGAGACTTCATCAGCTGTTACGTTACCTAAGAAATACGCAGAGTCGCAACACTGCCATGAAGTTTGCGTAGAAGAATTCTGACTTTTGGTTTTATGCTCACCTTTAGCGGTCAGAGCCAGCTTAGGTTCTTTGTATCGAGGACTTTTACATTAAAGAGGAAAAAAATAAAATACCGCATGATGCAAAAATGCATTGACTTTATCTTCATGACTAGATGTAGTGCTTTTGGGTAATGATCAGGCATTGCTTTCTCTTACTGTTGTTTGATTAAAATGTGAATACAGTCTTGACTTGATAATCTTACCAGGTACACACGGAGCAAAAAAGAAAAGGTATTTTATGCCTCAAATTGATTTGCATAAACCAAACAATCTGTTGCTCGTTGGATTGCAAAATGGTTTATTTTGCCCATTGGCCACAGGGGCAACAATATTGTATTTTTGATGCCAGAATGTAGTTTTCATGCATTAGCTCTAAAATGACAATATGCTTTAGCCTCTCAGTGCTTAGATTTGCTTCATTTGAAAATCTTTTAAGTAGTAATAATAATAATGTTTTGAGGAAATTGAGTGGAACACTAAATTATTCTCTGAAACCTAAGTTCAAACTGTGCAAGGCTAAGGGAGTTGAAAATCAATGCACTTTTAAAGTCATTAGAGATCACAAGTGAAATAAGTCTGTGTTGCTTTAGCTAAGCTTTTAGTGTGCCATGGCATTATTACAAAATCAGCCTGAATCTGCATTAATTTCACAGTCTTTTTCTTTAAGATGCCCAAGGGTGCGTGAAGAATAAAATGTAAATCTCAGAAGGCGATGTTTTTATTAGTCAAAAGGGCAGCGAGTCAGGCACTAAGAAAGTTGACCTGTACCATGCCCAGTGCAGGTATGACTGACAGTAGTAAAAGGCTGGAAAAATAGCTCAGGCATTAGCCTACTGGCTTTTCATTATGATCTAAAAGGCTGAGGAGGGAAAAAAAAGTCATTTTTCAGTTATTCATGCACATAGTTTCAGAATTGTTCAAGTTGGTGGTAACTTCCGTAGATCAAAGAGTTATACTTGTACCTAGGATTCGGAGAAGCAAAAATCATAAAGATTTTTATTTTTAATATGTTATTTTCTTAAATGTTGAGATTCCACCTACATTACTGACTTCTGTCTGAGTCTTTTCACACTGAGTTGCAGGCTACACAGTTAAGTTTTTCTCATCCTTATTTGTATGGTTGTTCTTGGTGCTCCACAGAAACATGTGACATTATTGAGTCCGTTATTAAATTCCAAGTTCGGCTGCCAGTGATGCCAGTCATTTATTCACTATCCAAAATTTACCTGCACAAAAGCCCTAGCAAGCAATTGTTAATGTATGGTCTGAATAGACTAAACTATGCAATCCAAAGTCTACATAAAAGCCTTACTTGTTTCAAACCCTGTGGCTAAAGAACAAAAGTAAAACAAAACAAACAGACAAAAAAAAAAACAAATTAAAGGATACAACCCTTTCTCCTCACCCATCCCCACCTAATTTTTTTTCATTCATCTATGGTCAGATTAGCAAGTCAGCACTGTCGATAAATAAACTAGAGAAGTTGTTTATTTTTATGTACTACTGAGAACAGTGTCGTCTTGTGGCCGTTCTCGTAGACTGTGTTGGTTTAACAAGCGTCCAACCCTTTTGTCTTGTTGTTTTTTGTCTTTCCTGCTCCCTGTCCCCTTGTTCCCACAGGCTGTGCGTTTGTCACATTTTCTACAAGGGCAATGGCACAGAATGCAATCAAAGCCATGCACCAGTCTCAGACCATGGAGGTACAGTACTGTATCATTTGCCCTTTCTTTGTTTTCTTTGTGCAAATGATTGCGAATGGTAAAGCCATGCTCTCCTGGATCAGATCAGACACATGACAATCACAGATTTAAACTTTTTACCGGCTCACTCTACCTGTCTTTGTGAAACGTATTTTTCATGACGACCTGAAAGCACACAATGAGGTTGCTGTGTGGTATCCAAACACAGCTCTTGATCCTGTTTTCAGTGGCATTCAGCAGAAAGTAAAATTGCTGTGAATACCGCTCCTCAGTCATCAGAATCTGATGAGTTAATTACCTTTAATTTTAACGCACACACCCCCAAAGAAAAACCTCAGTTTCTTTTAAATAGATTTTTAAGTGTTGTGGTTTGTGCTGCTCTGAGAAAAAAAGCTCAAGAGATTGAACCTGGCCACGCTGAGTTACTAGTGCATGTGTTTTTCTGCAAATAGAATCTCTTTTTAAGTTAATATAATTTCTCCTTCTTCATGTAGTCAATAAAAATGTTAATGATGACAGAAGTGTGGCACTTCCTGCAGAGCATCGTCGTGGCTCGCCCCTCTCAAGCACTGCTCTTTATTTCCTCCCAAACTGCCTCTACGGCCTCGTACTTTATCACGATGAGCAACACAAAACTTTAACCCTGTTCATTTAATGGGACTATAGCTTCAGGCTAACGATCCGTTCATTGGAGTGGTTATCGAATGCCACGGCTTGTCTGGCAATCTCAAAACTTTTTTCAGTCTGTGATTTTTGTCATGGTCTTTCAGAATTTTGCACAAAAAACCGCACAAGTATGAAGTCTTTACTTACTCTGGATCTTCTAGCTTATCATTGGAGAGTGCATGTTATACTGTATTATGTATACTGTATCTTCGTGTAGTGATGATTTTTCTCAGAGGTGGCATTGATGTTATGTGCACTTGTTTCTTTTTATTTATTTATTTTTTTTTTCCACCAGGACCTTTCGATTTTTTTTTTTTTTTTCCCCCTCAGCGATTTTTCTTTGCAATGCTCTAGTCTCCCAAAGCATGCTGGGTGCTAAACAATCATTATTGCGTCATGTCGTTGAGCTGCTTTGTGTAATGAGCCAAGCGGGGAGACCAGGGGTGGGAGGGTGGACAGAGGAGGAGAAGGAGGACAAGATAAAAATCAAGCCAGTGCATGAAAATGTCACTAACTGTTTCCTGTGTACTACAAGTAACGATAGCATTGCAAAGTTACTGTCTTTCCAAACACCTCGTTTGAATTTGGTTGAGCTTCTTTTATAATCGATGTGTTTTCTTTCCAGTGCAATGCATTTTTAGACCCCGAGTATACAGTTTTAGATGAGAATCTGCCAATGAGATGAGAATAATTGAAATGATCTTTACTAGAAAGCTGCTGTTACCCAGTCTATGCAGTCTGACAGTCTGTTGTGGAAAAACTGCCACTTTGATCTCAGAAATAATACTCGTAGTAATTTGTCTGCCATGCACTACTCCATTAATTCAGATCTATATGTTTTGCTGGGTTTGATTCCAAGGAAAAAGGAAATGTTTATGGGTAATACTGTGTTTCACCTATATTTTCCATGTGTTTTTATGTATTTTTCTGTCTAGCGAAATGAATTTTACACAGCTCTGCTTCAGAAGATGGTAAAAGTAAAGAGATATAATACCTCCCAGATTCTCCCATTCCTCTGCTGTACGCAGTACTCCAAAAGAGGCTGCGTTTTGACGTGATGCTCCTCTTGACATTAGCTCTATAGAATAGCGGCTCTTGGATCAAAATGCTTCTCAACACCTTTAGAGACATCATCAATAAGATCCCCAGATTGGCAAGATTATTCCAAATATTTTGCACTTTAAGCATCTGGGACTTTGTGTAAATTGAGCTTAGGCTGAGTCCCTTCTTGGAGAGAAGCAGTACACCCTCCAGCTCCATGGGTGACGGACTCCGTGGAGTCTGTTCCCACTGTCTTGACAACATAAAGAAAAGTATGAGGGCAGCCTCAGCTGTTGGGAAGAGAATGGCACCAAATGGGGTGAAGATATCATACCACTGAATACAGGAGTTGCACCTAGTGTATGTGCTGGGAGCTTCCTCTCAAGACAGAAAATGGAAGAGCATAAAAGAGAAATCACCCTTTTTGCAAAAAAATTTTGCTCTCTTTTACCAACACTCTTGTAGGAAAGAGTTAAATTGGGTTAGCTGGTGTTAAATATTGACTCAGACTGAAACAATGGTCCTTGGACACCTTCATTTCCTGGGGATTTTTGCAAAAAAAAAGGAGGGGGGGGAGTTTGGGGGAAAAATACGTAGTACACAATTACGTTTCAATGCAATTACTGCAGAATTTCTTTTCTGATTTCACTATTTTCAGTTCTTGGGCACACATCATTGACCAAGATGAATTTTCGAAGTGGGCTAAGAAAGAACAATGGGGATGTTAATTTCCAGATGAACACATCTCCTAGAAAAGCAAATTCTCTAATTACTCTTTCCACCTGACCTTCTGACCTGGTTAAATCAACTGATTTTAAAAACATAATTGCTGCTCTCCGGTTTTTGCTCTTCTGTCTCATTTCTGTGGAGGTTTTTTGTTTGTTTAAGGCATTCAAATGCAGCACCAGTAGAAGACACTAATTTATCACGGAGTAAATTTGATGCAACAATAACAACCCTTTTCTCATATAGAGCCACTTGCTACATATAATTCCAGTCTTCAGAATGTTTGCTCTCTTGAAGATGATGAAGTGATGAAATATAGAGCAGACAGTTAAAAAATGAATTATAGATTCATAAATTGCAGAGATACTGGTTTTATACAATTTACTGACATTAAAGCGTTCATAAATATGATGTCAGCTGTAGTGTTGAGTGCTGAGCTGCTGAACTGAGCACTGAAATAGCCATATAATATTTCTTCCTTTGAAATTCATTTCTATTTCTTTGGAAATAGACTTGATTCTTCTGTACATCTAGGTAGAAGGCAGTAAGTTCTGGTTGTTCTTAGTCCAGTGCTACCAATCCTCATATTAAATAGGAACAGCTTGCTTTTTTAATTAGTGAAACCGGAAAAATCTCCTCACACCCTCCACCCCCGGCTCCTTTTTCTTTCTTTTTTTTTCTTTTTAAAGGGTCTCGTTTTTAATATTAGTATAAAAATCAGAGAGGTAATTGTGTGACAAGCTGACTCCTTCATAATCTATATTTAATTGCTGGAGTGGTACGTATCTCCTTTCTTCCTCACTGAAACATCCAAAGACATTTTCAGAATGAGACACACAGGAAAGGAGATGGAGATGGAGTAATAAATCACAAATGATGATTTTCTAAGATACTTCTGAAGGAACAGTATTGATGGGAGATCTTCATACAAGAGATATTATTATTGTTGTGGTTTATTTCGTCATTTTGTCTGTTGATTGTGAGTATTCTTACCATTTGTCCTGGCATGAGGTTCGTCAGCAAAAGGTCAGGGCTGCATTTTGTAAATAGCAAGGGACAGGAAATTTCTGAGGATGTTCACAGTGTTGTGAGAGCAGCCATGGGAAGAGTTAGGTTAGGTAAAACCCTGCTCCGCATTCCACAGTATACACTTTGGCTAAAGCGCTGCTGTGCTTTTTGAGCTTGAGTCACCTTTCAATCCTACCATTGTGT
This sequence comes from Bucorvus abyssinicus, assembly GCA_009769605.1. NCBI lineage: Eukaryota > Metazoa > Chordata > Aves > Bucerotiformes > Bucorvidae > Bucorvus > Bucorvus abyssinicus. The sequence goes on from CM020025.1 coordinate 6,263,906, forward strand.
TCAGATTGAAGGTAGACAAGAAATTAGTATAACAAAGCATGGTGGGTGGAGGGAATTTATTCATTGGATCCTATGAAGTTGGAAAACAAAATGGATTGACAGTTTCTATGACTCACAAAATGCTTAAATTAATTTGGAGAACTGAGTCATTTCAGTATGTAGTTTGCTCCCTTGATTTGAAAAAATGAAGACTTGAAAGATTAAAATATGAAAACATTTGCTAGCAGGGGAAAAAAAAATCCACAGCAAAAGCAACAGAGACATCTTTCATATTCACATGTCTCATTCTCTCAGGAATACCCACCTGAAGTCCAAAGGAAGCACCCAGCTTACCTCAAAAGTACACCTAGTCCATGACCTGCTACTTCTTCTCCAGGGTCCCTCAAACATGGGTGAGGAGTAGGCTGCAGACCAGATCTCTAGTTCTTTCTTGCAGCTTCCCTATTTCCTAAGTCATCTTACTGCCCTCCCATATCATCTAACAAGAGACTCATAGAAGCAATAGAAGAAATGGTGGCAATCAGGAATGGGCTGCTATCACCAGAACTAGTCACTTTTGGTCTGCATCCTGCCCTTTGTTCACATCTCAAGGGTGCTTGATACAAAGCGTGCCTGGGAGCGGACCGCAGGTGGGTGAATTGTCCTAGCAGCATCACCCTTTGTGCTCACTTTGGGCTGAGGGTCCTTCATATGAAAAGGACCGGTGACCTGCTGATGATGGGTACTGCAGTAAATCTGTCGCTCAGTCTTTTTACGTAGGCTACATAGGCCAACTGCACCAAGCATGACCACGCACCCAGACCTTGGTGGCAGGGCAGTGTTGGCTGTGTAGTCCCTGGCAGCAGAGAGGTTGGACACTTCTGCCTTTGGCTATGCCTTGAAAGTAGGCTGCAGACAAAGCATCCTGTCCATCTCATCAGCTGTGAAGCTTACTGAAAGGGGACTGGTAGACTTTGCTGTCTCTGGCAGCAACGTTGATAGCCAGAAGGAAAAGAGAGCCTGAGGAGGGTGCTTTGTAAAAAGAACTGGGGAATCGATACTTTCTCCATAGCCTCTCTTCCTGAAAATCTTAGTCCTTGCAGTCCTCTGTATGCCCATCACAAAGAGAGGGTGAGCGATCAGATCATGCCATTGCCGCTGGACCTATGGGACGTGGCTGAGCTCACGATACGAGGGTAACTCGGTGTGATTTAACGCTTCTGTCTTTCCCGATCTGTCTAACCACAGGGCTGCTCTTCGCCAATCGTGGTGAAGTTTGCCGATACCCAAAAGGACAAGGAGCAGCGGCGTTTGCAGCAGCAGTTGGCACAGCAGATGCAACAGCTCAATACTGCCACTTGGGGAAACCTCACAGGTCTTGGAGGACTCACACCACAGTATCTAGCTGTAAGTTCATTTCAGAGGCGGTGGCTATATTACACTGTATTTATTTTAGAACCTGGTAAATCAGCTATAGTGAACTCCCTGCAATAAACTGCTGAGTCCTCCTAAGGATACATAGCGTGTCTTCTTCTGTAGAGAAAACTCTGTTTATCACATGGCCTGAAAATAATTAACAAGGAATAGAATTTGAATAAACATTTCAAGATGTGTCAGTGCTGTCCAAGGCAAGGATTTAAAGTTTACTCATGCTGCAAAATAAAACTTGATTCCATTAGTTTTATTGTTCTTTTGAATGTTAGAGGATGGTTTTTATAGATGAAATAAAATTTAATTTTTTCCGGAGGGAAGGACAGATCGGCAGCTGAACACTGTAGGGGCCATACCTGTGTGGTGCAGCCTCTAAACTAGACTGTTGTGGTTCGATCCTCTAATTTTCCACATTTTCATTTGGAAATGGCTTTCACTTTAATGCTTGGTCCTGTCCATGCTAAACGTGTGTGGTTCATGCTACCTCATAGAGAAAGTAAGGATGGCAGGGGAAAGCTATTTGTTACTTACAAATTTGAAATGGTATTTTCCTTGGTCCATTTATAAGATGAGAAAGAGACGTTAGCTGCTGCCCCTGTTAGAGAAATCGGAAATCCACAGCCACGTCGTAGCTCCTGGATGGCCAAGAGGGACTCCCCTGCAGCACAGCTGAGAAGGACCCTCTGCCTTTTGTGGCTCTGGCGTTGAGAGGTCTGGCTGAGCAGCTTCGGGATAACTTGGGAGCTCCTGACGGTTCCTAGTTAGACAAACAGATGCGTCCATTTATATGTGCTGTGTACACATGTATACATATTTTGTATGCACACGGTGCTTTGGAGTAGTGACATAATTATAAACAGTGATTTACCTGGCAATTAAAAATATATATTAGTACTGAGGTAGGCTAATTGATACTGAGGTAGGCTAAATCGTTATATACAAATACCAGTCTAATGAGTATCTGTGTGCTTGATTCATAAAGATAATAAAGTAAAAACTGAATTCAAGAGGGTGGGGGAGAATGGACCGTGATTGACAGAGATGAGTTATGGTAACTACTAGACTACAGAGGGTTGTAATTAGTCACGCTATGTTGGTTTAAATAGATTTAACACCTGGTTGTTAAAAAGAATAAATTGATTAATTGTTTTAAAGCAGCAACGTTATTGAGTTTCCCTTGTGTCTCTGTGTTTCTTAATAGAGATTAGACATTAATATGGATTTACAGCATTGACTCTAGGGATGTTCATTCCAACAATAGACAGAAGCAAGAGACTATATAATGTAAAGGAAAGCATAAATACTCCAAATGTGAAATGATGGCTCATTTTCATTTTATCTTCATTTGTTACATTAATGTCAGATAAATTGCCGTGTTATGTTGTTAATTTGCAGCTTCTGCAGCAAGCAACTTCCTCCAGTAACTTGGGTGCCTTCAGCGGCATTCAGCAAATGGCCGGTAAGTTAAAAACCGTTTCGTTCTGCTCCAGCTATGTTCTGTATTCTTAAGCTATTGAATTCTGTACCTCTAATCATCACATTGTCGGGGTTGAGGGGGGGCATGTTGTGTATTAAACGTGGCAGATGTATTGGCAGGGGACAGCTTGTGGTTCAACATCAATAGAAACACTTTCTCCCCTCTTTCAGAAACTGAAATTAAACCCAGTGCTCCCAGGTTGTGCAAACAGTTTGTCTTGCGTTAGTCACCTGCCATTTGTCCAAAGTAACGAGTTGTAAATTGCAGGAGAGCTCTTAGTCCCTGCAGCTGTATCCAACCCTATGAAAAGTGCCAGGAAAGCAACAGCAGGATTATGTTCTAATTTCCAGTGAGATTTCTGTGTCCTGAAAAATCAAATTAATGGCAGCTCTCAAACATTTTAATAATAGGTGGTGAGTAAAAATGTTCTGACCTTTTTAATGAAACCCAAGATTACAGGGCTACCTTCAGTGTGAATTTCCGGGCTCCTTTTATCATCATGGAAAATTAACTGGGAGCCTTTTTGACTTTGGAACCCTAGTTGACAAAATTACACAACAGAAGATTTTATGTAAAAGTATAATCTTTAGTCTGGAGGAAAAAAGAAAGAAAAGGGGGGAAAAAAAATCAAAGTGTGAGCGGATTTGAAAGCCAGCTAGTTGGAGGGTTTCTTAGTAATGAGCTGTGTGCCAGTAGTAACTGATGTGTAGTGATTAGCAAAAGGTCACTCCCACTGTGTGACCTACCACGCTGATACCCTAACTTAACATGATGCTAGAGAAGGCAGCATGTGCAGTAAATCAGAGCACAGATGCACATTATGCCTGCCGCGAGAAACTGTTAAAAAGCCTTTCTTCTTGTTAGAGAGGGAAAAAAAAAAGGAAGCACAAAACCCCTAAATTGGTACATTAGTTTATTTTAATCATGAACCCGCTGGATCAATGAAATACAACATTGTGCTTGCTTCATCATCACAAAACAAGGGCTAAAATATTCAGAAGTCTTTAAGAACACCATTTTCTCGCTCTTCTTTTAATCCTGGTCTTTTGCTTCTTCTGGTTCTTCTTTGAATGAATCCCAAAATACTTTAACAAGTATAGATATACCACGCCGTATAGCTATACCCCACAGGTATTCTTCGCTCAATTGTTATATTATGCCATTATTGCAGTGACATCAGAGACTAATGCGAACCTGCTGTCTGACAATATAAATTGGCCTACAGATGACAATATCTCTGAATTATTCTCTCTTCCTCAGACCTGCTGGCAGTGCTTGCTGGTTCTATTATGTTACACTTGCAATCTAGCATTTTTTCATCAAAAAAAAAATGTATCTTAATATGATAAACAGAACAGAGCGGTTCAGTAACAGTTTTATGCTTGGCAGTTTTGAAAGTGGCTTTGAGCTCAGAGATTGTGTTTAGTGTTTTCATATTTGGTTAGGTCTACAAAATGAAAGAATTGAGACACCAAGGAAAAATAATGTGATATCCATTGCATTAGGTGCACCTTAGAAGTTTTCTGTTGCCTGTTGCTCACTGTTGGTGTACATTCCACTTTGTCTTCAAGAACTGTGATAAAAATAAGAATTTTAGTCAAGCACTTTCAGGATGGGGTCTCAATCTGGGATGTGATTTATTCTCTGAAAATTATACAGCCTTGAGACTAGTAGAAAGTCATCTTAAGAAATCGTAGTGGCACATCATTGTTACTTGAGGGATATGCCTTCTTGACTACTGATTAGATTGCTAATGCTCACATCTATGGGATAATGTAATGACTGACTGCTTCTCCTGGAAAATAGGTATTTTTTTGTCTTATATTCATGTTCTCCAAACAGCTTGAAGTTTACTCCTTTCTTTCCCCAAAACATGTACATCTTAAACCTTCACGTTCAAGGTCAAATTAGGGATATTCAGTTTCTCTCTGAGCTGCAGCTCTACAGGAAAGTACCAAAGACTAAGCACTGTTTCATCATCAAGACGGAGAGTTCACGTCCTTTCCTCAGAATTCATGCAGTACTGTTATGCTGTGCGTCTGGTATTGAAGATGCGTTTATTATGGTTTGTGAAAGGAATAGAAAATACTCCTATGTCTGCAGCAAAATCTTGCATTACCTGCTGAAGCCATCCTTGAATGTTTGTAAAGGCCCAGAGCTTTGTCACTTAAGCTGTGTACGTTCATTTTGCAAGACTCAGTGTAATATTGCCATATTGTGTATAGTTTGCCTACTAATATCATATTTCAAGGTGAGGAATAAAATCTAGACACAACTGAGAAGGTACTAAAGAAGATCTGTCATTGCAGCTTGCAAGTTCTTTGAACTTTGAGTTTCAGGGGTCCGGCTTTTATCTTTGAAGTCAATGGGTGTGCTTACCACTGAATTCAGACACTAAAAGTTTGATCAAAAGACACATAAGCCATTGAAATTTTACTCTTACTTACATGTCAGGGCTCTAGCATCTCTTTTATGCTTAAGACTCAATGAAGACCTTCAGTAAGTTTGCAGACGACACCAGGTTGAGTGGAGCAAAGGGATCTGGACAGTCTGGATCGATGGACTGAGGCCAGTGGTATGAGTTTCAACAAGACCAAGTGCCGGGTCCTGCACTTGGGCCACAACAACCCCCTGCAACGCTACAGGCTGGCGGAAGAGGAGCTGGAAACTACCCAGTGGGAAAAGGACCTGGGGATGTTAGCTGACAGCAGCTGTATATGAGCCAGCAGTGTGCCCAGGTGACCAAGAAGGCCAACAGCATCCTGGCCTGTGCCAGCAATCGTGTGGCCAGCAGGAGTAGGGCAGTGATTGTCCCCCTGTACTCAGCACAGGTGAGGCCACACCTCAAATACTGTGTCCAGTTTTGGTCTCTCACTACAAGAGGGACGTTGAGGTGCTGGAGCGTGTCCAGAGAAGGACCACGAAGCTGGTGAAGGGTCTGGAGAGCAAGTGCGGTGAGGAGCGGCTGAGGGAACTGGGATGTTTAACATGGAGAAAAAGAGGCTCAGGGGAGACCTTATGGCTCTCTACGACTTCCTGAAAGAGGGTTGTAGTGAGGTGGGGGGCATTCTTTTCTCCCAAGAAACAAGTGATAGGATGAGAGGAAATGGCCTCAAGTTGCGCTGGGGGAGGTTTAGCTTGGATACTGGGAGAAATTTTTTCCCTGAAAGGGTTGTGAAGCATTGGAACAGGCTGCCCAGGGCAGTGGTGGAGTCCCCATCCCTGGAGGGGTTTAAAAGATGTGTCAGTGTGGCGCTGAGGGGCATGGTTTAGTGGTGACCTGGCAGTACAGGGTGAATGGTTGCACTAAAGGACCTTAAAGGTCTTTTCCAGCCTAAACGATTCTATTATTCTAAGTCATGGTTTGCTAAATTGGGACTTCTAAGTTAGGGACAGGCATTTATTTGTACTGCTAAAACTCATGTTGGCTCTATACTGAACAGAAAGGACCCAGCACTGTCCCTGCTGCACATGTGAAGAAATATTTGCCATGCAGTCCTTAGCAATATTATTTCTTAAATCAAAGCAATTTTCTCTGCTAGCAGAGCAAAGACACTGATCTTCAGTGTGAAGTTTTAATTCCCTTTCGCTAATATCATGCCTCGGTCTGGTTAAAGTAGTTTTTATGTGCAGGGTTTCTTTGGGTCTGGTGAAGGGAATGGGTTGTTTAGACACTTCTGGTTGAAGTAGAGTTTGTTTGGTTGCAGTTGGTTTGGATGCTGGGGATACAATCCAAATAAAAATGGGGATTTTTCTTAAGAACTCACTAATACACAGACATTAAACACAGAGAGAACCAGCTCCAAAAGTGAATGCTGTTCTTGCTGTAGCAGCCCAATGGCGCTACTTTCTGTTATTGCCTTTGCCCTGTATTCATAAGCCGTGTGTGAAGTCCAAGCAAATCAGGAAACTGGCTCTCCAAAAATTCATGAGATCTTACAATTTGAGAGACGAAGAGTAGTAATTTGTCACCGAGCTTTCCAAGCTTGAAGGTTCCACACTTGGTTCCCTAGTTTAGGTTTTCTCATTTTTATGATTTTAGTGAAATTTTAGCATTTCAGGACCTAAGCTGAAAAAACTAGTGTAATAGGTTGAGACTGGTAATAAAGTTGGGAGAGCTGGTGATGCTGCCTTTGGTATTACAGTAATCCCGCGGTCTTGATTACATGAGCTAACCCTACTTTGCCAACCTCTGCTTCACTGTCCCTTGTAAAACATGCAAGAATATACCATCATCAAGTGTGTACTTCATAGTGAACACTCCCCCACTTTTCCTCCTCTCCTCTAATATCTGCTAATGCTAATTTAAAGGCAATGTTTTCTCTCACATGCCTCTCAAGCCTCAGTGTCTAGCCTGTGCTTTGTCTTTGGGGAAGGCTAATAATGTAGATGAACTACATTATGTGATTTGATTGTCTTACTTTAAAAAGCCAATGCAAGCTACATTAAGCACTAGCAGCCTTTCAAGCAAAGAACATTCCTCCTTCAAATATACACAAATTGTCTGGAAAGCTTAGTTCAACGGAGATTGATGTCGTTTGAACGTTCACATTGAATTCGGCTGGCGCTGGATCAGGTCCCCAGAGCTGCAGTTATTTAAGCCAACCTGCCTCTTTAAGGAGAACCTGGAAAGTACTAGAGAGACAGTATAAACAGGGAGGTTTTATATAGCGTAGGGTAATTGTAGAAATTTGAAATGTTCAAAAATATATGATCTATGTAGATTTTATGTCTTGTCCATTAATGTAAAATGTTTAGGCAGGAATCAATATTCACAATAAGTATTCAGTATATGTGACCATTCAGGACATATAAACATGTTCGGTACTCATGAAAGACACAATGGGACACTCTTAATTTCATTGGACAGTGTATTTTGCTTTCTGAAGTCACGCAGAAGAAACCATGCTTTTGGCTTTTCTTGCTCTGGCTTTCAAATCCCTAAAACCTCTACAGCTGGGACTTTTTATATTTTTCAGATGTATGGTTTTTTCCAGTCCTTGCCAAACTCGCTGCTTTTTGGGTTGAACTTCTGGCCCTTTCTGAGCCCTGTTCAGTCCATTTCACCCTTCTTCTGTTACCCGAGCCAGATTTCCTCCTGTTGTAGAGTCTGTAGGAGCAGATGGGTGAGAGAAACTCTGCGAGGTTCTGCTTTCTGAATATTTTCCTCTAATTGTTGGATTGGCTCAGTGGATTTGGAGGGACCAGTTGGAAGCCAGGACCATCTGCACAAAAGCTCTATACTTTTGCATTGGTCCAAAGATCCTTTATATCCTCTGACTCTTTGGTGGCTTCGTTCCAGCAGAGCCATACTGAAGGAGGGCTTCTCCTGCTATGACCTCTTTGGGGATATCATATTAAAAGAAAAGGTCACTGACAAACTGTTTCCAACTCTAGGGAGTTAGCTGTTTCTTAAAGATAACTACCAGTTCTGAAAATGTTGACCTCAGGGACTAAAACCATTGAGCTTTCGTAACAGTAATTTCATTGAAAGTCCTACATAATTTAACCCATATGAGTAGCTTGCCTTTTTTTTTTTTTTTTTTTTTAGCTAATAAACTCCATTTTTTGGAGGGGCAGAGTTTGAAGCAAGAGGGGCTGTTCTCAATCCGTATGTCACTCCTGCATACAGGAGAAGGATAGGCACCTTGAGAGGAAAACCAATGCTTAGCAGATTTCAAGGCATACTTCAGGTCGTAAAAGTGCGTGATGTGAAAGTTTGCCCAAGTCTGGACTCAAGATCTGTAGCTCTGGCTGGGCTTTCCATAAGCAGCAAAAGGAAGGAGAGAGGCTTCTTATTGCCTTGATTCCTCGGTGGGTGGAATTATCCCACTGAACCTCAGCAGTTTGGAGATCAGGCTGCTGGTCTCCCTGCGATGTCAATGAAGAGGATCTCACTTGCAGGTTGCAATTCTTCCAAAGCTGGGGTTAATCTTATCTGATTTAGGATTGGATAAATCACCCACTCACTCTGTCTCTCCTTTGACTATAGCAAGACCCTCGACGAGTAACTTCCATTGAGATGAAGTTAGATAGATGAATTCTTCCCACTAGGACTGGGGAAGTTTCAAATGAGAAAAGCACGTTTCTTGCTTGTTTAGAACATGCATAACTTGAAAATGTGCTGAAATCCCACGAGTCAACTACTAACGCTAGCTTTCAGTTGGATTTAAGCATATACTCTTCGAAAAAAAAAGGCAGAATTGAATGTGGATTTAAAAGTTGGTTTAAGGGCTTTGCTAAATCAAACTAGATGTTTAGGGAACCTTAAGCACTGCTCAGATAAGCAGCTTTTCTAAAGGTAGGTGCAGAGTACATATGGTTTGATGGAGGTAGCGCTCAGGTCTCCTGTCTATTTTAATTCTTAGAGTACTGCTGGAATAACATTGCACTCTTTCAGACACGGGGCGGGAGGCTTTACTCCCATTTCTAACATCAGCATCCAAAACGACTGATGTCAGTTTTAGCAAATAGTTGCTTTTTGTCCAGGAGATGATAAATTTTGCCTTAATACACGATTTTTAAGCTGCAGTCAGGATTTAATTCAGAAGGAATAAATCCTAATAATTGGGAAGGATAAAATTTCCACAGAAAGGGAAGTCAGGTTAGTGGGAGCTGCTTATGAGCTGCCCAGATTTGGCTCTGATAATCACCGCTGACTTCAAAACTCTCCGCGCAGACATTGTCCCTAAGATCTATCAGTGCCTGCCTTTATTAGGAATTTATTCAGCAAGCAAATCTCAGCGGTTTCAATGATTTTATTATCATTTTGGAAACCCAAGAGCTGATGAGGACCAAGAAATCTTCAGGAACGGCTCGTGACTCTATTGCCTCCTCTGCAAATACCCAGCAATTCTGAATTTACGGTTATCACAGGAGAAAAGCTGTAGTGACTGAAACGAGGGAAATTGCTTCATCGCATGAAGGTTTGTGTCGGAGGCAGCGCAAGAAGTTGTAAAATGTAAATCTCGTGCTCTCAAATTTCCCCGTGTTTTCACAGAACTGCATCTGTGACTGTGCAGCACTACAAAAATTTCCTGTGAATGTGCTAATAGGCCTTATGAGAATGTTCTATCACCATCCATCTGTCACTTTTTAACAGGCCTGATTGGCAAGCACTTGTAACAACTGACATCTGTTCTCGCTTATTGATATGTAGATTTATGGTAATTGCTGTGAACAATAAGACACAAAATTACCTAAGGTGAACATTAAATTAAATTTTCATGCCCCTATCCTTATAAATAATTTTTTTAAAAATCTTAAGTTTCAAGCAAGGCATACTGTGCATCTGGTTTGTACATAATTTAATTGTTTTTTTAATCTGCCAAATATAAAAATGAAAGTTGGTTTTCCTTGCAATCTTGAATATTTGCCAAGCTCATAGTGCAGTGGTAAATACATGTTATTAAAAATGGAATCAAACTGTATTGTGAGGCAGTTTTTTTGTGATCATTTCCCTTTAATTCCCAGCATTGTCTCCATCATGAAGATCAAGAGTTATTCCGTACCCAGAAGTTTTTTTTTTCCTCTACAGGGGGATTTTCATTTTTCATGTGCAGGTCTGCCTATGAGGCTGTTCTTCAGCATTAAGCAATTTGCATTTCTTCAGAGAGAGGTGCATTTGCTGAGTGAGCAGCACTTTCAGATAAAAATGATCTACTCATTTGCGGTCCAGTTCTGCTGCGGGATTTGGGACTGTTTAGAAAAATCTGTGGGGTGTGAAATGTGTCAAGACAGTGTGTGAAAGGGGAGAGAATTAGACAGCAGATTAGTCCTACAGAATTATACCTTAGCTGAAGTTCAGTGGAACCAAAAATCCCATTTGAAAGCAAAGTACTGTTGGGTCTGGGACTTGAGAGCATTTGGTTTCCCTCCTCCAAGTTTGTCCTCGCCAGTGGGATGTTGACGCCCTTGACAAGTTGATGAGAGAAACCAATAAAGAGGGAGCAGAGAAGGTAAAATGCCTGAGGAACGTGAAACAGTGATGACAGGACTTATTTTTTATAGGTTTCAGCAGACAGAGGATCCTGAAGAGGATGCATATTAAGTGATAAACCTGTTGACACAATTAGAACTAGAGCATGCCTGATCTGTGCCATGAGCTCTTGCTGACAGTCACGTTTGGGTGCTCAGTTCAGTAGGACTCTTTGCTGTCCTTCTCTGACGCATGTGTGACAACAGCAAGCAGCCCTTTTTCCTGAAGGCGCCAAATCTGACACCCTCTAACATCTGCAGAGCTGGTTTGTGGCCAATGTCTTTTAGTCACCTCCACAGTAAAACAGACTGGGTGGGGAGACAGCTTTGTCACCGCCTAGCTCTTGTTCCTTAATCTGCTTTTGGCATTGAAACTCTTGCGTCAAGTTGATGGGTTCCTCTTGTGCTTCCACAGGAAAGGTCCCGCTATAAAAATATGTTTTTATGGGATGAGGCAACGCTGGTGTTTGTTTTGCATCCACACAGGCATGGCGGTGGTTCATGAGCCCAGCGAGAGCAGTTGTTTGTTCAACTGCCTGTTGACCTTGTTTTGCCTGCTGTACTTTTCCTTGAGCACTGTACGGTGCGTACGCTGCCTTCCAGCTTCACAGCCCGCTATGCTCACAGCCTCCTGCAGCCTTGCATGCACGGCCAAAGCTGCGCACATTAAATGCAATAGAAGAAGCAGTATTAAATCACGTCAAAATCATTTGCGTCTAAACTGGGGTTTGGAGAAAAGTCCATGCATTTTCCAGAAGAATGTGGGATTTCATCTCGGGGAAGCTGTTTTGCAGTCTCTCCTCTAGTACCGTTCTGTATTCGTTCACAATTATTTAATCCTGCGATGAGTGCTGTTTAAAAGTTCAAAGTGGAAGCCTCCCCACAGAGGAAATATAAGCTGATTACCACCGAACCTTCTGAGGAGTAACCAACCAGTGGGTGATAGAAAACCATGCTGCCACGGTGGAGAGCAACCCACTGCTTTCCCAAATCTCAAAATGGCACAAAATATGGCCTCAGTGAAGACCAGCAGTGTTTGCTGGACATTGTCTCCTGAATTGCTTGTACTTCTTATGCAAGAGGAAGGTAAATTGTATTTGAGGACCAGGATGAAAATGAATTCCATATCTAATTTGGAGAACCGCTATCTGCTTTGTTTGTGAAGAGCTGGGCTCCAGCTCTTCACAGAAGGCTTAAGTCTTCTCCATCCCTAAAATCTTGTTTGAAATAATCTGCAGGGTCTCAATCCTCAGAGAAAGAGGATTTTTTAATGAAAAAAAAAAAATTTTACACCCAAGGCAAACAAGTAGGTCAACCGAGTAATTAAAAAAAATAAATTAAAATGATACTTGCATATCTGAATTTCTATCTATCTGAATTATACTTTTTTACTGAAAATTCTCAAGTTAAATCAGAGATAGGATTTGAAAACTGTTATGAATTTTCTTACCATCTCTGGTTTCAGAAATTTATTTGTTAATATGATGCTGCTTCCAAAACTTAATTTTAGGCTCACAGTAAAAATAAAAGGTTTTTAAAATATTCAGTCAAATTTTCCTACTTTCGAAGATGATTTGTTCAAGATTTGAGATGTTTTGAGAAGTTTCATTCTATTCATTTGGGTATTCAATATCTAATTCTTCAGTATTTGTAAAATGTCTGGGTAATTAAGGTGTGGTTTTGCAATATCAGAATTATCTTTGTTTTTTTAAGCACTTTAGCTTTGTGAAAGCTCGTTTAGAAGACTGACCAAATTGCAACAATGACCTGTGGTCACTTATTTTCGAAACCACCAACATCTGAGCTGAGCTTGGGCGTTTGATTAAGGCACCGAATTTAGAACCTCAGCCAAGCCTAGGTGCTCACCTGAGACCTGACGTGCCAGTTGGAACATGCTGTATTTAAATTTGGGGGGTTATTCACACATGGATGCTTATATCAAGGTTCACCTCACAGTTCCCAATGCTGGGATGGTACGAAAACCTCTTTATGGGGCTCGTTGATTGTAACAACCTGAGTCTGCAACTCTGTGTTTGAAAGTAATATCATTCTCCCTTATTGCAGGAGTTCTCCATTCCTAGAAAATACCTCTCCTTCATGGCATTTTTTTTTTCTCAAACATACTTACAAAGTATTATATTTAACCTCGGGTTGTTTTCATCTTTTCAAAGTTGTTATTAAGTTTTTGTGGTTTGAGAAGCAAAGTGCACAGGGAGAAATAATATCTCTTGTTAGACAAACTAACATTCAGAAAAAACCGGACAAGTTTCCAGGCACTCACGCTCTTCTTTAGGTGTTCCCCAAAACTCATGCAGCCTTCCCAGTTCCATCACTTGGTCTAAAACAGATACTGCTCTTCCTACCACCTAACTTGTTGTGTGTTCTTATATTATCAAGACTATAAGAACGTAATAAAACTCTTTCAGTATTTTAGTCAATTGTATTGAGGGCTCAGGCAGCACTCACGGACCTCCCTCATGTGTCCAAACCAAAAAGGATGACGTCTCACTGCCATGCAAACAATCTCTCTCACGTCTGTATGGAGACAGCGAGGCTGAACATCACCTCTGTGGACCGTTGCATCTTGTTCAGAAGCTCCTGAGAAGGATCCAGTCTGGTTAATGCTAGCTTGTATCTGCATCTTAGTCTCTTAGTGAAGCAGTTTGCTTTAGTGCTTTGTCTAGTCCAAGGTAAAAGGCAGGTACTTTTGAAGGCCTCTGGAGACACCGACTCCTGTCCCACTGATTTAAGTCAAATGAATGCCATTTGCTGTTCCTTAATCATCTTTTTTTCCATTTCGTATAAATTCTGTTTGTTGTTTGTCCCTTTTTACTTGCTATCTAAATTAAAGCCTCTGCTATTAAATGCATCCATTTCTTGACAGTCCTCATTGAAATGCAGGTGTATCTCCCCCACATCTTCTAAAATAATGAAGTGACAGGTGACTAAGTAGACTTGCTATCACAGTCCGGAGTTTATGACCTGAAAGCCCCTACCTCAGTGATGACTCCAGGATACTCATTTTATGTTCTTAGTTCATATGTGGTTTTAGCAATGAACCATCAGAAGGAAAATCAGCGCAATTGTTGGCTACTGCACAGTGTAGCCTTACTAGATACATTCAGAGGAGACGTGGCAAACAGTTGGTACTCATCCCAGTTACATGACCCTGTCCTGAATGTGTTTTCGATGTTAGTTATCTGCTTTACACCCCACGTTGTGTCAGGAAATAGTATCACGCCTGGGCTTCACGCAGAGTTTAAATGACTTTTAATTCTATACTTCCCTCTTAGAAGAGACACAAGCCAGGTTTAATTTTCCAGAAGCATAGACTGGTGCCTTTGCTCTATTCTCTCGGCTCCACGGTAGAGAGGTGAGAGATGTCATTTGGCAACTCTAGGAGGTGGTTCCCAGATTATAGATGTCTTGGAAAAGTAAAGAAGGATTGAATTTCTTGGAAAGGTACATCCCAAGCTCCACGTCCATTGAAAACAGCTTTTTCTTTTTTTATTTCATGTTTTAATTAACCCTGTTGCTTCTCCACACAGGCATGAACGCTTTACAATTACAGAATTTGGCAACTTTAGCAGCCGCAGCAGCCGCCGCCCAAACCTCAGCTACCACCACCAATGCAAATCCTCTCTCCACAACGACTGGTGCTCTGGGAGCCCTCACAAGTCCCGGTAAGAGCAGAGTGCCTGCTTTGAAAATACAAACACGAGAATAAATGGGAAGATGATAGTTAAAGCAGTGATTGTGTCTAAAGTCTGTGCTCATATAAATTCTGAAGACGCTTTTAATAGCTGAATACATTTTTGTTGCTGTTATTTCTAAGGAAATAACTGATTTTCCAAGTGGTCCAATGTGAGCATGTTCACCTTTCCAGACTCATTTCAGGGGCTGTTAAAGCCTAACGGACCCGTCTTACAAAACTCTACATGAAAATTGCAATTGCGTGGGAAACTTAAGCTAAATTTAACTTTTCAGGAAGAATTCAGAACACGAGCAAATTCTTTCCATCCTATAGAAAAATCAGCCAAGGTGGTTCTTTTCAATCCCTGAGAGACTGGTCTTTGATGCCCGCACATCATGCATGTATTGCCTTCACCCATCGTGAAATATTGTGAAGTCCTTCTCTCTCTTTTTTCCTTCTCCTTTGCTTGCTGTAGCCTCAGTTGAACTTTCTTCTGGTCCTAACTGAGAATACACTTACAGAAGTGACATCAGATGCCCAAGGAATGCACAGGCAGACTCTGACCTCCTTACACTAAGCAGAAGACAGACTTATAGGGAAATAAAGGACAGGATAAGAGGTGGTGGTGCCTCCATGAGCACCATGTAGACTTTCAGCCATGCGTGTTCAATGTCTGTAAAACTCTAGAGAGAAATCAGGACAAACCCAGAGTTCAGTAACACTTCAGCATCTCCAGAATCCGTGGAGAGGGAGATAGATTCAGTGTAGTTACTGTGGTTTTACAGTGATGTAGCTGAGTCAAGAATCTGGCCGCTTATCTTTACATAAAGGCTGCAGGGTGTAATTATTTGCATTGTGAAGTGTGTTTTTGCTGTTCGAAGAAACATTCGTATTATTTTAGACATCACTAAAGAACATTTGTGTGTAATCTTGTTTAAGTGTGTATTCATTCCCCGTGAAAAAGTAGTTCATGACAGACGGTTTGAGCTCATCAATAAGGAAAACGGTCTTCACTGCACCACAGAACTGGGACTGAGCGTGGTGGCGGGTGTTAAAGCTGGCCAACACTTCCCGTTCTATTACAGTTTTGTTGTCTGTTTGGGAGAGAGGTTAAATGGAAGGCAGCTAGGCTAATACTAAGTTTGTGCAGAATTTTCCTGTTTCTGCTGTGAGCTCAGCTCAGCTTAAATGTTCATCCGCAACATCTCTGAGGAGCAGGTTGTGTGAAAATATTTCCGTTTGCTGGTATATTTTTTTTAAACCTGAGCAATCTCTTCCCTCCGTCCTGCAGCTGGGGCTTAATGCTTTGCACAAGGCCAGTCTCGGTGTCAGTGTTTCTGTGGTACTTCTGTCTAAGTGTCACCCGTTTATAGAAGCGGAAACATTGCGTTTCATGCATGCTCTCTAATAGCTCTGCAGTTTAGCTGTTAGATGTCTGAGCAGCCTGTCCTCCCAAATCACGCTCAGCATTCCTTGAGCTGTATTGACAAAGACTTGTCAGGGCAGCTCAACACACTGCACCGTGGTGCAGAGAGACTGGAAATGAACTTTTCTTATCATTGCTGCTCTGCCGCAAAGTGGCACCAGAATCTCAGGCAGCAGCATGTTTCCATATCGTGCTCTTTGTCTTGACATGTTAGCACAGGACTCAGATTCATCCTTAAGGTCCACATTTTCCTCTCTCCCTCTTCAACACAGTCTTCTTATCCAGCCTGGATGACTTGCTGCTCCCTTTTACCTGATCTCAAGGCTCCTTGGGTACCTGGAAGGTGCTTTCATCCAATGTCCAAGTCTGCAGAGGCACATGGTTAGGTGCTTCACCTGGGCTGGGCAGGTACTTCTTCGGGATGACTAGAGCTTAGTATTGCTCAGGGTGGTATTGTAGCACAGAAACCAAGGTTTCTCCAAAAAGATTAATGATTTTGGCTAACATATTGAAGAGGTGTTATTTTTAAAAAATCTGACATATAGCCTGTGAAATAGCGTATTCAGAACAGCAATTGCTTCTGGAAGTCTTACAGATAGTAGCTGTACACAAGTGTTTCTAACATTAGGCAGCTTGGTGTAACAAAGACTCTATCTAATAGGTCCGTTGACCTATTTATGCTGCACAACCAACCTAGAATCTTGTTAAAATGTCCTTCAGTTTAACCTTTCTTATCTGGTTCCGCATTCTCCACCCTATTAAATATTTTGTAAACCTGAATAACATCTTCAATGATTCTTCTCTGCTCTGTGGAAAATGAATTTAGTTCGATAAAGCTTTTCGTAGTAGCTCAAAGTATTTCCATTAAAACTTGAAATATGTTGGCAGAAAACATTTAAATCTGCCTTTCAGTGTGTGGATACTTGGAGGCCTTGAGGGTATTTTTTTAGCCTAGTTTTCTTTTAATAGAACACTTCAGTTTGTTGCGTTTCATAAGTGTAAATTATTTTGTCTGATTTCAAAGCCTGCACTAAGCCCAGGAAGAAATGTTTGTGTCTCTCCAGATAATGCATTAAATTAATATTTCTCAGTTCAGAAAACTGCCCAAATTTAGGACAGTGCAAAGGTATGTGCTTAAACTTAATCCTTTTCTTGATGCTGTTAAAGCCAAAATACTGCACGGAACAGAGGTCAGCATGAGCATGTGGCAGCCACATAAATCATATCCTTGTTTCTACCCATAACTGCATCTGTCCTGAACGTGTCTCCTGAATCAATCTTTAACCAAGAGCTCCTGTTCTGTCCTTTGTAGACATGTGTTGTAAGAGCCCCAAAAGGTGGTTACCTCAGTTAAAATTCTTCTTAAAGCTTAATTTTACATGGATAAGATCTAGCAACCTTCAGTGCATCAAACTATTATGGAGAGGATGGTGGTCAGGCCAACTGTAATGCATTGGTAACAGAAAAAGAGCCCAGGAAGTGAGGAACCAACAGGGCGTCTGATATTTGAGGATGTCAAGTTTTGCTGCTGGCTTCTAAAGGCAATATATTCAAAAAGAAGAGAAAAATATTCAGCATCTAATAGTAACTGTTTGATCTGTATGAAACTGCTTCTTCAAGGTTCATACAACCACATATTTGATGATCTTTCTCTCATGCATTCTTACTACATAGCTTTGACCGCAAGAGAATCCAAGGACACTCATTCTCCTCCATGTGCTAAATACTTTCTCTTAAGCTTGAAACAGTATTCATTGAGAAAGAACAGAGACAATGCAATCCCCCAAACTATTAATTTTTTTATAATTGTAAATTTATAATTTCAATTTTGCATACCCATGGAAGTCTCTCCCTACAGCATTGTTAGAAATGATTTTTTAAAAGCCTTTGCTTAAAAAAACATGAAAGATTAAGCTTTCATTTTAGTAAAAATCCCCTCAGGCAATAAATAGGTTCTTTCGTCTCTTGGCCCTAGAAAAAAAAAATTAAAATGGTTTAAATTGCCCATGGTTAAAGTAACTGTTTCTTGCAATTATCAGATGGTAGTGAATAAAAATGAAAATGAAATCATGAAAGAATAAAATCCAGGTAAATGCTTATTGTGTCTTTCAGGAGTTTCTCACGGGTCTTTTGAAGACTCATTTAATCATCTTTCTTGTCTTTTATTTTGATATGATAATTGTTTCCTTTATTTACTTTAATCACCTCTATTTAGTTAATTAATTCTTCACTTTCTTTTCGTTTCACTCACTTAGAACACTTTCCTGTTTTAAAGGCAGGTACCTGTAACATTTCATAACATAAGGATTTGGGCTGGTGTACTTTTTACCTGACCCCAGGTTGTCTGAGCCAGTTTCTCTCAACTCCCTTTTGGTTGGGCCCTGGAAGTTTGCATTTCCCATTAGCTGGGAAAGGATTTTGGAGGGACTGCCTCAGGTGTAGGTATCAACACTGTAAATTTCTCAATTTAGGCAGGATGAATCTCAGCTGAGTGTCAGGAGCCTTGTCCTCTCCTCCAGAGAGTGTCCTTGACGTGTCCTGCAAATGGATTCACTAGCAAAGAGCTCACAGGGAGGCTGCTATTTCAGGATCTGCAGAGATTTATGGTTAACTCAGTGGGTGGTGGGAAGGCCTGGAGGTGGATGCGAAGGAGGGGCATACAAGCTCAGGATCAGAGTATCTGCCTCTAACACTGTCTGCGTTTAATTTGCCTTAGTTGACCTGCTGCCCTAATTTTTCCAAGGATAATTAAGTTTATTCTGACTGTCCGGGGTGGTACAAGCTTGATAGGGCACTGTAAAACATTTTGTAGTATCAGGAGCTGTGAAGCTCCTGATCTCTTTCCAAACTGATGTTAAACAAGAGCCGAAAAATGTTTTGTACGCACAGGAAGAAAATGGAAGTTGTGTTTCAGACACCAGCTTCCTTTGTCATTTTGCCCTTCTCCATCACTTCACACATTTTTATTGTTTAATGCCATAACATTAGAGTCACAGAATCCCATAGGTTGTTAGACTCTTTGCAAGGTCTTTGCTCCAGGCTCCTGCTCACTGGACCACTCAAAGCAGGTTGGTGAAAGCCGTGTCCAGTCAAAGTTTGACTATCTCCAAGGATGGAGATTCCACAGCCTCTGTGATCTCATTTCAGTTCTGTTTCTTAAAATTCATGCATAAATGTTTTTTCAGTAGCCAGTAGGAAAGCCCTTCTGTGTGCAAATGAAGAGACAAAACATCTAATTACACATCCAAATTTATCTGCATAAACATACACAATATAACTTCTGAGCTGCGGGGGGATAGAATTGCTACACCAGAAGCTAATTCAGTTTCAGACTTAGGAGCCTTGATTTTCCATGACAATTTCATGATTATTTGATTCTCTAGACTATTATTTATTCACACAGCTGAACTAGCTATTCATGCTTCAGTAAAAAAGCTCCTCAGGTTTATCGGCTGTGTAAACCTAAGAGGAAATCTTTCTGCAAAATAATATTGTCAGTATAGAAACTAAGACTTTTTTCTTTAATGACCTTTTAAAATCCAGCCCAACTTCTGCCATATTGTATCAGAATTCAGCCATTTACTCTTACATTGAAAAGAAGTCTCCTAAGCACAAAAGTCTAAAAATACTCATTTTCAGACAGATGCTGACATTGAAAAATAACAGCCCCGAAAAGGGAATTCTGTGAAGTGTAGAATAAACTGAAAAAGAGAAAAAAACCTGATTAAGGTGCCTGTCCTGTAAGAATTAGTTCATCCTTCCTCCTGCTAAAAGCAGAGAATTATAGTTAGCTGCCGTGGCTCATTATTTTCCGTGCCCCCTAATACAGTATGAAGATTGTCTTTGTTAGTCGAAGGTATTCATGTTGTGAACACAATTGTTGAAATGTTAGAGATTTTATAGAATATACAAGATGCTTCAGCTGAGAAGCAGTGAAGAATGTTCAAATAATCATTCTTAGAAGATTCTCCTTTTGTTCACTTCAGTACAATACGTTTTTCTCCAATCAGCGGCGCAAGGCTGCCACCGTGACATTTTGTTAGAGGCCAGTACACCCACTGAGATAGCTGTGATTTGCTTCCAGAATGATCCAAAAATAACCCTACCAGTAGGTGTGTAGGAAGGTCTGACAGTTTGCTAGAGTGAATAAAGAGGTAGATGTCTCATGTTGGAAAAGATCAGTGTAAAATGCCGAATGGCACTTTTCATACTGTAGTACAAATTGATTGGTTTTTTACCATTTCATGTGGAAATAATGCAGGTTCCCTTATTATAAAATCATTTAAGGTACCGTTATTATAAAATAATTTAAAGTAAACTTAATTAGTTTTGCACTACATAGAAAACTTCCCTAGTATGATGTTCATTATTTTTAAGATAAAGATACAGTTGATAAATCTAACATATCATCTCTTAAATAAATGTTGATAAATACAGTATACAAGCAGTCCAAAAACCCTGGATGGATACTTAAAAACTTAAGGGCATGATTTTCAATTTTATATTTAAATCTAGTTATATTATTAGCACCGTTATGTTAGTGCTCAGAACCTTAACCAATGCCTTAACGCTGATTTCAGCACCGATTTTTTAATAGTACATGTTTGCCAGGAAGCCACGGAAGCCAATCTTGCCTTGGCATGCCCACCACCCGGCGTCTGTCACTTGACTGCTTGAGATCTGTGATGGGAGAAGTGTATTTCTGAACCATTGAGTGTCAGCTGGGCTTACCCACACAGTGTTAAGTTTCTGAGTCTGTGGTTAGGCTCGTAAATAAGTGAATTGACTTTGACTGCTCTTAGCGCCCAGAGATTATGCTGCTTCTTGGAGAGATATACTGGTACTAAGCCCATCTGATAATTAGGTCACCCTTAAGCAGGCATCCAAACACAAGTTGAAGCCAAAACTAGGAAACCGGGCATGCATCTTTGACCTATATTTGTATTTTTTATAATGCTTCAAAAGATCTTAAATGACTAAAGAAGAGAAGAGTAGGAATTGCGGCTAAAAATCTCCCAGAATCCCAGTACAGTAAAAGGAAAGGTGAAGGGCGATAAGTTCCCACGGAGCCTCCCTGGAACTGTGCTGTCGCTTTGGTCTCCTCGTTTGGAAAAAACGAGCCGGTGATGACCTGAGGTATGCTGACGGCAGCAGACAGGCCATCGATCAACTGGAATGACCTGTTTGCATATTTGTCCCTTAAAATGGAACAGGTGTTTGTATATACTCCCCTCGCAAACCCGTTTCCAAACAGGAGCATCAATTCAGCCTAAAGGACCTTGGGGAAGTTCAGTTGCTAAATGGCTGGGCTTAGGGTGGGCAGAACCTGCCAGTGAAGAAGTATGAGGCTGCCCAACAGCTGCAGAAAGAAACGTTTTGCAAAAGCTCCTTGCCTCTTTTTTAAAATCAACATTATCAGTTTACAAAGTTTTGGCACAGAAATCTCCAACTGTTTCCTCTCAGTTGCAGAAATACCGAAGTCGTCTGCCGAAGGACAGAAACACGTGCGTATTTGTCAGGGAAGCGTTGTGCTAGTTAATTCTTTGGTGGTTTTTTTAGGAAAGAGTGTACAGTACTAAACCGTGGATTAGTAGGATCTAATTCAACAGGAGACATGTTTGTTTTTTAAACATCAGTACATTATCATCTTCCTAAAATACTAAATCCATTGCACATTTCCGGATTTACTTTGCGGTATACAAATAACACTTTATAATACATATATTTTGTAAGTGTTTCTCTACCCCAGTCTTAATCTCTATTTCAAGCTACAAGAATCCCAGTTTGTAAAAAAGACTATTTTTCTTTCTGTTGGAACTACTATTTCAAGTTCATTCAGGGTTGTTTTCTACAAAAGAAAAATGATGCTATCAGCTTGGCTACACAGGTAGATATGTCAGCTTATATGCTACATATTTTACAAGAAGTTCCAAGCCCAGAAAATGCTGGAGTTCATAATTTTCAGGAAATAATGTAAATCTTAGCAAAACTCATGTACTTGAAGGAGCTTTAACTGTTTAAGGTTTATTACTGCCAGCACTGCTCCTTCAACTCTTCTGAATTGCCCACGTGTCCATGGATACTCACGATCTGTTTTCCTAAGGCAGGATGAATTGTGGAACGTAATGGGAATTACTGATACCTAATTGTATCAGTATTGATGGGAAGGAGCTAGTTGTTTGAACATGGGGCCACTGATTCATTTTATGCGTTGGCCGAACAAAAGTATCTCCAACAACTGCATGAGTTTAAAACCAAATAAAGTAAAACCTTGACTGCCTTTGCTGTTCGCAGAACAAAAATGTGCAATATGAATGAAAAGAACGAGTGCCACATTGAACTATATATGGCTTTACAAGTTCTCTACAAAGGACCTGGCTGAGTAATTTTTCATGAGACAAGATAATCCTTGAGTTCTGCAGCTTACAGAGGTGAATAACTGTATCTGGTGGTGTGTTATTACAATGAGGTTGTGCTTGCACACCCCACTAAAAACCCTTTCTTCCATGGAAATTATTATTCATGCCCTTTCTGGACTCATAACTCCTTTACCTATAGACTCAAATGTTCAGTGTATGTTTTATCTCTATTCTAAAATACCATGGATAGCGTTCCTAAGTGTCTGAAATAACAAATCTTCTAGGCACATCTTGCTGCAATGGAAAGACAAACACCTCCTAAGGACTATTTACCTGATCTTAAGGCAGATGCATTAGAGAGGTGAAAATGAAGATGAATCAGGCCATCCTCTCCCATGTACTAGAATTTGAATTGCCAAATATGCGTGCGATTAACACTCCTGCAACACAAACATTGCTCACCGTGGACTGTAGGCTTGGACTCTGCCAACATCCTTTTATGGAGAGGTGCCACTGCTTGCTGTTTGTTATTGCTTAGTGGTGAAGGTATGTCAAAGACGTTGCAGACACAGGGTGGGCGGCATGAAGGAACCTGTGCCCCAGGCAGGAGATCATGGCTTCAAGTAGATCCTTATTGATTCGAGATCAAAAATTCTGTGAGAAGTGATTTAGGGGAGGTTATATGCTGAAGTGGCTCCACATGGAGGTCATTTCAGCAGTGGGGCACGAGTCCCTGAACAAGAGCTCCTTCCAGATTGTGTGAGATAGCAGTAATAAACATGAGAGCACAGCTGGAGGTTCCCTGTCGAAATGCTAATGCTCTGGTCTTGATGTGAACTCAATCGTGCTTCGATGAACACTGGCCACAGCCTTTAGCCCCACTGAGTAAAGCAGAGTCATAAATGCTCAGTAATTATTCTTGTTTTCTTCATACTGTGGGGTTTCAATTTGGTTTGATTTCAGACGGAGCTCAGTATGAAGTTTAATCCAAGCCAGTTTAACCCAACCCAAGTGCCTTACTATTCTCTAGGCTCTCTTTAAAGTACTTCCCACCCAAATCCAAAAGCCATTTATCATCATGGTCTGCTGGGGAGAATGCACGATATGTTGCAGGCACAGTGCTGAAACAGGATATATGAGTTGTAGTTTACACTAGAGGTGGGTGTCTTCACTGAACAATATATTTCAACAACTCAGAAGCATCAGTGTGGAATTGGCCCAGAATATTAACTTGCTTTTTACTCTCTCTTTCCATCCTCGTAATCTTACAGGAAAATGTACACTTAAACACAATAGCCTAGATTCCCAAAGATACGCCCAATCAATAAACTCCTGTTTCCTTAAATGCCTTCTGTTAGATAGATAGTTTTGGAGGAAAATTACAGAACAGGTGACTAGAAAGCTACAAAAATAACCAGCTGATAGGTTTGGCTGCCATAACTGTAGTACCTTTGTATGCTCTGTTTTCTCTTCCTTCTTTGCACTGCGGTGGAAGGTCCTTGGTGTAGACACTGTAATTCCAAGACAATCAAAAATGTCAAGTTAGACTTTTAACATAAAAAAAAAGATATAAATGATTAAGGTAAGTGACCCTTATACTCATTTGACCCAAGCTCACAGAGCTTTCTTAGCTCTCAAAGATCCATACACCAGTGAAGAGTATGGATTTATAAATCTAAAGTTAGTTTCCAGTTCTTGAAGACCTTGGCTGCTTCTGAATTTGCAAAGAATTTGAATGAATTGGTTCAGCTCCCTGTTTTTTTTCCCTTGTATAAGTGAATGTACTCAAAGGACTTTGTAAAATATAAAGCTGTTTTCAGAAAGCCAGCTTCAGCCAAAAGGATCACCATGGGGAAAGACTCCTCTCCCTCTCCCCCTTTGTCTTGCTTAGCCTCGCTTACACGTGCCCGCGCACAGAGACACAGAATTGACCAGATGTTGAGTGGATGCTGCTCTCCCTTCCTCCTTTCCTCACTGGTTCTTCTCTTTTCCTGTACCCTGAGAAGGTATGGACAATCTTTCACAGGAGTTGTTCACCTGTGAGTAATGAAGAAGTAGAGGGACACTGACTCATTCGAGAAAGGCTGCGATATTAGTGTATGTCTTTCTATATTGTCATTCTTGTTTCCCCCTGACTCTTTCTTGCTCTCTTGCTTTTCTGGTGCTCTTTCCCTGGAGTGCGTCTGTCACTTTCATTTTATTCTATCCAAGCACAAGCAGAGCACTTAAACTTACTAGAATCTTCCTTTTGACATGTCAGACAGCACTTCTAAGATACCAAAAAATACGCAAGTTTTTGCTTCTCTCTCCACACCAATGGCAATGTGTTTGTCAGAGGACCTTATGGAGAATTAACTACCCCAGACCAGGAAAATACACCTTTTCTTTGTCAAAGATTGCCCTGAGAAACAGCACCGGTGCGACTGGGAGACCTCCAGTTTGTGCAAGGGTGAATACTCGGATTGGCTGGAGATCACTGTAAAGGGCAGACAATTTAATGCCAATCACACATGCTAGTTAGATTAGAATACTGATGAGCCCTTTTGAAAGGCCAACTGCATCTTCTTTCAGCAAAAATATTAAAATGGCCCCCTTTCCCCCACCTCCCCCCCAGATTCTACACAAGAATAAATTAAAACTTGGAGGTGTGGTTATTATCACAGAATAATTAGACCCCATGGGATTAGAGACACTCAACGTTTGTTAATGCCCCTGGGTTGTGATTATCTAATAATGGTGATGCCTCTGTCATCGCTTAATTATTCTTCCCCTCTAAAATGTTCCTTATGCAGTCAGAGCCCGTAGAGTGTGCTCATTTCAGAGAGAAACGCAACTGCAAATTCCTGAGAGCAGTGTCACATGGGTGGTGTGATTGACTTACCCACTTCTCCCCCACGCCCATGTTTATAATCCTTATTTCATAAGCTCCATCATTACTATACTTGAATCGCTTCTCTTTTCCTTAAGAGACGTTTCATTCACTTTTTTAGGAGAGAGGTTTGGGGCCTCCATCTCTTTAAAACAACCAGTTACTGTTAGTGCTACATAAAGAGAACACACCTTAATTAACTGACCTGAAACATGTAAGCTGTGATCTGGCCAGAATCCCTCACCAGATCAGTGGTCCAGATTCCCTGCTACACAAGAAACTCCTACGGCTGGGTGCCATTCTTCTCTGTTTAAGAGAACACCACAACCAAAATTAGATGTTGGAAGTTTTGCATGGACTTTGTCCAACACAACTCAACTTTGTCCAGTGTCTTTTGTCTTTCCCTCGGGCCAGCAGTGTTCGTCTTGTTTAGATAGTTTGCAAGACGTTGTTCCAAATGTTGTTGGTTTTTGCAGTTAAAAATTAGAAAGAAAACAGAGAATGCAGCCTTACTCTGATTATCCTTAAGTCCAGTGTTGTCTCTTAGCTTTATTATCCCTCTTGTAGTAACAAAGGGACGAAGGAATATTCTGTTTACCCAAGAGATTTTGGGTAGTAAAGAAAGATTTTAAATACAATTTGCTAAAATTAGAGATTTCTACTTTGGATTTAATATTTCTTTTCCTTTTGTCCCCAACTCATATTTTTTTGCTATGTCACTGACTGGGGAGATAATAGAAATAAGAAAATAATTGTGATTTTCTTTTCTTACTGTATTTATTCTCCTTGCATAATTTCTTTATATCCTTTCTTTCCGTTCTTCCACTATGATTTTATTTTCTGTTGCACATTGCTAAATCTAAAGGAAACTAAGAGAGATCTAAAACCTCAGGGAATCATCCACAGTCAGGGCCTCCTTTTGTTAGCTGTAAATCTAGCCCTGGAAATCTAGTCCACGCAAAGTAGTTGTGGCAGCCTAGAATCAGAAGCACAGCCAAGAGGTAAGTGGTGTATTCGGAGTCAACCTCTATTCCTGTAAACACACTCAAGAACAGAAGCCAGATCTCTTCAGTTTTCTGCCATCACATCTTCATTCTTCAGCTTTCTTTCATCCTGCCTCAGCATTACCTGACTTTTTCTACTTTTCTGCTACAGTGTTCTACTTTTCACAGGTTCATAAAGTAATCAAGATTGGAAGGTCCCTCAGGAGTGCTGTAGTCCAGCCCTCCGCTCAAAGCAGAGTTGGGTGTGAGATGCAATCAGGTTGCTCAGGGCTTGACCAAGCCAAGTCTTGAAAACCTCCAAGGACACAGGCTGGGCAATCTGTTCCAGTTCTTGACAATCCTCACAGTACAAATGTTTTTACTTATATCTGGACTGGATTTCTCTTGTTTCAATTCACCTCTCCTCCTCCCACCATGCACTACTCCTCTGTCTAGCTGAGGACCTCCTCGTAAGTACTGGGAGGCTGCTTTAGGTCCACCTGAAGCCATGTCTTCTCCAGCCTGAACAAGCCCAGCTTGTTACAGGAAAAGTGCTCAAGCCCCTGACCATCTTACTGGCCTTCCACTGACTCCCTCCAGCTCATCAACATTTTCCTGGCAATGGGGAGCCCTGGATGTAGTGTTTAGATGTGATCTAACAAGCACTGAGTAGAGAGGAAACATCACCTGGGTCTCCTGGCTCTTCTCTTGTCCAACAACCCAGGATGCTGTTGGCTTTCCTTGCTGCCAGGGCATGCTGATGGCTCTTGGTCACCTCCCACCAGGACCCCCCAAGTACTTTTCAGCAGAGCTTCTCCCCAGCCCATCCACCCCACCCTGTGTTACTGAAAGGGATTGTTCCTTTTGAGGTACAGGACTTTGCATCCGTCCTTGTTAAATTTCATAGGGTTCCCGTTGGCCAACTCTGCCCGTTTGCATCCCTCTGAATGGCAGCCATTTGGTCAGGAGCACTTCAAGTCAGATGTATTTTATCTAGCCCTTGGAGTCAGTGAGCTCAAGAGGGTAGCAGAAAATCAGAAATGCACCCAAATGTAGTACAAGAAAGAGGATTCTGGACTCAGACAACCTCCAATACAGATTGGACAGGAGTCTATTCCAAAAGAGAACGTGTTTTCTCTGCAACTTCTCATGCTTAAAGTCATGGAGATACTGAACCTTACATTTGTGGGTGATACTGAACCTTACATTTGTGGGTAATACTGATCCCTGGTGCACCACTATATTGTCTTAACTGCAGAAAAATAGGTACTTTGAACACTGAGTTGTTTAAACTCTGCAGTAAAACAAGAGCAAAGTTGTGGTTCACAGCGGAGCGGTGATAAGCAGGTAGCTGATCTCGAAGTAAATGTTGAGCTTTCTGTTGTGCCATGCTTTAGGCAGTGACAGGCAATTGTGGAGTGTAACGGAGAGCTGCCTAAAGGAAAGCTCTCCGCAGGGCTGACACGGTTACCAACGTGAATCTCCATGTGGAAAGCCCCAGTGCAGTTAAGCCAATCTGGGAGCTGCCCTGTAGCCCTGCAGCACCAGAAAGCTGGTTCTGCTCCAGAAATATTAGCTGTCTTCACACGGATGGGGAGGGTGAAGGTCTGTATCAACCCTCTATGCAGGCAAAGCGCTGAAGCTGCCCTTGCTTTCCTCTGCCCGATCTCTTCTTTAGTCCTGCCCTAAAACCAAATTAATGTTTCCAACAAGAAACTTCTCTTAGATTCTTTGAAGTGCCTCTTTTATATTCTCAATACCTGAGTCCCAGGCCTGCAGTGTGACTGTGTATCGTTTCCAGACAATATGTCAGTGTTGGAAGAGGAGGAAGGACGCAGAGCAAGGTGAAGAGGAATGCAGAGAGTGCACAGCCTACTGCGTATCACCACCCAGAAAGCAGTGTCACATTAGCATGTGTAGCGTGGAGCTCCCAAGAGACTCTTTTTTCAGTGGTATATGACTTTGCTGAGACATTTTTGGAGTTCTTTATTACTTAGACATTTGACAGAAAAATTAAGGAAGGAATGAGTGTGACTACACACGACAAACCATCTCTCTGCTAAGTCATAGCGGTACATTTCTGATTTAAATAGGTCCTTTTCTTCAAAGCAGCAGTGAGAGGGAGTGTTTATTTAGTACTTTGTTTCACCACCAAGTGCTCAGGCAGCCTTCTTGGACCCTCCAGTTGACCTCCTCTGTTGGGGAAGAGGATTGATTTTATAAATTGGCCCTGAGACATGAGAGAGGTGGGATTTGTCCAAGGCGGTACTACAGACGAACATAGATGTGTGGTTTTCTTACTTGACTATAGCTGGAAGCCCTATCAAGGGCACTCCTTAGGTGTAGGAGGTAAATATGCATGACAAAAATGTGCCTGTGCCTCCAAGAAACAGCTTTCTAAGGGACAAGCCAGCAACTGGGAAGACGCAAAATTAGCCCTGTCTTGCGGCAAAAAAACCATAGTGAGTGCGTTATCCAGGGCAGCACAAGAAGCTTGAAGCACAACTGGGAAAAGCATCGATAGTCTCTAGTAGTTTAGCTCATCCTGCATGCTTTTGTGAGAGGTCATCCTACTTCATGTGACCTATACTGTAACACTGCCTAAGTCCCTGCCGTCTAGCTCCTTTCTCTGACAGGATGTGCTCTGCAGAATAGTGCACATCCTCTGCAGATCAGCTCAGAATTGCCCAGCTTCAGGCAATTCTCTGAGCCCAAGATCTGATTGAGGTGATTGCATTCAGACTCCCGAGTTGGCACGGTTTGGCATCGGTTCTGCGGGCAGGCTGAAAGCAGAACTCTCGCTTTCAGATCACCAGCTTGTTAACACAACGTGTGGCCGGCAGGAAGGGCAGGATCCATCCCGCAACACAGTCCCTCCCTGAGGGGTCTGCATCTCCTTTGAGTTCACCATCTCAGTCAGTGGAAACAGGGGCACTTCCAGAGGGTTATTCACCCCTTCCTGAGATAGAAATCTGAAGGTAATGTGTCAAAGGCAGTTCGAAAGAATAGTTTTGACTGGGCTAGCTTAAACTAACAGTGAGGCTGCCAAAGGTGGGGAAATTAATCCCATCCACAGTGCGCACAGCAAAGCCAAAGAAATATTTACACATCATTGCCTTTCCTAGATGCTGTTATCCTGAATCTAGCTTTCCAGCTGATGTAAATCCAGATGATGTAAATCATCACGACTCTGTGGACGTAAGCTAGCCAAAAGAATGGCCAAAAGTGTCTATGCTAATACTGGTTGTTTTTCTAGGTTGGCGTAGTTTTTAGGAATTGTGTTTTAAACTTTATTTCAAGGGGAAATGGTTCATTGCTAGTTTAGATTTCTGTTGAAAAAAATCTCTGACCTAAAAGGTGCTATAACCTTTTACAGGCAGAAATAAATATGTTGAGGAGAATAGTCAAAAATGCCAGCTCCTTCCAGCCTTAAATATCTCTATGAATGCAACATTACTAGTTAAACAAACATTTTTATGTGTAGAGCAATGACTCCAAATGAAAATGTGTTCTCTGTATCAAAGAGAACTCTGTTAAAGAACATATTAACCAAAGGCCAAGTCTTTTTATTCATAATGAAGCTGATAGCAAAAATTTCATTAATTAAATGGAGGACGCACAGTCAGATCAAATGACTGGAGTTCGGACTGATTTGAGGGTGTGCTGGGGAAAGGCTGCAGCTCTGCCGTTCTGCATTTCACAGCTTCTTATTAATATCACTTGTATTATTTCAAGTTTTCTGGACGTTTATTAAAGTGGAGTTGAGTTTGGAAGAAAGAGGAGGAGGGTTGTGAGACTGACACAGAAATGTTGGAATAGAGGGGTCAATGAAGAACAAACAGTAAGGTCTCTAACAGTAAAATAAACATTTTCACCATTTCATGGTTGGAGATGCTAACGGGTTCTGTAAAGCGTCCATATGTGGCCTGGATGGAGAAGGCAGCAGGTGACCAGCATGCAGAGTCAGACCTGCAGGAAAGAGCAGATTTTTCTACGGGTCGGTTACTGGACAGCTCTTTATACTCTTACTGACCTCTTTATCCAGCGCTGTGCTATTTTCATGTATTAATAGATTTTTTAGGTCCCTGGGGAATATGATGAACATCTTGTCTGAACTCTTGCAGCAACAGCCAAAGGATTCAACCCCGTAGCTCCTGCCAGTAGTGTCTGATTGAGCAACAGCCTCTTTGAGAAAGCTGTTGGCTTATTCCAATGACTGATGTTAGAGAGGAAAAAGTTCCTTTGAGTAGGCAAAATCTTATCTATCATGTTCTGACGTTTATCCAGGGCTTAACATTTTGAGGGAATGATGGTGTAGCCGGCAAAAAGTATCTCTGTTTTTCACTGACTATTGTATGTCCAACCAGAATTCATCAGGCTGGAGCTCCAGTCTGCTGAATCTCTCTCCCCAGCTCCACTTCATACTGCCCCAGAAATGTATTGAGTCCCTGACATAGGAAGGTTTTAAGGAGGCAAGGGTAGAATTCCCAGTATAAAGAGAAAAATAATACACCAAATATTGTGGATGCAGGATGTGCCATATGGGGTGACGCCAGAAGCCCAAGTCGTTTGCACTTTTTTCAGTGTGTTTTGATTTTCCTCACTGGTGCACCAAATGCTGGTGCACCAATAGCACAAAGAGGGCAGTTGCTCGTGGCGCTACAGCTTCGTGCATCAAGCTGCCTAAGTCCCTGGAGACAGATGCCCACTGTTTGCTAAAGAGCACAATGAAGTGGTTCGATTCAGAGCAGCTATGTTCCGGTGTGGAGGATGGAGGGAGTCGTGAAATGTTTTGATTTTTTTGGTGGCAGGGGAACCTGGTAAAAAACAATTTATAAATTCCGTAGGTATCCAATCTATTTTTGTCATCTGGACAACTAAAAGCCATAAATATAGAATAACACTATTCCGACAGTGAATTATACTTCCCTCGCCATTACTAGCTGTGGAGCCCATGAGCTGACACAAGAGAGTTATACAGGTTCCTCCAAAGTAGTGGAGGAACTGCTGCTACCACAAGGCATGTGATTTTTCTTTTTTCTCTTTGGATCAAATTATGTTACGTTGTTTTAGTTGAAAGAAGCTAGAAAAGGGCAAAGGACAGGAGAAGCATAGTCCTTGTCTTTAGATGGATTTCAACACATCCTGGGGGCACATGAGGTAAAAGCTTTCAGCTGGCCTGAGCCTCCATGAATATCTTGTAGGACCTTTTAACTTTTGTTTCATCTCCCTTTGAGTTTTTTGGGGACAGGAATACCATTGCTTCATCTGTTGGTTTTTATCCAGCATCTTGTGAGAAATTTTCACCTCTTTTAATGTCTTGGACCTTTTACGGCCTCTTTATGATAGTATTTTAGCTTATCACTGTCTTCATCTTCATTCCATACATAGAGGTCTCAGTCAAAGGGAAGGAGATAATTAGTGTGGAGTCTCTCAGGAAACCTCACACAGAAAGGTGCTGGATCTGTCCTTTACAAGAGCCCTAACAAAAGGAACTATTTTCATTTCTGTTCACCCCATGTTCAATAAGGTAATGGAAACCACACAATTTGTTTGGTTTCTTTCTCCTCAAAGGAATAATAAGCCAAAGAGGAAAGCATTGTCCCAGTGGATCTGTGAGACAGATCACTGCTAAGCAGAAGAAATAGCCGCAACAACAAAATGCTGATTTCTGAGGTGCTTCAGTGCGCCAACTAGTATTTTACATTGATTATATGCCAAGTCATTATTTAGGCAAACTAGATAATCTGCATTGCAACTTCAAATGGGAGAATCACTGAGACACCTGCTCTGCGTTTGTCCGATGGAATAGAGAAACTTGATGGGAACAAAAGAAGAAAAGAGCTGTTGGCCCCAGATACTGGCCATCCCTGGAGCATGTGTTTGAGCAGAAGAGTCTGTGATAAGAGCCACCACGACGCACGCTGTGGGCTGTGCAAGAGGGAAGGATTTAATCAGGTTTTTCTGCCTTCTCCAACAGATATGTTGACTATCCATAAGCGTACAGCTCTCATTTGCAGGAGTTATTTGCCCCCAAGAGCTTTAATGTAATTTTCAGGCAGTTTCCTAGCCCCTGTTTCTCTCATTTCTTAAATATATGTGTTTCCTCAAGAGAAAAGGGTAATAATCCTCTGAAACAGAAATGGATGGAATTCAGCCCAGTCAAAACCAATCAGATCCTTCAGATTTGAGGTTTGTATACTTCATTTAAATGATCTGCTAATGAACATGAGCAGAAACACAGAGCCGTGTTGGTCACAGGGAATTTACTGACATTCATTCACTTTGATTTTTTTTCTCTCTTCTCTGTTGGTGCCCACATTATCTGACAAAAGTGGGTTTTTACTTAGGTTTTTTGATTACTTTTTTTTTTTAATCAAAGACATTATTGGCTTCTTATTGCTTTGTGGAGAGAGATTGAATAATCAAAGCTGCTTCTATCTGCGACATATAAAATCATTCAAGTTAACATTGCAGATGCTAGGGAATTGGGGACAAGGAATGCCTCACGGAGTCTGAAAAACTCTCCTCACCCACAACAGGAGAGTCTTTTGTACTTTGAGGCCTCGTGAGTGAGAAGGCTTGTCTTTGGTGGGTCTTAACGTTGTAAAAGTGGATTATTTCCAGGTTAGAGCTTTAAGGTTTACCCACAGACTGAAAAAGCTGCCTCCTACTTCCCTTACTGGATCCTGCCAACTGTAAAGACTTCACTTTCTTGGGGGTTCACTGAGTAATCTGATGTGTTCAACAGCGCAGAAGAGCATCCCAGTAAAAGTAGTCTTACCCATTTCACGGCTAGATAATGAAGAGGAGCAAAAAAGCATGGTGTATACATGATGTCCCTCCAGTAAATCATCAACAAAACTCAATTTAAATGTTACTTTTCAGAAGATAATGCAACTTTTTAAAGGAAATGAAAGAAAGCCTTTGTGATTGATGCACTAAAGTAGGGCTCAGGAGACAAGCTAAAAATCTAATTCCTTCTGTCGCTTTTATGAGTATGATTCATCTGGTATAACTTTACCTACCTGTAAGTTAAGTGTTTAATCTACACTGGTTATTCAAGGCCCTTCTATGAGACAGATACACATTTCTAGTTCATCCAACCTACCTGAAATGATAGCTTTTTCTAACATGCTTTATTACATTCCTACGTCGAGAAAGTGAGTCTCTTTCTCTTCTTAGACGTGTAGTTTGAATGGATTCATCTCATCCACCTTCACCATACCCATGGCATTGTAGCAGCAAGGTCATTTTCTCCACCTGAGCCTCAGCTTCCCCTCTGGCAGAGGTTCTGGGGATGCATATAGTGTCATTTATGGGGTGCATATACATCACTGGTTGTGTACAAAGGCCAGGCTAAAAGCCTGCAATAAAACGGATAAAGTTACATTTTATATTTGGCTGGTTATTCTTCTTTTTGTAAACTGGCGTCTCACTTAGAATAATCAAAATTTCTCTTAGAACACTTGGGGCCCAGAGCAGAAAGCTGTTGTGTGACAAATTTGCTATGAGTAATTCTATTTTCTTTCAGTGATGGAGTTTAAAATGTGGCAAAATCTCAATAACCTGGCCTAGGAGGCTAGGCTGATTGATTTACAAACTTTTGAGAAAGTCACTGATCCCATACCTACTGTTTCTGTGTTATGTTTGCAAATAATAGCACAATGCTAGATTTTGTGATCCAATCTTTGCAGTTCAAATCTCATCCACGCTTTCCATGAACAATCATACCATTAATATCTTGAACAAGGTCAGTCTGTTGGTCTCATCTACTTTTCTCATTTTTGTAGCCCTGTTGTTGTGCTCAGTGTTATCGTAAGCTGTTTTGTGATCAACTAAAATAGGCAAAATATGGCCTTAATTTTACCTTGCGTGTTTTTTTCCTTTCAGTGGCTGCATCAACTGCTAATTCCACAGCTGGTGCGGCCATGAATTCTTTGACTTCTCTGGGTACTCTCCAAGGACTGGCTGGAGCCACTGTTGGACTGAATAATATTAATGCACTAGCAGGTACCGTAAACAGTGAGTATTTATTGCTGTGGTGGACAGCCTTCCCCAATAATCATGCCACAAAAACTGTCAACTGTAAAGTAATGATATAATTATTTTTAATCTATATACAAAATAAGGCAGTCGAGTTGATCTAGTTCCATTCATGGTACCTATGCAGTTCTGGAGTCTTTTAGTTTCACATAGTTTGCTCTGCAAAGTGAAGTCCCTTGGGTCCCTGCACAAAGACTCCTTTTCTTGCAGGGTGTATAGAAGGTCAAAGAAATGTCACCAGGGATTTGGGTTATCTAGGTTATACAAGAGGCTCCTTTTTCATTTAGGGTGTCTGACAACAGGTATATCACCCCAGTGTACAAAACCTCTCTCAGAAATGTAGTGATAAGAAAGATGTTTGCTATGGGCAGTCCTTTTAAAATGTTGGTAGGAATTATCAAATTGACTTGAGAGCCACACACTTTAAACATGAAAGCAAGTCTTTGGCTTTTAATTGGCAAGTGTAAGAGAAAAGTGCGGTCAGTCACCTGTAATACCAGAGCATGCACATCTATCCTATGACATCTTAAACAAACCCTGGCATCTCCAGCTAAGTAGATGCTGCTAGTTGTTAGAACGTTCTTCCTTGTTCTTAGCTTTGGTCAAGATTTTCCTGAAGAAGGATTTTTTTTTATTATTGTTTCTGCTACAATGACTTCACCTTTGCCTGCAATGGAAGAGATTTGTCCAGCTACGTTTTCCCCCTCCCTGTTTTTTTAGCTGCTGTTACCCCTTGCATTTCCTTTTGCAATGCAAGGAATCTATTTGGTTATTGCCAGTCCATGACCCATCCTAATGTTCCCCCAGGAATGGATGTCCTCCTCAGTATCTCTTGCTCACTCTGATGCGCTGCATGATGTCCTTTCTGTCACTGTTACTTGGCTGCTCACCCAATCTTTTTGTTCTGTGATCTCTCGTTGTCATTGTTGGGAGCTGGGAAGGAAGGGGGCTAATGGATGTCCATGTAGCAATGTTGAGTGGTTGCATGGGGTCTTGTGTAAAATAGGTCTTGCTTCTGGCAAGGACATGCCACACAACCAACCTCACAGTGAATATGACTCAAGAACAACTTAACAAAATAAATGTTAGGTCCCAAAATGGCAGGTGTTAGTTTCCTTTCTCATTATTACGTTAGTATGAAGGCAAGCCACTGAAAATGGCATGCATGAAAAGCTAACTTACCTCCTCTCGTGAGCTCCGATAGTAACAGAGCTACCCTGTCATAAGTAAGGAATCATTAAATGTCTTTTCCTGATAAACAGCCATTGTGCTTAGTTTATAAAAAGTCACAATATTGAGAACAGAGTATGGCATCCCAGTCCTTCCCTCACACAAATACTAAGAACCCAGGCACACTGGAGCACTCCAAGATAATGTCCCCTTCATCAAGATCGAGCAAGAATGAATCACCTCCGCCCTTGATTTTGCGTGGGAACCCTTCTGTTGCGCTTGTTTTAACACTTCTTGCTAGCCTACAAGCAAAGAGTTCACATTTTCTGAGCAAGTATTTTGAGGTGATGTGTGTGCAAACTTTCCTGCATGTGTCATTTGAAGTATTAATGACGTATTCGCAACCCGGTACCAAATTTCAGCTTGTTTAAGCCACCATTACTTCCATGGACTTGTACCAGCAGTGGCTTCAGTCCCAGATCTTCTTCATGGCTGTTTTTATGGACACAGAGAGTGTATGTGCCTGGAATATCTGTGTGTGTATAGCACTTACAAAATGTGTGTGGGTATGTCTGTCTATGTATATACACGTAGGAGAGAGAGCTAAAGAGGGGAAACTGCTTGCCCACGACAGAACACAGTGTTGTGGCACTGTCTCTCTCAAAAGGGTGGCAGTTTCAGGTACTTGTGATGGTAATGATAGAGAAGCATTGTTCAACTTAACAACAACCCCCCCTGTCTATTTTAATGACGAGCCAGTGCTTTTCCTAGTGACTGTGTCTGATCCAGGCGTTCACACTCAAACCTCCCTAGGAGTTTGCCTTCCGGAAACCTCACGTTCAGTGAGTCTGATGTTTCGCTCTAAGACGTGGTTCATAAGCACGCCAATAAAAACATTCATTGATCGTGGAGGTTCCTGAAGTAATTGTACAGAGGATTTGAAATTGAGTGACATGCTTCTAATTGGGGAATTAACAAGAGCCATCCAAAGCACAAGTTGAGTGGAGCTTAACCCAAAGATTAATCAGAAGGTGGCACTGGGCTTGGGCATTGATTTACACAGAGGCATTGGAGGAGGTACTCTTCTGATGAAGCCATGTCCTGCTCTGTATGTGAGAATCACAAGGAGAATATCTTCCAGGCTGAGCTCTCTAGGAGACTTTTATGTGTTTTCTGCATCCTGGATGGGTCCATGAAACAGAAGCTGGACTGTAGAGGCTGTAGTGCTCTCATTGTGGAGAGAAGCTTGTAGAAAGATGTCTGGAGGCCTTAAAAATTAAAGAAAGTGGAGTATGGTAAGTTTATCTCCAAGGGTTTGATAATGGTTGTGTGCACGTGGGAATTCAGTCAGTCTTCCCTCAGCTGTTCTTGAAGTATCTAAAACCTTGAACGACAAAACATTAGTCCGTCTCCCTTGGGCACATAAATTTAAGTAATGTAACCAACAAAAATAATTATGAATAATGAGGAAAAATGAACAAAGAGGGGGAAAGACATTCTTTGCAGTTAAGAAAAAAGACCATAGATTCAAGATACGGGACAACTATTGCACAGTATTTGTGTGTGAACCCAGGGCAGTCACTTAGCCTTATCTGTAAAATGGCAATAAAACTATTTGTGACAGATTTGAAGGTGCTTGGAAAGCACTTTGAGAGACCTTTGGATTGGCCAAGCATTGTCACTTCCATATTATGTAGAGAAACTCAAAAAATTAGCAGGCCATAGATAAAATGCTCCAAAAGGTTATTTCACAGAAGTTCACTCTCAGGCTGAGGTGCACTGGCAGAGGTAATAAAGAGATGGCAGAGATGTGTAACTGCAGCTGGACCTCATACAGTTCATAAAAACGTGAAAAAGGAGAATAAAAAAATGTCGAGAGCTTTCTGCAAACCTGCTTTGCTCAGGAGGGAAGTGATTCAGACACGTGTGCCGCACTAGCGGTAGCCGTGCCCTTCCCAGAAGCAGTGGGGTGAACCGGGGCTCTCTGGCTGTTTGCTCATCTGAAATCGTTAGGTGGGAACAAACTATTGATTCTAGGTGAAAGAACGGGGAGGGTGCTGCCCACTGCACCACAAAGCGTGTTTATCTAATAGGCTGATGACTCACAAAAGATAACACGGTAGCCTAATGCTTCCTCTATTATCAAGTTATTTCAACACTGTAATAAAAGGAAAGATACAAGCGGCTTTATCAGGGGCCTTTACTTCAACCAGCGCTGTGTGTACGCTCATGCAAGCAATGAGACAAACCTCAGTACAAAAACATCAGAGCAGGACATCATCATCATCATCATTATTATTACTATTATTACTATTATTAATTAGTAGTACCATTATTATTATTATCTTAATTTTCCAAATGTCTTGTCTTTTAGATATAAGATGCTTCAGAAGGTATCTTGGTTTCCAAGTTTTTGTTTTATAGCTAGAACCATTACACAGCAAACATCTGGCTCTCTCGTGTTCTGACAGAGGGGTTTGTTCAAGGTAGCGGCAGCCAGCGTCTCCCATCAGGATGCAGCAATGCTCTGAAGTGGGGCGGAGGGGAAAGAGGAATCTTCAAAGCGCGAGACATTTTATTAGGGAAAGGCGAAGAATATCACATCTCTGTCAAGTGTTTAGTCACACAAATTATAGTAATATCAAAAGGTATAATTTATGCAGTACAATTCTCTTAATTGGCACAGACTCCGGTGGAGCCAGAAAGGTGCCACTTGAGCAATTGTCCTGATTATTGGAGACTCATAGGAATACACTTTTCAAATCTACATAAGAGATGGAGGAAAACTAGTAGGTCAGCATCTTTATCCTCCTCTGTCAATGCATGATAACTCCCTGCAGTATTCTTTCTATCTCTAAATTACTCATGTGATAAGGTTTATGCCACTTTCCTTGAAGATTGTTTCCCAGTCTAATAGATTTCACTGTTAATTCACTGTAAAGCGTCTTCTGCTTAATTTTCTCACTTTTCTCCAATTTATGTATCACCCCTTACTATTGCTCTGAAACTAAGCCCTCTCTTTCTCTTCAATGTTCCTAGCCTTTGGGTTTTAACATAGCTCCACCAGTCACCTCCCCATTTTGCCAACAGAAGCACTACACAGTCAACATCTAAGAAATAGTCACTGGTGGTTCCGTGTGCCCCATTTTCCTGGTGACTGGTCTACTGTACGTCAAGGGCCTGATGAAGCCTTTTTAAATTGTTTGTGAGCTGTTCACCATACAACTGGAAAGCACGGGGTAGCTAGTTGTAGCAGAACCCACAGCCTACCTCTCAGTCTTGATGAGCACATACAGCTCCACTTGACCCAAGCTGGAGGTGTGACCGATGAGCAGAGCTCCAAACTCTGCCACTCCTTTGTCAGAGGGACTGTAGCTCTAGCAGAAAATTCACTTCTTCTGGAATTTCTGAAAAAAAATAAGCGTTAACACTGTTAACTTCAGCGTGGCTCATTTAAGAGCCGTGATGAGGAACAGAAGCAACAGAGAGAGGCTGTAGCCCAAGAGTTTGTCCACCACCGAGTCACAGTAGTAAAACTTCTATTGCAGACCGCGCTGTTAGCACGGATGAGGGATGCCATTTTCCACACAGATAGCAATCCAGTCTGAAATTTCCTCTTTGGCAGTCGTCCTGGTTAAATTAATCTGTTATTTATCAGGATGTAGAATCGCTTTAAAGAAAAAAAATGAAATTACTCTGATTCCAGTGAGAAGAAAGACACTGCTAGAGCCAAACGCTTTTGTTTCTTCATGAAAGATGCCTAGTGTGGATGAAGCACTTTCAGTCACTCTAGACGTGCTGCTGTTCATCTCTTCTGGAGTAACTGGGGTAACTGGAGGAGGAGGGTGGAAGCACAGAGCATCACAGTCCACCTTTGCACCACAAACGTGAGGGACAAAGCCCATAACTGTGCAGAAGGGCGTTTCAAACTCCTGTTAACTGAGGTTCTCTGCAAACTCTGTATAAGCAGAATACTCCAGATACGGTGCGGTCATGGGCTGTGGCTGAAGGACCTCGTCAGAAGGAGTGCGTTTCCTTGCAGACTGCTTTTTTCCAGGGGCGAGCTTGCAGGGATACAGGTCAAATAGGTGCCACTCTCCCAGCTTCAGATAGCCGCAGCAGAAGCACGGGCGTGGAGGAGGGTGGGCAGAGAGCTCTTCAGCGGCAGGGAGCTGTAGTACTTGCCAGTAGCAGGCTGCATGTGAGTCCGTTTGACTGTGCAACCCTTGTGCTGAAGTGATCCTGGCGCCACAGTCGTGTTTCCTTGTTTTCGGTCCCATTTGGTGACGTGCCGAGCTGCATGCACTGCTGTCGTCGTCAGTGTCATATAATACCAACGACTTTCGGAAAGCACTAATGAACAAGTGCAATTTCTTTTCTCTATTGTTGGGTTTTTTGTAAAGTTGCTCAAATGCTCTCAGGTATGGCGGCCCTGAACGGAGGACTCGGCGCAACAGGCTTGACGAACGGTACGGC
This sequence comes from Bucorvus abyssinicus, assembly GCA_009769605.1. NCBI lineage: Eukaryota > Metazoa > Chordata > Aves > Bucerotiformes > Bucorvidae > Bucorvus > Bucorvus abyssinicus. The sequence continues at coordinate 6,303,793 of CM020025.1, forward strand.
CGGCACGATGGACGCGCTCACCCAGGCCTACTCAGGAATCCAGCAGTACGCTGCCGCCGCGCTGCCCACCTTGTACAGCCAGAGCTTGCTGCAGCAGCAGAGCGCTGCGGGCAGCCAGAAGGAAGGTAAGCGCCCGCGGCCGCCGGAGCCAGCCCCCCGCGGAGCCAACTGCGTACGGCTGAACAAAAGCGGTGCCGCGGGCTCGTTTCTTCACAGAGACTTTAATGAAGAGCCTCGAGTAGCCTAATCTTTGATTTTTTTTTTTTTTTCCCCCCAGTTTCGTGTTGTTAACTTTCTTTAACCTCTAACGCGATTCGTTTTTTAACCGTCCGTCCTTCGAGTTATACGTCGCTGACAATTCTTTTTTGGATAAAAGCGTTTACCAACTACTGCATGAAAAGGCACCGGTAACAAAAATCGTCCCTTTCTGGGTGCCGTTCTCTCTTGTGGTTCCCATTTTCTGTGATAATGGAGTTAATCTGATTAGGTTTAAGGTTTTGAGTTAATGACAGGAACCGTTTTTGCTTTGAGTGGTTCTTTGCTTAATTGTGGGTCTTGCGGGGAAGCGACTAAGTGAGTGATTGCCCCCACTCCCCGCACCGACAGCAAATAAACCTCAGGAAGTTACTGCTAAGAATAAATGAATACTAATTACAAGATGTTTAGGAAAATGAGGCTACCCTTTTCCTCTCTTCCGATCCCCTGCGCACTTCCTAGGCGTTTGGGGGATTCGCTCCTGTTCTCATTGCTTTCTCTCGTCCTGATTTCCAGCTGATTCGAGAAGGACAGGAGAATACGCATGCTTTCGAAGGTTGTGTCTGTGTTGTCGCTGCTGTTCTTGCCAGGGCTAAGCTTTGGAAATAAACCGAGTGTATATCCTCGAGAGAAATGTTTTTATCCTCTTTTAAAATAGTATCTGCGCTGTTCTGGGAAGTGGTTCCTAGGAAGACAAATTTGGCATCCCTCCAGCTAGCTATTGTATAGCGCTGGAGTTAAAGTGTGTATTTTCTCTGAATTCTGTACTTCATCTACCACTAACAGCTTGGATTATTTAAAATGAAAGGGTTCTTTTTATAAATCAAGGGGGTTTTTCCTCACTTTTTCATGTTCTCTGCATTTATCTTTCATCTCGCTTACTTTGGTCCGTGACAACAGACCAGAAACAAATCGTTCATTTGGTGTCATTGTAAGATCCATATCGGAGGACAATTTGATTTTTTCCTATTTCAATTTTTTTCTCTTTATGGAAGTTCATGTCAAGTGCAGGCTTAGTTTTTATTATTATGACTTGACAATGTCCCTTTTAAAATACAGGGGGGTTTGTTTTATGGCTTGCTTCTGTTAGTAAGGGGTTAAGTTAAAATGAGTAAATTCCATCACTGAATACTGACAAGCATGCTTTGAGCCTTAACCTGATTTCTGACGGAATGGTGAAGGGTCTGGAGTGGTTGAGGATAATACCGGAGAAAAACACTATGCAAATATTAAATGCTGAAGCATAGTGAACTGCCTCATGCACATGCTCTAAATTATTGTTTAATAAGGTTTTTTTCCTTATTATTGTAAAAAATACTATTTTCTGGATAGGATAGTTTACTTGCGGTGAGAAGAAATAAGTTCCAAGTAGCAATTATTTTTCCTCTTTTTTTTTTTTCACCCCCCAAAAATGGTTTTCTTTTTAATTTTTTTTTTTTCCAATCCATTATCCCCTCCTTTTGGGCAAACATTGCCCGCTTTTCCTCCAGGCTGAGAGAGAGCAGCCAGCCTGGTTCTTCTGAATGGGAGAGGTGAAGTTTCGTGACTCCGTTGCAGAAGATACTCCATAAATCTGATGTGTGCTTCCCTCTTCCTCTCCAGAAAACCAACATCACCTCTGAGGCACACTTAGGTTCCATTAAGCGAGGGAATACTTAAACAGATTACTGTAGGTGTGTTTTTACCAGAAATGATTGTTCCTTTTGCGTGCCGCTTACACTCCTGGTGTCTCATTGGAAGGCCACATGTCTGGCTCCATCATACACCATGCTCTTCCAGACATCCATTGCTCATTTCCAGTATGTTATTGTAAAGGGGAAATGGAGCTAGGGAAAAAAATAACCTATTAGTGCTAGGATGAGTGTTTAAACCAACAGCACTAATAACGTGCATCTCAAATTTTGGCTGTAAGAAAAATAGTCAAAGAATCTTCAAGTTTGCACCTTTCTTTGCAAACCCAACTTTGTGTAAAGCCAATTCAATTTCAGCCCAACTACTTTATTTTGAACTTTTTTAAAAGATTTGCTCTACAAAATTTCTTCCAGGAGACAGAGCTTTCTATAGAGAATTTGTATTTAAAAAAAATAAATAAAGCTGTCATTTTGAAATGAGTTAGTACAAATTTAATTGAGTATCTTTCTCTCTGACTTCCCTGATTTCCAAGTCACAAGGTTTGCTTTGTCTTCCCTTTCTATTCCCCTCTCCACCAGATTGCTGCCCTTTGAGTTTACTTCTGCGATACTCAAATCTGAGCTCAGCTCGTTGTAGTTCCCTAAGTTCCCACAACTAGCATTGAACCCACAAACCCATGCAGGTGTTTGAGGCAGCAGAGGACTCCTTGTGCAGTTCTTGGAGTATTGTGAGAGTAATACATTGTGTCCCTGTTTTCCTAACTTTAATGATATTGAAAGACACTCGTATAAATTGAAGAGAGAGGCTGCAGTTCAACTTCCGTGGCGGAGTTATCAAGTAAACACTTTTCAAGATAGGGTGCTCTAAAGAGTGGCGTTTCAGTCTGTTCCTTTGACGATCCACTTGCTTTTGTTCCTTCAAAGTTGGAAAGTGAAATGCTTTCTGACCATCACCTTCAGTAAGTATTATGGGAAAATAGATTAAATGCAGCACTTGTAATAGCTGTTTCCAACTTTGTTTGTTTGTTTCCCTAAAGGTCCGGAAGGGGCAAACCTCTTCATTTACCACCTCCCCCAGGAGTTTGGAGACCAGGACATTCTGCAGATGTTCATGCCTTTTGGAAATGTTATCTCTGCTAAAGTCTTCATTGACAAACAGACCAATCTAAGCAAGTGCTTTGGTATGTCCAATTTAATAAATTGAATAGTAAGAACCACATGCAGGGTACTGAAAAGGGGCCAGGAAAGAAAATGAACAGCAATGTGAGAAATGTCACACTGGAACGTCATTCCAAAAATAATGGACTCTCAATCCTCAAATGAGCAGGAAGATGCACAGACAAACTAGTTCTAACTAAAAACTGGATGTGAAAAAACAATTGTAATCTTCCAGTCTGACATCTCACATCAGTGTGTCGAGTACATGAATCTAATTACACCGTATGTGGGGGGATGCCATTTAGTATACTATTAAACTGCCTTATTATGGATAGCTAATTATTCTCCATTGTATAGCTGAGCCACTTAAAAATTACTTCTACATTACAGGAACTTCTTTCTTCTGAATTAAGTACAAGATCTTGCAATTAGCAATTGAATGGTGTGTACGTGTAGATCAGAACGATTTACAGGCAGTTGATGTCGAGGTGTGCAGCTCCAGCTGTTGTGGGTGAGCTCCAGTGTATTACGGAAGGTCGTATCTCCCGTTACCTTAGGGCAGGGATGAAGGCAGCCTCGCAAGATCAAGTGTCAAGTTTCCCAGAGAACACTTTGAGCTGCCCGAAAATTAGATCGTAACAGAGGAGAAGATGATATGTTTGTATAAAACAAGCTCTAGGGTTGATTAAGTGGGCTGATGTCTTTGGAATAGCATAGATGCACCAGTTCAGTGCTTTGGTGGAGTGGCAAGGAAGGAAGTGGCAATCTGTTAGAGCATCGGGCTAATAATTGTGGTTTTATGTAAGACGTGAGGAGGGTCTAGGAGGAGGAAGGAATCCCTTAAAGATAAGTTTTTTGAGGTTTGACCTAAAATATTGGAGCTTCCATAAAAGTGACCATTCTGTCCCCGAGTAAAGGAACACAGATGGATGACAAAAGAGTAACCAGTCCAGACAACACCCTAGTTTCCAAAATCCCTTTGTACTGACACTGTTGCTCTTTGCCCAGCACCATCCCTTAATTCTGAAGTGTCCCCATTCGAAGCGTCCCCGTTAACCATAATACGTGCTTCTTGGCTTGCATATCATTACTTTTTTTTAAGTCTAGGTTTTGTTAAAATGTGTCTGTCTAAGGATTTGTCTCCACCAGGGCCATTCAAGGGCCCCACAGCTCTTAGGCTGTCACCCATCTTGAAAGGGTTTGAATTTATCTAAACAGACAGTACCCAAATGTAAGGAGAATTCATCAACTTCCTTACTCAGAAATATCTACTGTGCTGGAATTCAAGCCTTGACACAATCTGAGTAGTTTTTACCTGAAGACGAGACCTTAGTACACTTGGAAAATTAATTTGGTTCAGAGAAAGGGTGTGACATTCTTTCTGCATTTTTCCATAGTCTTGCGGTTCATTTTTGAAGCATTCACCTCTTTAAGCTTAACAAAAAATTGTTTGTATCTAGACTAATACAGTCCAACATGTTTCTGCAAAGGGTTAAAATAGTCCCTGAGGCTGTAACAAATTTGAAAAGTGGAATTGAAGTGGACTCCCTGTTGATCTGGAGCCAGTTCAGTTAGTATCTTGGGGTGACAAAGTCGTTGTTGAGGTTTCCAGGAATCTTGATGAAATGTCAAATCAAGCTCGGTTAATCAAAATGCAGCAATTGTGGTGACTGCTGAAAGAATCTAGATTAGTTTGGGCAGGCGGCTCTATTTATCAGCTCGCTTCCCCCGCTTGCTTTTTCTGGGTTTCCTTTTACTTTTTGATTACCTACTTCTACATTCATCTGAATTTATGGAACACGATTACCTAACTTGGAGTGATGCACTGAGGTATCTTATTTGGAGGGGTCAACACCCAACAGATGGAGGAGTCCTCCGTCCTTTCGGCATTAGTCAGCTTTCACTAACACTGTGATTTCCTTCTTCCTTCCCAGATATTCTGCCACCAGTGAGAGAGTTTTGCTTTAAAAACAAAAAGTACTGCCGCGGCAGAGGAAGTTGAGATTTTCTGATTCAGTAGGTGACTGCTTGGTGATGCTGCTAATCACAGGCAAACCCAGGATTAATCCTGCCAGTTTAACGTACGGGCATACTATCTGTGTACCTCCTCAGCTTTATTAGCGAGAATCATCTGTGTGTTATTTTGGTCCCGTATTTGTGTTTTTAAAAGCTTTATTTTTTCTCTGTTCTCCCACCAAAGTATTAGGACAATAGTGCATCTGAAGAACCCATTTCTCTCCTGTGTCCTTAATGGTCATGGCTCTTGGTACAGTTTGGGTTTGGCTTTTTTGTTTGGTCTTTTTTTCTCTTGCCATAATAAATAATAATAATAATAGTAGTAATGATGTTTTACACATGCTTGGTGCTTTCTACTCTGGAGTTTCCGATCTCCTGCCCAAAGGAGGAGGAAGTCAAATTACAGATGAGAACAGGTTGAACACCAGAAAGGTGAAAAGATTGTCCCAGGCTGTCCACTGGCAGAACTGGGAAGGGAAGGTGCATTCTGAGTACATCGCAGGGTAGCGATATACAGTAACGGTGTTTTATCTAAGACCGCTTCTCAAAACGAAAAATTACTTTTCTTTGCAGAAAATGGACTTTGGCCTTATTTGCTTTCTTGTCCACCTCAAAGGAATGCTCGAAAGATTAAATGGTAATGAGGATGGTAGGACAGTCTGCTCATGCGTGGAACTGCTCTTCCTTGAGTTCTCATGAGCTCCAGCTGATTCAGGAAACAAAGGGTTTCACTCTTCAAGCTTGTCTCTCGCCTTTCATGAACTTCAGAGTAGTGGAAATGAGAGACGTAAAAGTAAGGCAGGGGAGGGGGACGCAGTGACATCAGTGCATAAATGCAGTCTACCTCATAGCAAAATTGCTACTCAAATGATTAAAACTATTTATCCTGATTATAAAGATACCTAGAGATTTAAAACCAAAATCAGAACTGTCATGACATGCTCTTTGAAAATTGCTGAGAAACTTCATCCCATCCTCACATAACCTGCAGTTTAAAATACAGACAAAATATGATGAATGGGGGCAATCAGAAGAAGATAAATAAAGGGAGAGAATGCCAGAAACCTCTGTAAGCTTTATAAATGAAGGCTCTCAATAAGGGAGAAGATGAAGGTGTGACAGGCTGATGTAGATACAGCGTCCTGTGTAAAGAGACAGATTGTGAATCGGAATAACAACTGAGGGATAAAGGCTGATGCCATCGATGCAGCACAGCGGTTGTGTTTGAATCTGTGGTTGAGTCAAGGAAGCTAATAAAGAGACATAGGATGAGGTGACTCGTCTCGCCCCCGGAAGGTAAGCGTAGCCTGAGCTAATTGTTCTTCTGCCATCAGTGGAGGAGTCTAAACTGGGGACATGAATGGTGGGTGGAAAAGACACCTCTGGGTGCGCTTGCTTCTCTTCATTCGCCATTCACAGATGCCATCTAAGTGACTAGTGTAGATCAGTTGCTTCATTTTCAGGTGGCTAAAACTAGCCAAGAATAAAAGGAACTAAGATGGTGAGAAGTTCATAGCAGAAGACTTTCTGAGTGTTCTTACTTAAGAGAACAACGTGAAGGTCAGGAAAGCTGTAGAGGAAAACGCTGAATTGGCAGGGTAGGTAAGAGGAGTTACACCTCTGTTGTGGAGGACTTGCCTGGCAGGTGCTTACAGCTGCCTTCTGACTCGTGGTAGATCTCTTTTCTGTCCCCGAGGCAATCCTAGAGACCAAGGCTGAGATCTGTGAGCTGATGGAATTAGACACAGGAGTGCAGTGCTAAACCAGTGATTGGAGTCGTGTGTACAGATAAGATCTCCTAGAAGAAAACAGGAGAAGGGAAGAAAGGAAGAGAGTGATGCAGCTCCTCAGGATATGGCAGCAATATTAAGAGAAAATTATTTAGTGGAGAAAGTGAGGAAGGGACAAGAGTTCCTCTAAACAAGGAACGTATGGAGGACGATTTATGATCCCTTGAGGTAAAGAATAACGAACCACAGAACAGCATGCATAAAGCATATTGGCTTTGGCCAGGAGAAGGTCTGCAGAGATTTAAGTGAGAGGTATTTTGGAGTGGAAGGAGCAGAAGTTAGCCCGAATTGTCAGACGAGAGTCTTAAGTTAAATAGTTTGGTGAAGTTGATTTAAGGTGAAAACATAGGGATGGTCTATGAAGGATGAAGGAGAGCAGCTGACACGGACCAGATGACTTGATAAGAGGGGTCTTTTTCTTTACAATGGGGAAAGTGTATCATTCTGACACTGAAGATGGAAGAGGGCAGCAGTGCAAGGTAAGCAAGAGCCATAAAAGAACAGGTTAAAATGATGGTACGAAGAGGTTATGAATCAGAGAAGTACGCAGGCACTAAGCACAAATGAAGAAAGCAGGTAGACAAGAGGCACTGAGAAGCCTGAAAACCAAGTGTGTGGGATCCATGCTTTAAGAGAGTGAAGGGATGTGTGTTAAGGCAAATTCAAGTGGAAAGAAGAGGGAGCATTTCAAAGCAGATGCATAATAGCAGGCTGAGTACAGCAGTAATTAGCCAGAGCTGAGGCAGAGCAGCAGTTAGGCGAGCGTCGCAATTACAAGTGGGAGGCCCAGATATGAAAATGAATTTTGAGCTTCCAGAATCAGGGAGATTTGAGTCCATTATGAAAAGAGCATTTTTAGTCTCCTGGGGAAAAGAAAGCTGAGCCAGGCCAGCCATTCTGAATTACCCGAGCAGGCATTATCCCCTCGTTAGCGCTCGCAACCCAGGAGCCGAAGATCTGGAGTTCTCGTCAAGCTCTGCCATTGTCTTTACGATGCTGCTTCATTTTGATGCTTGCATACCCCTTTGGGGACCCAGAGGCTGAATTAATTAACATTTAATGTACCTTGAGATCTTGAACTGGAAGGAGCTGTAAAAATGCAGAATATTAATATTCCAGCCGTCCTAGGCGAAGCCTAAGGAGATGAGTGTTTCGCAGCACGCAGGACCAGTGCACCTGAGCTCACATTCAGGTGTGCAAATGCGTTCAGGAGTCTAAGGTTGGGGTTTGCTTCTGTAACGAGGCTTTCTGTTCCAGTTTCACGTCTGCAGACTGCCCTACTAGTACTTGCTAATAGACCAGGAGGTCTGTAGACATTGAGCTGAAAAGTGTCACGGTAATAAATACCTTCAGTCACTAAGGTAGGTAGATAAATACCAGTTTGGAAACTGCATTGCAGCAAAACTGGCTAGCGGCATCCCAGCTAGTAAAGAAATGTTGTGAAGGTAAAAGGGAAACGGGAGAGGAAATGGGGTATGAGGTGTGATCAGAGAACTGACGGGAAGTGAGGTAAATGTGTCAAATAAATGGTAATAATAAAATCCTAACAAAACGCCGTGTGACATGTGTTCTAACCTACAGTTCGCTTTCTCTCCCGCCTCCGTTCTGTGTCTCGTAGGTTTTGTTAGCTATGACAATCCAGTCTCTGCACAAGCTGCTATCCAGGCTATGAACGGCTTTCAGATTGGCATGAAACGCTTGAAGGTTCAGCTGAAACGCTCCAAAAATGACAGCAAACCTTACTGATCTTAACCCCAGATGCTTACTGCTCTTATTTTAGCTTTCTTAGGGTAAGTCCCACGAGCAAACCTGTCCTCTGCAGGGGGGTTAAGAAAGAACATAGAGCCAACCTTCACCAAGAGACAGTTATTTTTACAGTTACCACTTCCATTTCCCCACTTGTCCTTATTACACTTGGCTCCCGTTTCCTCGCCAAGTAATTACTGAGTTGTGTTACCGTATTTTGTTTTGCAGCATAATTTATCTCCTTTTTAAAACAAAAAATAATAAATGTCTTGAAATTCAAAGCAACACACACACACAAAACAATGTGCAATTTAACTCTGTGAACCCTGGTGCCATTAGCACACAATAAGAAGTTGTTTTCTATGGATGGATCGTATTTTACCAGGGCGGCACCAGCAGTTTATAGGTTAAACAAAATGGCCTCATGCCAGTTGAAGCACTTATTTTGCAACAAAAATTGAAACAAGTCTTTCCACTACATCAACTTGTTTTCTGAGAAGATTTGGGGTTGGTTTTTTTTTTCCGTTCGAATCAACGTATTGTTATATATTAGTCTGATTTTACACTGGTCGTCTTTATATTTCACTTTTTTGTTTAAGTTCTTGGTTTTTTTGGAAAGGATTAATGTAAAAAAGATTTAGAGATCTGTTTCTAAAGCTACAGGGTTTAAAATAAAAAAAAATAAAATAAAATGAGTTGACAATACTTGATGTTTCTTGAGAGATAAATTTAATAATAATAAAAAAAAAAGAAAGCCACAGGCCTGTAAATTTTATTTGTAAAAAGCATTTCTATTTTTATACAAAATTTTTACTGCCTCAGAAATAATGGAAGTTATTTATTGCCTATTGTTAACTTATTGGATATCTAAAGAGCAGCTCTCTCTGCTAGCTAGATCCTTTGAAGTAGTCTCTAGAGTAATTGTGCCAGGAATGGGCGCTTTTTCACCGTTGAACCCTGCCCCCGTTACAGTTCATGCTTTTATCCTCTCGTTTGTATTTGTCTGGTTATTTCGTCCGTAGTTTCCATTACCTAGTTTAAAGTTCAGTTGTCTGACCTTTCCCCCCGCCTCCCCGTACCTTTCTGTTACATTTGTAGAAGCTGGTCCTTTCCTCTCTTTTCTCCCCCAAGAGGAATCCATTCTCTCTGACTCCCTTCAGATGGATTCCTTGGGGGTTCCATTGTGCTCTCGTTGACAAGTATTGTGAGTTAATGCAAATTGCGTGAACGGCTCATAGACACTACGGATAAAAGATTTGCATTAGTTTTCTCCTGCACCCATGAAAGTGATTTTGTTTGTGCTGCATAGATTCTGTGTAACTTTTTTTCCTCTTCCTTGTTTTTTCCCTAGACATCTCCATGCCCGTTAGTCCATCGTTTGCCTAGCATGTCCCTGTGGCGTCTCAAAAAAAAAAAAAAAGTTTCATCGTCCCGTCATTGTTTCTGATGTCTTTCTGACCTCACATCATATTTGGTTCTCCTACTGACCTTTGATCTAGTTTGACCTTTGAAATTTGCATGTGACCTCATCTAGCTATGAATTCTGGGAAGTCAATGTGAAAAAACATTGCTGCATTCATGCAAGACTGAAATTTATTATTAGATAAATTAATGATAGGATTTAAAAACAACCTGTGGCAAAATGTTTTTTCTTTCTTTCCTTTTTTTTTTTTTTTTTTTGTTCTCGGTTTTCTTTTTCCTTTGGGTTTTTTTTTTTATTTTCTTTGTTTGGGTTTTTTGGTTTGGTTTGGTTTGTTTTCATTTCGTAAAAAAAAAAATAAAAAAAAAAACAGACTTGAAAGTATTATACAGGGATTGGCATTCTGCCTGGTCACTGGTGACAATAGCAATATGTGTCCAGAGGCACAGAATGTTGGTTTCTAACAGACTACTTCCAAAACAGTTTGAGAAATAAAACTGTCTGATTTTAAGTCTCTAGAGGTCTGTAATAGTTTTTACATTTTTCAGGCAGTGTAAAGTTTTTTGATAAGGCCATTTTAGGTGGCTCACTTTCTCATTAAAGTATATATATAGAACCACTTTTTGTAGATTAGTATAAGAAAATATTTACCCTGTTTTAGGGCAAATGCTACCTACTTGTGTCACCTTTTGCTGAACTGACTCACAGTTAGACAATCCATGGTTTAATGCACATGAAATTACCTATATTTTATACTGTTTCAATGTACAGAAGAAAGGTTACTGTAAAATGTGTTACGTTGGTGCTTCTGTGAATTAAGTTGTGGTTTCATCATGAGTCTTATGGTCTTAAGTGTTCTATGTTTATAAAGGACGAGTTTAAAATTGGTTTACTTGAACAACAAGAACAAAAACAAGATTCAAAAAAAAAAAAACAAAAAAAAAAGTTGTTTGCTTAAAAAAAAAAAAAAAAAGAATTTCATGTGAAAAATGAAAAAATATTCCAGAATAAGTTTGTGTTGGCTTGTGACGCATTGATGTCATTTTTTTATTGTGAACAATTTAGATGTGTTTGTGTTCAGCAAAATGTGATCGGTTTTTCTTTTAAAGAAAAAAAAAAAAAATCAGTGAAACTATAGTGCCAAATTCCAAAGGTACTTTCTTCCTAGAGCTTCAGTGTGTTTCTTGTGTGAAGTAATTTGATAACATGGGTATTTTATTATGTGTTTTGTATAAATCCCTAATATTTAAAGAAAAAAAGAGGTTAAAAAGTTTGTTAACTTGCTATCCTGTGGTCTTGTTGCCTGAAATTGTTATTGTTTGTTATTTCTCTTTGATGTTTTTTGTAAAACATTGTATAAGTGCCCATGTTTCACTTTTTTAACCACTCTGCACACATCAATGCTGTGAAAGCAAACCTCACTATGTATTCTCTTCATATTGTATGGAAACCTCTAAGGTGAGAAAGTTTTGAACTTTTAACCCTTTCCACCCAGAGCTGTCTTGAGTGTTAATACCTTTTATACATTCACCATTTTGCTGTTTATTTTTATATATATATCTATATCTATAAATATATATATACTTAGTTTTTTGTGGTTTATTTAATACATGGTTGAAATCAGAACAATGCACAGGGCAGATCTGAAGGACAAAAATATTTTACTGCTGTCTAAATTTCTTCTGTATCTATAACTAAAATTATTTAAAACCGTAATTAACTTGTGGTTTTCCTTTTTAGATTTCGGGGATTTTGTCTTTTCTTAAAGAGCTTTTAATATGCTGCTGGAAAATGCTATTCAGTATTAATAAAATAAAAGAAAAAGAAAACAATTCTTTAATTATCTATTATGCGAGACACTCCCAGACAGGAGTGGTAAATCCACCATTTGAAAACCTTGAGGAGAAAAAAAAAAAAAAAATAATATTTTTGTAATTTAAATAAATGAACTTTTGCTTAAATCAGATGCACTAGATCTTCCTGGGTGAAAATTCAGTGTGCACTGCAGTTAAACTACTTTTTATGGATAAAGTTTACATACACTGTAAATGTTTGGTGTTCTCTGCCATTATTTGTAACGGCAATATATTGGCTTACTCCTGCAGACACTCGTATAGAGAGGAGTAACTTTACTCGTACAAGTAGTCCATGGAATATATATGTGTCTGATGTGGGTGTTTGCTGGAGGAAGCTCTGTGTAAGGAACCAGAAAAGAGATGCTGGTAGCCCTTTTCACTGCCTCGTCAGTCTGATCAGATTCATTTCTACCGCACAAGTAGTGACCAACAACCAAATTTGGGGGTTTTGCTACCAGTGTAGAGAATTCATTGCCAACCCAATGCGTGTGCGCAGCAGTACCTGCTACTGATGCTGAAGTGCCATACCTTCTTCCACCTCCTATTTCTATCCGATTATAGTCAAAGCCGCTTAAAATTAAAAACGAAGCCCTCTATGAACAACGTCAGCTGGTGCACTCTTGTCTCTCATCCCCAACTTAAATGCTTCTTTATGTAGAGCCCTGGGATGGAAAGGACTAGCCTCTAGTGATGCAAAAAAGTTTCCTTCTTATAGCACATGCACTTATAAATAAATTATCTCTACTTTTCTCAAATGTTTTTACTACTGCTGGGGCCTTCCTACACCCTTTGAGGGCTATTTTGTACTACTTGCAGCAATTTTGCATATTCAAAGTCTCATCTCACGTACGTTATATTATATATATGTACATATATATATAATATGAGATCATCATTTGGATCGTTTAGACTGTTTCACTAATTCTTCTCATTGTACCCACCGTATAAATTTCCAAAGCTTTTTTAGACGCCGTAGCGTGACCTGCGGATTTAGCGGTCCGGTTAGAGCGGTGATGCCTTTGGTCCTCGGGCAGCGTAACTCGGCGCCAGGCTGCCCCGAATTACACTACTCGGGAGATCGTTGGCTTAGCAGTGGGAGAGGAGGAATGTTTCTGTACTTCCAGGCGACTGAGATGGGTCAATGCTGAGAAAATTGTCTATCTTGAAATAAAATTTTAAAAAAAAATAATAATAATTAATAATAATAATAATAACAATAATAATAAAAATCTAATCCAAACCCAAAAACGCAAACATACACCTCCTTGGAGACAAATTATCTACCAGTTCTCTTACCAAATTTTGAAAGGAAAAAGCTGCAAGGGTGCAAGGGCCTAATAGGAGAGGAAGAAAAACAAGGGAAATTGCTTTACAAAATTCTAATCAAAAGACTAGACTAGTTGTTTTTTCAACCAAATTAGCTAATTGCAGTGAAATGGCAGTCCTCAAAGGAGTAACAAGTTCATCTTTCTTTCACCATAGGGGTTACAGTTCCTTGGCTTGTGCTACTCTGGAATCATTTTACTGTTTCTGTTTTTATTATCTTAAGTGCTAATTAACAAAAGGAAAAAATATCCTGTAGTTTCATTACCTTTTTGGATAATGTCATACAAAAAAAAAAACACAAAAAAAACAAAAACAAACAAAAAAAAACAAACCTATGTATTTGTGTTTTTTTTGTGCTGTGAGAATTGTTGTTTGTAGATTAATAATAATATCATTTTGTTTAGAATTACAAACTAGTTTTTAAGTATTGTCTGAGAAAAGCCAAAGTTAATGCAATCTAGTGGAAACTGTAAGACCATTTGAGTATTGTTTCTGTTTTATTGATGCATTTGGATTTTGTTGTTTGATGGAACTTGAGCCAAAAAAAAAAAAAGAACAAAAAAAAGAAAAAAAAAAAAAAGCAGGCTTTCCTATTTCTACAACTTGATTGTACTTATGCATTTTGTACCAGTGGAACTTTTTATACTGGAGATTAAAAAACAAATGGAAATTTTTGTGGCTTACTCTCGTGGGCCCCCTCGATCATGACTGATTTTCAAGTTTGATTTCTGGACGGTAGAAAGAGAGTTGGTTTTGTTTAGAGAATTCAAAACTTTGGCTTGATTTCTTTTTTTCCCTTTGCTTATATCTAGTGTTTAGAATTTTGTCTTAACAAAAGCGGTAAGTTTCACTTTTTATTCTGTATCGTGCAATTACACAATAAGGTAATTAGAATTAGGAGTACTCGGTCACTTTGCGTGGATAAATGTATTAGTTAAACCGTTAGGGGTTTGCTTTTTTGCTGTTTAGATCAGAGTTTTTTCTGATTCTCCTGTCCTCATTGTGAACATAACCGTGTAGTTGAAACAGTCAGACTTATTTTTGTAACGTATGTTATTGTGTGATGCAGTTTTTTGCTTCTGTCTCCAATATTAAACCATTTTCCTAATACTTGTCTCTCTACTTTGTGTGTTGTATTGTTGGTGGTCATTCTGTGTTGGTAATACATCTACACACCTCACTGTTTCACGTGCCTGTTTTTTTTTTTCTCTATTTGTTGGTTGTGTACAAAAGATACAGTCGATTCCACCTAAGTGAATATCTGATTGGGGGGCAAAAGAGGATTTGTACATTTTAGACGTGTTACGGTTTCTTTGATTTTTTTTTTTTTTTCTCTCTTCCTCCCCCTAGTCATGCCTTATCACTTGGATAATCTGAGCAGGAAGCACTTTAAATGTGTTTCCTGCAAAGTCATACTGAAGGTAGCTTTTGCTCGCCTTCACACTCCAAAAGCTTCCTCACACAAACACACAGAAGCCACCTGGAAAGTTTTTTGGGTTTTGTTTTGGTTTTTGGGGGGTTTTTTTTTGCTGTGACATTTCATTCAGTCTGGAAAATGTGGATTATGGAGATCAGTTCTTCCTAGTTGTTAAAAAAATTTATAATTCTCTGCCGCTACTTTGCAGAAGCGTATGAAACATTCAAGCAAAAGAGGATATAGCCTTGGGATTTCTTCCAAACTGCACAGTAATCCGATGGCATATGGTGATAGTCAAACTCTCTTTAGAAACTAATCACATCTTAACTAGGGCTGTGAGAGCCTGCAAAAGCCTACCAGGTGATCGAGCTCGTTACGTGCACTTAGACGTGTAATAATTAAAAAAATAAAACAAAAAATAAAATCCAAGCGAGCACAGGAAGACTTTCTAGTAAAGCCAGTGGAGGTAAAATAAATAAATACATAAACGATGGGAAAAGCGTCCCCTGTTGTTCAACTGGGTGATATTTTTGCTGTGGGCTTACAAAGCAGATCGTTCTCCGCATTGGCTAGTAGTATTACGCAATCCTCTAAAGGGACGAAAGAAATACCATAGCACATTTTTTTCCTGTTACTTTTTACAGTTGGCTTTTAGCTTTTTTTATTCTTTCATTTCCTCTGATTTTTTTTCCTCCTCACGAGAATCCCTCTGATCTCCCCCAACCGGTGTCTACCACGATGAAATAAAAGCTGCAAAAGAAAAATCGATGTTGTTCTGGTTTACAAAAAAGTCTCTCTTCTCTCCTCTGTCTGATCGCAGATACAAACCTTACGATTTGGAGAGGGGGGGAAAAAAATAAACAAAACCAACAAACCAAACCCAAGGAGGAGAGAGCAGCACTGGCGAGTGCTCTCTGGAATTCAAGCCATATGCCCCCGTCCCTTTCCTTTGTCCCACTTTCTGTGATGCTCAGGAATCGAAGACCACTTAAAAGTGCTCTTATGAGACCCAAACGACACTCCTCCCTCTTGTCTCCTCTCCCCTGGTCTTTCTGGCACTCTGGCTTTGGCTCACACACACGAACACACGCACCCTCCCCTCAAGTGACGTCTTACCAGGTCATAGCACACCGGGTGTTTCCGTGACATGTCAACGTTGGCTCCTGCGTTTGGAAGAGTTTTCAGATTTTCTGGTGGCTCATGAGTTGGCCTGGTTGTTATGGCTCAATATATTTTTTTTTTTATATTTTTTTTTTTTTTCCTTTTTTCACTTTTCCGTTCCCCTGAAAGGCAAATAAGTGATGAGTCCGGAGTCCCAAACAAGCTCCAATGCCATCTTGCAGGGTCTGTTGGCAGAGGTCAAGGGTCCAAGCAACTCTAAGTTTAAACTAAAACCACAGAAGCCTGTAGTGGACAGGAGAGCAGAAACCAATGGTCAGACTGTACCCGGGGTCTTTGACACCTCTAGAGTTTATGATCCTGGTTTGGATAATATTGACACCAGTGGATTCAGTTGAGTAAGTCTTGACTTGAATGAATGATAAATCAGAATATGCCGCTGGGTTTTTTGGTTGCTGTGAATGTTTTCTTTTTTGTTTCGTTTTTTTAATTTTCTCCAAAACTTGGTCTTAGGAAAGAAACTAGAGTTTTGTGAAGGGTCTTTTCTTCCGAAAATGCAACTGAAAAAAAGACATGCTGCAGTTGGGTTTCTTTTAAATACTCAGGGCTGAAAGATACAGGGTTTTATTTCTTCTTCGTTTTTTGGTTTTTTGGTTTTTTTTTATTGCAACAATGGGGAAAAATGAGTTCCTTAAAGCAATGCAGCTGAACAGTTTGTCCTGCTTAAATGCATGCTTTTAATTTCAATTATGTAAGGCACCTTGCAGTGTTAGCAAAATGTCTCTTTGTTAGCTATATGTGTATCGCCATGGGAAATTACCAAACTGTCACAAGACGTGCTGATTAAAGAATAGCCTGCCAGAGTGTGTGTGCCTTTGCCCAGTGTGACTCTTAGGTATTAGGCTAAGGAAAACAGTTTAACAAAATGTAGTGTGAATCATTCCTGATAAGTGAATAAAGCATTGTGACCAAGCAATCAGATTATTCACTTATCAGGAATCGACTGTACTGATAGTTTGCCTGATTGTTTTTGTTCCTCATCTCTGTTGTAGTTTCACTACTTTGCTGTGTTCTGTTTTTTCTCTCATGCTCTTAGCAAAATCACTGGGAATATCCCTTCGTGTGATCATGAAACGTGCTACTGAGTAACAAATAAAAAAAAAAAAATTAAAATATAAAAATGATATCTTAACAAAATCTATGCACTTGCTATCAGGAACACAATACTGGATGTGTCTTATATATATTGAACTATAATAGTATTCGATTTCTTAAATAAAGCTTAAGAAAGGATTCTGTTGTCTGTAAAATTTTATGAGCATTAAATGGAAAAAAAAAAAAAACCAAACATGTTTCTAGGGTTGGGCACTTTTGTTATATGAAATCTTACTGGGTACACGGTCTTTAACCATGCCCAGGCAAATGTGACATAATTCGCTCGATATTTCATTAATAATGGAGACCTTGAAAATTAGGCTTCCTGAAGTGTGTGGGGAGAAAAAGTCTTACCGTTCAATCACTCGCAGCAAAAGATACTGGAATGAAGTCATTGCTATCTTCTTCTGTATTTGCAAAAGCAAAACGTGCTTGGTTGTGCACTAAAGCTAAGAATTAGCTAAAATATGCGAATCAGAAAATGTAATGAAACAATGCTCTATTTCTTCCACAAATAACACTGTAATTCTTTTTGGTATGTGACTTTTTTTCCTCCTGATTCAAGATAGGCTTAGAATAAAAAATGGAAACCCCGTGTGCTCAAAATCACAGGTTCAACACTGGAGGTCAGAGCATCTTTTTGCGGAAGATGTGTGGCTTACTGTACGTTTCCTGTATCTGAGCCTTCTCTTAGGAAATCATTTTCACATCAAAACCCATGAATTAAATGGGAATTGAATAGCTAAAACTGTTGAGTACACTGAAAATTTTCTTCCTTCAATGGCTGTACATTTGCCACAAAATTGTAGGTTTGAACAATCAGATTTTTATGGAAATGCCCGTACTTCTTGTATTTAGCAAACCTTCAATAATGTCAGCCTTTGGCAGAAAGATCCGGGAGAGTGGTGGGGGTTGCTTTCTTTTTTCTTTTGAACTGCATTTACTGCCTCACTTTTCATATGCCATTATATTATCTGAAAAAAAAAAAAAAATTAAATTGTGGAAATCAATCCGCTGCTTGTATCATTCTCCTCTATTCATACATATTTAGCAAACATTGAGCTCGACACCCAGCGGCCAGGTTTGTCAGACTTGTAAGCCTGAAATACTGCTCCACCGGAGAGGCCATGGAGAGGCTTGACCTTGATGGGCAGCAGGATGGACCGGTCCATCCCATCCCACATCCGCACAGAACCCAGGGGTGTGGGGTGCCAGTCCAGGTGTTGGGGGGCTGCTGATGTAGCACAAATATTAAGTAATAGCAATGATTAGCTCAGATTTGTATTCCCTCTGATTTTCCTCATCAGCAGGCCTTGTTTTTTTCCATTAAAGGGAGCTGGAAAGTTGCAGTCATTTTCAGAATCACTCGCCCCGTTGATAACCTAATTGTTTTGCATGAATGCTGGTATTTCCCTCTCACACATTTATATCTATCAATCAGCCAAATCAACAGTAAAGCAAAATCTTCTGGGATACATTTCTATATCAATTAACAAGGATTTATGCTCCAAGGCACCATTAACATTAATGGGAGTGTGCTCTTTAACGTAAACGATTGGACATAGGTCTGGTGGACTTTATTTCATAAACAAAGAAGCATTTGAATCTTAGAGACATGTTTTCCGAAGACAGTACTGTAGGGAGTGATGTCCCAGCTTCCCCCGGCCGCTCTAGGGACATCTCACTCGCAGGATGTGCATAAATTGTGGAGTTCCCAGCAAAAGGAACAGCGTTGGTCGGTTGGTTGGCATCGGTTGGAAAGTAGGCTAACTTTGGGTACAAAGTTTTGCTGGCACTTTCCCTTCTGAAAAACCTGCCTGAGAACACACCAGGCAAAATGTTCAGCATTGCCTCGCATCCATCCGACAGCTGACTTGGAAAAGCTCACTCTTGGATCATCCATGTTGTGCAGGGAGGAGACCACAGAGGTGGTGTGGGGAGGGATTCTGGAAAAAGGCAAACGGAAGGCAGAGATGAAGTCCTGCGGGGAAGAAAATAGTGGGTTCATCAGCTCCCTGAACTGTAGGTTTCACAGCTCCATGCCTTTGGGTAGAGAGTTAGCGGGGACCAGTAAATCACCAAGTCTCACTTTTCATGAGTAGGACAACATAGTTTCCACCTCACCCCATGCTTGATCAAGTCAATAAATATGCGTCCAAAATGTCTTAGTCTTAATTCGAAGCCATTGGGAGTTGGGTTGAAAGTCTACCTCTTCCCAGAGCGTGTGATCTGCTGAATCCCTGCCCAGGCTTCTGCAGATGGTTTCTCTGTAGGCTCTGGCTCTGCTCAGTTCTGCTACCTTAAAGAGCCCTTCTGTATCTACCATCTCCCCCCTCAAAGGCACCCATAAGCAGGTCTCAAGTTGCTTTACATTTCTCTTTTTTCATAAAATAACTGTGTCATGCTCTGGAAGCATCTACATAGAACGGTGGGGTTTTAGTCCTTGAAAAATTTGTGTGCTTTCTTTTTCAACTTTCTTTTCTTTTTTTCCTTTTTTTCTGACATCCTTTCTAACTTCGGGGTACCAGAGCTGGATGCGTTATTTCAACATCAAGTCTAGTGATGTAACATGCAGAAATTAAAAACTTAATCCCTACTCTACTCCTCTCAATTACACAGTCAGGGATTGCATCAGTCCTTGCAAGGAATAACACACAAAAGCCACGAAACACCATACTGGCAGAAGTTTTGGGTTGCTTCTTTAGTGTGCCTAAATCCCTCTCAGAAGCGTTGTGCTCCAGGTTCCTGCATGCGTGGTCTGCTTGACTGTTCTTAGACTGGAAAGCTGCCTACAACCACACTAAGAGCATTTTTTTTGTAACTCCTAGTCCTCTTCATTAATTTCCAAAGTTATCACCAGTTTTAATATTTACTTCCACGTCATTAGTGAAAATAATAGCATTCGGACCTATTACTGATCCCTGCAGAACCCCTCTAAAAAATACTCTCTGAAAGTGACTCCCCTTTGACAGCTTCTTTGTTGACGTGTCAGCCAGTTCTTAATCCATTTTATGTGCCTTGTATTGATAGGGTAGAATGCTAATTTTTAATCAGGATCCACTGTGCTGTCAAACATACAAAAGTCAGAATATATTCCATCCTTGCAATTACTTGTATCAGCCAAAACCTACAATCACTTCAAAGAATGAAATCAAGTTTGACAACCTTTCCTCCCTAAAAAACATGGTGATTGGCATTAATTGTTTACCTCTTCTTTCATGTCTTCTACCCCTTTATACCCGTATCAGTATTCCCATTATTTTGCCAAAGTAATGTCAAACTAGCCTGCCATGAGCTAGGTCATCCTGCCTGTCTGAGAAGGGCACATTCCCCATCGGGATGCTGCCGGTGTGCTTAAAGAGTCTTACCGGTTTGTGTCAATGGATCTGAGTTCTTTGTCCCATTCTCAGCCCAATGGACCTGGGGTACCTGCTTGGAAATACTGTAAATTCAATAGCAGTGGTAGCTAAAAGGGGTCTTACAGAGTTGGACCTGAAACTGTTTTAGTCTTCTCCTGACATGTAGGTGCATGAAAGAAGAGAATTAAAGACATTTCCTCCTTTTCTGCAGCGTAACTAGCAGTTTTCCCATCTCCATAAGCCTAAGTTCAATGCTAAAATGAACATACTTAAATAAATTTTGCATTTGTCCTGCCCTTCTCAGCCAGGTAGAGTTGACAAGGTAGTGGGGAACCATGGGCTAACGCATATTAATTTATAAGTCAATAGGAAGCATGGGTGAAGGTAAAACACTTCTTCACTGAGGCATCCTTCTCTGAATAGGTACAGTCACTCCTCACTGATGCATGCGTGAGTTAAAGCCCTGTGGCTCTGAAGCAGAGAGCAGAGAAGATTCAGTACCACCTGGGGAGGCGGGGGGGTACATGGATGCACAGGACCTATTAGAGAGGAGACATCGTTTGGAAATCAGAAGAAACCTGAGTTAGTCAAACTGACCTGACACCGTGTTAGTAGAGATAAAACTAGATAAGCAGCAGCAAGAATGGAGGAAGGTGACGTGCTGTTACGCAGTGGCATAAGCACGGGTGCTCTTCAGGCCACAGTGCTACCATACAGGTCCCTGATCGTGTCTCTTGGGCATAGACCATGAAGGTGCTGAGATACACCAATCTATCTGCTCAGGAACCTCAACCTCAGCTCTGTACTCCTCAAAGCAGACACATGCCACTGCTTAACCCTGTAGACAGCTCTGCTGGTCAACATAAATGCATCCTGGAGACAATTCTCACCTGAAGCATCATGCGTAAGACCTGAGGGTGAGGGAGCTGTCTGGAGCTGTTGTTGACTTTCCATTGACTCTAAGAGGAGAACAGGAACAGAATTCAGTTTTCTTGGTAGCAACACCGAGTACGGTCCCCAGAGCCCAAAGATACCCTGCGTAACTACTAGCTGCAGCCACTGCAACAGAAGGGCACAGGTCTCCTTTAGGTCTTTTGACCTATCTGCCAGCCCCACGTGGGTGTCTCAGACTACTCTAGGTATCTCAGATGGCAACAGGCACCTCTGCTCAGGGAATTCAGTCAAGCCCTGGATGACGCGCTTAGCCAACTCAGAGGCCCAGGTGCCCCAAGAGTCTCAGCTTCCATGTTGGGCAACAGTAAATTTCTCAGCAGTTATTCTGCTGGCCCTGAAGTAGGCAAGACTGAATTTGTTTGCCAGACTCATGTATTTAGTGCTGTTTGAGATGTCCTTGAGTCTCTGAAACATCCATGAAGGCCAGCAGGGAAGATACAGGATGAATAGGACAATTGTGACCTTCAAAATGGGATTTCCTAGGCTGTTTCAAGGGCTCTAAATAGCATGATGATATGAGACTGGTGCACGCTGCTAAGGATACCTAAGCTTAGAAGGATGACTGTGAGCTGAATCCCGCTTTTAAGGCCTTTACTCGCTTTCCTAAACCTGGGCCATGTTGGATACCCAGGGCAATGCAAATGGCATTGATGCCTGCATTTATTTAAAAAAAAAAAAAAGAGCGCTCTAGGGGTCTGATTTGTGCACAGCTGAAGGTGAAATTCAGTGAATCCTATTGCTAACAAATGAGGCCCGGGGTGATGTTCCACAGGACGTAATCAGGAACTGTGCTGAAAGAACAACCGTCTGCAGCAGGACTGCTTTTTAGGGGGCACGTGTCTGTGGACTAGCCCTATGACAGAAGAGCCAGACTCCAAGGAGTTGTACGTACGTGATTTGTAGAGCACCTCTGACATTAGTTTCATCTTATTCAACTTTTGGTGCTGAGGACCCCCAGGAAATGTTCACTTACCCCTTATGGATGCAGCTAAAATGTCATGTAATTTGTGCCACACCAGCTTTGGTATAATCATGTCACACACTGGAGCATTCCTCCTGCCCCAGACCACAAAGGAGATGCAGACCCTGGCTACTCCTGCTTAAAAGAATAATAAAATAAAAAGCAGGACCCTTCACAGCCCCTTTGGGCAATTTGTCACACTACCTGACTGTCCTCGTGGTGAAGAAGTTTTTCCTGTTATCCAATCTGAACCCCTCTTGTTGCCGCTCATGCCCCTTGCTTCTTACACCCTGATACGCACCACTGCAAAAAGCCCCGCTAACCCTTCTTGATAAGGTCCTCGTAGATACCACAGGAGAGTGCTGCTGTTAGGCGTCCCCAAAGCTTTTCTGCTCCAAGCTGAACAAGCCCAGCTCCCTCATCCTCCGCTGGTAGGCAAGTGCTCCAGCCTGCCCAACCACACTGGTGGCCCTTTGCTGAACTCCCTCCAGTTGTCCATTGCTTTTCTGTACTGGATTCCCAAAAAGGGGGTGCAGGATCTAGATGTGGCATAACAAGTTGTTTGGTTTTTTGGGTTGTTTTTTTTTTTGGGGGGTGGGGGAGGAAGGGGGAGGGAGGGGCTGGGTGGATAATCACTTCCCTCAGTTTCCTGGCTCTGTTTCCCTTCATGCAGCCCAGGATGCTGTTGGCTTTCTTTGCTGGCAGGGCATGCTGCTGGCTTGTCATCCACCAGGACCACCTCAGGTCCTTTCAACAGAGCTCCTCCCCAGCCTGTCCATCCCCAACCTCTATCATTGCAACCTCTTCCCTCCCTGGTGCAGGGCTCTGCATTTGTCTTTCTGGCATTTCACAAAGTTCCTGCTGGCGCTTTCCTCTAGCCTGGTGAGGTTGCTCTGAGTGGCAGCCCTGCCCTGGGTGTCCCTTCAATTTGGTGTCATCTGCATACTTGACAAGATGGGATATGGAGCACTGTGAAATACAGACCTTGTCCTGGCACTTGCCTTGGGTTGCACTTGTAATCCTACAGGTGCCTGAATCTAACACAAGGCCAAGCTGAGGAGATGGCATGTTAGAGCGTCTCCCCCACTCCTCTCTCTTACTTTCATGCCAAATGAGAATAAATTGAGATAAGGAATCTCCAGAAGGTGCTACTAAAGGAAAAAGAGGTTGTTCTCTGGCAGGTACTTTGTAATTAGCGACACGGCACTCTCAGAGCACACCTGGGAGGCAGGACAGGGATTTCTGCTCACCACCGTGCTGTGAAGTACACTCTTGGGCAACGCTTCCACCGGTCAAAACAGCTCCTGGTGTTTAAGTGTGTCCACAGTAGTGACAAAGCCAAAGCTATGGCTGCAGCACTTCTGGGATGGCCAGGATCCTTATGCCTGCAGGCGACAGGAATCCATCCACCCACCCTTTTTCTTGTTAACCAGGTGTCAGTCTGCTGCCGGCAGCCAAAGACAGTCGCCCATTCCACAGGAAGGAGCACAACTTGTGGCACAAGTTTTAGAGCTCCTGCCCTCCTGCGTTCATCCCAGCATTTTTGCAGCTCATGTTTGTCCCCACACTCTCAGCAGACCTCAGGTTTCTGGCAATCTTGTGTAAGGGTAAGGGAAAATATTACCACCACGCCCCAGTTACAAATGGAGAACGTGTTGACTAGAAACGCATGATGACCTTGACCAGCATATGTGCAGGGAGAGGAAGGGGTCATGAAGGGCCGTTTGTCCTCCACTTCCCAAGCCCCAGGTCCCTGTCTCAAACCATGGTCATACACAGGTGGAAGAGATCAAGCCCAGCAGATGAGGGTGAATAGGCAGGTTTGCTTCCAGTTGTTTTTTGTTCGGTTTTTTTCAAGCATCATCTGACAAACCAGTGAATCCCATGGTCATCTTCATGGGCCTTACACAGTCAAGTGCTATCACAAATTCCCACTGTGAGATGCCCCACTTCCCTGTTCCCTTCCAAGCACCTTCTTCATGACTGGGGATGCTAGCTTACTAGACAGCTCTCCTAAAAAGAAGCCCCTAGCACTGTCCCATCCTGGCCTGTGTGCCTCTCTTTTAGTGTTACTGCTACCAGACGAAACAGTTAGAGCTGCATGGAGCTTCCGAACAACATCAATGGAGCTGTGGGGTGGACGGGGAGGTGAAAGTATTTGCACAACTACTGAAATTGTACCCATGCTTATGCCACAGCCTGACCGTTCGTATCTTCAACCTCTCGGCAATATGGCTGATCGCTGGGTCAGAATGCAATTTCTTCGCCGTAATTCACCTCCCTGTGCCTGGGGCAGGAGCAGATGCCAGCCATAAATTTTCTTGCGGTGGAACAGAGCTCCTGGATGAGAGGTCATGTTCCCAGGTGTGAATAAATAACAAGTGCACCGCGCATGGAAAGAACACCAACCTGCTGGATTGTAGCTTTGCCTGGAGGGCAAACAAACAGGCTTAGCAGGAGGCATTCACAGTGCCCCCTTCTCCTCCAGCCTCATTTTCTTCAGCTCATTTAGCCTTAGTGTTTGCTATTAGCAGTTGGCCACCTTCCTGCTTGCTGACTACCCTCTCTTCCTTGGCAAAGTCCATAAAAGTTCCTTCCTACAGTCCTCAGGTCTGGAGGTGGACTCCAGGTGGACTCCGGGTGGAGTCTAACCCAGGGGATTGGTGCCAAATTGCCTACTTAGACACTAAGAGTTTCTGTGTGGCCAGCCCTTGGGCTTGGTTAACTGAAGTTCTTACTTGTTTGAGCATCCTTGTACCAGGAAAGGTAGAGAGATATCACCAGCTGTGGGTCGGACCTTAGTCTGACCTATTACACAACTGAAGAAACTGCCTGGTCTCTGCTGAAGGAGAGCGGGGAAAGGATCCTGGTGCAGAGATCTGACTTTAGCAGCCCAGTTAGGTGCTCAGCTCGAGGCAGCTAGACACAGTGCACTGGGGTGTGCCTTCTACCGGTAAGGAGCCCTTGCGCTCTAGGAACGCACTTCTGGGCTTGCCTAGAAATTTGTGATCTTCAGCTTTCAAGGTCTGAGAAAACAAAATATGCAGGAAAAAATGAAACAGAACAAATGCATCCACCTCCCCAAACCTTCAAAATGGGCGTTGTGCAGCAAAATCCTCCCGTGTCCTTGGGTAAGCAAGCCCATGAGGAGCATTACTATCAGCGCTGGCAGCTCTCAAGTCCTGTTTCTGCAGGAAACTTCCTTCCTCTGAGCAGCTTTCACCTGCCGAAGGCTTGCAGGGCATCGAAATGGCTGCAGGGCTTACATTCGTGGTGCACTCACCACCGCTCCCATTTTACGTTCGGTTGCCCAGCCATGGCTGGGGAGCTGCCTGCATACTGCTGCTGTTTTGGACTGACGGGCATCAAAAGATGCTTTCTTTGGAGCAGAGCACTCCGAGCCCCCAGAGGAACTGTGTTTTGCCTTCCCAAATTAACGTGCGAAGATAAGCATCATGAATCAGGCACAGGGCACTGCAGCGCTCCTGTATCCCTTTTACTCTTGCCAGCAGCTTGGATGTTATGCTTGGAGCAGCATTCTTTCCCTGTTCCTCGCCTCTCAGCTGGTCCTCTCTCATCCAGTTCCCATTCCTTTTCTACCTGTGAGTAATTCTTGTTCTCTGCTCTGCATTCAACAAGTGTTTGAAATGAATGAAGGAGGTGATTAATTATTTAGGATTGTACAAGGGAATCTAACTAGGTGCAGTGGGAAGGAATTAAGCAAGTGAGACATAAAGGCTGAAGATCAGGAAAATATTTCCTTAAAGTGAAATGTAATAGAGGGTAAGCCTGCCTCTGGGGCAGCATGGGAAGCTTCTTCTCCCATGGGATTTAAGACTGCAAAGAGCAGAAAATGGTCTTTAAGAGTAATCCTTCTGGGACAAGGTTAGCGAGCCCAGAAGACTGGATTTGTCTCTCCCTCCTAGGCACAATGGTGGGACACAGTGTGTGAGAGAGCGCTGAAACGAGAACACAAAGAGATTTATTCATGCTGCAAACTTAAAATGCAGAGAGCAACTTCCCTTCAGCACAAACAACTCTTTTTAGAACCTGTTTGAAGATTTTTTTAATATCTCCTTGTTAGTCAGGTAATTAATTTTCAACAATAAATGTGAGAGGACACTGCATTAGCACAGCAGGTAAATCTGGGACTGAAAAGAAAGTGCACTAGCCCTTAAAATGAGAGTTATTTGTGAAGATGACATCCAAGATTTCTAATAGTACTCTGAGCAATATCAGGGGTTTCTGCTTTCATTTGCTGCGCTGTCTCTTTTCATTACAGAATGTACTAGCACGAATCTATCTGCCACGCTCTTGAATCCTTTTATCTCTCGTTAACTCTATTTTTTTTCTCATTGATCACTTCCTTCTCATGCAAAGGCTTGATATGTTTAACCTTCATAATCTTCCTACTTTGCAGTTGTGGGTCTGTAATTACAGGCTGTTTGAGGGCTCACCTAGCAATAAATCAAGTTGCACTAATTGAACAAAAACTTGTTCAAAAACCTTCTCACTGAAGTGATCATCTTGCCTTTTTTGGAAAATGTGATGGCTCAGAAATAAATAGCACACAAACTTATTGCTTATATGAAGTCTCTGGATTATTTTGGCAACTCACACAGTCCTTTCTGGCTGCAAAGTGGTTCCTTCAGCCAAGCTACACTGCGTGCTGTGGGCAACCCAAGGAAACTGTGAGTGGCCAAATGTTGGCTTGGGTAAAGTCCATCGTTAGTGTCATGTACAACAGTGTGACATTTTACTACTACAAACATCCATTCCAGCCTGTCTGAGGGCATGCGACTTAGCTGGCTAAAATTTTGCTGCCTCTTAATAGGTTCATTACCTGTGTTCAACGCTTTAGGTACATCTACGGGACACAATACTGTCTCTGGAGGAATTCCCACTCTAGTCCTGAATTAGTTACCCCGAGCCCATGAAGCTGCTGGTGCATCATGTTCCTCTTGACCTATTTAGAAAGGCAGAGTCCAAGAACACATCATACAGCAAAGGCAGCACAGCTGATCTGCCTGTGTATTTTGCGTGCAGCTCACGTAGCCTCTGGGTGGTGGCTGCTACACACACGGGTCTTATGAGTTCACAGCAACCAGCCATGTGCCGACGACATTGGTGCAGTCATCAGACATATGGCCAAGTAGAGGCACATGTATGGCAACATCTGGAGATAGGGACTCACAAGTCTTGAAGCTTTTTGGGTGCCTGATGGCTATGTGAGTTGATGGGAGCTATCTGCTAGCACTGATCCTCCAGTCTACGTTGACTTGCAGTGCAGTGCTCGTTCATAATTAATGCTTTGTAACTTGCTGGTAACACCAAAACAGTTTATCTTTGCTTTCTCTCAACTATCCCATTGCATGAGACTCCTGGCAGTGCACGTTCTTCTCTTTCTCTAATTTACTGCTGTTGAGGTGAGGACAGCCAGGTATCCCTGGGCAGACACTGAGTCTTCAAACCTTCAGTGTTGCAAAGGGTTGATGGTGATACTGGATTCCCACAAATGTAGGCTGAGGAAGCAAGAAAAATAATTTTACACCAATTTTACAGTACAGGATCCTGATGCTGCAGAGTTGTTCACAGGAAAAAGCCCCAAGGTGGAGGGAAAATGCAGAGGTAACACAAGGGGGATGTTTCTCATCACTTTTCGTTCCTCCCAGAGGAAATTAGTTGCACGCTGATAC
The DNA here is from genome assembly GCA_009769605.1 of Bucorvus abyssinicus. Lineage (NCBI taxonomy): Eukaryota > Metazoa > Chordata > Aves > Bucerotiformes > Bucorvidae > Bucorvus > Bucorvus abyssinicus. Next base: position 6,331,652 of record CM020025.1, read on the forward strand.
CAAACAGTATAGTGCATGTTCTTTCATTTGGCACAATACCTCCTGCCTTGCTGGTCTCCTGGATAAATCAGTCAACTCATCTTCTAAATACTCAGCTGAAATTTCTCAGTGTACTAGTAAGCAAAACAAAGCTTCTGCATGTCCCAGTGGTTTCAGATTCCTTCCCTCTTACTTAATTAGCTCTTGTAGTTAATGGCCACCAAGTCTCCTCTTTTATTTTTCCCTGCAGGTTATAAGAGTCTCATTTATAAAGGACCCTGGGTGGCACCAGATAGAAGAGGAGGGCTTTGCCACTCTGACCCTCAGCATTTTATTTGTACTTTCGCTGAGTCTTCATTTCCAGGCTAAATGTTGCAGCAAACTGACACCAGTGGAGGATAACTGAAACAAAGCTTTTCCTGCACACCACCATATTTTGAGGAACAATTTGAGATGATGTTAGGACACATCACCCAAGTTGACTTTACCAGCTGTTGGGTCCAGGTCTCCCATCACTAACAAGCCCCTCTTTGACCATTGCATCATGCCCCACTCTTACCATCACTCGCTACCACGGGAACTAAAGCTTCACTTTGCCCAGCTTCACTCTGAAGAGTAGCTCTGCAGGTCCCGCTCCTGTGGCTGATCCATGGAGAGAGACCTGCGTGCTGTTCCACAAGTACCCATGGGATTTCAGAAGTCTGCACAAGACCAGTCACAGGATGGGTCTCAAATCTGAACACAGGTCCATCAGCACCACTGATTTTCCTTCCTGCTCTTAACAGAAGACTAAGCTAGCATACAACTTATGTAAGGAGGTGACGAGAGACGTAAAATAGATTTTGAGCCAAAAAAATAAGGGATTTGAGGGAATTGTGGACAACCTGGTCTTCAAAAAACATCTTAAGCTTCAGCAACTACCCATCTGCCCTAGTGTCCCACGGATGTGTGAATGACATTTTCCTTCACGGAATATCAAGAAATAATGGTGGGCAAATCTGTGCATCCCTGCAAAGTCTTCTTATTGGTGACTGATAATCAGACTTGAGGAGAAATGATTACATGCCTTGAATTAAAGAGAAGCATTGGTAGGAATGGAACTGCAAGATTTTGTCCATATAACACTTCAATAAGTAAAGTTGTGCTGGGGGAAAGAGGAAGGGGAAGGTTAGCAGCAAAAAGCAGCAGCTTTCAATTGCATTTTAAAAAGAGAAAAAAGAAAAAGTAGATTCTGTGAAAATATTTAAATGTCTTTTAACAGTGAAAAACCTGAAGTGAGTCTTTCCCATCTGTTTTCTTCACATTTCTAAATAAGCATGTGATTATTTTTTAATGTTTTCTCCATAGGGTGTTAAAGTGTTATTAAGTGACGCTGGTTCCTGAGCCTCTATTTTTAAGACCCCACCACTATTGCTTTGCAGCAAAGATGTGCCAAGGTTTGTATTTGACTCTGTAGTGCTCAAAGACTTCAAGTTCTTATTATCACTATGGCAACTATTAATCATTCGTTTGTTGTAACATGATAAATACATGCCCTCAACTAGAAAGCCTGTTATAAATCACTGGAGTACTCTCAGAGCTGCTCTGTGTACCACAAAGTCACCCAAAGGAAAGCACAAGTACAGCAGCAAGTATGCGAAGGCGTTGCAGCAAACCTTGTGATTTGGGTCATCAGAAGAAAAAGATTATCAAGTTCTCAGGTTTTTGCTTGATTTGTCAAGACAGTAAATGCTGATGGCATAAAGCGTTTAAGTCTAAAGTGCAGAAGCCTAGAAGTGTGATAGTCATGCATGTCTCTGCCATGCACTGAGAGATGGCTTGGTGACCCACCCCATCATTATCTCCAAGGAGCTGAATCCACAATGCAAGGATGAAATTTCAGGTCTTGATGACAGTATAGGTGCATCTGCAAGGATATTCATTCTCCAAAGCAAAGCTGGTAAGATTTTTCTTGGGCACAAAGCTATACTGACATGGCTACACTACGTTATCTTGGAGCTAATGAAGGTATCTCCATTGTGCTGTTCAGCGTGAGTACATCGCTTATATGGTTACAAACCAGGAGCCAGCATAAGACACCCTCTGCTCTCCTCCCTTTTTTTTCCAGCCCCTGTAGGCTCTTTCTAGTCACCAGTACCAATCACAAGAAATGCTTGAGGACATCTGCAAAGACATTTTAGCAGGCACATTACACCAAGCAAGACTTAAAAGAGGCTCTCTTGGCCATACTATTACATCACTGGCCACAACAAAGATCCCTCATTTCACTTTCCCTCACCAAGAGCAGCTGAGGCAGACTGCCTTATATCCAAACTGACTGGGGATAGTAGCCTGTGGAGCTGGTGGACCAGTGTGAACATTGTCTTCAGGTTCCTATGTGATGTGCCTTATGGCCCTCAAATATTAGTGGGGCGAGGGGCCCCTCCATTCATGTTTCACAAGCTGTTCCTGTTTTACCTTTAGAGCGTGATGCTGAGGGTGAGTTCAGTACCCCAGACCAAGGGATGAGGAGACATCTGAAGGTGCAAAGCCTGGTAGGAACATGACCCTGTAGCCAACTAGCATACTCATGGAGACTCCTAGCTTCCCAAAAAAACCTTAGTCTTCATCCTGACAGGTCACAATGTAAAGTAAAAGCCACCACCCAGCACCACTTGCTCTTTGGACTTCTGGTGAGATAACTAGTGATATTTTCCCTGGATCGATGGGAATTTTATACAGTGAGAATAAGCCTAAGGCCATCATCTATACAGGTCACTGGCAGCTTCAAAAGGATCTGCAGTATCAGTGGTATCCCACAGCATCTCCTTTGTTACATAAGCAGGTCAAGAGAATTGATTATTTGCTTTTATTTGGTACATGTGAGACTACATCTAGAGTACTGTGGCCAGTTTAGGGCCACTGAGAGACTGGTCAGCCAGTTGGAATGAGTCTAGTTTGGTTATAGTCCAAAAGATGATGAGGGAGCCAGAGCACATGATGTATGTGGTGACAGTCAGTTTGTTCATCCTGGAGAGGAGACAGCTTCAGGGACAGAGGTGGAGGCTGTGATCTTATAGTTGTCTTCAACAATCTAAAGAAGATGGCGTCAAATGTTTCTCAGGAGCATTCAACAAAAGGACAAAAAGCTGCATGGATGGGATGGGCACAAGAATTTTCTGGAAGGGCAATTCCAATTAGATATAAGGAAGGAAAAGTTCACCATGAAAGGTGTTAAGCACTGGAACAGAGGTCCTGAGAGGAGGTGGGATTACCATCGCTGGAGACATTCAAAATTCAACTAGACATGGCCTTGAGCAACCTGATCTAACACTCAATTTGGCACAGCCCTGAGTGGTGGGTTGGACCTCCTGAGTCAAAATTGTACTATGGTGCTGTGATCTTTTATTTAGGTGAATCCTACCTAGCTAATCCCCAGCAGCACGTCACTGCAGAATGCATGCTACTTAATCCACCACTCTTTGATCTTCAGGACTGGAGTCAGTGAGGGGATCACTAGATGAACCCAGCTCTGGAGAGATCTTGTCTCCAGAGATTTATGACAGCTAACTACATTCCTCGCTCAGCCTACATGGCATTTTATTTTCTTTTATCCCGTCCCTGCAAATCCCTGTGCCCAGTGCAGCAGTTCTCCTCTGTGTTGTACAGAATCTGAAATAAAGAATTCAAAGCTGTGTTAGCACCGCCAAGAAAGGCCTTAAATTAGCTTGTTGCTGTACGTCTCATATTCGGATTAATCAGGGAAATAATCACACACTACGTTCAGAAATAGATGGATCCTGTGCTCCTGACGGAGGCTAAATGTGAAAAAAAAAAAAATCAAAGGATGGTTTGCGCTTGAGAACAGCAGGCTTGGCGGATGGAGAAGGAAAATCTTCTCATGATATTTCTATTCAAGTCCAGCCTCAGCATAAGGTGATCACGTTACGTATTTAAAAATGAAAAACTCCCGTTTTTCTGAAGGGAGCTTTATCACAAGGATTATCTACAAAAGCTGCTCAGAAAGATGTCACAGCAAGGAATAATGTGCCAGACTGGATAGGGGCAGCAGCACAGGGGCTGCGCGATGCCCAGCACAGCCGAGATAACGGCCTCTTCGTTCCATAAATGTTTGGTCATAACGCCCATCGCTGAACTGCCGGAGCACTGTCAAGTCATGCACTGGGCAATATGACTAACATCTGTCATGGTTTCTCCCTTGCATCCTGCCTCTGGGGGCAGAAGCTTGTGCAGTCGTGGTGGGGGGAGTTAATTACATCATGTACGTACATTTGTACGCACCCATATGCACTCCCGCCCATGCACACTTACGCACCAACGAAATCTCTTCCTCGCACACGTGTTGCTTTATTTTTCTTTTTGACAGTAAGGGAAAGAGCTAGAAGATGAAGTTCCCACAACAGTAGGGGCGGAGACTTGCAACAGATTTAAAAGCAGAGATGCATTTCTTTGGAGTTCTGAGATTCGAAGGTCGCATACCCAAAATTGCATCCTACAAGTGAAAGACAAACGTTATCTTAAAAAATATAAAAAAAATCATGCCTCCTTTGAAAGTTCTGGCCCAGAATCCCCTTCTCTCTTCTCAAAACAAACAACTTCTGGCTGCAAAAAGCAGCATGAGACGTGGCAAGGCAAGAGCCGTAACCGTGTTCTCTTCCAAAGCAAATACACAAAGCTTTTATTACGGTGAAAAATAATAATGGGATACAGAGTGTACATGATGTAAACACCTTTAATGCAATTCTAATTTTATTGTTGCTTCAAGATCACAGATTGTTATGGCAACTAAAGAGGGAAGGGGGGGAAACCTGATCGCAGCATTAATTTGATATCAGATTCATTTGTTCCACATTTGTGCTTCAATGCATGCATAATAAACAATCCCAGTTAAAGAAAATTAATAATATTGAAGCTATAATAATGGCATAATGTAGTATCCACTTAACCCCCGAGTCTGGCTAAAAAAATAAAAATAAAGAATAAAAAATAAATCCCTCATGAGCCTATTACAGTTCCAGCTGCAATACAACTCACATTATAATCAATAACACTTGTAAAGCAGGAAGGCCAATTTTCAGAAATCCTGTCTATCAAAGCACTGAAAACTGCTAACCCAACAACGGCAGCAGCGGCCCGATGTCCCAGCTATAAACCCTGCGCAGGCGACGCCGCAGCAGCAGCGGATCCCACTCCTCAGATGGGATGTGGGCATTGCAGTACCAAACGTGGGGATGGATTCCTCGGCACCGATGTGCCTCCTCCCAAGGAAGGACGACGCAACCCCTGGGTGCAGCCCTGCCTGGGTGGGGAGGAGGCATCTCTTGTGCTTTGTGAACCTGAGCCATGACGGCTGAGCTAGGATTTGGTTCCTAAGCTTAGACCGAGTGTGAGAAAACTCATTGCAGATAGGCAGCTCCCCAATGTGGTTAGAGCACTTACTGCATAGACCCAGCTCAAGACTCTGCATCAGCCACTAAACTCAGGAACTTGAGCTCCATATGCTACACAGGGTCCCCATCCACAAGGACTTGGGCAGAACTCCACCTGTGATGGAAGAGAAATCTTTTATATTGGTTGAAAATTTTCTGGTTGGTTTCAGGATGGGCGTGGGGCAGGAGAAGAGGCTGAACTTCTCAGGGTGGACCTGCAAGGCTTGTCCTAATGAGTTTTGGGTACCATATGCTTTAATCACAGCCACTGGTGAACATTTAAGTACTCAGAGGTCATTTTGTTAATTGACACTCAAATTAGATGTTTAAGGAGGCAGAGAGCATCTAAGTACTTTTGAGGTTCTGCAGCAGTTTCTTGGCTTGATTTAACAAGTTGTGGAGGAAAACTACACAGGGCCCTATCCAAGCATGGTCTGCCCCAGAGCGTGGGGTCATTGCCTACAGCCACACACAACACCACACATCAGAGATGGCTGATAAAAGCTTTTGTTTCAGGAAATACTCTCAAGGTGAGAAGATGAGGACTGGGTGTCAGTAACAGAGAAAATAAGCCCAAACAAGTGATACCCTGGTGGCTCAGATCTTCACTCAGGCTGAAGCGTGGAACCACCATGGGCGTTAGGTTTTTTGTTCCGCTCAGATAAGCGCCTCTGTTACCCACCGTAGATAAAGCTGGTATAGGTAGGAAGCTGAATATGTACATTTACATGTGAGGACACTCACATCCTCTATCAACAGGTCAAAATTCCTCCTTTCACCCTTCCTGAGAATAAAAGCTAACTGCAAAACACTAAAATTTTCCACTAACCAGAATACCCATTCTGCCCAGAAGATCAATAAGTGTAAAGTGGAAAAAAATTGAAGCTACTTAAATGAGGAGTCTTAAGGGAACCATATCCATCTCTGATAAAGGGAAAAAACATAGGCAGCGTCAGAGAAATGGAAGACACAAGCTATTGCCCTCCAAGGAATGCGATGTCTGCAGCTTACCCAAACATAATTCTGGAGGCTTTGGGGCATGAAGTGTGGCTTCACTTTGAAAGGGACCCGTTATTAATAGTGTCATGGGTTTCTGGGATTACTGTGTCTCAGAGGTTTATTATATGTTCATTTGCTCTGTTTACTAGCAAAATGTTTCTCCTCCAGATTCTCATCTTCCAGGGCTGTAAATGCAGCTTAGGATCTGAAAGTCAAGATGAGCTCTTCCAGGCTCATCCATCAAGAGTAATAAAGTGTCTCCTGGAGGTTACACATGGGTAAGCAAGAGCACAGTCTGACTGCGGTGGGATTACACTGTGTGTCCTACAATTAGAAATTAATGATCAATTCTTTCAGATGGTGCAGAAGGTAGAAAAGGGTCCAGTTCCCGAGTCCTTCTAGTACACCGAGGCTGATGGCAGTAAAAATTGCATGCTTTTCCCCTGCCAGAAAACATAACTCTCAAGGCACAAAGAGCATCCAGGCTTACACAGGTGACAACGTGCCTTTTTATGTCCACCATTTTCAGAGTAGCAGTAGGCTTTACTCACACTTCTTCCTTTGAAGAGGTGAAAGCAGTAAGACAGGATGTGGCCTGAGGGTCAGAAATACGAACACCCTGTTAATGCAGAGTGAACTAAAACCAGTTTCATGGAGCAGTTTCATACAATTGGCTAATATATGTAGAAACCAGAAATTAATTTGTTCTGTTTCCAGACAAAGCCTCATTCAAATGTGAGTGTGTAGCGCTGCGTTTAGGAGCATCACCTTGTGCCCGGGAGCCAGGTAAAACCACGTTTAGTGCATTTGTATTATTCTTTCAGTGACAAAACCAAAAGCAGTAGGTCTCTTGACAAAAGACTCCCCGAGTCAGCAGTACTTGCCTTTACAAATCATAAACAACCCGACTCAGTTCAGCAGAACCCGTCCCACCTAGCTAACGGCTTCCAGTTCAGTGTTGTTTAATTGCTGCCATCGCTTCCTCCTCTAGGCTTATTTCTGACTATTCGTACTCGACAAGGAAAACCAACGGCACAAACTAACCACGTGTTGTGTTCATCGTCGCTGGCACTTGGTGCGTAAGATGCAGCAGTAAATTCTGAATTAGTCAGAGCTACAGACGGATCTTTCTCTATCTCCTGTGCTAGACTGTCATCAGTTGCTCCACGGCTTGAAGGCAAAGACTTTTAATGCTCTTGGTGATCAGGGGTGACCAACTGCAATCTTTGAAACGGCTCCGATCTTTACAGGACAGGCCACGTCCACCAAGGTGATCACGCAAAACCTGTGCTCGGGCACAAATAGAACCTTTTAAGTTCTTCTGACCTGCCAGTGTAATCTGTATTACCTGACGCGTCCTGCAGAGCTGTAGGAATTCATTTGCATGGTTGAACCAGCCATGACAGGAAGTTGAAACCTGACAAAACCTCAAACAGGAAACAGGGTGGAAACGATGGGCTTCCTACAGAGGGGAGCAAATTAGATAAGACAGTGATCCTGTCTGGGCTTGCAGGCCAGGAATTGCCTTTGTATTTCATAAATAAACATGCAATCGGGTATTTGCTCATCCAGGTACTTGCATAGTGGCTTTTTTTTTTTTCCCCCCCACAGACCATCATCCAAGGCTAACAAGGATAGGTTATTTGCGCAGAAATGGAAATATTTGCCCTTCATAGTTCACTTCTCATTTGACATTCTTTATTCCTGATTGTTCTGCTTTAAAAGATAGAAGCATCCAGCCATGGAGCAGCAATAACACCCAGCAACAGCAGAAGCTGATGACACAGCACAAATGTACTTTGCGCTTGGTGCCCGGCGCTCAGCAACACCACGGGAGCTGAATCCAAAGGGGATTTTTGCACAAACTCGCTTACAGATTCTTCGGAATAACAAACACATTTAAATGAAGATCAGCCCATAAGCAAGGGGATAGCAACTAAAAAGAAATTAATTACCCACCTGGCCCCATTGGGATTTTGCAGATAATGAAACTGGGTCATGAATTTTGGCCATGTGGTCTTGAAAGGAGACTTTGACCCTCCAGATATTATCCTCAGTCTTCTGGGGAAAAGACCACTCAGCTCAGGAGTTCCAATGGTGCCTAGAGCCTCCTCTCTTCTTTGGGACAATCTGAAAATGCCTCCTGTAATAAAAAGGTCAATGTCGCAGTCAGGTAGATAAATAACAGGCACGACACGACCCCTTCCCAGGGACACTGCAGCTTGAAGAATCTCTTTACGTGCGTTGTAAAGGGTATCATTTCTATAATGCAGTTTCCCATTATCCTGTTGCTGATCACTGCAGGTTGATTGGACTAGATGACCTTTAAATGTCCCTTCCAACCCAAAGCACTCTATGATCTTTTCCCCTACCACCTATTGATGTTCTGGAATTAGAAAGGACATGCTGAAGGAGAAATAATACCAAGTAAGGATTCTTAGGCAATTTAGGCAAACTCAGATTTTTTTTCCCCATCCCTACTTTTCAATATGGAAATGAAACTTCTTAAAAGTCTTTTCCAGACAGAAAATGGAGCATCAGCAGGGATTTTCAAACTCCCCTCATCATTGCATTTTGCAGTAGTGCTGCCCAGAAATGAAAATGTGAACTCAGGTGTGATTTTTGGATTCCGATTGACCATTATGCAACCTTTGATGTCTTCTTGATGGTGCATCTTGGATGACATTGACTTGAGCTGCAAGTGAGCAATCAAGCAAATACAGTCAGCCAATAGAGCGTGAATCTGCTCTTCTTTTTCATCTGTGAGATCCCAGTTGCAAGCAGCATAAAATAATTATAACTTGCAATACTGAAGTTACTTTTTACAGTGATTTTGAGTTTTGCTTGTTTAAGTTTGTAATCTTTAGAGTATTTTGCTCTTCCAAGTGCTTTTCAGCCTATGATCTTCTCAACAACTTATAGTGATTAAGGGAAGCTCCAGTATACTCTCGTATGATAGAGGAGACACAGGATTACAGCAGCTTCTTCTTCAAGAAATGAAAATTGCACCCTCTAAGCCACTAGAACAAAGTAACTGATGATGAACACTGACTTTAATGGCTACTGGGGATTTCTCAATTCACTACTAAAATTCAGCCACTTGTAGGATGAGATTGCAACTGCCACCCAGCCATCCGCAGCCACGGGGAAAAGCAGTCCAGAGATGACTGTTTCAGGGTCACAAAGCAACAGAAATGGTAGCAAAATGTTGTTGACATTCAACAAAAGCAATTTCCCTAACCTGAAAATTATTTTTATGTGAAATTTAAAAAAAAATTAAAATAACCTCTTTCAGTTAGGAACGGTTCAAAGCAAAATGTTCAGATGTGCTTCACCAAGCTGAACTTAAATATTTAAGGAGGGTATTTATTGGGAAATGGCATCATTTGTTTTTAGATTCGACCCATTTCAAAAAATACTTCTGGACTTGCAGTGTTTTCAGTGCAGTGGAAATGCTGCTTATAACACTAACAGCACAGACATGAGCCCCAAGACACTCTGCTGATGGATGGGAAGAGATATCCCATGTCCCAGAGAACCTGAAGTCCAAAGAAATGAGTCAGGCAAAGAGTGGAAGAGATGGCAAAGGCCAACAGCTAACACAGGCCTCCCAAAGTTCACTCTGGTGTCTCTTTTATTGAATTTCACCCTCTAATGGTATTTCCACGCTTTCACTTGTGAAGGACTCTCCACAGGTTGAGCCGCAGTACTTTGCATGGCCAGACATGAGGATAGGGCTTTAGTTCCTGATGTTTCATTCTTTTTTTATGATTATAATTGTCTCAGGCTTAGAATTAAAATAAATGAGCAAATTATTTGCTTTTAATGTGTTTGGCATTCGTTACCTCACCCAAAAGGTAGCTCAGGTGAGTCTCCTGGCAAACGCAACCTGTTTTCTTTAAAGATGTAAAAGCCATTATGCAAATCTTGGAGCCTGAGGACTTATTTTTCCCCCCAGTCTCACGGATACAGCCAGCTCCACCGAGTGCATGGCTCTGTGGGCTGCCCTGATATCATGCCGCTCATACCCTGAAAAAACCAAAGCCCTGTGGCCATGGTTAATGTGGCACAGATTAAAGACATCCTTTTCCAGGCAGCTTTCAGCCAGCATGGCAGAGCTCATGCTGGCTGAAAACAGTTGTGCAAAAACACCTTTAGCAACCCAGGCATTACCCAACCACCCCATGGACTCATTGCTCAGGGAAAAGACCTCTTATCTGTGAAAAGTGTGCACGGCAGGATCGGTTTTAAATATGCTAAGATCCCTTTAACATAACTGAACATCACAGCTTGAGCCCTTCAGCCAGCACTTCTAGGATCTCTGAACGTCCTACTCTGGGCCCGTGAGGAGGCAATACTTACCCACTTGCCAACCCTGAGCCTCTGTGTGTTTCACAAGGGAACCCTCCAGAGAATCAGCACATCACTCTTAAGTGATAAAAACGTCTTCTCCCACTCTTCCTCTAGCTGTTGATATGCAAAAAATATCTGTTCTGCACCATCAACAGCAATTGTTGTTTGCTACGACGCGTCCTCCCCTGTGGACACAAGACCCTGAGCTGCTCACAGTAGCTGCAGGGTGCCCAGGATGGCCTCCATCCCTGGGAAGGGCTCCTCTACACTATCCAGGCACTCTGCCCCATCACCCAGCGATGAAGCTATCAGCTGTCGAGTGCATGTGTGGGAAACCTGCTAGAGGGCATCGATTTTTATCCTCTGATGAAGCCTCATGTATAAAATCTCCTGCAAAAGGGAACTAGTCAGAGATAAAAGACACTCCTCAATACAAGGCAAAAATGTGGCTGTCTCCCTCTTCAGCTGAGCCCAAGAGGGTGTGCAGCCACGCTGGGGCACCCAATCCTGCAAGGGCAACAGGCCACAGGGATGCAACAGCCACAGTGAAGGAGACAGCTACCTCCTGCCCAAGGCTCAGGGCTGCTGGGCTCCCTGCGAGCCCATGACGGTAGAGTCATATCTGGCAAAAACACAAGCGACTCTTTGAAGAGGTTTGCCATGATTTGCAGTAGACTTCCCACCATTGTGAAGATGCCCATGTCCTCTGTCCTGGAGGAGAGATGGGCTCAGCCCCCAGGTCAGTGAGACTGAAAGGGGAGAGAAAAGGGCTGCTTAGTTAAAGTCTATTTATGATTTTAGACATCTAAGGCTTTTATATTGAATTGGCTTTCAGGTGCAAAGATTGGCCCTTGGCTGTCTGAGGAGGGGCCATCCCAACTCATGGAGGCCAGGAGATGGTGGTTTCTCCTTATGGCTGTATCAGAGTCAAAGAGGCAGGATGAACAGTTGGGATGGCTTTCACCTCTACATGCACATGTGGTGAAAGCCAACTAGCACATCCCTCCCCCTGGCCCAGCCACCCTCCCTGTGCCTGCGGGGACCCAGAGTGGCCTTTGGTGCTTGCCCACCCATCCTCAACAATAGAGGATGTCAGGATGGAGCATGATTAGTTAGTAAAGACATTAAATGAGGTTGTCTGGTGAGAGCAGAGTCAGGATTTGGCCAACCGGGACCAGTGGTTGGCAGACCAGTGAAATGTTTGGCAGGGGAGATTGTGGGGATTGACATAACGAATGTGCTGACATGAAGGCCAGTGGATGGGACCTGATGGAGAAAGTGATCTGAAGAACAGACAATCAATCAGCCAATGAAAAGGAACCACTGGCTGAAATAAAGGTGGGAGCAATTAGGCAGCAGAGGCAGCAGGGAAGCCGGTAGGAGACAGTAGCTGACAGGTAGGGCAGGCAGTTGTGGTCCCACCAGGCAGAGGAAGCAAACTCCAGAGCACCAGTCTGTCATTCCCCCTGGTATTTATTCCCCTCCCTTTCCTCTTTGATCAAATAATTGCCTTTTCGTCCAGAATCCCCTTTCGCTTTTGCCACTGGCAGCCTCATAATTTATTATCTAACCCCTCCCTCTCTAAGGTCATCCATCCCATCCCCAGTCTCTCAAGCCCTCCCCAGTTCATCCCACACCCAAATAGTCATGTCTCATCCTCATCCAAAGCCCACTCAGTGTTCCTGCCCCCCACCACGCTCCTGTGGTATTCCCTACCATGCAACGGTGGTACCACTCATCACATCACTAACGAGCTGTTGATAAAAACATGCTGCTGAACAAGGGACGTGCTCCTGCAGTTCCCATGCGTTCAGGGAGACTCCGGCTCTGGAAAAAAAAAAAAAACCAACTCGCTGTGAAGACAGGTTCTTTTAGCTGAATGTGCATTTATTTGGAGTAACCACACCATTTTCTTTCGGTGTAGAAATAGCGAGAGCCAAAGCACAGAGGGAAAGACCTGATTTTCTGTGACTGCCAAGGGAAGAAACAAACAAACAGCTAAAGTCAGCATTTGCCCATGTAGCCTGGGACAGGTCTGTGGTGGTCTCCAGAAGGTTGCTTGGGTCTCCAGAGCTCTCCCTGGGCACCATGAACCCAAGCCAGCTTGGTGCAAGTGATGTGTGCATGGGACCTGTGTGGTCTTCATGGCTCATCCTGGGTTGGAGGGGAGGTGTGCACAGCACAAGAGCTTCGTTATCCCCTGCCGTTACAACAGCAAACAGGTAACAGCTATCAAAAAAAAAAAACAAAACCCCAAAAAAACCCAAAAAAACCCCAAGAGCTGTGACATTTGGGATAGCGTGTTTCCTGACAGATGAAAAATGTCACCACACTCTCTGTACATCCGTGACAGATGAGCTGGCAACTGCTCTAGGTCATGGCCAACCTTTGCTGAACTCACTCTGGCCCCACAGAAATGACTCCCCCAGCCCTAAATCCCTGCCCGTGCATCCTCCCCCCTTATGCACTACAAGCCCATGAGCTTGCGGGGGGACCGTTTGCTCCCTGCAAAGAGCAGCAACAGGTAAAACACGGTTTTGAGCAGAATCCAGTAAATAGCTTGGAATCAGAAAAGAAAAAAAAAAGCAACAAAGCAGCCTCGTCCCACCCCCCACCCCAAAGCTCACAAGAGTTTAATGTTTCCTTTTCTCAGATTTCCTAATTTTCCACTGTCATAAGAAATTTTAAGACTCCAAATAGAAGACGACCATCCGGATGATAAAAAGTTTCTGTGTGATTGCAAACTATTTTTGAGCAGGGACTGTAGAGGTCTAGTTAGGAAAGCTTGCCTGTTCTTGCTCAGGACAGACCTAGAAAGGACATCATCTAGAGTTATTGTTTGGTTTGGCCCCGTTACTGAAATCTGAGAATCTTTTTCAGTGTGATTCACAACCATTTTCATAAGTGTTTTGGATAACAAGAAGGAAAAGATAGGCAAAACTTTTCCTTCGGCCACAGCTGGCTCTTCAGGAGAGTAACCGAGGCAAAAGCAGTACAGAGAAAGGCAACCTGACACACCGAATTTTAAAAAAGTTGCCAGAATAGTTGTTGGGGGTGTTTTTAATGGAAGCGTGTCTGCTTTTCCAAAAGGCGTTCTTGAAAATGCCCTAAAAACAGGTTTTCAATCACCAGAAACTACTTTTTTAAAAATTCAAGATCATTTTCAAAATTCAAACAGATGGAGACGGCAACCGCCCAGTTCAGCCTTCTCGAGAGGAATACAATTTTTGCCACAAAACTCCAGGTTTGGGACATTCAGCTTCTTGCTCCTGGCAGCTCTGCAAGCACAAGGTGCTGCTCGGGACAAGACATTCCCAGTTCTCAGCTGTGTGAAGACCCAACACCATGAGCCCCTGTTAGTGTTTTGCTCCAGCACTGGGAGGAGAGAGGGGAAAAAACTGGTATTGGACAATAATTCAGAGGCTCAGCCCAGAGGAGGAGCCAGGACATACTCTGGGACCAGGGAAGAAGGAGCTGATGGTTTTCAGTGGATAAGGGATGTTTTTAATTCTGAGGACCTGAAAAATAAATATTTTTTTTTTAAATCTGAAGGGGCAAAAAACTCAGCCTTTCCCCTTTGCCTCAGTGAAATTTTCCTGGAAAAGAACACAGAAAGTCCAGTGAACGTGTTGAAAATTTTGATTCTTAATTGGAGGGAGGTATTTGAAAGGGAAATCTAAAAAATAAACATACCACCTGTCTTTTCAGCATGTGCGTGTCAAGCTTATAAAAATATTAAGAGCAATGTCACAATTGTAGCCAAATTGAGAGCAAACACCATTTTTCATATGAACTAACCCGGTTATTACGCAAGTTTTAAAAATGACAGATGATAGTTACTGGAAGTAAATCATGAGGGTTCAGATGGAAGTGTTAGGAAAACGCATAGGTAAGTGTACAACTTAAGCTTGAAAACTGTATGTGTTGAGTAGAGACTAAAAACTATATATTTTAAGTGAATTGAGAGCAGAATATTCCCTGGAAGAGCTAAGAGCCCTACGTGTTTACACACTGAGTTCCTCAACTATATCAAATTTCATGTGTATGTGTACGCACATATTCTAGATAATGACCAAAAATTAACATTTAATCTAATTAAACATTTAATTTCATTAAATAATATAAAATAATATAAATGTATCAGCACGTGTATATAAATATACGCATACACACCTACGTGTGGCTTTATTTTTTTTAATTCAGATACATGTGGGTGAACACGCACGCACACCGATACGCCTTGGTGGAGGGCCGGATCTTGTGCACGTATGACTGATCATATTTTGACATAACGAATTTGCAAAATAGAGTGGCAAAGACCTAAAAAAAAAAAATTAACCCCGCTGCAAGGACAAATTAGCATATGGTGAGATCCCCGCAGAGGAAATGGAGCATCTATACATTTCATGTCCTGCAACAAAGAGATCGCCCCAGTTGCCTGCAGCCATATTTTTAAAGATGAGAAAGTAATTAGCAACATTATCAGCATACCTTTATCAAAAATTCTTTATCTTTCCCAGGTTGAAGAATGCTGCACACAGGGAAAACGTTGACTTTAACAACATAATAAAAGGGCCTCCGTGGTTTCGTAGTAGAATAAGAATTAAGAATTGAATAAGAACAATAGATAAGCTCCCCTCTTCCTCGGTGGCTGGTGACAGACACCTGATATCAACTACCTGGTATCAGTCCCTCTCTCTTCCTTTGGCCATAAATAGAAGACGCTCAATTTAACCCCATCCCAGCTCACTGAAAAGATGCGGTGCTTACCTCAGGGCGGGATTTACAGGAATGAAAAGTTATGCTGGACCTGGTGCTACTGAGCACCCACTGACGGAGGTTTCCATCATGGGTTTTAAGGTTTGACAGGCGAAACCCACCCCCAAACGGTGCATACCATGAGCCGCAGCAGTCGATTTCTTCGCTGCTGAAGGGCCACATTATCCCTGCTGGGACGTGGTCCAGGGCAGTGTAGATGGTTAAACCTGAGGCTCCAACAACTGGACTTGGGAAATGTCACAGAAGCCTGAAGAATAGTAAAAACATGGAAATACCTCCCAGGGGAACGTACATCACTCAGAGCTCCTGTCGAGGAAACTGCAGAAAAATTTCAACTGACAAACATACATACCCCCAGGAGCAGCACTACCAAGGGTGACAAACCAATCACTCCTGGGAACAGCGATTGCTGCACTCTTTCAAACAGCGTCCTCACCGCTCTGGGGCAAAGCAATTTGTAGGAGACATACAACCCCAGCCCATGCAAATTGCCACCCTTCCCACAAAAATATCCTTCCTCAAATCTCCCAATCAGGAATAATCCTCAGCCCACCCAAGGAAGGGCAACAACAGCTCCTGCCCTTCACCTCCCACCCACTTGCCACCAGGAGAGATGAACAAAAGCCCCTTGAGGAGTTTTTCCACCTAAAAAGCAAAAGGCAGCTGACATTTATTAATGGTCTTCTGGACTTCTGGGTGTTGTGTCACCTCTGAATTGAGTGAAATGAGTCCAGAGGGAGGGTGTATTGCCTAAAGGAGTCATAGTTGCTGTGGTGACTTCATTGCTCACATAAAACCCCTTTCTCACTTTGGAAGCACCAGTTCAGTGGAGCCCGCAGACAGTGCTGCCTGCAGCATGGCCAGGGACAGTGCAGGGACCCAAGTGAAATACAGACTTCTTCACCAACCCCCATGGCTTTTGACTTGTACTGGCAGCCCAACAGCCGGCCGAAAGCCGAGTATGGAAACACGCCTGGTTGCATGTCAAGGTAGAGGGGCTGCAGGGAGAGCAGGGCTGTAAGAATCACTAGAAATCTATGTAGCATCTATATTGTACCTCAAATGTTTTCTTGGAGGATTTAATCAAAGCGTCCTCCAAGCCCCACGCATCTGGAGCATTTTATTTGAAAAATAAATGAGGTGGTGGATCGATGTCAGAGCTCAGCTCTGAGGCACCAGAGTTAAATAACATTGTGGGATTTTGGTACCTGGGCTCCAATCAGCGCCAGCAGAGACTGCAGAGCACGTCAGCTCTGCTGGAAGTTGAGCTCGGGGCATGAGCCTGGCAGATATGAGACGGGATGTGAGGAAGAACTCTGCTCTTCTGGACCGACACCTGTGTTTGGTCGAACAAATCAAGCCCTGACTGTCTGGTCTGCTGTGCTGCTCTCTGGATTGACTTCATCTCCACTGAAAATAACAGGAGCTTAAAGACTTCAGCACATACGTGGAGAACTACTGCAGGTGTCACTTCAGGCTGAATCCCACCCTGAGTGCTAGAACTAAAAGGACAACTCATCCTTTGTTACCTCTCTGCTTTGTATTGCAGATTTCCATTCTGCCCATCCCCAAGGATGGGAGAGCAGCCATAGAATGAAGACAGACATCAGCTGGGATGGCCGCTGGCCAGCAAACTGACAGGCATCACAGACAGATGGAAATAGTTCATGGCGATTACCAAATCAGCTCAGCAACTCCTGAAGCTGCCCAGAGACTGCAGCCAAAGCTGGCAAAAAACCTGTAGACTTGCTGATCCAGGCTGTGACTTTTGGTGAGACTGAAGGATGCCTCTATTGTGAAGAATGGGCCCTGTCAACTGCACAAGTGCTTTCCATGGCAGGCAGCCTTTCTGGTAGTGCAATAGAGAGCCTGAGGGATTTACACTTCACTCTTAACCCTCTGCTCACCACAGAGCTGGTCTTGTGAGCAACTAAGGACCAGCTCAAGGGTTCAAATACAGCCAGTTGGAGATCCTTCCAGTTGGGTGTTTGCCAACAGGATTATGAAGGACTTGTACAAAAACAGAGATGCTGTCGTTCCTCCTGGTGAGCCCAAGTTGTGTACTCTGTGTGTTGTGGTCATCTGTAGATAGTGCTTAAGAAAACATCCATGAAGGAGCAGAGGGCCTGAGAGGTGCAATAGCGATGAGTTCAAAGGGGCAGCGGCAAGGACTCTGCTGAAACACCACCCAAAACCTTCAGCACTCCCAGGAAGGCTGGACCAGTTAGAAAGAGATAAGACACATTTTTTGAAAAGACAGACAAATTTCCAGAGGCCTTGAAAATACAGTGTGTTGGGAAAGCTGGAAAGCCCGAAGAAGCAAGAACTCCCAAGAGACAAGGCGCCAGCCTCCTGGCACATGGAAAGCGTGCTGCAGAAAAGCAAGGGACAATCTGTTTTCCACATCCAGAGCATAAAGGAGAAAAATTAATGGGATTAAGTTAAGAAGCGGGAGATTGAGTTTAGATAGGAGAAAAACTTTCCAGTGGTCGGGATAGTAGGGAACTGGAATGAATTTTTCTGACAAGGTGAACTCTACATCATTAAAAGCAGGTTTAAAACCTGCTTTAAAACAAGTCAAGAAAAGAGCAGCTCCTCGAGAGTGCTACTGGCATAGCTGGTGATTTTTCATTCCTTCTGGCACTATAATCTGGTAAGTCAGGGTAAATACCTGTAACAAACTGTGCAGCGCTTTTGAAAGCTCACTTTCAAACAAGACAGAAGTGGAAATTCATATAAGGAAAGACTGCATAAGGAATACTGAGAGGTGTGTGGCCCTATAACTTCTGGGTTGTAGAATAATACAGTCCATGATAGGTAACTATTTACAGTGTCACGTTATTTACATGGTTTTATATATTCTAATAGTGACTTACTAGCAAGCTGCCGGGTTCTTTTTGAAGCTGTGAGCTACCAATATTTATTTATCAAAATATTGTGTATAAGAATGATGCCTAAGCCTGGAAAAACTTTCTGCATGTCCCAAGTGGACAAAATTCTGCTCTGAGATTCAGCAAAAAAATTTGTAACTGCTTCTGCATGCCCTGTTTCAGCACATAGTTGGTATGAGCTACAGCAGCCTTGGGAATGGGGGATCTTTCAGCAAGCTGCTCACCTACTCGGATGCAGTTCACCTCAATAAATCTCTTTTCTCTTGCACATAGATACAGGCACATACATATATGCATAGAGATATTTAAAGTCAACCCCAGCAAGTAGAAACAAAGAATATTATTTGAGATGGGCCTAGCAGATTGGATTAAAAAAAAAAAAAAAATTAAACCAGCAACAAACAGCCCTTGAGTACCCACGTGCCAAGTTTAATCCCCTCGTTAATTAAAAATGGCCGAATTATAACCCCTTTCAAAAATAGGGTTTACAGTGGAAATGCCAACTGAACAGACCCTTCACTGTAACAGCCCTGCTGGCGCCTCCAGAACACAATCGTGGAACAGCAAAACATATTGGCACCTCCTGTACATGCAATTGAAATATTCGCTCGGTGCCGACTCTTCCTGTTAATTGCTGTGCGGAAAGTGGTCCCCATACAACCTCTTTATCTATCTGCTTCAGAAGCACTGCCTACCACCACGCGCGCTCCAGGGGCTCGGTTGGCCAGGCTGTCGGGCTCCAGTGCCAAGCTCGGCAAAGTTACCGAGTCCGTCCTCCCCTCCCCGAAAGTGGCAGCTGGATCGCCGCTTGGCTCCCAGGCCAGCGCCTTGGCTTGCTCTGCTCTTGGCTGCTGTGGGGCCGTGCAACAGCTTGCACGCCTCGTTGGGCGGGATGCTCACTGCCACCGCCGCTGCTGAGCGGGCTCAGCAGCCTCTCCTTGCTTCTCAGGAGATGAGTGTTCCCAAGGTCCCTGCTTTAACTACTAGCTTTTCTCCTTCAAATACCAGCAGCGTATTTGAAAAGCAGTTTTATTTTCTGTGCATTGCATTCTCTCCTATCCGTTTTCTCTGATTTCCACTTAAATCAAGAGCTTTATGCAGCAGGGATGCTCTTAATTATGAGTGTCTGCAATACCTGCTAGAGTGCGACAGCACCTGATATCGGCTACTAAAACCCGCCAGGCTAAGGGTAAATGCAGGCTACAAAATGGCTTCTGCCTTCCCAGACAGATTCCCTGTACGAATTCAGGACCAGGGGCCAGGTCTCCGCTGGAGCCATGCCAGTGCACACCAGCTGTCAGCGCAGCCACAGAAGATCAAGTATTTCTGTTCCACCCCGTCTCACCATCACAACTGTCAGCTCAGTCCCACCACAGAATATTTATTAGTGGCGACAACAGGAAAGAATAGAAATATCAACTCTTAGGTTGACTTTTGCAAAGCCAGCAGGTAAAAAAATCTACAATTTGTCCTCATAAAGTGATTAAACACGTTGAGAAAGATATGGGAAAAAAACCATCCTTGGGGCTTAAAGGCAGGTTTGTTTAATGAAGGATTGACAAAGGGCTTAGACTGCACAAAACTTGACATCTCTCCCAAATTCATACACAGAATCAGGAAACAGAGCAATTGGTGAAAGAACCAAAGTATTGGCGTATCTGTGGGTCTGACCATGCAGAAGTTATAAACAGTAAAGCATTAGGAGTTGCTCTGTACTGAGAGGCAGTATAAGTCTTTGCATTTACATACCAGCTGTCATCAAGGCTTAACCAAAGGGTTTCTTTGTATTGTATTTTGTATCACATTTATGTGTGGGACATTGAGGCACAACAGCCTGCAAGTCAGGGTGAAAAAAAAAAAGGACAAAGACAAATCAAATGAGGTGCGAGTGGACTTCAGGTGCTGGAATGCACAGAAAGCAGTATTTTAGAACTGCCAGCTCTGCTGCTGTCTAAACTTAGAGATGTCTAAGTGCCAAAGTATAATTCTTCATTAATTGAAAACTCTTTTATTCCTCTCCAGTACAGCCAAGCCTTGCCATGCTCCAGCACCTCCCCTTCCCGCCAAACTGAGGCCAATCCCAGGGCAAAAGATGAAGGACTCTCTGTGTCCCTGGCTGTGGACCGTGACTAGTTGGAGGGGTTTCCCAGAGACCCCACATTTGGGACAAAAAGGGAATTAAGGTTGATCTGCATGGTCAGATACAACCACCCAACTGACTTACGGCATCATCCTGCTCCTACCTGGAAGGTGGTTGAGTCTGACTCTCGTCTGGAGTCCCTAAACCCCAACCAGCAAATGAGGAGTAGAAGTTCTTGGGTTTCCTGTTGGGGAGACACATTTCCAGGTGCCGCCCAGGGACCCCAGCCCCAAGAGCTCTGCCTACGGCCGTAAAGGCGCTCTGCATTGGCGGGCTCGTGTCAACTGACCTCCTATCCGGGCTGCTAATAAGAACTCCCTGGACTAGGAAGACACCACCACAGAGAACAAAAACACCTCCTGCTGAACTGATTACACTTACTGTAACACACGGAAGCAAATGAAGTCTCTGATTGAGAGAGAAGGATAAATCTTTTAATCCTGCTCTATGATGCCTGCCAGACTGACAAGTCTAGAAATACAAATAGAAGAGTAATTATACAAGAGTCACTTATGTCGCTGTTCACATTTATTTTTTCAAATGTAAGAAAGAGAAAGAGACAGAAAAGGCCTGGCTTGTTGCACTGCTTTCCACAGCTGTCAGTGCAAATTGATTAGAAATCTAAGTTCAAGATGTGCCAAACGACTCAAAAAACCTTCTCCTCTTAGCTGTGGCACAACCACAGCCTTATGGATTGATACAAGACAAAGGAAAAAATAAAAGGAAGAAAACAGCAATTTGGGGCAAAGTCCTATTTTCATTGTTATAAGTCCTATAGCTCTTTGTGGAGGAAGGGGTTGAGGCGTACGCTCCCTGATCCCAATCATTTTAGAGTCATGGGAGATATCTCTAAAAATATCCATTAAACCTCTGAATACACTCTGTAAACAAAAGTGATAGAGAGGACCAAACACCGACGTGTCTGGCAACTCATAGCCACTAAATATTAGGAAAAGATAGGACAGGGCTCTGGGTCAGGCTTGAGCTCAGCACGAACACATTACTTCGAGGGCCTTTGAGGACACTGTACTTTTTAATTGGACTTGTGCTTCCAATTTGAGACCTGAGTATCCATCACACAAGGTGGTGTTTTAAAAATACAGCATGGACAGGATTCATCTTGGCTAATTCAAAACATTCTCGCTGGAGACAT
The DNA here is from genome assembly GCA_009769605.1 of Bucorvus abyssinicus. NCBI lineage: Eukaryota > Metazoa > Chordata > Aves > Bucerotiformes > Bucorvidae > Bucorvus > Bucorvus abyssinicus. The sequence goes on from CM020025.1 coordinate 6,353,375, forward strand.
CTGTGTCTTACTGAGCCTCCCATCCCTTGTAACCGTGAAGAGAAACAGGCACTTTTACAGCACGCTCAGCTGACCTATTTTAGATATCAGCTTTAGGGCAAGACGAATCATGCCTCGAACGTGCCAATTTCCCTGTGGTGCCAAAGCAAGACTAGACAACCCGTTTATTTGCTCAGATGTATCCCACGTGGCCGGGGCTGATAGACTTGTCCTGTTATCTGGCTGAATGTGAACTGTCGCTGGTCCCAAGTCTTACATCATCCTACAGAGAGTCCTGTGAGTGGGATATATCAGCCTGGGTAGTTAAGTACTAATTCCATGATATACCACCAGTACCGGAGCTGTCTTACATCTGGCCAGCTAAAAAAAATAGGTGGAAAATCAGCTTTGCATATACCTACCCATTCACATACCTTCAATGCAGTAAAGAAACAATCACTGCTTCTGTGTTGCTGTATGAACAGAGGGGCCACGGAAAGCAAAAGAAACAGCAAATGCAAAAGCAACTTACCTGAAATCACACTGGAAGCATGACAAAAGTAGGATTGGAAGCCACTTCTTCCAAATCCTTCCTGCCCAGTTCAGTATTCATGAGCTGTTCAGTATTCATGATCACTTCTTCTAAACACCTTTGTTATCTTTGGAAATCTTTCACGCTCCTTGGGAAATCTGGCCCTTTGTGTTTTAAGAGCAGACAAGCTATATGAGATGTCTTCAGGAGCCTCCAAGACCTCTTCTTCCTCTTGGAACCACCGCAGCACCAGGCTGTGGTCTGCAGTGAACGGGTGTACCTGTGCCTTGGTGGGTCCTTAGAAGTGAGTTTGAAAAGCATCCCCAGATACCCTTAGTGCTGCTGGAACAGCAGTAAGCAGACAATTGCGGTGGTCTGCTAATGAATCTGGACCGTTTCCTCTGAGAAACAAATCACCTTAAACTTTTAAGTTGTCCCCAGAACTCTTATTTTATAAAGTTTGAATCAAACAACGGCAGATTCAGCCCAATTCCAACAATGCTGGTAAGGATCTGTAGTGGGAATAATTTGCATTTTCAGTTTTTGTTTCTTGGTAGATGTATATTAATGTCCCAGATAACAGTATCAAGAAAATAATTTACATTCTAGTCTTCCCTCCTTTGGTGAGGACTTTATCTGAAAGGCAGCTTTACAGGTAAAGATTCAGATTGCACAGGGACACTGAATATTGAACAGGAGCTTTCCTCCCAGATTTTGTTTCCAGCAGGGCTTAAGAAAGATAACAAGAGTTTTATATGTCTGATTAAAAAGCCAACACTCCGAACTGTGTGTACATAGGTTTTTGGCATGGTTTCTGTTGTGGTCATAATCAGCTGCTTGCCCATTCCAGCTGCTAAAGCACAGTAGACAAGACTTGAATTTCAAATATTATTCTCATCACCATGGTATCCTGTGCACAGATCCCCAAAGGTAATTTAAAAAGTTTGAGGCTCTGACTCCAAAGGCCAGGTCCATAAATAATTTCAGCTCACACAATTAGGTGACATTGTGTTGTGTTTTGAGACTTTTGTACTGCAGGGAGTGAATTCAGAAGCTGCCTTGTCTACAACAGACAGGGAGAGATCAGAGCACTCCAGAGAGGGAACGGAAAATAGACCCCCCACAAAAAACACACACACAGCAGAAAGTCATGGTAGGCCAAGCTCGTAGAGGATGCTGCACAGAGGGACGTGCCTCCAGTCTCACCTCTCTTGGAAGTTCCTCACCCAGGCTTGTAAGAAAGCAGCTCCATCTCTTAAGAGTCTTTGGAAGAATCCGCCTTCTCTCCTGAATGTGAACATAAAAACCTATGTTAAACACAAACACAACCTGCACACAAAAACAGAAGGTGGCTTTTTGGTCACTCCTTCCTTCACCTCCCACATTCCCAGCAAGAGGTTTAATTGCGAGGTGACAAAGCAAAGACCCTTTGCTATGCCGACTGTTTGTCTCAGTATTCCCATGAACATCCCAAATCCCACATTATTTTCTAGACAGCAGCTCAAACAAAACGGAGCCTCTTTTCCAGGAGATGGCAGAGGAGGACCTGAATCCATTAAGGATGAGGGATGTGCACCACACTGGTACACGCTTCCATGTTTTCAGGAAGAGCGATCCCACTACTTTCTTTGAGCAGCCTAATCTTGTCAGTGTCCACAAGGTTTGCTCTGAGAACCACCACCAGACCAGATAACCCAAAGGATTTACCTTTGTCTTTATTCCTCCGTCCCATGATAAACAAAAAATCCCAGGACTTCAGACTGCAGCTTTTCATGCTTTTACTCCACGTAAGAAAGCATCGTGGGTGAGACTGAACAGCAGCGAACCTGTACGAATAGAGGACTCAAGAAGTGCAAGGACACACAAAGCCAAAGAAAACCCCCAGAACTGGGTGGTGGTTGGAGACAGGTATTGTGTGTTGTCACATTATACTTGACTTGCTTCAGTGACACATTTCACTATCTGCTAGGTTCTTTCTGGACACCACCCTGCTGCCTTGCATGCAAACACGGCTGTAACATCTGGTTCCATTGGTTTTCTTCTGGGGGCAAGGAGAGGAGAGAAATTCGTAGAGATTTTTTAAAGCGGTTAAAAGAAGAAACAGCAAAACATTTTCCTGAGATAGAAACAGGACTTACTGGGGCCAGAGCTGTTTTTCAGGTCCTGCAATAGCTCATACAGTGGCACAGGATCAGTCCCTTGGAAAGCTACCGCTTTCTGCATAAGGAGTAAAGGACTGGCTTTTGCCTGAGAAGCAACAGTGTTTGCCTTAGATCTTCATCCTGCAAAAAATAGCAATAAATGGCTTTTAACGTGTCATTTGATGTAATTTTAAAGATGGTATTAGATGCACAGGATCATTATTATTCAGTTGCATGTTTACTTTCTTTTAGATCCTGCAGCTCCAAGTTTTTCCTTTCTGTCTGCTCCAAGGCTCAGTTGCTGGTGACCCATTTCAGGTGTCTTGTCAGTTCTAAACACAGTCAATTAACTGCCTTCTGAGGAAGATTTGGCCAAGCTGGCTTCTCAGTCATGAACACCTTTCTTGAAATTACTACCTTAAATTATATCATTTGCCATAATGTAAAAGCTATGAAGAAAAGAGAATAAAACTCTTGGGAAGAAGAGAGATGTACTTCTCCCTCAGGTTCTCTTCTGTCCCTGCCATCTTCCGTCAGTCTGACAAAAAGCTGTTTGTAAGAACCTTTTGAATTGAGGAATCTAATATTCAATCACAGAAAGATTAGCCTTTGACTGTACTTCACTCCATGCTACACCAATACAATCAGCACGGGAAATGTTATCCAGTAAGAGGTGAGGGAAAGGATGGAAGACCAGGTGCTGCTGGAGACCTGAATTATAAAGGTTTATATTCCACGAAGCATGACTTTTAGTTGCTACTAACTTTAGGAAGTAGCAACGCTGGAGATGAAAGGCACAGCAGGAGACGTTCAGCCATGTACGTGAGGGCAGGTGTGCTGCTGGGTCACTGCTTATAGCGCTGCCATCACGCTGAGCTTGGGCTGACCTGTGAGGAGGAGACAGGAAACCTGGGATTACTTCGGAGAAGTTAATTCACAACTGAAGCAGCCGGCACGTACCATGCCCAAGGCGTCACAGAAGGCACGAGGAACTGCAGGAGACCTGGACAGAGTTTGGGCACTCAAATGTAGGAGAGCAATTCACAAACCATTTATCACCTGAGGCTCCTGGAGGGCCATAAACATATAATTTTTGCCACTGTAATTATCCAGCTATCTGGAGTTTCGTTACTGTGCTCAGAAACGCCGTCATCTCAGCGGGACTGTGCGAGTTCGCATCTATGTCATGTACATGCCTGTTGGGATCTGCAAATTAGGTCTTTCTGTGCTTAAGTTCCCTCAACAGTCTCAGCTTCTTCTTAGGTATGAAGCACAAGGGGGGATGTTTTGCACAGGTTTTCTCTCACGACCTAGAAGCTCAGACACCTCTTTCAGAGCAGGAGATAGGACACACCACCTCCCCTCCCCAAACTGCCTCAGCACAGGAGGAAAGCCAAAGCTCGAGAGAGAGAGAGAGCAAGACTGTGCAGCCCACTGATAAAAGCTCTGACCCTGCACAAAGGACTTGGGCTTTCCAGTTTCTTTGCAGGAACCACGTCTGCGTTTTGCATTACTCTCGGTAAGTCATACACTGATTCTGCACATTTGCTGCCTCAGCAGGAGAGGAGACGTCTGATTTCCCACAGCATAAGCTGCCCTCATAGGATAAATACATCATATCCTTGTGAAGCGCACTGCCATGTGCTCTCTCTCCATGCTAGGATAAACCAGAGTTCATGGCTTTGGAACACAGAACTGATGACGAGCATCAATAAATCTCCAAGTAACTTTTTTCCCCCTCGAGATGTCCTTCCTGAAGCCACAGTGAAGGACATTCGATATATACACGTCACCACCACTTACGTCAGTAATCTACCAGACAAGACCGTGGGATTGACATGATGGCCACGGGGCCTGAATTTAGGTCACATACAAAATGAATTAAAAGCTTCTCTTTATCTCAGTGCAACATCTCTCCCTCACCCACACCCTTGTCTGGCACAAAGACGAGGAAAACTAACCTGCTCCTTGCCAAGTGACTTCTAAGCACAACAGCTCCAAAATCAAGGTACCAGACCACATTAAATTGGTCTAGTCACAACAGCAAAGGTCTGAGTTTTGTTTGTCCCTGTGCAGTTACTGCTACAAAACTCAGTGACAAAGATCTGTGTGTGGGCTGATCTACAAGGGAAAAAACAAAATTTAAAAACTCCAAACAACAACAACAACAAACCCCACATATGCAAAATTTGGTCTAAATCTAAGTCACTGGTTGTGTCAGATCAAATGGCCCATGGTACCTCTGCCTAGGTCATGCTCCCCCCTTCACCTCCTCTTCCTCAGCGTGAGCGGTGCGGCAGTGATGGCTTTAGGCTGAATGACAGGCTGCAAGCAGAGAATACCACCCCGAAGTGCCAGTCGAGTCCTCCCCTAGGAAAACAGCTTCCTCATTCCCCTTTTTAAGTGATGTATGGTTTTATAAACACATCAAACGCGCCACGCTGCCCGGATTTGCATGCGCTCCTTACTGAAGTCCGAAGAGAAACCTGTCACCAACACAAAGGCACAGCCCCCACTGGAACCAAGGCATGTTTGAGTCTTCCTAGGGCTGAAGGACAGCAGACAAAGGGGTTTTCTGGGTGGTTGGGTAGCACTTTTGCAGGACGGGGCAGAAAGAAACTGAGCCTGGCAGCTAAGGGAGTCCAAATCCTTCAGCACTCAACCCTCAGGTGCTGAAGGGACAGAGAGCAAACCTAGCGAGATGAGGTTGAGGTGCTGACAAAAGAGGCCTGGAGCTTTAATCAGGGAAATTTCTTGTGCTTGATTCTGCCTGGACACCTAGGAACCAACTCTCTATTCTTAACACGCAAATAAATACAGCACCACCAAAGCCAACCATCTCCTGGGGTTGCTCTCCCAAGTCAGCTTTGCAAAACTACATTTCTGGCCAATTGTCCTGACGAAAACCGACAGCAACACACTACGCTGTGCACCTCAGAAACAAAGTGTGGTCCCTGCGTGAAACCTCCTGCTTTTCACAGGGCTGGTGGGGGTCCCAGCATCCCCTCTCTGGGGGCGGGCCAGCTCAAAGGAATGAGGCATGCCACAAATGAAGCAGAGGTTAAAATTCCGGTACAACACTATGCACATGCTCTGGTGCGTAAGGAGGATGAGATGAAACGGGGCGGGGGGAGCGGTGGCATTCCTGGTTAGGTTTATCTCTTGTACCTTTGGTTTTCTTTTTCTTTTATTCTTGAAGAGCTTTTTAAGAAGTTGCCTACAGAGGCAGCAGCGTGTAGGTGTGTGTACAGAGGTATAAGGTAGGAGACCATGTAGAGCATGGGGAGACAGGAGGATGGGATGTCCTACCCGAAGACATCTGCCTGCTAAAGGGAGAGGCTGCTCCTTAGAAGCAAGCGGGCAGCGAAGTGTGTGTTTGCGTGTATGGAGGTAAAAGCAGGTGCTGAACACCCGCTGATGCCACGAAGGGCAGTGAGCCGAGGTCAAGCAGGGAGGAAGGAGGGACTGTTGGGGAGATGAGCTGTTGAGGCCCCCAGTCCCCCAGGTTTGCTTCTGCAAAAATGTATGTGAGGTCAAGGTGGTCAGGATGTGCATGCAGACAACACTCAGATGGAAGATTTCTCCTCTCCCAGGCATTTTGGAGCCTATTAGACCACAGATTAAGCCAGCCAATTTAGGCAAGCCTTCCGTTGCACTTTAGCCTGTTCCATAATTGCTGCAAGATAGAATTTGGCTTTAAACCCATCACTTTTCATCCCATGGACAAAGCCTGTTTTCACCCAGGGTGCCAAGACGTTCTACGAGATTAGAATTACGTCTCTTGCGAGATTGTCAAGATCTTGCCTTCAAGGGTCTCCTTCTAATTCTTTTCAGAGGCTGCCAGCCTTGCAGGGCGTAGCGCTCACTTGAGAAGATGCGGGGTGGAAAAGCCTTTTAAAAATTATTTTTAAAATCAGAGGAAGAGAGGAGCCTATTTAATTCCACACAGAAAATCACTTCTTCCTGCCAAGCAGCAGTGGGAGCACAGGCCTTGGAGTTCACGGTTCAAGAGTGCAATCATTTGACATGCAGTCATTGCCAGCAGGGAGAAGGATGGGAGGCCAACCTAGGCAGAAACTCCACAACTCTGACCTTCCAAGAGAGAGAAGCCAATTTGCAGAGGTATGCTTCAAGGATACCTGGCTCCACAGACATTCACTGCATTCGCCTTCACCTGGGCAATCAGAAAATAATGGTAACAATGGTATCAAGGTCAAAAAGTTCAGACTTAAGCTTATAAAGTTGGGGAGAGAAAAAAAAAAGGGGGGGCTCTTCCCCTCCAACAACAACCCAAAAATCCCTCATCATGAACGGCACTTGAAAATTTTAAGCCTTCTTCCAAAGTCCATTTTTCAGTCTCAATATTTAAGTAGGACACTTAAAAATGCAAAATGGCAACAACAAAACAGAAACAGAGCCCGCCCTGGGATGAGTCTGATGCCTGGCATTGAAAAAGCCACCAAATGACAGACCGTACTGCGGTAATTCGTGTTTGTGACATTGCAGTGATTGGCTTTTAATGCGCTTGCCCGTAAATTACTGTTAGTCAAACAAAGCGCTTTGAGGAGACAGACAGACGGAAAGGAACGCTCAAGGTTCTTGATTATTTATCAGCTGGCTGAAGCAGCCTGAGACCAAAGCGAGCGCTGTATATCCTACCCAATGAATCACCTCACCGTGAACGATTTTACATGCACATAAAGCGACGTTTCCGCTGAGGGCTGGAGGGAAAGGATGTGCGAACAGCTCCACATAGCCAAGGTAGCATTAAGAGAGCATTATGGGGCCAAAAGTTCTCGAAGCAAATAATAAACTGTTGGTTTCAGCCAAGCCCCATGTGACACAGAGGGGTTTCAGCAACGCAGGCAGTGAACGCACATCCCAGAAGCCACACCAAGGGCGCTTCGTTAGAGGGAAGCGATCACGCGAAACGCATTCCCAATTTCAGCGCTACCATCTTTAATTAAAATTAAGGATATTTAAACCACCTAACTTATTTTTTCCCCTCCTTGCCCCGCACTTTTGTCAGGATGCTTTATGCTCTAAGCAGCTGAGAGACTTTGCCTTTCATGAGCTCACAGCTTGGCCCTCCCACGCTGTACAAATGCTGCACCATGAAAATACCATGCTGGAGAACAGCTGAGCAGAACTTTGTCTCGGATGACATTTGAAACCGTTCAGGAAGCACTGGTTCCAACGAGATTTTTCCAGTAGTCTTTTACATAAAATCAAATAAATGGTTTTGCCACAATTCACTGGTGTTCATCCATTAGTGGATAATGACGCCAAAGTGTCATGATTAACTCGTCAGTGCGGTGTGATGGGAAGCACCAGGTTGGTAGCAAGAGACAGCGGTAGGAGACAAAGCACACAACTTGGGTTTCTAAGAAACCGACCTGAAAAGCTTGTAAACTGTTTACAAAACTTTTTTCCTCTATCATACTTAAATTTGATCTGCATTACAAATCGTTGCCGAAGAGCACTGTGTGTGCTGGCTTTTCACAAAGCCGTTCTTAAAAGCATTTCATATAAAGCAAGAAGACACTCAACACAAATCCCTGCACGTGGTGGCACCCTTCTCGGGGACGCAGCTTCTCAGAGTGGATTTGGTCTGTTCTTGATGACAGCGCATGCAATAGCTCCTGCGTGAGCCATGGGAGATAAGGACCCCCGCGGTTCTGAACCGCCGGCGTGCTGGACTGCATGTGAGTGATAATTTAGCACTAGCATCTGGGGATAGAAAATTACTGCGTATTTTACTCTCTTGTAACCTTCTCTTCCTCTTGAACTGTCTTTCGTATGATAATTTGAAATATTTTCCCTAGACCTTCTATCTTCGACAAAAGTTAGACAAAGCCTGAATCATCCTGTAAGTTTGGGAAATGTTCTGCTATGGATGCAGTTTTAAATAAACGTCTTATCCGAAGATCCCAGCGCACGGTGTTAAAGCAGGATACGCTGCTGTAATTCTTCACATTCCTAACCAAATATCTCACTGCATCTGTGATGTTGCTGCGTCACCTAATGTTAGCACTTGTGATTTATAGGCAAGAAACGGAGAGAGAAAGAATGTGCTGAAATAACTTGCCTGTAGCACTATGCAGAGAGAGCCGATGCCAGGGCTGGGAATTAGAGCTCAATCGGTTTCTGATATCCAGCCCCTTGCATAATTCACTAGGTCACAGCGGCAAGATTTGAATATAGGACTAATTGAATGTTCATATAGGAACTGCTGCTCTTCCGGTCCAGCTTGATGCAAAGCTGGAGGGGGAGGAGGGTACAGAGAAGAAACTGAGGTATCTGGAGGAAAATCAGGGGGAAAAAAGAGATGGAAGAGAAAGCTGCCCTGTCCCTCTCCTGTTATCTCAGTGGCAGGTTAATTCTGGATGACAATTTAAACGTCAAAAATGCCCATCTCTTTCACCAGGGAAAAGAAACCATCTCCTCAAATCCCCAGTGACACGGGAGAGAACAGAAAGCACCTGGGCCTCTGGTGGGTTGCTATAAAGGAGCGCGCTGAGCTCCCCAAGAGCTGCAAAACTGCCTTCAACAGCGGGGCTGTCTGCAGAGGGGTGTGACCACACACCCTGGTTCATACTGGAGTCAGCCTCCAGTTACAGTGAATAATTATAAGCAAGAAGACAGGAGATGATTACAAATATAAAAATTAGGGTGGACAACTCCAAAGGAAAATCCTTGCAAATGTCTGAAAGTGAAAAACAAGTGGGCCAGGGAAATGACAGCTTCGCCCTTTCCTGAGCTGTCCATCACATCCAGCACAAGATTCCTGCTTCTATGTTTTGGGCAGATGGTTCTAGTCCTACTTGCTTTTGCTTTCATCGAGCTCCTGAAGGGAGTAATGGTGCTGTTACACTTGCTGGGAAGATGCTTATTCTTTCCAGGACTTCCTCCTGCAAGACAGCAAATGCCAGGAGCTTGGGGTAGTATGAAGCTTTAAACATTTTGTAATTTCCAAAGCAAGCAATTCTTCCTCAACCACATGATATACTTCAACCTCCAATTAATTTATTCAGGACATCTGGCATCCCTGGGACACTTGGAAAATATTCTTCCAGGTATGTTTCCCACCGTAAGACCTGCCGAAACAACTGCTTTTCCTCCTGTGCCCTAAACACCACACATTCTCCACCTGCTCCCTCTTCAGGACCCCTGGGATCTGGGCTGGCTACCAGGTACTTCCAAAGGAGTGCGATGGTGAAAAGGTGAAGCCTGCACAGACGTCAAATCAGTGCAGCACAGTCTGCTCTCAAAGGTGGTCGCTCTCGATTCTCCATGGTTTTGTTTCCCAAAGCTATATTATCACCCAGTCTTCCTGAAAGAGTGTCTCTAGACAAACTCTCTCCCAAAAAATCCCTTTATTTTGGGCTGCCCCATGGAAATATTTAGGTTTCAGAGTTCATTCAGGAGCGAGACAAACCACAGTCGTTCCCATCAGCAAAGGTGAAGGCTGCTCCGCTGGAGGGCTACGATCCCTGTTCCAGTTCTGCAGTCCCCATTTAGAAGGCTTTATTGAGCTTGGTAATACTTAAGCTTATGGTTAAGAATTAAAACCCTCTGAGCACCTCCCCTCCAAAAAAACCCTCCAGTAAATGACCAGAAGAAAGAAAAAAACCTCCATTTAAAAAGAAGCAGGGGCGGGGGGGAAGGAGTTTTTAGTGTTTGCTCTTGTGGCCATAGTAAGTTTTTTTTCAATTCATCCAGCCCAACATATCCAACAAAATTATTTCAGGGAATCTTCTGACCAAAATCGGTTGTTTGTAAAAACCACAAGCTATAATGTATCACCCAATGCAAGCAGGAGAGATAGGTCATCCAGAAGAAAGGGAATGCTCTGTGTCCTCTTTATATGTCACCACCTGGGGTGTCTTCCCTGTTCTCAGTCAGGCTGTACTGATCCCTGTGTGCTGGAAACTCTGGACATGCTGGTGGGGACATCCAGTTCTTCCAGATCCCTCATGCTCAGATGCATTCTGAGGGTGGGATCTGTTCATGGAAACATAAATCCCTTGGCTGGGCTCTGAAATGACTTAAAGCAGTTAAGCAGCTACTGACCAAAGTCGTTACAAATCTTGCTCATCTTCACAGGGTCATTTGGAGACGAGCAGATACAACTCGCCTTCGGGCTGTCACCAAAGCAATATTAAAAACTATGAAAAATAACTTACGCTTTGCACGACACAGCAAATCTACAGTGCCACATCTGGAATTAGCCCTTCCTCAGTGACAAATTCTAAACAACAAACATTCATAACACAAGTCTATGAACTACCGACTGTAAGAGATAATAAATCTTTGGGCAGTAAGAGGAGGATCAGAAAAGCTTCCGGGTACAGATATTGTTAACTCTGTCTGAGCATTGAAATGGCAGGCCGAGACAGCTCTGGTTAGCAAATACAATGAGACCTTTTACGGAAAGGCTGTTAGAGAAAGGGAAAATCCCGAAATGTAATGCAGGGCGGTTCTGTGACAATGCAGAAGGGTCGAACACTCACAACCCACTCGGTGGAAACGCTGAGGGGATTGTTCCCAGAACTAGCCAAAGCAGGAAGAACAAGTGCCTACATCCAAGCACAGGACTGGAGCTGCGTCCGGGTAACCGCACAGTGGAAGGTGGTAAGTGCTTTCAGCCGTGCTCACCCAGAGGGACGAACGCTGCGGAGGGTCTAGACGCACGGACGGACAATGCACCGGTGGCTGCACTTTGCATTGAAACATAGATTAGAGTTAAGGGTCCTCACACGCGCCGTCACCACCAGTAGAGAAGCACACGGTGCCTTCATGAGTGGTTGCTTCAAACACCATTGTCTGTCACGAGCCACTTTACAGCTCTGGAGGAGGATGTAAATAAGCCCAGCAATTGTCATGCACAATGTTCTGGAGAAACGCTCGCTGAGGCGTACCCCCACCTACTGTTTTAAAAATGTGTACACCTGCAATAGGTAAAGAAATAGATCTCTTTTTTACTAGTACCTCATACAGAAAGCTTCCTAGCACTAATCTACCAGCCAGAAGTCATCTTCTACCCAGGTTCACAACCCTGGGTAGGTAGGAAATGCTTTCAGTACTCTTTGCCTCCCAAAATCATGATCAAGTTTTAATTCAGCTCCTCGTGGGCAAATGTCCACCCTACGGCTTGGTCCTCCGAGACATTCAGGCCCAGGCTCGCAGGCGGTTGAATAGTTGACGTTACAAGCACTAAAAGACTGTCATCGCAACCATGACCAAGTGTCGTGAGACAACAGAGTGAATTATTCTTTTAAAACTGGTCTACAATGTGGAGGAAGGAAAGCCAACCTAAAGCAAGCAAGCACTGCTGGACATAGCCTGTGGCTACCTAACACAATGCAGAGTTTCCTGGGGAGAAAAAAAGTTTCATGGCATGTGAACTCAAGGGACAGTTTGGTTAGATTTAATTCCCAGGAGTAAATAATTTATCCAGAAATTACCATTAGCTTCGGCGCTGGGAATTGTGACTCGGTGCGATTCGCCGTGCGCGGCCAGACGCACAGTCGACACGGGCTTATTGGGAATTTTTAAAGGGCAAATTTTTCAAAGCGAAAGGGTATTGTTGGCATACCTAACCGGGAATATTACGTTTGGAGGAGGAGATACGTAAACAGAAAATTTTTCAAGGTGTTCCACCTGACAGCACAAAACCCCCAGCAGACATGTAAAAAGTTGTGCTCTGAAAAAAATCCCTTCAGTTAAAAGGAATAAACACCTCAATAAAGAAAAACGATAAAAAGCAGAGCAGGAAGCAGCAGAGTGTTTCAATCATGTTGAAAATACGGACAAGTAATAATGGAGAGTACAGAATTCAATGAAAACTTTATAAACTTCAAGAACTAAGCATAATAAAGAAGGCGACTTGAAACAAAGAACTCCCAAGTGTCAGGTACAGCGTTATTGTTAGATGTTAATGTTGGAATTGTAAACACTGATATAAAAAGGCAACTTTATGTAATCGCATTAGTGGGAGACGTGAATCGGTGGGGCTTTCTCCAGCAGGTTCCCCCAGGGACTAAGTCTTGGCTCAATATTATTTAATATTTTATCAATGTTCTAGATGTTCATATAAAAACCTCTGCACATCGCAAATAGATGGGATGGTAGCAAACAATCAGAGTTTAGTTTTACAAAATAAACTGGTTTGGGGGCTGGTTTATTGTGCGGTGTTTTTGAAGGATCACAGTACAAGCAAATAGATTCAAACGTAACCAAGGAAATGCTTCGGGGAACCAGGAAGGGCAACTTTGGGATTTTGTAAAGAAAGAGTTAGAAGTCAAAGCATTATGAATTCTCTTCTGTCACAGGGGTCTCAGTTTGACTGATCTTTGCCTGGGGAACAAGAGTTTCGTTTCATGAGTGCTTTGTATTAACGCACTTACTGAGCCAAAGGATTTGAGTTTGGGATTAAAAAAATAAAGACATAAATAAAAAACATTAAAGACCTGTGATACGTAGCACAAACTCACCAGTCTAACAGCCATTAATTACAGTTCCAGACGAAGTAGTCTGCAGATACAGGACAGCAAATGCCCAAGGTCGAGGCTAAGTAAGGGCTCACCTACACCGAAAGCAGCCTGGGAGTCCGCACGGAGCTGCTCCCGAGGAGGCACTCCTGAGGCATCTTCACGGTTTACTCTCTTCCAAAACATTTACGTGTCGGTATGAAAAGCACACAAGCATATCCTCAATTTTGCAAACCACAGAACTAAGAACGATAAACTCATTTAGTCCACAGCGAAAAGATGCCACTTTTCTGTTCTTCTGTTTTCAAGAAGGAATAAGCCACTGTACACGTACCTGCGTGCGGGGAGCATCTCTTTGGAAGTCAGTGCCTTTGTAAATCTGCTCCCTCTCTGGAAATTTACTCTCTTAGTATTTAAGCGCTTCAGCTGTAAGTTTTAAGATGAGTCAACTAGAAGCAGAGAGCTGGGAGATGTCTACGTTCCCCTGATTTGTTCCCATTTTTACAGCTAAATAATAGATATATTCTTGAAAGTTTTTGTTACCCATAGAAAACAAATGGAACATTGCTGAGGAAGAAACTCAGGGGCAAAGCAGGTCAATAATTTTTATGTACTCACACGTATGCAGATCCCAGCTGTCTAGTGGCAAGTGATGACCTTTCTAGGTGACCAAAGTCACACACACAGATTGAAGTTCTTATCATGTGTCCGTGACTATGTTTAATTGTCAATGAAAAAAATCCTTTCAGTCTCAGGGGCCAGAGACTTGTTCAGCTTTTGTGTTCAGAGATGCTGCTGAGTGCTTTTATTATTATTATTATTCATGTTATTTCTCTGAAAGAAGCCCTGGTGAAGAAGTTTCACTTCCATAGGAGGTCTGGGTCCTCCATCTTTCACAAGCCTTTGTTGGCATATTTGTCCCTGATTTCAATGCTCCTCTAAACTGAGACCTCTGAACCAAAGCTGTAAAGAACTTTCAGAGATATAGTGAGTTTCTTGAAGTTTGTTAGAATTAATACAATTCATTTCCCTTCTGCTATCTCTCTGCATTGTACTGCCACTTCAAACACAGAGCCCACTTAGCTTCTTCTGGAAGACTTCAGATGTCAAGGCTATGAGGTTTTTGAGCCTCTTGGAGCAGTTACAATAAAAACCTCATATCAAATACCTGCTTTAAAACAACATTTTACAGAAAAAAACTCCCATAAAAAATAAAAGATGTTTTTCAGGGTGAATCAATAAATGTATTGCAGAGCGACAGGTTCATCTAGAGAAGAGATGAAAATATTTGATATCATGCACAGGAACTCAGAGAGAACCAACACATAGTTCAGTACATCTGAACAGACATAAAAGCATCATCACACATCTGTGTATGCAAAAAAAACCCCCATGAGCTCTGAATGAAATTAAAGAAATGTAATTTAAAAGAAAAATGGAAATCAGACACAAGAAGAGTTGTTTGTACAGCGCCAACCCTGCATGAAATGCATTACTAACAGGTATGAAAACGTCCCCAAAGTTTTTACACTCTCAGGCTCCAAACGTGCAAAGACTGATGGGTTTTCACTTTGCTTATGAAGAAAATCTCTCACACACAAATATTCCGGTTCTGCTGAGCTCGGCGTGCTCACGCAGTCTGTATTTAGTCTTGGAGGACTGAACTTCTGCCATGGAAGGTTTTCCTCTCCAGCGCAGAAAGACTTCTCCAGTCCCAAGCAAGGACAAGCTCAGAAGCAGGAAAGCTTAGGCAGATACCAGGCAAGAAGAGCCGTCCAAACCTGTACCAACCTTTGTTGTGCATCTGTTGTGACTGGTGGTTTCCCAGTTGGCGTGGTTAAGAAGAGAGCGATCAGGGTGGGCAGGGTGTACTACAGCCAAGGACGATGGTTCCTGGGCTGCCTGTGATCACACTTACAAAGAAGAGAGCTTCACGAGTGGAGGGCGGGCTGGCAGCAGAAGGGGCTGAGAGCGAAAAGGTGGCAAGGAAAGACCAGGCAGGGATGCAGAGAGACTAAAAAACTGTTGAGGGGGGCAGGCAGCAGACACTTCACAGCAACAACTCTCTTTGCATAAGAGGGGGCAGCTCAGAGCTTGCAATAACCCAGAAAAACATGGCTGGGTTGACTTCAGTCCTGGAGGAAAAGACCCACACAGGAAGAGACTTAATGGGCAAGGGCAGAGAGCGCTTAAATATTTAAGAACGCTCTTCATCGCTTTGAATTCTAATTAAGATAATTAAGTATTTGAGCTGACATTCTAATAAAGCTTTTTGATTTCAAAAAGCCATTCTCATTTTCTTTTGTAGGCTCGCTGTAATGAGAGGTTCAGGTATCCCCACCTCAAAGCACCGACACCATTCTCCAGGTCCAATTCAGATCGTAGTCAGTAGAGAAAGAAAGCAGCCAGGAACCGAAAAACAACACCTCAAGCCAAAAACAAGTCCGAAAGGTCAGACTAGGCTTATCGCAAAATGATTGGACAAAAAAATACTTGAGAAGCTGCGTTCAGCACAACGAAGTGCGGTTACAAAGATAGCTCAGGAATTAAACGTCGCAAAGCATGCGAGAGCCCTTACAGCTCGTTAGGCTGACAAGCATTTCTTATTATGTCCCAGCAAAGGCTAAAAAGCACAGAGGAAATTTCTCCCTCACATTAACACATAGAGTTAAAAATAAAAGGACCGTAGTTTTTTTCTTATAGACACTAGAAAAGAAGTGTCAGACAGAAGATGCGGGCTGGGAAGGTTTTATAAAGTGGCTCAGCTATGGCTAACAGTAAAATTCAGCATCTCTTAAATGCCAAGGATATAAAGACAGGATCTCTTCCTTGCCTTCCTAAGCAAGTTGGACATGGGCTCCTCAAATTCAATGAAGAATAGAGGTGCTAAGTCACTTGAAAAGTTGGACACAGGCTCTTTGACCCTCTTCAGTCATTTAAAATAATTAGACCCAACCCCCTCACAGGAGTATTGTCATGGAGAGTGCTCCTTCAGCGCTGCATAAACGTCGAGTGTTTGCTTTATGCCAATTCCAAGCCCACAGCAACTGACTGCTACTCCATTGTTTAAAGAGAAAGGGAAAAGAATTGCAAGACAGGAGTTCAGGCAGATCACCTTCCTTATTGTGAATATAAAAAATTACTTATGGACCCCAAATGACCTGCACAGCTTGTGGCTCAGGCTCGTAGCTGGAAACACAGTCTTTGCTTTACCTCTGGAGACACCTACTGAGGTGGTCAACTTGCCATGTAAGATCTTGCTGAACCTTCTCCAGCAAACAGCACACACAAGGATGAATCATTGTGTGTCTGGTACTGCATCGGTGCAGACCCCGTCTTGGGCTGCATGGTGATGTCAGCTCCAGTCAACACTGTGTTCCTGTTTTAATTACAAGGCTGGTGGGCTGCGACTGTCTGGCACCTTCTGATCTTACATACCAAGCAGTGAGTTAATCTGGTACCTCCTTGTGCTGGGTACAGGTACAGTGGGTTGGGACAATTAGGTACTCCCTAACCACACCTGAAACTCCTGTTGTCTGGAAAACATACCCAAAAATGCTTCCTGCCTGGTTCGCAGCCCACTCTGAAGGATGCCAAGATTGCCGGACAGGAACGATGGCCACAGCACTGACCAAAGTCAATCATCTTGTGACCCTAAGCGAGGCCCTTTGAGCATGCTGGGATCGCAGCAGATTCTGAACTGGCATCTCCCCAGAGTCGGGATGCCTCTTAGGATAGATTTTTGCGATGTTAAAGGTGCATTTCATGACTTAAGACCCACTGGTAACAGCCAACAAAGACAAATAAATGACTGCTGGTAACAGCCAACGAAAGGAAAAGACCATCTGCTGGTAACAGCTCAAGGAGGGAAAAACAAGTATTTTACTGCAAATCTATTATAACCTGGAGAAAAAGAAACATCTTATTTATAGGTGAACCTCTATATCTGCGTGTCCGTGTGTCCGATTTAACCTTTCTATTTGTCTGTGTATAGCATTTAATCTCTGCATGTATCTCTGCGTGTGTATTTGTGTGTACAATTTGATTTAGGAAATTATCACAGATCTCGTGTGAATCTGGCCATTCTTAAATCCTTAATGAAGTTGCTATGTTGATTATGGTAAATTTTGTTAAATCACCCTTGTAACTAACAGTTAAGTGTTGTTAAAAATCATGATTTGCCATAAGAACATTAACAAATCCTGAATTACTGCTGTGTAGGATCCCCTTATTCCCTGCACCCCTCGATTCAATTTTCCCTTGTAGACTTCTTCCATGTGGTAAGTAATAGAGTGAACCTTGCCATCAAATTGAACATTGATAAATCTGCTAAACTTCGTTAAATTCCATCAAATTCATTAAACTCAAATCATCGAATCATCATTCTATCTAACACTTCGCTGCTTTCCTATTCTGAGTGAGGTGCATTCCGCTCATTCTGCAGCGAGCAGGATCCTAATGCAGGATTCCACAAGCGATTTAAGTGGTTTGAAACCGTTTTCCGTGACAGGTACTCAGAGGACAACATACCAAAGGCAACTAAAAAATAAGCGACTCCAGTTCAACTACCTTGTTAGGAGCTGACAAGTCTTTTCAAAGGCATAGCTCACTCTCCATCTTTTGATGAGTAGTTAAGTAATTGTCCTTTATTAATCTAATCTGATGATAATTAAAAGTCACGAAAGTTTGGCTTCCCTCCTACAAGCCCCATTAGTCCAGCTGGAAAGGAAATCTGAGATCTTAGCTTAGGGTCATTCTAAATACCAGAACATGATTCACTTCTAAAAGGGGAGGTAGAAGAGGGAGTCTATCCTTAGAGTTAATAATAAAGTAATTATCAAGGTTGCACGAAATGTTAGTCTGGAACTTGAAGGCCTCTGTAGGAAAGCACTTAAACCAACAGGGAAAAAACACCACTTGACCAACCCTATTGAGTATAACAAGGATTATAAGAAAAGTGATCTTCTTATGCACCCAAAATCCCAAGTTCTGAAAGCATTTCAAAGCCTTTCCAACATAACATTTACAATGATAAATGCGTGCCCAGTGTGGCACCCCTCCCATCCACTGAAATCATGCTCTTTTTATAATGGCATTTAAAGTGCAGAACTATTTTCTTCTTTGCCCAAAGTTTTGCCATCAGAACTTTTCTCTGTGGGGAGCAGACAGAGCTGCACAACTTGCAGCAGGCTGAGTCTGCAGATGTTTAAGCCAAGGAGAATTCATCGTCTTCCCCTCTCTGTTAGTGTTCAGCATAATTCGGACAGAGCAAGGAGGAGCAGGAGAAGAAAATGTTATGGAAATTGAGTTTTCCTTAAGCTTTGTCACAAAACATATAAACAAACAAAAGAAACCCCACAACCAGCACCCAGGAGGACCCATGAATAGTTAGAGGAGACGAGGGACTTACTTTCACTGTGAGGCTAGGTGCGCTCAACAAACTGAGCACATCAGTAAAACAACTGCCACAGGCAGGACGTACGCGGCCAACCTGGCTGCACAACTGCACGGCAAAGAGGACACCCGAGGTTAATGCCACATACACGTTACATAGCAAAATCACAATTTACAGCATCAAAAATGTCAAGGTGTAGCTCTGCACAATGGCTGAAGTCCAGCAGCTACAAATGCCTTTCCTATAGCTGTCAGTCGACTAATTCTATGGCCAGGAGACACAATTCCTTCTTTACTCGTTGTATGTGATTAAATACTTACAAAGAGCCCTGTGTCCAGCCACCCAATAAAGGCTGGCTTGCTCCTTCATGCTGGACAGCATAAAGATCTCAAATTATGGACGTCACCTCCCACTCAAGCAAGGTATCATTGAGGAAACCACTCAGCAAGCCACTTATCATCCCAGTTTTTCCAACTAACTAGATAATATGTAAGTCCCTACACCACTTTTCATGATACAGGTGCTGCACAGTGTAAAGCACAGCATGACCAGCACACAGGCATTTGTGGTTGGCTTTTCGACTCCTACATGCCATTTTCTGTTTTATAGTCTCCAAATTATGTGCTTCAACCTTCCCCCCCTGCTCCCAATGATATTTCCAAAGCAAGTTGCAGTGCTGTCATTTCAAAGAGAGACTTTGAGATGGAGAATGCAATGAACTGATACGGAGCAGGTAGCCCATGACAAGGTGACATAAGAATTGGAAAGGAAATTTATTCACTGGAGTAGCAAACAGGTGGACATCTCTACTGGAAACGAAATAACCGTGAGGGAAACAAGCTGACATAGTAAAACCTGGGGAACGGAAGGGGACAGAGCTGTGAAGGGTATCAGGACTCACAGACAGAAAGTTTGAACAAATGAAGGATGTTCTATGCCTGGAGCATTATTTGACATCAAATAAAGATGTTCTAACACAGTCAGTTTCTTTAGAGAGTGAAAGGTTGACTGGCAAGCTGCCTCTAAGGAAGGCTGAGGCCAAGACGACTGTTTTAAAACCACTTTAAGATACGACGACACCCAGTTTGTTCTTGGTTACTTTTACAGAGCACATGTCCAGTAATTCGAAACTTGTTGACTTGCAGGATGGACCCAACTCCTCCTTTTCTAACAGTATGGGTTCTCCAGGATACGCTCCAGCCAGGGTATTGCTTGACTTTCAGAGGAAGAAAGCCCAGGGATTGCTAGAAACTGGCTTTGAACTGAACTCCAGCTCCATTCCCCAGCATTAAGGCACTTCAGCATCCCCACCTTTGAAAACCCAGCCCTTTGGCTGTTAAGTTTTAGCACAAAACCACACACTGCTGCTGGACTCAAGTAGACTCTTCAGCCAGTAAAGCTCTTCCACTTGCCCATATTGCAAAAACCCAGTTTTGAGAGCTGGGTGCCAGCTTGCCTGAAAACACCACCCAACCTCCCCGATGGCAGCACTGGAGGTCACTCACTACCTCTGGTGACACTCCCAGTGACACCCAAGTTATCTTTGGGGAAAAAGTCTGGGAATGGTTAAACTTAAAAAGAAGGCAGTGATCAGCCAAAATAATCTGACAGAGCTCTTCGATACAGAAAGTGAGAGAGGTCTGGTTTTTCCTACGGGACAATACTGCAAACGGTTGGAGAAGGTACTGCTGAACTTGCAAGCAGAAGTGGACAGTTTGAACCAGAAAGCAGCTCTAGGCATCCTAAGCGAGGAGAGGAGCACAGGCGTCCTAGTCCAAAGCACAGGCTTCAGTCCTCTGCTCACCTCATTGCGAGCAGAAAATCTGACAAAAGCAGCATTTTATCAGAAAACGAGGGAGTATTCACCCAATGAAATGAAGCGTGGTGTAGCCACAGCTGACCTACTGCCCGTCTGGGCTGGCACGTTGCTGTGGCAAGTGTTTTGCAAAAACTGTTTGATTGGCTCTGCATGTAACACAGCTTTTGTTGACACCGAGCAGAAGCAACCCATGACTTTGGACTGCAGCGGCTGTAGAAGAGCCTCCACGCTACAGCGTCCTTCGCCAGTCGCTAAATTTAATTGCTTTCTGTCAGAAACAAAAAAAATCTCCCCAGAGTATTTCCAACCAAGTATAATTGAGAATATAAATGATCTTTTTTTTTTTTAATTCGCACATTGTCCAGGGAGAGGAAAAGCTGAAGAGGCAAACGGTGAACTCTGGTATTAACTGCTTTATCATGTTCCCAGTGAACAACAGAAACAGCAGCAAAAAGGCATCGGGAAACCTCTGAAAAACACGAGTTGGCACATTATCACAGCAAGGAAGGAGAAGAATCAAGCACAGCTCACCTTGACAAGGCTGACAATAAAATCATTGGTAAAATAAACATGCTAAAAAAAGGAAGAAAGAAAAGCCAGAACAAGAAACGTTCATTTTCAGATCGTTCAGCGCACGTGGGTTTTGATCCAAAAGCACCACCGATTCTCCACTGATGTGATTCTCCACTAATGTATGATTCTCCACTAACGCATGTGCTCCATAAGCACAACAACAGGCGGTTGGTGTTAGCAGAGAGAATCAAATCACTTTGGAGAGGGACCTACGCACTCCCTGTCGCAGTACAAAGTCCTCTTGGCACAAAGAAGCCAGAAAACGGCATCTTTCCCCAGCTCACCAGGCTCGGTAACCAGTTCAAGGCTCTCCTGAAGTGACTGCAATTATATTTCCAACTCAGCTGCTGGCCTAGTCATCTCCTCACGGCAACTCTGCCTCTAAAAGCATTTGGATTGCCTTAATAGTCCCCAGAAGAAAAAAAAAACCCGAAACCTGCAGCAAACTATGTAGTAGCTTTGTGTCATCTGAAGAGGAGCATAACCGAGCCTTGTTTAAGGAACTGTTAAACTGTAACTTCGCTACATCGACAGAGCTTTGCAGAAATGCGGTACTTAAAGGACCACATAAAAAGATTATATTTTCCCCTCAGTGAGGTATTGAAAGCGAAATGTACTCTGCTGGAAATGAAACGGTGGGCGTTTGATGGCGCATTTTAAATAGTATTCCTCTTTGTGCGCGCAGCGCGATGCCACCCAAGGGGGAGATTAAAAAAAGTCTGTAATTTGCAAGTCCATTTCAAAGTCATATTGAGGATGATGCGAAATTCAGGATAGGCTTCTTGAGAGAAATCTCCCTGGAAAACGCGTACGTACCTCAGGGAAGGTTCGGATTTGCTTCCCCACGCTGGAAAGCTGTTCTGTCTTTTGACATTTCAATGTTGTTCACTCTTAGCATCCAGTTTTGGAATTATTGAGAGGTTTATTACAAAGGTGCGTCTGAGTAACAAGAACGTACTTCTCTTCTGCAACTTCCAAGATTTCTAGAAATCCCTCGCTATTCCTCTTGAAACTTTTATTGCCGCCGAGTATCCAGCAGTTACTTTTACAATGAGGGATTAATCCTCCTGTCAGAGTGTTATGGAGGTAACAGACATTTACAAATCACAGAATCATTTTGCTTCAAAGAGACCTTTAAGATCATTGAGTCCAACCATTCACCCAGCACTGCCAGGGTCCCTAAACCATGTCCCTCAGCACCACATCCACACGTCCTTTAAACACGTCCAGGGATGAGGACTCCATCACCTCCATGGGCAGCCTGTTCCATTGCTTCACAACCCTTTCCACAAAGAAATTTTTCCTAATGTCCAACCTAAACCTCCCCTGGCTCAACTTGAAGCCGTTTCCTCTCATCCTGTCACTGTTACATGAGAGAAGAGACCAACCCCCACCTCGCTACAACTTCCTTTCAGGAGAGTGATGAGCTGTCCCCTGAGTCTCCTCTTCTCCAGGCTAAACAACCCCAGTTCCCTCAGCCGCTCCTCATAAGACTTGTGCTCTAGACCCTTCACCAGCTGCGTTGCCCTTCTCTGGACACGCTCCAGCACCTCAATGTCCTTCTTGCAGTGAAAGGCCCAAAACTGAACACAGTGCTCAAGGTGTGGCCTCACCAGTGCCCAGTACAGGAGGGCAATCACTGCCCTACTCCTGCTGACCACACTTGGCCTTGCTGAACGTCCTACAACTGGCCTTGGACAATCTACCCAGCCTGGCCAGATCCCTCTGTAAAGCCTCCGTATTCTCAAGCAGATCAACACACCCACCCAACTTGATGTCATCTGCGAGCTTCCTGAGGGTGCCCTCGATCCTCTCATCCAGATCATTGATAAGGATGTTATAGAGAACAGGCCCCAAAACTGAGCCCTGGGGGACACCACTTGTGACCAGCCACCAACTGGGTTTAACTCCATTCACCAGCACTCTCTGGGCCCGGCCATCCAGCCAGGTTTTTATCCAGCAGAGAGTACACTCATCCAAGCCATGAGCAGCCAGTTTCTCCAGGAGAATGCTGCAGGAAACAGTGCCAAAAGCTCTACTAAAGTCTAGGTAAACAACATCCACAGCTCTTCCCTCATCTACTAAGCAGGTCACTTTGTCATAGAAGGAGATCAAGTTGGTGAAGCAGGATTTGCCTTTCATAACCCCATGCTGACTGGGCCTGATCACCTGGTTGTCTTGCACATGCTGCGTGATGGCACTCAAGATGATCCACTCCATAACCTTCCTCGGCACCGAGGTCAGCCTGACACACCCACCTGTAGTTCCCTGGGTCCTCCTTCTAGCCCTTCTTGTAGATGGGCCTCACATTTGCCAACCTCCAGTTGACTGGGACCTCCCCAGTTAAGCCAGGACTGCTGGTAAATCAAAGTGACTTGGTGAGCACTTTGACCAGCTCCCTCAGGACCCTTGGCTGGATCCCATCTGGCCCCATAGACTTGTGTGCATCTACAAGGTGCAATAGGTCACTGACCGTTTCCTCATGGATTATGTGGCCTATATGTGAAGGACCTTTCTTCTTAACCCTGGGAAAAATAGGATCGCCCACATTGGTTTGCTCATTCTCAAATGATCAGATTTGAGGACACCATACTCATCAAAAAGGTTCAGAGTACCAGTGATACCACGATCCCTCCTGCCTTTTTTCCATGGCTGCAATTTGTATTGGAGAAGACTGAAGTGCTTCAGTCCAACACAGAAGTCTTTAATCTAGCATGGCAGCAGAGTGAAAGGAAAGGCAGGCAAGTTTTGGAAAATTATGAAACCAGAGGAAGAAAAGGTCTCAAATATTTCATGTTGATACTCACTGCTTGACTGTTTTCAGATCAAAGAAAGTTGTGACAGAAAGGCTCTTACAGGGATATCTAATCCATTTCACTGAGATGATTCCCTCTACCAGTAAGACACCGGCACAGCTGTGTCTCACTTTACTTTCCATCAAGGGGTTTTTCGTTACTGGTACGAATGACAGATTTTAATCTGGCAGCATCTTTAGTTTGTTTTGTCCAGTTAAGTGAAGATAAAAGTTGCATTTTGCACTACAAACAGATGACTCAAGGCTTTTTTTTTCTTTTTTTAAACTCTATACCGTCCTCTAAACACAAGAGAGACACACGGCAGCCACAGTCAAGACTTTGATCAACGCAACTTTGCAAGTCTCTTGTGCCAGTAATTCTCCTCTTTTGAACTGGTATTTGGTGAGATTATCTGAACAAAACCAGAAAATTATGATCACAGTTTACACTCCCAGCTTTTGCAAATGACAGGTTAAGGTTTAGCAGAGTGGTCAACTATAAAAAATAATTTTGCTGCTTCTGTAAGAATGCAAAAGCACTAAATAGACTGGATCTATACTGCTTAGGCTAAAAATAAACGTGTCAGGGCATATATCAAATATCTATATATACACAACTCATTTATGAAAAGCAATTGTTTGTGCTCAGAAGAGCTAAAGTCCAGTTTTGGGCTAATCAGATAATTAAAAACAAAGACAAAACAACATAAGCTTAATTATTATTATTTTAACATGTTAAAAATACAGTCACATCAAAATAGGATACACAGTTATAAAACTGTTGCAGATGACATAAGAAAATAGTGTGTATATATTTTATATATAAAAATCTACAGTATTTACTAATGCTGATACATATTTTGGAGCCTTGTGTTGCTTGCACAAATAAATTGTACAGCTTCGTTATGAATTACAGAACCAGCGTTAAACACCGAGATTATTACACTTAGCCACAATATTATATACAGACATTTCTAAGCTGCTGCAACCAGTCAGAACTAAGGTAAGCCCAAGTCATATTTCTCTTCACAATTTTAGTTTTGAGTTTCAGTGTAGTGCTTTGCTACTGTTACTTCGCTGCAGTTTGCAATTTTTAAGATATAAAATTGCCCAGTTCATTAAAAATTACACCAGATGCATTATATACACAAAAAAAAGGTTTTGAACTATACTAAGTAAATGTTACTTCAATTTGTAAAAATTGTTTTACTTCTGTACCTTAAAACTTACAGAGCCAACCTGCAGCAGTAATAGGCACTAAAGCTCATTCTTTAAAGGAAAAAAAAATTATCCATGTCTATGTTTTTTGTTAACAAATCTTACAAAACAAAAGATATCTGGACAAGCTTCCACACCATCCCAGCCTGGCGCTGATCCCAGTGTTTGGTATTTAAGTAATAGAAAAATCCCTCTGCTAAGCACTCCAAGGACCTCTTCTGGTGAGGCCCTTCTCTGCCCCAGCTCCCACTGGTTTCAATGGGAGGTCAGTGCATTCAGCACCCGGCAGCTCGCAGGACCGCGTCCTACACGTGCCACTTTACCTGCACTTTTTTTCACCCCCATTTCACAGTCAAGGAAAGGAAAACGCGAAGTAGAGAAGGCTGCAAACGCCAGTTAGAAATACTCACGTTACTGGGAGTCTGAGCTTCCTATTAACAATCAGGATCATTTTAGTGTAAAACACAGCACAGCCTCTCAGCAGCCTGCCAGCACAGCAGCACACGCCCCATCACAGATCACCCACCGGCTCTTCAGGGCAAAAAAGGGTAAAACAAAATGGAATTAACGTGCCAAAGCTTAAGAGAAGGGACACTGCATACTCACACAGGTCAGGGAAGATCAAGCCTCCACCAAATCTCAGACTCCTGCGTGCACTTCGCAAGAGCGTGGAGGAGCTGGTCGTGCTCTGATACCTGTGAGATTGGGCCCTGCAACAAGTTTGTTTAGTTTGACAGCACAGCATGGCAAACAGTGAAGGGCGAAGCACCATTTCTGCATCTGGCATTACTCTCACTGTGCCCCGGTATTTTGCATATAGGACGACATTCTGAAGGTAGATTTGGGTGAGAAGGTAAAAATTCTCCACTTTCAATGCTCCTAAAAAATGAAACACTGCCTTGAATTTTAAGCACCATTTCTTAGCCAGATTAGAGAGTCTTTTTTGGCTTTCTGCTTTTGCCTGCCTGCTCCTTCTTGCTGAGGAAAACGACAAACAGTAGTCAAAGGAGAGGAAACTAACTCTCACATAAGATTAAATTAGTAATCCCAAAGCATCTCTCCTGCCCAGAACAGATACTGGGACGCTGAGGCAGCTGTATAAAAACAACAGAAATCTCCATTCCAAATGAATGGCTTCTCAAATAAATTACAAAGAAAAATTAATATGAAATAAAAGTACTTCACAAGCTTTGCCCAAAGTTAAACACATTTACATTTAAACTCTTTAGCTCTTGTCCATATGCGTTTGCGTATTGTAAGTGCACACTCACACGCACGCACACATCTATACAGTGCATTAACAATGTCAGTCAAAATAAAATTCGCAAATGTGTTACAGGTTTAGGCAGAAAGGCTGTAACACAAGTTATTTAAATGTAAGGAACAATGACAGTATTAACCACATGGCGTACATGATCTTATTGCTGTGTCTATGTGCATCAGATCACTTCCAATAGCTGCAATGCAAGTCTAAGAGCTCAACTAGCCTTCAGAAAGTCTGAAAGATCCTTGAAATAGTGTTGTTACTTTGAGACTCATGTGAACTGTCCACATTTCATAGAACCACCAAGGTGGGCCACTACTGACACAGTCTTGTTTAATTGGGTTTGGTGCTTGCCAGGTTACTACGTACAGACAGATGCTCAGAGAAGCACGGATTCATGCAGAGACAATCCATCATTTCTGTTTCGATAGTGTTGGGATTGAGCTGATGGACTTGAATATTGGTATTGTGGTGAACCATGCTCTTCAAAGGTTGGTGAAGTCCTGTATCTTACTGGACTATCCACAGAAACAGCAGGAAGACTATGGTCTTGAAAAGGTGTTGACTGAAAATGCTGATATTTCTGGAAATTATCCAAGTGGCCTCTGTTAAGGTCTTGGCTCCAGGGCTGCCTGTAGGGTTCACGTCTGTACACATACGTGGCAGCATTGGGCCACTTTCTATCTTCAGGTAAATAATCTACTGGAGGGATTATGAACTTGACTCCTGTGGGGGAACTTGAGTTGCTGGTGTAAGCACCGACCGGGGCTACTTCTACCTGACCAGAGGTTGGTGAAAGAGGATTTTGGTGACTGGCAGGATAGGAATTCATTTGTAGTTTATCCGGAGAATATTCTATTGAAACAAAAGAACCATATGGCCTACCAGAAGGGCTGGTTTGATTCCCGTGATAATGGAGAGGTACAGAACTTGTATTGCCTATACTGGAAACATGCTTTGGAGAATTTCCATGGTAAGTAGGTGGATTACTATAACATGGCAGTGGCTGTTTTACATTCAGTACATGAGGTGGTCCATCAGACAGTGATGAGTATTTGTGAGATCTGGGTTGTGAAGTGAAGGAGTAATGATTGGGTATTTTCAATGGAGCTGGTATTTTCTCGGTTTGCTTTCTTGGACTGTTAGAAAACACAACATGCCTAGGGCTCTGTGGATTAGCTCTCTCAAGCATCTCTTCAACAAGATTCTCACTATCATCAACTTCTGGAACATTGTCATACTGCGATGCATTAGACCCTCGCTTACCTTCATCAGCATCCAAAACCCTCATCTTTTGCTTTACATTCAAAGGCTGCATTTCTCCAGGACTTGGTGGTGGGCCCGAAACCAAATGGTTTACTGGCCTACCTTTCACCTCTGCTGTAAGTTTCATTGTCTTTTCAATTATTTTGATATCAGATGGTTTATTCCACTTAGGTACAAATTCCCTTCTTGTATTTGAAGTAGCATTAGAATTTTGATTAGCAGCTGCATTATTATACTGTCTTGAGTTGTCTTGCTCTGTTGGCAGAGGCTTTCTTCTGGTATCCACCTCATTCTTAGCCATACTACTTTGTGTCTCTATTGGTCGAGTCTTCTGCTGTTTTAAGGAAGGTTTCTTTTCCAGTGAATTAATTCTTTTTCGGTCATTTGGTGAACTTTCTGGTTCTTCTTCTTCTGGGGATGGTCTCCTCTCTGTCCTTCTTGTTTGTGTACCAGTGCTGTTCTGTCCATTAAGCATTGGAGTGGAGCTAAGCGTAGCAGGCTGAGGTCTTGATGGAATCTGCCCCAATGGCTTCTTTGGAAATTCATCTTCTTTACCTAAAACAAGAACAGCAATAACATAAATTCACCCTTGCACAGAAGTCTTCTTTAATCTGTTGGTCATGCAAGCAAAAATAGCTACGAACTCTATAACCTGAGCCTCTTTCTGGGTCACCATTCTGCTAAACAACTCAGAGGTTTTTCTCTATACTGACACCAAACAAAGATTTAGTTTAGGCTCTCCAGTCTCCCTTTCTACAGCTGATGCAGTCTTGCCAAGTTTCTGCTCATTCATGACACTGCTGCAAAAAAACATTTTCCTGGAGGACATTTTGGTTACAGTACCTACTCTTTACATAACCCTCCTCATACTGTCCCTGTCTACTACTTTCTCCACTTTAAAAATTCTTCCCAATACCCCTCTCCCAATCTATTGCCTTCCATTCATTCATCTTTTAATGTTCATCCCCTGATAAGCCGTACTACCAGCTCCTCACTCACATGCACAAGCTTCCTAGCAGACATCTGTGAACTTCCTCTCACTTTTTTTTTTTTTGGGTCAGGCTCCTCATTAACATCTACACAGTTAAGCCCTTGTTCCCCCCTCAACCCCTGCCCAGAAATTTCATCCTCAGTATTAAAAAGCTGCAATATAACTACACAGGCACTACACAGAACAGTATTTTTTCAGTGCGGTTTTTTTGTCAGTTACAGAACAGATGAAGTAGCTAACACTGATACTGGCTACGTCATGATTTCAATTGACTGTTCAATGGATGAGTTCTGCCGAACACGAGGACATCATTTCCAGAAATAGGATATGAATGGAAAGTTCTCCCCGACTGGAGCTCAATACATTGCAACAGCCAGTGGTAAACATCAGCTACGTGGGGACCCAAACAATCCACACTGCCACTACAGAAAGAATAAAGAAGTGTTTCATTGCTTGATGCTGCTCATAGAACAATTTCTATTGAATTTTCCACTGTGGTCTTTCTCCTCAGCAGACCACACCCTTCATATTCTCAGCCAAAGTCTTTTATCACATCCACTTGCATATAACTTCTTTAATTGTGTAATACATTACTTTCCCATTATAAGCAGAAAAGGTCACATACTTCTCATTAAATATATTAATCTAAATTTAATCTATTACATGTTCAGTATTTCCCCCAAAATAAAAAAAACTTTTAAATACAGCATAACCAAATCTTACTCACTCTGTATCTATTTATCAAGCAAAAGCTCTGTTGTAGGGAGAAAAAAAGAAATGTCTACTCTTGCTCAAATGTTACGTAAAATGAATTCTGTAAAATGGCTGTCGGTAAAATAATTTTGTTTAATCCCTGCTTCATCCTAAACCAGGAACTGTAGAATCTTTCTCCACCAAAGATCATAAAGTTAGCATCTCATTCTTTTTAGCTATTTGTAAATAAATTTCCCTTTATGTGTCTATATAGGTCCACAGGGGCGAACACACAAATGTGTCCACGGCTGACACGAGCGCTGTGGTTAGAAGTGAGCGATGTTCATTTTTACAGGCAACAGCACGAGTTCAATCGTTGATGAGTGCTTCATGATGGAGATACAGAGGAAAGCCAGCAGCCAAGGTCAGCATTATTTATTATAACAGAATAACAAGCTACCATCATGGCTCAGTTGCTATATAAACTAAATGAAAACTTACAGCTCGTGCCAGCTAGGACATAGCGGGAGGACGGCAGAGAGGCTACGATGACGCCAAGAGAACTAAATAAAAAGTACCGAACAGAAACAGTCTGGGTTTGCCAAACAATTAAACCAGCCTTTTCTTGATTTTTAAAGTGTTAGTATAGGCCAAAGGTCATATGGAAACCTTCCCTTTCCGTCAGAAATCCCTAACTTCAGAAACCTCCATTCACATACAATAAACACGGCCTGCCCGGGACATGCGTAGAAAAACCCTCCACTCATTTTGCCCTGGTTACCCTCTGCTCAACTATGGTCGTACGATTCTTTAGACACACAAACCTACGCTCTTACGCTGAAGGTACTCACTGTCTACCTTGCTACAAAACTTGGCACATGAAGGTACTTACGCTGAGCCCTTTCTCTCCCCAATTACTGTCCCCACAGGGGAGATTTTACATGTTCAATCATCTCAGAAGACTATTCAGCTGCCTCACTGTACCGTGTGATGAAGAACACCTACACAAATGGTTGCAAGACAGCGCTGCAGGTGACACGGTGAGGCAGGACCTCAGCATTAGGTTCTAACAAATAGCTCTTGGAATGACAGGAGGTTTGCTCTCTTTTGCTACTGACAACTCAGGATAAAATCTGGAGCACGGATGTGCAGACTTTGCTCCCTAGCAGCGCACCACTGGAAGAACTGATATGGGGACAGAGGACTGAGTTGCATGGATGCTGTACACGGATGCTGTAACAGCTCTGCAATACACTGTCTGCTGCAACAGCCTCTTCAAAATTGTTCTTTATTCCTTATGAACACAAGTTCACATTCTGAACTTGCTTCAGTTTGGCAAAAGGCATTTGTACCATTTAATTTCGTTTGCATCCTCAAACACAGTGTCAGGCAAAGCTGAACATCTTGTCTTCTACACAAAAGTAAAACTTTGCCATAATAAATATTCCTGATACTGGAATTATATATTACAGTGCTTTCAATCTTACCGATTTTGCATGTTAAAATAGCATCAAGTCTGAATTAAGAAACAATACTCAAAGTACTACCAAAACCATGTCATCTGAATCCTACAGAACAAATCCTGTATGTTGCTAATCCATTTATAACCTCCAGGTGATCCACAGCAGTTACGAGACAGTGTAAGAAAATGGCTCCTCAACATCTGTAAATTATTTAATTTCTGTCCTTGTATGCAATAAACATTTTAGAAAAAATGATTTTTTTTCTTCCATGCTTGAAATTAAACTATTAAAGCTATATATACATACATACATATATATATATATATAAAGCTGAAGACAAATTCCTCCAGTAGCTGCAGTGCTTGCTTCACTGGTAAAAGGACATTAAAACCATGCATGATTTCCTTTCTTCCTGCTTTTCCTCTAAGAAATGCACACAGAGCAATATGAGATCCTTTGAAATATACTTGACTGTACAGTAAAGGTGGATCTTGTGTGTGAGGTTTTTGGTTTGTTTTTGTTTTTTAATTTCACACACTTCAGGTTTCTTAATTACCATTAAGCTCTAACAAAATCCAAGTGAGAATACTGCAGACGTTTTTACCGAATTCTGTCCAGGCTGCTTTGAAGATTACTTTTTGTCCTTTCCTTCACATTTCAGGGTAAAAGAACACACTACAACTAGGCATATGTGGGCTGCACTGCCTAGATGATGCATTCTGTATCATGAATTACAGCTGTCAAATGAGGAACAGAGAGGTCTTACCATGTCTGTTGTGGAACTGTTAAAACTCAACATTAACGCATGGACTGAGTAACGAGCAAAGCGTTTCGATACAATAGTTCACTTAGAAGAAAACCTCTGCACTCTAACAGCATGATACCATGTTTACAGGCTGGTAATAGCGGAGCTTAGTGCTTCCAGGGAAAACAAAAATATGGGACAATGAGGAGGGTCTGTGGGGAAAAGATGAAATACAGCTTTAAGTCTTCACCACCGGGCTTCCAGCGAACTTGGTTTAACTCGACCTCAGACAGAAGCAACTGGCACAGGTTGGTTCACCACCACACCTGCATGTGAAACTTTAAGAAGGGCCACACCGCTGCAGGTACTGACTCAGTAACCCCAGCTACGAAGCACAGGCATTGTTCTGGTTCAATAATGCTTGAGCTCTCATCACCTTCTGCCGTTAAAAAGCATGGGAAGGAAAGGAGTTGTACAAGGATCTATTCTGCAGCACATGACATCCTGCAAACCACTCACCTTCTAAAGGAAAACCAATTTGTTTTAAACTGCAAAGCAGATACTTAATTCTAATTTAAGTATACAGATCACACACACACACAGACCTGTCACTTCCAGTGGAACTACCCAGTACTTTAAAAGAAACAACCACTCCTGAAGTTCAGAAAAAGTCCACAAAATGAAACAAGTAAAGGATAACCAAATCTCTCACCATGCACATGATTACAATGAGACACTTCCCAAATGCACGATACAGCGTGCAAACTGCATCCATGAATGCTTTAAGTAGTCTGTTATCAGCAAGAATAGCAAGAAAACCATTGATGCTGCGTGCAGGCAAAAGAGAAAGAAAGAAAGATGGGAGTAAGAGCAAAAAGCTGAGGAAAAGAAACCACAATGCAAAAGCAAACAAAAGAAACCGAATCACAACCAACATCTCTGCCTTAAGAGACTCACAAACAGCTCACCAGAGAAACACGCAAAAGCACCCATTCTTCTTAAAGCCACATATCGTTTATCTACCAGTTTTCCACTCCAAATCTGCCTGAAGGCTCGCAGGGAGCTCTCAGCCATCATCTTTACTACTTCAACTAAACTCACGGTTCAAACTCCTCAGATCTGAGCATGCAAAAATTTTATTCGGATGTTTTCAAGGACATTGAACTGAGTTTCTGTTTGTGCTGTTGCTCCAAAGCCTGAGTTAATTCACGTTCTGAACATACCTGTCTGACTGGGAGCAACTTTTGAAATCTTCAAGAAGTATTTCTGGGACGAGAGCTCTTCTATACGATCTATGATGTTTACACGCAAGGTTTAAAAGCGTTCTAAAACTAGAAGTTAAGACAAAGCTGTCCAGTTCAGCTGTGATTATTTTGGCAGTGACCTCTACAGTCGTCAGATGTGCTTTTGTCTTCTGAAGCGAACTGAGCGATCAGGTTTTTCTGAGGTTGCTAGTATCCCACATGAGATGGGGAAACGGACAACTCTCATCCTTCTCTCTCCCTCTTTCTTCAACAGAACAGGTTTCTAGACAGAGTTTAGTTACTGGCTTTTCCCAAAGACAAACGTAATAGCTTATATCAGAATTTACAGAGCTGGGCTTATCGGATTCTCTATTTTTCCTTTAAGAGAAAGGTAGTGATTTACTTGGCTTGTACCCAGTATAGCATAAAATAAGCAAACAACAAAGAAAATAAGGTGAAAAATGGGTGAGGAAGGAGAGAAATGGAACTAGAGGGAGACAATCTAGGCAAAACAAGAACAATCAGGTACTTGTTTGCTGCTGGTAAACATATTGCCCGACATGAAAAGGAGCGAAGCAAATACGAGCAGATCTGACTGTTCCCAAAAAGGTAAGAAATTCAAGTCATATTAAAGTTTTAATCTACTGACATCTTCCTGCTCTAACAAGTCTTGGTCACCACCCAGTGGAAGCCGATCTCAACTACAAGACTTTTACAGATAATTGCTTCAGGAGGCACTAACAGCCTCATGCATTGAATAGCAGACATATAATTGGAGTAAAGTGCTTTAAGTGCTCTCTCGGGTGAATAACAGTCTAGTCCTTAATTTCAGCACCAGAACACATGCACTTTGACTATCTAACACAATTTTCAAGGATGAAAATGGTCATAAAAACAACCCTTAAAATGACATCTTGATATTTTGTGGTTTATTTTCCATCAGTGATGTTCCATCTTACTCCTTCAGTTTACAAGTCCAAGAGAATTTTAAAGAAATTTAAGCGCCTGCACTAGAAGCTCAAGCTGCTGTCTGAAAGTCAGCCTCTGCTCCTCCTCCTCCATGTGCCATCATCAGCAAAGGAGTTACTAAAATGAAATCTTGCCTGACAACTTGACGGTAGAACAAAATACACTGTTTGCCTTTCTGCTGCTGTGTCACCTTTGTAGTACTGACAGCAAGGAAAAACTTACTTTATCAACAACTACATTTAGATTAACAATAGAAATTTAACAAATTCAGTCATCAACCAGAAGATACAGGTGGCCAGCTGCGTGTCTGTCCACTGCTCTTGCAAAAAAATTTACCACTTCACTTTACATCCCTAATTCCGCATTTCTCCCAGTCAGTTTAAAATAGAAATATGAACAAGGACCAACATAACTATTTGGATTATATTTTAAAAACCATGCAAGTTTTAAACAGTAAAGATTTCTAAATGATGCAAAGCTGCTGAAAATAACAGACTAATTATATTAGAAAATTCCATCCATTAATTTCCTTCATAATGCTGTAAAGTAGTTGTATCACACAAGAAACAAGACAGAAAAATTAGTTTAGTAGGTTAAAATACAAAGTGCATTGTACGAAGTAGCTACTTGTGTTTTCTTCAAGCACAAGTGAAAAATCCAAAATTTCCCTGAAACAAAACACAACCAAAAGAGAGACACCATCAGGAACAGGAAAATCAAGCTGACTTACATATTGCTATCGAAAAGCGCATTAACAGCAGAGAATAGATATTATTTAAGAGATTATCAACCTAGTATACACTTCTGCACTGTCACTGATGAGTATTTAAAATAGACATACATTTGAATAAAAGATATTGATAAAAATTTTAATAAAATATACCTTTAAAGATAAATAGCAGATAAACTTTTAAAGAATTATGGCAAATGCAAGGTTCAAACTTTGCTAGTTTTCTGTGAACACAGAAAAGGCTGAGAGAACTAGAGTAACTGTGTCAGAGTTTAAAGCTGGCGTTATCACACACAAATATAGTTAAGTTGATCACAAGGACGAGGCCAGATTCCAAATTTGCCAATACAGCTTTAAATTAAGGTACAAGACCTTCATCTCTGATTTAAGGCCACCTCAGCTGCTGTAAGGTCTATTGAGTCATAAAAAAACCCAACCCAGGACCCCTCTGCCCTCCCTTTTCAGGACACCTTCTATCCAAACGCAGGTGAGAAATGGGCTCAAGAACAGACCTGCGTACCTTCAGCCTGGAAGGTGGGTCTGACTGTCTTGTTTATGAGGCATTAGGTTAATCAACTATTTTCGGCCACGTATTTTTAAGTAGAATAGGAAACTTTCACTGGTAAGCACTTTTGTTTTATTAGAGTCAGACACTATAAAATATATGTATTAATATATATTGTTATTAATTGTTGCATTTTTATGTAGTCCCACAGGAATAACTTACAGCAAAGCTGGAAATTCTATCCATATCTTGTGAGCATTTAAAGAGTTTTGCTGCTGCTTCAAATAACGGCCAAGGAAAGAATCTGCCATCAAGACATTTTGGAAATCAATGCTGCATACCATGAAGGTTCTTTTCACTACGCTCTAGACATCATTGAGGAAGAGATTGTCTGCTTTGCGTCAGACCTGGCTCCTTGAGAAGATGTGAACAAGAGTCATACAGACTGAGATGAGTGGGGTGTTTGAGAACCTGCTGGGGTGCGGACACCCTTCATCACATTCCAGGCAATCCAGAAAAAACTAATTGCTTTTCCTACTAAATTTGCTTGAGGGTATGCCAGAGGAGAAGGACCTTAAAGGCCAGTTCCTCCCACAGAGCTGTCACAGCCTGCCCCTCTGTGGGCTCGCCAGTAAGAAGTGTTCTTGCCCACCCAAGTTGACTGTCTTCACAGAGTCACTGGAGCAGGGATATGCCTACCTAGGGTTTTGAGAACAGCACTGAAGTTGTCAGCCATCCTCTGAAGGTTGTAGTTGCTAAGGACCGGTGACCCTATATTGGCCAGCAGTTAGACTAGAAATCGCCACAAAGAGGAATGAAACACAGTCTGCTTTATGCAAAATAGCCCTAGAACTTGCAAAAGCATTTCACTGACATCCAAAATTA
This sequence comes from Bucorvus abyssinicus, assembly GCA_009769605.1. Classification (NCBI taxonomy): domain Eukaryota; kingdom Metazoa; phylum Chordata; class Aves; order Bucerotiformes; family Bucorvidae; genus Bucorvus; species Bucorvus abyssinicus. The sequence continues at coordinate 6,389,074 of CM020025.1, forward strand.
GCGTGATCCCCTTAACGTCCATGTTCTGGCTGAGCATTTTAAGAGTTTTATCAGTGAGGAAGTGATAAATGACAACCCTTCCTTCCTCTCTGCTCTGAAGGGAACAAGGTTCTCCATAATTCAGAGGGAGAAGCCGTGGAGGAAGTAAGCCAGAGAAAGCGACATCAGACATAAGCAAACACACACTTTAAAGTAACGCAAAAGTTGTTATCTCTTTTAATATCTTCTGCAGCTTACCCTAGTAGGGCAGGGAAATCTATACAGCCTAACAAAGGATGCCAGATGGAAAATTCCACCGAGCTTAATTAGCTCACTGCTATTCCTGGATGACTGATACTGATGCAACTGTAAGATGGAGATCTTTTTTCTTCTTCCTAACATACATTTTTGCTTTAGTTGTTAAAGGTGTAATTCTTGCTCAATGAAAAACAAAGAAAAGCACAAGATAGGTAGTAGCGCTTTGATTTCAGCTGGGAAAACTAAAATAGACACTATATTCTCAGGCTACAGTGAATGAACAGTCTGGTAATTTTTGTGTCTATTTCATACAATGGTTTCATAAGTTTTACATGAAATTAGAAGAAAAATACTAAATAGAGACCGAAGGTAGTAAAGATAGTAAAGCCAGTCAGACCTGTGTATTGGGTTTGTGTAGCAAGGTTTTGGTAACAGGGTAGGTACAGGGGGGGCTTCTGCAAGAGGCTATTTGAAGCTTCACCTGTACCCAATGGAGACAAAGCCAGCTGGCTTCAAGACGGACCCACTGCTGACCAAGGCCAAGGCCATCAGCCATGATGGAAGCACCTCTGTGGTAACATATTGAAGAAGGGGGAAAAAAACCCAACCTGCAGAGGCAGTCAGAAGAAAGAAGTGAGAGTATGTGAGAGAAAGAACCCTGCAGACAGCAAGATCAGTGAAGAAGGGGGAGAAGGTGCTCCAGGCACTGAAGCAGAGATTCTCCTGCAGCCCATGGTGAAGATCATAGTGAAGCAGGCTGTGACCCTGCAGCCCATGGAGGTCCATGGTGGAGCAGGTCCACCTGCAGCCTGTGGAGGAACCCACACTAGAGCTCGTGGATGGCTGAAGGAGGCTGTGACCCTGTGGGACCCATGCTGTTCCTGAAGGACTGTACCCCGTGGAAGGGACCCACGCTGGAGCAGTTCATGAAGAACTGCAGCCTGTGGGAAGGACTCACACTGGAAAATCTCATGGAGGACTATCTCCTATGGGAGGGACCCCATGCTGGAGGATGGGAAGAGTGTGAGGAGTCGTCACCCTGACAGGTGCACTAAGGAGCAGCAGAAGACAACGTCTAATGAACCGACTGCAACCCTCATTCCCTGAACTGCTGGAGGGGATGAAGTAGAGAATTCAGAAGTGAAGTCAGGCTTGGGAAGAAGGGAGGGGCAGGGAGAAGGTGTTTTTAAGATTTGGCTTTATTTCTTATTATCCTACTCTGATTTGATTGGTAATAAACTCAATTAATCTTCCCCAAGTCAAGTCTGCTTTGCCCATGATCTCTCCCTGTCTTTATCTTGACCCACGAGCCTTTTTTTAAATTTATGTATATAAATGAGTGATAGAGCAGCTTGGTGGGCACCTGGCGCCCAGCCAGGGTCAAGCCACCACAACACATGAGCAAAACTGAATGTCTAGAGAATGCTGAGAACCTGTAGAAAAGTATTATTGCCTAAAGACAGCAATTAGTAAAACCAAAATGAACAGAAAAGACATATGAAGAACCAATGAGACAACCTCAGTCAACTACAGATAACAACAGACAAATCAGCTAGATTCCCAAGCATTAGGACAAAGATATTTTATATTTATTTTTTGCAAGGGTAAGTAATGGTCCCATTTATCCTTGGCAAAAATATGCCACACAGAAAGGCTTTCTCAGGATGCTTTGAAATTAAAAATAAGAGCGCTCAATTCTTCATCCAGCACCAAAATATTTTACTTTGGCTTTGCTTTTCCTATTTTAATATTAAACCTCCCTCATTTGTGTTGGGGAAAAAAAAAAAAAGGGCATTTTATTGTCATTGATGTTGCTTTAGCTATCCAAAAGAAAGAACCAACACGGCTCAAAACAATTACTGTCCTGTCAGCTAGTCAAACAAAATTTCACTTGTAAGCATTCTACATTCTCCCAAAAGAAGAGCCTTAAAACACAAATAAGTTTGGAACAGACTTTCTGCCTTTATTTTTTTCCCCATCAAGGAAATTTCCAGTCAGTTCTGCATTTTCTGCAGAAACTCTCAACACAATTTACATGCATGTGATTTTCTAGGCTGGAAGACTACAACAACCTTTCCCAACTCATCAGCTACCACAATTTCAAGTGGAAACTTTAAACTTCTCACCACTGAAATTTACTTTACCACATCCATGAAAAATCTACCCATCTACAAACAAAGTTTTTTGGGATAACCCCGCTGCCGTTCAAAGAGAATCATGGAAGACTCATTAGTTACAATTTAACAGAAAGCATTCCCATGATCTACCTTCCTGGGGGGGAGAATTGATGCTAAAACGCAAAGTTGATCATTGACATATTTGCTCTAGTCACCAAGACCAAGGATCAGTTGCGACAAGATGCGTGGCAAAGCCCACAGCCGAGGAGTAGTGCTGGAAAGAGCAAGTCGCTCTGAAGAGTACGACTGAAACCTGGCTTGTGGAAAAAGGATGGAGAGAAGGCAGGATGGGAAGGCTGTGACTAGAAGGGGAAGCAGCAGTGCATGCAGTAACATGGAGGAGATCTGCAGACTTCCAGAATATGGTCTGTAGATAAGAAGGACCAAGAAGACTGAGCAGATGAAAATACAAAAGCAAGACCTCCTGTGGGTGAGAGGGACAATGTAGAAAATCAGAAAGAGGGCAGAAAGACAGGAATAGGGAGTAAGAGAAATGGGAAACTCTGACAAGAAGTCAAGATGAAGGGAAACAAATATACAGAAAGCATTTGTACTCCAGAGGGACAGATCTGCTGAAGAAGCAGATGACAGAGGTATCTGTTCGTGATGAGTAGTTCTGAAACAGCCCAGTGCTGCATACAATAAATAGGAGTCCACCAATACAGAAGTTCATGAATGCTTCAGGAACAAATTACCACAACAAAGCTACACCGGCAACATTTGTTCTGACACTTCTTAACTCTGGAAAATGATCCACAGCAACTTTATTAAGTTATTTAAAGGTAATTTCTGCCATATTTTTAAGATCTGTAAAAACGTGTATTATTTCTCATATGCTATTTTACTATTACCAAGGATAAAGAAAAAGGACTCTGAATAATCACAAGAAAAGTTCTAATTAAAGATTGTGAAGGTAGGGATAGGAGAGGTAATAGAATCTTATGACAGGAAGAGGAGTTCCAATACACATCTCCTAAGTAGTGCCCCACGAAACAACCACCTCCGCTCTGCAACCGAGAAGGACAAACACAAAGGCTGAGAATAAACCAAGAAAATAGTTCAGTTAAACACCCAGAAGGTCTATCACCTGCAAACAATTAAAAATCTGGATTTGACTAACAGAAGCAACTATTTGACCTGAAGTTTGTTCCATTGCTAATCAAGCTACAAAACAATCTGTATTCTCAGACAATGCCATTGCTTGCAAGAATTTAAAACCTTCGTATTTAATCTTCTAAGGACACAGGATGTTCTAAAGTGTTTTGCCATTCGTTTGCAACCAGTAAACAAAAAACCAAACAAAGAGAAAACTCAATAAATGAAGGGTGCTGATTTCAAACTTAAAGTATTTGCAGGGGAAAAAAAGCCAAAACTTATGCAGTGATGAAGAAAGAAATATTTACACCATTTTCAACAGCAAGAATTAACACTTTAAAAATGGGCAATGTGGGAATAGCTCCAAATATTTAAGTCATGTAGAATTTTCTTACCAGCTACTGGTAAATCCAGCTTTGCTCGTTTCAATTCTGATATAGAATTCTGGAGCTGGTCTATTACAAAGTCATCTTCATAGAAGAAATCCTTGGCTAAAGAATCCTGCAGAAATTCTACTAGCTCTTCCATTTGTAATTTCATCAGATGCTCTATATGAGAAGAAAATATTATACATTACAGTATCTTGATTATCCACATTGGAAAAAGTACTTCAGATATTAGATGCTTTTGTTTCCAAAAGTAGAATGAAAAACATTAATTAGGCAGATAACAGAATTCTACCCCAGAAATCTACAAAATGCATTAAAAATTCACTTGCAAATCAGCATGGAAATGCTTTGTACTTAGCATCCTCTACTTAGGACAATGTTTTCCAAGGGGCACCTTCAGAAAACTGACTACAAGTCACCATCCTTCAGCCTTCTCATGTCCAGCAGCTTCAGGTCTTTTTCAGCCTGCATCCTGAACTTACAAAACACTGCTGTAGATCTGTGCAACATATCTCACCTCTCTTTTTAAGGGCTTTGAAAAGCAGTAAAACATTTTAAAAATTGATATTTACAGTGCCCTCATTCACAACTGAATTAACTTCCAATGATGATGGTAGTTCAGATTTCAGAACCATTGCTTCAGGCTCTTTGAAAATTCAGGTACTTCTTGCTACTTCAATGAAATTCGCGTCATATTTTGAAAGTCATTTTACAGATATCCGATCATTTTCCTTTCCCTTTTTAGACAGCAGTAAGGCCATGTTTCCCACGCAAACCTATCTGGCTTGCAAGGCTGTAAACTGCGTACCTGCGTAGCTTCTTCAAGCATTTCTGCACTGTCAAACGTCCCAGAATTTACAACTTCTATACAGAAACCATTAAAAACGCTTTTGCACTGTAATAAAAATGCTCTTGGCATGTGTTCCACAATGGTGCTTTGACTGAGGAGCTAAACATCAATGTTTTGAAAGGTAGACAAGAGATTGGAAAACAAATCGGAATCTGTCTTCTTCCACCTTCTCTGCCAATCCTCTAATCTATTCTCTGTTCCCTAAGGTACTCTTGGTGTTTTGACTGTGGAGGAAGTTGCTGCGTACTTGCTAAGCAAGCAAACCTGCACTTGGACTTTTTCCTCAGGTCTTCCCATGAAGAGTGGTGAATTAAAAAATTTTTTCAAGTAGACGTCTATTTGCAAAGAAGGAATAGAAACCAACATGCTAAGCCTAGCAATTTGCCTCTAAGTGCTCAGCTTTCCTAAGTACGATCATTAAAAAAGTAACCTTTTTCATTTCCAAAGCAGTTTATGAACAAGCTAATGAATACACCCCAGTGAGACAGTGAGGCAGCATCACCACAGTTCAAGGAGGGTAAACCAGCAAGCAAATTAAGACATCAATTCTGCCGGCTCCTTGCAGACCTCTGCATTTACTGAGTTAAACGACTTCACTGAGAAAGCCAAAGTCCCAGAGTAAGACTGTATCAAACTCAAGCTGCAGGGTATCATCCTGAGAAATGCTCAGGTATATTTAGCAGCTAACATCCACCCTCAAAAGCTGTTTAGATCCTTTGGAACTTAACGTGCTAAACCACTTTGGGGAAACAGGCATAGATGCCTTGGACAATTCTTCTGTTCAAAACCCCAAGTTTTACTTTTCCTGATGGCAAGAGGTGGAAGGGGAGCCATCCAGGCAGACTACACAAATTCTGAATTTTAATTACATTCCTGGACAAACAACGGTATAAAGAGAGACATACACTGGTGACTCCTCATTGCTGAGTCGTTTGCTGATAGTTTCAGGTATTTAGTGGCACACTCTGGATTCCTTCTGCACTTTTTTGGTTAATTTAGATCCTGTAGGGGCTAACAAGCCAGTTCCCAACCATGGAACTACAATGTCTTTTCCCCATTGTTTAATCGGCAATATAGCTCACCTCATGTTGACGTTTAAATAACTTCCTTACTGTAGCAAATATTTTTCCTTGTCAATCACACTATATTGGGTCTGGCCGAGATGGAGTTAATTGTCCCCACCGCAGCCCTCACATTTCTGTGCTTTGTCCTGGTAGCTAGAAAGGTGTTGGCAACACACCAGCGTTTTGGCTGCAGCTGAGCAGTGTCTGCACGGTATCACGGCTGTCTCTCCAACATTTCCCCCCTCACCAGGAGGCTGGGGGTGGGCAAGATCTTGGGAGGGGACATAGCCAGGGCAGCGGACCCGAACTGACCCAAGGGATATTCCATAACATATGATGTCTGCCCAGCAATAAAAGCTACAAGAAGGCAGCAGGAGGGGCATTCGTTATTACAACATTTGTCATCCGGAGCAAGTGCTACACATACTGAAGCCCTACTTCCCAGGAACTGGCTGAACATCGGAAGTAGAGTATAAATCTTTTGTTTTCCTTTGCTTCCACATGTGGCTTTTGCTTTATTAAACTGCCTTTATCTTGACTCACAAAGTTTTTTTCCATTTTATTTTCTATACCTCCTCCCCATCCTTCTGAGGAGGGGAGTGACAGAATACCTTGGTGGGCACATGGCGTCCAGCCAAGGTCAATCCACCACACCCACACACATTAATAAAGCAAAGATTTTGATCTTTTTGTGCCTAAGGAAAGAAAAATACCTGTCAGAAATAGCATAAGGCAAATAAGAAACTAAGATTTTCACACAAGGTCAAGCTACAGAAAAATAACAATAAGGCCAGCTGAATCTCTGTTCAGCATTCAAACATTTGAGAGATTTCTTACTTCTGTGTAGTTTCAGAATTGTGTAAGACATAGCAGTGAGAATCCGCTCTCCTTCAAGTATGTAGATATCCCATATCCTGAGGCTTAATGTAAAGGGAGTCTGCAAAGACAAAGACAGGCAACGCTGTGAAAACGGTCTGTCCCAAGTCACAACTAAAACCAGAAAATGAAAAACATACTCACACGATCAAGGAAACACTGGAAAAACCACTTGGTTGTGTAAAAGCTAGTGGACATATCCTGGGAGTCCTGTAAAAAACCACAGACGTTTAAAAATACAAAAATCAAGTAATGCCTTGCACTGGCCATGAAAAAACCATTTTCACCATGAGGCCAATGTACCAAATATTCACCATAAAGAATTTCACTACAGGAAACACCATTCCTTCAATCCAACAAATACAATTTCTGTCTTTTATAGTTCTTCATCTACTCCATCACCTGAAGAAAACATGCATTTGGAGATGGAGAGGGTATTAACACCTTCTTAGACCTCCATCTTCTTCTTGGGACAGAGGTAGCAGAGGATTAAATCCTCCCTCAAGAAAATAAATCATGCACCATAGGTGGTCCATCTGCTATGCCACCCCATTCAAAGATGGCTAAAGCAGCTTTGCAGTTTCATGGAGCTCTTCAAAGTTCTTTGCACAGTTAGAGGAAAAGCCAAAGTGAGAGCTGAAAAGTGAAGAAATTCTAAATTTGAACTTTGGCATAACATCATATTCTATGCTTGCCACACTCAGCTTTTCCAAAAATTTCAATTATCTAAACACTGAATAAGCAAAGGACCAAATCCCTCTGGCTTATCTGCAGGCTTTACCTTCATCTTTTAGTGAGTTAAAATGGGCTCATCCTAGTGATACAATCACAGTAGGAAATGAGGAAAAAATAATCCTTAAAATAATTGAAATAATCTTTATGAGACTTTGAGTCTTTAAAAAAAACAGACAGAACAAAAAACACCTTATTTTGAGGTTTTTCTAACCTCTAAGAATGGTCGTCAGCCTGCTGAGAGATAGATATATAATGGCCCATGCCTTTCCCTGATAAAAAAACCTGATTGCTATTAAATTTAATGCCACTAAACTAATTCACACAAAAAGAGAACTAAGTTCTGGTTTAAAATTGAAAAGAAAATTATATAATAAATAGAGACAGTGAATGTTTTCTGGATTCCTCTAAACAAGAACTCCCTCAAAAAGGAGTCATCAAAGCATTTTATTTAAATTAGTTTTTTCAAGTCACTAAAGCAACTTTCTGCATTTTTCTGAAACTTTCTTTCTGAAGTGATCCAAGGCAGGGGCAAGGTGGGGGAAGAGATGGGGGACAGGGATGGATGACACAGAAAAAAGTTCTTGCTTATTAAACAGTGATAAGAGATATATAAACAATATACAAAACTGAATAGTGTGTCAGGCTCCAGTTGTATCACCTCAATCATGTACCATTATTTTTGGATTTTTAGAAAGTATAAGGACCCTTTACCATTTACTGTTAGAACCACCCAATCGTCTTGGGATTATTCTATATTTTGTTCCTGAAACATGACTCTCAAAAATGAGAGCAAGACTGTATTTATAAACAGGAATCATCATCTTGCATGTACTGTAAAAATAAATCCACCACTCTCATTTCAGAGTCAAGTTAGTTACAGAAGGAATTGTCTTGATTTATTTTTTTTAATATCTCAAGAGCATCTGGCATTACTAATTTTGACTGAACCTTTTAACAGAAGAGTGGGGTTTTTCCTACCCAGATCTATCTACTTCCGTTACGAGTAGGTCTTACAGCATGTTGTTAAAAGACGACATTCAATTCCATTTTATAATACAACAGGCACACATTAGAGGCAATTCATCAGAACCAAGGTGATAGTCTGCTCCCAAATTGTCTTTTTTTCTTTTTCTTAGGAGATAAACATATTAAACAGAAAATAACAGAGTCCTGGGAAGGAGATGTTTGTAAGCAGCCATCACTCCTAGAAGATGTTACTGCAGCTGAGCATCTCTGACACGACCTTTTAAGACTTGGAGATGGATTCTGGCAGAACCAATGTGATTGTAAAAGGAAATTCTTGATGACTATTGGAAGGGCATTTTTCTCCCATTAGAAAAATAATTTGTTCTTTAGAATTTACTATACAGCCAATATTAGTAAAAATGAAAAATAAAAAAAAAAGAAATACACTTTTTATAAGCACATCCGAAGAGATAACGCTCAATAGTCAGCTTCATGAAAATAACTACTGAGCATGTGCAAATTTTAAAAGGACCATTAACTCCCCTTATGAAGGTTATTTTTTAAACAGAGATTAAAAGCGGTTGGTTGCAAAGTCACCTCTGTCCAGAGATAAGCCACAAAGCTCTATATGCAATAAACTCCTGATAAAATGTTTTAACCCCAGCAGTCCACACAAGGCCAGGTAGAAGGAGCACATGTTTTCATTAATTCAGAGGTCAAGACTGAGACAAGACAGCCAATTTAATTACTCTTAGGATCCCATTTTATCCTAACTCTGCCAAGGTGCACCCTAACTTTGTCTACAGAGAAACCAACAGCACTTCTGCCTCTTAAGAGCTTTGCATTTTTTAATGAGGTGTGAGGTATTCGTAACCTAGTGGGTTAACCTGAACTGAAACAGGGTAGCAAGCTGTAGATTAGTATTGCTTTTACTGTGATATAAATACTTACCAAATGCTGCTTAAGTTTGGACAAAAATTTTTTCAGTATTTTGTCATGATGTTCTTGAAACCTCAACAGTTTTGGAAAACCAGGAATAAAAAAACCTAAGAAAAGAAGATAACCATGTAACATGTGTATGTACCATAAAAATGACATAAAGGGGCAATCAGAACTCTGAGAACATTGTCCTTCTATAAGACCACTGGATCTGAACAGATATTTATAGCAACACTATGATGTCCCCATACAGATATGCACATACTCCTGCCTAAATGACTACAGCAAGAACATCAGTATGTTCCCTTAGTGACTAGATCAGTCATGGTAAATGACAGCAGACGCATCAGTCCAACATTAGTCTACCCACTATAAGATCGTGGGGAAACCAAACTTACAATTACTCTTTAAAAATCAAAAGCCACAACCCACCAACTAAAACTTTTAAAAGCAAAAAGACATAAATCAGGATTATGCCCAACAAACTCAGGACAGAAGGGCAAACAGCATAGCCAGCTACTAGAAATGTCTGCACTAAAAAAAAGACCATTAAAAAAAAAAAAAACCAAGAGGGATATTCCATTTAATGATATTTTTCTCAGTATAGTATAAAGATTGTGAGCTCACACAACTGAAACTAAGTGAATACAAAAAAATCTTCAGTAGTTTTAGTGATCATACACAGAAAAAGGAACCCACTAAGAACCCCTTCCAATTAAGTTATCAGCAGAGTTAAAAAAGGCTCAGAGCAAACACGTCATACCAGCCAAAAAGCTTGAAGTGTAAAGGAAAGCTAGCACAACTACACAGCAGGAAAAGAAACCATTCAAAAAAGATCCTTCAAAAAGCTGAAGCTGTGTTCAGATCAGAAAAACAGAGATGATCAAACACTAGTAGTATAAAAATGTGAAAAACAAGCCTCCCTCCTAAAAAAACAACTTACAAAAGACATTTAAGAAATACCAATAGACATATTCTCAAACACCTTGGATGCAATAAGCCTGGCAGAGAATTTGTGGATTCAATGGACTGTGAGGATTTTTAGAATTGCTCAGAGAAGATAAAGTCAAGACTAAAAACAAGTTAAATTTCTGCATGGAAGACACTGGGGAGGTTCCCAAGTCAGAACCCTAAACAGCTCTAAAAGAACTCAAAGATCAAGCAGCTGACATATTGTTTCTATGAAATCTCTTGCTTAAAATACCAGGAGCCTGCAAAGTGGCTGACATGGTATCAGCTTTCCTTAAACTGGTTTTCAGTCCAGTACTGGTCCACCATTCAGGCCAATACTCCAAGAGGAAACCAACAGAAACCATAGAAAAGAAAGCTGGACATCCAGCTGGATGCAGTGCACCAGAGAAGAATCAACACGGTTTTTTACAAAGAAAAGTCTCTTAAATCTGGGCCTCCTTGAAGAAATCAGTGAGCATGTAGGCACAGAGAGGTGGGTATTGCCTATTTGACTTTCCAAAGAGAGGCATTTAAAAGGTTTTGTCACTGAAATAGCTTCATCTCCTCAGCCCGTTTCCTAAAGCAGCTAATCCAATGAGTTAAAAGGGAGTAAAATAAAAAAGACAAAAAGTCTCCACCCATGAAGTTGCACAGGAGTTTGTGCTGGGACCTAAGCTGTTTGACATGGACCACACGTCCACGCTGCGAGCCAAGTCAAGTCCTAGACATCCTGAGAGAGTACTGGAAAATCTGGAAAAGGCAAGAAGTTACAGAAATTATCAAAGTATACAACCATCTCTGTGTCAGGAACAGATGAAAATGCTACGTCTGACCAGCCTGCAGTAAAGGAACAGCTAAGAGAAAACACCACCAAGTGCTAGTGGTGAACAGGTTATGAACATTCACTGTCTTCTCTAAGGTGAAATCTAGAGGGCATCACTGGGAAACCGTCATGTGCTGAGCCAAAAGAAAAATGGAGTAACACAACCCATAGTCAAACACAATGAATTATTTAAAGAAGAGTCTGCTGGAGCCTATTAAAGGCAAAACAAATTTCCATCTCAAGAAGTTCCTCCAGAAATTCTTTCAGTCTCTAAATACATTTTCCAGGAGGTGTTGATCTTTGGTTGCCTTATTCTCAGACACTTGGTTGAGTATCTGTTGCTATCTGGTCACTATCAGAGACAGGACTCTGGGTTACACAGGTCATGTACACAACTCCATATTCTTAAGATTAAAAAAGGCTACAAAAATCCCCAACAGTCTGAACTTGTAAATGATAGGCAGTAGGGAAACTGGAAAACGTACAGACCCACAGAACATGTCACTTCAGAAAAGGAGAATCACTAAAAGTAGTCCCATGCCAAAAAGAAAACTCTTTCCAGTTACCAGTTACGTATTTCAGTGCATGGTCACTAACTGATTTACTACCTCAGATTCACAAAGGTTTAGTATTTCGTAGATACAGATGCAGCTTCTACCATATTTAAGTGTCAGGTTACATATTCCGAAATTCAGAAAAGACGAGGAGTTTGGGTGTTTTTTTTCTTAATGTAAACAGTGAATGACTACATCAAAGCTAATCAGCCATCATTAACAACATTCAAAGGTGCTTTTTCCATGGACAGTTGCTCTTTCAATTCATATATACCACCTCATTATCTTGAATTTTTAAGACTATAAAAAACCCAATGAAAAGACCTTTCAAAAACCTAAATCATTTTCAAATCATGATTAAAACGATGGTTTTATCGTTTAGAGACTTCACATCATCCATACAATATGAAACATCAGAGGGGACAAATTCATCCCTTGATTTCAAGTGGTGTTATGCTAGAAATTAGACTGCCTATGTACCGAAGACACAGGGGTTACACCCAAAAGCACTCCAGGCTTCCAGATCACAGATAGAAGAGAAAAAGAGATTAAGAACCTCATCTGTGGGGAGGAACTTTGAACCATCCTACTCTTGTCAACGATTCTAATTGAATTACTCAGCCCACCCCTATAATTTCCATAGAGAGATGCTCATTTCAGACAACGGTCTGAAATTATAAAAGTTTTCCTTCATGAATATTGCCAATTTAGAATTGGAATGACTTAGGCTTTAAACAGTTGGCAAACAGTGCTTGAAACTGCTTTCCCCAAAGAAGAACACAGAAAAAGTGCAAACAATTATATGACATCGGTTAAGTCAGTTTTAAAGTTCCCCTTCCAGAATCTGCAGTGGTATTTACAATAACGATGCACTGTGGCATAAACTAAGTCAAAACCTATACCTTCGAAAAATCATCGGAAACCTTGGCTGGACGGGCCTTCTGGAGGTTATCTGGCCCAACCTGCTGAAAGCAGGACCTTTGATGAGGTTGGTAACATTTAATAAAACTACAATTATAATGCTTCCAATTTATCATTTATCAGCACAGCTATAAACACAAATTTCCTTAACAGATGTTGCCAAGACAGCTGCAACGTGTGTACAAATCAGTGGCATGATGGTTCGCACACCCTGCGGAGGAACTCATCAAGCCTTGGGCTACTGAAAGCTCCCTGCTTCCTGCTCTAGTCACTTGACAGATGCCCGGTAACTTCGGGGAGAAAGGAGAAGGGAAGGAAGGAAGGACGGAGAGAGGGAGGTCTCAGTGGGGTATTCGGGAACAGCTGACTCCCATTTGTACACAGGTGACACATCTGCCTGTGGAATTCCGTCACCAGCTACCAGATGAACCCTCTCGTTCATCACAGCAAGTTCAAATGACAACACAGCAGATGTCACTTCGGGTTTTTTTTAAGGGTGATGGCATTGCAGGAGTATAAACAGAAAAATAAACAACTAGCACTTGGGGGTGGAGAACACTGAAAAGCCAAGGAACAGAGAGATCCCAGGACAAGGAAGTCTTAAGCATGGAAAAGGAGCTGGAGCTTGTTGGAAATTTGCTAAAAAGTCCAAGATCTAGAGAATATTTTCTTTTTCAGGCTTCCAAGAACTAGAGCTTTTCTGAATCACCACATCACTAATATCTACAAAAAATGCTGGAATTCTTGCAGTCTTCCATACCAACAGCCACAGAATATGCATAGATCATATTAAGTTTGGCAAGGAAAGAGAACTACCAGTAACATAAAAGTAACAACACCGTGACAGCAGGAAATGCTGTGCAAGGCAGAGATAAAACCAAGAAACCCAAAGTCAATGCCTAGATACAAGTCCATTTTGACTGTAGATTCTTGTCCTGCCAGATGATAGACAGCCACCATATTATTTCACACATTCTGTATGAGGTCTCCATTACTATTTTATTCCTGTTTAGACATCTACGTAACCAGCCGTCAATTGGTTACATTCCCAGAGAGATTAAGAGGAAAGGAAACCACCTGATTTTCTTTAAGAACTATTTGAAAGCTATCACATATAAAAACTTACCGTTATGGGCGAGAGCTCCAATAACATCCAACAGCCCCCCAGTACAAAGCTCCCATTACGATTTATTTTGGGTATACAGACAGAACAGCACAGTTCCATTTTCAAATAATTTACCACTTCAGTAGGACAGGTTGAAATCTAACATCTACAAGTGGCATGAAGCTCCATACCATGCATAGCATGCTTTGGACCAGAGAGAAGTTTCACCAGGGCCCAGAAGGCATCTTCTTCATTCATGTACATAAGGAGTAAAGCTGTGATCTGGCTCATTCCCTGACAGTATCCAACTTCCTGAAATTCAGAAAGTGACAGTATTAAACTGCTGAAAACAAAAGCCTCATAACCATAAGCTCTTACTTTTTCCTTGAGCTAGTGGAAGAAAGAGGATGCCTGTCCCCATGGCCTAAGTTCCCTAATTATGAAACCACTAAACACGCTTGATATTTAAACATTTAAAACATTGAGAGAAGGGATGATGCACAACTCTCCAACTGAAAAGTAAACTGGAAGTATTGATTGTTCGTTAGAATTCTCTACTGAAGCACAGTGCTAACAGGTTCAAGTAACCATATCATCTCATTCTCTGAACGGTGAACGGATGTGTTCTCCATGTAGTTATAATTTGGGTTTTCTGAGGGAAGGTGGTCTTGCTTTGTTTTGCTTTACAGTCAGGGCACCACCTGACTTTTCAAGAGTGACCTATAACTATAAACCTTCTCAGGTTCAACAGCCCATAGCAAGCAGATGTAATAAATGTGAAGAAAAAAGTTTACTGTTCCAAACCTGAACTTTATTATCACCTTCTGCTATTAATTTTGACTTCTGTGACAGGCACCAACTGTCACTATCATTCAGCTGCTCAGATAACCCCACTGATAAAGTATTTGTAAAGCCAATGACTCAATTGTTGAGTAGGTTTTTTTCAGGTTTACAAGTTCTTAGCAGAACTTTGCTCTACAGAGAAAACCAAACCATAAGAACTGCTACACATTAAGAGGGAAAATGCCAAAACATAAGTGCAAAATAAAAACCTCAAAGTGTAACAATGGGAATAGTGCAGTAACAGTTGATTTTAAACAACATTTTTCATGCAACTTGAAAATAGCAGTTCAGTGTTCTACAGGAGATAGATAAAGGTCCTTCCAGAGTTCTACTTCTCAGTGCGTCAAGGCTGCTTACAAAGAAAAGCTTAAGACAAAATAACAAATGAAAGACGACAAATCTCAGCAATGTAAGTTCTTTTATGGGCCACCAATTGTGAGGAGACAGAAGTTGAAACAGGACAGAAGGTTACAGTGAAAAATGAAACAAAGTGGTATTTAATTAGAGTAGCTGTCTAATTTCACTTTCTTCTTAACTTTACATGTTGTTACATGGAATTCTAGGGAGCTGCTGATAGATGTAAAATGAAAGATGTACAAAAGTGACCAGAATGGGCACAGGCAATGAGGGGATAGTGCATTAAAACCACAGTTAGATATGAGCATGATAGCATTTCTGTTTCTCCTATTTTTACCATGCAGCCAATAGACATTACAAAACACACTTCTAACCTTTACAATTAGTCTGAAAACCCCACTCTAACAAATCCTCATCCAGGACTGCAGCCAAGACCAAGGGCTTAAGTAAAGAAGATGCAACCTTTAAAACCATTTTCCATTTGTCAGAGCCCTCCAGGTTTGAAATATGCCTGTTTACTCCAACATGCATCTTCCTGCAGTGTATTTTCTTTCCCATCACTCAAACGAATGGGACACATATAATGGGAGGAAAATAGCAGCAGAATAAAACTCCAGCCCAGCACAAATTCATAATTCTTATTAGACACACCACTTAATTTCAAACTGTATGCACAGTTCAGTCTGTCCAGTAAGATACTCGTAATCAAGATGCTTTATATTAATTTCAGCTCAAAACATGTCAACAAGTAATTTGTTCGTTCCTATACACTTTCAAAGGTCTTTGAAATTTTGGGGTTTGGTGTTGTTTTTTTTTTTGGGGGTGGGGGTGGGGGGAGAAGAGAATTGCAAGTTATTATTATGGCACAGTCAGAGAAACCATATTTAAGTGTGAAGTTACACAACTTACCGTATTATATATGGAATATGCAGCTAAAACATGGAATAAAGATTGTTGCCTGCAGAAATAAGAGGAGAAAAGGAAAAGACTATAACATTGCCTTTTGTAAAAAGAGCAAAACATAAAAGTAATGAACTGTGTTTTGGAAACCTGCTTCCCCAATTTGACCTGTCTGGCACTAAAAACAGAATAAACAGCTTCTGATTTCAAACCAACATTATATTTAGCACTTTACTGATGTTGAAAGGTTTCAAAGAAATACCTATAATACTTTGAGAAGGCAATGGTGTCACAGCATCATTTATACAGACAGCTAAAGTGAAACATAGGATGGGCTACATTTCAAACACCGATTTATTCTGAATGCCACCATGTAAACACCCCAGACCCGATTTCTCTGCTTGCAGAACCCCATCATCTGATACTGGTTTCAAACAGAGATGCAGAAGAGTTGAAGTACACAAAGCAGCCACAAAGGTGTCTTAATCTTGGCAGGCAACTTAAAGGCTGCTTTAGTGACTGCTACTGTCTAACTAAAGAAAAACTGTACCAACTCTTGACTTGGCATCCTCTGCTCAGTCCTCCAGAGCGTGCTGATCTCCATGGACTTCAGAGTTAGGATTACAAAGAGCTCTGTATAGGTCCTTTGCTTTCCGTACAAACAGTCTAACTTGTGGCGGTAGTTAAGACCAAAAAAAAAAAACCACCCAGCAAAAAGCCAACCAAAACAAAACTCTGCTCTTCTCAAATTGGGATATCGCAGTAATAGTGAAGAGCTCTCATCGTGAATTTTTAAACCCACAGCTACTTTTTGAGATTTGCTGGGGAGAGAATTTGGAAACCTGAATGTCTACTTTCATGTACAACTAAAACTGCTAAAATTTAACTGCTGAGGTTTGCATACTGTCCTTTTTCTGTCCAGTGAAACTCCCTCTGCCTGTCACTAATCTAATGCATGGAAATAGATATTAGCAGGTTAAAAAGAGAAAGCAGAAGCAAAAAGCTGCATATTTTCTCTTCAGAAGAGGATGCATACTTGGAAAATTTTACCAAAAACCTCCAGATTATGGCATTTTTCTTTGCCCTCCTGCAGAACTGAAGCACAGCCATTCTTCAGTAACCAAAGTAAATTGTGACCTTAAGTACTGGATATTAAGCTGGAATTATTTTACAAGGACAAACTAAAAGGTCCCAAATGTACACAGGAACCTTCTCTATCTTCAGCTGACTATATGAAACCCAATGTAAGAGCTCAATGCCATTCACAGTAAGATACATAAAATAACGGTAATTTCGGTACTATTTACACTGAATGATACCACTGAAGACCTGTAAAAGAACAAACCTTCAAAGACATACAGCCTACTTAGAAGTCAAACAAGCTATTGATTTACCCAGGGGACTTTATTTCATGGCTATGTGAAATGATTTCTGAATTTTTCATCGAGGCATCACTGGAAATGCATAATATATGTGCAGTAATTCCAAGACCTATTCCAAGTGTGAAATTGCTTTATGCAGCCACAAGCTTTCCTGTGGGCTCTGCGGGCATGCTTACAACACCCACTACAGGGACCGGAGCTGGCTCTGCTTGGGTTAACCCAAAACCGACGGGGCAGCGAGCTTCTGCTAACATATAAAATGGGTCTGGAAAAACTAACTGAGGCCCAGAAGCACGGCAGTCATTTTCAGACGGCACTGTGACAGTACTACTGCGAGGCACGTCAGCTCAAGCAGAGAGCGCGCCACACAAATATATCTATAAACTACAGCGGCGGCACAGAGCAGCCCTCGGCTTGGGAATTTCTGCTTTGTACTCCATCCTGTGTTGCGACCATCAGAGAAATTCCCCGTATTTAGAATTTGTCCACAAAATACCTAGAATAATAATATGTTTGGTTTATTATTGCATTAACATCCACAGCTTTGAGTATTTCTTTTTGAAAATAGGAGACTACTGTAGAATCTGCCTTGGAAAGAAAAGGAGATTAAAAAACAAACTAAAACAGTCACAGAAAGGAAAAAATACCCTCTTCATCTCAGCAGGTTGCTAGCTTGCAGCATCAGCACCAACACTGATGTTTGTATCGCCACTTATTTCTCCATTAAGCATTCTTAAAGATGACAGCTGCCTCATATTCCTCATCCAATGACAGTAAGGGAAGAAAAAAAAATATCAGTTTGAGGAAATCCAAAAGCATTAAGGCCTACATTTGTAAATAATTAAATGCTCACATACAAAATGCTGCTTTATTTGGTTCTGAATTAGATACTAGGAGAAAAGGAATATAAATTTGAAGGAAGATAAAAGTTGCTAGATTCATAAAGTTATTTTGGTTTTGACAATACACAGTTAAATAAAATGATTACGTAATAAATCTCAATTTATTAGCTTGGAAGTCCCATGCTTTTGCATTTACAATATCTTGAGACTTTTTATTAAATATGAAGTAAGATGAGAACAGTTTACAAGTGGTTTCCTTTGGAATAGTCCTGACCACCTCATAGTGAGGGAAAACGAGTTGGTTAGAAGTGACCATCTGGTTTTACGGTAGGAACGGTTATTATATCATTGCACATAGACAATCCTGCGTTGAAAATTTGGAGCTTACATTCAACGTGCTTCAGTTGGCCAAAGAGGCTTGAGGCAGATCGGAAGCCAGTTTTAAGACAAGCAAAACAAAACCTTTTAATTTACTTACTTAACGCCGTATCTGTCGCGAAACATTATATGATCTCTGTATGTTCGATTTACATCAAGATCAATTTGCCTAATATCTGGTGAAGACCCTCGTGCTTGACACTTTAATTTCTGGGAAAACAGTAAAGAAGACAAATTAAGTTTAAAATTGTGAACTCTAAAATAGCAGGAACCAGCCTGACTGTACACCTATATCAAAGTATTTGCCATAGAACACTTAATATAGAATAGCAACTCACAAGATAATGATTTTAACTTCCACACTGTGCATATACAGATATAAATTCTATAGTCAGACACATTCCTACAGTATAGATGTAAAGAGATCCATCCCATAATAGACATTTTTGTGACACACCATTCACTACCCATATTTAAGGCAATGTTTCAGCATTTCTAATTTCTAACTGTCATGTCTCAGGTAGACACATCACTGGAGAAAGACAAAAAGTGAATTTTACTACTTGGGAACAAGAACCTAAGATGCAAGTGCTCCAGACTAGACTTTTACCGGTTATTTAGTGTGGTTTTCATACTTTTCCTGCCTTTATCTCTAAGCAGAAGTAATAGCTACGTAGCTGCCAGTTATTATAGAATTATAGATAATGGACATTTCTCCAGTCATTTCCTCTGTCTTTCTGTTCTAATCTAATTCAGCACTTCCTTCCACCTCTACTTTAGCACTTCCTTTCATGTTTTATAATTAAACCCAACTTTGCCATTGAATACTCAGGAAGCCTGCACAGGTTAGATTGCCACCTTATTTTCACACTTACAGTACTTCTCTCTTGACGTTCATTCATTCTCACTCCTGCCCCTAAAAGTTGAATTTGCAAGACACTTCTGACTGGATTCAGCATGATGTTTTCAAAACCTTACATCTGAGTAGGCATTATTAGAGAATACCACAGACAACCAAAAGGCAGAAAGCTACAGATTCTGGTTGCAAGAAAACAAAAAGGTTTCAAAGACGAAAGTAAGAAAAACGAAGGGATCAAACAGGGAACAATGACATCCACTCAGTCTGTTGAACATACTAGAAGCTTCTGGCACATCACAAATTACCTGTAAGTCACTGAACCAACTGGCAGCAACCACTAACCACAATCTCACCATGGTGCACCTTTCGCTAAGTACTAACATCCAGAATGATTTGTCCCAGAGGCAGAAAATAAGTGAAGAGAAAATTTGTAGTTTTACGGTGGCAGCGGGACTCCGAGCCTGTGATTTGTTGGAATATAGGAAAAGAAGCACCCTGAGTCCTAGCCATCACAGGAGCCTTGAGTGTGAGTAAAAAGAAAGAATAGCTAGAGCTTGAGAAATGGAAAGGACAGAGGATTAAGAACCGGCAACTGCCCTGCACAGAGAACTGAAAGAAGCTGTCTGACCTAGAGCAAACATGCTATTTTGCTTCTAATTTTGAAGCGTGCAATTTGTAAGTGATACTTGTAATGAGGAGTGTTAATAACACCTCAGGAAAGGGGAAAAATGGAGAGCAGTAAAACGAGCTTATCACAAACAAACAAGCTAGGATAATGATGGAAGAAACTCTTCCCACTTTATATCTGAACTACAAACACTCCTTTGTTTTGCATTGAGCACTAAATGGCATTAACTTCTGAAGATGAATTCACCTATTTTCAAAGGCTTCTAGTTTTACTCAGTATTCTTTCCCACAACTATATTAATTCAGCATGAACTCTGTTTTACCCCTTTTGGATCTGCCACTAGTCTTACTTACAAAGTTAAACAAAACATAATAGTCAGAAAGAGCAGCCTGTTAGATTAAAGAGTGATAAATAATTTAAGAGGAAGATCAGACACCAAAATTTAGATAACATTGATACCAACACAGATCTTCTTTCATGACCTTACAAGATTCCTCATCTACTCAGACCCCAGTCTCAGCTCCAAAAAAGTGCTGTTAGAAAATACCAAAATCAAACAAGCAATGCATCTCCTTGAAAGGCTGGACATGATTTCTTTAAAAGGCAGCAAACATTTAAATTCCTGTGGGGAAAAATTCAAACACTCTACAATAATAAATTGCCTTACTGTTAGCTAAACTCTCCCTATAATCCTTTAGCAGAGAGAGAGGAGAGGAAAAGACAGGATTTTAAAGGACTCGATTCCCCTTCTGCCTAACCTGCTAGCCCGCACATGACCCTTATTCTACACTCTTGGGGGTCTGAAGTTCAGCTCTGATGACCATCAGCTGTATTCACATCCACAAAAAATTGGGTTAGTAGAGAAAAAAATCAGAGGAACATATAGCAACCTTCGAATTACTCTGATTAACTGCTACTCAGGTGAGGATGGGGGCTGGGGGGGTAACGCATCACTATTTTTTTTATATTCTAAGTGGAAGACACGGTTAAGTGGTCGATTTATGCCTGTAGAATTTTGTGGGGTAAATATCCTGTCATCAGTTGCACCTCTGAGAATACAACCAAGTAACCAGACAGTGCTTTGTAAGGGGTATCTAAGCTTCACTTGGAGATGAGATGGCAGGAACATATCCAGCTTGTTCTGGCTCTTACAAGATAACGGCACCAACCTCCAGCCCCTCCAGAATACCTGGCATTCAGGTGCTAACACTAGCACTAACAAGGTGCTTCCTTAACAGACATTTCGCAAAGAGCTGTAGCTTCAGAAGTTTCTGTCTTCTTACTGGGACAGGGCTTTTCCTTACTTTGTTTTGCTTTGCTTTTAGAAGGGCTTTTGCAAGTATTTGAGCATGAGAAAAGAAATGGAAAGAAGATCAAATTAATTACACAAATTACGGAACCAAAAAATAAGCTGGAAAAGTGCTTTTCAATTCACAGCATTTTTCCTAGCTAAAACAAGCAGTAAAGTTCAATGCAATTTCTAATCCATTTGTTTCTTTTAAACACTGCATAACAATAAAAGCTTAATAAAGCCTGTAGTCTTAGTATCTGAAATTTTTTAATTAAGTGGAAATTCTACTAACTCACATTATAAAAGTCTTTCATTTCTTCTTTCATTTTAGGGACATCGAGTAGCAAAGACCAGACTTGCCCTCTGAACTGCAGTGGGATTCCTTTATAAATTCTTCTATGAAACTGTAAATAAAGAAAAGAAAATATAAATGCAGTATCATCTGCAACATTCTGAACAAAAGGAACAGTGACACGCAGCGTGCTAAAGAGAAAAATGCAATTATATCAATTGTGCTAGCAAAGGGATGTCCTGCCAGCAACAAGGTTTTCCAGCATCTTTTGAGGGACTGAAAGTGTCCAGTGATGCCATCTGGGACCTCTGTTGATGGAATCAGCAGGGGCACAGAGAACAAACCATCGCTGTGCAGGTGACGCTTTCAAGCCAAGACTTTAGGATGTAGCAAGGCCTATCAAAATTGTATCACCTCTGCTGAGCAGCACTTACTCTACCAATATTTGAAAAAGACTACTTCAAATTTTGTAATTTAGACCCAAAAAATTCAGATTCTTGGCAACACAATATTTCAGGACAAGCCACACCTTACTATAATTACATGCTATAAATGGGAATGGTGAAAGGCAATCAGCAACATTTCAGACCTTTCAAGATTATCAGTAAAAAGAAGCAGCTCAACTGGTTTTGAATTCTTGTAGAACCACGGCAGCGTGCTGAACTGGATGTATGCACAGCAACCAACCACGCGAGCTCCCAAAAATCCCAGCATGTGCCATTCCTAAAGCTAACAGATTTCAGATCATAATTCTAACCTAATAATCAGTTTTCTAAATGCAAATTAAAACATTTGCACAGAAACAACACATGAAAGATATTCTATCTATGGTTTCCAAGTATATGGAACAACCTACCAACACTGCATGCAATTCTTGGCTGTGAAATAGAAAATTAATTTCCCCATTCCTGACACACTCTGTTCTGACACGTAAAGCTTGTATTAGAAACGGGTCAGAAGGGAATAACTCAGTACCTGTGTGTAACTAGTCATTATACAAACTGTTTATCACTCTTGTCTCTGACGTGTCACTGCTCTTGCACTCTTATTTAGTGCTTTGGCTCTTTCTGGGCTTATCTGAAAAAAACCAGGAGCACTGACAACTGTCTTTCTCAATTTTTTCTGATTTGTATCTCTTTATGCTGCACCGTTTAGGAGCATGAAGAGCCTCTAAACAGAGAGGACTAGCTGTCTGAATACTTGGCTTTACACAGCCAGGAGAGACTCAAGCAAAGCCTTAGAGCAACGGAAATCCAGTAATTCTAAAACCACACAAAGCAGTGTCATCATCTTTCAGGAGACACGCCTATGAAAAGGAAAAACAGAGAACTCTAAAATGAAATGAACCTTTCTGAAGTTCTGATTTTACCATTATTTTAATGATGGCACCGGGAG
This sequence comes from Bucorvus abyssinicus, assembly GCA_009769605.1. Lineage (NCBI taxonomy): Eukaryota > Metazoa > Chordata > Aves > Bucerotiformes > Bucorvidae > Bucorvus > Bucorvus abyssinicus. The sequence continues at coordinate 6,411,923 of CM020025.1, forward strand.
ACTTTAAAAGAGACCAAAACATACCCAACAATTTATTCTTTGTATTTAACCTGCAATTAAAGTTAGACCTTAAAAATTTCAGTTGACAAAGCTATCACTTCCTTGAAATGTTTATAAAAGTTATGTTTGTAACATAAGAAATACATTAAAAGAAACGTCCTCCTCAAACATAGGTTCCATTTTTCTTTTTCACATATTTCCTGTCCCCAGTTTTGGAAGATTAAGGAACCCCTCATTGCAGTGTATTTGCAAACCTCCCGCTGTTTGGGATATAGCAGATCTTTGAAGGTGTCTTTCATGCCACTAAGGACTCGTGATTGGATTTTAGAATGCATAACTCACACAAGTAAGGTTATGACTTTTTTTCCTGTCCTCTTTTCAAATGAGAATTGTAAACTTGTATAAGACGCAGCAACAATCCTGGAGTCTGTCCACAAAGAAAATGTTGTGCTTTTTAAAGAAAACTTCCCTGCTTTAACATTATTAAGGATGCTAAAGCAGCCACACTGCTAGTGTGAGCACAGTTATGTCAGTACAGTTTCTTCCATACGGATAAAGAACAAGGTACAGTGCTACAAAGCCCCCTTCCCTATGGATATACATCCAGACTTCAGCGCACACAGAGAATTTCAGTGTGGGTCAAACCAGACACGAGAAAATCATGCCAGTTAATTATCATCTTGTAACTCATTTTCAAACATCTCCAACACCATAAGGTCATTAATGAAAAGAATTGAAGAATAAATTCTGAAGACTACTGTTCTGAATGAATATTTTGGGAGGAGGTGACATGGACATCAAAGGCCAGAAATAAGCCTTTGTAATAAGTTTCTTATCGAAATAGAATTAAAACAAATTCAAACCATTCAAAATGCGAGGTTGTTTTACATTATTTTTCAGGAGATAAAACAGGAGAACAACCAGTTCCAGAGAAGCCTCTGGCACTTACAGTTTTCCCATCTTCTGCACTTCCCAGACTGAAAGAGCCAAACCCTAGAAGAGCCCTTGAAGTCGTACGTAAAAACTGAGACAGAGAATTGTGGAAGCGCTTTTAAAAGAAAAGTTTGAAAAATGAGTTGGCAAATATAACTTTAAAAAGAGTGGAAAGGACAGAGACACCTGCAATTTCATCAGCTCACTACAATTATGCCAAAAAACAGAAGGAAAGCAAACATTTTCAGTAGCTAAGATCAAAATTATCACCTACCTGACAGAATAAACCCCAATAACATTCAGAGCTTCTCACAAATCATTTTAGATCTATAATCCAGCTGACTGCTGTTCCAAACATTCTTTTATTTAGGCAGAGAAAAAAGCTCTCAGTCAAACCAAGTCATTACAAGATCCTGCCTACAGACTCAGCAGAACACGAGACTAGAGACCTTCACTGTCTGCCCGGTGTACGAGAGACAAATCTAACTCAGGAACAGAACCTTTCTCAGCAGAGGGTCCATGACACAAACAATAACGTGGAAACAAATGTGAATAGTTTTATATGCAATGGAAAACTGAGAAGAGTGGCTGATATGGCAGGGGCATGTGCTGCTACCCAGAGGGACCTTGACGGGCTGGAGAAATGGGCTGACAGGAACCTCAGGAAGTTCAAGGAGAGATACAAAGTCCTGCACCTGGGGAGGAACAAAGCCATGCACCAGTACTTGCTGGGGACCACACAGCTGGAAAGCAGCTTGGTGGAAAAGGAGCTGGGGTCCTGGTGGACACCAAGCTGAACAGGAGCCATCACTGTGCCCTTGAAGCAAAGAAGGCAAATGGTATCCTGGGCTGTGTTAGACCGAACTATTGCCAGCAAGTTCAGGGATGTGATCCTTCCCCTCTGCTCATCAGTGTTGAGGCCACTCCTGGAGTTCTGTGTCCAGTTTTGAGCTCTTTAGTACAAGACAGACATGGACATATTGGAGAGAGTCCAAAGCGCTATGATGTTGAAGGGACTTGACCATCTCTGCTGCAAGGAAAGTCTGGGAGAGCTGGGACTGTTCAGCCTGGAGAAGAGAAACTCACGGGAACCTTTTCAATATATAGAGACACCTAAAGGGAGGAGGCAAAGAGGACAGAGCTAGGCTGCGGTGCCCAGTGTCAGGACCAGAGGCAATGGGCACAAACTGAAACACTGAACGTACCCTCTGAACACCAGAAAACAGTTATTTGCTGTGAGGGTGACCAAGCACAGCTTACCCAGGGAGGCTGCAGAGTCTTCATCTTTGGACATATTCAAAAGTCATCTGGACACGGTCCAGGGCAGCTGGCTGTAGGTGGCCCTGCTTTAGAAGGTGGCTGGACCAGACGTCCCTTCCAACCTCAACCATCCAGTGCAATTCTGCTATTTTGTGAGAATGACACAACTGCACTGCATCTCAGGGAGTGGGGGGGGACGGGGGGAATCCACACATAGTTCATACCAAAACTGGATTCTGATAATCATTCAGTCACCAAACAGTTAAAGAAAATATAAATCAGCAAACTAATTACCAGCTAACAGAATAACCGTACCATAAGCACCATACTACTGCCCTCTGCTGTCTCTTATTTCCTTATGTAACATAAGGCTGAAAATATGTTTTTGAGTTTAAATACCTGCAGAACCCTAATCCACTCCCCTGAAACAATAACAAAAAGTAGTAAAGTAACATGCTGAATTTTCCTTTTCTTCTGGGGAGATGAAAGAAACCAATCTTCAACCAAATATTTTAAATTAAGGCTTTCTAAAGATAACAGCTCCAAAACAAAATATCTGAACTCAGAGTTCAGATAGTCATTGTATAAAAACATGTATCACTCAAAGAACAGCGTTATGGAATCTGGGATATTTCCATCAGCACAGGACATAGAAGAATGAAAGCCATCCTTGGTAGATACAATTATAGAAACACAACTTAAATAAAAACACAGGTTCAAGTTCTGTATCGCATCCAGGCTGATATTCAGGCGAGGATAGTTGTCAAACTCTTGCAAGTATTACTAGTATTGTTGATCCTGAGGTAGGTAGGACAAATGGACTCTAGATGAGACCATATGACCTGGGAATACAAAAGGAGTTTCTAGCGCAAAAAAAAAAAAAATTGGACCTGTAAATTGAACCTTCCCATTGTGAAACAAGAGAATACATAGAATGAATTAAAAAGTTTACAAAGCAAGAAGAAAAAAAACCTCTGAAATTTGGAATATTCCAAATGAGCTGTCATCTCACATAACGAAGTCCATAACATCCCCCATTCAATCCATGTAAAACACCTGGAAAAGACCCAACCTCCCTTCCTTCCCCGGCCCCAACCTCTCCAGCTCATAAACCAAACTAGTTCCTGGACAAGAAGTGAGGCCACTATCACAGAGCACCAGTCCTGCCGCTGCAAGAAATAAAAGTGGTTTTCTTGATAATAAAACTTTCTCAGTTACGTCAAGAGCAGCTGCACAAGCAGCAGAGGGACTCTGCCACCTCAGAAAGAATCAGTGATGAAAAGCATAAGAATTAAAATCTGAAGTCTCACAAGAAAGTATATTTATAATGAAGAGCAAGTATATTTATAAAGGCTGCTACCTTTAGAGGTTCAGCTTCTGTGGGTTGCATAAAAGGAAGAAAAAAAAAATGCAAATATGAGAGTTGCTCATTCAAAAAATCTCAGGAACGCGAAGAGGGTTCTTCATTAAGGCTCTGTGTTCAGACTCCACACTAAGTGGAGACTCGATTATTATATTCTGAGTGAATGCCAGAACAGCTGGAAGTTGCCAGGGACTCTGATTGTTTCTCTTCTTCCTTTCCCTCTCAATTTAGGCAACTTCAATCACAGACAGATGAAGGTAGACAGTGAAAGACAGAAATACTTTGTTGGAAATACTCAAAAGGGAATATAACATATAACAGTTTTATTTAATCTTTCCTGAAAGTTATGATCATACTAAGCCAGGAAGGATTTACTGTCTGTGGTGGTTGATTGTACCCTGGATTATTAAGCAGTAGAATACAAATAGGAAATAAAAGCATAAACTAGAGAAAGACCACACTGAAACACGAACTTTGCTGCTCTCTGACACTTCCTGCATAAGAAATGACTAATGGGGAGATGAAAGCTTTGTTTCAACAAATATCAATCACACGAAGACACAAGGGCACTTATACACTTCAGAGACCAGTGTCTATAAGAATCATGATGACTCCACTGAGAAGATGCTGAAATAACAATATAGGAACTGAGGAGGCTTTTACACAAAGAGGAAGTCAGGCAAAAGCACCAGGAGGCCGGCATGGATCAACAAGGAGCTCCTGAACAAACTCAAACACAAAAAGGAAGTCCACAGGGGATAGAAGCAAGGACAGCTAGCCTGGCAGGAATCAGAGAAGTTGTCCTTGCAGCCAGGGATCAGGTTAGGAAAGCCAAAGCCCTGATAGAACTAAATCTGGCCAGGAACATCAAGGGCAAGAAGAAAAGCTTCTGTATGTACATCAGTGATAAAAGCAAGACTAGGGAAAACGTGGGCTCTCACCAGAAGGAAACAGGAGACCTCATTACCTTGGATATGGAGAAAGCTGAGGTAGCCAAGAACTCTTCTGCCTCAAACAGCAAGTGGACCAAGCATGCTGCACAAGCAATGACTGAGAGAATGAAGAACCATCCACTGTAGAAGATCACGTTCAAGACCATGTAAGGAACCTGAAGGTGCATAAGTCCACTGGACCTGGTTGAAATGCATCCACGAGTCCGGAGAGAATTGGCACCTGAAGGGGCTAAGCTACTACCCATCACATTTGAGAAGTCATGGCAGTCTGGTGAAGTTCCCACTGACTGGAAAAGGGGGGAAAAGGGAAAAAAGGAAGACCAGGAGAACTACAGGCCAGTCACTCTCATCTCTGTGCCCATCAAGATCCTGGATCCTTCTGGAAACTATGCTAAGGCACATGGGAAATAATGACATGATTGTTGACAGCCAACATGGCTTCACTAAGGGCAAACTGTGCCTGACAAATTTGGTGGCCTTCTACAATGGGGTGACAGCACTGGAGAATAAGGGAAGAGCAAGTGACATGTGGACTTGTGCAAAGCATTTGACACTACCCTGCATGAGATCCTTGTCTCTAAATTGGAGACATGGATTTGACAGAGGGACTGCTCAGTGGATAAGGAATTGTCTGGATGGATGAACTCAAAGAGTTGCAGTCAACAGCTCAATGTCCAAGTGGAGAGCAGCGACGAGCGGTGTTCCTCAGGGGCTGGTACTGGGACCAGTGCTCTTTAACATCTTTGTTGCTGATATGGACAGTGGGATCGAAGGCACCATCTGCAAGTTTGCCAACAACATCAAGCTGTGGGAGGGAACAACACATGCTGGAGGGAAGGGATGCCATCCAGAAGGACCTTGACGGGCTTGAAAGATGGGCCCATGTGAACCTCATGAAGTTCAACAAGGTCAAGTGCAAGGTCCTGCAACTGGACTGAAGCAATCTCAAGCACAAATATAGGCTGGGCAATGAGTGGATTGAGAGCAGCCCTGAGGAGAAGGACTTGGGGGTACTGGTGGATGAAAACCTGGACATGAGTCAACAATGTGTGCTCGCAGCCCAGAAAGCCAATCGTATCCTATGCTGCTTCAAAAGAAGTGTGGCCAGCAAGTCAAGGGAGGTGATTGTCTGCCCCCTCTACTCCATTCTCATGAGACCCCACCCGGACTCCTATGAAGACAGGCTGAGAAAGTTGGGGTTCTTCAGTTGGAGAAGAGAAAGCTCCATGGAGACCTTATTGCAGCCTTTCAGATCTCCAAAGTAGCTATAAGAAAGATGGGGAGGGACTTTTTATGAGGGAGGGTAGCGATAGGATGGGGGGTTATTGTTCTAAACTGAAAGAGGGAAGATTTAGATCAGGTATTAGGAAGAAATTCTTTACTGTGAGCGTAGTGAACCACTGCAACAGGCTGCCCAGAGAAGTTGTGGATGTCCCATCCCTGGCAGTGTTCAAGGCCAGGTTGGACTGGGCTTTGAGCAGCCTGGTCTAGTGGAAGAAGGTGTCCCTGCCCATGGCAGAGGGGCTGGAACTAGATGATCTTTAGGGTCCCTTCCAACCCAAGCCATTCTATGACTCTGCAGTCGTTATGGAGTTGTACATCGGTTCATTTTATTATGTCATCCTTTATTACCTCTAAATAGTTACTGAAATACAGTAGGAAATGGCACATTGCTGGTCTCAGTGTAACAACTCTTCCCTCTCTTTCCAGGTCCTCATGATCATGCATTGCTGCACTCCATTCCCATCCCCCTCTTTTTTTTTTTTTTTTAAATTAGGATTAAGCACAGAAGTTCTAATGGCAAAACAGTGTGAAGCTCCCAGAGCCCCCAACTTTCTCTTGAAATATTCTTCTGTGATGAAGATCTGGAGAAGATGTAAATTGAAGCAGCTCACATGGACACACATCTGCATACTAATGTTTTCTCATTAATTCTCCTTGTGAAGTTTTGACAAAAAAATAAGGAAGCAGCCTAAAGTATTAAATGAACGAGTATTAAAGGAAAACTGTATTTTGCACTTAAGCACGACAATTTTGGGTGATGTAATCAAACACATGGATTCATCTACAGTATGAAAAGATTTCCTCAAGCCAAAACTCTCAGCTGTATACTATGACGGCTCATTACAAACAGGCTGTCTGAAGTCCTGTACTTTATACATACCTGCTGTACCCCTAGGACCAGACCATCACCTTCTCTGGCTCTCCCTTGCTCTCTTTTTAAGAACACAAGCATCTCTCAAGCCATTTTCCAAAAACAAGCCATTACTATGACTATAATCAATAACCCTACAACATCATTACTGTTGTTGTTGCTGCGCTGTTCCCTTCAGTGCTGTTTCTAAACATTGCTGATTCCAGGAACAGTCTGACTGCACAGAAGCCACAGGAGCACCAGGTGAAGCAAGTCCTTCAAGATAAAGGCTGTTCATTTTCTTCAGCAATTTGCTCCTCTGGTGTTAACCACTTTAACCCGCCAAGTGAAGACAGAAAGCAAGAGTCAGGAATTATTCTCACAACTATTGCTTCCATGCTTCAAGAAGGCAAGCATGGAAAGCCAGTGCGTTCTTCCAGCACACTTTCAGATAAACACCGTCTTTATCTGCAAGTTCTGTACAATGCTGAGAACACCACCAGGCTTTCCAGAAAGAGCACTGACAAATAATGTCTGACTTTCCACTGTGTGCTTGGGAGCAGGAGGAGGAGGCTGATTCTTTGTTCTGTCTCTTCTGGTTCACTTACCACGTAAGATTTCAGACAGAGTAAGGAAACCACCCTTGTTTTTAAAGCCTCACGTGCTCCACCAGAGTTAAACAATCAGTGAAAAATTTTCCTAGCCTCAAGCAAAGTTCATCCCCTCTACACACATATTGAATTATTCCTGACACTATTTATAGTTCAGTCTATAATTTGTTACATGAACTGAAGCTCTTGCTGCTCAGCTGACCTGCTCTACCTTCTGCGTGCTTGGTGAATAGAGGATTATTCAGTTAAGTCAGTGTATCATGGACTGACGTCACCGACAGCTGAAAAGGAAGATTGCTGCTGCTTCGACAAGGTGTAGCTATTGTGTTACCTGAAAGGTCCTATTTAACATTCTCTTGGCAAAGGAAGTCACTTTTAGTCAGTTTTTTTGATCATCCCTTTGACTTGGGAACATACTTGATCTTCAAATCACCCAGTCACCACAGCAGGGAAACAAAGCCACAAGAGTTATAACCTCTAATTTCTCCTTCCAGAGGAGATGACAGGACACAAAGTGGAATTTTAAGAAAAAAATTGGGAAAAAAATTATTACTTTTTCATGCATTCACTTAATATTTTAAGAAACTGAATTTGCTAGCCTCTTAGTTATACCTTGAAAAACATCGACTACTGGCTTTGGTATTTTTAACAAAAGCAAAGTGCAAGACACAGCTACTCGTCTCAAAGCCAGAGGTAGTAGCAGACATGATGAGTAGTAGGGTTTATGCTGAGTAAATTTCTCCCTGTACTTGAATTGCAGTATCTCAGTTCCCTGCTCATCAGGCTAACAAGTGTTCTGGTCTCAATCTCTCCCTCTGAAGTTTTCCACTTTGCACACAATAATTCACTGAAACAAAAGGCTGGTAAGGGAGTAAGCTAACACTGCAGGCCAGTCATCCAGGCGCTATCCTGGGATGTGTAACAGTTGTCCTCTGGTCCTCTGCCGCATTGGAAAATACCAACAGAACCCCCCAGAGAAAACAACAAGTTTCAAGCCCTCTTGAGGAGAAAAGGGAATTTGAATTTGGGGGCATCACGCTCCATGCGCTGTCCACCGAATCACCCAAGAACAGTTATGAAAACCTCCCCAGGATGCAGTGTTGGGAATATAGCCTCTCCAGCAAGTTCTTCCCAGATGAAATTCTTCAATTATTTTAAGATAACTAAGACTACAATTTAAGCAAATAAATTATTCACACGAAAATCCCTACTTTGCTTTTAAAGCTAGTAAAAGAATTTAGTACTTAATGGCATAACACAACCCACCTCTGTCATTACCCCCAGACTATTGTGTGTGGCCTGAGTAGGATGAAAATAATTCTGTAACTAAAAATCCCAAAAACAATTTAAAGATTATTAATGGGCAATTCGCCTCCTTAAAATTCACCTGTAACTTCATATAGAAAATAATTTTTCTTTTTTAAGTCAAGAAATGTATCACTGCTGGGCACTGTTAAGTAGCTGCCAGCAGATTTCGGTTATTCCATACTGATTCCAAAATAAAAAAGCCCATCGAGGTATAAAGCATTCTATTCAAAAGTAGATCCCATTCATACCATCAAACAATCATTTCTCTTGAAGATTATGAATGCTGCATTGCATATTATTCACAGAAAATCCAGACTTATCCCAAGGGCACAGGGCACTGAATGGCTTCCTCTACTTTTTAGCTTCTAACTTTCTCAATGCAACTCTCCTTCTAACAAAGCAACCCAGTGTCTTGGGATATCGTAAGATATCTGTGCTAGCAAGCATGATAATTTAAACATCAAACTATATGCCCCTTGTTATGACTAATCAGCTTCCTTGGAGAGTTACTCAAGGCGGTTTTCACTGATCCATGACTGTAAGCTATCCCAGGCCCTTCAGTAAACCTGCGCTGCAGAAAAGAAAAAAAAAAAAACCAGAGAAAAAAGGGAACTGTAGAAAAGAAGAAGATTAATAATAAAAAACCCTCATAGATCTTAATAAGATGCCAGCAGTAACTCAAAAGAGTAACTTTAAGTTTAAACATTAATTAGTAAAATATCCGGCATACAAAGGAGTAAAAAAAGTAAAGTTAAAATTCATAACCCTTGAAAGGAGATTTATAATTCCTGAAGAATTCAGCTATGCCCATTTAAAGGTGTCCTCTCTTTTCGAGCTTATAAAGATGTTTCTTTTCTTCCTTCTCTGCATTTTCAAAGCCTAAATCAAACAGAACTTCCAGCTTTCTGCAAGAAATGATGCTTCATCTGCTCCCCCGGTTATTTTGCAGAGGTGAACACATTGTGCTGTGCGATCCCGGTTCCAACCCCACAGTGCCAGCGCAAAGCGGTACAGCTCACCCTTACCACCACGAACGTGTTAGCGCCCCCCTCCGTGACACTGCCCTTAGAAACGCCTTATGTTGGGCCACCAGTTTTGCTGAGTTATTATTATTATTGGGTTGTCATGTATTATTGCATTGGGGAGGAATAAAGAGCCTTGTCATTTCAGTGTTGTGGTTTTTTCAGGTCTTTTAAACAGAGACTACCTGTTTTAAAGTTATACATTCCAATGTATAACAGCTAGTGAAAAAAAGCACGCACGACTTTACCTTTTCGCTGTTCTTGTATTTTTCCCAGCTTTTCAGCATCTTAAGCCATTTTGTAGTTCTTTCAATTTCAAGGTGTTTTTGCTGAAAAGAAATTAGAAAATTTTAATCTTTTCAAAATGAATACATTTAAAGCTATTTCTGTTTTTCTAAAAGGTTTAACACAGCGTCATCAACTTTTTATCTAGTCATCCAAGAACAGCAAAGAGCAACATCAGTTCACTTAAAATATCCAAAAAAATCAGCCAGCCAAAAACCAAGCAGAAACCCTTATTCCCTCATTTTCAGCACTATGTAAAGAACTGCATTTTGTAAGAGGAGTTAAAGTACAAGATTTATAAAAGTTTCTTCTCCACACATTTTCAGCAAGTACAAAAAAAGCTCCATTTCTTTTTATACTCAGTAAAATTTCAGGCAAGTTATTCCTGCAGCAAGCTTCTTAACGAGTTAGTTGACTCTGAAATTATGATCTTCTTTACCCAGACTTGCCCTAAACTTAATTAGCTACTAGTGATCACACAAACCATCCCACGCCAAGTTAAAAAGGCACGAAGTACATGACCAAAACCAAGTGCACGCAAGGGCGACAGCGCAGGAGCAGAAGTGGGGGTTAGGCTCTAGTTCTGGACATGAAAAGCTGGAAAGAAATCAATGATTTCTTCTGAAGGGAAGATCTGCTTGCCTAAATTATATTACTGACAAGAATATTTCAATAACAAGGTGATGAGAATTCAAAACAGAACAAACCCTGTCTTCTCCAAATAAATAGTTCTATTAAGCAGTATAACATTTAATATCATAAATATGTGAATTCCACTCATTGCTGATATTCCATACAGCTTTAAAAGCATGGGACAACCTTACTATCTGAAAGATTGCCTTTCTGCTGATGAAAACCTTGCTATCAACTTCTTGAATTTGGGAACCAAACAAGCACTCGGAATTCGCTATTTTTGACCCTGGAATTTCAAGGCACTTTGGCTCTTCATAGCCAAAAAAAAAAAAAAAAAACGTTTATTTTGTTGGCTCCCACGGTAAGAAGACTTTTAGTACAAATTTTTACAGCCCAGTTTTACACACTGTAAAGGAGGCAAGGTGTGTCTCGCTATACTGCAAAGTTACCTATTAACTGTATTTTTTTTATGATTTTTATTAAGGACACTATTTCAACTCTTTCATAATACTTTGGAGCTGAGGATCAACTCTGGAAAAGCTAAAGCAGAATAATGTGTCTGTGTGTGGCTATTGCTTTCTCTTCAAACATGAATATAAACAAATATTTAGTGTTTTCGTAAAGGAGATGTTCTGCCTCCAACTTCAAATTCAGGGCTTAAAGACAGGAAAGATAGTCCGCTTCACCCGGTTAGTGATGCAATTTGCTAACAATGTAAGAGTTTAATTTCAAAGCTCTGCAGGATGCTGAAAACTTATTAATACTTCCATGAAATAGTCATTAAGTGAACTTGCATCCAAAATGTTGGGGAAAAATATAAAAGAAAATTATTACTTACTATGTCAACAGAATTCTAATTTTACTTCTAGCTTTTACTCATCAGAATCTGTGCATTCTTTCCTGGCTATAAATGCAACAAAACAGGCAAAGGGCTGCTTTAATCCAGAAGCCCGAAGGCTTGCACGTGCAGAATTACGACTTGATGACTGTTTAGGCAGACCCCAACCATGATTCAGTTCATGAAGCGTCCTGGAAATAAGCTGGTTTTGTACTTCTAAGTTATTTTTATTTGAATCCAACTGACATAAGCCAGACATAAGTGTTGGAAAGTTACGGGGAAAGAAGTATCTCTACTCCTTCAACCTTCACTTACCTAACTGTTCGTGTTGCAATCAACTGCCCACATTCTTGCTCAGGCTCCATGCTGTGTTTGGTAATACCTCAACCACTTGCCTTTTCTTTTTTATATATTTTTTTTTATTTTTTTAAGATTATTTAAGATTACTTTTCTTAAGAGGTTAGAGGGGAACTGCAGGAAAACTACCACTTCCCAGATTTCACAAGGCATGTTCCTGATTCTCCTCCACACTCGCAACCCCTTTAAGAAATGAGCATTTTTAACATCTCGAAGCAGATGTTCTCTGGGCATAGTTTAGATTGCAGAAATAACATTGCTGTCAAGTCAGGAAAGGTCTCTGCCCTCAACAGGTTGTTCAGATAATTGGTAAGAAAAATAAAACCCTATCTGCTCCCACAGTCTTTTTGTTTGTATGTTTGATCTGCTTCTGAGATTTCTGGTCTTTTGAGCCAGAAGCTCACTTCAATTGTATGTTTGTTCAAGCTTTTATGTCTTCTGTGTCAATTTATGCCAGTTCTCAAGTGATGTTACTGTAGTCAAAATAGCAATTATTTCTGTGTTCAGTTGTTGAAAACTTTCAGCTATTTTTTTCCCAGCCTGAATTATGTTCACTTTCATGTCTAACAGGTGCAACACTGAAAACACAGATAGATCTGACGCAGCTCATTGCAGAGTAGAGGGATGCTGCTGCTGCTCTTTCAAGGCAAGTTCCATGTAGTTGTCACCAAAAAAAAAAAAAAAAATCCTTTTATCTGTCTTCTAAGTACATTTTACACTTTGAAGCATTTTTGCCCTTGGGAATAACAGAATCCCTAACTGAAGCAGAGAAGGTTTCTTGCTCTTGTATCAGTAAATAATACACTACTGAAAGCAAAACCGCATGAAGTCAAGCTGGCAAGCATCCATCTCATGCACAGCACTCTGCCTTCCTGGAGGGCGAGTGTGCTAGAGCCGAGGCTTACAGCAATGCCTTAGCAGAAGCCTCAGACAAAACCAGAACTCGCTGAATGGTTCCCTGGAGAATTTATAATCAAGTAAACCAAAGACAAACCCAAACAAACTAGAAACGTCTTACAAAACATTTCATCGCGCTGCTGAAATAGTCAGACAGACTCCAGCTTTCCTGAGGTCACTTCTCTGTCTACTTCTCTCCTCTAGGTGATCTTTCCTCCCCTAGTTGTATCTCAGATGCACTGGATGATTCATCTGAGGCTTAAGTTGTTCATAATGTAGGACAATGATTCCCTGCATTTAAGTCACCTAATACCCAGCAAGGTATTGAAGCATCCAAATGACTCTTCATTCAGTAATAATGCCTAAAAGTATCATGCATGTAAATACACACGCAGAGAGAAAACACAGCTTTACACCAGAACATATATGAAGAAGAGACATTCAAAATTCACACAGACACACAACTCTTTACATCAGTGGCAAACGAAATGAAAACATGACTTAGGAACGTTAGGAATATTTTTTACAATTAGGAATATTTTTTACAATTCACAAGTAAAGCAAAAGGAAAGAAGAGTTTTGTCAAGTAAGTGACTTTAAAAGATATTCCACAGAAAGCTTTTAGTTCTAGTCTACATTAACATGACATTAATTATCCTGTGAATGGTATCCTGAAAATTGTAAAGATTCAAACACTGCCGACAGCAGACAGATAAACCTCAAACCAGCAGAGGTCAGGATATCATCAGGAGTAGAACCAGCAGTCGAATACAGGAGCATTACTGTACGGTTACAAAAAGACACTAGATTTGCAATTTAACACTGGTTTAATAAATACCGTTTCTGTGTTGTCTGAGATAGCATGAATACAACACAGGACAGCGAACTGAGACACTATTTCCCCTCAATAATTTAAGGCTAACTACAAAGCCAGAGTGAATCAGAGCTTCCAAACACATACACCACAGTAATTGCAAGCTAATATTTATGCTTATAGACTCACCACCCTACTGCGTCCTTCTGATGGAAATTAAATTATATATATACTCACTATGTTATTAAATGTAATGAAACACGGCAAGAAAACACAAATATCTCAGGCTGCATTCACATGAAGCAATACAACACAAAAGGGACCCAGAAGTCCCCTTCTTCTATGAGAAGCATTTCCTACTAGCTCTATGCTGAAGCTCAGAATAATTCATTTTCAGAAGCACTGCTGCTCTTAACACCTGGGGAGCTGAGCTGCCTTAGAACAGGTGATTCCATCCCTGTGCCATGCTCTCTAATGATTTGTGCAGCCAAGAGGGCTAACTTGAAACTCACAGCTTTAAATATTTTATCTTGAGGTTTTTGATACAGAAGATCAATAAGGACAAACAAGAAGAATCTGATCTGGTCTTGGAGATAGCAAGGGGCCTAAGAGACCATGGGTAAATACCAATAGTAACTAGGCCAGAAAAGTGGAGATTCAGTTGCCAAACTTCTCCTCCAGAACCCACCAGCAGCAGAAGGGTTCTTGGACCAGGGCCCGCACTGGTGGCTGACAGGTCTGGCATGTCCAGAAGGCACCTGGCTCATCAACTCAACATTGCAAGGGAGATGAGCACGTGTCAGTGACCGCCAGGGTATTTGTCACCACTTACCAAACCAGAAAAGCACGCTACACTCCTCAAGGGATGGCAACCTTCCCCTCAGCATTAAAGCCACCACCTCACTCGGACAATCCATCCTCCCAGCACAGTCGATGACAGCTCAATGCACAGTGACAATAGCTCTCACTCTTTCAGGTCAGAGCTGGGCGTGAGCTCCTGAGCAGCTCTGCTTCCTTTACTAGGTCATATAATGGGTGAGGAAAACTCATGTCTCTTTGGAACTTAAATGTAAGATTGAGTGGGCCCCAAGGGATCTGTGGGCAAGTTAAAATGGTCTCAAGGACCACCCGTCTAGTGGAACTTAGAATGTGTTTCCTTGGGAATGCAAATCACTAAAATGCTTCATCTCATTTCACAATGGTTTCTATTTAGAAAGTCGTAAATCTGTAAGCATTTACTTCCTAGTCAAAAACCTGGAAGACACTGGACTTACCTTTTCTATTGCTGCATCATGGACTGGAAGCTCCTCTGGACTGAAAACAAAGAAAGTTCATATTACTCTTGGTTAATGTTGGCACAAAATCATTTCTGTGTAGGTTCTTGCAAGTAATCATTTACAGTAGTACAATACGTAGTAACTGCAGTAACAAGAACTCTGAACTTTAGAGAACGAAGACAATGACACACAAGAATCCTTGGAATTTATTTTTTAAGCACAGTAAAACTCACAATATTTTAAGTACAGAACTAGAATTACTTCAATCTTTAACCTTCCAAACCAAAGTAGTTGCATAGTTTCAAACGACCAGACTTGACAGATCAAGTTCATCCTCTCTTTAGCAAAAGCACCCTGTGCTGTACTACTGAACTGAAACCTCAGTGAATTTTTTTGTTTATTAGATAATACCACCGTCAGCTGAAATACCCCTGTAAAAGGTTTTCCTCCTTTGCTACTGTGCCCTGTGAAAGGACTGAGACTTTGCTTGACTTAGGAGAGTTAACTTCCATTTTCTCAAAGTCTACAAAACTCTGTAAAACTCACTCTGAGTAACAGGAAGAAGGTGGTAGGGAAAAAAAACCAACATACAATCAGTTTTATTACTAGGTATCTAATTAATATTAAAAAACACAGTCCTGTCATTTAGCCTAACTCTAAAACAGCAGGTTATGAAATGAAAGCTTGAAAAGTAGCCTTTGAACAGATACATTTTCAGACTTTATATTATTTTAGTTTCATTCTGAAGGCTCTAACTTCCATTTTTCTTATCAAAGAAACTGGTGGTTTTCTAACCAGAAGTAACTGGACCACTTTGATGCCAAATGAGCATGCCTTCCTTTCACTGCATCATCGGCAGCTTCTGAAAACATATGGTTTGTCTACAAGTAGCGAGGCTCCCTTCTGCACTACAGATCCGATAAATAACACACCCAAAAAACCTTTTTTAAAAGGGACTAAAAACCAGGCACTATGTGGAATGCTTCTTTAAAAAAAAAAATATATATTTTCTGCTGAGACTTGATAGTATGAAAAAACTCCTGCCCACCTCATTACAGCTTTCTATAACAAGGCCATTAAACCCCAGTATTTTAGACATGTACCAAATCTGTGCAAGGGCAAAAAAGACATTGGGAAAGGCTACAAAAGCAGTTGCTGCTGGAGTCAGTGTAAGAACAGTTTGGTGCAAAGTGCATGAATTATGTTGAATCTCATTTATTTCATTTAAAAGATGCAGTTGCCGATTCAGAAGTTATATTTTAATAAAGAAAAATATGTGAATTAATTCACCTAATCAAAAAGGTTGGTCCAGTCAACACCTTTTCAGAGACCACACGTACAAGTTGGAGTTTCCAGTACACAGCCTAGAAACTAATTTAAAAACAAAGAGTGTTTGTTCCTTTTGAACAGTACAATCCATTCATTTAGAAGCACTTTCCAAGTATCTAAAAGTTTTCGTGACAAACATCAAAATTCGAAAACAGTCTGATTAACACCCATCTAATGCACTAGAAACAGCCTAAATCTAGAGCTACCTGAGGTTGCAAATGCTCTAAAATTACAGTATTGTGCACATCCCCATACAACTACATTTAAAAAGCGAAAGCAGGCTCTTTATATGCAAAATACCGCCTAGAAATTAGGATATTTGAATAGAAATGAAAAAAAACAACCAAAGGGAAAGAAAAAACTCAATTTAACAACCTGCTGGGGGGGGGCTTGTGTGTATTGGTTTTAAGTACCAAGATTGCTAAGCCTTGAATACACCACCTAAAATTTTTGATTCTTTAGTGACAGTTGCAGGCACTACCTCCACAAGAAGCATCAGTCTCACACAGCAAGATGACTGCAGAGCAGCCTCATTCTTCACGGCCCTACAAAAATCACACCAGCAGCTGGCTGCGCACACAAGAAACTCTTTTTCCTCCAGTGCCACCAGCAGCGTGTGAGACACCCATCTGACAGCAGGACAGTTCCATATCCCTGCGGACTCGCTTACACCGGACACAGCAACTCCTCCGCTGAACGGGTACCACTTGACAGCCTATCTTCACATCTGCTGATGTGGCATGGAAGGTAGTCACGGGAAAGATTAATCAAATCTCAGTTTATCATGAAGTGAGAACGAATCACAACGATGCACTGAGGGATTGCTCTTTGCTAATTTTGCAAGTTACTATCAATGGGCAAACGAAAGGCATGGCTGAACCCTGCAAGCAGTGAAAGGCGGCTCTGTTGCCCTGGGAAGCAGCCACCGTGCTCCCTAACTAGGTTAACCCAGCAGCATGTGTGACCCCGTCCCTCATTATTTCTTTAGCTGCACAGCTAGGCACTACCACCACATACCTATACGTTTTCAGCACCTACATTCCACAGGAGCACATTAAGCCTGCCCCGTGGTTTTATTCCCCAAGACGCTGCTGGCAGCTGAGCACGAGGAACACAGTTCAGAAGCTGAGCAAATTGCCCCGGGCTGCTCCGAAACTCACTGGACTGGAACACAGGAGTTCCTGGAGATCTCCCTCTCGATTAACTACATCGCACTAACTACGCCCGGTACTCACACACCTCATATTCAAATCTGTCCTGCAAGGACTGACAGAAAGGTACAGCAGGCAAACACTTCATCCCAAGCCCCTAAAGTTATTATAATAAAAACATTTCCATTTAGCACTATGTTTTCCATGCAGAAGCACCTTATAGATTTTTTTCTTTACTAAAGGACTAGGTGGGCTCAGACAAATGCAATTAATGTCCACTAATCAGCGTGACTTCATTGTACCTTTTTTTCTTTATAATGATGAATGTTCCCCTACCCTCCCCAGCCTAGCCAATCTAATCCGGTTACACCTTCATCATTTCTTTTAATGCTGAGTCTTCTCCCACCATCCACAGCCTATTTAGACTTGTATTTTTTGATGGGTTTTATCTGTGTACTTCAAGTAATGATATGAAATAGTAAACGAAATATTAACGTAATACAGACTCACCCTGCCCTAAGATGACTGCTTTCCTTTAATAGCTCAAGCAATATTCATTTAGGGGGTACAGAGAAGAACAGGACTGATTAACATGATTAGCTTGGAACCATACAACAGCCAAAAGAGGAGTCACAGAAACAGCTTTTAACTGAACTCATGTACAAAGGTCTCACTCAGCAGAAACAAAATCTTAATACTCTATTGTCCGCAATAAAGAAAGATCCAAACTAGGTAAATTCACCCATTTCATCAGACAGGAATCAAGAATCTTTACATCTGGTGTGTGCCTTTGCCCCAGGCATAAGGACAACAGCCTCCCACCTGCAGCCTGGGCAGCCCACACCACAACCTCACCAAAGCTCAAGGGCTCTGGTTGTCCCTGCCAAGAAGCTCCGGTGTTACAGAGAGAGGTCTGAAGATGTTGTCTACAGGTCTAGGAGCCAGGGCCAAATCCTAACTCCAATAAGGAGCAGGGTCCACATGAAGGTGTGTTGGGTTTCCTACTAGAAGGCTCCTCAAAGACATTTCACTGGAAGAAAGTATTAGACTCCACGGTTTGACTGGAAATCAATGCCTCTACCCACGGTTCTCACTGGCAGTAACCTGCAGCACCAGCTCAAAGTCTTCATCCTATCTTTCACTGTGAACTGCTACCACCTTCTGGTGAGGACTGTAACGCCTATAGGTTCAAAGAAACAGGATTTCATTTTGATGAACAAGGACTTGACTGAAAATACTTTTTTTTATTAGATTGGAAGTGGTGAGTGGATTTTGTATCTTCAAATCCAGAACAATGGCTAACACAGGTTTTAATGAATGTTTCAAGATAACTCAAAAGAAATATTAATCTTAAATGCATAAATATCTGATACTTCAGAACATTAACCATGTAGGTCTATGGTTTTGACCATTAACCTATGTCTTGCAATTAGCCTCCTCGAGTAACAGTCATGGTTTAAATAAACTGAGAAGTCTCAGAATTAACAAGCTTACAGTCACCTACCCACTGCTGCTGTTTAAATCAGTCTTCTTTCAACAGCACTTTGATATATCTGTTCAATATGAACACAAACACTCTCATATTAGTCACTCATCAGATGTATTCTTTTCCTAGATCTGTATTTAAATCCCAAACATGTTTCCTGCTGGCTCAAATCACAGCATTTTTCTGCTTCTAGTGTGGCTTAAATACATTTAAGAAATGTAAAGGCTCCTCTGTCATTTGCAGCTTCAGTTGAGGATGGACGATGTTTAGGGCAATACTCTGCAGTCTTGCTACGCTGATAACGCCAGAACTGTAAACTCCAGAGGACCATGTAAATTCTTCACAGTTCCAACCTGTATGAACACTGACACTATTTTTCATTGGAAAAGTGGCCAAAATTGACCGAAATAGACTAAAAATCTTTATCACAAAACTTACTCCCCCGAAGAGCTGTTACGTTCAAAATGCCTTTGTAAGCTGTATTTTCATTTCTCAAAACTTCTATTTCAAAACACACCACTGGCTTACAAACCCTCTCTGCTTGCTGTAGCCTTTCTTACCCCACAGAGAATCAGCCAGCATACTGTGAAGAACTCTAGGGTCCTTCATCCTGAAACAAGCTGCAGGAGTAACTGCGCTATGTGCAAGTTATAATTTAATTTTTTAAAAAAGGCAATAATATTCAATATACCCATATTACTGAACTCGCTGTAACATGACTATTAAAAAACTCAAATCCTCATAATACCTGTGGCGCAGCCCCTACCCAGAATAGTTTCTCAAACTATTTCTCAATTATTTTCTCACACTCTCCTCAAAGTACCACTGAGTGTGATAGCATCACCTTGTATCACTGCATGCACATTTTAACTGTATAAAAGTATTCTGAAATTATATTTGGTGTCATATATTAAATGCAAAGTGAGAAAAGTTTCTTGCAAAACACTTGTCTTCATGGTCTCTGATTCAAACATGAAGATATCATGCCGTGGGGTCAGTTTTGCATTTGCGATGTAACATTAAGTGTCTAAATCCATGAGGAAAACATACTTGCTACTACTCAGGAGAATTATTTTGAAGGCATTCTTTAAAAAAAAGCAATAATTTGTATTATTTTGCAATTTCAATGATCAATTTGTGAGTGAAACATCCACAAAAACATTAGTAAGGCAGAAAATTCAAAAGCAAAAGTGTATTGAAGTAAATTTATGAAGAGTGATCACGCACAGGTAAGAGATGAGAAGGAAGGAACAATTCAGTTGACGGATACCTGAACAAGCAAAGCTTGTACAAATGGAGTTGTTTTGCTGAACAATATAGAACTCAGATTGCTGAGCAACAAATTGCAAGAGCATTTCAGTACTCAGATGTATTAGGAAACAAGTAAACCTTGCCAAGTATGAGCAGCTTTAGGGTTGTGTAGTTTGTCAGAAGTGAGTTGCAGGAGCCTACAGCTTTACTAGACAAAAAATTATCTTCACACTGGGAAACCAGTTCTACAACAATAAACACATTGACTAGGTGTTCTCTTAGGTCTGTGCCCTTTCAGAGTCCAACACACAGCACATAAATAGCCAAAGAAAGAGACAGGATTATGGATAGAAGAGAATGGCACTTTATTTTATATATATCCATACTGTTTCCAGGTAGCTTTCACTGCCTGGTGTCCTGTAACATACATACTGACCTCTGTTCTAAAGTTCACTGGAAAGTGCTTCACAATCACCTTACAGAAGGGAAGGTAAATAAGACTAATTGTGTATTTCAGAGGACACCCAGCATTGTTACTTACAATGACTATTTTTATGTCTGCATTACCTCACAAGATGGGCTACAAAGCAAACAGCTTTCTGAAGTCAACTGAAAAAACTCACTAACCACTGAGTTAAATAATAAATAAAACACTATTTCAATGTCATGCCTTTCTTTAGACCTATGATTTTGAGTTTTTCTACTCTTCATAGTATGAATCTAAAGCACAACTTGAGTGTGGAATTCAGATCCTTTCGTCCAAACAAGTTGATTGTCAGCAGCATTCTGATTATGAAGGACTGGTTTAATCTATCAACATTTGGATGGAAATTAAATCAGTATGTCATTCTCAAACCAGTGGAAAGACTTCAAACCATGGGAAAGACTTCTGAAAATATTAAGGAGAATATAATAAAGCTGGTTTTTAAACTAAATGATGAATTTTGCACAGATAAAATTCTACGGATCACTCCCTTCTTTCCATTATACATTTTACTTATGTTAAATTTTGATTGTGCATGACCATCAAAATAATCGGAGCTCTGCTACCATAATCATCTACTCTGAATTGTCACTGAATAACCTCTGCACAGTACAGGGTTGGTGACTGCAGCAGATTAAGAAACAGCTTTCAGAAGTTTTGATAAAATTCATAAGTACTCCAAAGAAATTAATTAACCTACAGGATACGTGATATTCCACAATAGGATTATCAGCAAATATGCAGCAAGAAATAATTTAATGCTGGCAAATGATCGACTCACATGTGATTTTGTGGCTAGGCTTTAGTTAGAATTATTGTTTGTAGATTCTGTGGATGTTGCTGCCGAAGTCTCAATTAAAAATAGATGTCTTCTTGTGTCTTTACTGAAAGATGTGTTCTACAGGCAAACTTTCAAGTTTTCACAGCTTGGAATCAGAAAAACCTTTGAGAGAATCTATAACCTGTTTAACTGAGCACAGCAGCACTTCTACTGATTTCTGATGTCACTTTAATTGAACACAGACAAACACTGAGGTAAAAAATGTTTTCTCAGAATCACTTTCAAAATCTTTTTTAAAAGAGGTAACAATTAGTCTAAGCCACCTTAAAACTCTCAAGAGGCTAAAGAGACAAGTGAAAAGGAATTAATCTCTCTGTCTTGCTGCCAATTTACAAATGATATATCAATGTCTAAAAAAACACCTAGAATTTTTTCCTTAAGCCTATATATATATATATAGTGCTTTTAAGTACTGCTTGAAGGTTAGGTACTGCACAGATCGCTTACACTACATATTAATAGCAACACAGGACTTGCAGGATGGCAGCTTCATCTGTATTAAAATTCATGTGCTATGCAAAGCATATTCCAACATAAATTAACTAAGATGGCAGCGTTCCAGCAATATATATTTAAGCTTCAGCAATGAACAACGCTTCACTTGCTTGTTTTATGAACTAATCTTCTGCAGCCAAAACCTCCATGTTGGTGGGTCTTTCACTTGGGTCAAAAGTAGCAGCATCTTTGCACTCCCAAAAACTGTTGCCCCAGGCCTCTTTTCAGTACTTGTAACACCCAGTGCCAGTGAAGCACCCTTTGCCCATTCCCTATACTGTTACTTTAATCTTCGATAAATGCTAAATATAGTGGGAAAATATGAGGTAATAATGATTATGTTAAATTACATTTTAGGGCTTAAGCAGTAACTCAAAACCAATGTGTATCGCTTTATGTATGTTGTATAAATTAAACCATATATTACCATATTCAATCATTTTTTCAGTTCTGTACCTAATAGCTCTTTCCACAAAAGGAAGTAGTTCCTGAATACACTGTGGGTGATGTTTTACGCAAATCAAGTAGCAGCAGCTGTTAACGGAAACACACTATTTGTCCTTAGTTGGCAGAATTATCCTGCAGCTTACTTTTGTGTTTGCAATCAAGTCTGCGGGATCGCATTCGCCTCATTTCTTTCTGTATCTGCAGAGGACTGTTGAAGTGACAGCCTGGACTAACTCAGCTGAAAGAATGGATTTAAAATTCAGATTTCAACTTGGGTCATAAGAATAAGCTAAAGAAATGGGTGCAATGGTGACACAGTTTTAGGGAAAAAAATCCCTACCATTCTGAAAGATAGCAAATAATAAGAGAACATTCCTTCCTTCCATGGGAAGGACCTGCATGAAGGGAAAGTAGTAGAAGAACCATACACTAGATCATCAAGATAAAACAAGATAAAAAACAAAATAATAATAAAAAAACCTTTCAAATTACTCTTAGAAAATCTTGTTCATCTTTCATCAAGATGAACAAAACTGAATTAAAGAGAATATCTTAAATACTTTTGTAAAAGAACTGAAACCAGTAGTCTAAACCCCAGAAGAATTTGTTAACTTCTAGACACATGGATATGAAAAAACTACTTCCTCTCTAAGAGCATAGCACCTGGGCAAAACTGCTTGTTTGCAAAATTAACTAGGCAACAAAAACATGGCTGAGAAAGGTGCACTTGAAACCCTCTACTCTCCTCTTGTGGCCATAAACAGCAACCCAGGAGGTAGGTTCTTCAGCTGTTGTTCTAATTCCAAGTGCTTGACAGCTTCTCTTCAAACAAGTCCAAAAGATGTGACTTCCAGCCTTCCATAAAAGGAGTTGATTCTAGGTTCAAATAGCCTCCTTAACTTTGCGAGGCTCTAAAGTAAGCCGGTCTCGGAGATGACCTGGCCAAAACCAGAAGTAAGGCACTTCCTCCTCCTCCTCATGAAGCTCTACCACAAAGACAAGCGGTGTGCAAATACTGTAAGATCCTGTATGACTGGGAAGCTCACAGGTGATCATCTAGGAGAGAAAGTCCGGTTCCTCTCCCTTCTGCTAAGTCTGGGTTAGACATGTTTCTTGGAGCAGCTGTTGAATAAATGACCACTTTTGCCATTGGGCTGGAAAAAAAGACTTGTGAGGAAAAGTGAACAGCAAAATCATTGAAGAGTTCCTCATTCTAAAGCAGCATTTCTGACCACAGGCTATAGCAAAATAGGACATCAATTTAAGGAAGCAATTACTGGAAACTGCTGTCCACACCTTGTCCTTTTAGAAGTAAGTTCAAACACATGAATGCAAAGAAGGGATCACAATGCAACCACCCCCATAACCAGAGAGGAATGCAGAGATAAAGGTCAATGTCCATCGTGGAAGCAGAGCTGTAAACTAAAACAGTCAGAATGGTAACGACTAAGTAAAATTTACAGAAAATCCAATGTGCTCTTCCGCTGTCAGTGATAGTTAAATAAAATTGCCTGTTTACCTTGGTCTCAGGAATGTCTGTCTCTGAAACTTTGCCCCATCGCTTCACAACTGCACAGTAAGTGAGATACATTTCAACTGATCAGAGTTTCACAACTGATGAACAGTACGATTTGTAAAACCTCTTAATTAATGTTTATTATGTATCCATCACTGCTGTGCTTTCAAATCAGGTTTTGTCATATAGAAATGCAATTAAAATATTATTTTAGAAGTAGTTCCCTGTGAATGCATGCAAAGAAAAAAATGGTTCTCTCTAACGCTAGGAAGATGGACCTAAAAAAAAAAAGGCATTCTGAATCTTAATTACTAACCCAAGAAAATTTCCATTTCTCTCTTTAAATAAAAATAGTATCTTCAGTGTATATTGCAGCAAAAGGAAAGAACATTAAGTAGAGCTGAAACTGGTGGCTGGTGGGGTTTTGGAGGTTTTTTGTTGTTGTTGTTGTTTTTAAACAGCTTGATGAGTAATGAATATTTCAGAGCAAAATCAGTCCAGGGAAGCATATCACATATTAGAGGGTAGAATCCATAAATCTTCATAATGTCACATGAAAAGTTCTACATCGCCAAAATGAGGCACGTTCATATATTTAGTAAAAAAGATAATTAAGAGAAAAGACAACTTTTCTCTGAGAGACCTCTCATCTGAGATCTGAATTTTTTTTTAAAAAAAATAGAGATTTGTCTTTGGCAGATGAAAGAGGCTGAACTTAGCACACTTTTTGCCCACAGTGGGAAGCATTAAGTCACTCTCCTGACAAGCAGGTCTGACCCTGTCTCACAACACTGACAAGAAAA
This sequence comes from Bucorvus abyssinicus, assembly GCA_009769605.1. Classification (NCBI taxonomy): domain Eukaryota; kingdom Metazoa; phylum Chordata; class Aves; order Bucerotiformes; family Bucorvidae; genus Bucorvus; species Bucorvus abyssinicus. The sequence goes on from CM020025.1 coordinate 6,436,411, forward strand.
AAGGAGAGGGAAATGACAGCAAGTCCCTACTGAATGACCACAATAGATAAAATGCAATAAGATTGACACTGATAATTGAACTATTAATAATAAACGTTTCACTGTTCTTTCAGCACATCATCGTATCACTTACCATGTTTGGCAATACTTACTGTGCCTAAAAAAATTAAGGATAGCAGCCTTGCGTCACTACAAACAATAACTTTGCAACTCTCCTAGTAACCTTAGAGCTCTTCCCTTATGTTTCGATGTGCAAACTAAAAATTTGAAATGAAAATTGTATTAAAATCCCTATTTTTTTTTTAACAATACTTTGATTGTTACCAAATTACAGCCACCATGCTTTTGTCTTTTAATTTCTATTACCCAAAACTCTTGGCATCTCAGCATAACTGCTTTTGCTGCCAAGAACACTCAGAGCAGTCCTTACATCTCATATCTGGAGAGACTTCACCTGTGCACCCACTCAAATCAGCAGGGGCAGTTGTTTAAGAGTTCTTGTTCTTGGACACGTGGCTCGACAGGCACATCAGAGAATGTATAAGAAATGCACAAAGAATATTTTAGAGAGAAGGAGTATTTTCAGCAAAGCTACCAAGAATTACCAAGAAAATTACCAAGAAACAAGATGAGAGAGAGCATAACTAGTTGTTCATTGTATTGCTCCTTATTAAAAAGTTAGAGGCAAAATAATACTGAAAAAAAATCAATAGCTTCATTTGGAGACATTTAATGGAGTATCTTACAATTCGACTGAGCTCTCCATTTCTTTGCTCCCCCAGCTCATTCTGGCAGCACGCTGCAGAAATGCATTACAGAGCTCACAGAAATGCAATACATTTTTTTAACGAGTAAAGTCTGATGCAGAAGAGCAGGGAAGCCTCTATCTTAGCAAAAGAAAGAATAAGGAACTCTGCTGCTTGAAGAGCGCCTCTGGCAATGCAATAATCTCCAGCATTAGCAAACTATTCTGAAAGCATGTTCACTGCTTAAATAGACTCAGGGGATAAATAATAAGAGTATGAGTCAGATCCTCAGCTGCTGTAAATTGGTACAATTCCATCAAAACCAGCACAGAGCTACTGTAAGAGCAGCATAAGAATCCAATGTAAATTTTTAAGAGACCTTCATGGGGGTGTGTGGGTGTGTAAACAGGCCACCTCCACACCTGTATTTTCTACCTGTAGTAGTTTTATTGTACATCTTTTCCTTCACTAGGGAAAAAACAACCCCAAACCAACCTTGGAGAATAACCCTCCAATCAGCCCAAACTCACTACACTGATCCCTGGGTATTTATCAACATAAGAGCATCTGCCACACTGCACATACACCCCCAGTTTCCATTTATTGAACAGGTAGTAAAATAAAAACACATCTTAGCTAAACCACACAAGTTAGACCACAAAACCTGACAATACTGGTTATAAGATAATTACTAATACAAGTTAACTCAGATCATGATAGTAACAAGACCTGAAAAGAATTTATATCATGCAGATTGGAGAAATAGAAGTCTTTAATATAATTGCTGTGTTTTTTAAATGATGTCATGGCAGCTCCTGATTTTCAGAGCTCGTTATTGGAAGTTAACAGGACAGTTCAGCTGGTGGCATCCATCAATGAGTGATGGAAAGAAAAAAGTTCTTGAGAAGTTGTATTAAATAAATTGTAGTTTCTTCTGTTATTCCTACTTGGTATCGCTTAAGATCTGAACAATTACAACGCTTTCCACAATATATTAGTCAGCATCTATTAGTCATAATTTGTTTCTCAGTGTAGCGTAGTAAAATCTGGCCTTGAGCTGTACCTGCCCTGAATGCCAAAAAGCAAAGTTATTTTCTTCTTACTTGGAAAAGCACAACTGTGGGCCTAAAAAGTTCTCTTATAGAAGAAAACCAAACACCTCCTCACAGCTGGGTGATGTACAGAGTTAAAAAAAAGAATCAAGAAAGAATATACACACAGGCATAGCTAATAAAAAGACCAGATAATATAAATCCTAATTGCAAGCTAAAAAGGAAAAGAGTGGAATTTTTTTTAATACTTTTTGCTTGGTCACAATCTGATGAAGGACTGAAAAATCTCTAGTTCCTACAAGTACTAAACAACCGATCCTGGCTGATGTCTCCTCCTCTAGAGGGAAGGGCGTTCAATGACTTCGAGGTTTCAGTACAAAGCAGGGCAGATCCTGGCAGTCTGTCGAACAGGGCTGTACTGGTGTCGAGAAGTAAAGGCAGCTGCCTTCCAGCTGTTTGGATTTGCTTTATTTTAGCTTCCTGTGCCATCCTCGGAAGACGCTGAGGCCGTTTTCCTTATCCTGCTCTCTGACTTCTGGCATGGTGCTGAAAGGCGTGAAAGAGGACCCGGCTCTTTAAACTTGAAATTGGTGTTGACCTTTAGAGGGGCAAAATGCTGCTTTCAGCTTCTACCCTATTTGAGGAACACGCAGAGTTTAGGCTGTTTTTCAAACCCTAATCAGCCACTGCTCTTGTGACAATTCAACTGTAACATCATATGACGCAGGGAGCAAGGGGAAGGAGTAAAACTGTTTTGTCCTTGTAGCTAGCTGGAGTATTTCACAAAAAATACATACAAGGACACATTCAAGAACATATACCTTGAAACATGTGCTTCAATGATCTTCAGTTAAAGCTTACATTCCTATTTATTTACAAAACACTACCATTTGGATTTGTTGCTTTAAGATCTTTAATAATTTTTAACTACAAAAATCATTCATATAATTGCCACTTCAAAATAGACAAATTAATATAGATATTGTTATTTGAACTGTAGACCTAAAAAAAGAAATTCAATGATCTTTTGAAACTTTCCTAGGAGTAGTAGGGAACCTGCCACCCAAGGGCTAAGGTACTAATTGTAGCAGGTTTTTTAACCATGCCAAAGCAGTGACAAATCAACTAAGAATTCCAGGAGGGGGAAGGGGGAAATCCCAGTCCCCAGGCATCACCGGAATGCCTGCTATGAGCTTCCACACACTCAGAAATTCCTTCAGGTTTTTTCCCTGAAGTTTATTCCTTATCAACACTGCTGCTAGAAAAACTGCAAACAGAGGTAAAGTTTCTACAAAAGAAGAGTCCACAGGGAACAAGATTGAGAACATTTACTTTAAAATTTAGCCCAGCTCCAAGATGAGACAGAAAGAAACTGCTTTGTTTGTGGGATGCAGGGTAGTTGGCATTTGGTTTTCTGGCATAGGGGTTTTATTTTTGTTTTCTACTTGTATGGTTTGTTTGGTTTTTTAAATTGCAACACTCTGGTGCCTTTGTGTCCGTGTATGTTTTGAGCATGAAATGAGAACTTCTGATGAAATCTGGAGAGGAAAAAAAGAGGTAGCTTGACACAATGTTGACCAAAATGACACAACTTGCCAAGAAGCAGGGGGAACACCAAACCAATCCCTTATTTTTTATGAATACCAAACATATTCCATCTTTTCCATTTCCAAAACCAGCTGAAACTGTTTTTGTTGTGACTATCAGTGAAGGGATCTGAGGCATTTCCCCCATTCCTAAAATATTTGATTGAAAAAGTTATAGACTAAGGCTTATCTGAGCACTATGGTGGTCCCCTGACCGGTGGTCTGCTCGACTTCATTCAACCCCCGCTATCGAACAAACTGTCAGATAGTTTCAAGCATCCATTTTCTAGAAAAGAATATTTGATCTTAACACACTGCTAGACCACATATACAAACACTGGTGCTAGATTTCCTGGAGAAAAAAATGTTCCTTTTAAAGATGAACGGTATTTTTGACAGCAGCCCACCTGTTCAGCACTCCTTCACCCAGTGTGAAATCAGGAGTCCTGCGGGACTTCTGCTGCAAAATAAATTGTATTGAATAAGGACCATGCCTGAAGTTTTTGGGGAGGGATGTTGCTGCCTTTGTTTTTAAAACACATTTTTTAGTATTATAGGTAACCACGGTGCATCTGTGCACTGTGAACTGATCTGTGTCCTCAGAGTTGTTTGGGACCTCTGGACTCTGAAATGGCCTTTTTTCCCCGTGGAAAACAGTGCACTGGAAGCATCTCTCTTTGAATACATCTTCAACCTTGCGGAAGGAAGCAAACACAGTTGGGTTGTACAGCAGACAATCTAGTAACTGCGGTGATGTTTACAGTGTTCTGGCACCAACACCTCCAGAAATTACTGGCACTGGCTCCCTTGGCCAACAACTCAGTTACCTTCTTTGTGCCAGTGAGTTTCCAGTGCTTGACTCCACATGCAAGGTGGCAGTTCTCATCACTACATGTACGGGGCCGAACTGGAAGGGTTTCAGTAGCTGGGAGCTGCAGGGGTGACCTGTGTGGGAGGAAGCCGTGATCTGTCCTGTGGCCGTCATGGCTGCTCCAGCCAGCTCTGAAACAGCTTTAACCAAGCCATCAGGTGCCAAAACTTCAGTCGGTTGGAGGAACCCAAGATGCCCCTACTAAAAACATATTTTTAAAAGCATGGCAGCTGCTAGAGGCAGGAGCATTGGAGGAGATGTGGGGAGAAGAAGAGCCATATGGAAGGAGATCTCAGAAGGAGGCATGCCATGCTGGAGTGGAGTTCGGGGGGACATCTCCGAGGGGACTGTAGCCCATGGGAGACTCACACTGGGGCAGCAGAAAACACATAAGACACAAGGAGCAGCAGATGAAAACGAGTAAGAAACCCGGAGCAGCAGAAAGAAGCCGTTACATGCAGGACCTCAACCCCCTGCACTGCACTTCACCAAGAGAACTGGGGCGAGCCAAGGGTAACCCACAGCAAAACACAAGGGAAGTTTGTCCTAGACGCAGTAAGGAGAGAGGTGTTTCCCCCAGAAGTCATCAATTTTTATGTTCTGGGGTCCCCCCAGTATGCAAATCAGCAACCAGAATGTTGTGTTATTTGGTAATAAATTATGTAAAACATTCCCCAAGTGGAGACTGGTTTGCCCGCAACACCATATGGCTTAAATAAACCATGACGATCACCACTTCCTTACAGCCTCGCAACAGCAGCCATTGGTACCGCCAAGATTTCTACATTTTATCCAATAACAAGATTTTTAACTCTTTCTGGTCCATGCATGCCTCACATATAAAATTTACGAGCTACCCTACTGAAGACAAACCCGTTACAATTTAGTCAGACAAAACTCCTCATAGGAGTATTTTGTTTTGTACAATCTGGTCTTAAACCTCTCCAGAGACAGACGCCCTCGCCTCCCCACAGGGTTATCTCACAGCTTAACATGTTTGCTGGAAACCTTCTTCTCATATGCAACTTTCCCCTAGAAGTTCCCTTTATTCATTTCAGACAAGTCTCATTAGTATAATGCTTTGGTATTTCTCACGGAACTTACTTTCTTGTCCCTTAAATTCATTGGGTATTAACTCAGCTTTTGTTTTCTGTTCTAAATAGCTATTTTAATAACCTGTCCACAGCAATTTCCTTTTAATATCCAAAGTCAAGTAGAACTTCCATATTCATGTGTAGAATTGCAAAATAAATTTTAAACAGTACTACAGCAAACAAATTAAATTGTGTGCTAACAGCAGCTATTAAAAATTTAAGACAGCGCTAGGTAAAGATGGTCCTAACTATTGTATACAATAAATGCTACAGCAACAATTAGAACCAACCAAAGCTGCCAGATATTTCAACTGTGGGACTTAAATGAAGGTTAGCTTCAAGGCGAGATATTTTACCCAAAAGGAAATGTCATTATCTGTTTCCAATCACTAGCAATTTCTACAGCGTTACATACAAAGGCACCTTCCCTCTGCTACACAGTATGTTCTCAGAAGAAAATCTAAATGGTTTTATCCGCTTCTACTGGTATGGCAGGAAGACAATAGAAGTGTAAGTGTCTTCAGGTTCCCCAAGTTTACTAATTCCCTCTTTGACACACAAGTAAGGACACTGAGACACCAGAAGAATTGTAGGTCTAGACCAAAACTACTACTTAAAAGTCTCTAGCCTTTACTTTATCCCATCTTCTTCTCAGCAGCAAGTGACACAGACAGCTCGAGTGCTTCATTCCATGAAACTTCTTCTTTCTGCCCTACCAGCAATCAACTGACCTTTGAATGTACCTTAGTAGAGTCCAGGAAAGCTGCAGACAGGACATTGCCAAGGAGAAAGAGAAGTTTATAAACTACTGATAGTAATCAAGGCCCATTGTACTTGAGAAAACAAGCCCTAATTTTCCATCAGATTCCCCAGGACCAGCAGCCTTCTGATACAAAAGACATTTTCCAGCTACTTAGTATTTCAAGACGTCAGTGTAAACAAAGATTACAAGTCATTACAGATCTCAACTTAACTGGAGTACAACAATTTGATACTGTCCCAGATTTTCAGTGTTCAGTGTGATTCAGCCAGTGTGTTAATTCACACCGCAAACACCTGACAGACGGGTTGGGGGAATTACGGCTCTCACGGATGACAACCGTTTCGGGCTTATGGCACACAGTGCTTCATTTCAAATTCTCATAGAGACAGGAGCTTCCCTCAGAAACGGCAGATTGCACAGGCTCCATATCACAGCATACAAGAACCCAGACCACAGTTAGAATCTACAGTGCGATATAAATCATCTTTTCGGGGAGAGACAGTTGATGTGCTTATCCCTAATTATCTTTCTCCTATTAGGAGCGATTTTATTTTCCAGGAAAACGAAAACATCATTTGCAATGAATTTGCTTTAAAGAATCATAAAGCAGCTTTGATGGCACTCGCAGGCGAAATAACAAGACATCAATTATCATATAAGCACAACGAGCTCACAATTAGTGAAGAGACAGAATCCACAGACGCTGTTATTTTGTGCAGCCTTCATGTATTACAAATCTTTCAGATTTAACCCCTTGATGTTGACTATATAGAGAATGCATTCTGCATCAGTGACTAAAGACATTCCTAAGGGGAAGCAGGGTCTAATGACTGAGGTCCATCTACCCTCCTACATCACACAAATGACTGCAGTGTGACATAAGGGTGCCCACAGCAGCTTTACGTTACAGCAGCACAGAAACTGGCACACGGTGATATGCCAAGTAGTGCCTCCGTCACTGCATCTCAAATACACCACGGGACTGGAGCCATGAACTGCAAGACTCGACTGGCTCCAGTAGACGTGAATAACGCCCTCCCCTGCCTAACAGAAAAGGGCAAAGATCACGATACAAGTACCAGGAGTAGTTCGGGAGTCCATAAGGATACCAAAATCAAGAATCCACTTGCCAGTCAGGAGTCACTGAAGTCAGTGGTGAACTCACCAGTGGCTTCAATGACTTCCACACAAGAAAAAATTCTGACATCCATTCTCCATGAAGAAAGCCAATGGCTGCAGCTACAATACCCAACCCACGGTCTTGCAGCTGTAGTTTACCAACATGAAGACCTCTCTGTGTAAAATAGAACTGTTTGGAGGTCATACTCCAAATTAACTCACCCTGATGAAGCAAACGCTGTCTACAGGTAAAAATGACTGTCTTAACTGACAGCTTATAAAAAGTGACATTAAAAACAGAAGGGGAAAAAATCCCCTTGAAAAATACACCACAGCCATCCCTCTCCTCCATAAAGTACATAGTTATTACTAAGTTTTGCAGTCATCGCTGATTTTTCTGGATGTTAACTGTACTTCATGTATTCAGACATAAACGCCAAACATGCAGAACAGCAGAGACTCTTGACTGGGTATTATCAAAAGCAGCAAGTCAGCTTGTACTCAGTTTGTGCAAGTTCGGTATTTCCATCTGCCAGCCGCAAAAGTCCTAATACAATTTCATAGACAAGAGAATTTCACAGAGAATACAGTCTCAAGACAGAGATTATTTGTTACAAAGGAGGTACGTACAGGGTAATCGGATCTGGATTCTGGCATTTTCTGACTGTACTTTAAGATGCAACATTAGGTCCCAAATCAGCAGAGACTAAATACATGAAGTTAAATGATGTTTATCTTTGAAGGACGAGGATACACAGTTCTTTATATACAACCATTAAGTAACCTTAAATGTGCTGCGATTTTTTTTTTTAAACATCAACATGAACAAAATTTTTAAAAACCCTTCGAAGAACTTGAAGTCTGTTTAGATATAACACGGTTACTTAGAACCAAAATTTATCTACAATTTAATTCATCTTTAAATACCTTTTTTGTAGACTATCAATTTTCATTCCCAAATAAACTACTCAAAAACATTTCATTCCCTACACAGGATCGTTACAGAACTAAAAAACAGATAGAAATGTAATTGAATAGCACAGTAAAAGATTACCCAAAACTTACACAGCAAACAGCTTCCAGAAGATCTATTAAAAGGAATAATAATACTTCCACCAAAAAAGCAATACAATGAAAAGTATGAATGGTCAGAGTACCAAACTTCATCTTATTTTCTTTTCAAGTTTCCTACTTACTGTAGAAACCCAAATCTGTCTGTGACTTTGTAAAGACGATAGTCAGCATCCTCCCATGGTTCAATCTGCGCACCCTCCCGTCCCTAAAGGGCAGGGAAAAAGAAACACATTAAGTTTTGTGACACAGTAAGTTAAGACACAGAAAACAGGATTCAACCATTCAATGCATAATCTCTGGAACACACTAGTAGTAGGGTAGAGGAGGGGGAGGAGGACACTAGTCCTAAGCTGACTAACCAAGAAAAAGGAGAGTAGCACACCTCTCCCAGCCCCTACAAACAGTATTTTCATCACAGAAAATCCCTTTTGGTCAATACCATACACAGAACAAATTTCAACTGATGATTTCAACCACACTCATAATAATCTCACACCTGCTTTTAACCTCCACAACAGTCCATCAAGGTCCCCACTGAGTCACTTCTACTCTTTTAATTTCCATAGTCCATCTTTCCTGACCCATCACCTGATACCAGCACATACCGCAGACAGCCTTGAGCTAACGTCCATGCTGACTTCCAGCAGCTGTCAAACAGAACACAGCACTGAGTTTTCCCTCCGTGAAGCATTCACTCACATTTCTCTCTTCTACTCCAATTGCCATTTTTTGAAAGACTTACAGAAATGTAAGTATATTAAGTACAACCTTCCAGTACTTAGAGGGAGACTACAGGAAAGATGGGGAGGGACTCTATCTGGGAGTGTAGTGACAGGACAAGGGGTAATGGTTTCAAACTGAGAGAAGACTTAGATTAGGTATTAGGAAAAAATTTTTCACTGTAAAGACAGACACTGGCACAGGTTGCCCAGAGAAGTTGTGGATGTCCCCTCCCTGGAAGTGTTCAAGGTCAGGTTGGATGGGGCTTTGAGCAACCTGATCTAGTGGAAGGTGTCCCTGCCCATGGCAGGGGGTTTGCACTAGATGATCTTTAAGGTCCCCTCCAACCCAAAACATTCTATGATATTTCAGCTATATATTCTTCCAGTATGGCCTGCACACAGATTACTGGGTATGGGGAGAGGCCACTACTCAGAACACAAAATGTATTGCATTTGCATGGCAAGGTTTTGGTAGCAGAGACATTCAGGGCTGGCTTCTGTGAGAAGCTGGCAGAAGTTTCCACTATGTCCAATGGAGCAAAAGCCAACTGGCCCCAAAACAGACCTGCCACTGGACAAGGCTGAGCCCATCAGTGACAATGGTAGCACTGCTGAGATAATGCATTTAAGAAGGGGAAAACAAAATTGCAGGCAAAGAGATGAGTGAGAATATGTGAGAGCAACAACTCTGCTGACACCAAGGTCACTGAAGCAGGAGGGGGAGGAGGTGCTCCAGGCACCAGAACAGAGATTCCCCTGCAGCCTGTGGTGAAGAACATGCTGAGGCAGGCTGTGCCCCTGCAGCCCAGGGAGGTCCATGGTGGAGCAGATGCACCTGCAACCAAAACCAGAGCAGGTGGATATCCAAAGGAGGCTGTGACCCCACAGGAAGTCTGCACTAGAGCACAATCCTGCCAGGACCTGTGGACCCATGGAAAGAGGAGCCCATGATGAAAGCAGACTTCTGGCAGGTCTTGTGACCCTATCGGAGACCCTCACAGGAGTGGTCTGTTCCTGAAGGACTGCACCCCATGGAAAGGACCCACACTGGAGCAGTTCATGAAGAACTGCACCCTGTGGGAAGGACTCACGTTGGAGAAGTTCATGGAAGACTGTCTCCTGTGGCAGGGACCCCATGCTGGAGCAGGGGAAGACTGTGAGGAGTCCTCACCCTGTGGATGAAGGAGTGGCAGACAACTTCTGATGAACTGACCACAGCCCTCATTCCCCATCCACCTGCACCTCTCTGGGGGAGGAGGTAGAGAAATTGGGAGTGAAGTTGATCCCAGGAAGAAGGGAGGGGTGGGTGGAAGGTGTTTTAAGATTCACTTTTTATTCATCATTATCCTACTCTGATTTTCACTGATAATAAATTAAACTCATTTCCCCAAGTTGAGTCTGTTTTGCCCGTGACAGTAACTGGTGAGTGACCTTCCTGTCCTTATCTCAACACATGAGCCTATTGTTATAGTTTCTCTCCCCTGTCCAGCTGAGGAGGGGAGTGACAGGGTGGCTTTGGTGGGCACCTGCAAGTCCAGTCAGGGTCAATGCACCGCACACATGCATGTTTTTTCCTTACTAAAAAAACCCACAGCCACTGACTTAAGTGCACCTTGTGCAAACTGCCACCAAATCTAACATGCAAAATGTTTCACCAGCTCTGCAAACAACTCTGTTGCTCAGTAATCCAGTGATAACTGTAAAGTCTAAGTATCACAGGAATATATGAACATGGTGTAGGCTTTCTACACATACTCTGTGCCAGGCTTTTATCTGACAAGTGGTTCAAGAAAAAAAAAAAAAAAAAGGATATGACTGAAGTTATTTCTTCAATTCCTCACAGCAATCTGAGGAACAAGGCAGTTCACTCATCTTTTAAGTTCTCTGTAATTATTTAAATGTTTCTATACCATAACCAAAAATTAAATAGATAAAACTAAAATAAGAGTCCTTCTGACTTCATAAGTTCACTAAGTATCCTCAACCACCCCAATTTCATTACTTTTATTACAATACGTTACTCTACATTAAAATAGCCCCAAAGCAACTTGCCATGTCCCTGAAAAATTAGTTGATTGAGTCATTATCCAGAATATCCACCGTGGAGGGAGAATTAAATTCAATCAAAGGCCACTGTATCATGAAACCACCAGATTAGTGCTAGGTAGAGTACTTTAAACAGAAGCTAGCAGGAATCATGATTCATTTTTTAAACATATTACTAAGATTCACTATAAAATGTCTTTTAAAATATTATCAAGTTCACTTACTCTGTCATACTTGGCAACTATCTCTGCTCGCTCTTGGGCAAGTTTGATAGCAGCATCCTGCTCGGCATCTGCACCTGTGGAGAATGAAAGTAGTGCTGTTCAGGTTCTCTCAGAACTGCAGTTAAATACTTGGAAAATCAACTTCAACTTCACCGAGACTACTCGGATGGAGAAATGCCAAAACAATTGTATCAAAATATGACCTTGGTGCATGTCTTGGGTACTGTTCAGAGTAAAATACAATTATTGGATGCTATCCTAATGCTGAGTTTAGAATGCTCCTGATTTTCCACCAAAGCAGGTATTAAATAAAGTTAAACAAATAATATCCCACAACCCACTAACTGAAAGACTGAGAAAGTAGTGAAAGCTCTTAGTTGCCAATTCCACAAACATTCATATAGTCAAGGGAAGGCAATATACACTACTGGTTTAAAACAAAAGTGTTGACTATTTACCAGATTTGTAGAGAGGGATTAGAATACTGATGAACGCTGAAGAAATATGGCATGACCTCATCTGAGAAACTGCCTAGGACTTATTTCTCAGAAAGCAGGAAAGGACATCATTACAGTATCAGAACTGCAACTTGGACAACCCAAGGACACAGATACGACAAGAAGAAGGTTGATAGGCAAGAAAAAAAAAAAAACAGATGTGTGGGTAAGCAATGGACATCAGCATACTGTAGATGCAGGAGAATTTAGTACAGGAGTGGAGTTAAACTTTGGATAAACCTGGTTTGATTGAGGCAAGGTGAAGCAGACTGAGTGCGTAACTGAATTAGGTTCCTTGACATTGTTCCCTTAGCAGAAACCACCTCTGATCGTGGACAGGAATTTAAAGAGGGGACCGAGAAAGGAAAAGTAAGAAAGATGCTGCTTTGAATAGTCAACAACGTAAAGCACTTCAATATCCCAAATGCGATTATGATTTCAAACCAAGGAGGCAAGCCAGTTTTAATCAATTATGAGTTTGTGAAAGATTCAAGAGTTGATTTATCTCGATTATTCAAGAGCAATGAACTCTAGATAAAATAAAGCTTTAAAAAGGTTCACAATAGTTTTCAAGCACACACTGTTATAAAAAATAACTCCAGGCACGTGTATTTTGTTCATATTTAGTTCATAGCAACATAATGAAGTTCAGGAATTGTACATATCAACCATCGGGGCCATGAATCAGAAAAACAGACCAGATATTACAGTGTTCTATAGTACTATTAACACATTTATTTGTTCAAACCCAGTAATTCTTTAATAAAATCTACCTACATATTTCTCAGATATTTAGACAAGAAGTTGTGCCAAGGTGGCCTTTTGAGCCGTCTGTTAGACATTTAGCATGGTCTCTGCATGTTTTCAATTGAAGGTTCTTTAGCGCAACGAAGAGAGAACCTCAGTATGCCCCACATGGACACAAGCACCAGCATTCAAGCAACAGCAATGCTTGTGCCAAACGTCCCCCAAGGGAAAGTCTGACTGGTTCTTTAAAGCTTTCACTTATCTCCAGAAGTTCTACTCTGTTCTCCTCATTCTGCTCAGCACCATCATTTGCCAATCATATTACTCCCATTCACTAGCAAGGACATTGAGCTTGGTCATTTTTTCCAGCGTGCACCAGAACCAGCCCACATGTATTTCCACAATTACTTGAGGAAGAAAAAAAATTAAGAATGACATGTGCTACATTTGGAAGCTATGCATCTCTGTGCCACAACACTGATAAATAATTTTCTCCCTCCAAGGCAAGAGGTGAGTAGACTCATTTCCTATTGCTCAGCCTTCACTGTTGTTCAAGCAGCACACTGTTCCTCCTGCCCCTTCAGGTGCTGGATCCGCCTTTACTCCTAAGCTCAAAGAGGACTGCACAACACAAAGCATCTTGGTTTCACATTTGGTTTTCCCTGACACAGTTTTATAGCATCTGTACCCCAGCTACCTATGTGAACGCTGACCAAGACACAACTCATACACGCCAACTCCAGCACCCTTCATAGAACCGCAGAATCACAATGCTTTGAGTTTGAAGGTCATCCAGTCCAAGCTCCCTGCAGTAAGCAGGGACATCTCCAACTTGATCAGGTTGCTCAGAGTCCCGTCCAATCTTATCTGCAATGGTTCCAGGAACAGGGCATCTAACACCTCTCTGAGCAAACTGGGCCAGTGTCTTCCTTCTACCTAGCCTAAATCTCCCACCTTTCAGTTTAAAACAATCACCCCTTGTCCTATCACAACAGGCCCTGCTAAAAAGTCTGTCTCAGTCTTTCTTACAGGCACCTTTAAGTACTGAAAGGCCACAATAAGGTCTCCCTGGAGCCTTCTCTTCTTCAGGCTCAACAACCCCAGCTCTCTCAGCCTTCCAGCAGCTCTCCCCAGCACTGTCACCACACAAGGGCACAGACTGAACTCTACGCCACTCTGAGTGCTTTCGAGCACTATATATTCACTAACACAGTTATAATAATCTGGTTTTTATCCTTTACCTGTTGATGTACTACGCCTACTAAAGCAACAACAACCACTAAAGCTACCAAATCTACACCGACATAAAGTTGTGGAAGAAGCCTATGATTACTTTCTAAGTGAGAAGCTGAAGGAACCATAATCATAATTAAATTGTGTTTTCTTTTAAGTCACAAAGAGATCCGTGCTTACAGTAAGTCTGTAAGCAAGTAATTTGTGCTACAGTGGTCAATACTGTAATAGGCAGTAGCTGATACGTTTGAGTAGTAAGTAGTAAGATGGAACAAAATAGATTACTGCTTTAAGAATGTACAGAAAAGGACATGCACAGCTCTTCAACACCACAGATCGAATAAGTGGCAGAAGCTGGGACAAAGTTTAAACCTTTGCTTAGAAGAATGTAAAACTGAGTTTGTACCAGAAGCTGAGTCCTGATTTCTGCTGAAGAGGTGGCCATGGCTCACCTTCCTCTCTGCTGTGTAAGAAACACAGGAATCAAAGCTTGGCATGTTCTATGCTTCATGACAATTCAATTACATTTACTGGGGAAATTATCATATTCATTACCGTTAAAGTAATACCCCCTTCACTTTCTGCCACAATCATCTTCACCCTCTAGCTGCACTGAGATAGTTTAATGTTATGTTAATCCGTTCATAGTGAAAACTCAGAAAACAGCTTGAGATGGGGACAAGAGGTTATATTTTGGGAGATAAACATATGATTATTTAAATATCTCCAAGTTAGAAATTACACAATGATTCCTGATGAAGTAAAAGCTAAATATGGGAATTACAGGAAAGACAAATTCTTCATTAAATACCTTCCTAGGCACAAAAACCACATCACTACAAAACTGAAGACAAATAACTGATATTCTAAAGTCTTATCAGTTTTATCCAGTAAGTCTTCTCTCACCAAAAGCAGTTAAACAAGTATGATTAAATTTTCTAATTAAAAGCATTACAGATGATCAAGACCCTATTATACAGAAAACAATGCAATCTCAGATGAGGCTGACACGAGTACATAGTCAATTAACTAGTGCAGGGAACTGATTTTGACTAAAAACTGAGGAAATACATTACCAACGACCCAGTGATAAAACATGGCATGCTAAACAGAGTGTTTATATCCCCTCGAAAACTGGTCAGGCTTACCAGCTACAAGTGTGCTTCAAACCCTGCCAAGCAGTCGTGTCACACTTCTAGCTTTTGAAAAAGGTAAATCACAAAATGACAGGCCAGGAACAAAGTTTTCTGAGCAGTTAGACTGCTACACACAGCGTTCCCCATTAGAGAGTATTTTCCCCTCATCACTCTGTCACACTACCTTGTTTGCACTATTTACAAATATTACAAATTCACACATTTCGAAAAGCAGCATGGAAAGAACTGAAGCACCTTTACAGTCAGAAAAATCAAACAGAACATCCCAATCTACGACGACATGAAAAAAGACTGATGTAACTGCCATATTACTGCTTTTCTGCTCGGAAATCAAATTGTCTTCCTTGTCAGGGCCGCTGAGATGACCAGTATGCTCCTGGATTTAAATTTTCAAAAGGATACTTAAGGATGGGACTGGAACCAGTCTCGTCTTGCAGCTCCCTGATTTTAAGTGGCTAAAGAGTCAGCCCTGCTGAATTAGACCCCCATGCGCTGCTCTCAGCCTCACAAACGAGAGGAAAGCATTGCCTAGCGCCAGAGCTCACCTTCCTCCTTTGTCACTCTAAGCAGAGTCTCCCCTTACCTCACCAAATATCAAAGAATTGAAAAACACACAATTTCTCCAGGAACAGAAAAGCAGTGATGCTACGTAAGAAATCTAAGTGGCACAGGCAAAAAATTGAACTAGTGCTGCACAAGGACACAATCCTAATTAGTCTCCAGTACTCCTTCTCTGAGAGAGGAAATAAGGGATCTGAAGATGCTGACATTACATAGTAGCAAAAAATCTGCAGATGAATTCTGGGTGTTAGCCTGCTATCCACTATCAGGTGGTTTCTGTGTGCGTCATAATCGCATTTAAAATAAAACCCCACATTTTTAAAGCTGGAGGGTTTTTTAACATGTCAAAACCCCCTGTCCACTTCAGTCCATGGCTATAAAAACTGAAAAACATCATGTTAAATTAAAATAAATTCCTAAAACTGACTAAACGGGCTTCTCCCACAAACTCAAAACCTACCTGGGAACTCCCAGTTCCTACTAAGCAGCTGCAATTCTACGTATTGTGCAGCTTGAGAGGAATACTGGGAAGAACGGTTTACTTTTCCAGATGCTTCCCATCCTAAGGAAGAAAGGCAAGTGCAGGGAATTTAAGTGAGGAGGAACTAATAATATTAACCAATATAATGCAAGCAAAAAAAACCACATCGTGTTCTGCGCTATGGGGATTGCAAGACTAACTGGAAAGGACCAACTGCCATAAGTGATGTATTTAATGGCAAAACAACAGATCCAAGTAAACACAAACACTATTAAAGAAAAAATAAAGATATGCCCTACAAATAGATGAAATAATGAAATTCTGACCATTGGTAAAAAGTTTTCTCAAGTTAGAAGTTTTTACAAGAAACCAGGTACTGATACAGAGCGACAGGTTGACAGATCTGATCCAACTGGAAAAGAAATAATGCTGCCTTACTCTTGCCCTCATGCCATCTTCTTTCTGTTTCATAGTGAGAAAATGGTAGCTGTAGCCACAGGCATCTACAGACACCAGATAACATTTCATGCAAGGTCCCACATCACCCCCCCAAATTACTTTTGTTAAAGTGGGGGTGGAGGGGAAGGTAAAAAAAGGAAAAAATAAAATTGGCAATAGCGTATTTTTGTATTAACTTAAATCAACAAGCAAAGCACTGAGGATCCTTCTTGCAGCCCCTGCAGTAACTCAGTGTTCCGAAGTAAAGGAGGGGGAACTGGCAGCACTATCCCTTGTGTTTCCAGAAGCCAAGGAGCAGCTGAACAGCCTGTGCCAGCCTGGCAGCAGCTCAGGTGCTCCTGGTCAGGGACCACCAACACAAACAGCCCATAGTTACATCTGGTCTTCGTCGTACAGCCTGACGGAACTGAGCTGCTGCTGCATCTGGAATTGCCAGAAGACAGTAAAATGCTGGTCTTTCCCACAGAAGCAAAGCCCCTCCTCTTTGAGGTTTATTAAGTACCTGTAGGTTGAATTCTGTTTGCCTATTCCTGCACGGCTTCTAATCCTGTTCAGCCACAGAGCTGCAGGAAGACACAGCGTTTCCATCTGCAATCCATGGAGCATGCAGCTCTAGTCCACGCAAGATGGACACAAAAAACAGCTAAGTGCTAGCCCCCTCACCAAGGAGGCACTAAATGAGTACCACCGAGAGCCTCAGCATGCTCTCTAAGCATATGGAAGGAGTGTGTAGGTACAGGGTACATTATGCATTACCAGCAGCACCATAAATTACCTCTTACAGATGTGCTATAAATTTAAGTAGAATCATAGAATCATTTTGGTTGGAAAGGACCTTTAAGATCATCGAGTCCAACCACTACCCCAGCACTGCTAAGTCCACCATTAAACCATGTCCTTCAGCACCACATCTGTTTGTCTTTTAGATACTTCCAGGGATGGGGACTCCATCACTGCCCTGGGCAGCCTCTTTCAATGCTTCACAACCCCTTCACTGAAGAAATTTTTTCCTAATATCCAGCCTAATCGTCCCTTTGTGCAACTTGAGGCCATTTCCCCTCATCCTGTTGCTTATTACTTGGGAGAATAGACCAATCCCCTACCTCGCTACAACCTCCTTTTAGGTAGTTGTAGAGAGCAATAAGGTCTTCCCTCAGCCTCATTTTCTCTGGATGAACACCCCCAGTTCCTTCAGCCACTCCTCATAGGACTTGCCCTCCAGACCCTTCACCAGCTTTGTTGCCCTTCTCTGGACACGCTCCAGCACCTCAATGTCCTCCTTGCAGTAAGGATCCCAAACCTGGAGGGTGTGTCCTCACCAGTGCTGAGTACACAAGGACAATCACTGCCCTACTCCTGCTGGCCACACTATTGCTGATACAAGCCAGGATGCCATTGGTCTTCTTGGCCACCTGGGCACACTGCTGGCTCGTTTTCAGCCGACTGTTGACCAATGTCCCCAGAATTAATGCCTGTTTCTGTATGGCTGAGGGTCAGTAAAGTAACAGCATCCTGTGTAATCTTATCCCAAATTTTGAAAAGGAGATTTCTCCCTTTTTTGTTCCTCGAACCATCACCACTGCCTCCTCAGCTGTGCAGCAGTCTAAAAACCCCAAAAGACTTGGAACATGCTAATTTGTTTTCCATTACTTCACTCAAATTCTTGCTTGTTTGCACATTACACATTCCACTGCACAAAGAGCTGCACTGGCACAAATTCCTGTCTGCAGGCACCACCACCAGCTGCTTACACATCTACACATTCACAGCACATATCAGAGCAATAAACAAAACATTCTGTAAAACATCTCTGGTCCTACCAGAAAGTCCCTTTAATACCCGGGCTGTTTATTTTCCTTACAGTTCACTCCCACAAATAATAAAATCAAAGCCATGACGTACACTTAATAGTATTTTATTGTGGGTAGACCATGTTCAAAAGGAAAATATCTTGGTAAACACCGCACATGGATATTAAACTCACTCTGAACAAAAAAGATTAAGCATCAATTATACTTTATTTTTCTCTTCAAGCAAAGAACTTTTAAAGTGTAATAGTTAGTTAGAAAAACATCTCCTTTTACACAACAACTTCTTCAGGAAAACAATATTTCCAGAAGTTAACTGAGCTACATTTCTCCCACCATTAAACATAACCATCTACCTTACTAGTATTAAGTATTTTAAACACTCAGAGTTATCACTGATCCGAAACGAGAAGTAAAACAGCACATGATGTAAACAATTAAAGACCAGTACATAAATTAAAACAACATTTTACCAGTCTTCAGATTGCAATTTTCCACCCAGTCCTTGTAAAGCTCTGTTTTAGTCTTCATGAAGTAAATCTGCTTGTTTCTAGACCATATTCTAAATCAAAACCGAACGGGGTAAGTTCTCCTCCTCCACTTGCAGTATTTGCCGCACATAACTGAGCCACTTGACACATGCTCCTTTTTCAAGACATGGCCCCTCTAGAGTTCCACGAGCTGCAGACACTCAAACAAAGATGCTGTTTGTTAGGAAGAAGTGTCACGCAGGCACCACGCTCGTGTTCGCCACCGCAGCCCACAGCCCTGCATTCCAGCTAAGAATAAACAAGAGGATTTGAACAAACAGCCTCAGAGGAGGCAGCTCCTGTAACACATCACTGGTACGCTCTTGGGTAAGAATTCTTGCTGGTATTTACCAAGTGCTGTACGAAAAGCATCTTACTTAGAGGACTTAATAGAAATGGGGTTTGAACAACTCTACTTCTGGTTTATTACTTAAAAAAAAGAAATTAAGTAACTCTAAAAATACACTTTGAGTTTCTGCAACTGTTTGGCATTCCCTGCTTACAGGATGGAGATTTTACATATTTTCTGTGTAAAATTCCTTTATTGTTCAGGATATCTTGGGGACCCAAAACACCTGGAATGTCAGGAGTTGGCAGGAATGTTTTCACTGATGGAAGTATAAAAATTCAAGACTTAATATTGGTAGAATTCATCTGCATCCTCAAAACCTGAAAAACAAATCTCCTCACCAAATATTCAAGGCCACACATATCAAGCCATTCTCCTCCACAGATTTTAGTCTTTATATGTGGTCTCTCAAGCAAAATGTCAGCTGCTCTGTAATGCTCACAGCCAGAGACCAGCCCACTTCATTTCTTAACCTAAGCACGTCAGAGCGCACATGCTACCAGACCCAGGTTGGAAGACTTGTGTGGGCTTCCAGCTCTCTGTGAAGCCAATGGAAAGATGACCAGGGAGACTCATCATCCTGGAGAAGAGAAAGCTCAGAGGGATCTTATCAATGTATATAAATACCTGAAGGGAGGGTGCAAAGAGGAAACGCCTTGTCACTGCAAGGGTGACCAAGCATTGGCACAGGTAGCCCAGGGAGGTTGAAGAGTCTCTTTCCTTGGAGATGCTCAAAAGCCACCTGGACAAAGTCCTGGGCAACCAGGTTTGTGTGGCCCTGCTTGAGCAGGGGGGGTGGACCAGATGACCTCCAGAAGTCCTTTCTAATCTCAGCCACGCTGTGGTTTCCCTTGCACCCTGAAAAGTGTCAAAATACCAGGAGCAGGAGAACTGATTGAGTGTGTTGGACAATTCTTTTTCACCCAGGGACTGAAAACAAGAAAAGTTCCTTCAATTGTTTTAATCTTCCTCCCCATATTGCCTGGCAGTGCACTGAGCCTGGAAATGAGCAGCAGCTCCTTTGTCTTCACCACTGATTACTACTTATGGAACCCACTCAAACCCAGGCGTCAATAGTTTAGTCTGTGGATTCAGTACGAGTTTGGACTGGGCTAGTGTGATATCCAGCCCTAGGCATGCTTCCCTCAAAAGCCGCATTTTCTCACTGAGGACATTCATACATACATAGTAGGAATCTTCTTGCCATACAAAACTCATCTTCCATTTTTCTCATGATAGAACTACTGAACTGGTTTTGTAAGCCAACTGCTTTGTTTCCTTACCTGAGAGCATATGTGTGGGGGAGACAAAAAGAACTCACACCCAGAGAACATGAGCACTCACTCCAAGTTAACGCACAGCAGATAGACACCTTCACCATCTGAGAACAGCTTCCTCCTTAACATCGCTGGTACTCTTCTACCACACACTACCCTCAGGCAGCAATCAGTTAAGAGCTGTATTATACTGATATTTCTCTTATATCTTTAAATGGTTTAAGTTTAGCGTGGCTATTTTTCTGGGCATTTTCAAGTAAAAGCTTTCAGAGAAAAAAAGAAAAGATTTTGGCTTAATTGAAATTTTTCTCCCTTCAGAAGCAAAGAAAAGCGCTAAAGGTGGAGTAAAATTATTCATAAAAATCAATATATTCCACTATGCTCTGCGCCAAAAAAAAAAAATCCATTCCAACAGCAAAATATATGCTTCCTTCCCCCCTTTTCTAATCAACATTTCTGTGGAGTAGAACCTGTTGTAGTTTTACTGCATGAGGAGTAATAGGTGAAAGATATGAAAGTAAGGATTTCACTTTCCTGAAGAAACACAGCTGAGCTCTCATCTTCATGAAAAATCAAGTTTCACTACAGCAGAATACTTGCAGTTCTGCAACATCCCCTATGAGACGCAGCACAGTCACCAGCGGAAAACAGTCACTTTGGAAATCAGAAGAATTAACTGCTACTAAAAACTACCTCAAAGCAATTTGAAAATGATCCCCAAAGGACTCAGAGCAAGAGCGGGGAAACCAACGCAGCTTCGCTAGCAATATTCCACAGAGGAAGCCTGTGTCAAAAACATCAAATTAGAATTTAGTAGTCTAATATATTGCAAAGAATTTAAAGCAAGTAAAGCACTCACAAGGATGCTACTAATATTAATCAGTTATTGTCATATGTCTATGACTTTATTTTTAATAACACATCCTTGCTAATATGTATTAGTTAAGAGAGCACCGAAAGAACAAAACAGAATAAACCAGCAATAAAACAGAAAAAAAAAAAAATCATCTAACAAAACACAACTTGGCCATTCGCTTCATCTTAATTTGCAATTATTTTTAATATGTGTTTCACATAACTAAGTACATCTTAAAATTAAATCATCTCCCTCAGCTATGCCTAAACTAACTGAGCTGGAAGCTGCAGTTTGAATGTTCATGTCATCACCTCACTATTAAGCCTTAGGAATGTTACCACAAGCGTTACAAAGTGGAACGACCAGAACTGGCAGGGTTCTACTGTAATTCCATCTTACAAAGTGGTGTGCGTACGAGTCATGAGCCAGAAGATAATTAATTTGCTGAAGGTTAACGTAATCAGCTGCAAAGCCAGAAGAAACCATAATTGTTAATTTGTGACAAGCTACGCTGAAAGGAGTAAGCCCAGTTTGGAACAATGCTCCTTTCTTGAAAGAAAAAGAGAAAAAACAAAAAAACCCAACACACAACCCGCCCCTGCTGCCCAGGACTCTGCCAACACAATCCAAAACAT
The DNA here is from genome assembly GCA_009769605.1 of Bucorvus abyssinicus. Classification (NCBI taxonomy): domain Eukaryota; kingdom Metazoa; phylum Chordata; class Aves; order Bucerotiformes; family Bucorvidae; genus Bucorvus; species Bucorvus abyssinicus. Next base: position 6,458,298 of record CM020025.1, read on the forward strand.
TTATTGCAGCTCTTAACAGGCTTAAATGTAAAGACTCAGGCTGGGTATAATTTGGGGCTTGCCAGTACATAGAGACTTGTCTGACTTGTGCAGCAACTACCTAATGTCTTATGTCTAAGCTTAAGTCATCCTTTGTTCTCCTCCTTCCCAAGGGTGTCCCTGGCATCTGGCCTTTTGACTAGTTTATTACTACTTCTCTCTTCCCTCACTGCTGACAGGGCAGCATTCTGACCATTGCAAAGTGGTCATTCACCTATACATTTCGTCTTTAAGGCGATGTAAACACTCTGCTGCCTTCAGTACCGCCAGCCCTACCAACAGCTGCCCAAGTGGTGATCAGAGCAGATCTGCACCCTCGCTGTTCAAGGAGACAGAGAACGCCTTGTTTCTGCAACACATTACAACCTAGCAGCAAAGAAGCCACAAAGATACAGTCTTCATGGAAAAACACAGGAGGCTTTCTACTACATGGAAAACATTGCACAGTCTTCCACCAACGATTAGATTTCCTGGAAATCCTGCTGCGGCTATTACTGATCCTGCCATAACATGTAATCTGTTCCATCTACAGCCTGGCAGTATTACTCCCATACTCCCCTTGAAGCCCTCAACCTTTCCCAGTACTAGTCCTAGCCTTTATAATTAATGTCTTTATAAAATATGCTGCAAATCAGCTGCTGTATTACACGTGAAGATCAGATACTTGACCACAAAAGCAGTATTGCCAAATAAAAAGCAGGAGTATCTCAGGAATTTTGCCCTCAGCCTAATGTAAGTCCAGTCATCCTTTCCACACTAGCACCTTTCCAGGTATCAGTTATGACTTTATAAGCAAATTTAGCTGAGAATGCCTTTTTTTTTTTTTTGATCCCTTTGCCCTTTATGTCTGCAGTCCCCAGAGGCTTTTGAAAGCTAAAATATCCTTTCTGCACATTGACACTACTCATACTTCTTTTAACTGTGACAGGCTACTAAACATACTAGCAAAACAATCTCTCAGCAAGATTGAACATAACAGTTCTCTGCAATAAATTTCCTCTTCGTTTTCCCAATACCACACATTGGGATGACATGGGGGGGGGGGGGAAATCACTTTTCCCAGCAACATAAATCAAAAGAATATTTTAATAAAATTATCTGAAATTCTGACATAATTTCAGATTTCCCCTATTGTATATCTTCATTAGTTGTAGATCATGAATGTTTTCCTGGCACTAAGATTTGCAGTATCAATTTAAACAGTAAAATGGTTCTAATATTTTAGATTCTGACAGAACATTTCATAAGAGTAATGCCTCCCACATTAACAGACTTATTTAAGTAGTCAGATGCCACACTCCACTAATTATGGTAAATCTCCCAATTAATCATTTTTATCTCAGCATTAGTCAAAACTAATGGAGCAAACAATAATTATATTTTAAAATTCAGCATTCATGATGTGAAGCCTATTCCCAGCTTAAAACATCAACAAAACAATCACGTATAATCTGGGAGAAGTTTTGGAAAGAGGATTTTTCATTTCCTCTCCTGGGCTAGAGAAGCTACAGAAGTTCTCTAGCTACAAGTTTCATCTGTATGTGTATCATTTTACCGGCTAAAATAAAAGGGTTTGTTCCTCTACACAGACAATCTTTGTGTTCCTCTACACAGTCCAGCTTCTCATTTAATTACACGCCAATTTAACTGATTAAAACAGGAAGAAAAGGAGGGGTTGGGTTTGTAGTAGATGTTACTCTGCCAATTACAACTAAAAAGCTCCAAGCCAGCTCAGAAAAACACCTGCACTGACTCAAGGTAGCAGGAGTAAAACTTGACCAACATCATGGGAAAGAAGAAACTGCCCTGGACCTGCCCAGTGACCACAAGCGATTACCTAATGGCTGACGCTGCGGTCTTGCTCAGCTAAACAGGCTGCTGAAACCTCGCTGGACCTTCTGCGCCACAGAAAAGGACACGTTGACAAACTAGTGATGCGCAAGCAGTTACTCATAGTACGAGCTTTTACTGACCAGCTGCACATGTACTACCAGTCTTTCATTTTTCTGCCTTCTCCTGGAAGGGACATCATGAGGTTACCCAGGGATTACTCCTTCCCCAAAATGTGTGAGAAAAGCAGCCTTCAGCCTCTGTCCACACTTCAACTCCAGTCTCCCAGACACTGAGTGAGTGCTCTGCCTACTTGGGCACCTCAAGTTTTATTTGGATGTTTTAAGCTCAGTTTCATCCCAATACACAACACAGGATTTGTTGCTTTACTCCAGTACAAGTATGTTACACTACTTACTGCGAGCTCCTGGACAGGCTGTTGTGATCCGTAACATACAGCGTGGGTCTGAGGTGTCCCTCCACCTCCCATAGTGATACCCTGAAGGAACCATCAGGAATCACACTACCAGTTACAGAGGAGCTGCGAGGCCCTTCCATATTCAACTTCAATTATAATCTTAACATATTAAATGCGTTTCCACAAAAAAAACCTACTAAATTACGTGCAGCTCTGTTCACCGTAGTTGAAATGCTTTCTTCAGTGACTCTGTCTGAGCCATTCATCTTTGAGCAGATAAACATTTTAACTGCAGTAATACCCTAAGTACAAATAGGATCCTCTAAGTAAATCCCATGAAAAGTCTGAATGGCACCAACAAGCTCCTATGACACTAAACCTACTCTTGGTGACTCTATGACGTGTTTGAGTAAGTGGTAAAAAGACATCAAGGCAAATTTAGATACCTGCTTGCTTATAGCATCAATCATGTCTACAGTGCACGAAGTAGAGCTGCTTTGAAGAATCTGAGTAATCAGCTACTTAAAATATCTGTCATTCACTTTATTAAACTAAAATGAAATTAGGAGGGGGAAAAAAAGACTCGAATCCCCTCTGAACACTTGAAATAAGTATCTTAAGTGTCCTGCAGCACTATATTGATGGTTTTTTATGTTTATGAAGTGGTTATAGATAGGCTGGAAGACTAAGAGACAGCCAAATGCCAGGTAAACGTTTGCTGAGCAGCAGCAGAAACTGGGAAAGAAAACGCTATCAGTTTCTTCATCCTTGCTACGAGAAGAGGAAGTTAGTGACAGACAAGAAGATTGTTACTTCCAGTTTTGCTGACTGAGGACTGGTAAACAAAACAAAGTAAACAGTGATGGCGTTTCCCATGTGAATCGGGAACTAGGGCCTCGAAGGCTGTCCTGTGCTCTTCGGTTGCTGGCCTCAAGCTGAGGAAAACACAGCAGAGCAGCTGCAATAGATCCCAGTGGTACACCCACCAAAGTGACATCAGGTTATGATCGTACTGGCATTTAGCAACACCACTGCAAATTTAGTTTGCATCAGCTAAAACATTTATTACCGTAAACAACTCCAGAGTTTGGTTAAAACAATACAAAAGGGGAAAAAAAAAAAATTAATCCCTCAAACTTTGTGGCTGTTTATCACAAAACACTGTACCAGTAAGATAAACCTTCTGGTACCATTATATCCATCACCTTTATTTCAATTAATTTTTGCTAGATGCTACATCTAATTACTTTTGAGATTTAATCTCTCCATAAACCTTAGGACAGTCCGGCAAAAAAGTCCAGGTTTTCTTCCCTACCCTCTGCCAGAGAGACGAGACATCAGTTGAGCACAGGCTACACTGAGATCCCATCATCACCGAGGCAAGCACAGAGCTGCACTAGTACAGGACCAAACACAAAGACGGAAAGGCTTCTGTCTGAATATTTGGTTTTAAATGATAACACAGGTTAATCAGAACAGAATTCTTCACAGAGACTATATTTGGCTCACTCTTCGGATACCCTGAAAGTGTTTTACAAATTCTGGTGTTCACATCAGATGACAATTATTAATTCATTCTGCTGTTGCATGGAAACAATGAGTTTAGCCATGTGCCTTAACAGACATATCATTAATACTTTCTTTTTAGTGGTTTAGGGGAAGATTACAAACAGTGAGGTGCCTTAATGACACTTACAAACCTACCATCAAGTTTTCAATGCTACTTCTCTCAAAGTCAATACCTTTATTTTGGTAATGATAGAAGACAAAGGGCTACAGGCACATGCTGAAAAGACCTTAAGAAGTTTCTGTTACAAGACAAACATGAGGTTAATTCTAGTCTATGCCTTGTGCACAGGCATCAAGCAAAAAAATCCATTATTTGCTAATGCTGAAGTCAATGATGCAGTAAACCTCTAATGAAGATCCACTTTTTCTTCCCACTACCACAACCTGTTTAAAAAAAAAAAAAAAAATCAACAACAAAAAATCTGACCATTTGTCACAGACTTCTCAGCAGAAAATGACCTGAAATGGCTAAAAAGCGTTTCTGAACTCAGTACACAGAAGAAACACTACTTCATCTACTGTGAACATGGACACAGTACTTCAGCAACACCTATTCCAAGTTACAAGGATTTGCTCTAGGACAATACACAAACAAAGCCTTGTATGCATTTCAGTCCAAACACGTTCTCTGCACCTGCAAACTTCATGTCCCTTATGGAATCAAAATCCATAATATAAGTCAAAACTTGGCTGAGCCCATGGAATTGCACCCAGCAACATGGTAAAAGCCGAATCCTCCCAAAGAAGGGCAGACACAAGCTGTCCCCTCTGAGCAAAGGGAACAGCAAGGCTCTACTCAGTGAGGCCCACACTGAGGTTTAAACTGATCCACCCACTATCTGCACCGTGCTTGTATACAAGCTATTCGGATATTCAGCACTTTGGGGAGGGTTCAAGTTCTCCCTTGTGCAGGCTGGACAGCCCAGGAGCAACAGGACTGACTGGTTACCCAGACATCAGTGAAACATCAGCGCTCAACTCTTCGCAAGAAAACAGCTTTGAGCTCTAACTACAACCACCAACTGCAGAACGAAAAAACTTACTGGTCAAAGCACTTGGTATGCCTAAACTGCCTTAAAATCCTCTTTTTGACCTACAGATGTAGCCACAGTGGTCAGACAGGAACTCTTCCCATAAGGTGTAATACCCATTCTAAAATTCAGCAGCTTCACAGTAAAGTTCAGCAAGTTCAAGCCTGAAATTTTCATCAGTGAAGTTAAAGCCAAAATGAGTTGGGAGGGAAAAAAATGTACTTTGTTTATGAATTTTGGTTCCCTCTTACCTTACCACTGAAGACATTTAAGCACACGTTAAAATCCCAACTTTGCCTTGCCGATGTTACTACAAACAAAGCCCAAGTATCTCCTTGAAACAAGGAGCTGCAATGCAGTAAACCAAGACATCGCTCCGCACAGGTATTCCAGAAAGGTCCAGCAATAGGGTAGGAAACGAAGAGGATGAACATAACAAACGTTGCATCAGTTAACGGTTCTTTGGAAGGATTAAGAGTTATCACTCTACTGGCTTCAAATCTGATGAAAATCCAATAGCCTTTCACCAACTCTTCCCTCTTCAGCACAACTACAGTTGTCATCTGCCTCCACATAAGTCTGAACGTTGAGTGAAAATAATGAAATGTTTCCCGCGATTTAGAGCATTTTCTGAAATGGGTTAATTTAACAGCACTTTTTTTTGTTACAACAGCAAGTTCTTGCAAGAATTTACAAAGAACTCAGCATACCTTAAGGCTGGGAGAAGAGAGAAAGATGGGTTTATCATTAAATGTATTTTAATATACCCTACACTACAGACAACAGCTTTTGGCGTGTATTAGCCACCAGTACACACTTCTTAAAATTATGCTCACTTTTTTCCCCTCCTTCCCTACACCTCACTGTTTTCGCTGGCACAGAACAATCAAGGGGTGTAACTCCGGCACACTGTACCATTGCTCCCACATACTCTTCCATTCGCCAACACCTGCTGTTTTGGAAGAGCACATGAAACCTAAAAACTGACAATAGAGACCAACAGTTCATGTTAGTGTGATAATGTGTGCCATAAAAAAATGTGGAAAAACAAAAGCATCAGAAAGTACTTTGTACCTGAGGTACAATAGGCTGCTTAATCCCAGGGTAACGCTCAAGCCATCTCAGACACATACTGTTGACAGGTTTCTCTGAAAAATGAGTCAGATGCTTGTCCTGGGGGAAGTTCTCTCTCTGATTAAAACACTATCACAAACAGCCGTTATTCTTCAGGTGTTATTGAGCTCAGGTGGCATTTCACTGAGTCACAGGTTCCAACACCACCTAAGTAACTTTTTTTTTTTTTTCAGATAGACAGATCTTCAAGGAGTTTAAGCAAAGGCACGAGGCAAATGTGGGATCTGCAACCCAGCTAATCGAGTTTTACTAAATCAAATATCTTTGGTAGGAATGTAATGAAAGGCTTCTCCTGATTTGAGTATTCCAAAGCTATTCAGATGCTGTGGATGCAAGTCAGGGCTCTAATCCAGCGCTGGAGCCGCCTGACTTTCAGGGCTGATGGAAGAAGAGCCAAACGGCTGCGGCTTAGCTCAAGGCACTGCCACCTGCACCCTGACACACACCACACTGCAAAGAGGCAGCGAGCTCTATAATCACTTTTTGGTAATGGAACACCTTCCGAGACAAGAAAAGCAGAAGAGTGACGAAGCAACAACTTACAAGTCACACCTAATGAAAAGTACAAATGGGAACAATATGAAAAGAGGATGGGGGGGGGGGGGGCAGGGGAAGTGTGATGTGTTACTTAGGGAACAGCATTTTAAAAGGATGATGTACAAACCGCCAGAATATAATTAGCTGTCAAGTTAAAGCGTGCAGGGGTCATCCTCAGTAACAGGTAAGGGACTTAAAGCCCATAGAAAGAGATTTTAAAGCCATACCTTGCATCATAGGTATTTTAATCCACAAAACTATGAGTAGGCAACACAAAAATTAAGTAAAAAAAAAAAAAAAATCAAGCTGCTTTAAGCTTTTTCTACCTTGTTAGACAACTAATTCCATCACACTCCAACACCAATTTTCCCACTGCCTTGCACCTGTTTTCACCCTTCCCACCGGTACCTCAGATGAGCAGTGTTTGGAGCTCTCTGCATACAAACAGTGCTGGAAAATAAATTAAAAAATAAAAAGCCTAAAGGAAAACTCACAGAAATTTCCTTTCCATGAATATGGAGGAAAAACAACTGCAGAGAATTGGAAAGATGGTGAAGAAACAGGACACACGAGGCTGTGCCAGAAGTTAGTGGAAAGGGCTCCCCTGAACTATGAGTAACTTTCTGAATGACGAAAAACAAAGAGAAAAGCACAGCTATTCTCTACAGCCCACACAGCTAAGACCTGTGGAAAAAAAAACTTATCAGCACCAAGTCTTGATTGAAGGACTTTTCAGATTTGTCTCAGAATGAAGAAGAATCATTTGGAAGCAAACTCATCTGCAATTGTTTTAATTGTGCAGGGGAAAAAAAAAATCAAAAATAATAAAAAAGAACTGAAATAGTTTTCATGTTGCAGCAATTTTGTAACATCTTTGTATTAAAATAAATGATTCTCAAATCTGAAGCTGATTTTTTTTTTTTAGTTTTTAATTGGAAACAACTGTTTTCCCACTACTAAGAAAAATCTATGAACTCAACTGATGAAAGCTGCATGACAGATAAAAGGCCAGCAAAAAGAGGTTGGAGATGGGAAGCTCATACAAAATACTGCAGAAAAGTTGTTTGAAATTAAAAAGTATCAGAAATTGCCAGGAAAGGCAGTTTAGTCAATCAAAGCCCAAACCAAAACACTCGTAAATAACAATTCTACAACAGCAGAAATGTTTATGATATATCAACCAAATGTTGTGACTCCTTGTTCACCTGCCCCTCAAACCACCTCACATTCATGCGCATCCCATTAACCTTAATTCCATTTCCTCCTCCACAAGCTGCCTGTGGCATTCTGGCTCCAGAAATGGCATGAAAGAGAGATAATTTCATGAGTTTCCCTAACAGCAGTAATGACTTCAGTAGTTCTAACACTGACCACCTGAAATGGCTCAAAAAATCCACTGCCATACCAATGAACAGTGTTTCAAAACCAGTACCTACAGGTCGGTAGTTGCAAATGTTAATAAGGGTCGGGTTTGTTTTTTTTTTTTTTGGACAAGCTTACTCAATTTTTTAACATGGACAGATTATACCTAGCAGTAAACTGAGAGAGCATAAAGGAAAATGTAGGAGGACATTCAGCCTTCCCATCCTGGATTTACAGCGCTAGTGGAGCATGTCATTGCCCTTTGTCTTCAGCTCTGCTGGAAGTTACTGCTCTGGGCTGTGCTGGTAAACAGGATCATGTGAGTGCACTGTAATCCGCAACAAGAAAAACACAACTGCTGAATTAGCTCATGCCACCATCACTGGCGGTTGAAGGAAACTGGGACTGGAGAGGACTTGCAGGAACGTGTGCTTGCAGAGTTTGTTTGCCCACATCCATAGCATAGCTGTAGTGGGTTGAACCTTGGCTGGCTGCCCACCGAGCTGCTCCCACTCCCCCTACTCGATAGGGCAGGGAGAGAAAGTAAGACGAAAAAGCTCACGGACACCACTTACCAACTACCCTTATCAGCAAAACAGACTGGGCTTGGGGAAATTCATTTATTGGCAATTAAAAGGAGTAGGATGGTGAGAAACAAATCCTTCTTCCCAGGCTCAACTTCACTCCTTTGGTCTCGATTCTTCGATCTCCTCCCACCCTGAGCGGCGCAGGGGGATGAACAATGGGGGCTGCAGTCAGTCCATAACACTTGGCTGCTCCTTCCTCCTCATGCTCTTCCCCTGCTCCAGTATGGGGTCCCTCCCACAGGATACAGGCCTTCATGAACTGTTCCGCTGTGGGTCCTTCCCATGAGCTGCTGATCCTGCCAGGAAACCTGCTCCTGTGGGGGCTCCTCTCCATGGGCCACAGCTCCAGCCAGGAGTCTGCTCCAGCATGGGCTCTCCACAGGCTGCAGCTTCCTTCAGGGCACATCCACCTGCTCTGGTTTGGGGTTCTCTACTGGCTGCAGGTGCATCTGCTCCACCGTGGTCCTCCATGGGCTGCCAGGGGGCTACCTGCCTCACTATGGTCTTCACCACAGACTACAGGGGAATCTCCGCTCTGGCACCTGTAGCACCTCCTGCCCCTCCTGCTTCACTGACCCTGGTGTCTGCAGAGTAGATTCCCACACGTTTTACTCACTCTCTCACAACTGCTGCACTGTGGTTTTTAATCTTCCTTAAATATCTTATCTCAGAGGTGTCACCAGCTTCACTCATGAGCTCAGCTTTGGCCAATGGTGGGCCCATTTTGGAGTGAGCTAGAACTGGCTGCATCCAGCCCATGACTTCTCACTCTGGCCACCTCTGCAGCTCCTGCTACCAAAACCTTGCCGCAATAAGCCCAAGTGGCCAACTAGAAACTTTTGCATGAGTTTAGTGCTTGATCTTGACAGGCAGAGCACATACAAACACAAGTTATAAATGTCAATCTTCAATACATTAATGCACGATCTCTTCATCCCCTTTCTGCCTCTGAAATATCAACCCTACCAGAATTTCCACTTATTCTTAAAACCTCATTAAGATATTTTATCCAATGTCAAGAGCATAAATCTGGGATGAAAGACTACTGATGTTCCATGCAATTCTATAAATAACATTTTAGTTCAGACTGAAGAGTGCTTTTGGACCAAATCTCCAGCTCATCTCTATTTACTCTTCTTCAGTTTGCACCGGGAAGCGACAAGTATGCAAAACTGGATACCTCCCAGGTTAAACGATCTGTGAGACACACTAACTCCAAGTTATGTTCTGCCCAAACAATACGGCCAAGCTCTGATCTAGCCTGAAAAACTCACTGAAAGGCAGAGGGACGCTGGACCCTCAGCTTTCCTCGCCAGATCTATCACTACATCCCACGCTCCTTGCTAACATGGACACAGTCTCCAGGCTGCTGTTACATTAAACACACAGCACAGGCTGCAGCTCAACCCGTCCAATCGTCCATTGATTTGCCTAAGCATGTTTGCTCGTTTTTCCCTTTAGAGCCTATCTGCACTATTTATAGAACGGCTTTACATTCTTATTAGTTACCAGACAATGATTGTTAATGCATGTTCCATCACCACAAATACACTCCTGTGAAGCTTTATACATTATGTAAAATAAGCAATTATCACCGCACAGTTTAGAAGGTCATTCCAACACCTTCAAACTAAACAGGAACAGGAATTGGAGTCTGTGTAGCTTTTTTTACTTCTCGTCTATAGATTAGGCAAGCTCCAAACTAGCATTCAACCCACGTATTTTAAAACCTAACTAGGGTACTAATTTGTAGCATAGAATTGACAAAAACATTTGTATTGATCTACGTATCTTTGATTTGTGTAACATGTGCTCCACATAACAGTCTGCAAACATAACATTTTCTTTCACTGCATGATGAGACATGGTGGCTCCAGGACTCGATGCAGCTGCAGCATAGATGAAGAAATTTTTCAAAACATGTTAAAGTCTTTTCAACATACAGCTGTTGTCAGAAAAAAGGAAGGATTAGTCAGGTTTTTTTCTGTTTAGAAGGAGAAAAATTAGGACACAGAGCAACGGTGCAGCCATTTATCCTTTGCACAGCAAAGCGCAATGCCTGAAATCAGCAGAATATCACACACTGGGGAGTCCTGGAAGCATCCCAAAAACATCCAGCACTTGAAAATGATGAAGAATTGTTTCAATTATCCAAACAATGTGCCTTTAAACGAAACAGAAAACATTGATCTATAAAAGATCACACCTTATTCATGTTACCAAAGTCCCTTCATTAATACGAACAGTATTTCCTTTTCTATCAGAAAGGGGAAGTCTCAGATGAAGGCAACTTCTTACATTCCAGCTGAGACCTGCGAACTGTACTGTAACTATTCCCTTCAGACTACTGCTATTTCCCAGTCAAAAACTAGGTTTAACAACAAAAGCTACACTTCCCTTCTAACTGTGACAGGAATCAGTGATCCAAAATTATTAAAATTCCGAAGGATCTGTTTTTAAAAATCAAGCCTGAAACTTAGCCTTAAACCCTGGAAAATACTCCTGAAAAGGGGGAGCTAAAAATGCCATGGAAATAAGTGCCTTTCAGTCAAAATATTTTTGGGGAAAATCTAGCACATAGTCTAGACTAGCAGATACAGTGACACTTGCCAATTCACACTCAGGCACACCCACAACCCCCAAACACTTACTTATTAAGATGCCTGGTACCTTAGATAAATCTCAAAAGAAAAATACGTCTCATACATAAACAAGGAAAGAAGAAAACAAACATTTTCCCCTTCAGTTTCCAGGGAATAAAAGTATTTTTCAGTCAGCAAATGCAGAAAGTTTTGTGCAACCTGATTAACCCGTAGTTCACAGGCCTCTGCCACTTGCTTTTGGAGAAATGATGGACAAAAAGATTACCCCTTGTACATTTCACGTTCAGGTATAACTGGTGCCTGCATCAGTGCAAGGAGAAGGTGGTGCAGACATCGCTTATACCACTATGATATCAATGCTGAGAAAAAAATTTTTTTAAATATTCTTAAATAGAAAGATGTTTTTCAACGAAGAGTTAAACAAAGGGAAGTGAAGAGATTTATATTCCTACCATCCCACTTATATTTCATTAATATCTTCATTAGACTATCATCACATAAAGACCACCTGCTAATGTGCCATGGGAACAGAGCATCTGCACTGTGATAATGTGGCATTCTGAAAGCACAACAGTGCCCTATAAAGAATGGTTGTGTTTTCAAAAAATTAAATTAAAAAACCCACAAAAAACTCCCAACCACACACACAATGGGAAGGGAGGGAGAAATGTCAGCGACTGCCCACAACTTTCACTCCCCAAGGACAAAAGCTTTCCACTGCGTGCATCAAGATCATACCTAGCTTAGAAAACTACAAACCCCCCAAAGTCTTCAGAACACCCTGAGACTAAAGGTACAATTAACTCTTACATGACTCTTCAAATAAGTCTCAAACTGCAAATTCCATGTTAAGTACGAACTCGAGCCCTTGAGCCCTTTCCAAGGGGCAATGGGGAACACCTGCAATCCAGCAGTGCCGCAGTGGTATTGGGCAAACAAGAGCATCAGAAGTCTACAGGCTGAGCATCAAAGAGGTTCTCCCCATGGACAGAATCTGCTCACAAGAGCTGCGGTCAGGGAGCCTGGAGCCGTTTTACCACAAAGCCCACGTGTGCACACGGAGCTCTCATAGCTGGCAGGTTCCAAGATTTATATCGCACTCATAAAAGTTAAGTGACCGTGACTAACAACCGTGACACCTGATATGGGTGTTGCGCTCTTCTCCTGGAGAGGAGTGTGTGCAGTCAAGTGTCTTTTATTTGTTTAGTCTGTTGCCACATAATAATGCTACAGAAGGTAACAGCAGGAAAAAGAAACCTATGTCACCTGGGACGTGACACGGAAGGTAGAGTGGTTTGTTCCTGGAGGAAATCATTCCCACCAAGGACCTGTCCCCTCCAGGTACCGCTAGAAAATGCTTTGTTAGCTGCTTTATTAGCAAAGAGACAGCAGCAGGTTGGGCATCTGTGTACTTATTTTCTCATTTCCACCAAGATTTTAATTAACTGGTATTAATTAAGCTTTCTGTTTGATCTGGAAATTCAGTTCACATTAACATTTTTATGGATAGTTTAATACTAATGCTGACAGATAATTTGTCTTAGAAGAAGCTACTTGAACCTGCAACAAAAAGGATAAAACAGGGGAACCTATCCCACTGCAAAACCAGTATTTTTATTTGCTGCTAGACATGACTAACTAAAAAATTTGGCCAGGTTATCTGATTTGAGAAGTCTGGATGTTTTATCAACAAGCTATACCAGAAGATCTAGAAGCTCAACAGGACATAAAAATACTTTGGAGGAGCCAGATAAGATGTCCAGGAAAATTGTGAATTGTCAATAAGCACCAAAACACTATCTTAAGCCACTCGACTGCTATAATTGTATCTGTCGCAGAAAGTGTCCAGCTGAGACCCCGTCACTTTGACATATTCACCACATTAAGTTATTACAAACAGACAAACTTATTAGCATCTCTCTCTGCACTGCTGCTTATTCCCATCCACTGCAATTTAACAAAGAATATTGTTTTCTTAAGCTGTAAGTGTATCAAGTAAATTCTGTGCAAGCTTCACAACCCATAAACATGGATGCCAGCATTCACATTTAGAGTCCAAATTTCACAAACATGAGGATAAAATACTGGAAACTCAACAATTGAAGACAAAAAAAAAAATCAGATGATCCCTCATTGCTTTAAGTGTGCACAACTCAATAGTACAAGTTTTTCCACAAGAAAAATGTTTTGTAGTGTCAAATGATGTCCATAGAGTCCACAAGAAGAAAAACATTGTATATACGTGTACAATAGCATATGCACAGTTGCCGTGATCTTACAAAAATCAAGATCAGAAAAATATGTTCACCTGAACTGTGAAAATACAAGACAGAGAATGCAGCTTATTTTTCTGGATCCTTCATGCAGAGCTTCCCAGCTTTTTCTCAAAGACCTCCAAATCCAGAACTGGAATGTCTGGGCTGAGCTGTGAAATTCCCATCATGATAGAAGTACAAGAGTAGCTACAGAAGGAAAGGTACAGGACACAAAGGCCTTTTTGCCATGTTCAGATCCAGACTCGAGGTCTCACCTCTATTCCAAACATATCGGACAAATGGCTCAGGCAAAAACACAATCTTTGTCTCGGCTGCAGTATCACTGAAACCAGAAATGCAAATACCTTCATCCTGCCAGCTCAGCTCAGAACTATGTCAGCCATTAACCTTCTGAAGCGTTAAGCAAATACTCGAATAAATCCCTAACTCCCTCCACACAGCTGACCTTTTCTTTCAAGAAACCCAACAAAGCCACCTTGGTTTCAGTCGGTCTCCCCACCCAGCTGCCAGGTTGCCTCTGCTGCGGTCAAATCACAAGGGTGAGTTTGTGCAAGTTCTGCTGTGCCAGGTCAGCAGCAGTCCCATGCTTTACACAGTCCAGACAGTTTCAACAGTGTACATCCACATACTTCAACAGGTAAAGGTCAAATTGATCCTCATTACCACTAGTTTGTAAAAGAGATTTAATACGAGGCTTCATTTCTTCTGTCCCTACTCAGCTGGTAGCTGGGACCATACCCATGAACGGGAATGGTGAAAAGCTCTAGGGGCACTCCCCCATCCGTGGGGTTTAAAACCACAAGACAGCAACTCGTAACCACTATCATCGTGCAGTCAACATTTTGTGTCCATAAAAATTTTAACCACAGCTATACTTGTTTTTGAGATTTTTTACATTAGCTGGAGAGGCTTGTTGAGAGTCTTAAAACATCAGTGCAACCAGCCCAGGGTTTGCAGCTCTCTATTACTTTACATTTGACTATCGTTGGATGGATTGAAAACAACCACAGCAGTCAGCAATTCTAGCGGGGGGGGGTGGGGGGGGGTGGGGAACCACAAACCCCACCCCACAACTCCTTTCTAGTGTTTTTTTTTTTTTTTTAAATGTGCTGTTTCATCTACAGGATAAGAGCTGTGAACTCTGTAGCTACATACAAAAAACACATACACCCCCTAAAGAAGCAACAGGCTTTTTTTTCTTTGGACCTTTTTATTGTGGGTGGGGTTTGATTTTTTTTTTAATTTCAAGACAAAACCCACATAGAGCATGTCAGATCAGCTCCACTGATGCCAACACAGCTCTGCTGATCTATAACACACCAAATTTCTGTCGCATCCAACAGAAACACCACTGTGATGTCCCCATTACATTACTGCACTGTTCCTTACTCTTCATTCTTGTTCAAACCTACTTTTTTATAGGAATATTTTATGTTAAGCTCCCACATTTTCCATATGCCATAAATAAGAAACCTCAAGTTGTATTTCAGGATTACTGAGAATATTACAGTTGATGATTCATGAGTTTAGGGTCCCACACCCATCCCCACAAAAAAACACCAACATGTACTGGAATAAAAAATGGTGGTATGAAGCTGGAGACCAGTTGTCTTTATTGTGCTTTCTTTGTAAGTTAGCTCATTTCAGCCAGCTAACATAAAGAAAGAGAAGTACTTCATTTTTCTGTAGTTCCTCTATAGCTAAACCAAATTTAAGCTATCTGTACTAATTTTGTTAAGCCCTTCAATTCCCAAGATACCATCTCTGAGTAATTTGTTAAATGATGCTACCTACCTAATAGCCAAAGACCAAACAAACAGACACTAAAGTCAGCCATGAACAGCTACATATGGCTAAGCAGCACAGTGACCTTTCTTAACCACTGCATCTGGCCTCATACAAATGAGAATAAAAAAAATAAAACCTTT
Source organism: Bucorvus abyssinicus (assembly GCA_009769605.1). Lineage (NCBI taxonomy): Eukaryota > Metazoa > Chordata > Aves > Bucerotiformes > Bucorvidae > Bucorvus > Bucorvus abyssinicus. Next base: position 6,473,612 of record CM020025.1, read on the forward strand.
AGAATATTTCAAATAAAGTAAAAAGGCAGTAAATTGTCAGGATAGGAAATGCGATAGAAAAGTCATAATGTAAGTATATCCCATGAAAGTTATTCCTGTTCAAAGAGAGATAGTGAACGCCAGCCACAGAGTATTTCAGGTAAAAATGCTCCAAGTCACTGTGTGTCCAGTTGTTTCATGATCCAGCTATGCTATTACTTGCTTGTGTTTGTTGTCATCCTGAGGTGGAATTCTTCATACTCATCTCAGTGGCACTTCACATTGGCATCAGCCAGCTCCACCACGGAAGGAAAGCTGTCTGCACCTATTTACTCACATCCCACTGCTGGCTCCTCCTTTGAGCTGGCATGCACCTGCATCAGCAACTGGATTGGTTAAACTGAGCTTGATTAAAACTAGCTCAGCAAGAAAGAAAATACAGTCTAATTCGGACCTGCTTCCCAATTCAAATCACTGTGTGGCTCCACGAATGCCTGCCAAGCTCTGCAGGGACTTGAACTGGGATGAGGACACAAGGTGAGCAGCACAAGCAAGGCAGGAGCAGCTTTAAGAGGAGTCATCAGCCTTTAACTGCCTGTGAAACCACAGCCCAAAGGCCTAACTTTAACACAAATATAATAACGTCAGTGGAGCCTGTTGAAATACAGCTAAATTTTGTCACATTGGTAGAAACTTCACCATGGCCCATAAGGAATTGAAGCTGTGTGTATGTACCGATGAGCTGCAAAATGCAGTAAATTATCACCACTGCCACAGGCAGAACTTCATATTTAATGACACACAAAAAGAAAGATTTAGCTCCCTGCTGTCAGACCTGGCAGCTCACTGAAGAACTTGCCAAGTTCATTTTTATTCTAATTAATAAATAAATAAAATTTACTGTTCATTCATATTCCGGCCTTATAAGAAAAAGATTGCTCCTCTCCCCTGTCCATTCTACCTCTGAAAAATATAGTGTTCAAGAATGGGTATTTAGGTCTAGAAAACCTTTACTTCTATCCAGCACTTCTCAGCTTAAATACCCAGCCTGGGTTATAATAGCATTCCTTCAACAATCAGATACATGGCTACCCAACTTCATATTCACATGAACTGTGGTAACATTGGTTGTACAGAGGAACTGCTACAGTCAATAGTCCATCATCTAGCAAGAGATTATCACAGTCTCATCTACCCTTTAAATATACCAATTTTTTATATCAGCTTTTGCAGGCACACTTGAATGAGAAGATTTATTTTCTACCTCCTAGATACAGCCCAATGAAGCTGAAGTTTTTCTTAGGGTTCCTTCAATCTCATACCCCATTAAATAATGTTTTTGTCAATCAGAAGACACTGCAGGGTATGAGGGGCAATTGTTTTTGAAAGAAAAGATTGAGAAAAACTCTCTGTATAATGAAATCACATGAACTGGAAAAATTCTTGAAGCAGCTCCAGAAGGAGGGAAAAATCTGATTTCCATTTGATTTTTTATTTTAAATGTGAGAAGCTGCCATCTCCATCTACTTATTTTATGCAGAACACCATTTGTGCTTCATTAACGACTTCACAAAAAGTCTCCAGAAGTTATCCAGTCCTGCTGTGTTCCTTGTCTATGTTCAGCTTCCCTGGAAGATAACTGATAATTAGCCTGTGAGGAAAAGTGCCAGACCAGGACCAGGGGGAAAGAATTCCGATATAGTAAGTTGGCACCAAAGAGATACAGGCAAAAAGCCAGAGTATTATTTTTTTATATATACTCCTAAAAAAAAAAATCTAAGCAATTTTTGAAAGCATTTCTGATTTGTCCAATATTTTGGTTCTGGCTCAGGAGTAAGAGGGAGGCAGAAGAGCTTTTTTCAGAAAAATAATCTTATTATTGGTTGCATCAGAAAGCACACATTTGCTTTCAGAATGTGACTTGCTCAATCCGTTTACACAAAAAAATACCAGTTATCATGACAGTTCTTGCATACAACAACCCTTTGTGGGACTAATCCAGAGCTCAGCAAAAGAACTCGAGATGTTCCTGTGACTGAAAAGGAATCAGGATCTTCTATTATCTGGATTGGAGGAAGACTCACAGTCAAAGACTAAAGACAAAACCATAACCACGGGACTTGCACTGGGACACAAGGTGGATACTCATATTCCCATGGCCTAACCATTTGCAGGATTTAGTCTTGTCTTTGTAAACCACCTATCTTCCACACTCTTAAGATACAGAAAATTAAATTCAATTTAACTAGTCACATGGGTTGCAGCCACAATGAAAACAAACTCTGGCCTGTAAACTTAGACACAGCAGTTTTGGCAGGCTCTTCAATTATCCCATTAAATTCGTATCTCAACCCATGAAATGTTAATAATATGTTTCTTTAAAACAACATTCTGCAGGAATTTCTTCTGCAGGAATTGAATTTTCTTCTCTGTAGTAGCTATGCTTTACCACAGACATCTAATGAGCTTCTGCTGTTGAACCATGGATGCAAAAAGGTACTCTCTTGGCTAGTGATTGTGTTTCTAGGTCTCACCTTGAGAGACAAATTTGAAGTGATGAGAAAATTGTTGTGAAATTTGGAGGCCAGAGGAATCCTTTCCTCCACATGACCTTTTGCACTATTTATAAAAACAGTTATACAGTTAGGACATTCATTCAATCTTGAAGAAGAAAAGCTTTAAACTAGGCACAAGATATAAAATAAGTAAGACATTACAATGCAATTAATGCATTTGTCTCCCAAGGACAAGCTACGCGCTTCCTCCACTTCCCACGTGCCGTGACCCTTCTGCAAGTATCCGCTCAGTTATTTTCAATTTCAGTTTGTTGGGTTCCTATTTTTCAGCACAAGGGACAAGAGATTCTACAGAATATTTTCACACAAGTCAAAACCAATGCATTTCAGACTTCTACCCAATAAATTATACTCTAATGACAAACACTCATTTTCTAAGGGGAAGAAGAGGATGTCCCTAAGGAGTGGGACTAAAAACCTTTACCATTGACCAACACTAATTTGAAAGCACATCAGTAAACACTTCACATATCGTGTCTCAATGAATTCAACTCACATTCACTCTGGGCTTCCTAGCAACTCCTTCTTTACAAATACATTTTTCCACTTAATGAAAACAATAATGGGAAGGAAGCACGTCTGTAGAACACAGTCCTTCACATACACTGCATGCCTCGTTGCATGCTGTGACAAAAAAAACCCAGCTCTAGTGCCTACTCAAATTGCTGTATTTATCACAGGAGTCTGCCAACACTTTGCATCTTTTGTAAATGTTTTCTTCAGAATGTTTGATTTTTTTTTTAACATTAAAATCATAATATCGCTTGTCAAAATGTACTACCAAGTTCTGTAAGGGCTAACATCTAATTAGCTCAGTTACTAGCAGCTTGAGAATGCTGCCGAAACAATGACCCAAAAGTACTGCCTTTTAACAAGGGAGTAAAACAAATGGAGAGAAAAAACCTCAAAGCCTTAGAACTGAGAAAACGAGCACTTCCTTATGTTTTTCAAGGCTTTCCCTTCCAATTCTATTGAAACTGTTCCAGTAAACAATTTTTTTCCATGTATTTTTTGCTGTTATCTTTTTAAACCAGTTCTTACACTGCTTCTATAGAAACCCAGCCTGACTAGCTAGCTGAATGCAGAACAGACAAGTAGGACTCCTGTCCCCTTCTTCTCTGGAATGAGTGGAGCGTGAGTACACCAATCCAAAAATGAACAGTGAACAGAGAACTGAAATCGAGTCATTCACTCTGACAGAATTATACAACTGTGGGCGGGATGTTCAAACAATCACTGCAAAATCTCAAGTTGTCATTCGGAAGCTTGTTTTTTTATGAAATGCTGCCTTTTTTCAGAACAAGAGGATAACAGCAGAGCCCTGTTCTGCCTTTACTCGTCCTGTTTTCTTATGGAGGTGTTTCATTAACTACTCATTAGAATTTCAGCAGCCTGATGTTATTAGATGAGCGACTTAAAGGTACTTGCCTATAGCCACCCATTATGCGTAGGGACAGAAGAGAACAATGACATAGTAACAGGCAGACAGAGATGCTGTAGATCCTAAATTATTCCTGACCTACTCAAGACAAAATAAAGTGGTCTTCGAAAATTAGGAAAGGAATGCAATTTTTAAGACATACCTACAAATTATTTAGTTCTTCTACAAACCACATATTCAGCAATTGCAAATAATTGAGATGTAAAAATAAAGATGAAAAAAGAGTTTAATTGGTTCCTAATCAGATAAGTGTGATCAGATACCACAAAGGATGGCAGTACTTTTAGCAAAGAAAAAGCAACAAACGTTCAACATGCTGAAGAGAACAAGAAAAGCATTTAACATCAATTAATTTCAAACAATATTTGAGTATTTCAAGTAATGTTTTGTACACTTGCAAGAGCCATTTCGGATTTTGAAGTTAGTTGTAAACTAGAAATAATCTAATTGTAAAGCCTAAACAGCAGTGCAGCTGTGCACTTTCAGTCTCTCATTTCCATAAGCACTAAAGAAGCCTATTTTTCCTCTTATTCTCATTTAGAATATTAAGACCCTAAAAACTATTCTGACAGGATTTCACAGATTATGGTCCCTATTTTCACAGCCTGAGTTATGCAGGCAACAAAAACATTTTTACCACAGAAAAATAAGGAAGAAATCTTTAGAACGGCAGTAGCAGTTAGAAATGCTGACCTAAACTCCATCTTCAGCATAATAAACACCATCGGGAACCTCTTTGGGAAAGCTGCAGTTGCAGAATGGTAATAATTAGGCTTAATACAGTTCAAAGCCAAATTACAGCAGCTGTACATGCCACAACAAAGAACATTTTTAAGTATCAAGTACACACCATTTAACTACAATCAAACTCCAAAATTTTTCTGATACAGTAAATTACTTGGAACACTGAATATATCCTAGTGCTGTTCTTACCTTTCTTAGCAGCATCTGTTCTCCGTCTTGCTGGAGACACCAGATCCTTTACAATCTGCAGCACTTGAATCATTGCTCGTTAGCAAGATCAAAGAGACTAGGTGCTCCTCCAAAATTCCAACAGGTTTCATTACTACATGTTGTTACACGGCTGTCCTCAGTGTGCTCAAGCAAAACGAGTGCAGGAACAACTCATCTACCTTCACAGAAAGATTTCTGCCTGACGACTCTACAGGCTGAGGTGATGGATTTAAAGTGACTTGAGCACAAGGAGACAAAAACCCACAAGCAGTCCTAAGTGTATTTCTGCAGAACATTTTAAAAATATTTACTGCAGAGAATACATACTGATTTCTCTAAATAAAGTTTACAGGAAACGTTCATACCACAAACTAACTAAAGAAAACACCACTTGAAATGAATGCCGACAGATGGAACGTACTCCCCTGGGCTCAATATCCAAGAAGCGTGTCTGCATTCTCCTTTAAAGTCTGTGTCAATTCATGGAATTTCATGCAATGCTTTAAGAGAGCTGTCAGTGCACTGTGGAGCCAGCCTCAAACCTACTAACAGAATTAAAATTAAACCTCGCTTGCTAAACTCCATCAGCAAGCGAGCACCTGCTAAAGAGAGTCATTTGGTTCCTCTTCTCCTCCCAGAACACACACCTCTGACACCAGTGTACGTGACAGGAATTCTTGCACACTGGGAGGCATGCTGGAAATCCTGGGAGCATTTCAGGCGTTCTTCTTTCTCCCACCACCAGAGGCCCGGAGAACTGCTTCAGCTACGGCATTCTCATTTCTTCTGTCAGGTAATTTTAAGCAGACAAACTGCAGTATGTGTCCCACAACATTTTTAATGCCGCTTGGAAAGCATGCAAAGGCACTTCAGAAATACCTTCTGCCAAAGCCTCTACGGAGCTAAGAAAAAAAATCATGAGAAATTGTGTTTTATACAGTCACGTGAAATAACTGTCAGCCCTGAAGAGGCTCTGTGAACGCTGTAGGAAACCAAATTCTCACCTGCACAAAGAGAGCAATTTAGGAAGCCAACTCCATTTTCCAAAACCATAACATTAAAACAAACCACAGGCCACAATCGAGGCACAGCAAGACGTATGCTCTGCCCTTTAGACCTTCTGTTCCCATTGCTTAAGTGCTAGATGGTGGGAAGGGAGAGGTCATCTCTTTCCATTTCCAGCTGCTGATCACAAGTGCTTCAGATTTTTAGATTTGCTGGCGTATTTATCCACATGCCTGTCAATCTCTTGAAACACACACAGCATAGGCAGGACAAACTGTTTCTGTAATGTCAGTCTCATTTACAGCCTGCCCGTTAATCCACCTCTGCCAGAAGTAATAGCAACCCAAAGTACTATCGTATTTGGTTTGACAAAACAGAGACAACTAAAATCATTCTCTCTGACAAGCTGTCCGATTTCTTCTCCCACTCTGCAAACATTCAAGTGTTCCCTCACTAGGAAGCATGTAAACATACTGTGCAACTGTAATTTACCGCTTCCTGAGAAAGGATTCTTCAAACCATTAGAACAGAACTCCCAACTTCCTATATTAAGAATAATTTCTATCTTCTGTACGTAAAAACTTAAATTCCAGGTTTCAGATAAAAGGCTTTTAATTTCGAGAGGTAAGGAAAAGATTACCATAAACAGATGCTTCCAGAACAACCATAATTTCAAAACATTTAAAGAAGTAAAATGCAGAGTTGTCTGGTAAAGGCTACCTTAAGGTTCTTTATTTAATATTCAAAATTCCTGCTGTAAGAACTTTCCCACCAGTATCTTGCCATTATGTGTTCGTTCTTTATTTAGTTGGATTATCCAACAACTTGTCTTCAAGTAAAGATATAAACTCAAAGGAACATCATTACTTACAGCTACATTACACCGGAAATCTTCTCTGAAAAGCTGACTTCTGAGTTTAAGGTTCACAAAAGAACACAACTACCTCTATAGCACTAGCAAACTTTTGATGGTCTTTACATAAACTTACTTAGGATAGAACAAAAAAAGGAAAAAAGGAGTGAAGTAGATTAAAATCCTCAGTACTAACATCCACTTAACCACCTACAGTATGAGTATACCTTGAGTATACCTTTTCACTGAACTAGATTATCTCATTTCTACAGCAAGGTTCTCAGGTGCTGGAGTGAGGAGAGGATGGTGGACTCAGAGTAACAGTGGGGAAGGAGGAGTGGAGGAAAAGAGAAGGGAATAGCAGTCATGCTTTGTACTTGCTTTTGTGTCAAAATTACTTAAAAAAAAAAAATAAATGAGGCACTTCAGAAGCCAGGAATTAACATCTAGGAAAGGGTCACAGCTATTCCTGACTCTCTTTTTTTCAAAACTATCCCTTGTCCTGCTGGTAACAAATACTAGTAACTGGAAAAGGACAGCAGATGATTTGCAGGTCTAGTGGATTATGGCAAGAATACAAAACCAGTATCTACTGAAGTTTGCAGAATAGCCATTGCAATGGCTTTCATCCCTTGGACACCAGTATCTCTCTCTCTCTCTCCACCTATTTTAAACAGTTGAAGCCTGCTCTGAGCTTTTAAGAGAGACACACAAGAACTTCAGGACTAGAAATCATTTTCACACATACCTTTCTCCCTCGACATGAAGACAGCTCCAAAGATGGTACGTGTGCACAGTGGTTTTCCTCTCTTCTTTGTTAGAAAAATTGTCAAGTAGAAAGAGATTGAAAAAAGCCCAAGGCTTTAACATGAATTTAGGAAAATGTAAACAAGTTTACTAAACATCCTGTGTGCAATGTAAAGGAAGAAAATGGGGCAAGTCTGAAGCAGGGCCATAGCGCTCTTGATAAACAACATAACAAACTCAGACAAATCACTCTAACTTTGAAGAGCTATATAATAAGCTTTGTGGCTGCTATTTCTCTTTCCTCAAATCAATTTATACACCTACCAAGACAATAACACTAAACCTGCTTTTAAAAAGTACCAATACCAAAAAGACTTTGAGAAACAAAACACACTAATTAGCTAAACCATGCAGTTTCATCTGTAACTCATGAGCAGTAACTTGGTTAGAGTTCACTCTTATCTTTGAATCATGAAACCCAACTGAGATTTCCACAACCTGTCACTACAACTGTCATCTCTCAGACTATATCCTCACAAAAACACAAACTGTGGGCAAGGATATTCACCAGCCAAATGTTCACAGCGATTCTGATGCAGAGTCACAAGGTAAATCAAAAGGAAACCAAGTGTCATAAATGTAGTGTAACAACTTCAGTAGATTCCACTTGAGGAGAAGAATAGCGTTACACATGCGGTGCGTACCACGTGAATTTCCGCTAAGCACTTCTCATCTTCAACAGCTAGTTTGCTAAGCAATGTGTGTTTGATGATGTGCTCGCATTTTGCTTTTCTTCCTTAACTCCAGAATCATAGGGAGTACAGAAATCATGCACGTTACGGACCTGATGAAATATTAAACAAGGAGCAGTTAACCAGGATGGGATCTCATGGATCACTCTGTGCAGTACTTGACCTCTCCTAACCATAATCAAAAGAATGACCTGCATCCTGATTAGTCAGTTGTCATCACTCAAAATAAAAATGCTTCCATTAACGTAATGATATTAACTGGTCTTTGACAGTAGTTCTTTTTCATAAAGCATATCGCCAGTAGGTAACACATTTACAGCACAAAAGATGCTGCAAAAGTATGGCTGAGTGGGCATTTGTCAAATGACACTTGGAAAAGAAAAAACCAAACAACCAGAATTTAAGTTTGAGAAATATTTCTTGTTTTCTCCTTCACACTCTTCTTATAATCTGTAACAGTTATATATTCATGGGATTCTGTCTAAGCTTTTAAAAAAACATCAAGAACCCTCAGGGTCATCCCAGGCAGCACTGGAGCTACCCAAGGAAGTGCCTGCTTGGTGTGCCCTCATTTACAGAAAGAAAGATGTACGAGCTACTAATGAAAATAAAAAAAACCCACCACCCACTAAAATGGCTTGAGGGCATTTATTCACATGAACAAAAGGGCTGCATTCATTTTACTTGAGATACAAAGTTATTGTGACCATTCTTTTTCCAGCTCACATCACCCTGAACCAGCCAGAATTCAGGCTGCACACAGATTATTCCACCCCATCTCTGCAGAAACCTATGCAGATCTGTCGTCACAATCCTTCCTTACGCTCCCTCCTCATAGCCAGAGTTATTTCTGTCCTTTGTCCTACCTGCTGAACTCTAAACGTGGTGAAGATACAAAGCTTTCGGGCCTGACACATCCAAAGCAATGGACAGCCCATAAAGCACCAGCCTGAGATCCAGTCCTGTTGCGACCTGTTTCAGTGGAAGTGGGATCGAGCCTTAAGTCCTGCCATTATCATCTGGGAAGCACATAAATACACACACACAAAATACTCCTCCTGGTATCTCTTTAGTTCTGTGAAAGAGCAAAGTCTGGTGTTACAAGCAGGAGTTGGGGATTTATGAAAGCAGAGGTCCTTTTGCTCTTTGGACCCTTCTTTCCACGTCTGAAAAATACAGCTGCACTTCGCTACGTGACCAAGTCAGCAGGACTGTGCAAAACGAGGGCTATAAAAAGCCAAGAACCAGCAAAAGTGAGTGTAGCTGCTTTTAATGACCAACTTGAACGTTTGTTTTAAAAGCTGCAGTTTCGGAAACCACACACAGTAGAACTGCTTCATCTTCCCTCACATCTTTGCAAAGGGGCTCAGAAAATGAAACAGATTTTCTTAACAGGAGCAACAACTATTGCATAAGCAGGAGAAAAGTTCTCAGAAATAGATTAGGGAAATACAAGTAAGGCACATTAGCCAGTAAAATATTCTTTGAACATTAAATAGAAGGAACAGCAAAATGCAAAACCATCTGCAAAGCGAGCTCACAGTAAAAACTGTGTATTTCTCCAAAAAGACATTTGGATAAAGTTGACCCAGCAACCAAGTCCCAACAACTCCTTAAGTAGCAACAGAAATGTTTTGGTTTGTGATGCTCCTCTCTGACCTTTCCTGTCGTGACTGGTCTTCAAGTTAATATCTCAAAATAAATAGGCATCAAACTCTACGACAGGCAATGTATCATGATACAAATTACTACTAAAGCAGCTATAAAGTAGGTTATCTATCCTTTCTCACTAACATTTTCAATTAATTTTCCAATCTATGAACCAAGGCCTACAGTTTTCATTAAGTTTTAAACAGTAGTTGGAATAGGAGAATTCTAGAGTTCCAGATCAATAATTACCCCTTCCCATGAATCTCTGAAACTTGAAATTTGATCTTCATTATTTTCCAGTGATTATTGCTTGACAGTAATGCATTAAAGGGAACCATGAAAAAGATAAAAAAAGAAAACCTAATGCTCTCAAGAAATCTATTGTGGAATTCTGGTAGCCTTTCCTGTGAAAATCTTGGCACTAGGGATGTGACTCCATTTATTACTCTAGGCATTGATTTTTCAAAGACAACTGGTCTTGGCTATGCATTTCGCAGAGCATCCATAAAAATAAATAAATAAATATCCTTACAATCCTCTGAATGATCCTACAGAGCCCGTAAATGTCAGTAACTGCTTACTTCAACAGAATTTGCATTCACTTTGGAATTTTTTTCCCTTAATTATTGGCACTTTTGCTACAATTTTTAAAAGCATGAAGGAAGGTCTGCAGCGTTTAAACAACCTGATGTAGCTGTATGACCCTCTTATACAGAAAATCTTGGGAGCAAAAAGAAGCTTGATCTAGAGGCTGGAGAAGTAATAGATAGCTTTCAGTTACAAATATTTAAGTGAATGCTGACTAAAGAGGATGAGAGGCATTTGTTCACATATTTTTAAAGACCATTTTTCTTTCTACTTTAAACATACAAGAAAGCTGTTCACTGAATTCAGGATGATGATGAAGAACTTCAATAAATGGTCAGTGACATTAATTCCGCCTGTTCCGGGTAAAAACCTATGAACCCAAAGAGGAAAAAAACAAATGCTAAAAACAGGGAAAGGGGCAGACAGAAACCATGTCACTATGTTCTGCAGACATTATTGCACGCGGGAAAGAAACAGCACATTGCAAAATGCCGTCACTACACAATACTCTTGCTGTTCTCCTTCTTACTCAATTGACATCATCCCCTCCCGCCCCAGCTCTTGCTACAACACATTTTGCAAGTAGATCTAGATTATAACAAGACAGCTGACAACATTGCCAGAGAGCCACAATGATGATAAGGGAACTGCCCCTGTACATGGCTTTTATCATCCTCCTGGTAACAGACGCCAGACACTACTGGAGATCAGTATCACAAGTTTGTGTTCAAATATGTCCTGAAGCACTCTTAAAATAAAAAACAATGTGTGTATTTATGTATGTATAGTTTACATTTTACCTCCTGATCGATGTGTTTTATACCCATCACCTCCATGAGCAAAGGAAGGGCACTGGTTACTCTTCACTCATATAGTCACTGTAAAACTGTACCACCGGATTTAGACATACAAGTGCATCTGAACTGCACAGTTTAGCAGCAGTTTAAAACACTTCCAAACACTCTTCGATATTTAACCTGTAAAGACTTGTCAAAAGGAGTAGCTTAGGCTACAGCGCAGAACTCCTTAGATACAGAGAGGTGCAGCATGTCTTTCGAACTATGTTATTAGGATAGCGTTAAGCCACCTACACTGATGTTATGATAAAGAGTGACTATTGAAACACAGGTTCTTATTATGGATCTCCAAATTTATCTTACTTTTCTCCTCTCCCTCACATCCTTGCCCTTCAAAGGACAAAAGGCCACTTAAGGCACACTGGCAAGTAAGTGCCAACAAAGCAAATGGCAGTTTCCCCAAAAAAGATGTATTAAGCTGCCCATTTTAAATATGTAACAAAATAAGTTTTTTCTTTAAATAGGAGGAACAGTGTGTTAGTACAAGATCTTTTCTCAGCAAGTGCACACACCCCGTAGAATTTCTCTCTCAAATTACAGTCCAAATCTTTATATAGTTTTAGCTGCAAATAATTCTGTTGAGAAAAAAGTTCCATAACATAAGGCTCAGAAAGAAACCAAGCATTTATGAAGTTGTATTTACAACAACAGGGAAGTTTGTAAAGATTTTTCCACACAATACGTAGCATCTCCTGCATATGCAGCAATTTCCTACTTCCTGGATTGGGGTCACAGCAGTAGCATTAATCAACAGAAATCTTCAAGCTAAAAGATATTATTAAATATTCTGCCAAACATAAGCATACAGAAAAAAGCCATACTAGTCCTTAAAAAACTTTTTTTCTTTTTGTAATATTAAACAAAAATCAGAACTATTCCTATCTTACACTTGTCAACACTGAAGTCAAAGTAAATTCATTTCTTTGATCTGGCAAAGACTGATAAAAGTGAATGTGTGTTCAATTCAAAGGAAAAAGATAAAAACATTGCTTTTAATTTAAACCCTTACTTGGTTTCCTGTTGGAAAGGGTATGAATGAGATTCATAATTCTTCACCTCCCTGAAGCAAAGAAAAACTACAGAATTCTGTGCATCACCATTCGTTAGCATGATTAAATCATTCATTGCAGGCATCATTTCTGTGTTGATATTTAATCCAAATAATAAAAATGCAGCTGCCCACAGCCACCAGGAAGACCATCAAACCTTATTAGCCCACTGCAAAATGCACAGGACTTTTACTAAGCCTGTGTATTTGCAGGCTTAATTTGTGTAGCAAAGAGACTATGGTATGGCTTTCTCTCTCTGCAATAAAGTCAGAACAAGTTTTTGAATACTTAGTAATAGAGTAATCAAACATCAAAGAAGTATCTGTCCCCAGCTTACCTAGAGACACCATGAACTGGTCACTTCCAGGCTTCAGCCTCCTGCTCTCCTTGTACCTTCACTCAGACAATGCAGTCTTTTAAAACATATTTTAACTAACGCACTTAAAAAATCCAAGCTTAGTACTTGAATATGCCAATCACGTTAACTGTGACCACTTCAGGTCAATGCTAGAGTTCTAGCTGAAATACGTATTCCAGTTAAGCGGCTGGTGGTGGCTGTCTTTACGGTTCTCTGTTTCACCTCTGTTCTTACAAACGCATTTACCAGTGTGCTGCAACTAGCATGTCACACTTGCTTCATATCCATATTTCCCATAAAGCATGTAGATGCCTCCGCTGTTAACAGAGAGTTCTCCCATTTCCTCAACAATGAATAAACAGGGGAAACCCCTGGGCATCTTAGGGACACTCCCTGTAGATAAACTATGTCAGAGGCAGGAAGCAGCAGTGTGGAACAGGATTCTTTATTCAGCTCCAAGACAATCAAACTATCCAAATTAAGAACATCTTACCTACCTGTTAAAAGAACAAAGATAGAGGAACTGTACAACCCCAGTGTCTCAGTCCCAATTTTGGTAGGCAGGATACTGTAGTACATTTACTGTTCTCCATGCCTTCTCTGTAGCTGTAGAGAATTGAAAACCATGCCAAGTTTCAGCCAACAGCTGTCCATGGCCTGGACAAGAAGGGACTGAACTGCATCGCTCTCCCCCATATGACAGACAGGCATCTTAATCCACTATTTTAACCACCAGTGGTACTACACCAGTGCTAAAGAAACCGAAGTGCCATCATCCTCCATTTTCCGTTGATTTATCCTTGAACTTGATTTGTTGGGTTTCACTGGACAACACACAGGTCTTGTACCATCTTGCAGGACCACTGAACATACAGCATTAAACAAAGATTAAGAGCTAGTTCTCCAAAATGGATGTTCCACTTAATGATTGATGCATTCAAAAAAAAAAACACCACCACCACTCAAGAGCCTTATAGTTAGTTTCACATAAATGTTATTTCCTTTTGTTTATTTTAATGCATGGGGAATAAACTAATATTGAAATGTCACTTTGACTCAGTAGCCTTTGCTCTAAAAATTACTTTCCTGCCACATAGTTAAAGTAAAAAACACAGACGTTTTTGCCACAGCTTCCAGCATAGAAAAAACGTACGTGAGGGGAGGAAGTGGGTAAGAAATAAAAAGCAGCATTGACACTTTTCAGTTTGTATCTAATCTTTTCAAGCCAAACTATAAACCTAATTTTTCCACTTCCATCCTCCAAGACCAACCCTGACATCCTTGAAACACTTAGAGTAACTTGCTGTAACTGGGGGTAAAAAGAGGAAGTTACAAGCTTGTCTAGTTTTTTTACAACCAGATGTAAAGTCGTATGAAATAACTGCTCTGGAGCATGCAAGGCAAGCAGGGCCTGTAGAACTGCCTGCATACGAAGTATGGAGGTAGCACAGCATCACTGGTAAGAACAGATTCCTGTAGCTAGCAAGCATCACCTCCAAACAGTAAGTTTGGTGAGGGCAGGGACAGAGGGTTATGTCATTATTGTGTTTGTACAACTTGGAAACACAGGCACCACAAAATAAAACTCATATAATGCTGTACAAAATTACACTACATTGAGGGCAACAGAACATGTTCTGGTGAGAGACTTATTTCCCTATGTCTGAAAATTCTGGGAAGTCTTGACTCCTGCTCAGAAGAGCTCTCAGAGAGTCTTTCAGCACTCTTACCACGGAATTCAGCAGGTTTTTCAAAGAGCTTTTCAAGGGTAAAACAGAAAGACTGCATTCAAGAATCCTCCCCTATGGCAAACCAAAGTGCTTTATTAAAGTGCCCTTTTATATTAATGATCTATTAGATTAATGACTGTGTCGGCCAAAAGCACTGGAGATTCTACAGCACGTTGGTGTACCTTCCATTACAGACAATTATGTTACACAAAATAAAACAGGGGAAAAAGAAAAAAACAAAAAATGGGGGCAGGGGGGAGAAGAAGAAAGAGAAACCACAACACCCCAGCTTCCCAACCCAGCCTGGAAGCCCTGCAGAGCCTTCTGCTTGCTTCATAAATTTGAGCAAGATAGGTACAGGCATACCACTAGCCTTGAAAAAATTCCAGTGCTATCTCATCAGTCTCCCACATATTTTTAAGAATTAAAATCTCTTAATTACAGGAGGCTCTTTTGCAATGAGAGATTAAACAAACCTCATAATCAGCTGATTGATAGGATATCTACTAAGTGTAGCTACTCCGCTTACACAAACATCTGCAACCATCCTTTAAACACTAAAAGGACAACAGATTGGATAGTTCAAGTAAAGAAATATCTTAAATTTAAACAAACACAGAGGCAGTCCCAGAGCCAGCAATCCTGCTGGGATTACTTGCATAACCCCACTTATGGCAACAACCCCAAGTATTTTCCATCCATGCTACAAATCAAAGACATTGTTTCCTATCAAAAATTGGGTAAAGAATGTCAGACTAGTTTTTCTTGAAATACAGTCAATTTAGCTTAAAATAACCACACATCTTGTAAATCTGATGTTTTGTTTCTTGAATATGAACAGAAACGTTGTAATATAAAATGAGGCTGCAGCTCACTTATTTTCTTATCTGTGATAAGGTTACACTAATGAGCAGCACTAGCTTCACTCTTCCAGCACAGCGGTGCATGTTATTCAATCATTTGTAATGAAAAGGAGAACAACATGACTCACACCAGGCAAGGAAAGTCCTCTAAATACCTCACTTAACACCGCTGTTGGGAAAGTTCTTCAGCCCATTTCTAATCCTTCATCTGACTCAGCTCCAGTTTTGTGAATTCTCTAATTTAGTAGGAAAGTATAACACTGCCGTGAAGCTTAATATCGGAGCCTCTAGAAGTCCTCCCTGCAGTAACCAGAACGGTGTTCTGTGCCTGCTTAGTGCCGTAAGCAAAGTGGGGAGGTGCCTGCCCAAACATCTACACTTACAGCTCTCGCTTTTCATCCGCGAGTTTCTGCATCTTTTCCCCTTTGGAATGTACTTGAACACCACCCTCAACTTCTCACAGGATGAATGGGATCCCAGAAATATGAATTGCTTTCACAGCGGTGGATACTTGATACTCACTCCAGAGAACAAGGTCACAGTGTTCTTTGGCTGCTGACTCTTTCTGCTGCAGGAGTACCAAAGGCCCACAATAAAGGCGCTATTGTGCAACGTTCTATACAAGGTAGTACAGAGATAGGATCAAAGATTAAGATTTAAATAAAAAAAACTGTAACGGGAGAACATTATCATGCCAAAGGCATGTATTTCTGGGTATGCCAATTAGTCGTAATAATTCAGCGGTCCTTACTGGCCATCAACCACTGAGAAATAGGCAAGTTTAGAATGACTCTCCTTCTATACATGTACACACATAAATAAGTTATATATTTTATGTAAGTAAATAATTTATAATATAAATAGAAAATAATTATATAAAAATGTAATACAAATGTAACGTGTAATGAATTTTTAAATATATATAAGTCCTTACAAACGTTTATATCATCTTTGCTATTCTGGACATACACACAGAGCTAGAGGGTCAAAACAAATGATTTTTAAATAATCCAACCTTAATTTTCATTGCAAATGCAACAGAATAAATGTGAAGTGCAAGTGTCCAAAAAGGGAGCAATAAGCACATGTACAAAGAGACTGGTCCTCTGGTAACACTCATGATGGCGATTTTCCTGCCACAACTCTCCTGTCAGTTCAAAACTAACAGTAGTTTCCTGCCAGTGCCAACAACTCGTTTTACAAACAGAAACTGCACTGGTTTAAACGCAGGTGTCACGTTGCACTGCCTTATTTAGAGAAGCCTCATCGATCTGACCATCAATTTAGACCTGCAGGGAGAAAGCCCAGCTGAAAGCAGATCCTTTGAAGTTCCCTTCATGGCAAAAGAAAAAATTAAAAAATGTAACAACTTATTTTAAATGTTCAATCAATGTATTTGAAACACATGCAAAGGGTTTTTAAAAAAAATTACCTTCCCTATACACTATTAACTAATTTAAATGAAACACTACACAAATTAAATACTACACAAGACTGGGTTTTTGATAAAGCTTATACAAAGTGAGACGACTGAGCTTGACCATACCACCTAGAAGCATAGTTTCTAAATGTGATAAATACATTTTCGGTAGCTGCAACCTCCTGCAAAACTTGAGAAAGTGACTTGACTAAGTCTATGGAGATTGAAGAGTTATTTTGTTCAATTAAAGAAGTGACAGAACAAAACTCAAAAGTGTTTCTGTCTTCCTCTTCAATCTAACAATAACTTCTAAGTGCAAGGAAAGGCACAATTTACCAGCCCTAAATATCCTACAGTGATCAAAAATAAAGGAAGGGTTATGAAAAAAATTAATCTACAAAGTTTGTTTAAACACGGACAAATTTCAAAAAGGTTGTGTGTTCTGATCTAAACAGCTGTACTATCAGCAAAAAAGTCCCAAGGTCTGAGAAGTTGCATCATAATGTCAATTAAATAAATAAGAAATCCAACATCATAAAATGTGAATATTAAAAACACGAGTAAGTTTCCACTAACATGCCTCCATTTCCTCAATGTCATGCTCCAGTTCTGTGCATGTGAAGTATTAGGCTTTATATTTTATTGCAACTAATGCACCCCCTGTATTTAGAGGAGCAGTTTAATTACAGCATTGGTGAGAAACTGGGTCATCTAAGATCTGATTAGCCCTCTGGAGAGGCCTCTCCTCACTTCATATAGAGGAAGCCTAAGGTTACATTCCTAAAGAACTGTAGTTCCATGCACACTTCAAGCAAGGGAAAAGCAGCATTACCACTAGAAAGGACAGTCTCACCCACCCACCGCTCACTCTCACCCCTGCGCTTCTCTCCCTGCATTATTGCAGTGCAACCATTTACACAGCTATGAGGCAAACAGTCTGGGGAGCCCACCCAACTTAAACCAACCTCAGGATGCTCCAGCAACAAGGAAGAATGCAGGAATTCAGACAGGGAAAGGACACCACCCCCTCAGTGGGCAAGGGCAACATTTTAAGAGGGTCATGAAATCTTAAAGACCCTCAGTTCAGCCTTGGCTTCCACAGGCCAGACCTCTCTAATGAAACTCAACGTCACGCAAAGCTTTTCTGCAAGTCCATACAAGTTTCTGACACTCATTAACTCTGATCTCTGCATTTCAGGTCAGAAAACTCTCTCCAGCATGCCTGGGGACAGCCTCCCTCAGTACCAGCTGCACCTACGGAGGGGACAGGCAGCCCATACCACATTGACTAGCAGTATCTGAAGAAAAGAGAGGTGGGAAGTTAAGACAACACAGAAGAGGAAACAATAAAGCAAGATCAAGAATGGTAGGCGCTTCTCCTGACCGCCAGCTTCAGGAGCCAAACAACTTTGTACAGATGTATTTTTCACGCTTCATCCTCCCACTGCAAATAAAGAAGTTACTACACTACTACTTCTGATCCAAGCGCTCAGGTGTCACTATGGTTGGGTACAGAGGTAAATTTTCCTGACAGTTTCAAGAAAAAAAATAATTGAGCAAACATAAGACAAATGCTAATGCTATCCATGAAGTAATTTTTATGGGGTCATCAATATACAGTAGCTCACTATTTTAAGTGTCTTGCGAGTTTCATTCTTTTGCAGATAGTTGAGTTGCAGGAGGGATTATTATTTAATTCTTAAAATACATCCCAAGTTTTCAAACTAACTTTTTCCAAATCTGCATTACAGCTCCTGATCCCTTATGTCCTACAGTTCTTTGTCATTCAGATCTTCAGGTTTTCATAAAGAATTAATTATTATTTCACATTTCAGTAATCATGACCTAGGAGACAACAGCTGCTTCTATGTTTCACGGTATTTACACTGATTAGAAGATAATTGTGCTGTGAAATCAGAGGAACAATCATTAAAGAAAACCCTTCACATACTGCATCTTCAAGCTTGTGTTTTATGAATGGGTTTTCGGGGTTCATATAAAATAAACTTAGCATGTAACAGAAGAAGCTGACATCCTTTAGCCATCCATTACTACACTTCATTATAAAGGCATTTTAGGTTACATCTAAGCTTTCCTTCCCCACTATGCAGTCTTATGTATGAAGCAGAAATTGGTCTTTTCCCTTTCTTGCAATCCCAGCTCACTGAAAAGAACTGATGACTGCAAAGCCTCTTTCCCTACATCAATCAGCCTTACAGGTATTTGCAACACTTTACCCCAAAATACACAAAATGCACAGCCACCTTACACTGTGTAAGGCACCAAAAATTGTCCATTTCCCAGCATTTATTTTAGGGACAGTTTAACGTGGTCCTCAATCCAGTACAAATTCATTGCACACAAGGGAAGATTGGAGGTGAAGGGTGAAAATTGAGCCAGTTTTAACCAAACGGACTTTTCTTAGCCTAGGAAGCTTTAAAAAAGCCCAGACACGCTTTTCTCAGTTGCAAGCACAGCAATAATAATGCACACTTGCTAAAGCATTCCATCTTCATCTATTAAGGCTGACTTTAACATTTGTTTTAATTCCCAAGTTTATTGCTCATGAACAGAGAATCTGATGGCCAAAACTATTCCTTTACACACAAGAACTCAAAAAGACAGGGAGAAAAAAAAAAAAAACCGTGTTTTTTTAGAAATCACAAAACCTAAGGGACCTCTGTGAACACAAACTAGAAAGCCAGCTGTAATGAGAGGTCAAGATAAATAACCAACCATCAAACAGAAGCAGCCTTTAATCACACCATTGTGGTCTTGATTTGAACTGGTGAAGCAAAGAGTTTCCCACCTCATTACCAGGCCACACCGGCCAATTGCAAAACGTTAAGATTACACTGTATAGCATCTCCCCAAACACGCACAGTGTGCTCCTACCCTCAGTCAATCACAAAGAAAACCTGCAGAGCTGATTCTGAAGCACAAAGAACAGCAGGTTAACTTCTCAACTGCATGCAGTGTTAAGTTTCTAGGGAGTGGGAAACAAAACTAAAAGCAGAAAGAAAAAGCCAGGAGAGAATTATTCTGTACTATTTATTATGACAGCAGAAATTAAAAGTTGGCACTGCATACATTGGGGGGGGAGATGATGTCAGCAGCTTGTTGCAACAGTATGTACTAACATCTAGTTTAATTGTTTGCAAACTGAGTTCATTGCAGCAGCTCAAATAAGTTGACTGCACTGACCTTTCTTCAAAGGAGAAAGCACAGGGAAACTCCCAAACGTCAAGAGTAGTTTATACTCATAAGAATCTATCATGAACACTACACATTTGCTGGCAGCTAAATGTCAACAACTGGAGAAAATGTAAAACATTAAACTAACACTTTCAGTGGTGTGGCATCCATACAGCCAGGATTCCTCTGACAAGTTATCTTTAAATACAAAATCCATCTAAACCAATCTAACTTCGCCACACTGTACGCTCTTACCCACCCTGTCAGCACGTGCCCTCGCTGTCCTAGGGGGCACACAATGGTAAAGTATAATTTGAAATACAGATTTGTCTTACCCTGATTTACAAAATCAGACATTTATAAAGACATTCCACAGAAATAAAAGCCTTAGAAGAGACTCCCTCAGTTTTAACACCTTTTCAGATTCTCTGAAACAACTCCCACGAATGGTGGACTTTGCAATTCTGTCAATACTCTTGCCCCGTATTGGAGAAGATCAGTGCAACAGGATCCAAACCACTTACCTACATATCTGATAACTATTTAAAGTTACACAACAGTAGTTTCCCTATTCACTTACCAAAAAAATATAATTCATAATTTGCTTAAAAAAAGCTTGTGTGTGACTGAAGTACCAAGAGATTACAGATTTACTTCTACAATGTACTTCCATAAAATAATATGCTCTATGTAACAAACTGCTAAAATGACAAACAGAATAAAAGGTAAAAAAATTACTTTAAGCTTATGAATAAGGTTGGCAAAAAACCAAATAGATACAAACTGCCTGTGACTAAATTTAGGACCGATATTAGAAGAGATTTAATCATTTTAGGACTGAGATTCTAAAACAGCCATCCATAAACAGCAATGGAAACACATACTGCATCAGGTGCATCACAAGCAAATAATACATAGGATTCTGCAGCACACATGACAGTGTTCTGATTTTTTTAACCAAGAAGTTATTAGCCTTCTGAAGTCTGACATTCCCACATTTCAGATGATCATTTCAGATAGATTTTCAGTTTGAACTACGCTGGGTGATGCACAAGTTCAGAATACTAGAGACTGCCCCCACTTCTAACTCATCTAGCTGCTGAATAAGCTTACGTGTATGAAAGTATGAAAATAAATGCACCTGCATAAGATGATAAACACCTTATAGAATGAGGTATTTAGTAGAGAGGAGACTAAAACTGTGTGGACCATGCTTTTAGTTCAAGTTTCTCTGACTAAACCATAAACTCAGAAATCCAACACCAGCTGAACATAAACATCTCATCTCCTCTAAGCCCTGTTTTCAAAAAAAGTAGCATTTTCTGTTGTGCCCTTGAAGCCCATCACTTAGCGCGGACTTAAACAACTACCACAAGAATGTGGTGTCCTGCAAAGAAGAGACTGTATTTTGAATAACAGTATTATTAACCACCAGAAAAAGCGCAGCCAAAGTGTTATCTTTCATTTGAATATGGGTCTTCATTCTTCGTAATATAAAGCTGAGCTCTCCAGTCTGGAAACTCGTCAAAGTCTCACCAAAAGTCAAATCATGGTAGTATTTATTGCACTCAAACCAGCAGCATCCCAGCAGCACCTTGGTGAGTCACACTTCACACAGCAACTGTGACTCAAAAGGCAGTAAGACTTACAGTTATTTGTTATGTTTCAGACTACAAATAAGGCAATGACACCACATGAGTTGCTCCATAAAACAGATGAAGATTAATATAGCAGCATGGGACAAATCAAGATATGCAGGTACTTGAATAACAGCCTGTAAAGTTGTCACCTATGCAGTACAGCAAATACTTAGAATGTCAGAAAGTAAACAAGGGTGAACAGCAGTATGAAAACTGGATATAATTCTATATAAATACTGAAATAGTTCTATCAACACTGAGCGTGAACCTTGGAGTTCAGCAATTCCTTCAGTCCTTTTTTTGGGGCAGTTTTTCCTTGCTGCCTTTAGCAGGCATTGTCTTCATCATTCTTTTTTTTCTTCCAGATGTCAAGAACAGTCATTTTTCATTTCATTTAGTTTGACATGAAATTTAACCAACAATTTTCTTTACTCACTTCCTCCCAGAAAATCAAATGGTCTTATTTTACTAACACAGGATATAATTATCCTACGAACTAGATCCACATTCTTCCACAGATTCAGTATAGTTGTGTTGGAACTAAGCTACATTATAAATACAGTTCCTGGGCACATGAAGATATATCCTTATTTCTACATGATGTAAGGCTGGGTAACACTGCTCCCAAGAATTATATTAAGAAGTCTCACATCCACAAAACTTATGAAAGACCTTCAGATACTCAAAACAGTTCGCTCAAAAGAGATTATGTCACCCATCAGATACAGAATAAAAAAAACTTCTGCTGACTTTCATCTGTTGGTTGTTTTGTTTGGGTTTTTTTTTCCCCCTCACCAAAACAGATCTTAAGTCACAGTTTTCTACAGCTCAGAAGTTTCCAACGCATGCCAAAATTCCTTTGGGATCAGACCTCTACACTGGAATTTGAATAATATATTTATTTTTTCCCCATAAAATGAAGTCCATTCATTTCATGTTGGATTTTTACCAGCTATTTTAATTTACTGGACAGTCACGTATTTTGGAGTCCTTAACAAAACCGAGACATTTTCCCCTCCGAGTTACAGGTTTCATTTATACTGAAAAAAACAAACACCAGCTTGTTACAGAACTCACCTTCTTGAAAATGATACCAGACTACCAAAACAGAAGTCTTACAGCGCACACATTGATCAAAAATTTGCTGATTAAGAACAGCATCTACCACATCTCACCTTTATTTGGGTATTTTTAAAGGACTGAAGAGACAAAACTCAGTATGAGCATTTTTTTGAGGAAGAACCACCTTCCAAAACCCACTACAGAAGTACATTTCTTCTAAACTGCAAACTAAGACTTTCTTTTTCCTAAATAAATAAATAAATAAATAAATCTACTCACTCATGACTGGAAGCGTCTTTGCATATAATCCAATCTTGAAGCAAGGTATCTTGTTGGAGAAGGTTTCTCAGAGGTATACATGTCCTGGTAGTAGCAGGAAAATAAAAAGACAAGTCATTTATTCTAGTTACTTGACATTGAAAAAATGTTTATACATAAACTCTGTTTCCTACTATCTTTTCAACCTCCTTTTTAAAAAAGGAACACAAAGATGTATTTGTTATGACTGAGGAACTGTTCTGCTTCTGGATATATTTTGAAGTTAATCAACTCAAAACTTGTTCTTCCTTCTAACATTTACATTATAAACTCATGCACATGTACTAGTTCATAAAACTTAACTGCTCCCAAAAGAAAACAAACCTTCGTAAGAAGTTAAAGACTACAATATGGATATAGTAACTGAAAATACTGTCAAAGTGCTATTTTGCTTCAGCAACCTCAGCTAGCAAGAAAATACGATAGATACACTTGAAAACACAAGAACTACAAATAAACTTACTAAACAAGCACAGGTTGGCATTAGCATCCAACACTTCCTCCTCAGAAACAAGAGCTGAAAAAGATACTATTTCTGGCAACTGTAAACCACCCGATCAGCCAATTCATAATCGAAATGAAAAAAAGATATCCAAGTAGGGCAGATAGGGATTCACCAACAACATGCCTGGCTCTCCCTGAAGCGAAACCTAGAGGACTTAATCTCCAACAATGACAGCACAGCAAGTACATTTTAGAAAATGTATTATATAATCTGCATCCTGCTGCAAAAAGCAAATTTATACAAGTCTGATAGAACAGTTAAATGAAAGTAACTTCACCTCACAGCCGAGATGAAGGGGGGGAAAAAAAAAAAATCAAACCGATCTGTTAAGCCATAAAGAGTTCCCCTCTAATACCTGCACAAAGAGAGTTTCTGTAAATTAAGGAATATTATGAGATTTATTTCCTCTCTTCAGAGCCCATCAGAACTTGCTGAACCTGACCACCTGTGCTAATCCAGCCAGATGACATCTTGGGCTGACAGATTTCAAGTCTCAACTCTCCTGATCTCTTAACCTTTAAAAAAAAAAAATAAAATACAATAGAAAAAGACAAAAGAAGAGATCTAACTTTTTTCCTCAAGTATGACTTTGCATAACATTTACAGATTTACAGCACATGCCAAAGAATTAGAAGAACTATCACAGGACTGGAGAAGGCTCCTGCATCAATTGCTAAAACCAGTTTTGTCATTAAAAAAATAAAGAAACAAACAAACCCCACCAAAACAACCCAGACACCACAAAAAAATCCAAATGCCAAAAGGAAGCCTTTGGTAATGCTACAGATAGAAAATTACCACCAACCTTTCTTACAGTGAAAAAGTAATGCAGGGAAGAGGCTTAACAGGGGCAGAAAGAAATACACATGCAAACATTATTAAAACCCCCAGAGGAACACAAAGCCATTAGATGGTGCCATTACAGAAGAACAGTTGGAATTGCAGGTCCTGTGGATGCTCTATGAATGGCTGCTACACTAAATATTTAAGCGCAAACAGCCTAATCAAAAAAACAAGTGTCTGGTTAAAACCTATTATTAGACCCGCAGACTCGTCAGCTTCCTTTCATCACTGATGTCAAAACTAGCAAATACAACTTCCATGCCATTTAATTATTTGCTGGACTAATTACAGCCATTATGTTTAGAACATCAAGTGAATCATACAGCTGGCCCTCAAAGCAGGTCCAAAGCACTTTTGACCAGAGCTCGACACTACTTTTGGGCTCAAATTGTTTCTCAATCTTACACAGAGTCAGCTGGAAGACTGGAGTTTGCCATTCAACTTGATATTCCAAAGGAATAGTGTCACCTCAGTTTTGTAAATATAAATTAATGACACTTTGCCGCAGAGCCATCGCGTTACATGACATTTTAGTGTGTGTGCATGTACAGGAAAAGGCTGTTCATTAGGAAAAAATAAAACATCAGTTCTGAAAACCACTTAAGGCTAATAATAGCATAATTATGCACCGTATCGCTTATAAAAATCTAGTCACATAACATTAAGGAAATGAGTGGGGCAGAATATAGCAGCTACATACTACCTAAAAACGTGTCATAACCATGAAGGGAATGTTTTGGTACACCACAGCAACTTGGACTCCCACTTCCAGCTATAAAATGTTACTCGTATCTTGCCTTCTGTGTCTAAATATTTTGCTTAGCTACTGTTAGTATTTGTTTAGGAGCCAATACAGACTTCGAGGTAAATTCAGGTTTTGTTCTTCAAAATAACGTTGCATATGCGCTTTCTAAAATTCCCCTTGTTCACACCTTTATCACTTTGCTGAAGGCCATTTACTTGGACTGTTTGAAAGTGCTGACGTCCCTAAAAAAAAAAGATGTTTCATCTTGTATCTGTAATTTCCAGGGTAGCAATAGTATGGGAAAGTCAGGAAAAGCCAACACTGCCAAACATCAGAAAGCCTGTCCTTCCCACTGCATTAGGGTATTGACGCTTTTCCTAAGGGTGTGTGTTAGAAACTGAACAGCTATCGCCTGGCTCTCTCAACCGATTTATTTCAGCGCTTGGAGGGCTCCCTCCTGCACAGAAACATTACCAACTATTACACAACAGAGAAAGACAGACAATTACTTGCTGAGTGTCTTGCTGAAAGATACCATCTTGGAAAAACTGTCTTTTTTTTTTTTCCAAGATAGTACCTGGCATCGTTTATGCTTTCCCATGCATTTAACAAGGCTATAAAAACCACACACACTCCCCGGTTTGAGCCTTCTCCTTTCCTGAAGAGCTAACCCTTGTATCCTACCCAGCATTTCCTCTACTGACACACATTTACCAACCCTTGCTGGTATTCACCTCAAGTAGCTGTGAAACTACCAGCATTTTAACTTAGATTTGATAAGAACACCTGAAATGAGAGACCTTTACAACTTCAAACTCAGGCACACTAATAATACATTCAATTATCTGCTTCCACACCTGGTGCCAGGTCTCTTTTTTACCCAATACTCTGTTTTGGGATAATTAACATGAGACAGATTGCAAGTAAATTACAGCATATTACAATTCTATGCACTGTGACTCTACCCAGAGACAAGGTTTTCCTTTAAGTCGGCAATTACAGGTTCAGGTTTAGTCTGTGTGTATGTTATTGCAGTATCTGTTTAACTTAGATGCTCAGGAATTAACAGTAACAATTTACACACCCGTTCCCAAGAACTGTGCTATTTAAACACGCACACAAAGACAAAACAGTCTACAGAGAGGCTGTCTGGCACAAATCAGTGTTTTACTGCTATTTATTTTCGTCTTTAAAGCTAAATATTATTGCCCCTCAAAGGGAACAGAGATTTCAGAAGCACACGGTTTAAAGTTTTATAGGTAGCTAGCTGGCAAAACATTAAGTCTGAAATTATTGGTTTCTGCGCTGTATAATCAGAGGGCAAAGGAATAGCTGGTTAAAAGGCAGCTCTACTAAATACTTATTTTACGTCGCATCCAAGTTGAATGAACTTCAAAGTTATAATCAGTAACAACACAAGTTAAAAAGAAGCAAAACTAAGTCGCTCAGGAGCACAGCTATTAAAAGGACCAGAATAAAAATTCCTAATACAGCACCAAGCTTCTGAGTGTCCCAGCTCAGTAAAACGCCCAAGAGGGCACAAATGAAAAACTCCCAACAAAACAAGACTATTACAGCGTAAGACTCTACACAAAGTCATTGACTGGCCACAAACGAGGAAGCACACGGATACACAACTGAACCAAGCACACCGACACACCCTCCTCTTTGTTCACAGCCGGAATATTTACACTACAAAGCGCTGGAGCAAATTGCTTTTAGTTTCAGGCGCTGCTGATTGGCCCCAGTATTGAACACAGGCAGGGCAAGCAGAGGCTGGGTTTCGGGTGCCACACAGCAGCTCCAGACTGCAGGGTACGCATCGAGCTCACCAACCAGAGAGAACAATTATTTAACAGAATTATTCCAACTGAACTGACCCTGCGCAACGGACATTTGTGGTGAACAAGGCAGATGCGCATTGGCTTTCACTGCGCCGTAGCTCAGTAAAGCTAAGAACTAGCTAGGCTCACAGTTCTCTGGGCAGCTGCCTGCTCCACACAAAGCAGGGCACAGAGAAAGTTATTCTCAAGTGTATGTGGGCAAACCACCGATATGGGAGTCTGGCGACACTGTTTGAAGTCACCACTTGACCCTCATTCAGCGGGCAGCTCACTGGCTTCGGCGGTTTCCTGCAGGCAACCAGCCACACCACAGCGAGAACCCGAAACATCCGATAACCGGCTGCTTTGCTGCCAGTCCGGGCTGGGCCCAAGGACCGGGAGGGTTCTGGAGACTGGAGTCTGCTGGCGGCACAGCCCGCGGGAAGCAGGCAGGACTGGGCACCCCTCTGCACCGGACCAGACTCTCACCTGGCGCTTTTCACCACATACCTGAAGTATCACAAACAGCAGAGGAGGGAGCTGGTACGGCAAGCGGCAGTGCCAGAAAGCCACGTTAGAACTAGAGTTCAGCCATCCCAAACCCCCCCACCCGCGGCGGGCGGTTGATATCACAGCCTCCCACCTCCACCGGTAAGGGGGGCCCTCAGGAAGGTGCCTGACCCACAGCCGTGACCTCCCCCCAAACACATCCCCTCTCCCCTGCCTCAGCCTCATCCCGTTCTGACTACGGAGCCCCCGGCCACCGTAGCCCCCATCCCCTGCTTGGGGGGTCCCTTCCCCCGGGGCGGCCACCCCGCTGCCGCCACACGTCACTCAAGCCTTACAATGGGACCCAGGGGCATCTCCGACAGGGCTTCCCTGGGGCTCCCCAGCACACTCGACTCGACCCGGCTCAGCTGCCTCCCGCTCCTCGCCAGCCCCCTACGCTGCTCCCTCCGCCTCCCCCCCGGCAGAAACACCAGGGACCCTCCAAACACACACACCCCCTCCGCTGGGAATGGAACAGTCTGAAGCACCCCCGTACCCTCCGGGAGCCGGCTCCCGCCTCTTCCATCGCCCCAGCGACGCGGGGGGTGCGCGCAGCCGGGGCTCCCCCCGGGGGAGGATGGTATTATCCGCCTCCCCTCTGCTCTCTAGGAACTGCGTCCCACCCCGCCCGCTTCAATGGAGGGATCCGGCGCGGCATCTCCCCGCACACACACGCCCCCTCCCACCGCCGCGCCCCGGGAACGGAAGGGTCCAGCCGGCCACCCTGCCGCGCTCGTGGCGCTCCCCCACCCCGGGGGGCCGCACAATGGCCGGACATCCCACCTCGCCCCTACCTTTGCTCGCCTTCCTCCTCCTTCCGGGGCCTCCGTCCGCCTCCTCCCCAGCGGCACTTCCCTGCTTGTTGCCCCGGGACCGCCGGCCTCCAACCAGGAAGTGCCCCAGTGTGACACCGGCGGCCGCCGCTATGGAAACCCTCCCCGCCCCTCCCCCGCCGACGCCGTCCCACAGGGCTGACCCGCCGCCGCCGCCATCTTGGACTCACAACGAGGCGCGGAGGTGTTCGACCCCGCCGCGCCCTCTGCTCCCGCCGCCGCCATCTTGGACTCGTGACGAGGCCTCGGCGGCGCCGGGCGGGCCGGTGCCCGGGAGCGCGGGGAGCCGCCCTTCGCCGAGGCCGGAGCTGCTCTGGCAGCCGTCGGGATAGATGCCCGGTGAGGTTCAGGCATTTGGCCCCAGGGCCAAGCCCTGCTCCCACCAACACCCAGCTCAGGCATCTGCCCGGCCCGTTGCCCGGGAGCGTGCCGAGGCACCTGGCAGGAGCAGGAATCCTGGGGGAAAAAAAGGGAGGAAAAACACAAAACGGGCCTTGTGCCCTTCCCGATTTATCTTGGCCACGTCGCTGTGCTGCATGAACTACCGAGACCCTCATTTTGAAAACCCCATTGTGCTGTTTTGGTGTTCTCTGGCAAACCACCAGCGCTGGAAACCGGAGGGCTGAAGTACAGCTTTATGGTTGAACTTCACAGGCTGGTGTGGGAAAATACAACAGGATCGGCTGGGTGGCTCATTACAGCTCTATAGGCACCTCACACACATCGCAGGAGGGACAGCTTTGATCCTAGCCCCACCTCCTCCTCCAGCAGAGTGCTCCTGCTCCTTCTGTGCAAGTTACTGCTCCATCCACATCCCCATGCTTTGCATGGGGCAATAAACCCGGTTACAAACAAAATTGGAAGAGAGGGAGCATAGAAACGCCACAAACAGCTGCTTGAGACTATGAGACATCTCAGGTGCCGCAGCGATGTCATGACCACAAAGGGCGAGTTTGGTTTAAAAAGAAAACCATTGTGGTTAAGAGGAGCTTGGAGTAGCAATAAAATATGATGTTACATTAGAAGTAAGATTAAAATAAACAGTAGTTAAAATGCACTACTAAAAGACATTCAGTAATGATTCCAAAAGCAATGTTCACAAAGTGGTTGAGTGTTTTGAACAATCCTGTGTTTGCGTAATAATTGCATTTAAATAGTTCCTATTCAAATAGTAAACAAGGAATTTAGCATAATATACTGAAGATAAACTCTTTAAAATAAGCAGTTCCAGCCTTGCACTATGAGTTGTGGGGCCCTCGACTTCCAATATTAATTTCTACTAAGCCTTGTAATACGAGGGCATTTCATGACAACTTGTAGAAAGCACTGCTCCGTTATTCCAGGGGAGGGTAGATGCGTTGAATAATTATTGACTGCTTAGCCAAAGGTCAGTAAATCTTCCTCACAGATATTTCCATTTTTAATAGGCTTTCTATCCTTAGAGTTCTCTCTCATTTGAGATGAGAAACAGCCTGAACAGTGTTACCTCTGGAAAAACTGGAATTATCATCCCTAACATAGGGAATTCCCAAGCCAGCACACCTCACTGCCTAGGAGAATCTGGGGAGTCTACATGTGTATGAACGTGGTTGCATACGACACTCATTGCATGTAGGAGAAAATGGCTAAAGACAGCAAGACATAGCAGCTCGGATCGCTTTTGTCTAGATGTTTCCTCTCCTTGTGCAGAGGAAGTGGAACAGAAATTATTTATTGCTCTGCAATACATTTCAGAAAGTAATTATGATTAAGTAGCCTGCCAGCATCCCATAAATCCCAAGAGGGATACTGCGGTCAGGTCCGACTCCTTCCAATTTCAAGTCTTAATTGTCTTTTTAAAAATTTTAGAAGTTGTTGGAATACAAAAACATACTTCATTTTCTTCCAGCTAGGGATTTGTTTCCCCACAAAATGGCTAATTAGTTAAGATAAATGTCTTCCACAGGGAGCCCTCTGCTTCATCCGAACCATCTCATCCCTGCTTCATACATTCTCAAACTATACATCATCATTTTTGTTTCCCCATATGCTCATTGTTTCCTGCTGCACTACTATAACTAGGATGCGGAACAGTCTAAAATCACAGCTTCCCAAGCGGCTGACAGGAATATCATACTTGTTTTATCGCTACTCCCACGTACAAATCCTACAATCTCATTTCTACCAACGCTTCATTTCTTATGACAGCTCTTAGTCTGAGCATGTGTATGCAATCATTGTTATTTAGAATGCTTAAAGATCGATGTGGCATCACCAGAACATAGAGGAGGCATTGACTGTGTCTCTGCTGCCTTTGCAGGAGCGTGCCCCGGGAAGCAGGCAAACCTCAGCATGGTTCTCCCTGGTCTTTGACTGCCCTCAAACCTAGGCCTTTCTGTCACCTGCCAGCTGACCCCATCCTGCTTGGCTTCACGTGACTCCCAACGTGCTGATTTACCTTCTGTGTCATGTAGGCAGGATGAGCAGCGTGGCTCATGTGGTGGAAAACCTGCCTTAGTCAAGGCCCTCTGCTCTCGAAACAGGAAGGCTGCAGTTTGCTTGCCCAGTGAGAACTTGGACTGGAGAGATGTACGGCACGCTTGGATTTCTGCTGGGCATCCCATTCACGATGCCATCTAGACCTTTTAATTAAATGACATTCTGAACTGGTAATATCTGTTAATGTTGGGGAACGTTCAGTGGTTACCGCACAAGCTGACCTGGTCTGTGTTTAAGTTCAGGTGTTGTAACCCCCTACAGCTGTGACTGGAGCCGCAGAAGTGAATTTTCTGAACACCTTGCAAAGCAACACATCACCTCGTCGAGCCTGCATTAGGACACGCCACATCAAGATGCCCACATCAAGCCCTCAGCACAGCCCCTAGCATTATAAGGCAGCAATATTACAGAGCCAGAGTCACCAGAACAGAATATTAACATTCCCTTTTAAAGTCACCCATTCCCTGTAACTCTGCAATCCTTCCTACTGGGCTTCAAAGGAATATGAGAATTCATATGGCAAAAATTATGAGATTTTCATCAGCAGTTATTTCTCAATGTGCTTTGCCCCTTGTTTTTTTAGCTGTGAAGCTTATGAAACCCATTCTCCTCAGTAAAACAGCATTTTAAAAAATTAAGCAGAACACAAAGCATATGTGCAGAATTATGTGAGCTACCTGCAACATCTCATGGAATAAATGTGTCTGTCCTCAAGTTCTGTTTGCAGTCTGCCCTCACTGAATCAGCCCTTTGAGATCCGAGTCTTACAATGGGACAAGGGAATGAATTTGGTGACCTCTTAAGATTCTTTCTTGAGCTTCTTCCTTCCTTCCTGGCCTTCCCAGGTCCTCGGAGCACACTCAGCTCTGCAAGCGCTCTGTGTATACCGGCACATACGTCTTTTGCCATTGATTGCCTCTACAAGTCGTTGATGGAGCTGTAACCCCTGACAGGGCGAGGTTTTGAGCAACAACAGCTTTGAAAGTCGAAATCCCAGCTTTGATGGGCCGTGGTGGACCAGAAGCCCACAGTGGTTTTGGAGCACTTTGCTGTGGTGGCCTATCCCTAAGGCAGCCCATTGGGCTGGACATGTAAAGTCACATAAGGACACAGCCATGGCCCTGAAGAACTCGACTTTGACTTTACAAAATTTCGCATACTGTGAACTGAAAGGACAGCAGATAGTAGAAGTTTGTTGGACCTAAAATAATTTCTTAAACTGGACTGTTCCTTTTCAAATGGTGTTAGAGCTATAGGTTTGGCTCAGCTTCTGTGGTGTGTAGGATTTCAACACGTTTTCTGTGGCATATGGCGTTTCCACTTCTGCTTGCAGATCATTTTTAAGGCACGTGAGCAAATGGGTTTTTTCTGTGTCACTCAAAATACAAACCATTTATGCACAGGCATGTACCCCGAGAGCAACCAGCTCAGAAGATCCAAACAAATATCAGCCTGTCTGTTAGTCTCAAATTCAAACAATTGCCTGCTCAACCTCTGAGGCTTGTTACTTGTAAAAGCTACTCGAATTATTACAAAGAATATCACTCAGTAAATACCTGATTTGAGATGAAGCGTTTAGAGGACTGTGAACAATAGGTGGCAGATGGCTATTCCTTTCAGTATGGTGAAGTACCTCAGTATTTTATAAGATTACATGTACTCGACTGCTATACTCAGCTGGGTTTGCTTTTCATTATTTTCCCCAAAATGAAAATTGTGGCTGGCTGTTTTTTCGGGTGTTACTTTCAGTTCGTCACTTGCCTGATTGTGCCATAGACATTTCCAGGCGCTTCCAGCATCAGCCAGCTCTGCAGAACCCCTGATTTAGGCAGAGGTTTGTTTGCCTGTGCACGTGTGGCCACCACCTTATACTGAAACACTGCTTTACACTGAGGAAGGGCTGTGTTAGCAGCAGGGATGGGAGTGGGGCTCGAAGCAGGAGGGTTTGCCCTTTGCTTCATTATTGACTGCTGAAGTCATTTTTCTGGCTGCCTAAGGAATGTTTTCTCTTCCTTTTGGTTCTGACTGTGTGCTTGCCCTCACCCAGTCCCATTGTCCGCAGGCTCCCTTGGTTTGCTGAGGTTCAGGTTTCACTCATTCAGGCCTCTCTTCCTGCTTTTGGTGACTCCTGCCATGGGAATCAGACTTGAATGTGAGCAGCGCTTGCTGCCGCTGCCTGATGGAAGGGGCTATTTTGGTCCCCTCTGTCTGACAACACAGATTTGCTTCATCTCCTTCCTTTTTTTCCCAAATTTTCTGTCTCCTCTAGCATTTTCTTGCCTTTTTCCATTTGTCTCCTTCTATCTTATTCCTTCCGTTACTTCAATATTCTGTCATTTCTTTCTCCCTCTCTCCTTTTAAATGTTGCTTTAGCTTTCAGTATTATCGATGAAAAGTATACACAGAACAAAGTTTAATCCACTCGTACAGTACAAGAAAACTTCTTAAAGTATCTCCTTAATACCAAGTAGATTTTCAGTGAATCAAAAAACATCACACTCCCAAAATGTGTCACTTACCTGTATACCCTGTGTCATTCAGCTTCCCAGAGATCCCTTTCCACGTGACTAGGTCGACAGAAGGCACATGTGGCTGTGTCAAAGCTGAAGCATATGATGGGTTAAAAACATGACATTGGGGTGTTTTCCTGAATCTGAATTTTAGATTATTGTTAACCAGATCTCATCCTGCTCCCACAGCAGAAGGAGAAGGGACTTGATGAAAGAGAGGGAAAAGCTGTAATCAAATCATAGAGCTTTCAAATCATGGCAAAGTAGAACATGGAGAAAGAAAAGGAACAGATATGAAGGCAGAAGATTAAGTCTTACTGGCACAACAAACCAAAACATTCACTTCACGTTTTGTGTGCCTTAGGGTGGTTTGCCAGGATAGTAGTTGGAAGACATGGTTTTGTAAACTCTGAAGATCCGAGGTAGAGTTACTCTAAGACAAGGAACCTGGAATCTCATGGCAGTATTATAGAACCAGTTTTCAGAGCACAGTCGCTATTGGGGTAAAGTTTATTATCCCTCACTGTAACCACCAGCATGTGAGAAGTAACTCAGAGTTAACAGAAATAGAATCATTTCTTAGATACCAGCAAATTTAAAATCTTCAAAGGGATATATTTTCATGAAGTTACCAGCAAATGAAAATGGAAGCCCATAGTAAATGTGTAGATGCTCTGTGCTGCAATAGCGTATCCTGCAAAAGGTCTAATTACTTGTCTAAGATAGTGCAAATGTGAAATCTTTATGACCTTTCCATTTGCTGCTGAAACAAGCAGACAGAGCAGAGTAGATAACTGATGGAGAAGAAATATATTCAGTTCCTTCAGGTAAAGCTCCTTGTGGAAGATCAAAATATTTTTTTTCCAAGAGTGTGGTTTTTAGAGTCTTTTCCGGCTCCACTTCATGTTGAATTTATATAGCACAACATGAAATGTGGGATGCAGTTGGGCTTTTAAGCACGTTCTTCCTCCTCCGCCTTGAGCCATCTGTGTTTGGTCAGCCTCCTGTTCGGGGTAGAGCAGCTGAAGGTTTCTTGTGAAGCCTTAACTGTAGAAATAGCTCACCAGGGAAATGGAAGTCCTATCCGCTTCTCTTTTCCCTAACCAAGCCCATATGGCAACTGTGGAGTGAAACAAGCCAACCAGAGGGTGGCCAAGCTCACTCAAGCTGTTTTACACCACTAAGCAACTGAGTTCATTTCCCACAGTAGGGCCATCCCACAACTGGCAGTGAGACTGCCCGGATACAGGGACATGAGGTCATGCAGGTTCCTGGCTGATAAAGATGTGCTCACAGGTACTGCTGAGGCTGCTGTTACACCAGGTCTTACTAGGAACCTGTTACCCAATTTCATGCTGTAAAGAAGCCAGGGAACCCTGTAGACAGCGACCATCGTTAACAAAGGCACCCCTCACCTTTGACGAATGAAGCCAGCTTTAGGCTGTGAAGCAGTGTGAAGCTTCCCAAACATTTGGCAAACACATCTGAAGTGTAAACGTGTGTTATCCTGTCACAAAATTTTTATGCAAAGAACAGCTTTCTGAAAGGTGAGGCACCAACCCCCAGATAACAGGCTTTTTTTCCTCAAAATTTCCTTATAATCCAATAATATACTATGCCCTCAGGTTTTTTTTTCTCCTTCTCTAACCGCAAAAAAATAAGCAGGATTCAATCTGACCACACTGCAGATCGATCAACATCAGGAAAGGTGGATTTTCTTAACTACTGCGTTGCGGGGAAAGTGAATTTGTGCAAGGACACACATACCTTGAGATATATGAGCCAATCGGCTTAAAATGTTGTTCTGCCCTGACCTGACAAGGCTTGCTGTCTCTGGCAGCGCATAATCTCTTTTAATGTACCACCAGGAAAGCCATGGCTGTTTGAAACCGCTTCTAAACTGCCATTCATCTCCAGGGCTGACGCCTTAAGAGAAACTATGTCATCTCTTTGGGAACCCTGTTATGAGCAGGTATGACTAGGGGTTTGCGTTGGTTCAGAGAATTGGGTAAGGGAAGACTTTGAATCAACCTTTTATAGGTTTTGTGCAGAAGTTTTAAAAAATGGTGTGTCGAGGATGTTAAAGCGGACATTGCCAATGGAGATCCCGACTTCACTTGATAAAGCGATGAGGCTTTGTCCTATGTTTTCCTAAGAGTGTGCTTCTCCTATTCATCACCGTCACCGTGACTTAAAGTTGTGCATTTAAGACTCCAGTAAGCTTCTTTGCAAACACTCCTGAGAATAGGATCAAAATGGGAAGAGATTACATGTAATCTAATTATGTTCGGTTCCGTTTGAAATCCTTCAGTGTAAACATTAAAAGAATACGACACAGCTTTACAATATGCTATAGTTCACACGGAAATTGTATGAGCATGTGTAAGGGAGGCAACAGGTGAGACAATATTGTGTGTTGGGTCTGCAGCAACGCTTGATTTACAGAATCTAAATCTGAGGCCTAGAATGGTTTGGTGAACTAAAAATAAATGGTAAGACCTTTACCCTCTATGTCATTAATGTGAAGGCAGCCTTTGTCTCCTATTATCCGGCCACGGCTTCTATGAAAAAGCTGGAGATCGAAAGATCTGTATCAAAGAATCAACACCGAACATGACATAGGTCAGCAAGGTTGTGGCTGGAGCAGCACTGACACTGAAGATTGACATCTGTTCATGGAAGACAGTGAATCTCTGTGACTTTCTGTTGCTGTTACACCATAATTCACTTCACGGTACGGGCTGTAAGGACACCCATCATCACTAGAGGCTGTAGCTTCACTGGAGTTGCACCAGCTTAGGATCTATATTGAATCAGGCCTCAAGTTAGGTATTAGAAGTCTGATATTCACATATGCCCCACATCTGCTTGGAGGGAGGACCTAGAAAGCCCTGTAGTCTCACTCTCCCCATGCATTAAGTGCTTCAGATGATCTGGTGAGAGGCTCAGGTGCAGACCTTGCCCTCCACATCACCACCAACACTCCTGATCCACGCGTGATCAAATTCAGAACTGGGCTATGCTTGTCCCTTGGGTTTTGGAATGGGGACTGTCTTTTCTAGACCTGGGTCTAGAGCACCACCCAACTTCCCAAACTGTTCTGTGAGATTTCTCAAATCTGGGATTGTAGAAAGCTCATGAAAACTTCCTGTCCAGCTGTATTTCCATTATCCTGAGTTACATCAAAACTGGATCCAGAAAACAGGTTCCTATCTCATTTTGAATTTGATCTATGAGCTTAAGTTTCTATGGAGTCCCCTTAAGAAGCAGAGGGTTGGATTTCTCTTGAGATTTTTCGCTGATTTTAGAAGACGGGTCAAGCTGCAAAATTCAGACCTGCACTTTGCCCTCCACCCCAGGACTCACACTGTAATTCACTGTAAGACTGCGGATCATTTGCCAAGGCTGTTTGTAGCCCAGTTCCAAATGTTTGGGCACATCTTGACCTCATGTTGTAGTCTGGGTCCGTCTGATCCCAGAAGAGCTGCTGGGAAGCCTCACGTTATGTGCTCTACAACCAAAAGAAACAAACACATTTAAAACAATGAAATAAGTTCTGTACCCATTGCTGGCCAGATGGTATTGTGAGTTGTTATAATTCATCAGCAAAACAGAGGAAGGAAGTGTTTTAAAGCAAGATTATATTATTTTCCTTAAGTTCTTATTATGAAATCTTCCTGAAGTGAACTTTCAAAACTCAAAAACCCTTCCAGAGGGAATGAATGGAACAGGGCAAACCGGAGACTCGCTGGGGAGGAGTGAAAAACAAGGAACAAGTAGAGCGTGCCAGTGAAATACGGGAAGAACCCAGTACCGACTTTTCAGTCTGGAAAGAGATAAGAAAAAAACCCACAAGTAACAGAAAAAAGTTGTACATAAAAGTATATGGTGTTTCTGTTAATAATTATGGATTGGAAAGCACCCAGGGTCTTCCCTCCCACTGGAGGCTGAGAAAGTGGATAGGGCAGGCACTGATATATTCCCTATACAGGGAGATTGCAAGATGTAGCACATTCCTGCCAGTAAAGCACCTTGAGATCCTTAAGAACAAATGCTGAGAAAAATGCATTTTATTTTTGCTGTCATTTAAGAAACAAAATACATTTGAAAACCATGAGAAAAAAAATGTATCTTGAATGAAAATGACCCCTGACCATTAAGTTCACTCCAGTCAAATAAAACACATCCTGTTTTTCTAACTTTTTTACTCAAGGCAGATCCCGGTCCGTATACGCTCTTTCCAGCCAAGGATTTGACCCATAGCTGAATTTTAATGAGAAGCAGGGGAGGTGATGGAAAATACAGTGTGCTACTCCCACTTCAGTTAAGATAAAGGGTGAAATCTCTATTTGGGGAAATGCAGAAAATGGAGTTAGTTCATTGTACTGTCTCTCAACTACAATTAGTTGGTACAATGAGTTTAGAAATATCCTCTGGCAGGGCCAACAAATCCACTGTATCAGTTATTTAAATGAGACACAATTTGTCACTTAAAATACATCCTCGACTTGCCATACACTCAAGAACATCTGTCACACAAGCTACATCAGCCTTTTCTTGATAATGTTGTTCTGGAACATCTGTATTGAGCTAGAGAAGCATAATCATGTTGTGTCCTGCATCAGTCACCCCCTAGATCCTTCCCATGGGGAGAATGAATCATTATTGTGCATAATGGAACCTTTTTTTTCTCTTGTCTAGACTTTATGGAGGAGCTGGGGAAAGCCTGGTGTGTGCAGAGTCCCCAGACAAGCCATCAGTGACTGGGGTCACAAGTGTATCTCACCACTTTTTTTTTGTGAGACTGCTTATCCAGAGACTGCTGACCTCAGTTCTGCAGCCTGATTCATGCAAGAAGGCAGACAAGAAAGAGGATCTCCTTCCTCACCTTGTGGCTGCCTTAGGTAGGATTGATCTCACTTAACCTTAGGTGTCTACAGTGTATGTGCTGGAATGTAAACGAGGTGTCTAGGCTCCCCTTCTGGTTGCTGGAGGGCTGGTCAAAGGAGTTCGGGGCATGATTCAGCTCGTTATAAAACAGACACTTTCAGCTGATTGGATTAATCACACCCTAAGCTCACAGACCAGCTCGTCATTGATTGTACTGGGAAATTACTCAGTAAGTACTTGCTCAGCTTTAGGTGTCAATAAGTGCCTGAGATAGATAAGGTTCAGTGTGCAGTTTGAGACACCTAACAACACATATCTTCAAGATGCCTGTGTTGGGTTTGTGTGGCAAGATTTTGGTAGTAGGCAGGCTACAGGGGTGAATTCTGTGAGAGCTGACAGAAGCTTCCACTATGTCTCTCTGACAGAGCCAATGCCACCAGCTTCAAGACAGACCTGCCACTGGACAAGGCTGAGCCCATCAGTGACAATGGTAGCACCGCTGAGATAATGCATTTAAGAAGGGGGGAAAAAATTTGTGCAATAGAAACTGCAGCCAAAGAGAGGAGTGAGACCATGTGAGAGCAACAACTCTGCTGACACCAAGGTCACTGAAGCAGGAGGGGGAGGAGGTGCTCCAGGCACCAGAACAGAGATTCCCCTGCAGCCTGTGGTGAAGAACATGCTGAGGCAGGCTGTGCCCCTGCAGCCCAGGGAGGTCCATGGTGGAGCAGATGCACCTCTAGCCAGTGGAAAACCCCAAACCAGAGCAGGTGGATGCCCAAAGGAGGCTGTGACCCCACAGGAAGTCTGCACTAGAGCACAATCCTGCCAGGACCTGTGGACCCATGGAAAGAGGAGCCCATGATGAAAGCAGCCTTCTGGCAGGTCTTGTGACCCTATCGGAGACCCTCACAGGAGCGGTCTGTTCCTGAAGGACTGCACCCCATGGAAAGGACCCACACTGGAGCAGTTCATGAAGAACTGCACCCTGTGGGAAGGACTCACGTTGGAGAAGTTCATGGAAGACTGTCTCCTGTGGCAGGGACCCCATGCTGGAGCAGGGGAAGACTGTGAGGAGTCCTCACCCTGTGGATGAAGGAGTGGCAGACAACTTCTGATGAACTGACCACAGCCCTCATTGCCCATCCACCTGCACCTCTCTGGGGGAGGAGGTAGAGAAATTGGGAGTGAAGTTGATCCCAGGAAGAAGGGAGGGGTGGGTGGAAGATGTTTTAAGATTCACTTTTTATTCATCATTATCCTACTCTGATTTTCACTGATAATAAATTAAACTCATTTCCCCAAGTTGAGTCTGTTTTGCCCGTGACAGTAACTGTGAGTGATCTGCCTGTCCTTATCTCAACACATGAGCCTATTGTTATAGTTTCTCTCCCCTGTCCAGCTGAGGAGGGGAGTGACAGGGTGGCTTTGGTGGGCATCTGCAAGTCCAGTCAGGGCCAACCCCCCTCCAGTCCTTTTTTTGGCACTCAACATGGGCCTCAAGGCAAGAACAGTTTTGTGTTGAGCATGCCATAGCTTTAGTAGTTATGAAGTGACAAGCTCCTGTGCGGATCATGGAGTTGTTGGCTGCTCTGCCTATCTCTTGATTTTGCTGAGCTTGGGAACATGTGGATACAAATAATGACTGTGTGCTTTGCCCTGGCGTTGATGGTGTTACTGTGCTGGGGGAGCTACTTCGTGGGGAAGATGAAGGAGCTTGGGAACATGCTAGTACAAACCATAGTGATGTGCTCTGCCCTGGCATTGATGGCCTTGCTGTGCTGGTGGCATTCGTCATTATGACGGTTGTCTACTGGAGCAACTGCTACTATTTCCTGGGAACTGGCTAGGCATTGCCTGCTGATGGGAAATAGAGAATAAATAAATCTTTTGTTTTCCTTTGCTTCCACACAAGGCCTTTGCTTTTGCTTTAATAAACTGCCTTTATCTTGACCCACGAGGTTTTTTTACAACTTATTTTCTCCCCTCAACCCGTCCTGCTGAGAACGGGAGTGATGAAGCTGCTTGTGGTGGGCACCTGGCATCCAGCCAAGGTCAACCCACCACCATGTCTAAGGTTCCTTTACAGATAATGGTGATCTGATCAATAGTTCGTGAATCTTGAGCGCTGTCAAGCAAACCAACCATAGATGCCTCCTTGGACCAAGACAGGAGCTATGACAGCCAGCTCACGTGTGAACACCTACATGCAGACACCTAAATTTAGGTGTCTTAATCTGTGTGCAGAGTCTAACCTTTACATTAGGTAAACGAATCTGTTCCAGTCAACTTTGTAGAAACACAGGTTGAAAATCCAGATTTGAATAACTTTGATGGAGAGAAGTAAAAGGTTTGGAAGACATAAACTGAACTGCATTCAGAGTTGGATATAAACCAGTATAAGAACAAAACAGGAATCTGCTCTGTATGTGCGGTGTCTTGTCTTTAAATATATCCACACCTCCTACTCAGCTGCTCGGGTGCCAGAACAGGATCTGCTGTTGTAGAAATAGATCAGCATCATTTGTCCTCTTCATGATTAGAAGCTGATTATCTATTTCTGAGGAGATAAAACACACTTTGTGATCGTTCATCCTTACTGACAAGGAAATGTTTATCTTGTTTTGAAATCTGCGGCACGGTTGATACTTTCAGTCTTTTCAACATCAAAATCAGTGTTGATACATTAACGATCTTAATGATTCTTGGTATTTCTGTTGCAAATGAAAATCAGGGATTTGTAGGTTTTAGTGTTCTCCGGTGATGACACTGTGTGCCCATGTAGGTCTAAACACTGAGGATTTAATACAGTGTAAAAACCATCAGGCACACAGTCTGTTTTTGCCAGAGATGGTGTATGCAACTCAATGTTTTCAGTGCTAATTAAAGCATTCTCATACAATGACGAGGAGTGTTAGACAAATACCTTGTACTCAGGCAGCACTCCAGATCTGCTCCTGTGTTCACACTGGGTATTGCTGATAATTATCCTCTTCCCAACCATATTATCATAGACAACCTAACTGGAAGGGATACCGAGATGGGCTTATCCACTGCATTCTGCTACCCCCAGCTGGATCAGCTGTATCTAACATTTCAAAGTAATGCCTTTTTTAAACATGCGTTAAAATAATACCTGGTTCTTTGCTGTTTCCTTTGCAGGATAGGATATTGGTTTGTTTTCTTTTGGGGGACAGGAATTGTTTGGATCAAAGAAATAGGTCAAAAAGAACCCCATGCTTTTTGGTGTATTCAGAATCTTGGACAGAGCACAGCCATGAACTGCCTGTCCATACAATGAAAGGAGACCAGGGGTTTTGTCCCAGCTGTCACGTTTGGTTGGAGAACAGTAGGCTTGAGATTATGGAGAGGAGAATTATTCTTCATCAAAAGCCTACCTCTTCCTACAAAGAGTAACAGAGTCCTCTAATGATAGTAACAGGCTTCCAAAA
The DNA here is from genome assembly GCA_009769605.1 of Bucorvus abyssinicus. NCBI lineage: Eukaryota > Metazoa > Chordata > Aves > Bucerotiformes > Bucorvidae > Bucorvus > Bucorvus abyssinicus. The sequence continues at coordinate 6,515,277 of CM020025.1, forward strand.
GCCAGAAAACTATTTCTGAGCAATATCAAGTCATGCAGGAACAGGATCAAATTATCCTCTTGGATGCATGTCAGTCATTTTTTTTATGAATGAGTGGAAGCTGTAGCTGTACAGCAGAGCAGGAAAGAGTTCACAGCCTGCAACATGCCTCATACCTGAACCCCCTCCCATGGTGAATCAGTGTGAAGCTATAAAAAGAAAATGGGGATTCCTCGAGACAAATTCTAATCCCTGCTCTAGCAGAGAGGAGCAGATGGAAGAAACAAACAGACAGCTCAGTGTGTTACAGGAGAACTCCCTCAGTGGAGGACAAATCCTGAGGTGGCCTAGAGCTGATGTAGTGAAGAAACAAGGGGGCAACGAAACATCTCTGGGTTTATGTCATGTGATCCATGAGGCTGTGAGAAACCAGACTGAATTTAAAACCAGCATTAGAGTTGCTCTCATACAGCTGGTGGACACCTAGCTGTAGTTCCTAAACTTGAAGATCTGGGCCAATATTTTCATTACTGCGGACGTCTCTGCATGTACGCTGTGTGTTTCACTCCTTAAGTCTCAGAAAGAGAAAAAAAAAAAACCTCTAGATGTTCTGGCTCACATCTGAAATGACAGCAGTCCCCATTTCTGGGGGAACCAGGCCACGGATTGGGAAGAAGCAAGCATGAGAGCAGCTGCCAAGGCAGAAGCACCAACCACCCCCAGAGCCGTTCTGTGGTTCTGGCTCGACTTTCACCCACATTCAATGGTTAGTTGTTCCCAGCCCTGTGTTCAAAATCTCTTTACATCAGCTTTGTTCCACTCCTGTTACTTCAACAATCCTCTTTTCGGTACCTCTTCTCATTTCGCTTTTCCTTCCAATTGTATTCTCATAAAATAGCTGGGCTTACATAATCAAGACACTACATAACCTACAGGCTTACTATCAAACTGCAATCTTCACCTTTACATATACATTAAGCTGCTTTTCTCCAGCTCTGAGCTTTTTTGGAGCAGAGAGTACAGTCTCTTGTGGAGGGGTGAAGCTTGTAGTTTCTCAGCCTTAGGCACTCATGTAATAAACTTGATTTACCTTCCTAATGTCCCTGTAATGTCACTGCTATAGACTGATGCAGAGCGAGGCAACTGGTTAATGTTAATGAGCACGAAAGAAAGGGAGCTGGTCTTCCACTATCAAAAAGCTGTGCAATTACATACTTAATGCTGCCCCGCAGTTCTGGGAGCACCAGGGAGCCAAGGTGCTGTCTGGATTCCACTTTGTACTGTTGTGGCTCTGAGACCGCACAGATGTTATTAGCACTGTATGTCCAAAAGCTGAAAGCAAGTCCTCATGAACCATTGTAAGTAGCCACTAGCTTCAGTGCTTGAGAATTGCTGTGCCAGGTCCCAGGTGAGAACCTGGTGCCGGTGAAGTCCGTAAGAATCCACCCACGAACGTCAAACAGGACTGAGATTCAGCTGGCTTGCAAAGTCAGACACTCTTCCGTCCTCAGCAATGCAAATGAACCTTCATGCCACTGTCAACAACCAAGTCTGTATGTTCATGAAAAACATGAAGAACCTGAAAAACCTCACAGCCACAATTAATTCGTGTAGTCCTATTTCGTATACCTCAGAAGCCCAAATATATGCTGTTCATCTCCCTGAAGGTTCCTGCTGGGAATAATAGCATCAGTCAAGGTGCCTGTGTTCCTAGAGCTGAACGTGCCAAGCACAAAAGGTATTCCTGAAACAAGAAGAAATAATAAAAAGTTGAATTTAAATAAATTACTAGCCAGAAATGGTCTTTTTGGCCTCCTCCAGAACTAAGCACAGACATACTGATGAAGGAGAAATGCTAGTAGCCATTTTTTAAAATAAGTGATATATTAATCTACATTACTGTAAGGAGACCTAACCAAACCCTCCAGTTTTGCATGCTGTACAGATCTAATTGGACAAATAATGTACCCAGATTTAAGTAAATTAATGTCAGTGGGATTAAGTAGGATGTAAATTGGGGAAGCATTTGATTTCCTTGCCTCTGATGAGAAGAGAGGGGAAAACTGGTGTGCACATATCTCTCCTGCTGTCTTGTGAAGCCCAAGCCCAGGTTTCTTATACAAGTGGCATGAGAAAATGAGAATAGAAACAAAGATAAACTAGTCAGTTGGCTGTTTAAAATAAATGGAACTCGAAAAACTCACTAATGTGATCACCTCATTAAAATGTTCATTGATGATTGATAAGTCTCTTGCCACATTAAGAATCCTTCCTGTACTAATGAGATCAGCTCTCAATGAAGCAGTTTCGTAGTGACGGAAATCTCCAGTTGACGGTAGTGTTGCTGTTGCGCAGGGGGATATTCCTCGTGAAAGCAACACCGTGATTTTAAATGTAGGAGATTAACATTATCATGGAGGTTATTTTAGCCTTCGGAACTATGATCATACTCTGTCTCTTGATATATTTGACAGCAAGTTGGGGGTCCCAGTGATTTGAAGTATCCACCAATGGCTGGACAGAGACTAGAGACCCAAATTATCACCGCTGGTAAGAGAAACACTGCAGAGTTCACTGAGCAATCAATCATCTGCTGTGCTTGACCTGCCAACACCCTGCACTCTCCACACCGCAGCACATCTTGCTCCATTAATGGACAGGACAATGGGGAGGACTGGAGGTATGGAGGGGGGACTGAGAGGGTAGGCAACACAAAGCATTAGGGACGTAGCAACATGAGTCATTTCTTCAACTACAGAGCTAGTAAAGGCTGTTTTCTACAAGTTCTAATTCAGTCACTGTCACAGTAACCCAAAGTTCCCCCCAGATATAATCCCCGCCCTTGCACTGTCTCTGTTTGGCACATACACACTGTGTCTCTGCTTCCTTCCACCGTCTGTAACTCTTTGCTGGGTGAGAGGCAGGGCCGGGTCTGGCCCTGAGCGATGGGTATCGATTGGCACACACGTGTCGATTAACTGGTCAGTAGGTCACACGAGGCGGATGATCACTGAACTTGTGCTGCAGCTTTTTCCTCATAGTAAGCATTTACTTCTGCCGTCTTTGTTCTCCTCAGCAATAATCTTCCTGCAACTTTTAATACCTCTTCTCTTCGAACCTCCTGGACAGATCTGGGTGACTGGCAGACATAATTCCCTCAACCTTTTTTTTTCCCTTCAAAACAAAAAGAATCCTTTATTATAAAAATGCTCATTTTAATTTGTGGGTCAGTATTCCCTAAATACAGAATAATTTTCTTTGCTCATTATGTATTAATATTTCCTCTGCCTGGAAACAGGAACCACAAGCACTTTGACAGTGACTTACAGGATGTTTCTCCCCGATAGCAGACAGCTGCATGGAATGAGGCCATCGTCCCTTCCTTACGCCAACACACTGCGAATTTAACATGTGCGCCCTTGATAAGATAACTCGGTGCAGTGCGAGTAGTGGGGCAGCTGGCTGATGGTCTGAGCCCAGGCTCCTCCCTGCCTTTCCCTTCTGTACAAGGGAATAAAGTACACGTGAGCAGTTGGCAGCTTCGCTCGTGATCACTTATCCTGCCTCACGGCTGCCACATTTGACACAGCACAGGGGAGATAACATGTAAGATAAGGTAAAACGTACAACGCTGAGACACGTAAGTCACTCACAACCCCTTAATAACCAGCATTCTAGATCAAGCCCTTTGCAAGAACTGTTTCATCTGAGAACACTTGAAAGCCACCTTCACCTCTCACCCTAGTCAGCTAGCGACACGCCTGGCTTCAGCTCCTAACTGAACTCATGTTTCCTGTGACTGTGTAAACTTTCCCACCCAAGGTGGATTTTACCTCTGGACCTTCTGACTTCGGTAGTACCAAGGAACCATTAGCTGTAAGGATTCTGTCATTCTCCTATTTCCCTATAAAAGTCACATCATTTGTAAGATTCTGCTAGTCTTAGTGGATAAAAATCCTATTTAATTGAAAATAAATATTTTCCCCATAGTCCCAATATTTTCTAATACAATGCCTCTGGTGGTTGTTATGGGGTAAAAAGAAATGGAATGAAAGAAAATTAAATAAGCTGAAAATTGGCCAAAGGGCAGGAAGCAGGTGAACAGGAAGAGTCCAGAAAATTTAACACATTTTGCTATGGAAAATAAGTTACTAGCAGAGGTGGGGACAAGCTGGGTAAAGGGTGTCATTTTGTGGTGAGTATTGTCATTTGCAGACGTGGCTTGGAGCAAAGCCACGCAACGACAGTGGCTGTTCCCAAGTACAGAGACCTTGTAGGCAAATTTTTGCTCTTGGTCCCAAACAGCAGCTACAGCAATGTTTTATCCCTAACCACAGCAGAGGGACACTGACATCTGGAAGTGCATCCTTAGATACAGCCAGAAGATCCTCAGGCCGAGAAGATTCTAGTACTCCGCTCCTCCAGCAAGATCTCTGGGCTGAGATCAGCATTTGTACCTTTTGCGTGGGTGAGCGAGGGAAGCGTTCACGCCATCTGCGAGGAGCATCTGACCGGTTTCCTTGGTTCCCTACGCAATGGGTGGAGAGCAGCAGGTAGCCCGGGAGGGCACTGGAGCAGGCATCTCACTGAGACACTTGGACTAGCCCTGCAGAGGAGCGCACATCGCTAGTCGTTCTGTAGGGAGCCTTGCAGGAGTAAGTATCTCATTTTAGAACCTAAGGTTAGATACTCCAAGGGCAGGAATGAATATCACCTCTTTTCCAAGCCTCTTATAGCCTCCCACATATTTCATTATTCTGATCATTGTTCACGTGTAATTAGAAGACACATACGAAAAAAGTCAGGGAAATATGAATCACTTGAAAACCTCTGAAGAAATGAGGACAAGGAGGGGTAAAAAATGAGTGTGGGGAGAAAAACAGCAAATAAAGAGGAACTGGGATGGGTCTGGTGACAACAGGGCTTTGATCATTCACCTGGTTCTCAAGCTGAAGGGAAAGCAAGCAGCTTCCATTACACGGAGCAGTGCTGCCACACAGTGACAAGCTCTGAGCAGTGCTTGCAAAAAACTGCAGCAGTAATGACACAGGGAGCTTTATGTTTAACGTCAAAGCCACACTGGACACCAGCTTGTTGGCCGAAGGAACGCTAAATGTAGTTAGAAAGACTGGCTGCTGCACAGCCAGGTAAGGACATAATCTGAGCTGGCTCTCAGGATATTACAGAATATCAATGCCAGCCATGGAATTAAAACTGGATTTGAGCCTGTCCTTTCAAGCAGAATAATCAATAACTTTAAAAAACCCAAACACTTTCTCTTAGAGTACAGGCTAAACTTTTCTGATAGTCTGCTACACACTAATCCTTTAACTTATTTTTATTTACTACTTCTAGTGCCTGAAGCCTCTCTAAAGATAAGGCTGATACAGGACATGTCTTTCTGTGACTAAAGTAAAGTAGAATAACACATTTTCAAAGAAAAAACCCCAAGGCTAGGACCCAAAGAAGGTTAGGTAGCAAAGTCGTACAAATTCCAGGCAAGGACAGAGTGGAGAGCCCTTAACATCACGCCCTTAGAAAATCCCAGCCCAAGTGAGTATGGTGCCAAAGTTTCTGTGCTATTTCTATCTTAATACCACGATAGAAAATGTAAACTGTCTCAGGATACAGTAAAGCATGTTACAGGGACAGCACCCATCACGTGGTGCTGGGACTCAGCTCGGAGTCCTGGCTGAACGGGAAGAAAAATGCAAAATCTTTTTTCATCTGTTCTTTGGGCAGTCCTGGAGGGTTCCACATCAGAGAAACCGTAATGCACGAATTTACCTTATATGCTAGCAGAATTCACAAAGCAGGGAAATAAATTATTTTCCTTGGCCTGGGTGCCAGAGCAGGGCCCTGCTCTCCCTGTTGTCCTGGAATTACTACACGGCTGACCAGAATTAAGCAGAACTGAGTTCTCAAGGTGCTGAACCCCTCTGGCTCCCAGTGGGATCTGGATGCCTCCAGCAGTGTTGGAAATCAGGTCACAAGATCCTCTGGGAATGCCAACGTTTAATTTGCATGAAGCTTGGCAAGGGATATGCCTGCCTCACGTTCCATAAAACAGTCCCAATTTTTCATCCCAGCATCCCAGTTAATAGGTGGAAGTGTCTTTATGTACATATTTACTCATCTATGTGTGTGTGCATGTGTTTTACATTTCAGCCTCATCCCAACAGGGTCTGCCTTTGCCCTGGGGTGAGCTGCCATTTGTAGTGACCACTGGGGTGAAGCTCCTGCAAGGTGCATGTCCCACCTGGGCTCATTGAAAGCCAAGGAAATAAAGACCCAAATAAATACTTGCACTTCATAAAGAAGGGGATCCTGTGCACTATCTTTGCTGTCCACACATGCCACCAGCACCATTCGAATGGAGACCCCAGGGTGCTTTCTAGCAGCAAAGCACACTTGAATGTCAAAACATCCTTTCCTAGCACGGCGTGATACCCTGAGTAATGATCTAATGATAAAGGTGCTTTATGTCCTTTATCATCTCCCTTTTTATTTTATATGAAGGATCAATACAGCTAAAGGTCAGAAAAGCTCTGTCTGGTGCTTGCTGTCCTGGCTCCTAGTTGTCTCCAGCTGGAAGAGTGAGCTCAGCCACGGAGCTGCCAGCAAACGCTATAAAAAGGAAAGCCGCCTGAAACTGGAGTGTTTTCAGCTCCTCAGAGAAGGCAGCAGCAGGTTTCTTTAATGCATTGGGGAAGCTGCAGCCAAGAAAAAATCTGTAATGGGGGTGGGTGTGAAAGGAAACATGAGGTTGTCAATCAAAGTGAAAAAGAACAGAATTTCCAGGGAGCTGGAAACACTATTAAAAAGAAGCTTTTTGGAGAAGACCAGTTTTTTTTTCCTTGGAGATGGACAGAAAAAGGACGAGAAGGCGGAGAAAGAGAAGTGAAAAAATAAGATTGTATTCAGAAGGCCAGCTTGAAAGAGGTCCCTGGTCAGGGTTGCGGGGGATCAAGAACTCCTCGCAGAGCTGGCACGCAGAGCTCTCTGTGCTGGCCTTTCCCACACCAAGCAGGGACTTGGAAAACCACCATGATCTATTGAAGATGATCTCATTTTCTTCTAAATGGGCTTTTCTTTTTTTTTGTTTTCCCCTATAGTTTCCTACACATATTAAAAGTAAGTTTTGGAGGAACTTTTCAGTAAATGGCCATGAGGTACAAACACCCATGAGAAAATGAAAATGGGAAGTGGGAAAAGCCCAGTGCAGACGCAGCTCTCAGGCCCAGCAGTGTCCTTCAATATTTTAAAATATACATAAAGCCGCTATTGCTGTGACAGTAGAGCGGCAAAGCCCAACGATCTGACAGGTCACTGTTTTAGGCAATATAAAATCAGTAAGCAGAAGGTGTATCCTCTAGTAGTTACTATCTGTATAAGGAAATATATTATTAAAAACAAAATTCAAGTGGTTCTGTATGAGGCTGATGCTCAGAACCAAAAAGCCACGATGACCACTAGAGTCAGAAGAAGCTGCAGGAATTCATCAGACACTGATTGAAAACCAGAGACACATCTGGGAACCTACACATACTTTGCAAGAACTCAGGAGAATGGGGAGATCAGGAAGCAGGAGCACAGATTTACATTTACAAGGAAGATATGCTGGACATGTATCTATTTTATTTTAGGGTACCTGCTGCTCTGCCAGAAAACAGAGCACAAAGGATGAAGATCTGCATGTGCATAGAACACTTCAATCGCTAATACTTTTCCCTTGCATTTAGGAAAGGATACATGATGAGTAGGTGTGATGAGGAAGAGCAGGGAATCGTGACTGGGGCAGCCTCTGTCTCCTGGAACAACGCTGCTTGGTCTTTGGGCCCATTGGCATCTCCTGGCAGGTGAGATTGTTCACCAGCTGCCTCATCCGCACAGCTGCTTCTTTCCCAGGAGACTCGCTGAGCCAGGCGTAAAGAAAGAGAGGTCATCTCTCTTGTGAGTAAACAGAGAACAGAAGAATGAAAGGAATGTGAGGGGTTACATTGCACAGTGACATTTTCTGGAAGGACTATTTTGAGTAATTAGGGTCTCCAGAGAGTTGGCATCTCTCAAACTAGGAAGATTTACTATGCATTGTGCCAGTAGCTGGCAAAGGACAGCTCTGGAGTTCAGCAGAACACAAATGGAGAGGGACCCACTTCCCCAGATCCATCCCTCTGGTAACCTAGGCAGGGACATCATATAACACTTTTCAGATGCCTCCTGAGCTCCCTCTGAAGAAAAAAAAAAACCAAAACCAACCCAAACTCAGATTTTCTCCATGTGGTTTCTGTGGCAGGGCGGTTCCTCAGTCTCTCACTCCTAATGGCAATATCTTTGCTCCTCCATTGCTGGCTGTGACATGTTCCTGTTCAGTGTACACCCGTTTGCTATGGTGCCAGTTCTCCATCTGACACAGATTTTTGCCTTCTTGCCTGTCCTCTGGAGACAGCAGTCCTAAGTCCTTCCAGACCTGTGTTGCTAGACTCAAGGAACAACGCTTCTTTCATCCGTCCCAACAGTCTGAATTCTATGCTGCATCTGTTCTCCCTGCCTCTCTTTTAGTTTGGCTTCTTGAACATGGATGACCAGAAGCAATAATCGAGGTGAGCTGTGAATGTACCTGTATGTCCCCAAAATACTTTGAATTTTAAAATCACATTTCAATTTTAAAATCACCTCTTAAAATCACATTTGTCTTTTAGTTTCTTGGACACAGAATACAGATTACAGACTGACTCTGTGGAACCAATTAAGATAGCCAAGGTCTCCTCCACAGTCATTTCCAAATGATGAGCTCTCACTGAATAAATGATGATCTTCTTAGTTCACAAGTATATGACCCCAAACCCCGTAGTACTGAATTTCACCTCATACCAGTCACTCTCAGCCTCAAAAGTGATCTTGTTCTTTCTGCGTAATACAGTTGTCCTCTCTGTTGAATTATAGAGTTGTTGAGGTTGGAAAAGACCTTTAAGATCATTGAGTCCAACTGTTCACCCTGCACTGCCAGGTCACCACTAAGCCGTGTCCCTCAGCACCACATCTACATGTCTTTTAAATCCCTCCAGGGATGGGGACTCCACCACTGCCCTGGGCAGCCTGTTCCAATGCTTTACAGCCCCTTTTGTGAAGAAATTTTTCCTCAGGTCCAACCTAAACCTCCCCTGGCTCAACTTGAGGCCATTTTCTCGTGTCCTATCACTTGTGAGAAGAGACGCCCACCTCGCTGCAAGCTCCTTGCAGGGAGTTACAGAGTGTGGTAAGCTCTCCCCTCAGCCTCCTTTTCTCCAGGCTAAAGGACTCCAGCTCCCTCAGCCACTTCTCAAAAGACTTGTTCTCTAGACCCTTCACCAGCTTTGTTGCCCTTCTCTGAACCCGCTCCAGCACCTCAATGTCCTTCTTGCAGTGAGAGACCAAAACTGGACACAGTACTCAAGGTGTGCCCTCACCAGTGCCGAGTACAGGGGAACAATCACTGCCCTACTCCTGCTGGCCGCACTAGCGCTGATACAAGTCAGGATGGTGTTGGTTATCTTGGCCTCCTGGGCACACTGCTGGCTCATATCCAATACACCCCAATTTAGTGTCACTGACCAGGTTTCTCAGCACAGTCCTACCCTCCAGGCCCTGGTCCTGGATGCAAACGCTCAGTGGAACCTGCAGAAATGGTAACAAGTGTTAGCATGTTCTCATAAGCCCCCAACAACCCCGTTAGTGAACGCCACCTTCCACACAGCCCCTCCAGAGCAGGAGGTCCCCGGGGGTCTCACTGGTTTTACAGCCAACACGTCGGGGAAATCGTGTCTGAGAACGAACCGAGGGGCGAGGGAAGGGCTGTACGGGTTTGCTCTGTGCCCGGGCAGCATGCGCCGCCTCGGGCGCAGACACGGGCCGTCCTCCCCCTCAGCGCTCCCGGAGACCCCCCTCGCAGCGCCGAGGGGACGAGCGGGGCCGGGGAGCTTGGCACCAGCCTGCGCTCCGGGCGGGACAGGTCACCTCCCCGGCGAACGAGCGGCGGGGACAGCAGCGCCCCGCGGCGGCCCGGCCCCGAGGCAGCGGCTCCGGCTGCGGCTCCGGCCTAGGGGTCGGTAGCGAGCCGCCCGCTGCGCCTGCTCGGAGGGAGTCATGGCCGCCGCCAGGCTGTGGCGGCTGAGGAGGCCCCTGGCCGCCGCCTTCAGCAGCGGCGCGGCAGCGGGAGCGGGGCGGCCGCCCCCGCCGGAGAAGCTGACGGTGCGGCGGCAGGCGGGGGGTGTCCGGTGAGGCGGCGGCGGCGGCGGCGGCCGGGGCTGCGGGGCGGGGAGCACCGCTGCGGGCCCGTCCCTGAGGCTGTTGAGTGCGTTTATTATTTTTGACAGTAACCCTCTTTTACAGGAACATTATCTTGAACAACCCCAGGAAGAGGAACGCCCTGTCCCTGTCCATGCTGCGGTCCCTCAGGGAGGACCTGCTGCACGACGTCAAAAGCAAAGAGCTCCGAGTTATCATCATCTCAGGTACTTCGTCATATAAGGCCGACCAAACAGAAGGGGAGGGCGGGGGAAGGAGCAGGAACGGGATTAACACGGAGTTTAAACCGAAATCTCTCACAGAATTGCAGAAAAAAGGACAGGAAAGCACCTGCCTGGTGTTTCCCGCACAGCTGGGCAGGACCGTGCAGGGTACCCGGCTGTGCAGGGTACCCCCTTCAGCCCCTGCACTCGTGCTGTTCTTTCATCCCAGGTTCCACGCTCACTACTCAGTGCCTCATTCTTGAACGTGGCATTAACAACTTGACTTGGGTTTCGTTGTGTTTTTGCATAGTGAACATGTCCAAGAAGAAACACGGTTCACAATGTCGGTATTTCAGTCAGGTTGTGCACAGTGTTTACAGAGTCAATACGCTTTTTCCTTTTCTAAAAACAGTCAGATTAAATAATTGATTTAAAAACTATATGTAAAGAACACTTCAAACAGAACAAAAGCTAGGTTCTAATGGTTGTCCGACTAAAGAAATAACATTCCCAGATACAGGGTTTCATGTAGGAACAGGCCGAGCTGGTGTGACACTTGTTGCCCTCGGTAGCAGGTATGGACTCTAGCACACAGGGCTCACAAGGTCTCTCCAAATCGTGTGTTCCCCTGCTCTAAGCCAGGATCAGCCTCATTATCTTTACCAGTGTTTTGTCAAAACTGTTTTTAAAATTCTCCGATGAAGGAGAGACCATAATATCGATACTGGGTCACCTGTAACCTGCAGATGTAAAACATTCTCTCTCAGAGACTATTACAGTTTTCTTCCATTTAGGTATTAACATGTAGAGTTCTTAAAGATCATGAAACTCGAGCTGTTCCTAAGCCATCTTTTTTTCCCTCTGCTATTTTAAGATAATCTTCCCCTGCCCACCTTCCAAACATCTTGGAGACACAGATTTATTAATTTAGGATGCTGCTGTTTCCTGTGGGTAGAGGAGCCCACTGTGTGTTAGTGCACAGACACAAGAGTGGAAAGTAAGCCAGCTGCACAGGGGTGAGTTTAAATATATATATTCAACATTTCAAATGGCAGTTACAAGTTTTTTTGAAACGCTTCAGGTTCTCCTGTGGCAGTGCAGTAGTCTGGGATTTTGCCAGCACCATGTCATTTGGGTTTTTGTTTTAGTTTAAAAGGCAATAGTGTGTTCCTGCTGATTTCCAATTCTCTTGCTGAATGGACTGCAAAAGAATCTCAATAAATAAAGACTTCTCAGGGAATGCTTTGAATCTTTAACACAGACTTTGCAGGGGATTCTTCTTCAGTGAGGCGCGAGAGCAAATGTGATTAATTTCCAGATATGTCACTGATCCCATGAGCTGACTGATGTTCTTGTGTGGTTATTTCTGGATAAATGGTGTCACAGTAATCCAAGTGCATCCGTAAGAGTGCGTCTGCGTAGTTGTAGCTGGAAATGTCATGTCCATACAGATACCTGAGGAGTTCGGAAGGGTTCAAAAGCATCATGTTGGTTTATTCTTATGGCAGATATCCTAATGATAAAGGAAAATGGTTGTAAAGATAGTGTACCCATAGAAGCTGGTTTGATCTTAGCTGCCACCAGAGGTAAGCAAATCCAAAGCCTGGGTCCACAGAGACCTGCTCTTTTGCTGCCCAAACCCTGGACATGCCTTTCAGGATTCTCTAGATGACAGGTTTAGCAGCGGAGGAAAAGATGCCTCAACAACCCTTCTGGTTCTCCTCTAGTGGAACAACCTTTCTTGTTTTTTTTTCCATATTGGCCTTGAATGCCATGACACAAAGATCTGGATGCTTATTTAGCAAAAGTTAATCATTAATGCTGGGTACAATAAATATTTATTTTAATAAATAAAATAAATTAATAATAAATACTAACTGTATTTATTAGTTTGAGAGCAGAGCACTCCATCCTTGTTGCAGCTGACTAGTTTACGTTGTACCAAGGAGCTGCTTAGAACAGTATTCTTGCAAGAAATTGGGCTCAGAGGTGTGAAGTGCCTTATTTTTAACTGAGTTAACTTGGAGTGGAAGTAAAAACAGGCCTTTGAAAGTGTCTGTGGGTGTTACTGTGGTTAAACGGTTCACTGTGGCATTTTAAAGTTGTTCCAAAACCCAGCAGGCAATATTTTGGAACTCTGTAAAACTCCCACCCAGGCATTGATACCTCATTGACATCCCTTCCGCTGGGCCGTTGATACTCCCCACCCCTGGTTTCCTGATTAATTCAGACTGGCTTTCCCTGAAATTCTTTGCAGCTGAGGGACCTGTATTTTGTTCCGGCCACGATTTAAAGGAGCTGTCAAGCGAAGACGATGTGAAGCACCATTCCCAAGTATTTGAAATATGTGCAGAGGTAAGCAGTTCTTCTGAAGTGCCACCCCTTTTGCCCAGTAATAAGAGCAAGCAGTGAGACTGGTTTAAGGAGGGGCAGCGTTGCTCAGCTGCTTGGTAAAGCACAGACTGTTGCTCTAGATTCCTCGCTTTTTGCTGCTCTGCCATTTTAGTACTCGATTCTGGTGAGATGATGTTTTCCCTGGATTTCTCTACGTGCAAAGGGCTGGAACACCAATGGGCACGTCTCCTACAATGGGTACAGTCATGGCGGGTTCCTCAGTTTAGCCAGTGTTCTCTGCAGCCGAGTATTTGGGCAATGTACAAGATCCACTGAAAAATTATTTTTAAACAAAGACAGAAGAACGGAGACGAAGACTGATCAAATTCAAAACTGAATGTAGGTAATTTTACCTAAGCAACATAAAATTTTCTGGAGAAATTGAAGTAGCAAATGAAAATTTGTTATCCTGCTACACTGTGCTAATGTGAGGTTGGTTTTTTTAATCCAGATAATGCCTGTAATCATTTAACGAGCATTTTCTAGCTTCAGGCATTAGAATTAGGTGAGTTTGTTGACGCCCACTGTATGGAAGGAGAACCTGAGATAGAAAAGTTAAGGCAAATTCACCTTTGTGAACTTCCGCTATCTGAAGTTGGATGTTCCAGCTTTCACGAATTATCAGAGACAGAGTGTGTTTTCCCATCTTATGTCTAATGCAAGCAGGAGAACTTGTTTCCTGGCAGGTAAGTCTCTCCCTGGAATGCAGAGTAAGCCTAGAAAGGCATCCGGTGGTTGTGTTTGGATGAGATCAACCCGGGCTTGAGAACATGCAGGAACCAGTAAGGAACTGGAACAGCAGTGCATTAGAACAGGTTTTCCAGAGATCTTACTTCTTTCAGTACACTCCAGTGAATTAAGCTGCGAAATGCACACATCAGGTGTGTGGAGCAATTGCAAGTTTTAGAACAGCCACTGCTTCAATGGCAGGGACTAACTGACCACTGTCTTCTGTGCCTGCAGGTTATGACTTTAATCCAGAAACTTCCGGTACCAGTGATTGCCAAAGTAAATGGCTTGGCCACAGCAGCAGGCTGTCAGCTTGTGGCAAGCTGTGACATCGCAGTGGCAAGTGAGAAATCTCAATTTGCTACTCCTGGAGTAAACATTGGGCTGTTTTGCTCCACACCGGCTGTGGCCTTGGGCAGATCTCTTCCTAGAAAGGTGGGCTTCCTTCCCAGATACTCTTCAGCATTTTGCAAGAAGTAGGCTCCCCGTGTTAGGAGTTTTAGTTCCATTGCCTAAACTTTATTTTCCTGCAGTACACCATTCAAAACACTTCATTGCAAAAGACATCTTCATAACTCTTTGGACTGGGAATAATAATAATAATAATAATAATAATAATAATAATAATAATAATAATAATAATAAAGGGATGAACTCTGTTTAGGGAAAGCAGCTTCCTGCTGATGTGATTCCAACCAGCGTGAACTCATACCAGCAGCCCACCAGCTCAGCAACCTCCCTCCTTTCCAACAGCACTTCCAACAGCCAGCTCTGTGCTTTAGACAGTGATGTTCTCCACTGATGAGGAAACCCCTGCAAGTTCAGGATATCGGTCCCACCGAGGTACCAATTCTTGCCAGGCAGTGACATTTCTCTGCCAGCATGATCTGCCTGGGTGTAGATTGAGATACATTAAATAGCATCTGAAACCCTCCTATACTTTCTTCCTGCTTCATTTCTACTGATTGTGACTACATGTCTCTCACTGCATAAACAATATACAATCTGTAAAGCTTCCATAACTGAGAAAACACATTTTAAGTTCGGATCCAGTTGGGATCAGTCGGGCTCTGCTGAGATGCAGTGACTTAACTGCACAAGCCCAATTGCTGGACAAGAGCTTCAGCTTTCAGTCTCCCATCTGTAAGGCCATCCCGTTCAAATCCAGTCTGTCCGTGGGGTTCTTTAATTTGAAACCTCAAGTACAAGGTGCTGGAATTATCAGGATACTGAAACAGATGTGGCTGTAAGAAGGATGTATTTAAAAACACCCCAACCAAACTTAAAGCTAAGATGGGTATTTTCAAAAACTACACATTGATGTAGTAAGTCTTCATTTATTATTATATACCCAGGTTAAAATACCGAGTTCAGTCATTTGACTTTGTGGACCATCCACGTCTCTCAATTCCCACTGCAATTAATCACTAGAGATTGCAGGCTGTGGGAAAGAAACCCAGAGGTGTCAGCCTGGGACAGCTGGAGTCAGTGGGCAGGTTAGAAGAAGGCCAGCTTTAGACCCAGTCCTTCTCTTTGCTGAAACCTTGTTACACTTCCATGGCAGTTTAAGAGGCCGAAAGATTTCAATCTTAGGTCTGTTGAAAGAGTAACTTGTACTTGAAGGAGGAGGCTGAAATGGCCCAAACCAATCAAAGCAATAAGGCAGCGGAATTGACTTAATACAATATTTTTTCTTGTTCAGGTGGCACTAGAGATGCTTTTCACAGGTGAACCTCTTTCTGCCCAAGAAGCATTAATGCACGGGCTTGTCAGCAAGGTAGTACCAGAAGACAAGCTGGAAGAAGAGACCATGAAAATATCTCACAAGATATGTGAAAGCAGCAAATCCGTCCTGGCATTGGGCAAAGCCACCTTTTACAGACAGATGGCACAGGACCTCGATTCTGCTTACAGACTGACTACTCAGGTCATGGTAGACAATCTGACTTTGAGAGATGGGCAGGAGGGTATTGAAGCCTTTATTCAGAAACGTAAGCCCATCTGGTCACACTCTCAGGATGAGAAGAAGTGAATCTTGTTTTTAAGCTAACCTCAGCTGTGCTTTAGGATTCCTCACACTGTTGCCTTTGGGAATTATATTTTTGTTCTTACTGAAGGTTAAATTTCTCTTCTTATATATGACAAAGACACAAGAACTTTATTCTCAATATGTAATAAATGTTAAGAAAAATCAAATGGGTTTTTTTGCAGCAATTAATTTAATCTATGGTGTTAGAAGGAACTCTGTGCTGCAAAAACCAGTTTAATATGTCGGTACCTGTCCCCATCATTCTGGATGAGAATTTCCATTTATTGTAATTAACAGAGAACTAAAGGGCTTGGACACGTTACAGAGATGAGGGTCGTACCCATCATAGTGGATTCCAGTACTGTTTGTATGTTACAGACAAAAGTCCATAACGGTTGTCCGTTGCTCCTTGCAGGCTCTGTACATTACTGCTTGTGCCTCCCTCAGCAAATCCTGGGTTTCCATCATCAGTTCAAGCACTTGTCCCAGCTCTAGAGAGTTTTGCTGTCACTACAGTGAGGCTCAGCATGGCTTGGAGGTGTTTTGTTTCATAAAGGGCACATTGCGACAGCCACTGCCTGTGGGCTTCAGCAGAGATTCTCACCTGGCAGTGTTTTGACCCAGCTTTTGTTTTCAGGCTGTATGTCTTCAGTTTATCACAGAATCTTAGATGTGTTAGTTGGAAAGTCCATCCTTGTGCTCAAAGCTGGGCTTTTACTGGTTGAACCAGTTCAGTTGTGCGGTTATGGTCTTGACAGCCTCTAACAACAGGGATTCAGCTACTCCTCTGGACAATCTGTTACCTTACGGTGCTCTGCAACCCTCCTGGTGAAATAGTTTTTCTGAGCCTGAGCCTCAAAGCAGCATTTTTTTTGGCCATTGCCCCATGTTACATTATCCGACATTACTGAGAAAACTTCAGCTCCATTGTCTTTGTAACTCTTCAAGCAGCCACAGGGTGCAGTTAGACCACACTTAAACTCCTCTGTGCCAGACTGAACAAGTCCAGCTTCCTCTGCTCTCCTTGTAGGTCATGTTCTCTTGGTAAGCAGCTTGGTAGCTCTCCAGTGGACCAATTTGTGTTTCCCCACAACCCTTTAGTACTTGTGTGCCAAAACTGGAGTATATTCCAAATATGGGCTCACCAGTGCTAAGCAGAGGAGAACAGAACATTCCCTGCATCTGCTGGCTGCTTTCAGCCAGCCACTATTGCCCAGTGTGCATTTTGTCTGACTGGTGATGAGAGTGCACTGTTGGCTCCTATTCAACTGGGCATCCATTGTAAGCCTGTTTTCAGCAGGGCTGCTCATCTATTTCATCCTTAAATAGGTGTCTAAAAAAGACCAGGTCAGTCACTGTATGGATGGGCCTTTTTGTGTTGTCGTTGACAGTAAAAGTAGCCTCAAGTGCTTAGCTCAGACTTAGTTGTCCTAAGTTAGATCAGATGAATCCTACCTACAGCTAGAAAAACTCCAAATGTGGAAGTATCATGAATCAAGAATGATTTTCTTTAAGGTATGTTTGCTTCCATGTCCTTGGTTCCCTGTCTGTGTGACTGTTAGTTCGTTCTTCAGTTCTCCTCTGGAGTGAATCACATGAAAGCCCTGGGACAGTTCTCTCTGGGGATCAATTACTCTGGGGCAGTGTGGATGTGTCCACATGAGCTTTCGCTCAGTCAGCCCTTCACAGTGCCCTGACACTATCACCTCAGAACTTGCCTAACATGCCTAACATGAGCATCCTCAGCGTCGTGCTAAAAGCCACCCTGCTGCCACTCTGTTATTTCAGGCACTTAGAACTGAAAAACTGCCGCAATGAATAGACAACATGTTTGTCTTTGGGGCTTGGGCCATGAAGGTGCTGTATGGAGCTAGAGGAAGCCTAGGCCAAGTGCTATGCAGTGCAGTTGCTGCAGGTCTCCTGAATGACCTAAGCACAAGAGCCACCTTGCAAAGGCCGTTGTTGATGGTGTCAGCTTTGTTGTTGTCCCCTGTTATGAGAAGTCTCCCATGGTTCAGTCAATCTGCCTCCCGTGTAGCAGCACTGGGCTGTGATCTGTCATGTTCACTGCTGAGATCAAGGCATCAAACAGCACTTTGCTTCCTGAGTAGCAGAATTAAATTCCGTTATTCCGTATATTGGAGCAAGACCTGGATAGTTTGGAGCAAAAATCAGCCTCTTTTCTTTCTAACTGGCCCATGCATTTTCATTCAAACCAGTGATATAAATACTTGTATCATTTATAGGTATACAGCCCCACAAAGCAGTTCTGTTCCACCTGCAGTGCACACGCAGGATGAAGAGGAAGCAGTTTCCAGTTCTGCTGCTATTTTGAATTTGAGGAATAGAAACTTAAACCTGAATTCACCATTAAAAATAGTTTGTTTCTATAGGAATGTGAAAAATGTGGGTCATTGGGAATAGTTGTTTTAAAAATATAGGCTTGTATTGTTACCACTAGGAAAGGTGGATAAGTTTTATATCAACTCACATAGTTTATATAGGTTAGGAGCTGTATGAGCAGTTAGGAGATAGAAGGGTTAAATCTGGAGCCAAATAACCTTCATCATGTCCTTTTTAATGCAGTGAGATGCTGCACTTAGACTCTGTTCCCACATGCTGCTCTAAAAGCATTAGGAAAGAGTAAATTGTTTTTAAAAACATTTATATTTAATGGCTATCTTGCAACTCTCAGCCAATCTCTACTGGCTCTTTTGTTCCAGGCTTTTAGAAATAAGTACATTATCTGATTTTTGCAGAAGGGTGCTCTTTCCAGCTACTGCAGTAATAAAATGGTTTCACTGGCCATCTTAAAACAGAAGTGATAGTTCAGATGATGGGCACATTCTTTCAGATACTCAGAAATTCTCCTTCTGCAATCGATTGCCACCTATACGAGATGGGGTTTGGCATTATTATTAACTCCCAGTTATAATTTTTGAAGGAAAAAATGTGCATTTTTAAAGAATAGTTACTTCATTTGAAATAGTTAGACTGCAGTGGAATCAGATTCTGGACATCTTACTGCTGCACCTGGATTGATTGAACTGGAATGGCCTCGTAAGACACTCATACTACAGAGACATCCAGGTCTCCTGAGTGTCTTTCACTGCAAGCAGACTGACATCAGTGGAAGTGCTGTGTAAAGTTAGGAACAGGCACACTGTAGCAAGACAAAATGGTGGTGGGAGGGGAACGTAACTACCAAAAATGGTGTTCTAGTTGTTTACATGGCAGGCAGAGGGCAGGAAGGTTACCTTATCCTTGGCTTTCCCAGTGAAAGACCAAACACCACAATGCCTCGAGCTCATTAGCAGTTCAAATCCGTGGAAGGTGAGGAGGCACAGTGCTCTGGTCAGCAGAGATGGGATCCTTCGGAAAAAGGCTCTTCTAGGCTCATGGTCTTTTTCAGCGTAATTCACAGATATGACAAATGTTTGTGTTGTGCTTTCAGATCTTAAAGAGAAAAAACATTCATAACTTAGTTTTCACAGTATTTGTACTATTCTATGCAATAAAGTAGTTGTGTAAGTAGGAATAATCAGGTCCAAAACTGGTGGTGTCCACAGGAACATTTCCCTCTTGACTGAACCACTGTCAATCACAGAATCACAGAATCATGGAATGGTGGGGGTTGGAAGTGACCTGTGGAGATCATCTGATCCAACCCTCCTGCTAAAGCAGGGTCACCCAGAGCAGGTTGCACAGGGTCACATCCAGGCAGGTTTGGAATCCCTCCAGAGAAGGAGACTCCACAACCTCCCTGGGCAGCCTGTTCCGTGGCTCTGCCACCCTTATGTTCAGATGGAACTTCCTGTGTTTCAGTTTGTGCCTGTTGCCCTTGTCCTGTCGCTGGGCGCCACTGGAAAAAAACAAAACAAAACACAAAACCCAAAAACCACTGAACAGAAAAGCTTCAAAAGATTTTAGAACATTCCCTGCGGATTGACAAAGCAACACAATTTTTCATTTCTGACTGGTGTGGGATTTTTATTTTTGCCCACATCTGACTTTATTGTTTAATTTAACAGGTTTACAGGCTATTCCTGGGAAACAGACCAGTTCCACAGTGATTATTTAAGTTCCACAGCCAAGAAAGAGCAAACCAAATGATAGATTGGAGCCTTACCGCTGTGGCTCTCTGCTGCCTGAGGAGAGAGTTTGTCCCAAAATAGCATGGAGTCTATTCATGTCACTCCATTCATTTTTATTAAAGTCTGCTCTGCAGCAGTGTCTGCCAGGTAATTAGCCAAGTTTCCAGTGACCCTGACAGCATGTGGCATACACTTGGCCTTCTCTATAAACTAAGGACGACTCCGTCTGCGTCCAGCTGCTAGGATGGAGCTTATCACTGCAAATGACAGGCAGGGACATGTTTTCTATTCATATACACTGGAACAGCTGGAATGGAAACTGGGCGAGAAAGTGCAAGCAAGGAATTGCCAATACGAATTAATGCACTATCCAGCCACTGACCTCACAGACCATGGAGGCCTTAGAAGAATGGCTTTGAGCCTCTCCCTGGAAATTACAGAAAAGATACATCGGCAAAATCTGGAGGATATGGTGACATCATCACTTGTGATGTAGCTTCAGGCTCCCCTCATGAACAAGGCAAACAAACAAGCCAGGGTGCAGCAATAGCTTGAGTACCACTTGGCACAAAGTTGTTCTTAATTCACAGACCAGGCAACAATCTGCCTCACCACATCATCTGGGAGATATATGCTGAAGATAGAGTTAAACCAAGGACTTAGGCAATGGGCAAGGTGTTTGCATCTGCCACATTCCACAGAACCAGAAAACAGAATGGGACTTCGTTACAGCTTTTATATAAACGTCATGTGGTTTTCCTACAGCCACTCGACCCAGAATTCATCAGACTGGGTAAGAATTAGTTATGTGCTGGTTTGAAGTGACCTCTTGTAGTTGTGGAGGAGCAAGCTTGGAAAGGGGTACTACAAAGGCACAAAAAACTGGACGTAGTTAGCATTAAAAATCCATGACTAACTCACTGACAAAAGTCAGCTCCATAGTTTTTACGGTCTAGCTCATGATTTCTGAGCATTTGGATGGCAACAGTGTGTCCTTCACAGAACTGCCTCTGGGTAGTTCCTGTATGGTCATTCCTCTATTGCAGATGGGGAAGTGGAGGCCAAATGTGCTCTGCCTGAGGTCTCACGGTGAGCCAGTGGCACTGTCACAGTGGCATTCAGAACGCCGACACCTGCTCCTTGTACTTCTTCAGCAGTGAAGTTTCCAGTAAAATCAGCAGAAATGCAGGATGATGGCATGCCCTGAAGAGACTGCAGGAATTATGAGCCACTGCATCAAAGGCCCCATGCTTGACATTTATTGGCTTTGTGATGAATGTTGGGGTAATTTTACTGTCAACAGTTTCTCATTAGGAGCCTGGCAGTGTTCTCTCTGACCATTATCTTGCTCAATATCACATTCGGTTGCTACAAAGAGCAGAGATTTTATGTAAAACCCATCCATCTCTGTAGCTGCAAAATTTTCTAATAATTCTACATTTAAATAATCTCATGGAAATGTTGGCTGCCTTCTCTAAGCAATAAGGAGAATAGACAAATGGTTACATTTCCATGAGACCTAAAGCTATAGGACAAATCTCATACTGCAATGAGTAGGATTCATTTGTCTTAATTTCACTGGTGCTGCACCTCAATTATACTAATTCTGAATTTAGCCACTGAATAATGCATCACCACCCTGTTTTACACTCGCAAAAGGAGGGGGAAAACTCTTCTTATACCTTTCTTAGTCTCCACTGTATGATGTACCATCTCCTGGCTGCTTGTTGTCAATATTAGGAATTATTTTTGTCAAAACCATAGCTTTTGTAAAAAGAAAATAGTAGAAATGTACTCCTAATACCACTGTGTGTTTGGAAAGGGGAAACTCATTCATTAAATCCTGGTGTAGCCATTTTCATGGTATGACTTTTAAAATATTAATACTCATTTAAATATTTGTATCCTAGAGTTGTGATAATGGGAGCATCAAAGGGTTAATATATGTTTTATTGATTAAGTTTATTATAGAGAAAAAATTGAAAACAAAACCGGATGATAAAATAACAAATTGAATTTGTACTACTTAAGTTTAGGCCAGATTCTTGGGTTTGATTCATAGCTGCTTAAGATAGGAGCTTTAATTTTCCCTCCTTAGGTAGGACAGTGTTTTCAGTCTGCCGAAACCAAAACTTGTAATGCTGTGGAGTTAACTGAAAATAAGAAACATCCCTGTAGCCTAGATCAAAACACAACCAACTCTTTAAACTAAATTTCCTGGCAGTGTGAGTTAACCTGTTGGACTTAATAGAGCTATAGGACTTAATCTCATCCGCTGATGCTGCTGAAGGAAAGTCACTTCCTGGAAAGGCAGGACAGGTATGGATTGGAACATCTTAGACTATCTGCACCTTGGCTCTTCAGAGCCATATGTCAGTGAGGTCTGATGTAATGGGTCATGTCTAAGAGAGTGGAAGCTCCTACTGTAGTCTGCTTTTTGAAGGAGTTTTTAAGGACAAACTAACTGCAGTAAGAGAATGTTGACATTCAGGCTGCCTCAGCTGCTGCTGACAGAGAAGGCTTTAGGTCTTCCGAAGTGGCACTCAGGTTTCATTCCAGACCTGTCCTCTTATAAACAATTACAGGGGATGAAATCATCTCTGGAAAGATGAGTGATGTTTTCCCTGTCAACTCTGCCCTGTCACCACCAAGGGTAATTAATACATACCTGCTCCGGTCTTCTCCACTTCCTGACCCAAAATCATTCTCTGTGTGGGCACCGAGTGATGCTTCTGGAAAGAAACAATAAAGAATTAGTAAATGGTATATACAACATGGGGGAAAGGAGAAAGCAAATGAGCATATGAAGTCATTCTCCTAGTGCGGTCTTCAGTCTGGATATGAATGTTTTGTTTCTTGGACCTGTTTAACGAGTATACCCTTCATGCCATTAAAACTTTATCATCTGTTGATTAAGGGAATTAATCTACAACAAAAACCTCCATTCTGAGTGTTAGGATATTGTATAAATACAGACATGGCGAATACTTGTGAGGTAGTCTCCCTTCTCTTTCAAAACCTCACTACATTTGGTTTAAAATATTTTAAAATTAATGTGCTTTTTCCCGCTTCTTTGGTTTTGAGTCCTTAGTGTGAAGTCAGAACTCTTACACTGTTTTTTTCTCTCCCTCCTTGGGGGTTTTGTTGGTTTTTTTTTTTTAATGCTGAGAATCTTACATAACTACATGTATCTGGAAATACATTAATCTGGAAAGCTTTACAAAATACCACATATCACATTTTAACAACTAGTAGCACTGCCATAAATACTGGAGTGGGGGAAAGCATCAGGTTTTAATGCAAAACCTGTCAGAAATGAAAGAGATGTAACAGATGAAAGGGCAGGATAAAGAGACAGTTTGGTTCTCTGAAAGAGGGCCCAGCAGGAGAAATCCTGAGGTGCTCTCCAGAGCAGCCACGCAGAGGACTGGAAAACTTACTTACTTGGGACCAGCAAGAATATTCATGCAAGGACAATCAGCCCCTTATTCATTAGCCTGAGTTTATTATTAATTATCAATAGTATTACTTCTTATTATTGCTGCTATTGTTCTTGCCATAAGCTAGTTAATACCACTACAGTTCAGGAACTTAAACTTTGATGTCTCCTCCCCATAGCTGGGCTTGGAAACTGGTCTTAATGACTGAAATCAGAAGCCTCTGCTTGAGTTGGGGAATAGCATTTGTCTGGCAGCAAGAGCAGACTTTTATCCTTCTACATAGTCTGTAAGAAACCACTTCATACTGACCATGTACTCAGCATAGTAAAATGGAAGTTGTCAAAGGTAACAGTCCTTTTTTGTTTGCTGTCTGTGGATATTCCTGTAAGCTTTTAGTCTTTTTCCACTTGAGCATTTATTCAGACAGTCCAGCAATATTTCCATGGACAGCCTGAAATCTTTATGAGGCACTGGATGGTTGAAATGCAGCATCAATTTATCCAGCACTCACAGCTACCAAACTAGCAAAATCCAAACAGTAAATTTACCACAGCAGAAGTCCTGGTAAAGAGCTCAGTAGCAGTTCACAGGAGAAAACAAAAACCTGTTAAAATGTCCCAGACCTTTCTGTCCCATTCATTACAATAATATTTAAACACATTCCTAGAGTCCATTTACATTCTGAAATGGAAACAAGAAGAAAAAAATGTTAAAGCCCTGGACAAAACCAAAACCAGACCCAAAATACTCCAAAAAAAACCTAAACAAAACAACTGGATTAACTTCCTGGCTTTCTCGCAAAGCTCCAGTGTGACCTTGGGCAAGCTGATTGAAGAAGAAAAGAAACCTAACTGTCTATGCCAACCTCCTGTTTATCATAGGTCATTGCTTCTGGGCCTGCTCACTCCCATATGGCATTCAAATGGCACCTTTGGTTGGACTAAGGAATTATCTAACCTTGTGGAAAAAAAAAAGAGAGAAAAAAAAGTTGCCAGTGGTATGACCCATTGTCCTTGCAGTTAGAACTTGTGGCTTATTTCTGCTTTGAATTCATTCATCTGACTACAGCTTCCAAGCAGGGAAATAGAGCTGCTTTTTTGTGGCCTCAGCTCAATCTTTCAGTATCTCGGTGGCCTATATGTAAAATGAGGCTGAGCATTCTTTTTTTTTTCACTCTCCATTATCCATCTTGTCTCTGTAGACCACAAGCCCACCAGGGGAAAATTGGCTCTCACTACGTATACTCTCAGTGCCACACACAGCAGCTTAGACTGGACTCACCCTTGGTATGGGATGACTGATATGGAGCACCTCAGTTAAAACAGTGAGAAAGGTCATAAAAAAATGAAGCGATAAACCCCAAAAATCTCCGTCTGAGTTTACTACAGATCCTCAGGAATCCTTGTTTGTGCTACAAGAGAAAAGACTTAAAGTGATGGCACTATATAGCAAAGTGTCAGCAGAGGGCAATACCAGCTCACATCTTAAAGCGAGTCCTGGGTAATGCGTCACGCCGGTTCTGCCTGTGTTGTTTTTCTACTTGACTGCTCCCAGGGAATGAGCCCCGGTATAATCAGGCAGCTCCCCGAACAGCCTGTTTGAGAAAGTACTCCCGAAATCATGCAAGTCACCAGTCTAAACTCTCTTCTCCCACTTTCCCTGCAGCCCCTGTCTTTGCACCCTCACTGATTACATTGGTGGACCAGTTGCAATCAGATAGTCAAGACAGGCAACTCGGTACCAAATTCGGGAAGATCTTTGGTAGCAAGAGGAAACCCTGTTCTGCTTTAAGAAATACAACAGAGGTGTTTGGGCACCTGGACCATGCAGCAGAGCATGGTTTGGGAAAGCCTGGCTGTTCTGGCTTTCCTAGGGAGTTTTAATTTTAGAGCCATGTGAGTTTGTGTAGCTTGGTAAAAGGTTCTGGAAGGACTAAGTGATTCAGAAAAACCTTCCAGCAGACTGGATCAGCAAGTCAGGCAGAAGAGGTCAGCGGCATGTGACAATCGTGCCTTCATGCCTCAGATTTTCAAGAACAGGTAGAAATCCAGAGGATGGGTCTCCCAGCCAGAGTTCAGCCAGTCAGGATCTCAGTGTCGCCTCTTCCACGCTCCTTAACAGGTGAACTAAGAGACGCTATCTCTTCTCTCCATGACTCAGTTTCCCCACCTGTAAAGGAAGTTAAAAACTGAAAGCAGTGAATGATAAAAACTAATCAATTGTGCTACTCACAGCTTGGTGATGAACTCAGGCGCATGTCTCACTGCTGGTCCAGAGTCTGCTGGGCAGAGAAGAAAAGTGCTGAAGGTGTAAGGCCAGATGGACTGCAAATGCCAAGGCACAGCAGGAACTGTTGAAAAATAAAAATATTCTCTTAAGTCCTCTCCCAGCAGGAACAATATTCCAGTTGTAATGCAGGTATCCTGCCGAGTCATTCCATCCCTCAGGGCAGGTAAGCACTTTGCAAGATACTGCAAAGATAATCATTGGACTGCTGTAAATATTATAGAATACAAATGCCAAGTGTCTCTTTATCTAAACTTCAGTTTCACGCCTGGCTTCATGAAAAGTAAGAAAGTGTGACCACCCATAATGATTCAAATAATATTTGAAATTTCAGGGAACACAGGTTATCTGCCTGAATTAACTGATTCTCCCCAAATTCCGAACTGTAGAAAAAGGATGGGGAGCAATTACATTGTGCAAAGCCACCATGGTGAGGGAAGCCTTCCGCTTCAGCCATCAGAAAAGCCACTACACCAGGCTGTGCTGAGGCTGCAGAGGAATTCAAATAAACAACATTCAGTGACCAGCTCTGGAATGCAGCGAACCCAGCTAGGTCAACAAGCACACCGATAAGCGTGCAAGGTGACAAGCGAGGTCCAGCCCAGGCTAAACCTGCAGGAGCCCGTGCTACAGGGGCAGAGGTTATGTCTGCTCTGTGCCTGGCAGCTTCTGGACAACGCTTCCAGCAGACTGAGGGGAAGATGTAATTTGACTGGTTCGTCAGTTTTTACTGCAAAGGCTCCACACAGACCAGAGTCATCCTTGTCAGTCACGATTCCACTAGACAACCTTCAGTCCTGTTGTACAACTGTGCTCCCACACAGATGAGACAGAGGTGATCTGTGTCCCCTGCATCATTTTCCTCCCTGCCACTCTGATCCTTCTCTGAGTCAGTGTGGAGGCTCAAGCTGGTGCATGCAGAAGCCATTTCAGACTATGGCCATCTGTAACCACAGAAATTGAGCCACTGACAGTGATAACACTAAAATCAAGCAATGCAAACTTTGAAACAAAAAAGCAAACGTTACCTCAGAGTGAGGAGTAGCTATAATAACAGTCCTGGCATGACAGGATTTTAAGCCAAAAATGTGCTAAAAAATATTTTTGCAGCTTTTGTGAAATGTTTTCTTCAAAGAAGCTAAAATGTTGGGGTTTAAAATGTTAAAACATCAGTTTTAAGCAAAGGGGTTTTTTCCCTCTTAATTAAAAACTTACATCTTAAAGGGTTTAAACAAAAGTTTATGCAAGCATTTCCATATAGATGAAAAAAATTCTTTTATGTGGACAGAGAGTCCCTGTTAAGGCGGTGCTTGCACAGAGGATACAAAAATAGCTGGTAAGGTAAGTATAAATGGGATGCCATTGAGAAATCAGGTGCTAATGAGACTGCTCAGGACTGATTCATGACTGCCCTATGGCTATTCCATGACAGCTCTTCCAGGAGGTGTCTCTAGCAGCCATGAGTCAGACCCTTGCCGCTGTGTCAATCCTTCTGCAGGGAACTCCCTCCGGAAAAGCTGGCAGGTATGTCCTTAAGGGCCAAGGGATCAGGGTCTTCCCAGGCTTTAGCTCTTCCAACTGCAAGAACAGGATCACAGAGGCAGCCTGGGGTGAGCACAGCTAACAGCAGCCTGGGAAGCCTCTGTGCCCTGGCACGGGCAGGAACCCATCAGCTTTGTAAAGGTACAAAAGATGGTTGTGAGCCAGTTTTGTTCCTGCTGGAACTTGGATTGATTTTGGCTGTGCCACTCTTGTGATCTTGAACATTGAGGCCTAGAGGACAGACTCTTTACTGCCTGAATTAAAATCCTGCCCTCAGTTACCCCAGGCAAGGTTAACGGCTGTAATTTATTAAAAGGCCTATAATGGTTTGTTAAATGATGTGAAAATGGTAGTTTCATGAAAACAAGTTACAAAGTGTCCTGACAAACAACAGGTTTGCACTGTACTTCCTTTTAAATGACACAGTCACACTTGTCCCCTCTTTTGGGCAAAGGACAATGCATTAACATGTACCTACCATATACCTACCATATACACAGGGCTGCCCTATACCACACCGCTTGATGATGTGCCAAGTGCCACTGCACCATAGTTTCCTTCCCATCATCTGCACTCCACAGGCTTCACAAGAACGGCACCTACAGCAGAGTCTCCATGGAAAGCAGCAAGGGAAGCAGCTGTAAAGCACCCCTCTCCTTGCTGTCTGCCTCTGGCAATGGGGGCTCAGCGAAGCAGCACCCTTCCCTGTGAGAACTAGCAAACTATCCCACCCCCACGCCCACCCCCACCCCCGGCATTACCTCCCCAGAGGGGTGGCTGGCAGGAGAGGAGGGGATTAGTGCACAGGGGACCTCGCCTATTCTGTTGGTACTGATGTTGTTCGTAAAACACTTTCACAGCTGTTAAAGTTAGTATTAACGACTGGCAATGTTGCTTTGGTATTTAACATTTGCAAGAGACCCTGCGTGGCTGGAACTCAAAAAAGCCTCCAGCACTCAAACAATTTTCTCCTGTTCCCAGGGTCATACTCTCACTATTGCAAATCTCCTGATATCCAGTGTCCGGAGCTTATGTCCCCAGCCAAAAATGATATCCAAGCCCAGGCCTAATTGTCTGTGTTCCTTCTATAGTTATAAAGAGAAATAAATGCTTCAAAAGATCAAAACGCCTGAAATGCTGGGAGGTACAGTGCTGCCCATCAGTACCTGGTGGGGAACTGATGTCTCTAAGCACTTCAGCAGGGACCTCCTTGGGAGCTGAAGCCTGACACGTCCTGAGCAGAGGAATATTTTCAAGAGCAGAACAGGGCCACTGTTTTCCTCTTGGAACACACAGGGGATTTTAAAATAAACTTTTAAAATGTTATTTTGCACGTATATAGAGCAACTTTTATTTAAGGGCCTGAATAGTGCTCTCATCTTGATATAAGCCTTTTTTTAGTTGGGAATGCCTCTTCCATTTCAGTTTTAGAGGTACACATGATAGCAGCATCCTGACCTTAGAAACTGAGCTGTGAATGCAAGATCTCGTACTAATTGTCACATCACCTCTTCCATCTGTCTTTGCACAGCATCAAAAGGGGAAAAAAAAAGGGGGGCAGTAACAAATGTGGTTTCATTTTCCTTTTATGGGGAGATCTGTCAAATTATTTAATCTCAGAGCCTGATATCTTTAATGGTACCTTCTTTTACCAAAAAGAACAAATTATTCTCTAAAAAAGCCAGCTCTTTGCCTGGTTCCACTGCCAGCTGCATGCAAGTACAAAATTAGGAAGCACTCACTGAGATGAAGTGAATACTTCATTAAACAATTAAGCAATAAGGCAGAACAAAGGCAGTGGTTACCAGGCCGTGTTGTGTAATTGTATCCTACAGCATTAGGAGAAGCAATGCTCAAGCACGGGGCTGTAGTTTAGGCTAGGATTATCCTCCAACAGCCTTGTCCTGTGGGATTAGAGGGTTGCCATGACAGGGCATTTTTTATCCATCGATGGCAATGTAAAATACATGATTTCTCCTTGAAGGTCTGGAGGTGAGGACTTCCATCCCTCTTCCCTTCTTTCATCTTCTTGCTGAAATACCTTGATGAGAAGCTTTTATCTCGGCTTTCACTTTCTGAACCATGAAGCCCAGTTTCTGTAAAGGTGCAGTACATAGAAACCCAGTTCACAAGTATCACTGACTCTCCCCGAACACACTGTGGACACTTTAAGCCTGAGTGACACTGAGGATGGAAAATGTGTAAGCCACGATGTTGAACAAGGTTAAATTTGTGCTGAAATTTTCTGTTCACCTCCCACAGCATGTGCACCTGGTGAACCTTCAGGTCAAACCAAAAGGCACCTACCAAGATAAGGCAGATGCAGGTTTAAATGGCTGATAAGCAGAGATTGTTTGGAATGCAGATGAAATTTAAATGTCTAAAGTCCATCTCCATTCTGCTACAGAGCTCTAAACCCCTTTCTTGATCTACTAATCAGTATTCAGCTTCTAATGAAATTACCAGGATTTGTTCCACTGACTTGAAGCTGACCCTGGACAGAGCCCACAGCCCTACCAGAATCCCTTTCCAGAACAGTTACAGAACATCCTGGAGGACAACGGGAAGCCCTTCCCTCAGAGATGACATGCAAGGAATCTCTCTGTGCTGCTTTCCTTCTGCATAAGCCATCCAGTTCTGCTGAAACAGAAAATACAGCTCAAGTGCAAAATACAGCTCGCTGTATGACAGGACACCCTGTCCTTGGGAACTGGAATTAAGATCATCCAGATTCGTATCATGGGCCAATGGGAAACCATTAGAAGAATTAACTTTCAGTTCTAACAGGAATCAAACCAAAAATTAAAAAAAAAAAAAAACCAAAACCCCAAAAAAACAAACCATAAAACCCCACAGCAATTTAAAAAGAGAAGTTTATTTCCAAGTATATGTATTTTTACGCTCTCTTAGAATAAATTGTTCTCTATATTTCTCTGATTCTACTTGCACTCTTCTCCTTTGGAAATAATCTGATTAATATTTAATTAAATTCAGTGACATATGTCTCCATTCCCCACAGGCAAATAACTTACATCAATTTCAAACCAGCTGTCTCTACTCATTGGGATGTACAGGAGAACAAACCATCATTGAATGTCAGAAAACATATGTTTTAAATAGCAGAAGCCAAGGAACAGCTATTAGGAAAACTTTTGTACTGCATTAATGCCACAGAAGCTTGCTAAAATTGGGCCACTTTTAACCAGACGCTGTAGAACCAGATGTAGAAGGATGTCCCACCCTCCTCTAAACAGACAAAATATGGGAAGAGGGAAGTATTTGCTCTAAGAGTAGGATCTGCTGAAGGAAAAGGTGAAGGACTAGATCCAGTAAAGGATTTAGGAGCCAAACCTGTAATTTAAGTGGAACTAAGGTACTGAATGCCAAAAACACACCCCAGCTCCCCTTTCCCTCCCCCCAGCTGAACTGCAGACAAACTCTGAAGACAACACAACTCATTAGGTAACTCCTCCTTCCTCTGTAGAGCTCTCCTCATACCTGCAAATCTTGCCTCGCCAGTGAGGTGCACCAACACCAGCAATAAGGAGAGGAGAGAAATTAGGTCCCACTTACTAGACATCTCACTAGTATCTGGAGCAACCAGCAAGGAAGAGGGACATGGCTTGAGGGAGAGAGAAGGCAGTAGGAAACCATAAAGGCAATATGGAGAGCTCTGGGCAAAGAGGCTAGGTCAGGAAGCACTGATGGGGTGGGGGTGATGGTGGAGGAGGCAGAAGGAGTGGCTTGAGGACAGTGAGGTCATCTCAACTACACAGGAAGGAGATAAGGTACTGAAGCGAGAAGGGGACGGGGTGAATCTGGGTATCCAGAAGACAAAAGGAAGACTGTGAAGGCTGGGTGGAGAGAAGTGAATAAACCACAGCTCTTGATGCCTCCAGCTCTGCAGGTACCAAACTGCACTGGCCACAGCAGCTTCAGGGCTATTTCTCAATTAAGTTAGAACACAATCTGGAAATTAGATACTCCTCTGGCTTAATCACAAACAGGACTAAATGCTAAAGGCAATCCCAGAGAGTGCCCAATAAATGCTGACTGACTGTGCTCTCCACAGATCCTATCTTGCCCTTTTTTTTACAGCAAGTGATGGCATCTCAAGTGCTTGTCTAGGAAGAGTCAGTCTAGGAGACTCAGTTGTCTGAACCATCAGAGCGTTCACACTCATCTCTCACTTTCCATGCGTGCCCCCTAACCACCCGGGGGAGGAATGGAAGTTGCTCTCTGCAGCTCAGAGATATTCTGGTCCCTGGGGCAGCGGATCTGGTTTCAGAGGTTGCTATCTGTCTACCTCAACCTAAAGTTTGTTTTGTCCCATGATACTCTAAACCACATGCAAAAATATCTGGGGGGGAAAAAAGATACAAGCTCCTTCCAAAAATATTCATAGAATCATAAACAGCCCAGGCTGGAAGGAACCTTGGAAGATCACCTGGTCCAGCCTTTCATAGAAAAGAGAGCCTAGATGAGATTATCTCGCACCCTGTCCAGTCACATCTTGAAAACCTTCAACAATGGGGATTCTGCCATGTTCCTGGAGGCAGTGTTCCAGTGAGTGATTGTCCTCACTGTAAAAAACATCTTTCTTACATCAAGATGAAACCTCTCCTGGTGCAACTTGTACCCATTGCCCCTTGCCTTCTCCATGTGGCTCCTTGTGAAGATAGAGCCTCCGCCCTCTTTGTAGCAGCTGTTTGAGTACTGGAATACTGTGATGAGGTGCCCCCTGAGTCTTCTCTTCTCGAGTGAGACAAGATCTAACTGCTCCAGTCCTTCCGTACAGGGCAGGTTCTCCAGCCATTTGATCATCTTAGTGGCCCTTCTTTGGACCCTTTCCAGTCTCTCTGTGTCTTTCTTGAATTGCAGAGACCAGAACTGGACACAGTACTCCAGGTGTGGCCTGAGAGATGCTGCATAGAGTGGGATGATTGTGTCTCTATCTCTGCTAGTAATGTCTCTGCAGATGCAGCCCAGGACCCGATTTGCCTTCATTGCTGCAGTGGTGCACTTGATGACTTACGTTCAGCTTGTTGTCCACCAGGACTCTGATGTCCCTCTCAGCAAGGCTGCTCCCCAGCCACACAGATCCTGGCCTGTACTGGGTTCTTGGGTTACACAGTTCCAGGTGCAGGACTTTGCACTTGTCTTTGTTAAGCCTCACCCAGGTCTGGCCAGCCCACTCTTCCAGCCTGTCCAGGTGTCCCTGTGAGATGGCTCTCTCTTCTGACATGTCCACCTCAACACCCAATTTTGTGTCATCAGCAAACTTGGTGAGGGTGCTTTCAATCCCATCATCCAGTGTTGAACAGTGGGAGGCCCAGTATCAATCCCCGGGAGACCCCACTTGTGACCTAAGTAAAGACCATTGACTACCACCCTCTGAGTGCGGCCTGCAAGCCAATTTCTCCCCCATCTCGGAGACCACCCATCCAATCTGTATCTTGCCAGTTTGTCTTATTTGTTTTAATCGAGATCACCACAGACCTGACTGACAGCACCACAGAAGTCATTGAATTGGCACGAGAGAGGCAGCAGTGACATCTGGGCTGGAACGTCAGCCTGCTGCTGAGTCACAGACAAATCCTGAAGTTTTGATCACTGTGGGTTTATCTTGCTGTTTGGAAATTCCTTCTGCCAGCTGGGCACTGAAAACCGAGGTGTGCTGTGACACCAGCACCTTCCATTGGCTCTAGCTGCAAGTGGCTCGCCAAAAAAAAAGGACATGGCCAGTCATGAGGAAAAGTTCTATAAATGAGTCATAAAGGATATTTCATGTAGGGTCACTGATTGCACACAAGAATAACAGTGACCATATGCTACCTGCTATTTGTACAGTATTCTGTACGATAAGCCACAGACTTGTCTTGAGGTTTCCAATGGCCACTCTTAGACTAATAACAAACCATAATACCGTGTTTATCACAACAGGAAGTCAACTATATTGACCATAAACGTAACTCAACCCTCGCTGTGGCTAAACCTTGTCTCTTTCATGGTTACCTCATATCTCGGTTTCGAGATTTTGTCCTTCTGTTGCCTTGTGTTCAAAATGTTAATTACCAGCTTTCTAAACCAGGATTTTTTCTTTTTTGCATTATATACACTGCTTCACCAAGGGAGCTCTAAATTTTAACAGGAGCTTCCTAAGCCTACTGAAATTCAAATACATAGCAGACAGCTTTCCATCATTCTGCATTTTCTTTCTGACCTCTTAGTTCTACCAACTGCTTATCAAGTCCAGGCCACATGCAGAGACAAAAAAAAAAGACCCCAAATGAAAACTATTTTCTGAAGAAAGTCCAAAGCAGGTGAATAAGATCCCTTTGACCACAGTTGCTTAGTTCAATATATCGAGTCTCAGCTATCTGCGGTAATAAATACAAGCACATTCTGTGAGAAGAAACTTTGGCCTGTAATCCAAGGAAAAGGAGACAGAATGCCAAGAGGAGTTTTGCAAACATGGGCTTGTTCTGTTGGCTCTGGTTTGGGCAGCATTTCCAGAGGGGCTGCAGAATGGGCTTCCCATACACAGGGCAGCACTGACGCTGACAGCTGGGTCTGTTGTGACGTCGGTGTTGGGACTATGATAGTAGAAACGCACACAAAATACTGTTTTGCTCTATTAAGTAGCAACCAGAGATGTCAGTATCACATGTTAATTAATGATTAATGTTAGAGGAAGGAGGTGCATACCTGACATATTTTTGAACTGGTATAACAAGTTTTCACTGTGCCGAGGAGGGAAGTTCTGAGTAACACAGAGTAATGGGCTGTGCACTTGGAACAGTACACCAGAACTTTCCCCACCTTCAGGACAGAATGTGTCAACACACAGTTGCTCTCCGAGGATAAAGTTGGTGCCAGGATTAGCAGTTGGTTATGTTGAAGAACGAGGAAAGAAGAAAAAACATACAAATGATGATCAGAAGGACAAAAACCTCTTTCAGACACACCTGGGGTAGAAAAATGCCGACAGGGCACATTTTTAATGTAAGACTAGTCCTGATCTTGCAAGGTGCTGAGAGTAAATCGAGAAATAACAAAAATAACACCACGGAGCTGCCAAAGCCCTGCAACTGTAAGATCTTCCTCAAGGTGATGACCTACTTAGCAAGGAGAGCTTTAGTTCAGGCAGGGTGGGTTAGCATACACTTCACATAACGCTGGAAGAATAATACATCAACGTTATCTAACATCCCGCATTGATGACTCTCAAAGCATTCTGCATCCACATATTGATGTTCCCACCCTGGAAATCAGTGAAGCACACTCTTGCCTTTAAGTATATTCCTGAATTAAATGTTTCCTGAAGAAAGATGTTCTACTTAACCAGGGTCTACACGCTGTATGTAGTAGACACCACTCCCACTTTGCTCCTTGATGAAATAAGGTGCTCTCCTCTCCTGAACTGTTGTGTAACAGATGTTACACAGGATGTACATGTGAACCTGTACTAGGCTGTTGGCAGGGCCAAGAACAAAAAATAGAGGTGGGACTCATCTAGCCTAACATTAGCAAGCTATAAACTAGTCCTCCAGTCAAGAGAGACACGTAGGACTCTCATCAGGCTTTATCACTCCACAACCACTGGAGACTGTTTCCTCACAACATGATTCATCCAACCTGTCTCAAGCTGGTGGAGATACTCTAATCTCACTTGACTGTAGAATGACCAAACACCTTTTAAATAACCAAAAATTACCTAAGGTAAATCTCTTTTGGGGATTTCAACCATTCACTCCGGCAGCTCTGGAGAACGCTCAAGAGAAAGCTACAGCTTGGGAATGGTCTTAGCATTTCCCAGCCCTTGCTGACCTGCACAGCTGCCCCTTTCTGGTTCTGCTACACCATTTGTTTTGGGTAGGGTCGCACCTTTTTGAACCGTCTCCATCTTCCATACTTTAAGGTACTTCCTGGTCTAGGAATATTTCTGCCCTCACAGTATGGATGAGAAATAACGATTTCTGAGAGCGGCTTGGAATTTTTACTGTGTCACATAAGTCGAATTGTTAATTCGATGGCTGCTGTGGCCTTGCACAATGAAGCAGGGAGGGGACATACCTACCTGATAAACGCCAGCGAGTATGATGATGTATTAGCAATAAATAAGGGTACAAAGAGGCAATACTGGTTATTGAGCTGTTAAATCTATGGGTGGCACCGATTAACAAGGCACACAAACCCCCTTCTTCCCCTCACTGAAGTGACAGGCTCAGGCAGGGAGCGTGTGGCCGAGGGAGAGGCCGGGGTAAGGGACAGTCACTTTGACCCGCCTTTTTTCACCTTTTACCCTCACACTTCCCAATAGCTCAGCGTAGGGACAAGCCCAACAGACACCAGGTCCAACACAATTTACCTCCTCACGGTCGGGGCCGTCCCAGCCACCCTGAGATGCCAGGGCCGGGCAGGGTTTTACCTCACGGGTCTCACACGAAGCCGAGGGCATCGCCTTCCCGCCCGCCCTCTGTGGGCCGTCATGGCGCCCAGTCCGCCGCCCTCCGTGGGCGGCTGTGGGGACCCACGTCCCTCACCCCGCGCACTGCTGGGGGCACACTGGGGACAGCTCCTCGGCGCAGCCACCTCTGGCAGGGCTTTGGGGGCGGAGACACGGGTTTAAACCGCGCACCGCGGAGTTGCGCGGCAGTACCGCGAAGCCCCTCAGAGCAGCCAGTGCCGTATCGCAGGCTGCCGCTGGGCCGCATGGCAGGGAGGAGTACCGGCCTTACGCCCTGCCCAGGGCGACCGGGACAAAGGCGACCGTCCCGCCCGGGTTAGGCGGAGCCGTGACAAAGCACCGCTCCCCACACGGGACGAACCGCCCCGGCGCGGCGCCTGTCGCTTTAACCGCCCGCCGTGGGTGGTGGCCGGGTGCAGTGCGCATGAGTTCGGGGCTGGCGGCTTGGCGGACCCGCGCTTGGCTGAAGCACCTGCCCGTTGCCGTCCGTCGTCCGGGCTCGGTCCTGCTCCTCGTCCTGCCCTCCGCCGCGAAAGGTGCGGGCTGCTCCCCGCAGTCGGTGAGTGCGGGCTCCTCTCGGAGCGCTCCCCTGGCTCAGCGCGGTGTTCTGGCTGAGGGGGATCTTCGCGTCCCCCGCCCCGGCATGTCCTCGCTTCTCGGCGCTCTGGCTGAGGGGAATTTTCCCCCCTGCCCTCCCCCCGGCTCCGGTTCTCGTCTCCCGGCGCTCTGGCTGAGGCGGTCTTCGCTCCCGCACCGGCTCCCGCCCTCGCCTCCCGGCAGTAGGGGCTGGCGGCAGGGGAGCCGCCCCTGGCTCGGTCTTTCTCGGCGTCCCCTTCGGGGAGAGGCCGCGGAGCCCTCCGCGCGTTTGTCAGCCCTTGATGGGAATGGCTCGATATTGGTCTTATTACTCACTCGCGGATTTTTAATTTATTTCCCCCCCTCACGCTGGTTGCAGCGGTTCCCCGAGCAGCAGGCGGGACGGCGGCGGTTCCGTGTCCCCCACTGTTCCCTCGGGTTTGGGCGGCGGGCTGGGACCTGCCCGCCCGCAGCGCTGTCAGCGGGGAGGGGGAGACGGGCACAGCCCCGAAGCGGTGCTGCGGACTTGGTTTAGTTTTGTGTACGGAGGAGGGGAGGAGAAAAACTTAGCGAACCGCTTCCCTGCTGTATGCGAGTCTCGTTTTCCCGGTATTGAGCTGTGTTGAGGATTTTTTTTCTTTTTCCACTTGGATTTCTTCTTCTTCCTCATCATATCCTGTCTAAAAACAATTTGCTAATTGGCGACTTAAAAAAGAGGCTTAAGAATGTGTCATACCCGTCTGCTGTTAAACTCTGGATGTACGGTGTTACTGACTGACTAAAGGTGATGGGAAAGAGATGCCTTATTCCTCCTCATTGTTTTCTGACTGTCTGCAATTTAATGTTACCATTGGAAAAACTGTTGGCTTAAACTGATTCTAGTTCAAAATACTTTTTTTTTTTTTTTTCCCCCTACCGCCTGTCAGGTGTCTTTTCCGTCTGGAGTTGATAAGCTTGAGATGGCTGGTGCTTCTTAAGATCTTAATCTTCGGTAGTTCGGGCAAGGTTTAGTATGTGTAAGAGGAACCACAGCCTTAAAAACGCTCTTGCGATTTTCAGTAATCCAGGATCTCAAGGGCATGTTTCCTGAATAGTTTTTGTTTTATTGTGGCACTGAGAGGAGGTAGCTGGAAGTGGAGCTCTGTGAGTGTGCTTGGACCTGTGCATGGGTGTAGCAAGAGATGATTGCTGCGGTAACAGGCACCCAGGTGAAATAAGAAAGAAATTTGGAGGAGGTTGTCTGTCTTCCTAAAAAAACTTTGCAAGGGTTTTAAACTATAGCAAGTATCAGAAATGTAAGTGACAATTATTTTCCTTTCCCTTTCCTTTTATGAAAGGCACAGAAGGAAGGACTTCTTTCCAAACACATAAGTCTTAGTTTTAAAAGCTTTTGCAATTTCTGGCTTAGGCTAATAAAAAGGTGTTCTTTGAAGGCTCTTCTACAGATCCTCGAGTAATGCAGCATTGCTGATGGATGTGTACAGGTACTACGATAAAGAATAATGATTACGGTGTTTCTCCTTCCTTTGCAGTAATTACTGTAAGGGGGGAGGTGGTGTTTCAACAGTAACAAGGAGGAGGAAAAAAAAAAAAGGAAATGTTGCTCCTTGGGTCTCCAAGAAATGAAGATACTAATTATTTCTCAGAAATTGAAGTTTTTTCCAGCTGTATCTTTCATATCAAGGATTTGTTTGGTGTTTTTTAACAACAATGAGTAAAATAGAGTTTTATGACTAGAAGTACAAGTAATGCCTGACCCTAGAAGGAAACAGGGAGATTCTGAATTGCATCTCTCTGTTGGGGGATTCTGTATTGCATCTCTCTGTTTTGTCAATAGTAAAACTCTTCTCCTCCTCTGGGTCATAGCTGCTTTTTTCTGCATGCCTCCAAGAGAAATATTAACCAAGAATGTTGGCAGAGGGGCTTGCTGGTTGGATATAGTAACTGGAACAACTTAACTCCTGAGCAGTTGACAAGGCTCAGGCTGACTGACCTTCTGAAATACTGGAGCATGAAAATAAATGAGCGTATGAATGTGGCTTTCAAAGCCAGCCAGGCTGTGTCAAATGCTGTTACCAAGTCCTCCCTCCTCCTTTTTTTAAATGAAAAAATAAAAGCAAGGAATTTTAATTTCCAGTGTAACTAACTGCTTAAATACATCCTTTTCAATTGGGTGTGTATTGATTATCCGTGTACCAAGGCAAGACTTTACTGCTGTTTTGCCAGTGTTGGTTTCAGCTCTGTTTGCCTTGGGCAGGCAGACCTTTATGTACTTACATAGGAATGAAATGTCCGTTAAAATAGCTGCTTTTTAAAGTAAACACCTCCGCTTTGTGCTTCAGATGTCTTCTGCCCTTCTCCCTATACCAGCATGCCAGTCACCAAAAAAAAAAAAACCACAACCTGAAAAAAACTCCAGGAAAGCAACCTAAGATCCAGCTGTGAGCCTGTGACACAGCCATATGGGGCTGAAAATTATCTTGCTGTCTTAAATACTTTGTAAAACAGGATTTGGTTCACCTTTGCTATGACTGTAGCAGTAGTTATATAATGAAACCCTAAACTCCAATAATGCTACACCTGTAACAAGACAGAAGTTGACTAATTACAGAGGAGCCTGTGCCTCAAATTGTTTGTGTACGTCTAAAGTGTTGGCTGTCACAGATAGCACCACCCTGATGTTAACAGGGGAGATTTAAAAAGAGTAACTTTAAAAGACTTGGACACTTTCTGTGTTGAAATTTGCATAAGGACATTTGAAGTCAGAGGAGACCTCAGCCATCACCTGGATGTGTTTAAAGCTCCATGTCGTACTGGACCAGACAGCTCTGGGTATCATATGTAGTTTCCCCACTGAGCAAATACTGGTCATCAGATCTCAACTGGAGAGTACTGCTGAGAGCCTTATCATTATCCTTGGTTAAGAAGTTAATCTAGAGAAAACTAACTACTTGTCATGGGCTGTAGTGTTATTTTTAGTTGGGGCAGGGAGGGAGTCTGTGCTGTAAATATGTGTGCGATGCGAGTGTTTCAGGGACCTTTCCCTGGTGGTTTAATCCACAGTGTTGCATACGAACCTTTGCCACTGGCCTTTGCTTTAGGCAGCAGGATTCAGCTGAAGCTGTTGATGCAGTGAACTGGGAACAGAGTTTACTTGCAAGGGATAAGGCAAAGACACGTGAGAACATGCTTCACAATTTTTTTTTTCTTGGGTAAGTTCTGTCTTGAGGGTGGACCAGTGTGCTTAGCGTCATCAAATTCTGCACTGGTAATCCAGTTTTAAAAGCAGCAGCATTTCCCAAACGCTGCAGAGAGGATGATGATGTAATGATGATCTAGGCTTTTGCAAAAGGTCTCTTGTCTTGTGTTGGCTTCATTGTCTTCAGCAGGTAACTAAGTTTCTCAAGTACAGGGTCTCAAAAACGGAGAAAAGCTGTTCTTGAAAGCCTGGAAAGACCAATTAAGGATGAAGGACAGTATTGAACCCTCTTTCTGGTATCTTGAGGCTTGGATTAACGTGATCAAAGGTGTGACCTGAGCAAAGCATGATGTGGAGAATTCAGTGTAGTAATTGAATGATTACTTGGGTGATGAAAATGTTGGTTCATGATTGTTTCCTTTTTAATTTGCGATCCAATTCACCAGGCCACTTAAGCGTGTGATGAAATTTCCTGGTGAAGTCAGCTGGATTTCAGTTTTACTGAGTTGGTGCCTTGCTCATCTAGTTCTTTTAAAAACTTATGTACACAGGACTAATTATTTCACTGTTGGCAGCTCTTGCGAATTCTAGTGTGAGTTGTATGAATCACATTCAGTGTGTTTCTTGAGGCTCCAGATTTAGAGGACTGAGAGAATCTTTGTTTTTAGTTTTAAAAACTAACGGATTTTGTAGCTCTCCAGCCTGTAGAGGAAAGTTTGAATTGTCACAAACACACCACAGAAGCCAGAAAGTTTAAAACAAAATATTGAGGTTACTTACATTAAATTCCCGTGGATTCTGGGAGTCTCGTATGGTTGTTAGCACTTTAATTACTGTGGTCGCAGCTGCACGTCTGTCCTGGGCTGCTGTGCTACCGTATGAGTGCCCTGAGTTCCCACTTCACTAAACATTGTTCAGACTTATTGACACCCATTTGGATAATCTCAATCAGAATTGGTATCCAAGGAAGTGTCTATAAAAATGATGCTGGCCTGGCTCTCGCTTAGAGGTCCAGGCTGTCATAGGCTGGGGTGGTGGGGTGTATTTTTTTTATTATTATTATTGTTTATAATGGTTAGCATTTCTGTTTGGCTGGCTGTACTATGATGACAGTCCCTCTTTAAACAACACTAGGAACATTTCCTGGTAGGGGATGTTAGATAGCCATAACTGTTTTGGACAGACAGGCTTTTTTTGAGCAGATAGGAATGTGCATCATGGTAAAATGCATTAGTATCCTGAGCATCCACACCTATGATGTGGAGCAAAAATGTCAGAATTTAACTGTGTTGGCCAGTTTGGGTTTACCTAAACATCAAGCCTTGTTGATTGTTACTTCAGTTTTGTTTTGACTCCCTTTTATAAGAACAGCTTACAAACTTACTCTCTGATTCTGGGGTCTTTATGTGCTCAAAGCAAGACCTCTTCAGCCATCCTGTGTGCTCCTGGAGTTAGTCAACTTGTCTGTGAGGTTTGTCCATTGTAGGCAGTGCTGTCACTTAGTCTATTCCTCTTCCAGAAAGCCTAAATTGTACTGTTTATCACAAGAGCAGGACATGGGTTGCCTCTGAAGCTCAAGGATTTACTCTGAAATTCATGTACAGAGGGAGGTCAGAAGAATTCAGTGGCTGATAGCTCTGCTTGTAAGGAGGAAATACATTCACTGTACTGGATCAGTTAGTTTTGAGGACTTTGACAGCAGTGGCTCAGT
Organism: Bucorvus abyssinicus; assembly: GCA_009769605.1. Classification (NCBI taxonomy): domain Eukaryota; kingdom Metazoa; phylum Chordata; class Aves; order Bucerotiformes; family Bucorvidae; genus Bucorvus; species Bucorvus abyssinicus. The sequence goes on from CM020025.1 coordinate 6,556,216, forward strand.
GAAGACCTGTCATGGGCCAGTTGGGTTTTGTTTAGCTGTGATCTTGTACAGCAGGTTCAAAGGTATGTAGCAGCATCACTTAATACAAGGCAAAATTCATTAGGTGATTAGACAGAATTACCTGGCCTATTTTGGGAAGCCCTGTGGTCTCCTGATGAAGCTCTGTCGTCTCCTGACCACAATGTGCAGGAATCTGAATGAGTTCGTACTCTCTGCTTGCCTTATTTGACACACGCTTCCCTCAGCATCTGCTGCTGTCAGAGGCTAATAGAGATGCAGGTCTCTAGGCTGCCCCTACCATCATTTGTACGAAACCTATCCCGCAGTAACACTTTGAATGACCTCAGAGTACTTTCAGATGTTTTTTCCAGATGCTTAACTCTCTGAACTCAAGCACCACCATGGATTGCAAGACAACTGTTGAGGTGCGCGCAGAGCTGAGTGTGTGTGCATTGGTATGTCTGTATGCAGCTGACATTAAACACACCTTGAAGTTCACTGGCCAGTTCTTCCATTTCAGCGATACCACTGAGAAACAGCTGTTTGAAACAGGCGAAGTGTGTGCAATGCTCAGAGTATAGTCCGGGCTTTGAAATCCAGCTTAAATGGTTCATGCAAAGAGCGTTCCAGAAATTGTGCATATTGTGAAGGAGGGCAAGACTGATATTGTGCCCTTTTAAAAATGCATGATAACTTTCTAAAAATTGTCAGCCCTGCCTTAAATATGTTGTGCAGTAAATGGCGTGATGCTGTCTGCTGGCTTTCAGCTCCTGGCTTATGTAGCCATTGACTTTCAGCCTCTAAATGTCTTCTGGTTTTGTGGGATTGATCTTTTTGCCTATTAAGCTAGTCTTCAAATAGGATTGTTAATAAATGATTTTTTTCAATCTCCTCCTACTACAGAAACAGTCACTTGTAAATGCTAACATTGAACTTCAGTGGAGAAGTAATCTTAGTCAGCAAAACTATAAAAATATCCTTTTTAAAAGGACAGACCGCACCTTATCTTTGATGGCAACTTAATACAGTCTCTCTGAATTATGTGCCTCTGTCAAAGTAAAATTAAATCTTTGGAGGTAAATCTGAATGCTAACTTAATATTTCAATTTCCTCCTCTTGCCCTCTGACAAACATGCATGATATATGACCTGTTTTAAATGCCTCACGAAGGCCAGCTCCAGTGTAACTGGGAAGGGATCATTTCAGCTGATAGAAGCACAGCTGCCCTAAGATGCCTTTTTGGTTTAATATTTGGGGTCACACTTCTGCACTCTTGTATCATGGGCTGATTTTTTTTTTTTTTAATCTCTAATGGTGCAGGCACACATCTCTTAAACCAAGCAGAAAAACCCCCACTACAATGTGTTGAATAGACCCAGCAACAAATCCTGTTGAGAGCAACTTTCATGTTTAATGGTTCTCTGAAGGTCAGGAGAAGCTGTCTGTCATCCTGCTGTTCTTGTTCTCTGAGGATGGTTACCTTATTTCTGAACCCTTGCTTGTTACCTGGACAATCCTCCTGAGACAGGAAGGGGGGTGGTCCTGAAGTTCATTACATTCTTGGCTATTTCTATCTTAAATCCACAAAATCTTTCACTTAATAGAGGGGATATAAAGACGATGAAGGGACTTCTGGGTTAGCCATGGTTAGAAGAGGAATTTGTCTGTATAAAGCGTGCTGTATGTATTGCAGCAACCTCACATCAGTGGTAGCTGTACTAGGCTCTGCACAAACATGTGGGGGTTTCTCCCTTAAAGCATAAAAAACACAGCAAAGGGGAGAATAAATGATGTCTATGAATGGGTTATGCTCTTATTGACCAAGTACCCTTGAAGTGTTAAAGATATGTGAAAGATAGAAGGGAAAAACATCTTCCCCCGCCCACTTTCTGCAGGCTCATAGGCCATGGCACAGCTCCTGAGCTTTTCTGAAATGAGTAAAACCTCTGGAGAAGCCACAGCTGGCAACACAAAAGCAGGACCAGTGGGGTAATGCTTGCTGCTTGATCTCGTGTGGGTGGCTCTCTTAACCCATCTCAGTCGGTGCCTTTATTCATTGTTCAGGAGCTTTGTGAAACATCTGAGCTTGAGCTCCGCAATGAGCTTGCTGGAAGCAGAGTTGTTTGTTGTTATTTAGAGCTTGTGGCTTTAACGTTTATTACTACTGAATCTGGGTGTTCCTGCTGTCCTGGATGCAGAGAGCCCACTATGAAGCTTTGACCTGCTTTTGCTGAGGTTTTGCTGTTGGAGAAAGCAGAACAAAACTTTGAATTGCTTGCTTCTCCCTCAAAGTTTTGGCCTATTAATTGGTTTCTTGGTAACTTAGATTAATATCTTTGTTTGGCTAGTCTTTAAATGTGGGCCTGATCTGTGATACCTGTTGTAATCTCTCATGATGTGGTCTATAAAATATTCACAAACAGTTTTGAGTATAACTCTAGAAATCTAGTAGTTGTCTATCCTACATCACTGAGGGATGGAACAAATATGGCATATTCAGTTTATACTGGGGACACCTGGATAAAAATTGATGCTGCAGCTTAAAAATGCTGATAAGAAGTAATAGTTACCTTGTACTGGGTAGGAGCACTTGCCTCTTGCTGGTCCCTCCTCAGAAAAATACTCTTTCCAATCTGAACATGACCTTGAAAGTCATGGGATGAAATCTGAAATCAGTGGGAGTTTTCAGCGGATTTCAGAGGTGTCAGGGCTTTCTCTCACAGTCTTGCCTTCTAAAAATGATACCTATTTTTTCATGTTTGTTTCTGTATAGCATTTTAGAGGAGTCAAGGTCGCCTTCTAAAAATGATAGATGCTTTCTTGTGTCTGTTCTTGTGTGGCTACTCAGTTCTACAGGGTTTGTAGATGGAGCTGCTGTGGCTGGATACGTTCTAGACCCGCGCTGCTCCTCTCTAGTTAGGCTCTCTGCAGCATAGTTGTTTGGTTTGAGCCTGGATCTGTAGCAACCAGAGAGGTGCAGCAGCAGCTGCAGTGCTCTCATGGCTGCCTATGTAATTCTGAAAACCAGGACCAAGAACATGTTTCTACCTCTGTGCCATCCTGAGGATGCATTGTATGTATTTATAGCTAATATTATTAATAGAAGAAAGGAAGAATGTTCTTTTTATGTGTAAGCGAGGCTAAATCTTGATTCTTAGAGCTCACGTTCGTAAGAAAGGCTATCAGATGCTTTTATGGTGGCAATCCAGTCCTCTGTTTCTGTGGGTTGTGCTTCCAAGACTTGCTGGACTGCAGCCTGGCTGCATTGTGTGGAAGCCTTCCCGCAGGACACGTTGGTGCTACAGCATAGATGAGGGAGTGTTCCTACGTACTTCTGGTAATGTCATAGCCCTCTCCTGGGAGGAAACGATCAGTGGGATGGAATTGTTGCTCAGTGTTGGCAGATGTTATCTCACTGCTATGAAACACTAATCAACTTACCAGGAGGCTCTGGTTTCTCAGCCCTCAGCCAGCAGGGCTAGGGGGAAAGGAGAAGTAACCCACTTGAATTGGAAATGCTCCCTGACTTGGCTTCTCATGTCGCCTCTTTACCTGTAATAAAGGGAGAAGCACTTGGGAAGCAGCACCATCTCATTTCATTTGTATGGTGTCAGGGTAATGGTATCCAGTTCCCAGTTGGTTGCATATAACGTGGTACCTCAACCAACTGTTTTGAGGATTGCATCACTGCTGTTTCCTGGTCACAGCCAGCGTGGCTGAAAAGGTGGACTGTTAATGAATGAGGCAATTTCTTGTGGCAAAGGATGTTTTAACATATTGGAGAGAGAAATGAGTTATGTTCTACTTTTTACCCAGCCCTGTTTGGGCTGTTAGTGCACAAGGATGACTTTTGTCTTTGAGGAACTTTGAGAATGAAGGAAGAAATTCTGCCAGAGTGTTTTCACAGAATCATAGAATGGTTTGGGTTGGAAGGGACCTTTGAAGGTCATCCAGTCCAAACCCCCTGCAGTGAGCAGGGACATCTCCAACTAGATTAGGTTGCTCAGAGCCCCATCCAACCTGTCCTTGAATGTTTCCAGGAATGGGGCTTCTTCCACCTCTCTGGGCAACCTGTGCCAGTGCTTCACCACCCTCAGTGTAAAAAAACTTCTTCCTTATGTCTAGTCTAAACATGCCCTTTTAGTTTAAATGACCTTGTCCTGTCTCAACAAGCTCCGCTAAAAAGATTGTTCCCATCTTTCTTACAGGCCCCTTTAAGTACTGGAAGGCTGCAATAAGGTCTCCCCAGAGCCCTTTCTTCAGGCTGAGCAACCCCAACTCCCAGCTTGTCTTCATAGCGGAGGTGTTTTGGGAGATGACAACAATTAGAGGTATTACAGAACTGAGCAATAGGATGGCTTAAAAACTTGGGGGCTTTTGCTTGAGTGAGTGCTCATGCATATGACTGTTCCAGTAAGTGTCTTCTGAATGTACAAGCACTGATTCTTCGTGGCTGAATGAAATAAATGCTTTGTAAGCTTTAAAACGCAATTTTGCTCTGTAATGCGATGGTGCAAACATGGTACTGAGTTCTGTTCCCGGGTTGTTCGCCAAAAGTAGTTGGCGTAGAGTGGCTTCAGTAACACATGAGTTAACTGCAGCACTGTTGGGAGATGAACTGGTTTCTGTTTCCCTCACATGATAAACAGAGTTCTTGTCTAAAAGCTAATAAACATTGAAGGTATTTGAACTGGCTCAGTTGGTATCTTAGCTGATTGGATTTTATTACTGTTAATGATGTGTCATACTGGAAAACACAAACTGAATCTGTTGGACAGGTATGTACGCAGGGTCCATGCTTGTAACTGTAGACATCTGGCTTGGAAGCACATGGGCTGGGGTACAGAGCCTTGCTATGTTGGAGTTTTAAAGTCACCTTTCAGAATGAGACCAAATTTTTTAAAAGGTGCCCATAGGTGGTAGATGTGTTCCAGAGCATGAAGATAGGCCCTTTATTAACCTATGTGAGAGATCTTTTTTACTATTTATTTTCCACTCCTTTTCAAGTATGTCAAAAACCAGACTTAAGTATAACTCGCTGTTCTCTGTTTTCAGAAATGACAAAAGCTTGCAGCCCTACGTAATGCGCTGTTGACATTCTATGCTGCATTGGGATCAGTAAATCAAGAGTGTGATGCCTAGGAATCTCCTCTCGGATTCTGCTGAAATGGCATCTGACATCTCTCCAAAACACACGTGTGGGAGCATGGAGAGGGGTTGCGGTGTGGAGGATCATGGCAGCCAAGTGAAGTGCAGAAATCTTGCCTTGGTAAGTGTTTAATGAGCCTTATGCTAAGTGATTACATTGGTAGCTTTGTTTGCATCTCAGGTTTTTTTATTAAGCGTTGATTTTTGTTATTTCTAGTCCTAAATGATTGCTTGTGGTCTTGGTTGTTAACAAACTGAAAGGCCAGAAGTAACTACTTTGGTTTGGTACAACAGTTATTCTGGTCTGATTGTCTCTGAGAGCTTGGGGAGTGTTTCTCTGTGGCCAGTCCTCCCAGAGAACTGGGAACAGCACTAAGGAGTCTGCATTACACTGGGGTACTTGGTGCAACCACCCGCATGTGGTGCACAGTTTGGTGCACATCTCTGACCCCACTTTAAGTAGCTTGTAGAGGAACTTAAGGATAGTGTTGGTTCTATACGCGGTTTCTTGCTTAAGCTCTTTGATGATGCTACTGAATGAAGGTCGCAGCTTATTCACCTTCACGTAATTAGGTGAGCAACAAATATGTCACCATAAACAAAACTGTCTTCACATTAGTGGGTATGAGTGCTGGGCCATTTAGATCGTGAGTAACTAAGGAGTAGGATGCACTTCTGCGCTTTTCCAATTAGCAGGGTGATTCAGGCAATGAACTCAGCAGTACTGCTTGTACTGTGACGGGCTAAGCCTAGAAAGCAGGTGTGGGTCCTTGCGTATTTTTTTTTTTTTATCATCGCAACCATTTGAAATGCATCCATTTTTAACTGAGGAGAGAGCACTCTGCTAAACATGCTTCCCCTAAAAGGAAATCTAAATCAATGTCTTTAAACAGGGAATTAGGCTTTCTGTATCTTTCCCTCTGCTCTTCCTCCTAGCTTCCTTTTTAGTGAAGTAGTTTTCTGTGAAAGAATAAGTGGCAAAAATAAGTTGGCAACTTCATGCCTGTATTCATCTACCTACCTCAGAAATACTCAGTGGTTTTGTGCTGCTTCGTGAGCTTTTTGGCAACTAGAGGTAATTCTAAAGATGTTCCTTCTTGGTTGTTTCTAATGAAAACACAACTCTTTTAATGTTATGCTGTATCCTTCACCTTGTGTTGCCAGTTAAAACACAAAACAAGTATTACTAAATTTAGTCCCTTAACTGTTTCTGATCTGCTCTAGAAAAAGATTGTGGTCACAGTAGGGGAAGATGAGAGCGTAGCCAAGTACACTGTTTGGGCTCGGATATTTGGAGTATGTTCCTATATGCAAACTGATCAGATCTTAGGGAATTACGGTGGGAGTTGCACTTTATTAAGGAATTACAGCTGAATTTTTTGCAGAATTACAAGTTAGTTTTATGTGTTACTCTGACTCCAGCTTTGCATGTTATCAAACTAGTAGCCAATCATGTTTCCATAGGTTTTATTCTTAGCTGCAGGAGCAGGCATGAGACTAAGTAATTTGAAAAAATCAGTGTTGAATAACGAGGCTATGTATAAATCAGTATGTACAGTCTCATCCTGAGTCTGCTGTGTCAGCAAATGACATAGATTCCCTTAGTCTAACTGGATTTTGCCATGTGATAACCCAGATGATGATGCATCAGCTAGAATTGGAATCCTGTCCTACTCTGTAATGGAGTAATTTATAGATGGAGTAAAAGCTGGCCGAAGGTTTAGGCAATTCCCATCAGACCTGTGCATCAGCAAAAGAAGTTCCTGAAGCCGTTAGTTTTCTTGTGAGTTTCTGTGTGAAGAAAGTGAACGTGTACCAGTGAGTTTTAATTCTGGTGCCACAGATCCCCTTCATGGCTGTTCTTCCAGCACCATGGCATGTCTGATAAGGGTGACAACTAGTGTGTGGAGTAACAGGTTGGGGAATGGAAACTCTTTTCAATAAAGACATAATTTCCATTTGAGTGTGAGAAGGGGTCTGTGTTGAACTGAATATGAAGGAAATTCTTCCAATTGTGGTTCAGTAACTAGTAGTCGAGTCTTTAGTGCCGCTCAGATGGTACCTTTTTGTGAGCTGATGTAAAAGAACAGTATTGTTACACTGGCTGATACCTTTTGCCTGTTCAGCATTGAAACAGGCTTTAGAAATCCTTAGGATAAAGAGCTGTATTCTTTAAACACTTTTTTTCTATATCCTTGTGTAACTGTGCATTGAAAGCATGATCTTTACAGTCCACTAAGCAGAGTGGGGAATTCATAAGAGGAAAAGCTAGTTGCTGGAACATGCTCCTAGAGACCTAAACTTCTTGCTTTGGTAGCTTTGTTATAAAAGCTCAGAAGATGCAGAAGCTTTGATGGACTAATGAGAAGGAGGGGATGGAGAACTTTGTGTAGACAAATAATTTATTAGACCAATTCTGAGAAAGTAAGGGGTCGAACTTCAGGCACGTTGGAACTTCATAGCCCTGAAACAGAAGCAAATACAGACTTACCTGCCTCTTCATTTATCACTTTTCTGGCTCTGTTCACCTAGAGACACAACAGGGAAGGTCACGGTTGACTTAGAATTTTTTTTAATGGCCTTGCAAAGGAAAGAAGTGTAGCTGTGCTGTTTGACAGGCCTGTACTGCTGCAGGTTTCTTTCTACTCAATTACAAAAAAGATGCTCTTCAGCTGCTCGGTATCAAACTACATGAGTCACTAAATATAACCTCGGTGTTGCATCTGTGGAATTCAAACAAAGCTGGGGATGTGATAATGGAGACAAACACTTGGACCAGCTGTAGCCTACACTGACTGCTTAGAGCTGGTTTGGCTGATTGTTGGCTGTTCATGCATGCTGTGTATCTGCACTGGCATTAGTTGCTGTGGAACTGGTTATCAGTTTAAGAATGACGACGAGATAGACACGAATTGCCATGTGCGAGAAAGGTCCTAAAATTCTGTGTGATTCTTACCAGTCAGTTCAGTTTAATACTGCCAGATTGTTCAGTTGTTTCTTATCTACACCATGGTACTTGTAGTTAAATCTTTTACAATTGCAGTCCTTAAAGCCAAATTTTTGTTTTTTAAATAGAAAGCAAGGTGCTGATGTCCTGTCTTGACTGCAGTAGAATTTTCTGTATAAATGGGAGATGTTAGCTCTGGATTTATGCTGCCAAATCTATCGCAGCAGCTGAGAGGGAATACAAAAGCCCATGTTTAGATGGGAGGAATGTTTGCCTTTATTTTCACCTCATACCAATTTTAATAACCATACAAGTTCTTATAGGTGAGGACGTGAATTTGCACATATGTTCTGTTTTCTTTTCAGTTAAAGTGGTATCCATACACATGCTTGGCAAAAGCATGAGACTAGTGTCCCTTCTCTGTACGTGGAATTGGTTGCACTATCTGAGGAGAGGATAAACAAAACCACTCTGTTCTGCTTGGCAGTTCTGGCTTCCAAACCCCATTCTTGAATACACTCCCCAATACATGGTATAAGAATTAACTTGCATGAAATACGGTTTAAGGACAACTTAATTTGGAGGTAAAACTAGGTCTTAGCTGCTTTTTGAAGCAATTTGTCTTGTTCCATTGACTGAATAGACACAGACTGACTTCTTAAAGCCAATCCTTTTTCAGTGCTTCAGTGGTAATTGAACTGTGTATCTGTTCCAGCCGTAACTGCTTTAGTTTCTAGGTGTGAATAACATGCTAGGACAATAGTACCACCTACGAAAGTAATATCAGAAGGTACTGGTTGTACCTGGAGTGAGGTGCAGTTCCAGGTAGCACAGTAGTAATAACCCATGTCAGTGCCTTTGGTCTTTTGATATGACTTCAGTACTATACCTTCTGTATCTGAACATGTCTCACTGAGTGGTGAGTTTGAGGGATAGTGAGTTCTTGTTACTCTCGATGGAACATCCTTGTGAGGTTTTTTAAATTATTTTGTTTTGGCCTTTGATTCAGACAGATCCTCAGTTAAAGCTGCAGCTCATCACCGCTCTTTTTGGGGCAGTTGGTGACCTCCAGAATTTGGTCAAGTGACTCATTTCTTTTTTCAGGTGGCTTAAATTTGGCAGATGAACATGATTCGAAAAAGATATCTTGCTTATTCTGTGTGTTGTTTCTCCAAACAAGCTTCTTCCATGGCTCTAACAAGACTTGATACCCAGACGCTCAAGATGGTTTGTCCATACCAGACACCTTGTATAGTACAGGTGGAATCTTGAACACTGGTTTCATAGACAAGAGGACCGAATGTCTTGCGAATAATCTGAGCTGGCTCAGTACCTTGTTTCACACACTCAAGCTATTTTACGCACGGTTGACCTGGTTGTTTTGTAGTAATGATGTTCTTGGTTGCTACAACCTTTATCCTTTTTGGATCAGTATGGATAATCCCAATGCAGTAGACCTGGTTTTCTAAGTGCACCATGTTACTATCTCTTTGCCCCAGCCTCTCTGGGGTCCTGGGATTCCAGTGTGGCTTTGGGAGTTACTGGAAAAGGACAGGCTGTATGTCTGTTAGCCCACTCTCACATTTTTCTCACAATTTGAGCATGCAGAGTCTTGTGACTCTGAGCTGCGCTTTGGTTACATCCAAGGGAAAGTCCTGAGAAAGACTCCTTTCATTAAATTAATGTGTTTTTTTTCCCCCTTGATACTGATACTCCGCAGGCTTTACTGTACTACAAGGTCTTTCACCATGTGCAAGTACTTTGCCAAATAACAATGCACAAAAAAGAGATTTTTTTTTAATGATAATTTCTATGGATACAGCTGTCTTTGAGCAGGTGGAAGCCATTCCTTACAGGGTATGGAGAGAGGTGTGCTATGCTTCATCCACTTTAAATTCATATTAGTATGACTTGGAAGCAGAATACCTTGGAAAAATAAGAGTCATTGTTCCTACCAGCATGGCAAGAAGTAGAGAAGGAAGAGGGGCTGGAGGACCGCTTGCTTTGGACCATGAATGTAGAACTAGGGCAAAGAGCCTGACTCCTAGTGAGGAATGACCTTGCTGTAAAATGTGCTAGTGAGAATACAGATCCTGAAGGCAATTTGCACTCTGTGCAGAAACTGCATCATTCTGCTTCAAAGCAGGATCTGATAAATAAAGATTATTCCAGCAGGTGGGCAGCTGTGTTCTTTTAACCCTCCCTGATAGGCATTCCTGAACTTCTAAAGCGGCTTCTTTGTACTCCACTACTTCTCAAGCAGTACTTGGATTAGAGTTTTGGTAATGTGAAAGCTGATTTCCACTTGTCTTGCCTTCAGTGCACCTAGAGATGATTAGTTGTAATAATATGGGTGGCGAACTTGTTATATATTAACATACATACAGGGCTGTGTCTGCCTCCCACCCATTCATTCTCCCCTGTTTTAAAACATAACGTGCTCCATTCTTCCAGCCTTCCTGTGCAGCTAAACTCTCAGCACTCCTTGCTTTGCTCTGGACCCTGTCCAGCTTGGCTGCATCCTTTCCAAAGTTCAGCGACTGTATCTGAACTCTGTGTTCCGAATGAGGATGTGCTGTTATTTCATCACCCTGGTTAACAGATCCTGGAATGACATTCCCATACCGGAGCAGCACTCTTTTCTCTTTACAGCGCTTAAACTGACTTGCAACTCCTTCTGCCTTGTATTGCCACTTCGGCGTTTTTCTTCACCCTATATTCATGTGCTTTTTCAACTGAATTCCATCTTATGGACTACCAGCGCACTTATGTGGCTCATGAAGGTCTCATTCTGTCCTACCTAGTTCTTGCAGCAACATCTTCCAGCATAAGGGGATTGACAACTACTAGGTTAATTGTCTACTGTTATTAGTGAAGTATCAAAAGTTTAGAGGTGTAGGGATAAATCTATTGAGAACTTGTCTTGTTTCATTATACAGTTTACAATGCATCATGCTACTTCACAAAAATGGCAATCTGCCCCCTGCCTCCCCAGTTACATGGGTACCTTGCATCTAGGTACTTCATCTAGGCACCGTTTTCTTATTCATCTGTGAGTTTATTTTTGGGGGTCCATGTCGTAAAGCCTTCGGATCAAGTTATATGACATCTCGTATCACATCTATTGGCCAAGTCAGTGTATCTCTTTGTGAGAAATGAGATCACTGTGAAATTACTTGATCTTCTAAAAACAGCATTAGTGGCTTTTGCCTGGAATGTCTCCCACTTTTTCTCAGTTTTGTTCTAAAATACAAATTAAAAGAAAGAATAAATTTATAAGCTCATCAGCCTATCTTTGATAACCAGAGAAATGTTTTCAGAGTTTATGTAAATCTTGCATTGCTTTAGCTTGCTTTTAATTAAAATTAGCTTAGAAGTAATTTAATCAGTTTATGACTTCATCTTGTTTATTTTTTAAATATTTCTAGGTCATTTGTTTCCTCACTTATGACCTATTGATTATATGCTTTGCTAACTGTTATGAAGCACACAGGTACAATTACATTAATAAACCGAAGAAAACAACATTCAGTATTATAGTCTTCTTCACCAAATGAAAGGGTATTATCAAACCCATCAGATCGTGGGTTGTAAAGGAAGTCCTCTTTGACACAGTGTGCAATTATGCTGTGGAGCTCATTGCCACAGAATGCTGTGAATGCCAGCCCTGTAAATGGGCTTAAACAATAAGACGAATTCATGCTAGAAAAGCTCATTAAGGGCTATTAGGTACATAGATGCGGATGCGACTGGGAAGTCCTTAAGCCATGTATTGCTGGAAAATGGAGGGATGTAGGGAGGAAAAATATAAATCCATGCAATTTACAGCAATACTCTTCCTCCACACCCTGTATGTATTGTCCTGTACATTACTGGAGGCCAAAGGCAGGTGACTGAGCTAAGTGGACTTTTTGGTCTGATCCTGTATGGTACTTCATGTTCTTGTCTGTAATTCACTTGCTTCCAACTTAAGCAGCACAGCGGTGTGATCCGCTCTGTCTGGTTCCCTTTTCTGTAAATATAATCAGAGGTACTTGCCTTTTTCTTCTGTGCTGAAGCTTTTGTACCTGTTCTGATACTGGTCCCGCATGTGGGGCTTGCTTTTTCCCCCTCTTTCTTTTTACAAGTGGAACTGCCTGCCTTGTTATTAACAGGCTAAGGCCTAAGTGGTGCTGCATCAGTCTCTTTCTGCTCCTTTCATGGTGTTTTGAGCATTCAGCCGCTTCTCTCCCATGGAACTGCCCCGATTAATTCTTTGGCATTGTGAAGTGATTGATGACAGATAGTTGAATCTGGTGTTCTCCTCGTAATTTGCTAATTGAAGTTTGGTTCTCTGGCAGTTTTCAGAACAATGAATTTTATTTTTTTTAACCCACTGCAGATGTCTTGGGATTTCCCTCACTGTTCTGTTTCTGTCAAAGCTGTGCTGCTTTTAGGATTCTAGGTCTGGATGTGATGCTAAGAATTTATTCAGATGCATGTGAAAAATTGTGGGCCTTTGATATTACATCACTGTTTTGGACAGGTAGGAAAGGGACCTTTTCTGTGAAACAGATTCTGTTGTTCTTTTCTCTTGTTTCTTTTTTAGCTCTTTTATACCAAACACCTCATGCCAACAGGAAAGAGTCTGTTATTATGCAGGAAATGTTTGGCTGCACAGAGATCTAAAATATTAACGCCAGCTGAGCATACTGAGCTATTTCAGCTGTCTGCATCCCAAATTTCTTCTGTCCAAGCAGGTTTTTTTAATCCTCAGCTAAGGCACAGTTCTCAAGTTTCTAATTTAGGCTGTCTTTTGACAGTAGCTTTAAAGTCAGTAGGGTTAGGAGTATGAGATTTGGTTTCGGGAGACACGTTTGTATATTATGAGTAGAGTTGGTGGTATGAGGGGAGTAACTCGAGTGACTGAAAAGGCTCTGCTTTGACTGTTAAAAACCCGGATAGTTCAAGGAGACAGGAGGTCTGGAAACCCAGCCCAGAAAGAATATGAACTGTTCCAGTACTTGGAATATGTGGGAAATAAACTAACTGGAAATAGGCTTGGTAACCTTTATTAAAACTGGCATCAGTTAACACAACAAAATTCCTCCCGTCTTTGTGAAAGCTCTACTATAATACAAGTGGGCGTTTTACAGTACACCACTGTTCTCAGTCATGGCTTCCTTTACATCTCACCTCCTTTGGTCTGACCAAGTTGACTAGAATTATTTTCCCTGTGTTCATGTGTCTAAAGTGGGATTACTTCCTTGTCTGTCTGGAACATGCAAAAAGTCCAAACTGAAAGGTGTATTGCCTGCGGTTGTTCCTGGCCTTGCATCCCAGTATGGTGGCCTGCCATAGTGCTGCCTAATCTCTAGAGCTGCTGTCTTCTGGGTTTTTTTGCCCCACCCCAGCCAAAGGAAATGTGACATTGGTCCTTTAGAAGGAAAACTTCATGAGGAAAGAGATTGAGGTGCTGAGGTGAGGTTGGTCTTTCAAATCTAGGTATGCCATTTACTACAGTCATCTACCGCCACCATCTGCGACTCCTCGAACGCTTCCATCAGCGCTGCCTCCGCACAATCCTAAACATCCACTGGACTGACTACGTGACTAACGTTGCTGTCCTTGAACAGGCAGACGTCACCAGTATTGAGGCCATGTTGCTGAAAACGCAGCTGTGTTGGGCAGGGCACGTCTCCAGGATGGCAGATCACCGCCTCCCTAAGATCGTGTTCTATGGTGAACTTGCCACCGGCTGCCGCAAGAGAAGAGCTCCAAAGAGGAGATATAAGGACACCCTGAAACAACACCTCAGCCTAGGCCATATTGACCACCATCAGTGGTCCACCCTGGCCTCCAATCGGGAGATTTGGAGACACACCATACATAATGCTGCTGTCTCCTTTGAGAGCACGCGTAGAATCAAGCTCGAGGAGAAAAGACAGCGCAGAAAGAACCGTGCCTCGACTATACCACCCAAGGAGACCCTCCGGTGTGCTCTTTGCAACCGGTCTTGCCTATCCCGCATTGGCCTTTTCAGCCATCAACACGCTTGCAATAAGCGTGGGCAAAGCCCTTCCCAAATCTTCGTCCGCGAAGCCAAGCCATGATGATTTGCAAAGGGTTGGTTAGTCATTTCAGAGCCTTCACCTAATGGGAAACTGCTCGTTTCAGCAAGATCCATGAGGGATGGTAAGTCAGGGAGAGCTCTGCTGACCAAGCATCCTGCAAATCTTACCTGCCATGGAAAAGTGCTCAGTCTTGCAGCACAGAAACAGATGGAAGGAAGGGCTTCTGAAAGTCTTCGCTTCAATTCACATGCTGGTTTGTTCAGCTCTTGATCAAACAAGTTAAGCTCATGTGGGAGCAGTTGTTCTTTTAAATGAGCAAAGTGTGATGCAGTCGTTTCCGTACTGCACCACAGTCTGGATCTGCTACCACTGTGAACTTCTTAGACACAGCCCCCTATTTTTTTCTTTGCCTGCGGAAGTCTGGCTCTTGGAATGAGCTCACCCGCAACAAAAGCCTCTTGGAGTCCTGTTCACTCCAGCTAGGGCCTACCTAACAACGGCTTCTTTCCTGTCATTCTCTCGCCTACTAGACATAGCAGCCCTATGAGTATTTGGGTGGGGAAGGAAGGAGATTGCAACATCCCTTAAGAAAAAACAAAAAGAACACTTGTCTGTCTCTCACTTTTCAAGTGCAGCTGTAAAACTTTCCTTGGCCTTGGAAAACCGAGCTCTGCCATGTGGTGGGTGCAGGTTTGGAGTACGTCAGCCTTTGAAGTTAGTCCTTTAAATAGACAATGGGAAATGGCATCCAAACGTAAGCTTTTACAGCAGTTTCGCTGCAAGCCGGAATAAGTTACTTAGAATATGCTATGGATGGTAAGACTAAATTACAAGTACCCACACCTCTGTATGTGTCTCCCAGGCATCAGATAAATCTGAATCTCTAGAAATGTAGTTGTAGCATGAGCCTCTTGTTGAAACCAACTTTGTATTTACCTGCAAGACTTCAGCCTTTTCTCTTAACAGAAAACTGCCTACTGTGACTGAGGACTGCTGTGTTCACGATTGCAGCCCAAGATAGGTAAACCTGTCCTGAAGTGTCTGAACTAAGAGTGGCTGAAAGGGCAGTGTGTGACTGTCTTCTGTATTTCATCCATTTGTTTACAAGGAAAATGCTCTACAGGCCACACAGGAGAAGGCAACTAAGAGCCCTAAAGCACGTATTTTCTCATCCGTAGTGTTTTGAGTGCTTAGACACTAACTGCCACTTGGTACAATGCAGCACTTCATGGTTCTTAAGCTATAGGCATTACTTTTCTACAGAGGTACATGGTTCTTATTTTTAATGCTGAGGATGGGGATGAAAGCTTTGTTTGCAGGAGGAGTTGAGCTCACAGGTAGAGCTGCACACAGTGTTTTCTATTCTAATCTAACATAAGATGATCTGAACAGGCACGGGGAGTTTGAAGCAGGTTGTGCTGCTCTAGCAAGAATGGGTCTCCCTCTTGGTTATTTGCACTGCATACCTTCATGCACTTACCTAAATTCCCCCAACCCACCGCTGAGGAGTGGCCTTACTACCTTACCTGCGTGCACAGATGTCCTTGGAGAAGCAAAAAGTAGAGGTGAGAAAGGAAACTGTCTTGTGTTGCTTTGCTGGTGCCACCTTGCTAAGTTACTGATGGCAAAGTTTCCAGTATATGCCTGGTGGGAGAGAAATTCAATCCAGAAAAGGGAAAACCTCACTGGCTTTTCAACAATACTTAGTTACATTCCAGAATTTACAGAGCTCTCTTGGGAAATGTCTTTCCTGTGTCCATTGTCTTAATGTACTGCCTTTCCTAATCATTCTTTGTCATCTCCAGGCTTCTGGAAAAGTGAGTGTTTCCCAGGGTGTAGGTGGAGGGAAAAGAGTTTGTACATTGCTGCCTACCTTCTCATAGCGATATTATGTTAACCAAGAGCAGTGAGTCATAGAAAATGAAGACTGAATAATCCGAGTGGTTATTTATCTCTTTTGTGGTCTACAAGTTTGTTTCCTGCTGGAGAAAATAGCTCAAGGCCCTTTACTGCTAGGGATCACATCTTCATACTTATTCTAAATTTTTCCTTTCTGTAACTCAAAGGTAAGATCTTGAGAAACACTTTCCTTCATTATTATTTCTTTGTATTCTACCACATAACCCTGGATAACCCAGGTTGCAGTGGTAGAGCCAGATTTCAGCGCCAGCTCTGCCTCTAGAAGCCAAGTCCTACTTTGGCCTAAAGCAGAAAGGGAATCAAGCCATTTGTTGGACTGTCCTCAGTGTGCCCTTCCCTTCCCATGCAGCATCCCAAGCCTTGTCCCTGAGCCTGACACAGCGACTGAAACAGCTTGCTCCAGTGGGGAGCCTGGAGAAGGCATCTTAACCCTTGTAAAGGCACAGGTGTGAGGGGTTTGTCTGTCTTTTTTTTTTTTTTTTGTTCTCTCCCACACAAATGGACACTTGTCTGTTGAACTGAAGATAGGTACTTTAAAAGGTGAAATACCAGTTGCTGTTCTTCAGTCAGAACTAATGCCCTGTGAACTCCTGGCTTTCTGTTGGTGTTTTTGTTTTTCTCTCTTGCATTGTAGTGCCTGAATGCCTGTCTGGGAAGGGATGAAACTGCAAGCAGATGTTCCTGATGTGACCGTTGCCTGTTTCATCCTGCCTCTCTCTCTCTCTTTGAAGAGGGGTGCTGTGTTTGCTATCAGTGTACTTACCTGTACTCACCTGTAGGGTGTTAATTTTTCCGGCTTTTTTCTTTTTTCTCTGTAGGATGATGAGAGTCTGAAATACTTAACTCATGAAGAGCAGGATGTTCTCATGTTCTTTGAGGAAACCATAGATGCCTTAGAAGATGGCTTGGAGGAGCCGGTCCAACGTGACAGTGGCATCCACTGTCAGTCTCCAAGGTCAACAGAAGAAAATGTGTCCATTCATTCAGAGACTGAAGATATCATCGACTTGGTACAGTCAACACCTGAGAGTAGTGACCGTGAAGGCCCTCCTAGCAGAGATACAGAACCAGGTAGTAGTATTTCTTGGAAGTATGGTTTTGTCCCTTTGACCTAGCCCTGACATATTCCAGTTCTCATTACAAACAGCTAAAAAAACTGTACCTCCCTTAGTGCCTCAGGGTGAATCTGTTACACATCAGGAGCTCTAAGGACCGTGACTTCAATTTGACTTGGGATTTCTGAAATTCTTGCTGTTACTGTAATTCTTTGTTTCTGTCATGGAGGTCATGCATATGATGAAGGTGTTGGACTGCTGTCACCCTACCTGGTGACTGAGGTGTAACAGAACTGAGCATTATGCAGAGTCATCTCAGCGAGCCGGAGTAGTGTTAATCGATGTGTTCACGCTCTGTTTCTCTCCCAGACCTTTTCAGACTTGCTCTAAGTTTTAAGACAGCAGATTGTTTGTTGTGTTACTTTGTGTAAGAGTGAAAGGCACACCATCGTGTCAATAAGTTTGTGACAAGATAGAGTGTGGTATTGTGTTTTCTTCACCCTGTAGCATTTTCTCTCTCCTTTTTTGGAGAATGGGTGTCTCAGCTAGTGCTTTGGGATGTAATGCATCATCTCCTGGCTGTTCTACTGAAAAATAAGAATTGGACAACTCTTATAGAAGCAGCAGCCATTGAAACACAGTGAAGCCAACATGCAGATTGTGAATGAATGGCAAAAAGAGGGTTTCTAGAGAACGATTGTAAATATGGTGATTTGAATTGTAGCGTTGCCTGCAAGTTATAGTTTCTTCTGGTAATGTGGGCTGCGTTTGAGTTAGAAGGTTTGGGGGAGGGGAGTACCGTTGTTTGCTAATCCTAGGTGAAAGTAGGCCTTGTATTTTGCTCTCTGTGAAGACTTAATGAAGTTATTGCTACTTTGTCTTTTAAGTGAGAACTGAGAGCCCTAAGCCAGCTGTACCTGCTGATTTTCCCCCGCATCCCCCTGTACCAGCAGCATCAATGTCAGAGACGCTTCCTCTGCCTCCTCCACTCCCTCCAGTGCAGCATCCAAAATTGCTTCGTTCTATCCCCACTCCACTCATCGTGGCCCAGAAGATGTCTGAGCAACAGATGGAGAGGAGGGCGCGCTTCCCCAGTGCCCTAAAGGAAGGAAATTCGGACAGGAAGAAAAGCCCAGTAGCCAATGGTGATTACTTTGCAGCTCCAAAGCACCCTCCTGCACCTGCACCCAAACTGCACCGGTTCCCCAGCAACATCAACATAACAAATGTCAGTGGCAAAGAATTCAATGAGACTATTTCAAAAGCAGCAGTTAACGTCCAGGAGCGGAGAGCTCAGGTGCTGGCCAACATCCATGGAGGAGCTTTTCTGGCAGCTGAACTGGAGGAGAAGCTGCAGAAAAATGATTTCTTGTCACGTAACAGAAGTTATTCCTTAAGGGATCTCTCCTCTGAGCAAACCCGATACGAGGCCCTGACAAAACTTGGCCTAGTTAAGGGAAAGCCAGCTCAGGACCAAGTGGACCATGCCCCAAGCACTCAGCAGCTTGATGTGCAGCCCAAACAGGCAGACACTGTTCCCAATGGATACCAAAACATCCATGAGATCTTAAAAAATGAGCCCAGCCCTTTCCTTCCTATGGGCAAAACTGTAACAATCAAACCAGAGGCAGCTCTTGCTGCTAACAAGGTCAGCAGCGCACAGCAGAACGCAGCAAAAAATTTTAATGACTATAAACAACCTAGTCTAAACCTGGATATGAGGAGGAGATCAGGTTCGCTGCCTAGACCTTCAGGATTTCGTTCCCAAGGGGTAACGGTAAAGTTTTCTGGCCGTGGCTCAACAGAAGAAGCTCGGAGAGAGGCACTTCGGAAACTGGGGCTACTGAAAGAGACTGCGTAATTTGGATGGGAGTTTTGTGGCAACAGGGTGGGGGACGTCATAGCATGGCTTTGTGCTGAGGTAGTCCCAACGGGATTGGGACCAAACAGGTTGGAAGAAGAAAGGGGAAGTTCTCTGCTTCAGGCAAGCTAAGGAGGTGCTAGACACTGTGGAATGACTGCTCGTGTTTATCCCAGGAGGACTCGCACCGCATACGGTCATGTACAGCGGTGGGCTTAGATCTCCTTTCTACAGAGATGCTCATGCATCGCTCTTTGTGACTAAGAGGAATTTTATTTAAGTGATGCTGGACTATAGCAGAGAGCGTCTCGTTAGTGGAGTGTACAGGGCAGTATTGTTGTACATAGCAAACCGAATGGCGAACCTTCCTTTTGCTCTTGCTGAAGCCAAAGCAGAGAGCTGCATTTGTTTTGCCCACACGCGGATGTCTGTTCGTGGGAGCTCGAGAGAATGTCTAAACTGGAATTTCTGACCAGCGTGACAAGCTTCTGTGACTTTTGTCTATATCGTCTGGCTTGACTTTGTTCCCTACCAGTGGTGGAGTCTTCTGCTTCCTTGCTCTGTGCCCACTCGACTCAAGACTGTATAGAGGGTGGCTTCTGTTTTGACCTTCCCGCAACAGAGCGGCCCAAGCTTTGAGGGGGTGTCTGCATCACTCTGCTACTTCACTTGAAGTCTTGCTTTTCTTCCCAGCCACCTGCTTCTTGGTCATGCTCTAACAACCTATGCGTCCAGTGAAAGGCACCAGATAAGCCTCAAGGATATGCACTGTGCACCGGTTTTCGCACTGACAGCCAAAGAGTCTCCTGACAATCTGTGACCCCAACTGTTCTGCACCAGTGATGATCTTACAGCAGAGAAGCCATAGGAACAAGTTAACTTTGTACCAAATGTGAGACCCTTATGTCAAAAATCCTCTCTCTTAGGGTTCCCGTGAAGGAACTGTTATGTTCAAACATAAGCTGTACGACACTGAGGGGTTGTCAGTTCTGTTACTTCTAAAAACTGTCATTTGATCTTCCTGTAGCCTGACAGCCCTGGTAATCCTCTGTTCACAGCCTTACCCAATTCTGCCCTGCCAGTGCATAACGCAAGTTACAGCCAAAATTCTTGCAGGGCAAGTGGAGTTCCAGGAGGGAGCTGTGTATAAGAGCACGTTGCTCCTGCATGGTCTACACTGGCTCTATTTTGCCTTTGTTCAACAGACATGCTTTTAAAGGTGGTCCCAAAAGATATTTGTGTGTTGGTATGATTTTTTTTTTTTTTTTTAATGTGGCAAAGCTGCTCTTCCCCATTAAAACTCCCTTCCCTTTTTGTACACCTGAAAACATCAAGAATAGCCATTTTAAAATCACATGCCAAACTCCAGACCTTCTAAATTTCTTGTGGTTATTCCTGCATGTGTAAAGAGTTCTCAGTGTTTTGTTTGTTTTCTAAAGTGAAAAACTCACTTATTCTCTGCACTTCCTACAGCCTCAAGCACCCCCCTCTTTTTCCCAAGCAGCTGAGTAATGACCCTTGGAGAAGAGGAGAGGAGTGGCTATAATAGAAACCGACACACCCTTCAGCAAGGAGCTCTGACATAACTGTGATAAACAAGTTTGTAGTTCTGGTGATAAAGTATTTCAGGCTTGCTGAGCTGTACTTGTAAGTGAAGCTGTTGTGAAGGAAGAATCTTTGCGTTGTTCTCAACCTGCCTCATGAGTTAAAGAGGTTTTTTTAAATTATCTGCTTGCTGCTTAAATTTTTAATTGTGTTACGGTGTCTGGCTGGTTCTGTTATGGAGTTATTCTTTTCACTGCGTAAGCAATCGTGTTCCTCCTTGTGACAGACATACTATACATAAGTGATCAGTAATTCAAATACGTGGCCGCTCCTCGGCCTGGCAGAGCACTTAGGCACGCATAATCCACTGCGCAAAGTGCCGCTGAAACAAAAACTGCTGCTGGTGGGCTGCAAGTAAAGCACATTCTTCTTTTGCTGGGGGCTGAGTCTATAGTCCTAAATCGGGAGGACAGGCACATGAACACATCCAGGCACCTGCTGCAGTGCAGCCCGGAACAGAGTCCTACATGTGGATGATGCATCATGATTTATTAACATAACCTGCTCAGTAAATGTAAATGTTTCATGACCTTTGTGCTTTTAAGTCCTGTTAAAGCAAATTCTTCATTATAAATGTGAAGTGCACGAAGCAATCTTCACGTCTAATCATTTCTTGCCAGCTCTTTCAGTAGTTTACAGTTGAGAGTCCAGGCTAAGTAAACGGGGAGGGGGAAACCCCACCCTGACTGTTTCATTAAAATTCAATAACTCTGTAACATAGCCCTGTTTTAAAAAAACAAAAATTAGATGTTTAATATCTCAAGTGTAAAGTTGCAGTATGCTGAATTAGCTGGGTCATGTTCTTTCACCCTTTGTGCGGGGCTCAACTGCTGGGAGAGTTAGATCTTCGTTAGGTAAGCCAGTTTCTGCCCACGAGGACTTGGAACGAGGTATTCATTGGGGCCCTTCATTATAGCAAATATCCGGCTGGTAAATTCTTCTCTGTGCCTAAAACCATAGTGAGTAAAGCCATGTACTAAATGAAGTTAAGAGTCTAGCTGCTAATAACCTGTATATAAATTTAGCTTTATTTTGTGTATCTCGTTTTTTGTGTATATGTTGCTGTGATTTTATTTTTCACCCCCTTGTGTTAGAGGTAACTGTCTTGCACAAATCTGGTAACTCATGTATTAAACTGGGATAAAACCAATGAAGTGATGGCTGATGGGAGGTGGAGTTTTGTTCCTGGAGGAGGGAGATGACTTTTTTTAATGGCTATTTAACTCCTTCTTGTAACTGTGGATGTGTGTATGAGCCAGAGCTCAGTCACCTTGGGTGAAGGAGGAAGGAGAAAAAAAAGGGAAGATTGTGTCTGTTTTCTGCCAAGAGATGTGTATTCTCACCACTGGGCTTCAGGAACTGTGCCTGGGGTCCTTGCAGGAATGAAGCTCTTCCTGAGCACTGTTTGTTTGAAGCAGACAAAAGCTCCCCTCTCCCAAAGCTTTGCAATATGAAAGTGACTTCTCCAAGAGGAATATTCTATATGTGGAAGAATAGTAACTCATCTTTGCGCTTCCGTGGGCAGTACTATGAGTGAGTGTAATCCTGGGTGAGGGTAGGAGTCCTTCTGCTTGCACAGGACAAAGTTCCTCCTGAGAGAATATTCCTGCCCATTCCTCACGTGTGCGTTTGTTTGCTGCCATTCTGTATTTCACATGTCAGGGCTGCTGAGGTCCTTCCAGCCAAGGATTAGTGCTGGCTCTGGCACATGTTCCTGGAGTTACTGCTGCTGTGGAGAGGTGAAGGTTTCCTGATGAGATGCTGCATAGCTGAGGTGGGGGCTAAATTGTCTTGTGCTGAGACTTGTCCCACTTCAGGCAGGGAATGGTTCAGAGCCAAAATTAAGACACTTTGCCTTAACCACAATGACAAAAACCCCTCAGAAGAAGAGGTGCTGAGGAATGAGTGGCTGCTTTTTGCTCAGGCTACCCAGGGTTAGGGCTGCGTTCAGGGGCTTCAGGGCCCTACTCTTCATGCAGCCTGCCCCGGGTAGGAGGCTGGAGGGGGCACTACCACCCCAGCTTGTACCTGGGAGGAAACCCTGAAACAATTCTACTGTTTTGAAGATGGATTTATTTTATTTTTATATACGGATGTTGTTGAGCATTGTCCAAATACCATCTATCACAAACTAACTCCCCTGTGCATGAGCTACTTTTTTTACCCCCCAGGCAGGATGGTGGTGGTAGCCAAAAAGCATCAGCAGGTCTCACAACCTGTCCCCAAGCTTTCCAGGGCTGCCCTGGGGCTCGGGTTCAGGACAGGACAGGTGGCCTCTTGTAACTGTGTCCAGCTCCAGCATGGAGCCAGTGTGGCAAATTTAACTTAGCTCTGTCTCTACTGAATCTTGAACTGACTTACAGTGCCTCCCCTCTGCTGCAGGGTAAAACCTTGCACAGCTGCCCCTGACAGCCTTCCTGTGGCTGCAGCTTTGGGAACAGGCTTTTGATGTTTTGACTCCTGGGCTTGTTTTATACACACACACAAATAAATGGGGCCTCTCCCTTAAAAATAAACAGCTTCAGACAGTGTTATCCATAAACTGGTGAGGGAAGGTATGAGGCTAAAGGTAGAGGATAGTTTTAGCCCAGCAACTTGGGCTGGAGGCACAAACAGGAGCACTGTAATTTACAGGGCTGCTGAGTGAACTCAAACTGGTTTGTAACTGAACCCACCAAGGTAAAAATGACAGAACATGTCCTCTGGCTGTGTCCTGGCAGAGGGGGAGCCTGGGGTAACCCAGCTCAAACTCAGCAGCGTGTGCCACAGTCATGGCGTGGGATTGCTCGGGCTCTCTGGAGGCAGCTACAAAGCCATGTGCTGATGGTTCAGTTTTCAGGTGAATCCCTGCAGCACCCACAACGGACTTGTTCCTGATGACCTGGACACTCAGCAAGTTGTTTGATGTCTTTAATAGGTCAGTACTGAAAGATGGGGTGGGAGGGGATGTGAGTGAATGTGAAGTGAGTGGAAAAACTTGAAAGACTATTTGCTATGTTTACCCACATTTGCCTCTAAGAAGTGGACAGCAGCTTGGCTTGGCTTCATCTACCCATCTGCTTTTAGGATGTTGAGAGGTTCTGAGCTTATACCCGTGCTGGATTAGCACGGCATGCAGCTGTGATGGCAACAGTCACACAGAGGATGGTTTGAGTGGTGTCTCAGGGTCTGTGTTCAGAGTTTGCAGCAATGGTGAACAAGCCAGGGGAGGAAGGGCCTTGGAGCAGGAAGGCAGTGGTGTTAACGCTCAACCCAGCAAGAGAGGAGCGTGGCCCCCTGCCTGCCCAGGGAGCAGCTCTGCCCTCCCCTTAGCTGTTCATTTAGCAGTGCTTGGCCACTTGCTGAAGTGGGAGTTTGGTCAGATTACGGTTTTGTACAGAATTTTGTCCTGTACTTGGTGCTGTTAACTCTCCAGAACACGCTGTACCCGCGTAAGCCTTGTTCTCACACCAGTAATTGAGTTCAGCAGGTGATTTTAAAACAGAGGTGTACATAGATACAGATGCTCCCTCAGATGTGGATCTTAGATGTGGGGAAGCCGGTAATTCATCACTTCTTCCATGCAGCCCTCCCCCTGCACCAAGGCCTCGCTTTCAGATAATCCCTGTGTCCTGTGGAGACGAGGGCAGAGGAGTCTTGAGCACAGCGCTGACTCCCAAGCTATAAATATCTTCTCCCCTGAGGTAAGGAGGGTCCTTAGATGGGACAGAGCCAAACCCTTCCAAGGGAACACGCCCTTCTCGGGCCTGTTTTGTTTTTGTTTGGTCTTTTTTCCCCCCCTCAGAACAGAGGTTTCCCTTCCCATGCAAGGCGACCCCTCCCAAATTAGGAAATGGCTTGAGAAGCTGTCAGTGCATCCCTGACTACTTGAGGCATCCTTACCTCAGGGAAGTTGCAAGGAAAGATTATTTTTGTTACTGGGGTTAGCATTCATGTTTTTCCACTGGGTTGTGATTACCTGCTGCTCCTCGCACTGGGCAAAATAAAACCAGAAGAGGCTTCAGTAACTTCAGGACTAAATGAGCAGGTGTGAGGAACAGCAGCAGAAGCAGCTGTCAAGCTTGGAGGAGCAGCTCACCTTCACTTTGACTTTGTGAGTCTTTTCACCTGCCCCTGAGCTGTAATGAACTTTCATTAGAGTCCCAGGGATCACACACTACTTCTGAGAGGTTCCCCAAAGCTGCTGAGGCTCTGTTATCCTGGGCATCTCTGTATCACAATGAAATGGCAGCTCTTAGTGTCCTCAGCTGAGGGACAAAGCCCAAGTTTGGGGGGAAAAGAAACCCCCCACTGCCATCCTTCTTAAAAGAAGTATTTTATTAGGAAAGGAGACTCTAACTTGAAAGAAACTTGGGCACATGTTGAAGGTTTGAATTGGAAAGAAAATGCCTAACATCCTTTGCTTAACCACTGAATTAGGGTGCCTGGGCTAGAGTCAGCCAAGGACGCTGCTGAGCTGCTCAGCTTTGCTTTAGTCCCTTCACTTGTGACCTCTGCACCCAGGACCATGTTCCACTGATCCCACAGCACTGTCACCTCAGCCACCCTGCTCTTAACCTTGCCCTTCCTGCCAGCTCAGCCCCTGCCGTGTGCTGCAGCAGCCACCTGAGCAGCAAAACACCTTACAGGGCAGAAGGCAGATTGTCTTCTCTTACCTAACACAAAACTGTGCAGTGATTCTCCCCAGGTGGAGCTGTGAGTAACCTGGAGCAGGTTGGGTGAGGAGGTGAGGTACCCTGTGCCTTTCATCACGCAGGAAAGTGCAGTCCCCTTCCACGACCAGCCCCCAGGCACTGCAGGAGCCAGGACATCCTTCCTCTCCCTTTCCTGGTTTGCAAAGGGAAGATTACAGCAGCATTACTGAAAAAGCATCCGAGAGACTTCCCGAGTCAGGGCTGACACCAGTCAAAGGATGTTTTGCTCAGAGACCAGCCAAATGGGCAGAAGACCAGCTTAGTGGTACTGCTGAACATCACACTTAGATTTGTGAGCTGATGCTCAGAACACTGTCCAAGCGCTCCCAGTAAGCACCCCTCCACTGCCCTCCACTGCCCAGTGTTGCCATGCTCCCTATCAAAGCCCCACACTGAAGCCTAGGGCAGCTTCCATCTCCTTGAGCCATAGCTTGTTCAGCCCAGGAGCAACGTGGCCGCCTTGCAGAGCTCAATACCACCATGCGGCAGGGTGCAAACTTCCTTCAGGAACCCAGAGAGCCAGCACGGGGCCTCGGAGCCCCCTGCTTTTGCTGGGCACAGCACACGCTGGCAGCTACCACAGCACTCCCCTTATCGCTGACAGGGGCTTCCTGAGCAAGTCACTTCCCGCTCTGATTCAGCCTTGGAGACCTCTGCTACACCAGGATCACTCATTCCTCAGAGGTTTGGGGAGGTCAGCTTCAAGCGTGGGGGTTTTAATTTTACCAGAAGAAGCTCTCTTTGGGCTTCTGTTACTGTAAGCATCAGAAAATTGTGTAACTTTTTATCTGTCCTCTGCTGGCTTGTCCATCCCCACAAGGAAGGGCAAGAGCTGCGTTGCTCCGCTGGGAAATGAGGGCAACAATGTTAAGCCAAGGAAAAAAAGCAGCAGAGATGAGCTTGACCTTCCGGTTCCCAGGCTTACAGACTAATCCTGAATCACCTTCCTCTCCCACCACCACACCTACCGCTTCAGGAGCACTTACTTGCTGGGCCAGAAGACAAACTAGCAGCCTGGCAGCTTAGACTCACATGTGCAATGAGTTGTTCACAGTCTCCGATTATCAGCGATCAGCCACCCCTCGTACTGATGCTCAGAGCAGGGAAAGACACCAGAAAGAAAAGAGTACCTGTCCAAGCTGTCACAGGAGGAGGAACCTTGTCTGTTTGTATTTCAACCTCTCGCAGGAGACAGTTACCAGCACATTTCTCTTTCCAATATACAAACCAGCGCAAGGTAGAGGATCAACGGGGTCTTCAGGCTTCGTGACACAAACCTCATTACCATGGCACACTTCCTGCCTCCTAAAGGGATTTCGTTTGCCTCGTTAAGTTTTATTGATGGCACGAGTTTTCCAGCATGCTCAAAGCCCAGGAAATGGGCACTGTGTGCCTGGCCTGGCAGTTCCTGGTCCATCCCATAATAAACCCCTGGGCTCTGCACCGGCCTTGCTGAGAGCAAAGACTTTCCTCTACGTCGTGTCACCCTGCAGGCAACAGCGATGCTTCCTCTGACACCAAGAGCTGCTTTGATGTTACGCTGGGTTAGTCTCACAGCTAGTCATAAACCAGGTTTCACAGGGCATGGGTTTAGGACCAGCCTCCGTAACAAACCACAGACAACAACGCCTCTTGGGCATGACACTAAGAAAGGGAGAGTTTGTCCAACTCCTGCTGTTGCATCCATCTTTCCCCTGGGAAAGAAAGGCCACCACAGGAGGGATGAGGGACCAGTGTCTGCCTGGAATAGCTCGGCTGAATTCCTGGAGAGAAGCAGACTGGTCCTCCTCAACCAGGCTGACTGCTGGGTCTTCCTCCTGGGAGAGGGCTCTTCCTGCCATGAGCCCAAGGAGGAAGCCAGAGTGCCCGTTACCACGTGAAATACATCTCAGAGCAGAGCTAAGAAAAGCCCAAGATCCCTCTCACTTCCTGGTTACCTGGGCTTCACTTCCATCACTCCGGGGAGGCAACTTCCAGCAATTTAATAACCCCTTACTGGGTTAATACAGTGGAGACACCAACCATCTCTTCAGTGGGTGACGAAAGCCTTACTGATGCATTCAGTCTTGCTTCCTGGGAGAGAACACGTCACCTTTAGCTCTAACTATGAACAGATACATGAGAGAGACGTGTGTGTGCGTGCATGTAGAATATGTATCATTTTAAAAATTGGAAGCTGGCACAGCAAGAGGACAAACCAGTTCAGCTGGCCAGTGACAGATACGTCAGCTCTGCA
Source organism: Bucorvus abyssinicus (assembly GCA_009769605.1). NCBI lineage: Eukaryota > Metazoa > Chordata > Aves > Bucerotiformes > Bucorvidae > Bucorvus > Bucorvus abyssinicus. Next base: position 6,583,735 of record CM020025.1, read on the forward strand.
GCCAGGAACAGCTCCCTTGTAGAGCAGACATGGGCTTCCCAGGACAGCTGGAGGGGGCTTCCAGCAAACCTTTCCCCAAAGAACGAGTGGTGGCCCCTGTGCCAAGCAGTGTGTGCTGGCCTGGCCCCACTGGCATGGAAGGGTTTCTGAAACCAGCGCCCTCGGATCATCCTCTCACGGCTGGTCAGTCACTGTTCTTTCACAGCACTGCTGTTTTCAACCAGGAGCTGCCCAAGAGCCAAGCCAAGGGTTCAGAAATTAATGCCTATCCCCAAAATGGGGATATTTTATTTTAAATAAATCAAACCAAATAATCAAATTAACCCAAGAAGATGCTTTTAAGGGACTGATTAGTGGCTCCAAGCCCTAGGATGTAGGACCAGCAAGTGGAAAACTGCAGCAGTCCTGAACAAGCTGCTTGGGTATCCCCAGCTCTGGATGGGCATGGGCTTCTCCTTCTTTGCAAGAGCAGCGGAGCTGATGGAGGTGGCTAAAGCTTCGAACATGAAGTCTCTTGTTAACACTGTTTCAGCATTTCTCCCACAGCGAGCTGACTGCAGTCAGAGCAAGCTGGCTCGTTGGCTTGCACATATTTAGAGATGTTTCATGCCCCGAGCCTCTGCTACCACTGAAGAAGGACACAGGTCTACCCCAAGCCCCATACTGTATCTGCCAGTCCCACTCAGACACTCAGGTAACACCTCTAAACAGCCTCAGGTACCTACAGGATTCAACTCCCCATGAAGGCACCTGCATTTTGGTGGCTTAGCACACATGGGACACCTGGGTCCCACCACCCCAATGGAGACCTTGCCTGTGACAGCACAGGCAGTGGCTGAACTCACCCTAAAGGAGACACCTGGTAGCTGCTGGCACTTCATTGATCCCACCTCCACCAGCTGTAGCAGGACATTGATGCTTCAAGTACAGCATAAACATCTCAGCCAATTCCCACACTCAGGCACCCATTAGAGGCAAGAAGTAGCACCAGAGCAGAGGTCGGGCATTTTTTTAGTGGAACCAGCAAGACAACACATCACCCTTCACAGCATCATTTCCTGACCAGTCACACCACCTTTGGTGGTGCTTCCGTGACACTTCCTGCATTTTCAGGTGGTCTTCCAGTTCAAATTGCTATTTTGAGGAAGAGCAGCACGCAGAGGGAGTCTGCTCAGGCGCATCAAGCTTCCTGTGTCTGGGATGGCAGTTTTCTGTCTGAAATACATGAGATACAACCTCCCACAACAGGCTCTGTCTACCCTGAAGTGAGGCTCCTCACCTGCATCGCTGCAGGACACTGGTACTGACAGAGGAGCGGGGATGGCCAAACAGCCATGGGGTGTGACGGAGCTTGCCCAGGCCCAGGCAGCACCAACAGTTTAGCCATGCAGTTGCTTTGATGCAGAGAGGACACCCCGCAGCAGTGCCGGGACGGTGAGCGAGGAAGGTGTGTTCAGGTGATGAGCACGTGGGAACGGTGCTTGGCCACACAGAGAAGCGATGGTCTGCTGGGATGAGCTGCCACAAAAACCATCACTGGGTTACCAAGGGACTCCAGTGGCGAGAGGAGAACTCTCTAGAGAGTGTGCTGCAAGTAGAGTGGAGTGATGTCACCAGCCTTAAAGCACAGGGTCATTTATCCGGAGCAGATGAGCAGCATTATTTCTCAGGGACAAAGGGAGCCCGAAGGATTTCACCCTACAGAGATAAACTCAAAGTTAGTATTTGTCCCAAAGTTTCAGTAACTTCCATCAAACAGGTGGAGCAGGGCACACAGCCAGGTCAGACCTGAAATCCAGACATCCGCGGCCTTTCTCATCATGCCGCCAACGCCAGGGCTGTGTCAGTCCGGCTGCCCGCACTGCGGCACAGGGAGGTGGTTCCGAGCTGTGGAGTGTTGGGGTGTGGCACAGTGGTGGTGCTGGTCCTGATTTACCTACAAAATGCGACTTCCAGAACTGCAAGGAACAGACGGGGCACTGGAACACAACTAGGGTCTCCAGAAGCTAAAAAACACCACCAACAGCTGTATCGCAGCTGAAGAGTTGGTCCAGTGATGGTACCTTTGGCGGAGATGAGCATCACCACCATCCAAAATCACTTCCAGATCCAGTGTAAGAGCTGTGAAACACATAAATGAGTGATAGGGGTGTCCTTACCAAGACAACCCTGAGGTATTACTAAAAAGTTGGAGAAAAAAAAAAAAAAAAACAACCACGTGGTTGGAAGAGACCTTTAAGATAATCGAGTCCAACCGTACACCCTGCACTGCCAGGTCACCACTAAACCATGTCCCTCAGCACCACATCTACACGGCTGTTAAACACTTCCAGGGATGAGGACTCCACCACCTCCCTGGGCAGCCTGTTCCAAGGCTTCACAACCCTCTGGGTAAAGAAGTTCTTCCTGATATCTAACCTAGATCTCCCCTGTCGCAACTTAAGGCCATTTCCTCTCGTCCTGTCATTAAATAATTAAATAATTAATACAACAAAGTTTTCAAGCTCTTGGGCTGTCAACCGTGACTTGTTTCCAGCAGAAAAGGTCGCTCCCCTTTATTCCATGCACGAGAGAAACTTTTTTCCTGCAGGTAAATGTCAAAGAACAAACAAACATCAGCAAAAACTGAATTTCTTCCTCCTTTTTAAGTGTCTCAACCCATTTTTTTATTTGCCTAACGGCTTGGATCCAGGCAGTGGAGGAAGAGAAGGAGGGAGGATGAGTCTTTTTAACACCACACTGTTTGTTTTTCTAACAACCACCATAAACACCGAGTGTTTTAATGGTACAATCATACCCTGACAATAACTTAAAAGCAAAGTTTATAATTCAAACAACACAAGTAAGTGTTTTGACATTTACTCACTTGTTTGATTCTTGCCCAAATAGTTTCCTACTCCCAGTACACTGGAATCTCCTTTGAGTGGCTGGAGAAAACTTATTAATAGTTGAGTTCTGAGAAGAGACAGCGAAGAGTCATCTCAGACGAGTGTCTTCAGCCAGGCAGACTGGCACGCAGCCAAGGAAAAGCCTTGGTGTGGAAAAAATTAATGACGAAGCTCAAAAGAAAAGGAAATACAATTAAAAAAATGGATGTGTTTATCAGAGGGCAACAGCACGCTCAGTGTTCTTATTGTATTTATTTTGAAAATACTGACTCACCTGGGTGGGATACGTGGCCTTAATACCACAGCACCACTTTGGGGGACGACCGTAATTAGCAGGAGTGTTGTCTCGCTTTTTCATTATCTCCCTTCCTTTAGACAGAGAAGCGCAGTGGCCGTTCCAGTGAGGAGCATGTGGCTGAGCGCGGCTTGGCAGCCCTGCCTGGGCTCAGCTGCCCTGCTTGGGCAGCACGGTGCCTCTCCCGGCAGCGCCGGAGGTCTTCCAGGTCGAACGTGCACCGACTCTTAATTCCGTGCCCTTGTCCGTGGTGAGTCAGTGCCAGGCTGGCTGGGAAAAGCTGCGCTGCCGCCCCACGAAGCCCGGCCTGGGTAATTTCCCCAAGTCAGCACTTTTCCATGGCCCTGCATTTACTTCAGTCAATCGCTGCCCATGTGCAGGGTCGAGGGCTGCACCAGCGAACTGCCAGAGCCCCACATGGTGACTCCTCACGGCTCACCTCGTGCTGCCCTGCCCAGCACCCGCTTCCTGCTCTGCCAGGAAGGGAAAGTGAAAAAAACCTGAAAACTTGAGGAAATTGGGCAGTCTGCACAGCACAGGGGTGGGTGTGTAAGCCTTTGTATACATGAAGTTACTTCACATGTGTGCACCGATGTGTTGGTGTGTTTCTCTCTAACAAGCAACACAAGATGACTTCTTCCTCTGAAGACCTGGGAAGTTAATGGAATCACAGCAAGTCTGGAAACAGCAATTCATGAAAGAAAAGATTTATACCTTTTCTTTCATCACACCACAGCGTTGCAGGGTATGGAAAGACAGCTGATAGTGACAGCCAGAGATCAAGATGTTGCCTGTGAGTGTTGACATTCCTAGGAGAACTCGGCACATTCCAATTTTGGAGCTTCCCAGCTGCCTTGGCTCCATCCCAGCGCAAGGACTAATACAGCACCTCAGCTCAAACAGGCTTTCAAGTGATGTGCCGTAAATCACAGGATCACAGACCAGTTTGGGTTGGAAGGGACCTTAGAGATCATCTAATTCCAGCCCCTCTGCCATGGGCAGGGACACCTTCCACTAGATCAGGGTGCTGAAAGCCCCATCCAACCTGGCCTTGAACACTGCCAGGGAGGGGACATCCACAGCTTCTCTGGGCAACCTGTGCCGGTGTCACCACCCTGACAGTGAAGAATTCCTTCTAATATCTAATCTAAATCCATCCTCTTCCAGTTTGAAACCGTTACCCCAGTCCTATCGCTACACTCCCTGTAAAAGAGTCTCTCACCATTTTTGCTGTAGGACCCTTTGAAGCACTGAAGGGCCGCACTAAGGTCTCCCTGGAGCCTTTTCTTCTGCAGGCTGAACAGCCCCAGCTCTCTCCACCTGTCCTGGCAGTGGAGCCGTTCCAGCCTCTGGCAAGCCCTAGGGTGCCTCTTGTCAGGTCCCATGGACTTACCTATGCTCAGGTTCCTCAGGTGGTCACAAAACACATCTCCTACAATGGGAAGGGTTTAATTCCCCCAGTCTCTGCCTTGAGTTTCAGGGGCTTGAGAGATGCAGGAAGAGAGATGAGTATTGAAATCTGAGGCAAAGAATTGCTGAGTAGTCATACAACATGTTTTGTGGTTGTCAGCCAGGCAGCTCAAGGAGCCTCACACCAGTGGAGACACAACTTCAAATGCCTGGACCTGACTCAAGTTCAAATTCTTTCCAGAGAACGATAACAGAAATATTTTACACAATCAAGCACATGAAACAATTCCTCTGTCACCTATGTACACACCCCCTGATTTCACGCATTCCACGCGTGCTCAGGAGCGCTGCTTTAGAAATACTCTTGGCCAGACACCTTGGACCAGTGTCGCTTGGGAAACGCTCCCGCAGGAACAGCCTCTATCCCATCAAATGACGCTACAGCTTGAATTTGGCACGATTTCCCCAGGGACCTGTAGCACCTGAGGGCCACCACACTACTGGAAAAGAGAAGCAGTGACATTAGATGTAATTTCATTAATTAAAATCAACATCCTGTAATCTGGATAGAGCAGCGATGCTCACAGCTAACAGACAAGCACTGACCAAACCACGGGTTAGTCCCACATCAAACCCAGGCTGCTCCCCTGACCATTTGGATTAAATAATCTTTAGGGGAAGACAAAGGATTGTAACGACAGAGTGAACAGAAGCCGTGTCCCTACAGCAACGAATCGTATGCCAGTCAGGTGGCGACTGATCCAAGTTCCATCCAAGCCATGGGGCTGAGGGATACAAAATAAAGCTAACGTGAATTCACGCTTCATTTTTATGCGGTTATTCAATTTGGAGAAATTAAATGCTTTTAAAACTAAGCAGCATGTTGAGGAAAGGAAGTTGACTTTAGTTTGAACTGCAATTAGATGCTTAATTTGCTCTTAGGAATTGGTGGGCATCTTTCATCAGGGAAGCAGAAATTAGATTTGACTAGTGGATATGGGCACACTGCTGGGCAATACAGTGCTGGAGGAGCCCAGGGTTACAAATGTGATTAATAAACATACCCATAGATTTTACGTGGAAAGAAATCAATATGAAAAGAATCACACATGACTTGAAACAAAGACTCCGTCTTCCTACAACGTCCTCCTCCTCAGAGGGCATGTACATCCCACAGCCACAGCATCGAAGTGCCTCTTCTGAACTCAGAGACACCTATACCTGGAGACAGCTGTGAAATCAGGGGGGTTTGGGTGACTTTTGGGATTCTCCTCACACAATGAGATCTGGTAGAAAGCTAGAGAAAAGCATCAATGTGTCAAGTTATAAAAACCTCAAACCATGCTCTGCCAAGTGGAAGTTGTCCACCACCAGCCTGACCCATTTTCTTTGGGGAAAATGTGCTGTAATGGGTCCAGCACTTCTCCGTCCCTGACTGTCGTTACAGCTGAAGGAACAAACCCAGAGGTACACTTGGAGTATTTCCACTCTTGATGCCTGGTTCTGTGCTCAAAGAATGTAACTTTAACTAGGTTTATTGTAAACACTCAGACTTCTCTGCAAGGCACCACCACCAGCTTACGCATGTCAACATCCACTTGAACTGCCCAAGCTAGCGGTGTCACTGGCCGAAGCAGAAGGCCACTGTCTTTACGTCAGGACTGCTGGTGACAGCAACACAAACACTCTTCCGCTGCAATTTCACTTCTGTTTTCCAGCAAATTACCACCATGAGGAGGTTCTGCTCCTCTCCGGTGTCAGATCGTCTACGGTCCGCCACAGCCTTTCACTCTTTCACGTGTCAGTGCACAAATTGAGATGCCAATGCAACAAGCCACTAGAGGGAACGTCATCACTATTAATCTAGCCAAAACCTGCTTAATTTACCTCGGGTTAAATTCAATGCACATGGCAGCTCACATTGTGTGAAATGATGATCTCTGTTTCACAACTATTTGATAAACAGCAAGAAAATCTTGCATTTACCAAGTGTGCTCCAAGTCTTGCAGCAAGAATCTTCCTGCTTTGGTAAAACGCCATCATCTATTCTTACGCTGCTTGTACAAAGCACTGCCCGACCCCAGGATATTCCAGAAACTCTTCAAAACATCGTTTCAGGAGAACCAAGTCAATGGGAAGAGACTGATGCCGACTCTAAATTACAACACTTTATTGCAGCATTGGCAAAGGTCAGAGTTCTGAAGCTGGTGAAGATCGGGCGGCATTTCTGTATGAAATGTTACAATTTTACAAGTCTCTCTTCCTACATGCAGAAACCAAGAACGGTGGTAAAAAGGATTTTAAAAGCTAGAAAAATGAATTAGTAGTAACATACAGATGAGCTCCTTAACTCAATTAACTACCTCTACCTGAAAGCGAACAAAAACCTATGCTAATAAATAACAGATTGTCAGAAACAGACCAAGAAACCTCATTTCTACTTAGAAAAAAATAAAAATTCTACTCGTTTCCAGACTTAAATCTTTTTTTAAACTTTTTTGAATTTCAACAGACACAGAGGCTTATCAACCCATGAAGATCAACAAAATATTTGGATCCACTCCTCGCCATCCTCCCATTCGGCTGACTGGCACGTTTTGGTTTTCGATGATACATACAATGGGCTCAGCTACATCCCTGTTTGGCTGGTGTCAGGCTGTTCCAAGCAGTACGAGTCAACACTCTCTGTTCATCGACTTCACGTTCTGGTTTAAACCTCGACAGACAATTTACCTCCTTGGCTCTCAGGTCCTGGACCCCTCCCCACTCCCCATCCCCTCTTTTCTTGCTCATCTGGCAGCAAAAGGCTCTTCCTTAACCAGAAGCCTTCTCGCTGAGGAGTGTTTGATAAGAAGTTCTCCTACTGGTCCGAGGTTTTCTTTTAGATGTCACTGTTTGCTTTACATTTCTCTACTGCAGATGTGCCGCCTCTGGAGAATATCCTTTCCACGCCCAGTGCTCTGTCCATAGAGAACATAACGTGTCGAGTTTAGAATGTTGTTCTCCCGCACATTGAGCTGTCAAAGACCTTTCCCGTTCCGGTGTAATCCATCTGAATTCCTGGTTGATCTTTGTTTTCACTGAGCTGCTCACTGGTCAAATTAACCACCTCATTCATTTGCTTCTGCTCTTATGAGAAAATTAACCCTCAATGCGGTTCCCATAACAAAAAGCTTTTTTTTTTTTTTCCTTTTTTTTGTTTTTTGGTAGGCCATGACTGGAAGCTTCCGCATGTTCTGTGTGGGGTGGGGGGAAGAGGGGAGGCTGTTGTTTCTGCCCCATGGCCCCAGCCTGTCCCAGGTTTCGATTCTGAACGCTCTAGACTGACGTGCTGAGATGTGTCCGCTGCTCTCGTTTAATCGCTGGAGGACTCCACTAGCCACAACATCAGAGTTACAGGACCTAATGAAATGACACTGGCTGCTGGATCAGCGTCTCCTGAGAACAGAGAGAAGAGAAACAGTTCAGTGTGAGGTGTCCAACCCTATGCAGGTTAAAAATCACCAAAATCCACTGCTGCTGGGTTTCACGTTCTTCTACCCTCTCCCTATTTATCGTCTCCCAGACAAGATGCTGAACTACTGAACTGCACAGCCTGTTTGTGCATTTGTTCAAATACAAATTACTTTAAATAGTTTTCATCTGTTTGTGCAGTTTAACCTTGAGAGGTGCTGCAGAAATGGGGCGGTGGGGTGGTGGGTGGCTTTCTAGCACCAAATAATTGTTTAGAACATTTTGAGAGTGAACAGTTATATTAAAACCTTTGATCACCCTTTGTTCATGGAAAACATGTCCCTACCCAGAAAAAGTCACATTTAATTCTTTTAGGAATGTAAATATGCATTGAAAAATTACTCCAATTTGCAGGCATGTGATTCGACAAGTCAGAGTGATCCGGCAGTAATGCTGATCGAGTATCACTCACTCCAGCACAACTGTCAGTTACTGTAGAAATCAGCTGAAAACTAAGGTAGACTGCAAATTAAATTTCAGTAGTACAAGACAAAGTAAAAATTAGACATTTACAATTACCAGAATGCTCCAGGGCTACACAGCCAAGTCTTCTGCCATGGAAACAAAACAGTTCACATTTCCCTACATTAGGGCATAAGCCTCAAGCATTTGTAAACAGTAATTTAATCTAAACCTAATTTTTATTGCAAATCTTGCAAGGAAAATGTTACAAGTCTGTTAAACTGGACATCGAAACTCCTGCAGTTCTTGTAACAGATAAAGCTTTCACCACAATTCTGTATCCTGACATACTGCTTTGTTTGGTTATCCAGTATTTGTGCATGTTATTTAAACACACTGCATGTTTTTGTCAGGAAGTGCTGAGGTGACGCAGCACTAGAACTGACAGCAGTATTGCTTCAATTACTTGGGTTTAACCACCTTTTAGCCTTAGGTAATACAATATTCCAATTCTTTGTGGCACACTCGATATCAGGAACATTAGCTACATGGTTGCAAAAGAAAGGAACTTTACTTTTAATGTATGTAATCGCATGAGATTTCACTTGCAGAATGTTACAACTGAGAAGAAACGTCGAACATCAATGAATTGCAGAATCATGCTTTTACCTCTCTGACTGCCTTTAAAAAAAAAAAATAATCCTCCTGTTGACGGGGAGGGAAGGAGAAAGGTGAGGACTCACTGCAGGTATCTAACTTTGTGAGAATTATTTGCATCCAAAGCAGCAGCTGCTGTGGCATGTCAGCAGCAGATAAGGCAGAATAAGCAGCGTTTCAGCATTTCACTGGAATAAGGCGAGATGCTGCTGGTAAAAATCTTAGTAGCTGTTTTTCAAAAAACAAGTCTTTTAAACAACATTTCTCTCCAAATGGGTAAACAGAGAATCACAGGATTGTTTTGGTTGGAAAAGACCTTTAAGATCATCAAGTCCAACCATTAATGCAGCACAGCCAAGACCACCACCAAACCACGTCCCTCACCACCAGTGCCCTGAGAAGCCTGTTCCAATCCAAACCAGTATTTGTCAAGGTCGAATGTGCGTATGCAGCTGTAATTAATGACATCTTGAACTGTATGCACTAAATGAATCAATTTTTTGCAACCTCCTCCCCCACTTCCTGCTACCCACAATGTTATTAATTTGTATAAAAATCTTACAGTCACCTTCTCGGCACCGCTGCGTACGCACTAACCCTGCCTACCTCCTCCTGTGGTAGAGGAACACGCAGAGGCACTTCTACCTACCTATGGCTGGAGCAGAACCCTGGGAAGCATACAAGTGCACAGAAACATTAGACCATAGGGCCAGATAGGAAATAATCACAACTCCATTGCACGTGTTGGGTCGGGAGAATCTAAGTCAGCAAGACAACGCTATGGCTTAAGCTGAAACATGCCCAGGAGAATATATGAAATCAAGGCCTTTCTGCACATTGCTGACATCACAAGGTCACAAAAATATCTTATTTCTTAACATGCGAAATCTTGGAAATTAAATTTCGTACTTCTCCCTAATCCCTTCATGTCCCCCATCAACCCACAAAGCTCTATGCATTGTGGGAGTAATGTGTTTCTTCACAAATTTCAGGCACCTTCCTTCTCCAAACACCTCCTCTCATGCTCCCCCACTGCTTTGCTTTTCACAACTAATCTCAGCTTTGGTGCTCTCTGTTCTCTCTCTCTCCTAATCACATGAACCAAAACCAGGAACATGAAATAGAAACACAATGAACACCTGGGATTTATTTTTGTTTTAAACATAATGCTCTTTCATGAGCAGTTCTTTGTGTGCCTTGTTCTGCTGAACACATCGTCTTGCTTTTGTATCAAGAAACATGTAGCCCTGGATTTTAAACAGCTGTAACCGGTTTAGCTGTGCAAGAATATATTCTTTGGAACCATCATGTCAGAGTGTTTATTATTATTATTAAAACAATTATTTTAAACAAGGAGTCTCTATAAATGAGTAGCCAATAACTAAAATCCTGCCTTCCTTTCCCTCTAAGCTATAATTGTGGTCAGTTCTCTCTTCACCTTTGCTGTATGGGTTAGACTCACACCTACACTGCAGAGCCCAACAAGCACCGTGTGGCCAGGAAAAACCTGAGGACCTGGCTTTTCTTATTCTTTTCTGTTCAATTCCAGTGCAGTCCACCAAAAGAAGAAGCAGGATGTAGAAACTGCCCCTTCATATTCCTTTCCTCCCATAGAAGAGCTGAAAAGGGAGGCTGGAATTTCTCTGCCGAGTTTGCATGGCTTTCACGGCCAGCTACGCTAGCGTGTGTGTGTAGCAAGGAAGAGGGTGTAGTACAGGATCCGGAATGACAACTGAGAAAAGGTCAAGATTAAAATGCTGGTGAAAAAGATGGCAAAGAACAAGGTGAAACGAGCTAGCACACAGATACTGAAGTTTTAACTGTTTATGATACCTAGGATGAAGATGGGAGCCATTTCATCAAAAATCCCTGATGCAAAAGCCAAATAATACTGCTGAAGTGGTGCTGTCTTGTTTTTAAAAAATCAAAAAAGAATACAAGAAAACATTGAAAATGACAACTAAAAATTTCCAAAGCAGTGTGATGTACCAAGGGATAGATCTGTCAGCTCAAGACAGGGCTACACCAGCACCCGAGAGTCTGTCCAGTTTGAGACAGGGACAGTCTGCCACGATCAGTTAGACGGAGGCTAACAGAGAAATGGGACTGAGGCTGCCCGAGACTCCTGCTACCTCAGCAAGAAGGGAATTCAAAGCTTCAAAACAGACATCAGTACAGCAATATATGATTCAATACATCAACTACATAGTGGGTGAGGTACGAAGTGTGTTTGCTCAGTAGCTGAAACAGGAAATCACGTCACATTCACATTTTTCCTGATTACCTGTATTTCAGCATGAAGGAAACACTCTTTATGATGAGAATATTTAGCTAATAAAATCCCAACATCCTGTATTATGCCTCATTTTTCTTTATTAAGTGGGTTAAAGAGAAATAAGAGTCAGATGCAAAAAGGAAACCTGAAATTACCAATTCACTTGAGTATGATTTAGTTTGTCAGCTTACGTCTGCATCCCAGTGGGCCTGCTGACACAGACAGGTCCTCTTTCTTCACTAGACTTTGAAAACAGCAGTGAGTTTTGAGGCTACTGCTTTTAAACAGATTTCATAAAACGTGGTTATTTACATTTCACTTCACAAACAAGCCATTTAATGGACCTCAACCCTCTATAAACAAAGAAAAACAGTATTTTAAACTGAAAGGCTGCTCTCCAGAACTGGGTATCATTTTTTTATGATAAACCCATCACTGAAAAAAAAAAATTCCTTTTGTAAATTTTGTGTTTCCTGAAGGAATTGGTTTAACAGCTTGATAACCAAAGTCCTCTCTCTCAATACACAAACACTACAGAACTGGAGGCAAGGGTGAAGATTTGTTGTCTTCCCAGTTCAGCTGAAGCAAATCAAGGAACCCTACCTTTAATGGGGTCACAGTAAACTCTCTTTAAGGCCAGTCAGCCTTAAATGGACAAGCCCCCAAAAGAACCTCCTCCTTACAGGATTGGCAAGTCTTAAAACCTCAGGCTATACAAGCAGGCGGTTACAACTAAACAGCCATAAACTCTGATTTCTGATCCAGCATTTTGCACAGGCTAAATAAGAAATCTCACAAAGCCTGTAGATCTCACTGCCTTTAATTCAGCCCAGCAAAAGGATGTTAACAGATAGCAAACAAAGGAGACACTGCAAAGATTTATCCCGTTTTGTAACACAACACATGCTGTATAGCCACAGCCACCAACTCATTCTTCCATGAAGAATGTTGCCAGGAGGCGACACATTTGTGGGTGTTTTGGGGTTTTGTTTGTTGTTGGTTTGGTTTAGCACCCTGCTAACAGAATCACAGAAAAAACAAGGTTCCCAGGGCCCTCTGGAAGACATCTAGTTCAAATCCTGCTGTGACAGCGGGGCTAACTGCAAAGCAACACCCAGCTGTTCAAAGCCAAAAACATATGAGAGAACCCAGTGCTGCCTTCATTAATTTTTGAATCATCCGTGACAACAGGTAGATTTGGATTTAGCTTTCTAAAAGATATTTGTAACATGGTGCTTAGGACATATTTAGCAACACAGAAGTAAAGGTAAAAACACCAAATAGCTTTCTGTGCTCTTAACACTAACTGAAATGCAAGAAAGTCCTTATCCCAACATTACCAAAACCTGTCAGATTATACATTATGATGGCACCAACCAAAAGATTTACTTGCTCAGATTATGCCTAAACTCTGGAAATTGAAAGTAAGAAGTCACATACCATAAAGAAAGTAACATAACTTATTATTTCCAATAAATTTGAGTTACTATTGCAAGAAAATAAGGTATCAGTCTTCTTCATATAGAAAAAAAAAACAACCCAACACAGCTCACTCATCATGTAAGCGATAACATCTGTAATTATATCAATTGGTTCTATCATGTAGGGAAGTAGAAACTTCTCCAAGCAGATACTGAAATTAATAGCTCAGTTCTTATTTGCTGAGAGCAAAGATCCTCTTAGTGTCCTCAGAGGCCTTGGGGGTAGTGTGGGCAGAGGCTGCAACTCACCCTTCAAAGTCAGAAGACAATCTTCAATATACACCAGCCAATCTATACTGGAAGTGGTGAGCCACTGGTAGACCCACAGTCTCCAATAAATAAATCTCTGCTTAAATATCTTTCAGGGAGGGTTAAGAAAAGCAACGCTCCCTTACTACCAGCTAAGATGGCTCAACTGATGCATGACTGCAAGCCTGAGCACTGCACTACCCAACAAATAAAATATGCTTGCTAAAACAAACTTCCTGGTGCTCACTCTAAGGAGCTTACAGATTAAAAGGAACAAAGAGTAAATTACATAACACAAAACTACATCAGAATTGCAAGTGCACAGCACAGTTATTTGAGCAAGCAAACACTTAAAACTGTTTGCTGGACAACATCTGATCTAGTTTACAGTGTAAACCATATTTTCCCTACAACTTTTGAAAATAAAAAACTTTCAAAAGAGCAGCATTATAAAAAAATTAGCAAATATCACATCTACTGGTGTGGCTTCTATGTTTAAATAATAAGTGCAGTGTGCTCCTCATATAGGTTGCAAAGCACTCAGGAGATAGGATCATCTCCTGCAGCATTCTCCTGGAGAAACTGGCTGCTCATGGCTTTATGTGTGTACTCTCTGCTGGATAGAAAACTGGCTGGATGGTCGGGCCCAGAGAGTGCTGGTGAATGGAGTTCAATCCAGTTGGCAGGCGGTCACAAGTGGTGTCCCCCAGGGCTCAGTTTTGGGGCCTGTTCTATTCAGCATCCTTATCAATGATCTAGATGAGGGGATCAAGTGCACCCTCAGGAAGTTCGCAGATGACACCAAGTTGGGTGGGTGTGTTGATCTGCTTGAAGGTCAGGAGGCTCTACAGAGGGATCTGGACAGGCTGAGGCCAATTGTATGAGGTTCAACAAGGCCAAGTGCTGGGTCCTGCACCTGGGTCACAACAACACCCTGCAATGCTACAGGCTTGGGGAAGAGTGGCTGGAAACTGCTCAGTGAAAAGGACCTGGGGGTGTTGGTCGACAGTGGCTGAATACGAGCCAGCAGTGGACATCAGGAAAAATTTCTTCACCAAAAGCGATGTAAAGCATTGGAACAGGATGCCCAGGGCAGTGGTGGAGACATCGCCCCTGGAGGTATCTAAAAGACGTGTACATGTGGTGCCAAGGGACATGGCTTAGTGGTGACTTGGCAGTGCTGGGTTAAAACAGTTGGACTTCATGATCTTACAGGTCTTTTCCAACCTAAACGGTTCTGTGATTGTATGAAAATGAAGACTGCGTAGTCATTTATAAAACACCTGCAAGCATTACAGCAAATAACTGTAAATAAAAGGTTTGTATTTCTATGACAGTATTAGGCCAGTATTACACATAAAAGCTAAATGGGCAGCACTGCTCACTTTGAGTTGTATCTGGTTAATTTAAACAAAAATGTATTTCCAAAAAGCAAGTTTGTTTTGTTTAGTTTTTTTAAATACAAGCAGTATCTGTACAGGGTCTCAGTGGAGTGAGTGAACATCAGGAAGTTATAAAATGCCTATAAAAACATACCAGAAAAGTTGGCAATGTTACTGTAACACAGGATTATTACATTACATCAAATTTCTAGTTTACAAAGACAGGCCCATTTGTAGGCAAACAGTTGCTGCTCCCATCTCTCCACCTCCAAAATTAACTTGCAAAGAAAAGACAAACATGAAAGCAGTTTGTGTTTCACCTGAAACTCCATCTGTTCAAGTCTGTGCTGCAGGGTTAATTTAATGGCTGTTCTCAAGCTTACTCCGAGCAAGAAGATATTTAATGCTGTACAATGACTATTAAGCAATCCGGAATAGCTCTTTTCACATTAATACTGGTTTTGGTATGTTCTTGCATACTACAAATCAAAGGTTCTCCTCCCCCCTCCCCACCTTTACTTCATTTTCTTTCCATTCAGGGCTTCACATAGAGGATTACAGCTCAACTTCACCAAACTGAAGTAGCACAACAGGAATTTCTCTAGATATTGTTGATTGTCTTCTCCCCTCCCTCACTGAGAAAGACTGGCATCTTTTCCTCTAAAAAAGAGGCTCAAACTAGCAGCCATTTCACAACAGAAAAACAATCCTCTGGCTTCCAAACCTCAGTCAAAGACTATTTACAGATGCTGTGTTAGAAGCACAAAACATTGCTCAGTATTTGAACAGAATGGAAATTACTAACAAATGCACTTGCACTATACAGATCATTATCTGTTTCAATTATGAAGGTAATTACTTGCCCAGAACAAGAATTACCACATTTAAAGGAAGATTATCCTACCTCCCACCAGTTTTAAAGATTAGATCTGCATTAGGTGCTCCCTTCGGATGCTGGTAACGAGGCCGCCGTTCACGGTTAGTATTTGCCGGAGCTGGACGCTGTGCCAGAGACTGCAACATTTCTGCAATTTCGTACAGAAGAAAGTTAAACACATCTTCTATGCATCCTTTTAAAAGAGGCATTTACACAAGCACATTTCACTGCCATGAAGTACAACAGACACCTTATTCCCACTTCTATACTTTACAGTTAACGGTCCTCAAGCTATTCCTCAACAGCTCATTTAAAAAAGTTGCTAAAATGCATAGACAGCTTTGACAAATCCAAACTACCCTGTAATATCAACTCGCATTTCCAGATGTTCTTACAGAAGGAGCTGCCAGCAGTGGTTTTCATCACAGGTGCTTAAAGAACAGAGCTGTGACCTTTTCTTTCTAAACATATCAGCCACCAGTTTCTTTATCAATGATCAGGGACAACGCTTCACAGCAGTATGAGAGGCCACAACATTAAATGACCCTGAAATAGTAACAGTTGGACAGTGCTGCTGCCAATTAAAGACTCAGCAAGGAACCTGTCCTAAAATTAGGCATGGAGAAGACAGGTATTTCCGTCTAAGCTTGCCATAATAGGATCCTTTTACAGAGAAGACAGGCACCTGGGGAGGGTGACCCAGCTGACCTACATTACACCAGCTGTCCCATGGATGGAGTGTCTCACTTTGTGACCAGCACAAAGAAATAGGTGGGGGCAGGAAAAGGCCTATATTACCCTGCTTAACCCTGGACATCCACTTTCAGGCAGTTTTAGCTAGGTAAGTATTGTGTTTTGGCATTTGGTAAAACTTCATTTCTTGTTTTTTTCCATGATAAAAACGGCTCTTTGCTAGGCTAAGTTCATGGTTAAGTACCCAATATAATTACAAATACATCACAGGAACCGCCACATAACCTCTGCCCATATGTTAGTGCATCTAATGGAAAGTATTTCTGACAGTCCACCTGTGCAAGAATCTGCATTGTTCAGCAAACAGACAGATGGAATAAACGAAGGGGAAAAGCGGAATAAGCTGTTAAACAGATTATGTTTGAAAGTCTGCTCTGTCTGGTTCTCTAATCTTTGGTAATCTCCTCGGAGACACATACCCATCACCTGCTAGAAACAAACTCTAGTCTCACAATGACTTGCACAGGGCAAAGCTGGAGACTAAGGGGATTCTCTCACCCTTTACAACATGCATGTGAAGATTTCAGTAAGTTATCCACCCAATCCTTGACAAACTGGAAACTATGAATGGTTTAGTATGCAATAGCGGTGTCAACACTTAATAAACCATGTATTCACACTCTGTATGCTCTGCTATAAACAGCTAGGAAAGGCAAGGACAGGCATTCAGCACCCCGACAGTGCATTTTTGTAAACATGGTGAAATAACATCCTCCAAAACAATTCTGTATGTCAGGAGAGATCTCTGTTAGCAGTGATGAGACCCAGGAAGAAAGTAAGAAGAGATTATATGGTCCATTGCCAGCCAGGTGCTAGAACCAAGCGTGTGCATGTCTGTCACTTCTGTTTTCCATACTGCAGGTGAACAAAGTACCAGGGTTTGTGAAAAGTCACTAACAGAGAAGTTGATAATGGAGAAAGAAGGAAGAAACGGCAAGGGAGCACATTAGCTAGGCTGGAGGCAGGTCACCCATTTTTGTGGAAAAAAAGTGATCTACCTGGAAAAATAGTAGTCTAAATTAGAGAGTCACCCAGTTCATAATGTTCTTTAAATTCAAAATGTTGGTAATACTGTTAAACATTGCTGAAATATTAATTATCTGCTGCTGCTTTGAAGTACACTGGTGAACTTTCATCTATTAGCTACCCTGTGCAAGATGAAAAAACCTAACTGTGGGTGCATATGTTAGGACAACCCTGAGGCATTCTTCCAGAAATTAAGACTTCTTCCTCCCTTGGTAACTTCAAAGCTTGAAACAGAAATGTAAAACCAGCTCTTTCAAAGTCTACATACCAGCTTGTTACAGGCAAGCTGACTCTTCACTGCACAAATCTAAATACAAAATAGTTCCAAAAAGGAACGTAATTCAGCCTGTTTCATTCAACCTGACTAAAAGGTCCTTTTCAGTTTGGCTTTACTGTATATATTACCCAGGTTAATAAAAAAAGAATCAACAGCTCTTTTAAAAATGGATGTCAGTTATGGACAAAATGATTTCTTCTGTGCTGATTTTCCTCCTATATTAATGTTTTATACACAGCACCTAGAAAATCTAAGGAAAAGTACAAAGACCCCATGTCTGTTACTGGTTATCAACTGCTATCAGTTGTCTGACTCACTTCTCTTGGACAAAAATCAATGTGATCCTTTTTTGGATAAGAAGCACAACTACTCACAAGGCAATCTTACATTAAACAGACTGATTTTAAAGACACCAAAGTCATATGCCAAGGCATAAAAACCCAAATGCCCTGACAAGTAAAAATACCAGAAATATCATTAATGAGGAAAAATACATGAAAAATCTGAAAAAAAAAACCCCAAACCCCACTTAAATGTCTGATTCTATAGTCTACTGTTTCTCTTCGTTTTTCACAAGTGGGCCTTGTAAGAGGGTTGTGTCTTGGAAAAGAAGTTTTTAAGCTGATTACAATGTTTAATACTAAGACTATTCTGTGTTACCATTTCAGAGCTCTGTACACACTCACTTTGGAAAAATGCTCCTTTTTACGATTCCAAGTTTAGTTCTTGTGCTATTGAAGTTCTGAAGGGCGTGTTAGATTCCATAGTGTTTTTAGAATTAGAGCTGCTTTAATTTGAATTTCCCATTTCTTGATGAATAATGACCTTTCACTAAATACCTTAAATGAGATTTCCTGCTAATTAACTACTTATACTGTGATTACCACCAGACTGCAACATCTTTACAAAAAAACAGAGCAAGAACTGTGGAGATGTTAAATGGAAATGCTAACAGAAGAACTGGATAGTGTCAGTTTTATTGGCCTGGCTTTGTTTATTATCTGAGTAAGACAAGGAAAGCTGAGTCTGAAAAAAACAACCCAAAGCCAAACCACCCAACAACCAAACACGTCAAGTTCACCAGTTCAGGGGCTGTATGATCTGTTCTATTAACTGGTTGCTTCAGTCTGACTAAGTTCCAAAATGCCTGACGTGTATCTTTAAAAAAACAAATTAGATCATATAATTTGTATGAAACCTTCATTCTGTTAATATATCCCTATGCTCCAGGTTTGTAGCACTCCTAGAACTTTTAGCAATATGAAGCCGAGGTGACAGTTTTTCTTTCTCAGGTGAAGGCTACCTCTTAGTAGGTGCAAGACTTAGCAAGCCTGATGAATATGCTAAATACTATTAGTATCTAAAATACCTATTAATAACTAAAAGCAGAGTGCAAGTTGCACAGGATTAACTCCCCTTGTATCAAATGTCTTGCAGTAATGGTGACAACGCTACAAACATCAGAATAATTTTGTGTTATTTTTAATGAAACAACCTCAGTTCTTCCCCTTTTCCAAAACAAACGGAAATGATGAGATTTGAGGCCCACTTGAAAACTCCCTTTCATGGAAGAGCTATAAAAACTTCAAGCACAGAGAACAGGGAGTAAATAATGAATGACTGAAACTAAAATACAGAAGTCCTGTAAATCAAAGTTCAGAACTTGAACTGGTAACTATTACAAATATTATCTTCTGTAGCTCCATGAAACTTCCTCTGAAAATAAAAATTAAAACACCTGGTGATTTTTCTTACCCTGGTAGTCCTCTTGTTCTTGCCGTTCATTGATATCCAAAGTGAGCTTCTTCATCCTCATTCTCTCCTCCTGTTCAGCTTGCTGTTGGTTCCAATGGTTTGCAGCAAGTTGGGAAGACATTGGTACATTTAGGATCTTAAACTGAAAATTAAAATAAGTATTTAAGAGCTCATCACAGAAAAAAACCCCACAACTGCAAAACAATCTGAAATACAGCAGGGTTCTGGTTATTTCCAGGTTATTGTGATGAGGTACTTTGTACAGAAGTTTCTACTGGCATGTGCGTTGTTCAGTGGTTTTGTTTGCTTCGGTTTTTCTGGTTTTTTTCTTTTTAAATTCACATAAAGAGGCATGAGAAAGTACAGGACATTCAGACCTACTAAAGATACAGAAAACACACAAAAAAGGTTGATTTATTGCTATGGCAAAAGACTATCACACACAATATTTATAGGAACAGAACTGATTAACTTCTACCAGGAACACATAGCTATATGGTTTATTTTCTTATTTTCATGCAAGCCAACACCTTCACAGTGAATTACAAGCACCATAAACTGGCTCAGAAAGCTGCATCTCTCTCAAAGAGCTCCACCTTCCAAAGCAATGAAATCTCTGAGCAGGATTTCTACTATTATCCCATGTGGTAAGGGGAGAAATGTTTCAGCATTTCAGATATCTCCTAGCATTCCTTGTCCAGTACTTCTCCTTCTACAAATGATTCTAGCTCCACAGGGCTTCTTACTAGTCTGGAGACAACTGGGGAGGCAAATCTAATCTTTTCCTCCTCCCCTACATCCAAACATCCACACCACAAATTCAACACATTATCTGATTTGCCATAAGCTACATCAAAGGTAAAAACACAGTGGAGGTACTTCAAAAGCATAGGGAAGATGATTCCTTTTTCCCCAGACTCAGAAAATCCAACTTTTACTTCCACTGAAAACTTTTTTTACAACTGTTCCAAAACAGCTAAGTGATTCTTAATCTTATCTGCTACTGAAACAACAGTTTTCAGAAATCTCTTAATGCTGACATTTGTGAACCTATTTAGAAAAATGTCACTTCCTCCTCCAACTGCACGTCCATTAGAAATACGTATTCCTATGCTGTAAGGTAATGCATTTAAGGATAATCACTCTCAATAATCCACGAACTACTCTGAATCCTGCTGCTCGTTCTTGTCATCTGAGATCTATTTCCACAGACATAGAAGCAGCGCAAATTAAGTGTTCCTTTCTGCTACTCTGTCAAAAGCTGCAGACAGAAAGATGCTACCAAAACCTCTGTTGAGAAGGTATACAGTAAAAGCAAAATCCTCAGTGCATATGGTTAGTATTTCATGCACTAATTACCAAGAAATCTCAAGGCATCCGTCAGACAGTAGTGACCCGCTAGTAGCAGACGAACAAGGAGATGAGAAGACACCAAGTGCTCAGATGCAGCATTTGAAAATAAAACTGTCTTTGAAACCATTAAGACAGGCTCTTGCAAAGACTTGAGAAAAAC
The DNA here is from genome assembly GCA_009769605.1 of Bucorvus abyssinicus. Taxonomy (NCBI): domain Eukaryota; kingdom Metazoa; phylum Chordata; class Aves; order Bucerotiformes; family Bucorvidae; genus Bucorvus; species Bucorvus abyssinicus. Next base: position 6,604,488 of record CM020025.1, read on the forward strand.
CTGGGTACAGTGAAACTCTATCAACTAAAACTTATTTAGATGAGACAAATCACAAAGAAATTTTTTTAGGGGAGAGTAATAGCATATTGTATTGAACATAATACAAGCTTGTTACTAAGGTGTGCAGGGAAGAATAAAAATGAACATTCTTAAAATTCCAACAGAGAAGGAAGCTTTAGTTACTTATTGCTGTGCAGGCTATGCACGTTCCCAAATACTGTCAAGTGAGCTTTATGCAAACCACACAAATAACTAACCCATTAGCAGCATTTCATGCTAGAAGTAATTCCTTAGCTTCACCATTAAGCTCCTCATCCATCTTAATGTGTCCTTCATATTTTATCTGCTCTGTGGATTTATCAGCTTAATGAGATTGGTGTTTTCAGACAGAACGCGTGAAGTAGAAATAAGGAAAGTGAAATATAGAAGGGTGCAAAGGAAAAAAAACAGCTACAAAAAACAGCAGACTAGTAATTAACAAAATACCACTGAGTCACCACCTCAAGGCAATCAGACAGTTGCCATCTGTAATCAAATCACTGATGACAACTACTAAAGGATATGATGCTTGAGCAAACAAAACACTTCCGATTTGCAAATAGTGAAGAGGTATATCAAAACCCTCTTACAAAACCTGTGAAATGGGGACAGAATATAAGGACTTCACTTGGAAGACGGCAAACTAAGAAAGGTAAAAAAATAATCATTCAGAAGAACAGTTACAGATTTCATAAAGACGTCACTGAGATGAACTTGACATTCAAGGACAGACTTGACCATTCTGTGGATATTACTGGTCTTCCATGGAACCTTGCTAAAAACCTTTCAAATGAAAGGAAATCTTTTCTCTTAGGTATTAACCAAATTTCTTGACACTCTGTGACTTTTCTTTTTACTGTCTAAATCTCAGCTTAGTTCACACCTACCTGGCTTAAAACTTCTTGGACAGTTTCAAAAAGTATCAAATGGTATTAGATAGACCTCAGCTCTGATCTCTTATGATGGCAATATTTTGGTATTTCCCCCTGCTCTCCCATGGCTTGTAGATAAATCTTGATGCCATAGCCCAATTTCCAACGACCATGTTCAGTTCTACTGCCACTAGTTTTGTAAGCTTTGTCATACAACTTGTTAGCTACAGCTGACGGGTGCAAAAACCCAGACATCTACTGCAGGACTCTGGTCTACCCAATACCTTTGCTATTGCCTGTTTCTATTAATCAGTGTGACACAAAAGGATAAAATATGGTGTAATTGTTACTATCAGCCTGCAATGACTATTAATTCCAGTTGTGTGCTGCTGGTATACAGCAGTCAGCTGTTCTTGTGTTGCTTCAAAACACTAGTTGTCAATGCTCCCATCAAATGTGACTGAACACCAGTGTGTGAACCAAGCATTTGGTGACTGGACCCCAACTACCAAACGTTAACCTCCAGAAGGAAGTACAGCACATTCCATTTTCATCAGTACTTTGTTACAGTGAAGATTTCTAGTGCCAGTAGCACTGTTGACAGAGACCAAACCAACTGCTAACACAGCAAGCGGTTAGGTTGATGTCATAGTGAGGTGCTGATGCTTATCATTCCCGTGACTGTGCAGATGAGAAGTTACAGCCTTTCAGGTTGTCTGCAAACTTTAAAAAGCTGAAAGTCTACAGCTGTAACTTAACAGTAAAGTATGTATCTGTCACTTCAAAACTCTGTGCACATTCTGCTCACACAGATGTAAAATAAAGTACTATAAGAAGGAATAATTATTTTCTTTTCAACTCCACCTCTTCTTTCCTGCTTATTTTTCTATTAGAACTGACTACTAAGACATTTTTTTTTTCTGAATACAGAACTGTGGACAAAGAGGCCTTTCAATGACTCAAGAACTGAAGTAGTCTATAAAGTGTCTTCTACATTTCTAGAAACACTGAGAGGAGTTTTGGCAGGAAGAGCCTACTCCCAAAACCAAATATTGAGGGAGGAGCAGTGAAACCTCCTGAACAAGTTCGGCTTTCTTCTTAAGCCACATGTCAGCAAGATTTTCCCCTCACACAGAATATGAAGATCCTAAAATTCTTGGTAACTACAGATACTCCCAGTAAATTATCTTGAAAAAGTGAAACTTTTTTTTTTAGAAATAGAATTCTCTTCAATCCCTTCTCAGCCCAATGACAACAGTTGAAATTCTCCACCCAAAACTTCCATGGAACTTTGTACATAACATCCAAGTTCCAGGAAAACAGAATAACCAAATGTAGTAAGGAAATCAGTTAATCCTCGCTACTAAATGCAAGCACGTATGTGTGCACTCAGGTAGATACTGCCACTTACACTTTCAAAGCATGCGCTTTGCACAGCACACACTCACTAGTTCAAGAATTGATGAGAAGAGACCTCACTTTCTACAAGGAGTTTTGAAGTGTCTTTCACATGAAGGAAGAGAAAGACTCTACTTCAGGTTTATATAGCTCAACTGTCACAATTCAGGTAAAGTAATGACGTGGATCTCAACACTTGAAAGGTTGATACGTCTGGAAGGAAAGAATGCCTTGGTTTTCCTTTCCACATAAACTCAACAGTCACTCATTTTCATCATCAATTTATACAACCTAAATAAAAAGGTTTCTTTAAAAGGCCTAATCCATGATGAGACCTGCATGTGGAATGTGTTAGATATCGATTTGTGTACTAAGCATTTGCTGACCTAGGAAAATTCAAATGTACTCCGGAGAAAAGAGCTAAGACAAATATACAACCTGGCTGCATGGAGCAAGGGGTTTGGGTTATCAACAGGATTTCCATTTAAGTTTCTCTGAGAGATTAACTTTGTGCATTCTGGAACAGTCCCCTAAAATTCAGCCAAGTGGCAGTTACTTCGGAAATGGGATTTAGCAAACGCCATATATCTTGATTTGAACTGAAACTGTTTTCAGAAAAATCTGTAGAATCTTGAAGATTCTAGAATATTTTTTTTCCCCCTATTCCTTTCAATGCTCAGTGGCAGTCCACCAACCACATCCAGTCATCTTCCACAACTCTGCTTAATATACATGTAAGACATTCCACTGTCCTACTGGTCTATCACCAAACTTAATCAGCAGTGGTGTAATTTAACCACAGAACTTTTCTACATGATTTCCATTAACCAAGAATGCCAAGAAATTACATATGGTATTTCCTATTTATAAGAATTAAGTTGTCAAAATCCCAGGATGAAGAAATAAAAAATTCTGTGACTTTCAAGAAAGTGACAGGATTTTACTTGTTTAAACAATATCTATAAATTCTGTAAACTCTTACCTGCTGTTTGTTGCCTTTCCGTGTTAACATGACAAATGGCATTGTGTCTCCAGACTCTGACTCTCCTTCCCCACCTCCAAGTGGAGGACCCTTCTTGAGCTGACTTTTGAGATGCAGAGGAATAGCGACATCCAACTGATGTACTTTAACAGATTCACCACTCCGTTGCTATTAAGAAAGTAAATTCTATAAATGATCAGATGCTAAAAATGCCAGTCAGTCTGGCAACAGACGTATTTTCATGACTGAGAAAAGGTTTAACCTTCCAGGAAAACAGAATAATATGTAAATATTAGGCTTTTTTACATTTTCCTTTCGTTTCCTTGCTTGTGAAGAAGTTACAGGGACAGAATACTTCAAATTTTGAAGGAATTTTGGATAACAACCTTTCAAGGAAAAAACTCTAGACACACTTGAGAATGGACATTCTACATTCAAGATTTTTCTGTAGCATCTTATTAATGTATTTGTCATACAGGGCTTGCTATGCTCAGTACTTAAATATTTACCAGATGTGATTGGAAAAAAAGAAAGGACTTAAAGGTTATGTATATTTAAACGCAGCTGCAGTTCAGACATATTTAAACCTAGGGTTGGGTAACCTAAAATTGGAAGCATTGCACAGTAGCTGATGCAGTTTTTAACTCATTCATCCAGTAAAATATGTCAGCATGTCACATATTCACTGGGCAAACAACACAAATAACAGCTATTTTAGTAAAAGTTACTTACCCAAACACGTCAAGTGCAGAGAAGAGGCCACAACTAAGAAAAAAATCCATATTCTTTAGTAGCTAAGCATTAATCACTTATTTACTTAAAAAGATAACCAAATACAGTCAGACATCCAGCGCATCACATTAAGAAAATAAATATTTATACCTGAAGATTTTCCAGCATCATTTTATCCAATGCCTGAATGAAGTCCTCATCTTCTGCACAGGGGACGTGCTTAAGTCCTCCTCCTTTAATCATTACTTCCTATTGCAATGGGAAAAACACCTTCCATTACATTACTTTCAGAAATACAAATATTCAATCTAGAAATACGTGGGAAAATATCCTTATTGCTTCCATATCATACATAATCAAAAGCTTTAAAAAAAAAAAAAATTGTTGAAGAAAAAGGTTCTCAGTCAGGACTGTTTTCTTGAAGAAGTATTTTCTGATGTTTGTTATTAGCTATCACGAAGGCTGGCCACTTGTACTATTCTGACGTACTAGTGTCTCTGTACGGACACGTATGTACACACTCGAGATATGGCAACAACAAAAAGAAATGTCTCCATCCCTACCACACCTAATTTAACTAATTTTTCCATTAAGTCCATGAAGTTAGATGGTCTTTTCAAGACAAATACTATATTCTGTGTTTGGACAGCACAACGTGACACCAAAAAAATGTTTCAAGTCAGTGCCCCAACACGTAGTCCTGTAGCGATTGTTCCTCTCCTCACTCTGTAACTGCAATTCGAGCTTAGCTGGGTGGGTTCTTTGGCTACAGATGTTATAACTTGCCAGTCCCAACTTTGTATTTTAGCCATTTTGCACTTCTTGGTTTTCCTCCTTTCTAGTTTTGAGATATAGTGGAGTGTAACCAGTTTACCTGGTTGTATCCTAACAGTTTGCTACCATTACTGGCATTGCACAACCGTCATTTGTGCAATCTTTTCCAGTATAGCTACCTGTGAAAGTGCACAGTCCTATGAAAACATGTTGTAGTAAAATTGACAGCATAATTTCAGAAGGTAATAATGAAAGTTTGCAAACATAAAAGTAAGCTCTAAAATGTATTTGAAAGAATAGCAGGGAGTGTTCTTGCCATGTTTTCCCAGATATGTAATGAGCAGCATTGGCAAAAACCTTTTGGTAAGGAAAACCAAAGGCGCACCAGTCCACTCATTTATCTACAGCTACAATACATACTGTGTTCTCCTCATCGGTTTCATTTTCCTTATTGGAGTCTGTAAGATAATCTGTGTTTTCTTCCTCCTCCTCTTCACCTTCGTCTTCCTCATTGTCTGAGCCCTCCTGAAATAATCAATGAATAACTTCTGACTATTTAAAAACCAAAGAGATCACTTGCATCTGATTCTTCATACACATTTTCTGCACCTTTCCTACCCTCTTCCCCATCTGTCATCTCAATGTGTACAATATCTAAAAAGAGGGAGCAAAGAAGAGGGAATTGGACTCTTCTCAGTGGTACCCAGTGACAGATCCAGAGGCAATGGATACAAGTTGAAAAATCTCATTTAAACATATGAAAAAAGCCTTCTTTACTGTGATGGTGTTTAAACACCAACAGATTGTCCAGAAAGGTTGTGGAGCCTCCATCCTTGGACATATGCAAACCTTGATTGGATACTGCCTCAGGCAACCTGCTGTAGGGGACCCTGCTTTGAGCAAGGGAGGTGGACAAGACCTCCTAAGGCCCCTTCCCCACCCCACAATCATTTATGATTCTAATGATATTATTAATTTGTGGGTAAAGGCACAAACCCAGCCAAACTTCACAAACTTTAATGCTAACATGCACCAGACTGGAAGGAAGTTTATTAGAAAACCAAACACAAGCATAAGGAGAAAAAGTGTTTCCTATTTCCTTGATGAACTCATTTTCTCATAACTCTACCATTATCACATCAACTTTGCTGTGTCATAGTGACAAGTTCGAATTTCTATGTACATGACCTTTTTTTATTGGCTCCACCATTTCTGTTCAAAATATTATTGGCACAGTAAACAAGGAAGGTTATGCTCCATAAATCTTTTATTAATTCATATTATAGAGGCATACTCTAGACACCTGTTATTTTTCCTACATGGCTGCTTTGACATCTAGTCAATACATTTGCTTCCACAACAGATAATGAAAATTATCTGAAAGTGTTTTCATGTCAAAAAACTGAAGGCATCTTCTGGTTGAGAAGCAGCACATACCCTGAGCAAAGTTCTCAGGTTCAAGTTTCTGCCTTAATTTCTCTGCAATAAGCCTCAGACACTCTGAATTCAATTTTCCATATATACTAAACTGGGATGAAAATATCCTCAGTGTACGGACTGGGTTGTGCATATCCACATTTCACCTGCTAACTCTGTGACACAGAAGCACTTCAGAAAGTAATGAGTAATCAAAATATTGACTTTCAGTCTAGCTAGTAATCAAATCTAGTCTAGTTATCAAAATATTGATTACTCCTCCTTTCTATGAGGCAAAGTAAATTAAGTTCACCTCTTCCTCTGGCTCATTTACTTCACTTTCATTTCCAGATTGTTCCTCTGTTTCTGCTCCACCTTCTTCCTCCTCTTCATCCTCTTCCAGATTCTCTCCTTCTGTAATGGAATCTTTGGAATCTTTGTCATTCACAATTCCTGGAATACGGAAAAAGAAAGAATTAGAAAAAGGAACTAGAACAGAATTAGAACTCATATAACCACTCAAGCTATATGTGGAAGATCACTTCAAAAGTCTACTGTTACTGAACACTACGACTTCCAATGGGTCTTAATAGTCGACTTCTGAATGAAACACTTTTGATATAGTTATCTTATTTGTAAAGGGTAATAATTTCCCTGCCAGAAAAGGAGGAAATCAGTATAGATAATGTTTAAAATCTCCCATGGCACAGCAATCAAGAAGCTGCATTGTGCAAACTGCTGTGAAATATCCTCAAACTAAAGGTGCAATCTTACCGAAACAAACACTGAAACACAAGCACTAAATTAGAGATGCTCTACAGAACCAGCAGAACCCAGAAGACATCAAGCCCCTGCAGTCTTAGTTCAGTAGTTCACACTCTTGTTGATTAACAGCTTTGAAACAACTATTTTCAGCCTGTAATAAACCTTTCTGACTCTTTTCTAATGCTCGGAGGCTCCACTTGAACCTATGAGGATGTGGTGCCTAACGTCTTTAAGAAATCAGAGTATCTTCTGAAAATATTATCTAGTGTGCTCATCGTGCTGGCAGTCAGGACTGACAATTCTTTCAGTGTTTCAGTTAATCTTGCAGTTTTCCTTACTGACCTGCTTGTCACCTCTCTCTCTCAAGACACTTCAGTCATGTTTAAGGTATCAAGCGTAGCTGCCTAAAGCAGAAGTTGCAGTTTTACCTGGCCATTACACATACTTATCCCACTGGATTAAAGCATTATTCTTATAAATTGAACTTGTCTAACTAGATGAAGTGCTGTTAAGGCTCTAGTTAACCCTTATAAAGTGCAAAATTTACATTTAAAAACTTCTCATGATCCAGCTTGTCTTCAAATAAAAATGCAAGATTAGAAAACAACTCCATTTAATGAGAAATGAGCACAGTAGTATCTAATAATTATTAAGAACTGGTATGTTCAAAAGTTCTAAAGGTTAATATGATGATAGTAGCTTTAGACAGAATACTGGTTAGTGTGTGTCAAGCTGTGCTGCAAGCCCAACTTTTTTCTCCTGAAATTAACTGGTTTTTAAGACAGCAAGATGTGTATCTATACATCACTGTAATCTCAGCAGGAACTACAAGCTAGCACTCAACCTAGCCAACAGAGAGGTTTTAAGAAGAAAAAAAACGTTAATAATCCAACCAAAGCTCTAATTCATGAAAAGGAAATCATCCTCTGGCCTCTACTAAAATGTAAAGCCCATCCCAAATTATTCCGAAGGAAATGTAAGGCTCAAAGTACCTAACAGCACTTTAAAAGCAAATAATGATCTATCTTTTGTTGTAGTCTTACACTAATGCTCACTTGGACACAGCAACTTCAGTCAAATCCAGAACTGGGGGAGGAACACAGAGTTGCAAGCAACAAGTCTACCAAAATGACCAAGCTGGTTTCCATCAGCACTCACCAACCAACAGGCTGCAGTAACTGAGTGCACACATACTCCCTGCTTTTCATAGTAGAACGTGCTTCCTAAATTTTTCTGATGAAGCTCAGATTTTCCTCATCATTTGCACCATACTAGTCCATATATTAATATATATACACATACACACACGCTCCTTCTCCAAATACTGCTGTATCACTAGTATTCATATTGACTTTAAAATACTCAACCACTTCAGAATTAGGGAGATTCTATGTGATCTGTATGATCAGAAAAATGTCAAGTTACAAAAACATTTCCATCATGAGAGCTAAAAGATCCTACCATGAGAATAACCATAGTTACCCATCAGCGTCATACAAAAGATAATTTTAAGAAGTACAGGAATTGTCAATACAACCTCATTTCCCTTGCACATTTTCTTACCTAATTTTATTAAGAATTCTCGTTCCAAGTCTTGCACCTGTCTGATAGCTTCTTCTAGAGAATTGCAGAGCTTTATCTTTGGTCTCAGCAGTTCCAGCGTATCACTGATCATATAGTCTATGTCTATAGGAAACGGGTGGTCTTTTGTCCAAACATCCAGACTTTTTTTCCACCAAACATAGCGCTAGAATACAAAATATTCAAATAAATCATATGCACAATGGCACTTATAAACCATTTAACTGAGGCAGTTTGTAATGCCTAGCCATGTTTGTTTGTACAGGAGAAAACACAAAAGATTGCACATTACTACTCTATTTCATACAACTATTAAATATTTCGATATCACTAAACATTTTTTGATAACATCGGATATCACAAACATTAAGAATATGCTCCCTTTATTATAACAACTGTTAGAAGTATGAAGACTGAGGAAAAAAAACCACTGAAAGTGCCTGCTACAGGTAGATTCTTTCTATAAGAGATAAGCACTTAACAACTGGCCTTTCAGTTCCTTCCTCCATACATTTTCAAGAAATTTAAGTCCCCCAAAGGCACATTATGGGGAGAAGAGGGGAAACATCACAAAAAGTTTTAAGACTGCAGCTAGCATGAAATGACTTACCCAATTTGCTTTATAAGAACTTAGTGCATACCCCTTACAATAAAATTGTAAAAAATAAGTGCTGATCTTAAGTGGACCCAACAGCAGAATGTGAAAACAAAGGTGTTGCAAAAATTGCATCTGAAAATGAAGTATGAATAATAGAATCTACTTAAAAGGCGACATGGTCAAAGGGAACATTTGTTAAAATAAGGTGTAACAAAAATATAATGACTTCTTCACTGACAAGTTTATTTTGGGTTTAAAGATAGGACTGTACTTCAAAACACCATTTTGCATAGATTCATAGAATCGTTTAGGTTGGAATCTCATACAGATGACAGATATGCATCCTGAAGGTCTGAAATAAGTCGTAGCACCTTAATTTTTGGTTTTTAATGTCCTTGTTTTAGTATAACTTAGAGAGAAGCAGAAAGAAATTAAGTCCAAAGAGTTTTTATCATGAACTCCCTGGACCAGTATTCCTCATTTGAAGAGGAACCCATTCCAGTGCTTAAGCACTCCCATTATGAGACCTTTTCTCCCTCCACTAACACCTATTAAGTCAGAACTTTCCTTGCTGCAACTTGTGACCACTACTGCTCATCCTGTCACCACATATGCCTGAACAGCATCTGACTCTTCCTTCCCTACAAACACTACACAATCTAATTAGCATTCTTTCCTCCAAAGCCACAATCTGAGCACTGAGAGCCTCCTGATCATCTTGGCGATCCTCCACTGCACTCAGTTTACTGATGTCTCTCCTCTCATCTACCAGGGAGCACTGAACTGGAAACAGTGCTCCACAGGTGGCCTCACGTGCCAAGGAGGGAAAGGAAAAAAAGACAAAAAAATTCACTCCCCTCAATCCGCTGGCCAACGCAATGTAGTATGCTGTTGGCCTTCATCATCCTAATGATGCAGAACTTAATGCCATGTTCACACAGCGCAGGAGTCCCGGCTCTATTCCTACAAAGTTGCTTTCTAGGTAGTCGGTGCCAGGTGGTATTGTTGCATGGAGCTATTCCATCCCAGCTGGAAGACTTGATATTTACCTCCGCTTGAATTCACAAGACTTCCGTCAGCCCATTTTTCCACTTGCTGAAACCCCCTCTAGGGGGGAACTAAACCCTTCAGTGAATCAACTGCTTCCCCAGTGTTCTACAAGTTAGTTGGAACAGTAACAGCTGCATAACTAAACACACACATCCCTTTAAAAAAAAAAACTGCTAACAGACAGGAGCCTAAATATCACAGTGATAGAAAACAATGAGAGAAATATTTAACAGAACTGACTTAGATGAGCTTGTTAAAGAAACCTACAGAACGATATAAAATTTAGTTTACGATACCTGAAAATACACAAGGAAGCAATCAAGTTTTCGTTTGCTGGATCCTCTGTCAAAATACTGCCCACAGGTATCAAGGATAGTACAAACTAGTCTGATTCTGAAAAGATGCTCTGGAGGGTCCAGCGGACTAGGACTACCATCAGGGTTCACACCAAACGATGTGAAAGAATACAGAGTTCGAAAAATTACAGCTGATTCTACCATTCTGTAATTGTAAAGCTCCCCCAAAAACTTGGCACTGCTGATCCGCCGTTGGTTAAACTTTGGCTGGTTAACCTGTATCAAAAAAGAACAAAAAAAAAAAAAAAAAAAATCCGCTTTATCGTGAAGACACAATAGAATCTTTGTAAAAGGTTTGCTGGCTTTTTTTAAATAAAAGCTAGTTATTTATGGCTACATACATTACACAAAATAAAAAAGCAGTCATGAAAGCTGGTCAACAAGCAGTTATTCTAAAGTTAAAATACATTTAGCATACAATCTGTCTTAAAGCTATAATGATTTCTCATTGCTGAGAGAACTCCTGTAATTATAACATCTATCAAAATAGGGATGAGTCTCCAAAGTTACTTGAAGTTGCATGAATCTGACTACAGTGCGAAGGAATAAGCTGCACGCACTCATTATCATGAGGAGGTCAAAGCAACTGTCCTAGTGATCTCTGCAGTTTAGTTTTTGTGGGGTGTTGTTTTTTTAAATAAACCTACATAAAGCAAACAACTCAGGTAGAAAAGTCATCAGACAAATCCAGAATCCAAGGATTCCTTTAAGCAAGATGATTTTACTGTTTTCCTTTCAGCAGAAGCAGATGGATACAGCTTAATAAGAATGTTGGTTGTTTACCTCCATTCCCAGTCGAATATCCTCTAGCACTCCATCCACAACATGAATTCCGACATCTTCCTGGTAAAGGACCAACCCTGCTAAGAGGTTGGCTACACAGTGAATACTATTATATTTCACATTCCAGATGTTGATCATACAGCATATAACATAGTCTTTTACTTCTACATCCTGCCAAGGCAGCTTGCGCATCTGTCTCAGGACCTAAATCAAATTTTAAGACAAGCTTAATATTTTAGCAGGCAAAATATCAAGATACTCACTGTCATCCTCTGCCTAACAGTTGGGATGAAATACCTGTAAGCACCTGCAAGCAACCTCATTCTTTTTCAAGCATCCTCCAGATCTGCAGTAGCTACAGAAAACTTCATATATGTAACCCAAGTGCTGTCCTCTAGCTACTAAGAAGCTGTCCAAATCTGGTCCATAATTTCCTTGCTCTGTTTTTAACCTTAGTCTTTTGTCTCTTATCCTGAACACAAGATGCTTAGCACAAAGATTCTCATTCCATTCTCTAGTTGTTCAGCACTTAATGTTATGGAGAATGCAGGCCCACGACTGGAGCTTCTCTGCATTATAATAAAAGCAATGAAACTATCTTAATGAGGGATACAAAAATTATTCCTCTTCCTTGCAATTAAGAAAATTATAGCCCTCCCCATACACTTCAGAAGTTAGTACTGCATCACTTCCAGTACAATCTGCATTAAAGATTGCAAAAGGACTTACCTTCTCTGTGGTGACCTTGGAGAGATCCTTGTAAAGAAGCTTACGAATATATTCCTGCAAAGGAGGACGTTTTTTCTTCACAGTTTTTTCAGCTGGAGGGGGATTACAGTAGTAATAGGCATTTTCTACCATTGTAACATAGCGCGCATCAAGATGCATCGCTTGTTTTTTTCTCATCATTTGTTCCTGGAAATAAATGCAAATCATCAGTGAAAGATCTTGACATGCTACATTTCCAAGTCAAAGGCTTTTACAGTTATGTTTGGGATAAAGGAAACATGAAAGGTGGCAGAAAATTAAGTTAAAGGCTCAGGTAGAAAAGAAAGGACAAAGCATATATATGGTTCTGTGTTGCTTTTTCCAAGGTCAATTTTTCTTCACAATCCCTATTTTTATAACAGTGCATGTGTGGTGGAAAAGGGTTCAGAAGAGTATTTAAAGTTGAACTTGAAATCTCAATGTTCCTGTTTAGATAAGTGGTGAATAAGATTATCAGCCACTCTACTCAAAACATGATTTTATTTAACTGAAATATTGATGTCTTGACGCAAGCATAGTGAATCATCAGAAGAGCAGCAATCTGCTTTTCCAATCAGTAGGGAACTCCAGAGTTTATATTGATGTTCTCACATGAATTTTCAATGGTTTAGGCAATGGCATTTTCCTTATTACATGCTCCATTATTGCTGTTTATCCAAGCAGAACAGACTGCAAGGCAAACAGTACCTACCATAAAGTAGTATTTGAGGAAAAAATCAGACAAGGTTACTACATCGACACCAATTACTGTGCTGAATTGGCAGGATTGTCCTAATTTTCCTCACTGAATACAACCTTTCCTCCATAGTTAATTTTACGGATATACTTTAAGATTTATTTTGTGGGTTTTAAAAATGTCTTGGATCTAACAATTCCGTGCAAGTAACAATTCTAACCTGCTGATTTTTACAGTTACAGATGAGGATGCGCTTCATTCCATTATAAAATAATTTATGTGCATATATGTGTGCAATTCTGTAAGTTGCATTAAAAGTTTATGTACATCATATGATCCCATTTCTTCTAAATCACTCAGGAAAAGGTTTCAACAGGAAAAGAAAGCACACTGGTTTGGACTACATTATTTAACAGAGGTTGGCTGCAGAGTAATCCACAGCATCAAACAGATAAACAGAACTAACCTGCAAGGACGGTTTTACCACCACATGTTAGTGTATATATTCACACAGTCCAGTAATTCTCTAATGAAGAGCGTTTAAACCTTCTTTGACCATTGGTGAAGCAGCACAATTTATCACGCTGGTGGACCTTCCACTAAACTTGAAGTTTCTTCTACAAGGCAGTGGTCCAGCTTAACTGACATGTAAATGTACTCAAACAGCTTCTTAACCTTGTTTTCAGCTGCTAATTCAATGAGGAAAAGCAGTTTTGTGTAACATAGTAACCCAGTGAATAATGGAGTTTCCTCCTAGATTGTACACATCTACTGCCAGGAAGGTCTTGATCTGACACCAACCCTAAGGCGTTTCATTTTTAACCTTTCCACGTCACAAATGGCCTCCCCTTTGATTCCCTACCTGAGCCTGTTCCTTTCCAAAGGGGAAATTTCTGTCAGGTGGAACAAGTTTACCTACAGGTGCTAAACAGTTGCACAGCACTTTTAACAATTGAGTACGCAAATTGTTTTACGTGGGGAAAAACCATTTACAGGAGCAAGTTCCACAGCCCTACCTTGTCATACATGTTAATACTACCTCTGTAAATTTTTCACCTATTCTAGATGCATCAGGTTTACACACATCTTTGCAGCTTTAATGACATTTATCATGTTTTACGATAAACTGAAAAATGAAGCAGGGCAAAGTAAAGTGTAACAGAGAAGGCGGCAGAAGGGCTTGCAGATGAAATTTTAAAAACCCTGAAACTACATAATTTGTGTATTTTCCTGTTACAAGAAGTTGCACATTATCACTGTAATTTATCATTTTTTGAGCAATTTTTTTGAGTATTCTAACTCTAAGTGGATGCTGTTAGTCTTAATCTCTATTACAAGTCATCACAATTTTAAGCAACTATGTATCTCAGGAAAAGCCCAATCAAGAAAAGCATTTCAGCAAGATTGACATTGACATTATTAAATTGTACTAAAATATTGAAACTCTTCAGCTCCTCCTTCCCTTTAGTACCTGCACTGCTCTGCCCTGCTAGTTGTTCCAACAGTTCAAAATCAAAATTCTGAATTTCTTGCAAGCACACTGTTGCTGTAGTGAATTAATAGTCTCATTCCAACTACAATTACTTTGTCACGGCCTCTCCCTGTACTAACAACGTTCTCCCACAGTTTCAACTCCATCTATAAAAGGAGTCACCTTAAGAAATGAGCCACCACACAGCTTCAGTTCTATGTTTATCGATAAAAGTGATCTTGTCCTAAAGCTTAAAAAGACAATTTGACACAATTGTATGAGTTAAATGATTAAAAATGCATCAGGCGGCTTTTAATACCAAAACTCCAAATATTCTTTTAACGAGACCACATCAGCATAGCACAAGAATTTGATGTTTTAAAGTGTTTACTTTACAGAAACATAAATCAAGATAATCCTGATCTTCCTTCCAAAGCACCAATTCAAATAATCCATTTAGCAACAGACCCATCCTAAAGCCAAGTTAGTTTTACATTAATATTTTAAATTACATAAAGGACATTGAATTTGAAAGACTTGCCAAGAAGAATGATAACAGAAATGAACATTGCCCTGATAAAAGAAGAATCTTTTATGTCTTGCAAATTATTTACAGTAGTTCTACAAAGCCAAAATGTGATCATTAAATACTTCTCTAGAATAAGTCACTTAGTCCCTCTAAGTTTGAGGCGCTCTTAGAGACCGCTTTTCTTCTTAATAGTTAATTTTCCCTTAATTGCTTTTAAAATCTGTTCTTAACTTTCTTCCACACCAGAACAAAGCAATATTGTCTTTAATAGGAGACACACAGCCTGTCTGGCATCTTATTACATAATATTTCATCAGCAGTAAAGATTAAAACCATTTGGAAGATCAACAGGCCTTAATTCTACCCATAAGAGTCATTGATAAGATCAGCTTTACATTTACTCAGATTTTTTACCACAAGATCCTAATTAGCTTGCTTTGGGAATAATCTTTTCTACAATTCACACCAACTGGTACCGTAAGACCATGATCCAATTTGTATAATACTATTTAAATCAAAATTAATCTCTACAGTTTCTATAGGGCAACATTAGAAGCTGCAACTATAAAGACGGTAGTAGAATATAAATCTATTTAGCCTATTTTATACCTTATTCAAACTTACTTGCCATCTCTATCTTCTCCTGGTTCCTCAACGCATAAGAAAAGAGCACTTATCCGAAACCTTGTGAGGCTTTAAGCCTCAGTTATTGTAACAGTGTTCGTGCTTTGTCTTAGACTTCACAGTTAAGCTGAGCTTAGCATTCACCCAGCAGATTTCAGCAATACAGCCAACATTCAGCAGAGTGCGTAAGACAGTTACAACAAGCAGCTCTGATAAAGTTATTTAATTCTTCCTGACTCCTAAAATTTTTATTAACTACAAAAAAATTGGCAGCAATGAGTAAAGTGTCTTTTAAAGATAATGGAACAGCATTTTCAGGGAAAAAATACTTGATTATATTTAACAATAAAACATCAGCTGGCAAACCTTTAGAAAATTGAGACTCAAACCTTTCAAGATACAAAGTACACTGCAACAAAAAGCATGAGCCAAGAACTTGGCAGTTAATCTGTCCATCTCCTACCTCTTGTGAGTAAGCCACCGCAAGAAATGCCGTGACATTCAAAGAGGTTCAGAAAGAAACAGCATTTCGTGGAACAGAAATTGTACAATACACTCAAGTACACAACAACTGCTTCTGCATTAACTCTACAGCATGAGAAGAGAGGCTAGAGATTCAAGAGAAGACCTGTCAAGTCAGCCTGTGCTTCGCTAAGAAAGGAGATAAACACAGCAGAGCTGGTGATATTTCACAGCGTAAGTGTCTCTAGAGATTCCAAACACTTAAACCGCTCCCTTCCAGAAGGGCAAACCACATCCCTTTCCTCCCCCAAACGCAGGGGCTACTGTCTTTAAAGCAGATACATGTCTATATCCTTCCTGCAGTGCAGAGATTTGAAGGGAATGCTGAAACATCTAGTCAGGCTCCTAATACAACAACATGGTCTATTAGTTGGTCTGTATCTGCTTACGCTGCTTTTAATCTCATGCAGTTTCTTATTGCTAGCATCTATCCTTGAGGGACTTCTTCAACCATGTTTGGCTCAGTCTCTTGCCTCGGACACAGAGTTTTAGGATTGTCTCTCGAGCCAGTAAACATACCATCCAGGGCTCAAATTCAAACACTAAAAAATTCCCAAAGCTAATCCTTGGTATTTTAAACCTTTGCCAGTACTTACCTGGATTTAGGTACTACTTCTACTCTTACCTTAATTACCAATACCTATTTCTAGGCCTTGTCCTCTAGTGTCTTCATAAAACTCTTCAAGTTTGGAACCCCAGATCATTATGCAGGGCACAGAAACCACCTCTTTCACAACTGTCTTCACTTCCAGTTGAAATATCTTCTTATCTCCAGTTCCATTCACCACCATTTTCCCCCTCAAATAGTATCCCAGCCGTGTTCAGGTACAGCTACTCTATTCTTTCAACCTCAGCCTCTGTTTTTGTTTTATCTCTGGAATTATTTGGCGTTCAAGAGTAATAGATTTTTGCTTCAGAAATTTAATTATTTAAATTTTCTTTTAAGTCATGAACAGCTTTATAGGTCAACTGGAGTTCTCCAGAATACTTCCAGAAAGCCATTGTCACAGGAGGTGCAGTCTCAGAACTAAGACAGCACTGGACAAGCTATAGATAACAAGTCAATACAAGTGCACAGGACCACAGCAAAGGTTGATAGCGCCAGAGCAGCCTAGGACTGGAACACATGTAACACCAGTCCACCTCAACCCCATTCCATAATAGGAGTCAAGGTGTCATGAAAAATTATTCACTGCCCTCCAGTACTTGTTTTTGGCTTTATTACAGAATGCTCCCTGAGCATTCAAGATAAAACTCGATGAAAGTTTGCACTTACTAGTGCTTGAAGATTGTAACTGATAATGAAGATATTAGTCACGATCATTGTTATGGTCAGACTACATGAAAGCCAGAAAATAAAAGCAGCAATTGGTTTAATTCAGTGCATGACACTCTCCCCCCCACCCCCAAAGATGAGTTTTCTCTTACCAAAAGAACACTGGTTCTTAAGTGGGATTCAGGTGATCGAAAGAGGAATCGTCCACAGGTTTCCAGCAGAGTACAGGCCATTTCAATATGGTGATGGGAAAAGTCTGACAGAAGCATCTGGTATAAGAACACAGCATGTTAAACACCTTTTTCAGCCACAGAAAACAGTAAGTTGTATCTACCAGACTTTACACTAGCGTGGTGTTCCATATTCTTTAAGAAAAATAACATGCAAATTGATTTTACTGATCAGATGTTATAAAAACTCAAAACACTAACCTCATTAAAAAAGAACTAGAAGAACAGTCTAGAACCCACAGAAAACTGAAAAACAGGATGGTTCCTAAGCCCAGCATAAAACAACTACAATCTTAAAACAAACACTATAATTTCTCCCATACCCCTTCCAAGTCGGCCTTATCTGCTTTAAAATTCCAGCTGCTAGACTGGAAAACCACCAAATAATACTGCAAAAGGCCACAATAACCTCAAAACACATCTAATTTAGTTGTACTGTTTTAATTAAGCAATAACTAATAATTAATAGAGCTTTGCATTTTACAGTATAAGAGAAGGAAAGTAATGAGTGGGTATAATTTTTTAAGAACTCAGCTTTGATACAAAATGAGTCCATAAATAATAACTATTTCCACAGGATGCGCTCTTAACTCATGTGAGTTTTCAATCACATTCTATCAAAGGTACTTTTATTTTTTAAACCATTTTTAATTTGGGACTTGACATCAAAGGTAAGTTTCAATGTTTATCAGCATGCAGACTGAGATGATATGCCTAGAGATTAATGCTTTCTAAAGATTTGTTTTGTTCCCCAACAAACTAAAGCACCTGCTAAAATGGCATATAAGTCTCTCCTTGCATCACTGACAAGCTTTCTGCCTCTAACCCCTCCCCCTTATTGTTATTTTCTCTGTAAAAACATGAAATGACATTAGACAGTTTTGCAGTGTATAGCAGACGAATAAGTAGCAATGCCTACCATCACTCCAAAGAAAATTATTAGCAACTTGGCTATGTCCCAAGGTGGAAGTTTATTTCCATATACTCCCACCATCACAAAAATTAAAATATTCCAACTTGTACACCAGCTATGAAAGTCCCCTCATGCACAGCAGCAACAGACATCAGGGTTTAAAACATCACATGCAATAAATTAATGGATACATAGCAACAGATACACGAAGAGGAGCAGGACGGGGACACACCATCGGCATATATGGGACTATCACCACACTAACCTTTAAACAGTGGAGAGTATCGTTTTTGGAGAACATCTTAAACTTGGTCAGCTCACCAATGAATCTCACAGTTTTATTCTTTGTTTCAATGTTAATCTGGTCCTTCTTTCTTACCTGAAAAAGGGCATTTGATTTTAGGCCGTCAGAAATACCTCCCTCTTACAAACTACTTTGTCCCGAATGTGGACAAAAAGCGTAGGAATTCAGCAGTGTCTGGTTCCTTTGTTACTTTTACTTATCACTGGATTTCCTAAAAGAATTTCTACAACCTTGTTTCTTGGAAGCTTTTGAATTACTTTCCCCATCCTCCCACTTCCCAAAGCCTCTGACATCCCTAGAGCTCTAGACACACATCAACCTGGCCACCCCCCTTTGCCACAGTGAAGCAGAGGTTAACTATTGCCATTCTATAGTCTTTGAATCAAGTTCTCACTGTATGAACAGGATCACTCATACAGTCCCTGAGGAACTACTAAACACTGACAGCTTTTCCAAGTCAGGTTTAAAACAGTGCAGACTTTTTCTTCTTTTTTCTTTTAAAGTTACTGACATCCACCATAATTTTACTGACAAAGTACAAATTTTTATCTATGTCTAAAAAACATACTCTGCAAAATACAAAATTGTATTTCTCCCCGACAGAAGTATCTTCTCCCGAGAACAGTTAACCTCAGACAGTTAAAAGACTTAGTCTGAGCAATTCATACACATTTTTAATGTCAATATTAGGAAAAAAAATTTGAAATCTGTGCCATAAAACTCAGAAAACAGTGACGGAATCACCACTGTGCACTACAACCAATGTGACTGCTTGCTTAACAAAACTGGTTGGTTACTTAAAGCAAAGTGAAAGAAATAACACTGAAAAATATTTGTGTGGAATGGAAAATTTTGGTTGAAGAAAATAGTAAAAAATAATTTATATTAAGCACGACATTACAATAGTAACCACTATATTACAACAGCAACCTTGTAGTGGAGAAAGCATTGTTAGAATAGGTCAGTTCTCATTTTAAATGCAAGTTATTGATTTACGGAAAACTCTTAATGCTACAGTTGCAGCACAGTTTCTAACTTCCGCAATTTGTTGTAACTGTTGTACAGTTCATTTTAATATATACATATGCAGACATATATGGCCAGTTGTAAAAAAAAAAAACCATCTTCTTAAATGTACCAGTCTAGTTTTCTAGAACAAATCCACTCAGACGACAGAAAAATTCACTGAATTTAAGAATTAGTATCTACTTATATCAAACTTTATCATATTTTAATATCCAAAGGATGACTATTATCAGATTGGTTACTTGAATGCAAAAAACTAAATTAGTAAGACATACATGAAATCTGAAATCCCCTTTCAGCATGGAACAAAGATCCTCTGCTACATCAGACATACACGGATGCAACGTGGCAACCAGTCTGGCATAAAACGGTAGCAAATCCAACCTGCAAACAAAAGGAGAAGAGAAATAGACAATTTATAGACAAAAATGTATTTTTGTCTACAAGTGTGGGTATGACTTCGCTTGTGAAGAGAATGAATGTGCATATCCTGACAGCACTACATACATGCAATTTTACAGGCTCGCACTTCAGAGGGCAAGATCATTTAAAAATAACAATACAAGAAGGTTTACTAGTACAGCCGAGTAGACTCCTTCACGATTCATTTCCTTTCAGGACTGCTGCCTTAGGTGAAATGCCAAACACCATCTTAACTACAGAAATTGACCTTTAAGAAATTACCAGACAAACAAAATTCAGATCCCTCTCAATATGCAAAACAAAAAATCCTTACAGACAACTCCATTTGTTATTGCAATTTACTTTAAGTAGCAGCAGACATAACCAGGAAGGTAAGAGCATCTTGATTTTTAAGACAAATGAACTTCCAGATGAATGTAGCAGTTATTACAGAAATTAAAACTCAGCAGATGTGATGTAGCATCCCTTCTCCCCAAACTTCTGCTAGTACTCCCACAAATGCTAGTACTTCAAAATCTGCTAGAGAACTTTCCTTATTTTTCTTTTCTCTTCCCTCGGTTACATGCCTTCACTCGTTTCATAGTACCACATTTCCCATAGAGAATTTTGGAGGGCAACTTGTGTTTTCCTTGGTTTGTACTTTGTTTCCTTCCACCAAAGACTACCTGGCTGTAGAAATGGGGTAAATGCCCTTAAACCTGGTTTGTGGCATCGTGTAACAGGACACAGAATATAAAACATCTGATTTGCTTAAATGTGAATGTATCACTTTCAAATGCAGAGAAGCCAACTGCACTCTGGGACTCATAGTATCATTTAACAAGTTGAAGAAAGTATTTTTGGTTTATTTTCAGAATGTAAGTTAATGCTGTAAACAGACAAACTGTACTTTAAGTGGAGAGAAACATTTTAAATTTGTATGCTTCAAGTGAGGAATTGCCTGGAAGGGAAAAATGGATCTTGAGTTCACATTTTATGAAGGATTAAGGTTTTCCCTACTGCTAGGGAAAAGAAAAAGATGCTGCTGAAAAAAAAAAAAAAAAAATCTAAAAGCACATAGAGCTTGTCTTGGCACAAAGTAAAACTGGAAAAACATCAAGATAAAAACCCCAAAACAAAGCAGACATGACTGCCTTCCCTCTCCTTTCTACTGCTATGTCACTGGTGCACGTTTCCAAGATCTTTAATATCCACTCTCAGAAAGAGGGATAATTATGTAAACTGTGGATTAGAAGCATTAGAACACGCTACCTGGAAGAGGCAAAGCTAAGCAGCCCCCTGATAATACAGAAAACTCCTGGTGAAACATTGCAGGTATCTCAGTTACCTATTTAACAGTTTTTATTCTCTCTTGTTAATCAATAACTGAAGCAGTATTTACATTTTTCAAGCTTGTTGGAACACACAGTCAAGGATGACTAGTCACAGCAAATTACCACAATGTTATTAAGCATTTAGCCATTAACTCTCTGAGAAGAAGTGGAAGTCTCATTACTTCACACACACAAAAGCTAAACTGAAAAAAGATACCGGCTGAATTGAGGGGGTGTATTTTAATTAAGGGGATTTCTGTATGGCATCTGTTTAAAAGAGCAGAAAGTTTTATTCTGGTCTGAACAAGTACCTGCCTGCTGAGAGCTAATAATTTCATCTCTGTAAACTGAACATACCTGGGGGAAAATTAAAGTCTTAGAGCACATTGTTGCTATTCCCTCACAAAGCACAAAAGGTTTCTTCATGGGGAAAAATACTAAGAGTGGCTATTTCTAAATAGGTGAAATATAATAAGGAAAAGCCTTGGGTCAATTACTGTGAAATTGGCAATCGGTGATTAAAATCTGCTCCCTCTCTCACAGGGGAGACAAAAATGAGTTTCCAAAGTGGAGAGATCGCAGGATCAGTGGCACCATCTGCTGGTCCCTGCTTTGAGGCAAATCTAACAACAGGTTTTGTTTTCTCCAAAAGCATTTATTTCTCTTTGAGAAGGGAGCAGAAATCAACTAAAAACCCCACAAAACCCACAGTATTGCCTTCTCTTTCTGCTCTCCTACATTATGAAGCAAGATCCAGCATCAGGGATGAGTCAGTTGCTCTCTGAAGCCTGCATTAAGCACCCTGAATATAAACTACCACAGAACAACAGCACTACTTCTGGCCATTGCCATTTTGACCACGTACCTTGGATTGAAACCTAGTCAGCTCTGGATCACATGAAGTGCACTTCAGTATCTAAGAGCACATCTTTTTTTTTTTGTAGAATTTTGAATGCTAGTTTATTAAAAAAAAAAAAAGAAAAAACCCAACACTTTACTCAAAGTCCTAATTGCAATCTCTCTAGAATGGGTGCACCCAATATTTTATACCCAGAAAGAGTGAGGGGGGCATTTTGAACATTTATTAACTAGGATTCCACCAGAAATGCAGCTTGAAAAATGAAGCAAGAGAGCAAGAACTCCTGCCTCAGAAGCATAATCATAATCCAGCTAAATGCAGTGTGTTTACAGGGCCCAAAGAGGTACAAACTGCCACCCACACCACTCAGTGGGAAGAGAACAATGCTGTGAAATTGGCATTGTATCAGAGAAGCACTTTCTGCTTTTGTTTCTTAGCTGTGGCAAACACTCTTTATCTAAAGCATATCCCACAATTTTATCCTCAAATGAGACAGGCCACTGAAACACTGTTAAGTTCAACTGAACAAGCAGGAGCTCACTACTGGGATTCTCAGGATAAGGAGCTGAAAGAAGGTAGATATACAGGAGGCTTACAACTTTTGAGTTGAAATGCTCAGAACTATTTAACACTCAAGAAGCAGCTGACTTGTGCATTCAGAACAGCTAGTGATAATGCTAAAAATTTCTGTATGATGAACAACAGATTTCTTGCGTAGTAAACTTGCAACTTCATAGGTGACCATAGGTAGGAATAGTAAAAAAAAAAAAATACAAAACAGAAGCCACAACAGCCCCTATTTACTGTTTAGCATTTGTCTAGAATGGTTTAGAATTTAAGGCCTAAAAGACATTTTAAACTTCTCTCATCGAAGTTGAAAAACACTCAATAAAATTGCAGTATGTGGTTAAACAGAAATAATTACATGTATCTGTAAAGGAAGGTAATTCAGTTAGATAGCAAAGAATTACACATAAATGCCCTAAAGCTGTGAGCAGTATGGGTTAAGTCACCGTACTGTCACTTTACTGCACACTATATAGTCCTGAATTAAAAGGCTAATATTTAGTTTTAAAGCAACCCTCTAAGGCAAGTTTGGAGGATATACTAGCATTTGTATACTAGCATTGAAAAACCTTTTTGAAAGGCTTTCTGTTCTGGTGGGTTGGAGATTCAAATTGCAGCTGAAGATGTAAATGTGATCCATTCATCAGCATTCAACAGAGCATCGCAGTGATGTCGTATTCTAACAGTAATCTACAGTTAGCTGAGGAAAAAACGTCATTTTTACCAAATTAGTTTTCTGTCCTGAAGAATCCTGTGTTTGTCCCAATCCACCCAACCTCAGTGGGAGCAGGAAAGCTCCCTGGCAACGCTGTGAATGACCGACTTTGCAGTGTCTGCATTACTCCTCAAACACGAAACCAGGTTTGAATTTCCTTGGTAAAGTTGCTGTGCCTGCACACCTTTTAAAACTATCTCTCCAGAGAAGAAACAAGAAACAGAACTTACTCTGTTATTGAAATACCTCCTTATGGCTGCCAGCATAATAGCTAAACTCAGATAGCACGATCTGATGTGCTTGGAGACTAAATGCTGTTGGAAAACATAGTGCTTTATCTACATTTTGTAAGGATACTGGTCCTCTGAGCCTTTCATAAAAAAGCCAGAATAACACAACAAAAAGAAATCCCCTCAAGAACATAACCACAAGCTTTCTTCTCTCCACTGTATACTTGGGAGATATTGCAGAAACTCCTGGAATTAGTAAAAACTAGTATGGAACAACAGCAGTGGAAGGTCAAGACATCATTATGGCTCAGTGAAGAGACACATGACACAAAAACATTGTTAATGCGTAGTATACAAAGCTTTGAAGCAGTGTGTTATGTACTTTTATAAATCAATTTGCAGCATTTTATAGCAACCATTAGTAGCATGTGCCATAATACACACTTACAGTTTTTCTACACAGATTATAAATTTTGATTTCAAGAGAGAAAGCAGAACAGCTCCTTTAACAACTGCAGTAATAGACCTAACTTAAATGTTCGGATAGATTGCCCTGCAAAACCCTCTGCATCTCTGGGCAATTCAGTTGTATTTTCATTGCAACTGTTTGTAGTTCAGAACAAGGAGCTCAGTCAACATCCTGGTTCTTCTGCTCAGTAGCCCAGAGCCAGGCATCACTAATGCAGGTAAAAACAGGCAGATCTATGGAACTGAACTTAAGATCTTACAGCTGGAAGCTGAAGTATTCATTAGTCCAGTAGGTCTCTGAGCAGACAGCAGAAACAGGTATTAAAAAAAGAGTTGTACATGGAATATTAATATTAAGAATAATTAATAGTTATAATTAAAGAACAAGAGTGAGAAGATCACCTGACCCTTTTGCTTCAGCACTACTTCCAACTATTAGAGAACAGAACTGTCATGAAGACAGCAGCTTCTTGAGCCAACCGCACCATCAACACCTGTCTATTAAGTTCCTACAGCATTTTTTTTTTTTAAATTATTATTTTTAAAACAGATTTGTGGGATAATGGAACTACTGCTGGGAAGACAACAAACCAGTGGCAATGTGGAGACTATACACGTTTCTGGCAACTAGCCTGATCAAAGACACATCTGTTTTAATACTACAATACACTAGGAATTTAACTTTCACGGGATCTATGAAACCACACTGCTCAATTTACAAGCCATCATGCTGTCCTTATTTTAATGTACCTCTTTTGATGAGAACAATGCCAACAAGTTCCTTCATGTCACTATTATCTAGTACACTTCAGGGGATTATTATGCAAAGAAAATTGTGCATCTTCAAAGAGGTTCCAAAATTCATAATGATCAGTTTGAGCAATCTGGAACTTATAGCACCAGGAAGAAATACAGGGCAGTTGTACAAATGTCACTGTATGTTCACAGACCAGCCAACAAGCCACTTCCATTTTGTAAACATGGAAAATTCTCTATTATAGTAAGCTGAAGACAAAAGTCAAAGTCATCCTGCTGATCTATATTGCTACAGATGTTTCTATGTCATGAAAAAAAGTTCTCAGATTGTGTTTTGATGCATTTCAAGATTGCCAGCAGGCTGATAAATAGAAACATTATTTCCTCTATATCACAAATTTGGGCTGAAGAGCACCTTGTTATGTCTAATGCAGAAGATATTCAGCTGCCTGTCTCCTTTGTCAGTAATTCGTATTTCAGGCAGAATCACGCCTCTGTCAAAGTCTCCAAAGACTGAAGTGTCAAAACCATAATTTTAGACAAAAAAATACATAAGAGAAAGATTATGTGCACTTCTAATTGGAAAAACTAGTATCAACATAGATTCAGGTTAATGCATACAAGTCAGCAAATAAACCATTACATTACATAGCTAAGAGTAGGGTTATCAGCACAGCAGATGCTTATTAGAGATGGGATCTAGAAATAGGCTAGAATTAAGGTTGAAAAAACAGTGCAAGCGTGATTAAAAGTAAGGAAAACAAGATACCAAGGTGCGATACTCCAAGCAGCAGTCTACACCAGTCTTGAGACAAAACAGACACTCAAACAGCATTCCCCGTCCCCACCAGGGTTAAAAGGGAATGGAATCAAAGTGGTGTGAACTCTAACAGGAAATCCAAGATGATGATGAAATATCAGAAATCAAAAGCAGCATCAAAACAACGTCTCAGAAGTAGAGCAAGGTGGAGCAAGAAAAGCAACTCCTGCATAACTGCACCTATTTAAATTGCACCCACTTAAGGCTGAAGTTTGCCAGAGAACAGAGAAATATATCATTCTTTGTATTAATGTAACATTTTTATTTTAATATTTGCAATCATTTTTGTAAGCAAGGCTCTTTAAGTGTGAGGACCTCGCTTACACTAATAGAAGCAAGAAGAAATCACAAAACCCTTCATGGACAGATCTACACAGATGAAGAGGGCAGGCTCAAAGGTTTACACTTGCTTTCTCTAAACTGGCCAGCCCAGAGGCAGCTCTGTTCCAGAAGATAGGGGCACTACGTCAGAATTAACATAGCACAAGAAATCCACCCTCCTAAACTGCATTCTGCTCTCACGAGTCACAGGTGCTTACATTTAAAAGTGCATAATGAATAAAACATATGCTTCTTTTTGGAAGGTAGGTTTTGCTGCTGTTTTCACAATTAATTAAAACAAGTCATGAAAAGATCCACTATAAACACACAGATACCAGAAAAGATAAACTAATTATTTTAAAAAATTACACTGCTATGGGAAAATATTGTAGTAAATTGCTTGATCACCAATCTGAAGTATTTCTTTGGTGCTCTAGCATCAATCACTCCAGAAGTGCACATCAGGAATAACCAAATGCAGCTTGGAATATGCACTGGTTTTCAGTAACTTAAACAGCTTACAAATATATACATCTGTTCAATAACCAAGGGGCGGATCCAGCTTGTTTGCTTGTTCTTACCTTTGTCGAGGAACTATGAAAAGTGCTCGTACTAGTTTTCTTCTGTTGGCTTTTGTATTCATATTCATGCAGAAATCCATCGCTGCCTATAAAGAGAAATGTCAATACAATACTTCACCTTTAATGCAGTGGTTTATTCAAAGCAATACAGCACGCTTTTCAAAAACATCTTTTACAGAGCTATTCCTGTAACACGCAGCTGTTCTAGAACAGCTGTAAAGAAAAAGTCTTCATTTTTGTCTAGAACAGACATAGGTAGAAAACACATCCAGTTACAGGAACACAAACTGGTCCTTTGGATCATCACAAGGAAGAAAGGAGCTCTAGGTAAATAGAGTAATTTGTCAGGGAGTGATGGGAGGAAAAAACTAAATCTACTCCTGAAACAAACGAACACTTAAGAAAACAGGCAGATGAAACCAGTATCACATGGTATTTGGGCAATGGTTAATTGAGAAAAAAATTTCCTCCCAGTTGAAAAATCAATTCGGCTACTGCCAAGACTCCAAAGCATCAGATCTTTATTTCCAATCTATTTGATTGAGCATCATCGCTTTTAAGAGTGGGGAAAAAATGAAAACTATGACTATACCTTGTCTATGAGGTCTCTGTTGACACAGTTTGGAAGCTGCTGAAGAAAAGCATCTACTATAAGTTTTAAGTGAGATCCAGTACTGGCTTCTTCATCTTCTTGTTCTACCAGAGTGAAATAAACAAGCAGCACATATCTTTAAGCTATGAAATATGATTATTTATGATCACATTCCCCAAACACAGTGCATTTGTAATGTTTAGTTGTTAATCTTCATATCTTTTTTTTTAATCTGGATGAATATTTAACAGAAAATTTTACTTTTCAATGCAGAAAAAAAAAAGTATGTCAATTTACTGTCTATGCTGACAAAAATCAAAAGTATCACCTTTAAAACTTGTCTTCCTATTCACTAAGTTCCCCGACTCCTAATTTATACTGGCAGGAGCAACAACAAATACATATTCCTAGAAAACTATGGTGATTTCTTTAGGTGATAAAAGGAGGACCAGAAGGAGCACCAAACACAGTGGAAAATAATATGGAAAAAAATCCAAACCACCTTAATGTAATTATGGATTCTATTTTTTTTTAATATATGTTGGCCCTGCAGAAGAAGTAAAATGTGTCCACTAAAGGTATTCTTTCAATCCAGCATGTTCTTGACATCTTTTCACTTGACGCTGGAAAAGCCAGAGGCCAACAATTCCTTCAGCTGTACAGACCCAGAAAGCAACAAGGATGGAGGGTTGATCACGCAGCAACACAAGGCAAGTGACAATTCTGTTTTTCAAGCAAATGCTTTCACGTAATTTGCAACATGGGAAGCAGCAACAGTGACCTGTATCCACTGAGTCAATAACACTACCGAAGTGAAAGACTGCAGGACAACTCTACCATTGAAATTCAGATTTTGTCATCAACCACAAAGATCTCACCAGACCAATCCCCTACAGTTACCCTCTAACTGCAAAACTAGTGGTACGCTTCAAAAAGTTTCCAAATGTTGCCAAGTCCTAGAGGAGAGTTTAGTTTGCTCTACAGTACAGTACAAGGCAACAGAGTTATAACACAAACACTTAGAAAGAACTCTTCCTTAGCCAAAGCCACGCACAAGAACACCACTCCTGAAAAAAGAACATGAAGAAGGTTGGTTTACTTTCAACTTGAGGATGTTCAGCAATAACAAGAATGGTTAGGAGGTATCTGAAAGGAAAACAGAGACAGACAGTCTTCAAAGCGAATATGGTGGTGGCAGTGGAACTCACACCCAAGTAAACTACCAAATACCCAAACACCAGGTAAAGTCCCTATGTTTTTACAGGTTACACTGTAAGATAAACCAGTATGGAAGACTCTACTTCCATTTCCAAGTTACTGAAAGGCAAAGAGATAACAAAGACGCTACACTGTAGGACTTTTTCTCTTGTTTTTTGAAACTGCTAGGGGCAGGGGTTGAACATAGCTAGAAAAACACCAGAGAACTGCTCCAAGAAACACTGCCAGCTACCCAGTCTTGAAGGTGCTAGAGATTAAAGCGGGTAACTGCCTCCTCTCTTGCACAGCCAAATGGAAGGATGAAGGACAAGAGAGAAGGGGTCATTAAGGAAGGAGAAAGAAGAAAAGGAAGATGGTCCAGATGCTCAGACAAGAGAGGACCATGAAACTTTAAATGCTTAAGAGAACCCTGACTGTCTCATCACCCATTACTCAGAGTTCACTAGGATGCATGTAACAGCTCAAAACAGACAATTTTTACTAGCAAATCTTGTTTGAATTCTTTTGTCCATTTAGGTATTTACAGCCACACCCTCCTGGCTCCTTCTAATGTTCTTTTATCTTCCCCTTTTTCCCTTACGGTAATTCATTGTCTCAGTCTTCTATTCGA
This sequence comes from Bucorvus abyssinicus, assembly GCA_009769605.1. NCBI lineage: Eukaryota > Metazoa > Chordata > Aves > Bucerotiformes > Bucorvidae > Bucorvus > Bucorvus abyssinicus. The sequence goes on from CM020025.1 coordinate 6,633,646, forward strand.
ACTGATTCAATGCCCTTGAAATAAATTTTAAAACACATCTTTGGCAATTCGGTCACTTTTCAAGTCAATCTTTCAAGAGACTCTGCCATCACATTCAGTTTCAACAGTTCCCAAAGGTCTCTCCTTCACTGGAGGGCTACAGATACTGTCACATTGTAGGTATTTCTTTCATTGAGGTATATCTTTCTCATGACAGTATGTGTTCCTTTCTAAGTGGAAAGGCTCTTTTGTAGTAACAGAAGCAGGTTTGGGAATTAAGGCAGAAAACTAAGAAATTTACAGAGACAGGAAATACAACGGTCAGGGCTTCCTTCTCTAAGACAAATAACAATCTTCAGTACACGATTCATGCAAAAAATTAGTTCATTTCTTGCTTTTCACTTTGATCCTCTTGAGTTCCAGTGTTTCATCAACAACACATTTAAAACTGCATTACCTCTTTTTAAAAATGTACAACTAATAATATATAACAATTAAGGGTAGACTATTTGTAATAGTCTATCTGGACATAGATCAAATCATGCAGTACGATCATTGTAGAGACTGAAAGAAAAAATTATTTTTCTCTTTGTAAACATGTTTATGTTTAACCAGAAATGCACACAATGCTGCAACTTTCAGGGAGCAGACCTGAGAAAGCAACAGAAGACATGAGAGACTTAGTGAAGTCATTCTGCAATGATTGGTGCCAAAAAAACCCTTCTACTTCAGCAACAATAGTGAGTTGCCCTCCCCTCTCCCTAAACACACTTTCTGAGAAAGTTCTGTCTCCCTTATTGTCAACATTTCTTTTAATTTTTACAAAACTATAATCTTAGAGGGCTCTCTCCTGGAAACTCCACACCGCCCAAAAGCTTCAGTCTACTTTGTATCGTATCACCCAGACAGTGGAAATAGCACAAGTGCTTTTGTAGTGTGAGTAGCTATTCCTCTGTGAGATGTGTTTTGTAATTGACTTGATCGTGCAGGAGCCCTCACATTCAGACAGTAGGAACCAGTAACGTGAGCAAATCATTGGCTGGATCCCCCTCTCTGCACAACACTAACACTATGCTTATGCTTAAAACATTTTGTTGAATCAAAGCCTCGCTGAGAACTGTGTTCAGAATCTAGTTGCACAAGTCCAAAAAAATATCTCTTGATGAATACTAAGAAATTTTTAGGTATTTTTTAAATTTCTGCTCTTCTGGTAGGAACTTTGCTGGTTCTCTAAACAGCGTAGCAAAAGTAATAGGGTTGACTTAAGACTAACTGCCACACATCATCTCTGCTGCTGACCAAACTTAGAAAAACTGGTGCTAGATATACATTAATATCAGATTCTTCATGCTCCCAGCACCCTTGATGGCTTCCACTCTGGCCATTCCTTACTTAACATCTTTGTCTCCATTCACATGGCTTAATTTTTAACATTTTATCTTCTCTTTTAAAAACAACCTCAAAACTCACTTCTTTCAGCACGTTTTCCGTCACTATTTCCAGCTCCGGTGCTATCTGCTCCCTTTCTCTTCCCTGAGCATATTGAAAATAAGAAAATTAAGATTCACTCAAAGTTAACACAAAAGAGAAACAAAATAAATTAGCTGAATTCCTGGTAAACAAGCCTCTTCAACTAAATGCATAAACTTTCCTTTTACATGTCATATCTGAAACTTAGCTGACTATGGACTACAACCTTTAGGAAAAAAGTGCAGAAGCAGGTACTGCAGTGCTGTGAAGGATGCTAGAGCAGACCTGCATCTATACACACTTCGGAAAACTGCCTTGTCTCCCACATATTTGGACAGGGGAGAAAAGACTCTAGAAAAGTGACAGAAGGAGATAGAGAAGTAATAAAAGATAAGCAGTACCCACTGTCTGACTGGACTGTCTACCCTATTCATCCTATTTTCCCCTTTTTAATCCACTTACTCCCTCTGCCAATGAAATCCACACCCCCAGATTATCACAGTAAGTAAAGCTACTTTTCTTCATCTTGGACTTAGGTTGGATGGGGCTCTGAGCAGCCAGATCTAGTTGAAGGTGTTCCTTCTCATTGCAGGAGGGTTGGTCTAGATGAGCTTTAAAGGTCCCTTCCAACCCAAACCATTCTGTGACACCTCATGCATCCTCCCTTTCTTATACTAAGGGCCCATCTCAACCTAGGAATACTCTGGTTTATGTTTGTAATAGAGTCATAATAGGGTGGTTTCATTCTTTGCCGGCTTTGCACAAAACGTTACTACCAACTTACCTCAAGTACAGATGCATAAAAATTCAGTACGTATGAAGAAAAGTTAAAGCTGTATTTTGCAGCTAAATGACACTTAATTTTTCCTAATTTTAAACCTACATGAATTTTACTTAAGAAAAAGGCTGAAAAAAATCTATCAGTTCTCTAGATGGAAATGCATCACAAAACTTGAAACAACATGTAATTCTATATACGTGGTGCTACCAACTAGGGGTTTTGAAAATTTCACACGCAGCCTCCAAAAAACCCAATCATTGAGTTTCTACATATGGTTCAAGTAAAGCAACACTCACGTGCCCTGAATTTATAGCCTAGTTTTATAGCAGCAGAAGAATTTGTGATAGTATCTATTTTTATTTCCATCATTAGTTTATGAAGCTACTTGTCAGTTATTAAAGAAATCTGACAAATTCCCAATTCATATTGAACTTGCAAAGACACCAAGTGTCTATATATTTCACAAAAAAACCACTAATGAGCAAAGACAATCATGAAGCAATAGTTCCCCACGAAGAAAAAGCCTACACTGAGTCAAATGCCACTACCTTCATAAGGCAGAAAGTAAAAGGCTTTAAGGGCTGGCTGTTTAATGATAAAAAATAAACCTCACTCTGACACATTTTAGATTAACCTTTCAGATGGGAGTACGTTTCATGCTCAGTCAATAGCTAGTTTAAACACAGAAACTAGTGTTTATGGTTAATATTTCATATTACGACAAAACATGCACCACCTTCCTTTCACAATCAAAAGCCTGATCATCAATCCCTTCTGTACCACTCTACAAATTCAAACGGGCACTGCCTCCCAGTGAGCTAGAACTCTGATCTCATCTCCTGCTATTCCTTCCTCACTTCCACAGGATCTCACTCATGTTATTTGGCTTTGTCTTCATATTGGGAATAATCTTCATCCCCCTATCAAGTCAAGAATCCCTTCAGAAAAAGAGGAGGAGGAAATACCAACGTTCCTTTAGATGTCTATCAACGAAGTATTTTGGGCCTATCCGGCAGGCTATGACCAATCAGAATGAACTGCTCTTTTTCCTTTTGAGTCCAAGATAATGTCTATGTGTACCCCCCTTATAGACAGCTGGAAACAAGCTCTTCACTGTTTTGTTTGACATCTCTGACTGGAGGATAACAAGCCACTAAAGGTGAACAACCTGCAATTAAAACTTAACATCTTAACCAGCTTAATGAGCTGATGACTACTCAGAGAAGAATATAAATGGAACAGAAAATTCATTCCAGAAGGCTTTATCCAACCTGTCTGGGTAAAGAAAGGAAAAACCTAAGGAAATATTACAGAGAATTATTCTGACAGTTTTCCTTTCAGAAGGAGTCTGAAACAGTCTGACTCTGGAGCTGTTGAATTTCTTAATTTGTGAGGTGTCACAGACCAGCATAGTCCCAAGATTAATTTCAGCTCAGCTAAACTTCAGGTAGACAAGAGTCATCCAGTTTACAGATCCATATGCCCTAACCCATCCCTACTGCCAGCCCAGAGAGACTGGCACATGCAGGAGTTGTCCAAGCTACTTAATGCCCAAATCCACAGACCCCTGCACCAGCTTGGTTAGGTGAACCCACACTTTAAACATTGATACACCATCTTGGCCAGGACTTGAACTTCTTTGCTGTAATGTGAATTTCACAGCTTGAAGTTTTGGCTTTAACTTCTTGTCTTTTAAAGCCCAATGTGGTTTCAAGCAAGAAGATGAACAAATTGTAAATTTGCTATATCAGGGGATTTTCACTGTTAAGCCACAGAATCTCCAGCCAGTGGACTCTAGATGTGACTTTTTTTCCCTCCATTCTAGACACAGGACAAGCTTCCTGCTTCAGGAATGAAAAGTATCTGCAGTGGACCTTGTAAATTCGAAGTAGCAAAACCGATGTATCTTACAAACCAGGCTCAAAGGAAACATCTCACTTGCTCCTCTATGGATTTGGCTCTTAATACCTGCTGTTGCTTTTCCCACTATTCAGTGCCACTGAAAGAAAAACTTGTAATTCATAACAAAAATTTAAGAAACATTTTGCTGGTGTCTCCCCTAGTAAACTAACACAGCTAGGTTTTCACAGGTGCCATTTGCAGCCCTTTAAGCATAATTAGAGGTTAGAATTCTTAAATCCTGCTACGTAAAGCTGTAACATCAGAAGAAAAGTCTTTAATGATTAACAAGACAAAAAGGCAGAGCTGGATCTTAGATTTCAAGAGAAGAAAAAAACCAAAAATATTTTATTAGCACCCTAAGCATATTTGATGAGAAATAATTTATGCACTGAAGTCTACATACTTCTTCCTAGGCACTTTTCAGACTTCATTATTTTTAAAAGGTGTATGACAAAATCAGTTACTGTCACTACATAAATCTCCATATAACACACACAAAAAAAACCCCACTCCAATCGGGAGACAAGGAATTCCTAAAACCAATTCTTACCTTGCTCATCCAGAAGCTTTTTTGTAAGATCTTCTGCCTCATCTCCACAGTCTAACTCCAGGGCATCATCATTAATATCCAGGTTCTCCAGCTCCAACTCCAAATCCTCACTCCCAGGCGTTTCCTTATTATCTTTGGCATCTTTTGAATCTATTTAAAAGTTAAGTAGAAATGTTAATTTACGAAACATACAGTTTTGACTAGAATACAGGGAGACTCACATTGCTAAACCTATGCTCTTTAGCGTTTACTCTTTTTAAAAGGAAATGAGGCAAAGAACATCTACTTCTTGAGACTATACTATCTCATCTGTTAGGTCTCAGTGGTTTGGTATCTTTCATATAGCTCTACCCATATGCCTGAAAACTGCAACCGTTTACCTGCACTGGGGTCTGTTAAGGTACACCAACAGTTTTTAGTGCTTTGGCTTCTTCTGAGCTCTATCTGGTACATCTTCATCAGATGACATGCATACATTCAAATGGAACGAGATACTCAGAAATCTAAGTCCAGAAGTGCTTAAAATGGATTGCCAGGCCATCACACGGAAAGTGCAAGCAACAAAACTTGCGTAGTGGGAAGGTCAGATAGAAAAACAGTATCCTCTAAAACCCCAGTAAATGAGTATCACAAACATTATTCAAAAAGAGCCAGCACCAAAGATACGAATTCTAATTTAATGTTAGCACTGGATATTCTTCATGGCTTGACTGATAATGGAATTAACAAAGCAACGTAAACAAAGTGTTTAACACAGACCAAGGAAAAAAAAAAGGTAAGAAGCAGAACAGGAAGAAGATACTGAAGACATAATGCGGTACGTAGAAGGTCAAATAAAAATCATATTTTCCTTGAAAAAAACAATCTATGAATCTCTAGATGAAGATTCAGAAAGGAACAGCTAATATTTTTCTTGGACAATAACAAAAGTCCAGCATAGAGCATTATTCCAAGAGATTACTACCTACAACATTTTGCTATTCTTTCAGGCCTCCTTCAAGCCTCATTTGCAGAATCTGTTCCATAAAAAAATAATTTAAGGCAAATAACCTTATTAAAACACTTAAATTTTTCAAACAAAAATGTGATGCAACTTCTAAACTGTGCACTGTCATATGGAAATAGCAGATTCACAAAGCAGGTGACCTGTATACAATCAGACTAAGTTAGTCTTAGTGAAGTCTCTACCTAGTTCAACCTTCTGCTGTGGATGAGCACAATATTCACATCAGACTTCTCAGAGGTTTTTTTCCATTTGTCTTAAATAATCTCTTAAGACAGAGATTCCAGTCTCCCTGGGCAAGCTGCTCCAACACCTACTTATACTCACCAGTCAATTTCAGAATTTAGAAATCAGAAAGGCGGCCATGGGCTATAAAACCGAAATTCCATTAACACTCAACACTGACCTACTGCATGTATATTACAAAATCGTGTAGCTTGCGGCATTGTTGGCACTTCCTCAGTAACAAAACACTGCTCTTATCCAAACATGCATCTCCTCTTAGACTTTGAGCCAGTGATGGGGAATGTCATTTTTATCCCATTATAATTAAAGTCTAGCAATGCCTGGTTGTGAGTCTAGGGCTGCGTCAGAAGTGAGGAACCATCCAGGCCTTTTAATGTACCGGAATTTTATACTGAGAAGGTAGCTACAATTAACACTTTAGCAGAAAAAAATAGAATCAATGCTAACATCTTTCAAAGAAGTTTTAGGTTGCTCACAGAGAAGTTAATATTTATTCACATTAGTTCATCACCAATTATTTTAAAATTAAAATTCTTTCAATATTAAAATGTATTAACTTTTTTCTTCCTTAAATACTATACCCAGATATAATCCCTATCCCACATAGTTTCTTCCCAAAAAATTCATCCAAAATGGTGTACTGCCCTGATCACCACAAATTATTTCATTAGAGACTCATTACTTCCATCAAATCTGCGTATCTGTTGGACAAGATATGTTAAAAAAATACTCATCTAAGCATTCTACCTCTTGATTCATCTTTGCCGGAATCCTTGTTCTGGGAACTTTTTTCATTATCTTTAAACAAAATTGCTGGCACAAAAGCCTTTAAGTCAATAAGATTCTCATAGAAGTTTCTGGCATCTTCGTCTTCCCAGATACCTCCCTCCAGGTCATACTCCCCAGGCTTTCCTGGTGTGAAAATATCAATACCAGGTCCATGTTCTGCAAAAACAGTGAAACCATCAGCAAGTTATTTACACAAATTTCTGATCTTCTAAAGGGAGGCATCTTTAAGGATTTTAAAAAATACTTTTAGAAACATGTTAACCTATTTATTACTACCACTGTTTTCACTTAAATATTGCAGTATATACTTTAAAGTGCTTTTAACAACCCAGTCTTAATATTAGATATATCAAGAAGTTATCCTAAAATTGTAAATTTGACTTTGATAGAAAACACAGTTTCAGAGTGAGTCAAATCAAGTAAAACGGAGCAGCACATTATGTGGTATTAGAAACAACAGCTACAGCAGACTTTAACCACATAAGCATAAAAACAATTGCTTTTGAGTATGACGGACCCTGGCAGTGCAGGGTGAAAGGTTGGACTCGATGATCTTAAAGGTCTCTTCCAACCAGATGATTCTATGATTCTATGAACTGTACCCCTTCATACTTGAAGAACAGAAATTTAAAAAGAATAATTTTAGAGGCATTCAAGAAACACAGCTTTTTAAAACTCAAGATCACTTCAGACAAAAGGTACACTCATGATTCCAATAACATCCCTAAATCTAAAATTTGAGATTAGTTAAAGCATCAAATAGTTCTGCCAGTTACGTGCTGCACCTCCCCTCAGGAGGCCAGTGAGCCACCTAGTGACTTAACCCACTTAAAAATACGTCCTGCCCATAACATCATGGCCCAAAGTAGACTTGAAACACATTTTGGAACAACATCAGATTTTAAAACTCTTAACATCTGCAGTTCTTTAAATATTAAAAATGCATTATGTTAAACGAAAAGGATTAGGTTAAAAACAGCATTAGTTTTCCACTCATTCCTATATTACCTGCTACAAATCTATACGACATATACAATGGTCACAGTTACATCTTGGGTTTAATTACTTAAAAAAACATGTATTATTCATTCATTGATATTTGTTAGGGGGAAAGCCTAAATAAATAAATCAATGGAACAAACACATCAGTAAAAGGGCTTGGCTGGATTTCCCAACACATCCAAGCCAAGTCCAGCATTCTGTTTACTTGCTTTAGAAGGTCGCCTACCCTCAGGTGTTGGTTTCTCTTGGGGAAGGTCAGGCATATTTTCATCCAGAAGATCAGACAGAGATTGGGAATTTGCCAACAGCTTCTGATATGACATTGCAAATTCCTCATATTGCTTGTGTCGATCTTCGCTCAGCTCTCCTTTGGAGTGAAGAATGCGCCTATAAAATCAATGTTACAGTAAGACAACTTTTTTTCCTTAAAATATATTTGAGCTATGCTGAAGGACTACCAATTCCTCTGAGCAAAGCTAACCTTCCCTCTTCGAGGGAACTGGGAGAATTCTAGTTTAGCCCATAATACCAAAAATTGAAGCAACACTGTGTTTTCCAAACACCCATACTGTATTACCGACATCAGGATCATCCACAGTAGTACATTCGCAGAAGCTCTAAATTCAGTGTCCAAAGAGAAAGGCTAACTTATTTTTTTTTTGCCATGATTATCACGTAACAGTCCTGCACTATGAAAGTACTTTTGCAGGAAATTATAACATTCAGCTTACATAAAAGCTGGATAAAAGTTGTTTTGCATCTGTAACAATACATTTACATGTTGTTCAAACGATGAAATAGGCAATCATCACCTGGAGGCTCAAAAGAAGTTGCATGTTAAAATCAGCCCATTAATTTTCCAATAAACCAAGTTTATTTCAAGGCTGTCACTCCAAATTAAGAGCAGTTACATTTGTTTTCTCACTCACTCTTTGTCTTTTTATGAATCTATCAATACTTATTTTAAATTCTCATTTTTAAAATCACAACTTGCACTTGAAGGAACATACTCACTGCTCATGAGTGCACAATAAAACAGTTTCAGGATTACATGCAGAGCAGCACAACTCAGTTCTTACCAAACTACAATTAAGACCATCTTAGATTTTAAGACAAAAACATGAAGAACTTACAGTAGTTTGAACCAAATGTACAGGACAAGTTAATCTCTGCTAGTACAAAGCTGGCCACACAGGCTGATGAAAGACTGCCATCCTTGATTTTGGGTTAACTAAGAATAAGCTGGGTGCTCATTAGCAATGTTCTACTTTGTCCTCAACTAGGGCTCCTGAGTCCCATCTGTGGCGTGATCCACTCTGCAAGAATCGTTCTTACATGGACGAGGCACAGCCAGATCTTTACTAGTAAGAGACACCTTGGACTGGCTGAGTTGGTTGGAGCCTACTACAGCAAAAATACAAATGGGCTCAGATGAAACCTGGACTTTCAGAGGGAAGCTGACAGAATGAGCTTGCCTGGCACGTTTACAGTTTGTTTTGCAGTAGCTTGACTAACACTAGTAACGTTGGACTAATGAGCTGTAACCACTGACGGTGCACCCTGCACTGAGATGAGAGCATCAGAAGACAGAGTTTGAAATAAGGTGCAAGTGTCATAATTCCTGAAGCAGGTTGTATCACTACATTATCATTAGGCTTTTGTTAAGCAGTAAGTATATGCGCACATTCTTGCCAAAAGATCTAAACACTTTATGGCATCGTAATTCTAAAATGGCAATGTAAGTTAGAGGTATTGATCTTGGCTTTTTCAGTTCCAGGATGATTGTAAAAGAAAAGGCATCTCTGTACACAACACATTCACAGGGCGAGCAACAAAATCCCTCATACCTCAGAATCAAAACTTGACATTGATGTCTTGATAGAGGGCAAGAAGCAGTAACACTAGCTAAAGTTCTATTTCTTGTCCCTCTTACAAAAATATACCCATAAAACCATACCATACCATACCATAGAACATGTATTACTTGCTCCCGCAAAGTAGAGCAAGAAAAATTAACAAATTAAATAACCACCGGCAATTTCTAAAGTGCAGTGGCTCAGTTTGGATTCAGGAAACATGTTAAGTCCCAATTCACAGCCTTTCCATGGAGACAGCTATCCATTAGGTACATATTTTAAGTTTAAAATACACCAGAAGTCTCATAAACATGAGCACTGCAGCTGTGCTATTATTAATAAAACAAAAAAGCAAAGTGCTGTAACAGTACAAAAGTTTCAGTTCTCAGTTTCAGTTCCCAACAGACAAGAAGTGTGAACAAACTCAAGCAAGCTAAAAGCATACTAAGCAAACTTTAAAAGGCATACAGTACTTTATTACTTTACATCTCTTCGAAATTTCAGAGTGCCACAATGCAAGTCAACAGATCTTAAAAAAATTCCCTAATTTAGGCAGGAGGAGTGTCTTCCATATCTAACAGTCATTTTTGAAAACTCAGGCTAGAATTTGGGAATGAAGTTTTTTTCCTTCTAATGACACAGCCTGCACAGATTTTGCAGTGCCCTTAGCTGTGTAACCAAATGACCACCACATTCTCCTCTCAAAGCGGAACTCAAGGCAGTTTTCCTATTTATCCTCTTGCAGAAACCCTTGTGTCTAACAATGCTCCAATTCTCCCTAAATGACTCAGCAGGTAACATACTATTAGAGCACTGTTAAGATTAGCATATTGATTGCCAATTAACTCAACCTGTACTCAATCTGTACAGCCTGAGTTATTTCATAGTTGCTCTCCTGACACAGATAAATTTTTCTGACAAAATATCATAACCTAAACATATGACACTGTTGATGCACAAGAGAGAACTGTTCGCTTCCTGTTCGCTTCATTGGTTCTGGAATAACAGCGGGAATAAAAGCTGTTACTATCAGCAAAGTGGGTCAGATTTCAAATACACAGAGGACTGGTTTTTAAAAGCAATAAACTCACACCCCCAAAAAAACACCAGAAAAAAACCCACCCAACCACACAGTCACTTTCCCAAAATCCTCAAGAAGGAAGATTTCTATAGCTTACAGACTTCTTAGTAGGGAATTTTTTGTCTTTCACCTTGCACTTCCACAGCATGCAAATACCAAGCATCTCTTTGTTACAGATGTGTTGTAAGCAAGTAAAATTACACAGGGAAGTTTCTTTATGTTTTGTTTAACAAACCTTATTCCCCAACAATTAAGCAATTAAAACAAATACCTTAATGTTCGGATGGAGATAAATAACAGAATTCTCTTAATCCAGTGATAAATGATAGCTCTTCACACTCTTCCCCCAGAATAAAGCTTTGCACCCAAGTTGATAAGGACAATTCAGATGACAAGGTGCATAAAGAGTCTCTAGTCTGATCTACTCAAAGCAGACTCAACGATGAGATCAGACCAGGCTGCTCAGGGCTCTATCCAGGCATTTTTATGCAGTCATACAGGGAAATATTAAAGCCCTCTTGTGAATCACTTATGTTCGTTCTTCTTCATGGTTTCTTAACATTCTACATATCTCTCAATTTTTTTTCACTCTATTTCCTATCATACAGACTCTGTAACGCTCGCCGAATCCCCAGCCAGAACCAACATGCCCAGAACCAATTATCATTGTGGAAGTATAAAAAGTTTATATTAACAACTAAGTCAATAACACACTTTAAAGTAATAAAGTACTTGTAGAAATAATAGTAGTCAGTCAGTTTACAGCCCTGTGAATTACAACATGTAGCTGACCGAGACCAGACAGGACTGCAGCACAATACCCACCAGCACAAAGGATCCAAGTTCAAAGCCTTGGTCTAGGAACATCAAACTTTAACGTAGCCCAAGCACACATTTGGCTCTCGACTGATGTTCGGCCTGTTAGTTGAAACCTGTGCCTACATGCAGTAATGTGTTCACTTCTATCTGCCTGGAATACTTCCAAATGGATTTAAGAACGACCATGTTTTAAGACCAGCAGTTGGGTTTAGGCTAGCTCCAATAATGACAATTCAAGATAATTTAAACAAAAGCAAACAATTATTAAATGTGATCATAATAGAAATTAAATGTTTCAGATCTCAAAGGTGTGTACATTCATACCGTTAATATTAGTATTTCATAGAGACATTTAAGAGGATTTGAATCAAGTTGTCTATATGCTTCAACATTTTCATATATAAAAACTGCCCACATTAAAGTTTAAGGGATACCTTGTTAATCTAACCTTATTTCTCCTCCATACTAGTACACTGAAAAAACCAAACAAGCCAAAGCCATTGTGGCATATGCTCCATTCGATACATGTGGGTGGAAAGGGAGAAATCAGATTGTGCCAGCTGGAAAAGGACAGTACCAGCTGGGAAAGAAGCACTACTCTCAAGCTGCTAAGGGAGCATCATCAAACTAATAGAATTAAGACAACTAAAGCTAAAGGTCAATATCCATTTTCTTTAAAGATATTCAAAAAGTCTGTTTAAGTTTCACTTTTTAAGTATTCAGAGCAAATTTAGAGCTTTTTTAAGATATATTGCAGAATACACTTCTCTTTCACACACCACTAACAGACTTTGTTTACAAATACTGCAACAAATCTAGGCATTTCATAAATAAACTATATGTTTCCTCCATAAGTAAAAAGCATTCAAGTGTCACCTGTTTTGTCTTTCAATATTTTGTAGCTCCCTGTGGTCCCTTTTCAGGTGTTTGGTCAAAGACGTAAAGTATTCCTTCAACAAATTCTGGAAGGGTTGTTGTTTCTCTGGGCTAATTATCTCACTAGGAGGAAAGCTCAAGTTAAACTTCTCTGCAACAGTTTTTACTTTCCTTGGTACCAAACCAGCAATGTCATCTCCACAGTGCCGACAAAAGCTGATAACCACAGAAACATGAGTGTGGGATTCTCGATCAGCGTTAATAATATTTTTAAGCTGCTCATAGATTAAAGACAGACCTTCTTTGTCAGTGAAAATCCCAACTATTGTCAATTCTGCAATGAAACGCAAATCAGTTCTTAACTTGGTAATGTTGGGAGTCTTCTCTTCTTTCCTTGCTTCAAAGTGTTTTTTCCAAGCCTGAAGTAATGAAGGAGCAAAATCAGCATAGCGCTGGTGAAAGAGGGAACACAAGTGCACAGCGCAGTTCACATCTGATATTTTCAGTTTGGCTTCCACAATAGAAGCTACTGCTTCTGCGATGTATTTGCTTAAATTCAGACTATTAAAGTCATGGGACAAAGAGTCCCTTTGTTGCTCCGTAATGGTTTTTAGCTTTTTAACAAAAGCTGTGTTCTTCTTCAGACTGGAATCCAGTCTGCTGAAAAAGTTTTCCTCAGGGCGATTGTCTGGTGCATTCTGGTTTTTGCTGCGAAGCTCTTTTCTTGCCTGGTGGCGTTCCCAAGCCTCCTGATGGAGCTGATGTGCTTCCTCTTTTTCTCTAAGAGAAACAAAAATTAGTCATTTTTGTTGCCGAACCTTACTTTCAGGTTAATAGTTCAAAGGAAAACAAGTCAGAGTTGGAAACACTGCAGTAGTTCTAAATACAATTTCCCCTCAGTACTCTATTTTTAAGTATTTAACAAGTTAATTTGGCTTCATAAACTCTATTTAATTGGTTTTTATTGCAAAAGATAAGTACTACTCATCACAATTAAATTTCTCAAGTATTTCTATGCAGAAAATATTAATCCCAACAGAGTTAGAAAACTAACATAAAACTTCATTTACTCCAGATGGAGCTGAAGCTCTTAGAATATCAACAACCTTTCGACAGGTATTACACAGTTAAGGGAAATCTTTTATTCCCAAACTACTTAATTCACATAGAAAATTTTAAATAGGTGGAATACCTCTGTCCCAGCTACAAATTTGGCTGTTACACTGCCTCGGTCTTAGAAAGTGACATATTTCAAACTTAAGAATGTCCAGAATCTTTGCTTTATTGGTCTAAAGCTGCTGTCTTCAACACTAGAATCTTCTGACAACAAACTAAGAAGCACTCTCTTGGTAATATCACATATTAAACTGCCAGGTTACGTTCTGTTTGCCATCCAGGTAATGATTGCCTATGACTGACCGAAAGAAATCGTGGCCATCCCTCACAGTACATTTGCTCCTGTTATGGTCTGTGGGCACACCTGGGAGTGCAACCCAAAACTGCCATCTTGGATATGAGAACAGATAAGTTTGCTCTTCACTACATTTGATCTTTTGCCTATTGTCTCTGGACTGTTAGAGCCTGTACTCTCAACTTTATTATGCTAACACTCTCCATCTTAAAGGAAACTGTATTTCTTCATTCAAGCATAATTGCGCATCACATGGAGAACAAAACTCTGTAGAAGTCACAAAGCATGCTCAGCTAGCCATGTAAAATTTGCAACACTACATATAGCTTATAACAAGTAACTCAGTCCAGTCTATCTTTTCTAATTCTGTCCACCATTCTGATAGCAGGACTACTGCATTTGGCACAACTAAAACACTAAAAGACAACTTACTTCAGTTGAGCAGCTGCCTCTTCTTGTTTCTTTTTCTCTTCCTCCTCCTGTTTCTTTTTCTCCTCTTCTTCAAGTTTCTTTTTTTCTTCCTCTTCTTTCTTCTTTTGCTCTTCTTCTGCCTTTACTTTATCATCATCTTTTTTCTTCCGCTCCTTGTCTTCCTTTTTTCTTTTATCCTCTTCCAATTTTTTCTTTTTATCTTCAGGAACCTTTAAAGTCTCTCTCTTCATGCCAACCTTGACATCTTCTTTTGGCTTCTCCCTGGTGCTCACTGGTCGCCTTTCACTAAATTCTTTTTCTTTATTATTTAACGGAGATTCTTTTTCTTCCATATTTGCTGGCTTTTTGCGCTCAGCTGGCATTGTATTACCCAGGCAAGTCTGCAGAATCACAAGAAAATAAGTACTTTTAACTCGTTGTTGATACATTAGTCACTTCCCCAGCCCAGTCATACCCGCTTAGTTCTTAACTAAGGTCACTCACAAATGCCCGACTCCTCACAATAAAATACAGGTTTAAGGTAAGTTTTCTTGCACTACAAAATAGACCTAACAACAGGTCAAAACTATCATTTTTTATAGCATTATACTGCAAAGTTGTCTTCAGCATGAATTGTGAAGTAGAAGCATTTGAACCAGAGGAATACAGGAACTGGGAAGATAAACAGAAGTCCATCTGAAAAAAAAAATCCAAGATTGATGAAAGCAAAGTACCCCCAACTTAAATATTTGATTCATCAGCCTACACCAGCACCTCACTGACCTTTCTACACATCCCCTGAGAATAGTCTCCCTCTCCCCGTAGCTTTATTTAGGATCAAAGGGTAACACAGGTTAGATGGGACCTCAAGTGGTTCAACCTCCTGCTCAAAGCAGGGTCAGCTATGGGGTCAGACAAGATTGTTCTAGGCTCTAGTCTTGAAAACTGCCAAGGAAGGAGACTGTACAACCTCTCTGGCCAACCTGCTCCAATGCCTGATGTCCTCATTGCGGAAAGGCATCATCTTGCCCCACTTTTTCCTCACCAGTCCCAAGAAGCCCCCAGCCATCTAAAGCACTCTTCCATATAGCACCAGTACCAGCTGTGCTGACGAAGATGTACACACATCCTCCCTGCCAGCAGAACAAATGGAAATAAGCTACAACTGAAAGGCTACAATTATCAAGTTATCAAAGGCTCCAACTCTTTCTACTCAACCACCGTTTTTCTGGGGACTTGCAGGAGCTTTAGCATTTTTGCTGTTTCTAGCTCTGTAAGTATCATTTGGCTAAGGATACAAAAGAAAACATATATTGAACAAGAAAGGGTGGAATCACAGAATAATTTAGATTGGAGGGAAACTGGGAAGGTCACATAGTTCAACGCCTTGCTCAAAGCGAATTCAATCAGACCAGGGACTTGGCCAGCTGTATTTTGAATATCCCCAAGGACACAGACGCAATGACCCGCTCTGTGCTCCTATTCCAGTACCTGAATAATCACACTGTGAAAAAGCTTTTCCTAATATCATCCTGAAATTTGCCATGTTCCATCCTGTGTCCATTTCTTTTCAATCTACCCTTGTACAGCTTTGAGAAGAACCCAGCTCCATCTTCTCTACACCCTTCTGTTAGGCTGTTGTAGACAGAAATAAAGACTTCCCTCTCTCTTCCTATAGATTAAGAAACCCAGTTCTCTCAGTCCCTCTTCAGATACCATGTCCTCCAGCCTCCTAATGATCCTGGCGGCCCTCCGGTGGACTTGCTCCAGCATGTCAATGCCTGTCTGGGAAGAGAGAATCCACAACTGGATGTGGTGTTTTCTAAGTACCCAACAGAGGAGAAGGCTCACCTTGCTCATCCTGCTGAGTAACTCTTCTTTTACAGTCTAGAATGCGGCTGGCCTTAATGCACGAGCGTTCTGCTGACTCAGGGCCAGGATCAGATAGGGCCAGACAGGACTGGAAGAGGTAATTAGAACCACCTAAGCCTCATTTACTTCAGGCTAAATTAATTTCACATATTTACATGCCTCAAGTTAAATGCCTATATAGGCAGGACTGATGGGACACGATTGCATGTGATACCACCAAAAGAACCACCACTTAGTTTTTATTAGTAATATCAGTTTGAATCCCAAAGCCACCCCTACTTTTGCCTTTCTAATGTTTTACTCAGACTGGATGATGAAAATGTGCTACATTAACATATTTCCTGCATCTACTTGAAGTGGATAATGAGACACCTGCATTCCAACCTAATGTGGAGTGCTTCTAGTATTACTTTTAAATATTTTGAAATATATTTATAAATAAGACATCACACTAAAAGAAATGTCTGTTTCTAAGTATTCCACATTCCCTTTCCCATCTCCCAAGCAATAAAACAGAGTCATATACTGACTACCCTGTATGGAATGCTGCGTGACCATTTTTGAGATGCTTGTCCAGGTCCTCTGAACAAAAAAATGTTTGCAAAAATTCACGGCATATTCAGACATGGGCAGTGACAAAGTACCAAAGGCTAACCTATTCAGGACTTGGCCTCTTTGACAGCAATTGGCAACAGCACCAATGAAAAAATGTTTCTGACACTGATTTATGGTATGGAAGTGAGACCAATAAAATCAGCAATGCTTAAACAAGTACTAGCAAATTGGCTAATGCGTGTCTACAGCTAGAAGGTTTCACAGCTCAACATCTCAAAACTACCTGGATTTCAAAACCACTGATCTCCATCACCCTAAAACAGTTTTATTATGAAATCAGTACTTAACCACAGGGAAAAAAAAATAATCAACAAACCCCAAACAAATAAGCAGCCCCACAAACCCCTTCACATTAAAGGTCTGACTTAATTTTTCTGTCTCTGTAGTCCAGTTAAGCAGGACCTGTTCCTCACAGATCCACCTGCGAGATGCAAATCCTCTGTGTTCTGTTTCAAATTCAACAATAACTATTTATTAAGCTTTCTTACCTCAAATCCACACTGGAAATTCCATCTGTTTGAGATAGCTAAACTATCTCTCCCACCGCTTTTTACAAAAGGGCTTTAAAAGGGAAGGTTTTAGCATTTAAACATCACCATAATACCTTACTAGTAAGATCAAGTCCATTAAAACATTACGTGAGACTCTCCAATAACTGCCTTAGGTTTTTCACCAAGAAGTCTATTAAACAAACAGAGTAATGCATTCATTTAAAAAATAGTTAGATTCCGAAAGATAATTAATTGGGAGCCAAGTCTAAAAGGAAAACATTGGGAGAAAAGGGTTGTTTGATTAAAGAAATGCTGAAAAGACATGTCACAATTCCAATACTCTGCCTTTTACCTTTGTCCCCCCTCCCACTGTTAGTAGGGTAATTCAATTACAATTTAGGACAAAAAAAAAAAAAAAACCCACAAAACAAAATATCCAGTCACACATGTAACTTTTAACAACATGGCTCCTTACCAAAAACATTACAGTACTCAAACTCCTATTAAATTCAGGAACTCAAAATTCTGTTTTAAAGATGTATCTGACATTTGCTTGTATAAAAACAAAATAGGGAAGACGGGATAAAAAGAAAAGGGATGGAGCATAATTGGGTCAATTGTGATTTCACCCACACGGCAGCATTATCTGCCTTTTCCCCCATAAACACTGGTGACCAAAAAACCCCCACAATCTAGTTATTAATAGATTTCTGCCCTGTATCGCAGAACAGGTACATAACAATACCCCTCACTACCTGTTATGTATACAGCTCCTTATCTTGGACACCCTTTCGATGGCAGTGCCAGCTCATTTCTGTCTACCAACCACTGATGGCAGGCGGCCACCAGCATGGTTGCTGCCTCCAAGCTACACACAGACTGATTCACCGGCCAGCATACCAGCGTCGTCAGCTCACAGCACAGACAAACCAGGGCTGTCCGCTGAGCATACACCACCACCCCTCCCTCATCAAGAATGTTAATTTGGCCTTGTTACTTTTCCCCAGCTGCCAGTTATCACAAAAGCTGTAGAAAGTTTATAACATCAAAACATCTGCCAATAATTTGACTGAAACTGGCTGAGAGGTTCAACAGTTGCGGGAAACAGAGAAAAACAGAAACAGGCAGCAGGTTCGCCTGGGTCTTGTTTCCATAGTTTGGTCCAGATTAAGGGAATGGTATGGAAACATTAAGATAAACTTAATCATGAAGAGAACTTCTATTTAATACCTAATGTTTATGTGAAAGTACTGATGAAGAGGCAAGATAATGACATGAACTTCATAAGCCACTAGACAGGAAGAACTGGTGCTCTCAGATAAAAATTAGAGAGGACAGAGAAGGCAGATACAAGACAAGTGTTCCATAAGCTTTTGGACTCTCAGCACTCCATTTCTGTAGTGACATGCAGATGCTTTAACACCCAAACTTCTCAGTTTCATCACTTACAGATGCCATTTTTCCAGAGGAAACTATTTCTCTTCATTTCTCACTATTTGACATACCTTAACTTTATCTTAGGTAAGAAATTTTTTATTGTACCTGAAATTCTACTCAGTTTTTTTCATAGCAATCTCAGAATTTGAAAAAGTGATGGGACTGGGTTCATGATACTCTTGACTCGACACTTAAGAAATAGGTCTTGAAATACACAAGCAACACCTAGGAGAAAGCATATATGTCCTTACTCTCTAGGAAACTAAAGATTCGTAAAAGATATTCAGCATCATTAATCTAGTCACCATTCAGAATAAAAGGAGAAACATCAACAACTTGGCCTGATATACTTAAACCCTCTCAAATCAATAAAACCAGCCTACCGTCACAAGACTGTAGTACCATTAACCAGAATCTCAATCCTTGCAAAGACAAATATGCAGGGAAGAAATACAGCTTTAAACTAAGAATATTGAGATTTTTCACTTTTTTTGTTACTGCTACTGGAAATTAAATTGATCACATAAACATTCCTTTACGCAGCTACTCCATTTCAAAATAGATAGGGGAGATAAAGAATATAGGCAGGATGTTCTACTGCTGAGCAGTTGAAAAACCTCAAAGAGCTCCAAACTTTTTTGTTAGAAATCGCATCATTTGAAAACACAAAGTTTGGAGAATTTAAATGCAATTAAGGTTTCCCTTAAATTAAGAGAAGGAACAGAAGACAAACACCATGGTCAATAAACTCAGCCACAAGTTTTGAAAGATGAGACACAGCAAGACAAGAAATTATAGCATAGCAAAAGAATCCCCCCTACACAATGGCAGGGCAGGCAGGCCTGCCTGACCAGCCGGGTGCTTTTACTTTCGATTCCACACACCTCGGAGAAAGTCTTTTGCTGTCAGAGCTGCAGGAACACGGTTTCCACTGGGAAAAAGAGGCCTACGGACAAGTCACTAAATATGTGCAGAGCAAAAGTCTAACAGCCATCCTCGCTTCCTCCAGGACGCCCCTACACCCGTTAGTCCACGTAAACGGCCTCTCCCAACACCCCAGCCACCTTCTTGGGCTCTGCCTTCCCCGCTCGCACGGCAGGTTTGAGACAAATAGCCTAACCTGCCCTCTCCCTGCCACCGCCTCCCCGTGCCCTGCAGGCACCTCAGCCCAGCCCTTCCTTTTCCTCACCCTCATGGCCGCCTCGGCCCCGAGGAACCCTCTCCCCGCACCGCTTCACGGCCCTCCACCTCCAACAGGCCCCTGCACCCTCCCACCGCCTCCTCTGGGCCCTCTTCCCTACACCACGGCGCCGCCCCACCCTCCAGGCTACCCGGCGCCCGCGCCCTCCCCAGACGGCTGGTGCCCCCGCCTCCGGCCTAGTACCTCCGCCCGGCGCGGACATCGGCCCGGCCTCCCGGAGAGCGCCAACCCCTCCGCCCGCCGCAGCCCCCTCCCCAGCGCGCAAGGCCCCCTCGCTCTTCTCCCGTCACGACGCCCGCCGCGCTCCCTACCGGGGCATCCGCCGCAATGCCTGACCAATAGCACCGCCCGGATCGAGGCCGAACGCCCGCCCCGCGACGCCCAGGAGCGATAGAAAGGGCGGCGCAGCCTAATCGAGCCGTCGCCACGGCTCCGGCCTGTTCGGGGAGCGGCGCTTCCCGACGAGCAGGGGTCAGGCAGCACCTAGGGCAGCCCCTGGCGGGGTCCTGACGGCGGGCGGTCCTGCTCGAGTTACGGGAAGGCTGCGGAGGCGGAAGTGGCCAGGGGGAGAGGGCGGGCCCTCGGGGGAGCTGAGGGGTGCGTTTCTCAGAGCTGCGGGAGAGGAGCGGAGTGGGCCCTGAATGGCGCTTCCTTGGGCGCCCAAGCGCACGATTCGCCTTGTCCCCCCGTGTAACGTTATTGCCGTGACATATCTTTGGCCGTGAGGCTTCACGTCGCGTCACGCCGCGTCACGGTAGTCGTCATGGCACGGGTGGCCTTTCTGAGGGGACAGCGCCGCGGCTGAACCAGAGGAGTGGGCGCCCGGCACGTCGCAGCCTGATCAGTTCAGATATCACCATGCTAAAACGCTGGGAATAACAGTGGCTTAATAGCAAGTCATATAATTCAGCATTTAATCAGAGATCACAGAATGGTTTGGGATGGAAGGGACCTTCTAAGGTCATCGAGTCCACCCCCTGCAGTGAGCAGGGACATCTCCAACTAGAGTAGGTTGCCCAGAGCCCCATCCAACCTAACCTGGGATGTTTCCAGGGATGGGGCTTTTACCACCTCTCTGGGCAACCTGGGCCAGGGTCTCACCACCCTCAGTGTAAAAAATGTTTTCCTTCTCTCTAGTCTAAATCTCCCCTTTTTTAGTTTAAAACCATCGCCCCTTGTCCCGTCACAACAGCCCCTGATACAAAGATCATCCCATCTCTCTTACAGGCGCCTTTAAGTACTGAAAGGCTGCACTTAAGTCTCCCTGGAGCCTTCTCCAGGCTGAACAACCCCAACTCTCTCCCCTGTCCTTGCAGCAGAGGAGTTCCAGCCCTGGGATCATTTTTGTGGCCTCCTCTGACTCACTCCAACAGGTCCATACCTGTCTTGTACTGAGGACTCCAGAGCTGGACCCAGCACTGCAGGGAGGTCTCACCAGAGCGGAGCAGAGGGGCAGAATCCCCTCCCTTGTCCTGCTGGCCATGCTGCTCTTGATGCAGCCCAGGATAATAAATCTGGTATCTCCACTTCGTCCTCCTGTCCTGTCAGGATTCTCATGTGGACATCCGAAGGCATTTTCCAATGGTAAATTTAGTTGCACAAAACTTCCCAATTTATTTGAAACACTCATGATCTGCACATCTGGGCATGGTGGGCTGTTGGGCAACCTTAAAGTCGCCCAAGCTAGAAAGAGCTGGCACGATCCAGAATTTCAGAGTGTGAATCTGATACTTACTTTACACTTAGACTCCAGAATCTGACAGAAGCTTTTTCTTAGTCATGGGAAAGTGTTTACACCCCTCTAGACTTATCACCAGCACACACAAATATTTGGCCACGACGGCAGGCGCAGGCCTGGATGTGCATAATGAGATTATTCAGACATTAAAGCCGTTAAAGCCACCTTTTATTCAGAGGCAAGAGTCAGCCCAAATGTAAGACTGTGTTTACTGATGCTGAGTTTTAGGTGTCCTCTGCCAGCTGGTACAGGACTAGACAGGTTTTTTTTCTCCTCCCTGTTTAACTTCATTTCTCACTTTGCAGACACATCTGAAAATCTCTTTCTGGAGAAGTTTGAAAGGATGAAATCCCGCTTATTTACACAGATCGTTCAAGTGTCTCCGCTACAGTAAGACTTCATTTATCTGCCAAAATCTCTTGAGTTACTAGGTTGATTAAACTGATTCATTAGAGTGGAGAAGATCCATGTGTCGAACAGAGGGAAAGAGGGGTTAAATGGGGAGGGTGACTCCATCTTAGTGTTGGAAACTTCTTTTCCAAAGGCACCGATCCTGCAGCCTGGCAGAGGATGCCTTTGAAATACTCTTTTTTGTGTCTGCTTTGAAAAGGCAGACTCAGCGTTATATTAGGTTTAAGTATCAATTTCAGTGGCATTACATCAAGAAATGTTGGCTTATTTTTTTTTGAAGCATGACACTGTTTCCTAACATGAATAAAATGCACTATCATGACAATTTTGAAAGGAAACAAAAGGCTGTTCTGTATTTATAGCATGTTCCCACGCAGCTACGACTGTGTTGAAACTGTCTTTTGTAAAGACCGTGCAAGCAAATCTTGTTTTATCTTTGTCTGACAGCTGAGAAAGCTTTTTCTTATAAAAGTACCTGATTAATTTGTGGCTGCTTACATACTGACCAAATTTTCCTACTAACTTAGTGAAAAGAAAACCAGGTAGATCTCATTTATGAGTCTCAGGTATAAAGCATGTATTTAATTTTTTTAATTCCTGAAGCTCTTCTTCCTAACTGTTTCAATGTTTCCTCAATTACTGGCCCCAAACATGCCATTCAGAGAGGCATCACAGTTGTGCCAAATACTGGCCAAATGCAGAATCCGTAGGTGTACTCAGCAGTTCCTTGTAACCAAAGCAAGAAAATGATCTTTTTTTGTCAAGTGAGCCAACATTCACACAACTGTTTTAGACCCATCTGTTCTATTCCCATGACTTCTGGAGGTTCTTTATAGTCACTGTTTCCTAGAAAGGAGCTACATTTTAGTGCATATGCTCTTTCAAGGTGTAGAAGCTTGCATCTCATCCTGTTAAAATAAATCATGATTGTTTAAGTCCAGTCCATCTTGGCATGCAGTTCCAAGACCACCTCTCTTCACCACATACCTCCAGATGACAAACTTTGTTAGGACTTTTCGTGAGGGAGTGCAGGGAGAAAATTAGAAAGGCCAAGGCCCAGCTAGAACTTAATCTGGCCACTGCCTTCCAAGATGATAAAAAATGGTTCTATAAATACATAAACAATAACAGGAGGGCTAAGGAGAATCTCCATCCTCTGCTGAGTGTGAGGGGAATTATAGTGACCCAGGATGAGGAAGAGGCTGAAGTACTGAATACTTTCTTTGCCTCAGTCTTTAACTGTAAGACCAGTTGTTCTCTGAGTGCTCAGGCCCTGCAGCTGGAAGACAGGGAGCAGAATGAAGCCCCCATCATCCAACAGGAAATGGTCAGTGACCTATTGCACCACTTAGATGCACACACGTCTATGGGGCTAGATGGGATCCACGCAAGGGTATTGAGGGAGCTGGTCGAAGTGCTCACCAAGACACTTTCCATCATTTACCAGCAGTCCTGGCTAACTGGGGAGGTCCCAGTCAACTGGAGGTTGGCAAATGTGACATCCACCTACAAGAAGGGCTAGAAGGAGGACCCAGGGAACTACAGGCCTGTCAGTCTGACCTCGGTGCCAGGGAAAGTCATGGAGCAGATCATCTTGAGTGCCATCATGCAGCACGTACAGGACAGCCAGGTAATCAGGCCCAGTCATCATGGGTTTATGAAAGGCAGGTCCTGCTTCGCTAACTTGATCTCCTTCTATGACAAGGTGACCCACTTAGTAGATGAGGGAAGAGTGGTGGACATTGTCTACCTGGACTTTTGTAGAGCTTTTGGCACTGTTTCCTGCAGCATTCTCCTGGAGAAACTGGCTGCTCATGGCTTTGATGTGTGTACTCTCCACTGGGTAAAAACCTGGCTGGATGGCCGGGCCCAGAGACTGCTGGTGAATGGAGTTCAATCCAGTTGGTGGCCGGTCACAAGTAGTGTTCCCCAGGGTTCAGTATTTGGGCCTGTCCTCTATAACATCTTTATCAATGATCTGGATGAGAGGATCGAGTGCACCCTCAGGAATTTTGCAGATGACACCACATTAGGTGGGTGTGTTGATCTACTTGAAGGTCAGGAGGCTCTACAGAGGGATCTGGACAGGCTGGATCAATGGGCCGAGGCCAGTTGTGTGAGGTTCAACAAGGCCAAGTGCCGGGTCCTGCACTTGGGCCACAACAACCCCCTGCAACGCTACACCCTGGGGGAAGAGTGGCTGGAAACTGCCCAGCGGAAAAGGACCTCAGGGTGCTGGTCGACGGCAACTGAATATGAGCCAGCAGTGTGCCCAGGTGGCCAAGAAGGCCAACAGCATCCTGGCTTGTACCAGCAATAGTGTGGCCAGCAGGAGTAGGGCAGTGATTGTCCCTCTCTGCTCAGCACAGGTGATGACACAGTTTAAGTACTGTGTCCAGTTTTGGGCCCCTCACTACAACAAGGACATTGAGGTGCTGGAGCGTGTCCAGAGGAGGAGAACAAAGCTGGTGAAGGGTCTGGAGAGCAAGTCTTATGAAGAGCAGCTGAGGGAACTGGGGGTGTTTAGCCTGGAGAAAAGAAGACTCAGGGGTGACCTCATCACTCTCTACAACTACCTGAAAGGAGGTAGCAAGGTGGGGGTCGGTCTCTTCTCCCAAGTAACAGGGGATAGGATGAGGAAATGGCCTCAAGTTGTGCCAGGCGAGGTTTAGGCTGGACATTATGAAAAATTTCTTTACAGAGAGGGTTGTGAAGCAATGGAACAGGCTGCCCAGGGCAGTGGTGGAGTCCCCATCCCTGGAAGTGTTTAAAAGAGGAGCAGATGTGGTGCTGAGGGACATGGTTTAGTGGTGACCTGGCAGTGCCGAGTTAACAGTTGGACATGACGATCTTAAAGGTCTCTTCCAACCAAAATGATTCTGTGATTCTGTGACTTACTCTGTGGGCAGTTTTTCTCGGGTTGATGTTAACTACTAAAGTGGTGAGGACTATAATCCCTTTAGAGATACTCTCAGCTGATTATTTTCTATTTAAAATATTGCAAGTTTAGATCTGCTGGGTAGTCAGCCATGTAATATTCAATATATACAACATTGATTTTGAAGCATTTCTAGCTTTGTTAGCCAGAACATCAGGGAGTCCTGAATCAGCCTCACACAAGAGTCTCCTCTAGGACAAGCTCTCTGTGCCAGAAGAGCCCAGCCAGGCGAGTCCCCTTGCAGAGCTGGAGCGTATGCCCTGAGCAGCAGTGTTTGCTGGCACGGGTACCACTTTCTCACATTTAGACATGAACCAAAGTCAACAAAAGCTTTTACTGACCGAGATACAGTTACAGCAAGGCTTTTGCCACGTGTAATCATGTCCTACGCTTGATGATTATGCTGGCAAAAGCCTGCAAAATACTTTAAAAGTCTATTAACTGAATTTTGAATCACAGAAAAAACCCAGCAAGTTGACTTGATGAGATACATAGTCCGTAAACCCATGCTTAGACTTGAGTAAACAGGTACGTGAAGGCGTATATAAAATATTCCATTATTTTTGCGAGATCCACATTGTGTGACGGAATCACCTCATTTAGTCGTTTTTAACTTCGGAAGATTTTTCATGTTCAAGCCTATTCCTATCAGCACTAATTGGGAAATATTCAACTAACCCTCTGTCTGCTTTCCAGCAAACCCACGTTGGTATCTGCTTTTGTCTGGTATTTACTTAAGAACTGTGGAAAAAGAATTTCATCATCAAGCGATCTGCCTGCAACATTTGTCTTTTTCCCCAAGCATAGGATGGAAATATTTAACTATATCAATCTTTTCTGCCTCTCTGCTGTCAACACCACAAAATCACGTAATGTTGCAACATTATTTTCAAGGTTCCTTTGTTCTAATGTACGATGAAAAAATCAATATTTATAGGCACATTTCTACTACTCTGGTGGCCACATGTCATCTGCCCTTCTATGGCTGTGTCCTTGTGCCGCCTTTGCAGCTTTAAAGGTCTTTCACTTTTCTTTTTTTCCCAAATTGGCTTCTATAAATCTGCATAAAAGCAACCATATGGGCCTCAAGGAACACTCAAGTGGCCCCTTTCCAAGAACTGTGACTATCATATAGTCCCTGGCCAACTGTCGTATCAACTGATTCAGTAGCAAAATCCACTTCCACCTGTTCCAAAAGCATATATCTATGGTTTGATTTGAAGAAAAAAATGCTCTTTGATTTCCACGTTGTGAAGGCAATCTGCAAAGCAGATTCAGGAGCACAGCCAAGCCTATGGAAAGGTGACTGGCCAGTACCCCTCCTGCCTCCCAGGCCTGCATTCACACAAAGTGTACAAAATCACAGGATGGCTGAGGTTGGAAGGGACCTCTGGAGGTCATCTGGTTCAACACCCCTCCTGCTCAAGCAAAACCACTTACATCAGGTTTCTCAGGACCATGTCCAGACAGCTTTTGAGTATCTCCAAGGACAGAGACTCCACAACCTTCCTGGGCTATATGTGCCAGTGGTCCGTTACTCTCACAGTGACGAAGTGTTTCCTCATGTTCAGAGTGATTCAGTTTGTGCCCATGGCCTCTGCTCCTGTCAGTGGGCACCACTGAAAAGAGTCGAGCTCCGTCCTCTTTGCACTCTCCTTTCAGGTGTTTACACACAAGATACCCCCAAGCCTTCTCTCCTCTGGGATGAATAGTCCCAGCTCTCACAACCCTTCCTCGTGTGTAAGCCATCTTCATGGCCCTTCACTGGGCTCTCTCCAGTATATCCATGTCTCTCTTGTACTGAGGAGCTCAGAGCTGGACACAGGCAAAGCCAGGTGTGGCCTCACCAGTGCTGAGGAGGGGGACCTCCTGGCAATACTTTATCTAATGCAACCTAGGATACTATTCACCTTCTCTGCTGCAACGCCACTTTTCTGGCTCAACTTGGTGTCCACCAGAATCGCCAGGTCCTTTTCTGCCAAGCTGCTTTCCAGCTGGATGGCCCCGAGCATGTACTGGTGCATGGGGTTGTTCCTCCCTAGGTGCAGAACTTGGCAATTCTCCTTGTTGAACTGCAGGATATTCCTGTCAGCCCATTTCTCCAGCCTGTTGAGGTCCCTCTAGATGGCAGCATGACCCTCTCATGTATCAGCCCCTTCTCCCAGTTTTGTTTCACTTGCAGACCTTCTGACGGTACGCTTTGACCCATCATCCAGATCATTAATGAAGATGTTAAACAGGACTGGACCCACTACAGACTCTTGGAGTACACCTCTAGTTACTGGCCTCCAACTAGGCTTTGTGCCACTGATCACCACACCCTGGACCCAGCCATTCAGCTGGTTTTCAACCTACCTCACTGCCTGCTCATCCAGCCCACACATCAACAGCTTGACTATGAGGATCTTGTGAGAGACAATGTTGAAGGCCTTAGAAGTCCTAGTAGACAGCATCCACTGCTCTCCCCTCATCTACCAGGCCAGCCACTTTGTTTTAGAGATTTATCAAGTGGTCACATGGTGAAGCCATGCCAGCTACTCTTGATGACTTCCTTGTCCTTCATGTGTTTGGAAATGGTTCACACGCACCAGAAAACTTTAGATTAAACATTTAGATTTTGTTAAAACTTTATTTCTCTATAGGAAAGGCTGGAAGAACGGGATTTGTTCACCCTTGAGAAATGGAGGATTAGGGGAGACCTTATCACCATGCTCCAGTCTCTAAAGGGTGGTTACAAAGAAGATGGAGACTCCTTTCATACAAGGAGTCACATGGAGAAGTCGAGGGGTGATGGGTACAAGTTATTCCTGGGAAGATTCTGACTAGACACAAGAGGAACATTTCTCACCACAAGGACAATCAGCCATTGGCATAACCTCCCCAGGGAAGTGGTCGAGTCCCCAACATGGGACACTTTTAAGATTCAGCTGGACAGGGTGCTCGGCCATCTTATATAGACCGGGCTTTTGCCAAGAAAGCTTGGACCAGGTGGTCCTTGAGGTCCCTTCCAACCTGGTGTTCTATGATTCATGGGTTTTTTTGGTAGGTGATGAGATTACTATGTCTTTTCCTAGTCTAACCATGATCCAGCACACCGTGTACCTTGTTTAATAGGAAATTTAGGCAGCGTTTTGACAGGAAATACCAGGATACCGCAGCATCCTTCTGAAGTCGCTGAAAGGATCAGAGAAACAGTCTGGACATTCAGAATTAAAGGATGGACACACAGCCGAGCCCCCGACGGTCCCCACTGCCGACGCCAGGCACTCCTCGCCCCTCCGTCAGCGGGAGCGGGGCGGGAACCGGCGGCCCCGCCCCGCCCGGGGGCGTCGGCGGGGGCGTCGGCATCGGCGGGGCCGGCGGTTGGCAGGCGGCAGCGCGGCGGCCATGGCGGCGGCGGCCGGTGCCGTGCGCTGCGCCTTGTGGCGGGGCGGCCTGCGGCGCTGGTACCGCACCGAGCGGGGCGTCTACGGCTACAAGCCGCGGAAGGCGGCGAGCGGGCGAACGGCGGAGCCGCGCGTCGCCGGGGCGAGCGGCAGAGCAGGTCGGACACCCGCCCCGCCGCCCACCAGGGCTGCTCTGGGCTGAGGGGAGGGCGGCGGGGGCTGCCGCGGCGCGGGGCGCTGCTCGTCCCGCCGCGGCTCGCGGGGCGGCCGGGTTCCCGCCGCCGCGGCTCGGGCTCTGCTCGGCCTCAGGGAGGCGACGGCTCCGCTAGCGCTTTGGGGCCCAAAGTCCTGGGGCGTGGAAGCGTCGATTTGTTTTGTTCTCGTCGCCTTAATGAGTCCGGAGCCGCCGCGTCTCCTTGGGGCTCCTGTCGGGTTTCCCCTTGCCGTCAGGCAGAGCTGGCCCTCTCTGCTCGGCGGGGGCTGGGAGCGGTGCGGGTGCGCTCCACAGAGTCCTTCCCTTTGGTTCCCCGGGAAGCCCGCTGGCGCCTTGCCGAGCTCCAGGGGCTGGGGTGGCTGAGAGTGCCCGGACTGCTGGAGTTACTTCAGTGGGGTGCTCCTGTAGAGCTTTGCTGCCCATAAAAGTACCTCTGCCACGATTCTTCTTTTTTATATTGTGTTGCTTGAACTACCTACCTGTCATGCTTTTAGGTCGGTTTTATAGTGCAGAAAAATAATTTCAAGCAGAAAACCCTCTGGGTGAGTGTTGTCCCTGCACTAACACCTCAGGAGACTCGGGCCCGTTGTGCAGAAGCAGGAGTGAAACTGGTTTATTAGCTCCTGGACGCAGAGTACCATCACTCAGAAGCCTCCTTCTTAAACAAGGAAAAGGTTAATATATTTTTGTGTTACATTGGACAACAAGTTAACCATGAGCCAGCAATGTGCTCTTGTGGCCAAGAAGGCCAATGGTCTCCTGGGGTGTATTAAGAAGAGTGAGACCAGCAGGTCGAGGGAGGGTCTCCTTCCCCTCTGCCCTGCCCTAGTGAGGTCACATCTGGAGTTTTGTGCCCAGTTCTGGGTTCCCCAGTTCAAGAAAGACATGGAACTACTGGAGAGTGTTCAGTGGAGGCTGTGAAGTCGAATAAGGGACTGGAACATCTCTCTGACAAGGAAAGGCTGAGAGGCCTGGGTCTGCTCAGCCTGGAGAAGAGAAGGCTGAGAGGGATCTGATCAATGCTTATCAATATCTAAAGGGCGGGTGTCAAGAGGATGGGGCCAGACTCTTCTCAGTGGTGCCCAGCAAGTGGACAGGGGGCAGCGGGCACAAACTGGAAAACAGAAAGTTCCATCTGAACATGAGGAGAAACTTCTTTACTTTGAGGGTAGCAGAGCCCTGGAACAGGCTGCCCAGAGAGGTTGTGGAGTCTCCTTCTCTGGAGAGATTCAAAACCTGCCTGGATGCAACCCTGTGACACCTGCTCTGGGTGACCCTGCTGTAGCAGGAGGATTGGACTAGATGATCACTCTTCCAACCCCTACCATTCTGTGATGTTGTGATTTTTAAAATTGCTTTTAAATAGCTTTCGTGCTGAGAGTGTCGTGGGACCTGTTTGGGTTATGTTCTTCTGTTGTAGAACCCGCTAGAGAAAAAGGCCCGTTCTGAATGGGCTGACTGTGTGAACGTAGTAGCTGGAGCATAGTGCCAGCAATGGAAATATGAATGTCAGAGAAATAACTTTGTGAAATGGTCTCAGAAATTGCATGGTTTTGGAAAGAGGAAGTCTTCAGACCTAAATACTGTCAGTGCTGCATCATTATCAAGGTGAACCTCTCTCCGCCATTAGAAATGTGTTATAAACTGGTTCATCTCACGAGTTTGCAGCAGAATCTGCTTGCAATTTATTTGACTGGTGTATGGTTTATCGACCTGGTCTGTGGCACGTGCTCAATGACAGTGATGTTGTGTGCATGACCTTTCAGCTGGTCAGGTTTGGCTTATGTTGGTAACTTTTTGACCTCGATGCGAAATGCCTGCAGTGGTGTGTTGCTGGTGTCTGCTGAAAAACGTGGTCACAAATTTGAAATTTTTGTGTGTCTGGCTCAGTGTGGGCACGTGCTGTTGCTGTTTTTTGAAGTCATAGGACCCAAATTGTTATTAAGACCCTATTGTCCCGTCATTCCAGCAAGGAACAGGGAAGCACAAGTGGTGTGATTTGAGTTGCTGAGGAAAAGATTTTGCACACTGGTACGGTGCCGTTCTTGAGTTGGACGTACCTGCTGTAAAGAGGTTCGAAGCAAAATGAAATAGCTTTGTCTGTGGTTATAGGAGCCTAACTGTGAGGGGAGCCGAGGGAGAAACCTAGAGTGCACTTGCCTGAAAATTGGGTGAGTGAGAAGATTTAGGAGTTTGATGATGGAAGCTGTTGTGGGGTGATATGATGAAAACAGCTGCTTAGAAAAATTACCTTTCCAGCCAGAACCTTGATGTTTATCCATGGACAGAACATTCCTGTGTTGGTGCTGTAAATGGATTAAATGTGAGCACATGTGCAATACTGTTCTGCTTTCTTTCTGTTTTTAGTTGACCATGCTCTTGCTCGTTTAGTAACTGCATATGCTGAACATGGCCACAAAGCAGCCAAAATAAACCCACTGTTTGCTGGCCAAGCTGTTATGAACATGGTACCTGAAATCCAAGAGTTGGCTGAAGTTCTTCAAGGGCCTCTCATTACTACAGGTAAGTACGCAACCTTATTGCAGCAAGTTGTCTTCACGGGTAATTTAGTGCGAGGTTGCGTCCGCTGCATAAGAGCCAAATATTGAGTGCCAGTTCAATCAGTAATGAACTGTTGGGCAGAACATTGTTAACTTCAGCCTACTTAGATGTTTGTTGCAGAAATCGTCGTGTAATGAATGGCTACCTTCTAGTTTCTTAGAAAATCATGAAAATTTTTACTTGTTCTTACAACTACTGAGGTTATACATTAATTTCTTGTGTTCTGTAACATTCTATGATTTACCATAGCACTTAACACTGTAGTGAAGCTGCCGGAGCATGGGGGCAGAAGTCAAGACTTGTCTTTTCTTGGATCTCTTGGACTCCTGCTGTGGCATTGAACAAAGGAGGGTCTCTGTGCTGTATTTTCTCCATCTGTGAAACAGGTGCTTATTTACTTGTGATGCAGCTGGCATTGGAGCTTATTTCTCTGCAGCACAAGATACCAAGTGCTATACTGATTGACAAGAACAGTGACTTTGTGTCATTCACAGGAAACTTTCAGAAAGGCGTTTTGAGCACCTTACAAATCAGCATGAGACTCCTATAGTAATAACACTGAAGTGTGCTTATAAAAAACGTTCTTGAGTTTTGTTTTTAAGTGAAGGAAAAGAAGGCAAGACAGGAATTTGTACTCTCAAAATGTTAATGCCATTGCAAGACAACAGTTTAGGTCTTAGTGCTTCCTCCTCCCCAAAGTGGCTTTAAACATTTATTTTCCACCAGGACTTCTAAAGATGGGAAAAGAAGAGGCTTCCCTAGAGGATGTGTTGGCTTACCTTGACCATATATACTGCGGACATATTTCCATAGAGACAAGCCAGCTTCCAACTTTGGAGGAGAGAGAGTGGTTTGCCAAAAGATTTGAAGAGCTAAAACAAGAAGCGTTTACACCTGAAGAGAAAAAGCACTTGTGCAAACTGATGTTGGAGTCTCAGGTACCTTGTTCACTATCGCTGGATTGTAATAGAGTCGTGGAGCGTGTCCTGAACCCTTTACTGCTCCAGACATCATTCATGCAGAAAAAGAACAATCACTATTGTGAAAGGCCTTGACATTGTGCAAGAGGAAGAAGTACAAGTTTTTGCATGAAAAAGTGCAATATCCAAATGCAGGAACTTCACTGGAAACAAATAGCGATGCCTTGTGGTTTGCATTGATTACTTTGGACATTTCTAGGAAAATATTTCCAGCCAGTTCCAAACTCAAAGGCTTTTAAAACTAATTAGTAATATATGTTCTTGTAACATATATTCTTTGTCATCTGGAGACACAAATAATGACCCCACAAATCCATGAGTAATCATCTTCAAAAGTGAGATTCTTTTACACTATTGATCTGACAGCTTGTATTAAATGTGACTGATGGCAATGCCAGGTGGGGCAGAGCTCTATGAACTTCTGTGCTTTGCTGTAGCTCTTCAGTGTTTTCCTTTCACCCCCATGCTGATCTGTTTTACTAGCTTTAAAGTATGGTGTCTCTCAAGGTTTTGGGAGCACAAAACAATTGGACTGAAGTGCTACCCGTACAGATAGTACTGGTAAGTTTGCTGCTTTTCAGCAAAGGACCCTTTGTTCAATGCAATCTGTAAGGAAATATGTACTGGCAAAATATAGAGAGAAAATTTATTCCAATACTGTGGTAGTTTTCCCCCTTTTTCTCCATGTGTTATCCAGAAGGGTGGAAAGGTAGAAGAGCAGGATCTGTGAAGGTGTCCCTCTTTCCAGTTTTCCAAGTGGAAGAAGTGTTAAATGTAATAGTTACCAGTGACTGAACAAAAGTTTTTGGCACGTTTTATATTTCTTTTGCCTCTTTGGCAATTAGAAGAATTTGACAGTGACAAGGGATGTTGAAATCTGGACCCTCACATACCATTTTGATTTCAATGTGAACAGAACTATACTTAGACTGCAGAATTTAATCCTGACAGGAAAAACTGCTTCTGTGTGAGATTAGTTTTGTGTACATTATTCCTTAGAACTAAATGTTGCTTAACTAGAAGGTATTCAGCAGCTGGCTTGGCTCTTTGCCTGTGGCTCAGACTTCCCTTCTCAGTTACAGACATCGTTTATTTTCAGTCTTCAGTTGGAAGACGCTACAGACACTTGCAGTGTTTCCAAAACTTTGTCACTTGCTAGAGCTATCTAGGAGTAGATTAATGGAGTGATGTGGGAGAAGTGAGAGGAAAATGCAGTAAATAGAGATTAATTTATTTTCCTTCTCTCAAGCATTCTTCTACCTATGTACTGTGGACTGTGTCTAATAGTAATCAAAATGGAACACTGTGCATCTCAGAGTAGTTAAGGTTCATACTGTAGAAGAACATCATTTCTTAAATTCCACCTAAAATAGCTAAGCTATCAAGGAATTTGTAAAGTGCTCTGGTGTTATATTTCTTTGTGCATCTCCTCCATGTTAGAGAGTTTGGTCATCAATCCAACATTTTTCTGCTTAAGAGGAGATAACAGCTGATTTCTTATAGTCATCATAGCTTCTGGTCTTAGACTGTTCGGGTGGAGAGTGTGCTGAGGCTTTGAAGGGGTGTGCTTAGGTTTGTATGCCTTAAAGGTACAAATATAAATTATGTTTTATTTTTATAAACAGAAGGCTTCTGCTTAAAATAGCCTAATACCGAAGTTCTCCTATTTTTAATAGGAGTTTGATCACTTCTTGGCCACAAAGTTTGCCACAGTGAAGCGGTACGGTGGTGAAGGAGCAGAGAGTATGATGGGTTTCTTCCATGAGTTGTTCAAGATGTGTGCATACAGTGGTGTGACGGACATTGTTGTTGGGATGCCTCATCGCGGAAGACTGAACCTCCTCACGGGTTTACTTCAGCTTCCACCTGAGGTGAGAGATTTATAATCTCATTGGCAGTTCCTCTATGCCTGGTTTATTTGCAATAATATAAACCCACCCAAAGTTTGTCATGTTGCAAATACTGGAGCACTAAAAAAGTTACCTGTGTGAGAGTGTTTCCCCTCCTGTCAGCACGTCAGCCAAATGTTGGCAGGAGACTGTTAAAAGAACTCTAGTGAAGGGTTTTATGTACTGTTACCAGAATCATACAGTTCTGTAAATGTTTTTCTTTCAACGTGTCAATGAATTGGAAAGGAGTTTTAACCACATTTGTTTCCATGCAGCTCATGTTCCGTAAGATGCGTGGTTTGAGTGAGTTTCCAGAGAATTCAGCAGCCATTGGGGATGTTCTCTCCCACCTGACATCTTCTGTAGATCTCGACTTCGGTTCCCACAGGCCCGTGCATGTCACCTTGCTACCTAACCCCTCACACTTAGAAGCCATCAATCCAGTGGCCGTGGGCAAGACACGAGGAAGGCAACAGACTCTGCTCGATGGAGATTACTCTCCAGAGAGCTCTGCGCAGCCTGGGGACAAAGTTATTTGCCTGCAGGTATTTTGCTCACAGTTTGTAACTGATCTTTGTAAGACTTCCTGGACTGGTATGTGAACGGAAGTGGTGTATAGAGCAATATCAATCGACACTGATTTAATGTAGAATGTCAAGAACCAGGATCCTCTTTATGGAGAAAGAGGAGGGCAAGGAAGGTTTCCAGGTGACATATGTGATGGTACTGGCATTTAAACAATTCCACTTCTAAGATTTCTGAAGAACTGATTCTGATACCTTCCTTTATTTTAATAATACTCTGCATTGAGAGCCATTTGTGCCTTTCCTCACAGACCACTTCTGCATTTATACCACCACTCTTAGCCTTCTTCTACATTAAATGGATTTGAAAAAGAGCAATCAACAAGGTTGCAAAACATACAGGAGGGCTTAGAATTCCTGTCATTTTGTCATGGTACCATTGAAGAGTCTGCTGGAATTGGTTTCACACCTTGAACTGTCTTTGACAGCTGTGGAGGCAGTCCTGAATAGTTCCTTGATAAATATTCTTTTCTTGCATTGTAGCCAACTTGGAAATACAAGCGAGTCAAACTCTTCATCATTTTTAAAACTGGGAGGAAAAACGAGTTTGGGCAGGACTGTTCTCCTGCGAAGTGTAATAAACATAGAAGAAGTAACATGTACAAGTGAAACCATATATCAGTTAAATAAATGTTTTGCTTCCTTCTGGAAGGGCGTGGATACTGAGAAAAAGCAGAAGGGAGAATATGAAATACTGAGAAGCTGGGGGCAAGTTGGGTTTCTTATTGATCTTATTTTTTTATTAAAAAAAAAGGCTTTGGGGCATGCAAGTGCAAGAAGAGAAGCTTGTTGCCTGATGCATCTTCTCCTCGTCTTTCAGTGCAGTTATGTCAGGTAGTTTGATAAGATAGAACTGCTTCTTAGATTCTGTCTGTCTCATAATGTTAGATCTTTATCATGTAGTAATGAAACTACTATGACTCTTTAAACGATTTTTCAGGATAAATGGACTCTCCCTATGCAAGAAAAGATTAACTTTTCTGAAGGAGTAAGTGGTAGGGAGGGTTGCACAGTAGAGAAGAAAAACATTTAACTGCGAGCTAGCCACCTCTGTGTTAGCAAACAGGAGAAAGAAAAAAGAAGGAAAATCTTTTCAAACACTGTGAACATCAGTGCTCATAATTGTGTCTTTAGGAGGTCCAAGAGTTACATTAAAAAAAAAAGAAAAGGGTAATTTTTACAGTTGAGACTGTTAACTGCTCTCATTCAGCTAATCGAGAAGAAAGAGATGAAAGCAGACATCTCCTGTTTCAGAATCTTGGTTTGGAAGTTTCTCTTCGGGCTTTCTATTTTCACAGTGCTTTCTTTCCAGAAATGTAAGTGTAGAAACTCTGAATTGAGGTTTACTCTGGCATTTGTTCTATTCTTCCAGTAGCCTGAGCGCCAGAGCTTCAGCGTAAAAACAGTAAAGATCAGCTAAGAAGCCAGGGTCAGTGATGAGCCTAGTTGTCCGTGGTCTGAAGAGCTGCTTTTCTGGAATGTCAGTGTGCTCGGAATATATGAAGATGATAAAACTCTTCTTGATTACCATTGACACTTCTGCAATGTTTAATTGTCCATCTCTGCTGAAGAGAGGCTTATTTTTCACCTCACATACCTGAACTCCACTTTCTGGACATTGGGACACTACTGGTGTTCATGATTTGAACTGAAATCTGAGAATAAAGTCTCGCTGATAGAAATTTCACGTGATGTTCCTCTGTCAGGGTCACTGATGAATTAAACTTGATGGTGACCTTCCTTTCATGTTCTTTGATAACATTGCCCAGAAAAAACATGTGCTAGCAAAAGCTGTTTCCAGCTTTCTCCTAGAGTGAGTAAAATCCTACCTGCACCGCAGAAATTGGATCCTCTGGGGTTTGAGATGCATGTGAAGAATCTTGGGTAGTTGGATAGTCACACTGCAGGCTTTAATGCTTTGGGATGTACTGAAGGCCATAAAGTTCTTTCAGGTGCTCCAGGGTCTTCACTTAAATGGTATGCTCGAGATACAAAGCCTTCTTAGGCAGCAGAAGAGACCAGAAGGAAAAAGTGAAAACCCAACACTTCAGGAACAAGTGTAGCATGGTAAGGGATAGAGCGGGGGTGCTGTGCTGTAACTCCTGCAGTAGTTAACCTTTGTTTTCTGTGATGCCTTTTAAAAATAGTCTCTGTATTAGAACTGTGTACAACCCAGTGCTGCCATTTCACTCTTTGAGTGCACCTCTGCTCTGGGCCAGATGCACCTCCAAAACTCACTTAGGGCTTGAAATCGTTATCCTATAACTAGAAAGTAGAACTGTCATCGGGTTCTGCATAGTGACTTTGATCTGCAAAGGATCAAATCTGCTTTCTGAGGAAGCTGTGAGGGTATTCATCAATGAAGAATTATCTCTAATATCAAAACGTTTTCATGCTAGGTGATACACATTCTAGTATCTCTGGCCTTCTTGAAAACCTGGGCTGGGGATCATAGTAGTCTCCCCTTCCCTTCCAAATTTTTTTTAAATTTGCAACATTTATTTTCAATTTTGAAATGTAACTAAGAACTTGGGTTTTATTTCCTTCTGAATGTTTTTGCTTTTAAGTGCTTCCATTCAGTTTCTGTTCCATTTTTATTCCTCATTGTGCCTGTTCTTGTCTCCCTTTCATAAGGTGGGAGTAGGCATAAGTTCCAGTTCACCAGCATTTCCCTTCCATCAAAGCACGTAGCGAATGCTGTGGTGACTGGCTTCCCTTTGTTCAGTGGTCAGTTACTTCCCACTGACTGCTGCCGCTTTGCTATAGCCATGATACTTGCAGCCACTGGTGGGTCAGTTTAAAGAGATGATAGGTCAGTTCCAGGTAGGGATTGCATCAGACAGTCATGTACAGGTGTTGGCTGCTCTGACCTTGTGTTAGTGATAAGACTGTATAAATTGCCATATCATGAAAACAAGTGGTCTGAAAGGGGTTGAAGTGGATCTGCCTGAATCTGTATCTGTTCCACCTACTCAATTTTAAAGGTCTTGCCCAATGAGTTATGGTTTTGATTTTGCTGTTCCTTCAGTGTTTTCTAATGAGACTTTTTCATCTCCTTCCCTAATGTAGGTTCATGGCGATGCTGCTTTCTCTGGACAAGGGATTGTTCCTGAAACACTGACCCTCTCTAATCTACCACATTTCAGAGTTGGTGGGAGCATCCATTTGATTGTTAACAACCAGCTGGGCTATACCACTCCTCCAGAGCGAGGAAGGTCGTCTCTGTACTGTAGTGATATTGGTATGTATAGTTGAATCAGAAGGAAGATTGCCTGTTGTGTCAGAGAGGATGTGTGAACATATGCTGTGGGTTTTTTATAGCAAGTGCCTATCAACTCAAGGGAGTTAGATTAATATATCTCCATCTTCATGACAGGGTAGAAATTAAAGTTATTATTGATTATTACCTCCTACTAACAAAAATTCAGAGGCTAAAAATATGCTCTCCCCATCTGCTTTATGGCAAAGAAGGGAAAATTTTTACAGGATGTTATAAAATATTTGCAAGATTACTGTGAAGTCTCTATGACTCATGTAATTTCTACCATGTCATTGACAGCTTTTAAAAATGTATTGTGGTGGAGTGTGTAATAGATGTATTTTAAGCAGATCTTGTTAAATTTAATCAAAGTGATTGCAGTGTGTTTCCTGAGCAAGATTTATAAGTCAGATACTCCATTTTTCTGTTTTGTTTGTTGTGAGGTGAGCTTTTTGAGCTTTTAATTGAAAGATGAGGTTCATGCCATTTCTAAGCTTAGACTAGAAGTCTTTTGTTTTAGACTGATCTTTCTTAGTGATAAACAGATGTTTTATAATCAGCAAGATCAGAAACATAGTAGTTAGTTCCCTTGTGTATGTCTCCTATAATTAAAAATACACTAATATGTATTTTTAAGACTTAACATCAAGCGTTTGTGTTTGTCTTATGGTTTCATCAAACGAGACAGGTAGATTCATTAGATCTGGTAAGGTAGATAGCACATGTTATTATTACCCTGGGCTGGTTTTGTGTTGTGGGGTATGTTTGTTTGTTTTCCCTCCATCCTTAGTTTTCCTTTCTTCTTCCCTGATCAGTGAGGATGGGGGTGTTGCCCATTTGAGCTTCAGGATTTTGCTAGGAAGGGAAACTTGACATGGGTCAGGAGTGGCTGAAGTAAATTTCCCAGGATTTGGGCAGATAAAGTACAAGAGGAGCACTCTGTTGCTAGGAAGGTTTGCAGCCAAATTGTTATACAGGAGAGGGTGTTAGGACGTTGGAATTTTGCAGTGTTGTCTTTAATGAAGAGACTTTTCTGCCTGGAGGAGCAGTGGGCAGAATGACTACTAAAAAGGGAGAAGATAGTTTCTGGCCTATATGAGTTCACAGTAGTGATAGCTTAGGATAAGAAGGAAACAAAACTCAACTGTTGTTTGAAAGAGAAGGAATCAAATAGTTCTGTCCCATTCCCTGCAGACTTCCATCCAGATTCATGAGATGCAGGATCTGTGTATAGAAAGTCCTCTGGGAATTTAGTGCTGGTAAAGAAGTCGTGCTCAAAGTGTGACAGATACAACAGGTTGGGCTAATCGCACTTTCTTTTGGGGAAGACTCCTGCTCCTTACCCCAGTTCTCATCACAAAGAGCGTCTTGTAGACAGGGTTTTGATGAATACACTTCACATGAGCTGTCTGTCGTTTCCAGCAGAGCACCTGTGTCCCCGCTTTGTTTGGAAGAGGTCAGGTGTGATTACTGTTGTTATGTTTTCAACCCCTGGGCAGGTAAAATTGTTGGATGTGGAGTTATCCATGTGAATGGGGATGATCCTGAAGAAGTTGTCCGTGCCACACGACTGGCTGTTGAGTACCAACGCCAGTTCCGCAGGGATGTGATAGTAGACTTGCTGTGCTACAGGCAGTGGGGCCACAATGAACTTGATGAGCCGTTCTTCACCAACCCCAGGATGTACAAAATTATCAGGTAAGGGTAGCACCACCTGATGGAGGAACCCAAACCGTGCTTGTGTCTCTACCAACTCGGTATTGCCTGCTACTGCCATGGAAGTCTCTGCATAATGAAGATCCTTTGCCATACCCATGAGTCTTTATGTAAGCATAGCTACACTATTAGCAGCCCTTGACTAAAGTCTGAGTCCGACAGGGAGATGTTAATGAAGGTAACCACCAGTGTTGGCTTGATGCCTCTTGGAGAACCATCTTGCACATAGCCCTTGGATTTCAAATTCACAATCAGTAGTGACCAGAAGGCAAAGTGTCTTCTGTGTAGCAGGAGGAAGTGGAGGTAATGTGAGAGGATGAGCAGGAAGCCAGTGTGACTTTCATCTCATCTTTGCCTGGTCCTGCTGGTTCCAATGGGGACTCATTTTTATGAGCGTTTAAATGCATTCAGATTCTATCCTTATCCCCCCCCAAAATACATCTGAAAAATTACTGCCCAATGAATTCTGGTATTTTAGGTGAAGCATTTATGGAATGGATGTCTTGGTTCTCAGGTAATCCTGAAATCCTACTGACAGCTTGTCTGAAGAAAATACGCATGATAGCACAGGGTCAGTCTAACTGGGAGGGCTTTTTGATTTGCTTTTACCTGTACTGCCAGCTGTAGGCACTTTGGGTTTTTAAAATAAGGGACCGTAATGCACGTATCCAAGAGAATTGTTATCTCTTTGGAAATGCCAGGAAAGCAAACTTGATGCAAATAAATGTAATGCACCAGCACATCATTTATTTTAGTTTCCCGTGGTACTTGACAGTAGTAAGGTGGTATTTCCATGTTCT
The DNA here is from genome assembly GCA_009769605.1 of Bucorvus abyssinicus. Taxonomy (NCBI): domain Eukaryota; kingdom Metazoa; phylum Chordata; class Aves; order Bucerotiformes; family Bucorvidae; genus Bucorvus; species Bucorvus abyssinicus. The sequence continues at coordinate 6,673,915 of CM020025.1, forward strand.
GCAGTGACACTGTTCTCAGGCTTAACATCTATGGGATTTGATTTCCTCCCTGACAGATCCCGTAAGAGTATCCCAGACACATATGCAGAACACCTAATAGCTGCTGGGCTCATGACTGAGCACGAAGTATCTGAAATAAAGACGACATACTATTCTAAACTGAATGATCACCTGGCCAACATGACTTTGTATAGTCCTCCTCCAACCAACCTGCAGGCTCACTGGAAAGGCTTCGTTGAGCCTTCTGCTAAAATCACAACTTGGGACACAGGTATGCCTGTACCGCTTATGCAGTTCATCGGAGTCAAGTCTGTAGAGGTGCCTGAAGAACTCCAGATGCACAGCCATCTCCTGAAGACCTACGCACAGGTCAGTAGAGCGTAATGATGCTTCTAGTCCCATTGTTCAAAGACAGCACCTGTTACAGGAAAAACTCCGAACACAGCAAGGCTGCCAGTTAGAAAATATTCTATAGGAAAAACAACTCGTTCTCTTTTTCAATGCTGAGATTATTTTTCCTCCAGTTTTGAAGAAAAACATGTCCTGTCCCCCAAATCCGACCATATACTTAATTTTGTTATGTATTTTGTTGCAATGAAGAAAAAAGCTTACAGAAAATACAGTTCATTATTCTTACAAATAATAGAAACTTTAGTGATAAATCACTATCATTTATATATTTTATGATTAAAATGAGAACTTTGTGAGAGAATGAATCAGGAACTTGGTAATAGTGCACACAGTTTCTAAAGACAGCAGCGAGTGTTCGTATTTTATCTATATAAACAGAAGCATACCCACGTGGCCATGTTTGACAGTCAGTTTTTGATAGTTCATATGTTCACGTGCAATAATTGGGTTGGTTTGGGTTTGTGAACGTTCCCCTTTGATGAATGGTGACTGTGCACAGGGGTCTGCTTGGCAGCCATAGAGAGGCCATGAGTTGAATATTTCAGAAGACTGATGTTCTTGTCTTCCCAGCCCAAGGCAGGAACACCACAGCTGGGTGTGACCATCTGCCTGCAGTTCTGCAAGCCAGAACAGGGGAGAATTCTGGAGCCTGGTCTCCCTCATCACTGTTAACCAGACAACCCAAAAGTCTAAGCATACGCTCTGTGCTGTGCTAAGTTTTTTAATATTTTCAGACTAAGATCTAATTTGTCAGCCCAGTATTTGTTGACTGGTAAGTGAACATGTGGGTCATCCATGATACTGTGGTCCTCAGGGCAACCTTCTCAAGGGTGTGCTGAGGTAAGACTGTGTGTATTCCAAACCAACCGAAGCTGGCTGCAGGTATATAGCATTTCTCTCTCTAGTGTTTGGTTTTTTTCTAGCTTCCAGTATTGGACTGTGCCACCATAAGAGCTACAGCTTAAAAAAGGCAAAATAGTAACTTTTCCTTGTTGTTCACTTGTTTAGTCAAGAATTCAAAAAATGGAGGAAGGAAAAAAGCTGGACTGGGCCACAGCTGAAACTTTAGCATTTGGTTCCCTACTGAGCCAAGGTAAGAGGCAACTAGACAGCAGACAATAAAGTATTTTTGCTTTCATGTCGGTAAAGTGTAACATTAGACTTCTTAGCTGTTTGAGTCTAAAAATTGATATGATGTATAAATTTGACAGTCTGCATTTTTGTGGTACCAAGAGAAGGTCAGTATGAGTCCTGTATGTCATTAATATTTGAAGATTGAGAGCTACTTGTCTTCAAAGAACTGTTGCTCCCTCCCACTTTCCAAAAACATTGGTGCCTGGAGCTAAGCACGGGAGCAATGCAGCTGACAGCAGTGGAGCCTCCCAAGTACTTTCAGAGTGTGTTCCGTGCTACCATTTCTTTTATCTCCTCTCTAGCCTGAATTCATCTCTCCATTTACATGACACTGAATGCACGTATTTTGCAGTTTGCTTCAGTAAATTGAACTGTTTACCTCACAAAAACCAACTTACCTTACTGTTTTACTCACAGAATATTTCTTGGCTGCAGTGAGGAGAAGAGAGAAATGTCTGAGCATCTCTGCTTGTGAGTTGGAGCTGCTGCTGGTTAGGAATTCCATCCCAGATTAGATGTTGCTGATGAGGAGAAATCCAAGAAGAGACATAACACGAGAAGTCATAGTTTAGAAGTGGGTAGTTATTGTCCTGCATGTTTTCTTTTTACATGACTTGCTAATGCAGTGTTTTGTTTATTGCTTGGCCAGGGTTTAATATCAGACTAAGTGGACAAGATGTTGGCAGAGGAACCTTTAGCCAACGACACGCGATGTTGGTCTGCCAAGAGACAGATGATACCTACATTCCTCTGAATCATATGTCCCCTGACCAGAAAGGTTTCTTGGAGGTAGGTTCTGTGGTCCACAAGCCAAGTTCTTCAAGCTGTGCTGGAACAGAATGCATGTTTTAAAGCTGCTGAGACATGCGTAGGTAGGCTGTGTATTCTGGCAAACCCCAGATACATAAAAAGAGACATAAAAACTCGCCCATTTTTTGTAGTTCCCCTCTTTACAAATTTAACAAGTGGTTTTGCTTTTCTTTGAGAGATCAGCTATTATTCTTTTCCCCTCAGTCTCTTCATTCAAAAGCAAAACCAGAGGTGCCCATCACTTGCCTTTAGGAGTGCGTGTCCTTATGTGTGTTCCAAAGGTTCTTAACCCCGGGTTGTCTTCTTCCTCACCCACCCCTCCCAACAATTTCCTTTTGTTAGGTGAGTAACAGTCCCTTGTCTGAAGAAGCTGTGCTTGGTTTTGAATATGGAATGAGTATTGAGAGCCCTAATTTACTGCCAATTTGGGAAGCTCAATTTGGAGACTTCTTTAATGGAGCCCAGATAATATTTGACACTTTCATCTCTGGAGGTGAGTGCAGAAGGAGCTAATATATTTAAAAATGAATCAAGTGTACTAAGCACATTTTTAGAAAATTCTTCATCTTTAAAGTAAAAGGGCAACGTGTTGAGAGAAGAGTTCTGTTTTCTCAAGCAGTCTTGTGAGCTTGCCTATGTGGTCGTGACTTTTGTGCAGCTTCTCTCTGAAGACAACCCATCTAAAATGAAAGACACCCCACCCATGGCAGAAGACGGTCATTCCAAAAGGACAGTTGGTTATATTAATCGCCTTTCTTGCCCCGAGTCCTTACTGTGTGTATATATAGTTGATAGCTTTTTAGGTGGTACCTTTCCTTCATGAGACATCTGAAAATTTCCTGAAGCAATACAGAAGGAAAATAGCGATGATTTAAAACAAACAGACTGGCAAACAAACGCACACTACCACCTTAGAACCAACCTCTAAGTTTGACTCTAGCACATTTTCTGAGTGCTCAGATACTGCAGAAAGACCTTTCTGAGCTTGAACATGCTGAGAAAATGCTGAGATGGATTTCTAGGGTAGGATTCCTTGTAGTGTCCAGAGTTCCAGCATCTGGCCTCAGTTAGGCCTCTGCACTCCCTCTGTAATCATAGATGGAAATTCAGAGGCCCTCTTATCCCACTCATCCTCAATGTGTACTTGAGGCTGGAATGAAATGCACTGTCGGGATTTGACTGTAATCCCTTATACAGTGCAGGAGGTTTGATGGAGCCCAGGGGAACTAGCCTGTGGCTGGTAACTGCTGTGTTAGCTAGGACTGGCTCACAGAATGCTGCCTGGGGCACACCTGCAGAGGTGTAGGCAGAAAATACACAGGGAACTATGGTTGGGGGTTTTCTTACTGGAGACTTCCCTTGAGCCCTTGTAATCAGGAGGACAATTGTATTAGGAGGATTCTTGCATACTGTGGTGATGTTTTAAGGTAAGTTTTAAAACCTTCACTGCTTCATGTGCTTCACAGGGAGGCTTATGTCTTGTGGAAGCCTGAAGTTATATGGTAATTTCAGAAATTTCAGATCATCCGATGTGTGCTGTTTCACTGCTGTGGCTCTCGTGGCCAAATGCCAGCAGCATGTTTCAGGGTTGTATTTAATGGTGTGGAAATCAGCTGGGTTTTTTTTTTTTTCCTGAGTTGCTTCGGCAAAGTAATGCGTGTTTTGTGGCTTTATGTTCTGCGGAAATCATTCTTTCTTTCCTCTTTGTTGTGTTTTTAGGTGAGGCCAAATGGCTTTTGCAGAGTGGGATAGTGATTCTTCTTCCTCATGGCTATGATGGCGCAGGCCCTGAGCACTCCTCCTGCCGGATGGAACGCTTCTTACAGGTACGCCACCACACTGCTCACATTCATGTACCACAGCACTGGCAGTCAGTACTCTGGGTGTGTTGCTACAAAATGCCCCATTCCTGGTCTACCTGCTAGCGACACCAAAAGCTGGAGATACACCAGGATCACACCATCATGATGAGATAGGAATGAGCTGGGCTGAAAGTGGAGAAACAAAGAGGACTGTGAGGAAAAGGCATGGGTCTAGAAATGGTGAGGAAGCCATTTTGGTTTAAATGCTGCCAGAACACCTTTGGTGCAAGATGCAGATTGAACCTTATAATAAATGCTTGCTGTTCCTCTTGCATCTCTGTCACCTGTCCAAGTGGGTGTGTGGGAACATGAAATTTAGTGAGGTTGACATAGTGCCCTCTGCAGACAGCTCTAGTGGGACACAATCAGTACTGCCTGCTGTCTTTTCTGACTGCTGCTCCTCAGCCACACAGTGAGTCCAGCAGCAGGACAGAATTGCTGAATTGCAAAGACCAGACCTCGCATGGGCACTTCTTCCAGAAAACATTTTGGGAGTTGTCATTAGAAACAGACAGCCACCCTCTTGTGCAAACCACTCACAGATCTGTCCACTGGGCACAGGTCATACAAAAAGGATGCTGGATGCTGTGAAATACCAGTAAGTAAATCCGTGGCACATTTTTACAAATAATAAAAACCTGAAAGTCTGCTGTTGTGCCCTTGTGACTGTAGTAAGTAAATTAAAGCCTTTTCATCTGAGTAATGGTTTGAGGAGGATGTTTGCAGCATGTTTAGAGGGATCTCGGCCACTCTGATGAAGTCATGACCCCTCCATTGTTAGAAAAACTGTCATGTCCTGGTTACAGTGTGCTAGGAGGCAGTTCAGGTGTAATCTTACAGTTAAATGCTAAAGCCATATCTTCTCTGACCTTGTTATTCCCTTGCAGTCAGTGTCTGAATTGGTATATATGCTCTTCTGTTCCTATACTAGTCAAGGCGTCTTATGTGCCTGGATTCTTTGCATATTGGCTCACTGCTTGCTTCTTGACAAGGATTTGCTGTGTTCCCCTTGTATAGATGTGTGACAGCTCAGAAGAGGGAGTTGATGGGGACCATGTCAACATGTCGGTTGTGCATCCCACCACCCCAGCACAGTATTTCCATTTACTCCGTCGGCAAATGGTCCGAAACTTCAGGAAACCTCTCATTGTTGCTTCTCCCAAAGTGTTACTCAGGCTCCCTGTAAGCTGAAAAACTTTCTTTTCCTTTTTCTTATTTATTTCTTCTTTTCTTCCTCTTCTTCTGTGTTCTCTTCCCCTTTCTCTTTGTTCTTCCTCTGTGTACTCCTCTCTCTGTTTTGGCATCAAATCAACAGGGTTTTTTGCCTGTTTGGGGCAGGATAGGTTGAGGATTAAAGCTGGGTGGAGGTGAGCTAGACATAGGGTTGATTCTGGGTCTGGTGCCATTCTTGAGAATCTTACCATCCCGCCTTTCACCTGTGGGAGTGGGAGGGAGAGGGAAGGCTGTGTCTCTTGTACTTACCCAAACCCTGTCTCAGTATCCTCTCCCCAGCTCTGGCCTGAGGGAAAAGGCAGCTAGGTTTGGTAACTTGCAGCTCTCTCCCACGCAGGCTGCTGTGTCGAGTTTTGAAGAAATGGCTCCAAGAACAACATTCAAGCCTGTCATTGGTGACTCCTCTGTAGATCCTAAAAGGTAACTCTGCTTTCTTAGAGGAGAAGCTCAGAAACACTGTCCCATCCCTTTCTGCTACCTAACAGCTCAAGTTTGAGGTGGTAGGAAAGAGGTGACTTTGGGGGGACAATGTTGCTTTTATGGTGGGTGTCTTAAGAGTTTTGCTTGTTTCTCTCCTTTTCCTCTGTTTATTTATTGGTAGCTACCGTGTCTATCTGCATAATAGTGTTCAGGCTTTCAGCCCTTCCCCCCCCGGGGAGGTTGTGACCATAGTAATTGATCTGATGGGCGCTGCTCTGTGCCCCTTGGCTAACAGTCACTGGGAGCAGTGAAGAGGTTACGTGAAGAGATGCAGAATGTTTGTTCTGGTGAGCTGATGTAGTGAAGTTAGGGCAATAATAAATTGTGTCTGTATCTTCCTCCCTTCAGGTATTATAGAGAATCCTGTTCCCAATGAGCCATTCTGGCCTTCATGGTTTTTTCCCCTCCTAAAATTCTTAGCTGGTCCTTGTCCCAGTAGTATCTGAGTCTGACAGCATCCCCGATGTTTGCATCCTCATCCACAATCAAAAGGCTGGAAGTCTCTTAGCATCTTGTGTTTTTGAAGTGAGATGGTGAGGCACAAAGGGTGAGGTTTATCTCCTTGCCTTTGTCCGATGAGGTCAGGCAGCCAGGCCTCTCCGATTGCTGGAGGGCACTGCGTATCTCGAGCAGGCAGTTCCTCTGGCATGGGAGAGAATTGTCCTCTGGAGGTATGTCTCTCCTGTGCTGGTTTATTCTCTACAGAGAGCGCATAGATGACTAGCTTGACTAGGTGTGTAATTTTTAGATAGTTAAAGCTAAGAGAGATGAATCCCATTGCAAGGTAACTTCCCCAGGATTACTGAAGAAGCAGGACCTCTGGGCTCTGGAATACTGTGCCCAAAGGTTAGTTTGGCAACTGTTGGCCGGTCCGAGTGGGAGGGAAGGGAAGGCAAAGAAGAGAAAAGATGGTCCAGGGTAGCAGTTTAGCTTCATAAAGTTGTCTTTAATGTTTGGCTGGTTGTTTTTGTTGAAAGTGTGAAACTGTTCCACATAGTTTCTGTAAAATGCTACACTTGGAAGCATTCTTGTTTTTCTTTAGTGTCACCCAGGTGGTGCTCTGTTCTGGAAAGCATTACTATGCTTTGGTGAAGCAAAGAGAGACACTAGGAGAAAAACAGCAGAGCACAGCTGTTGTGAGACTCGAAGAACTGTGTCCGTTCCCCCTGGAAGCTCTACAGCAAGAGCTGGGCAAATACAGCCGTGCGAAAGGTCAGAGGGTTTTACCTTTGTGTTTGTAGACTCTTTGAATTACTAAACTAAATCCATTCCCTGCCTCTTAGGATGAAGAGTTGTAGTGTTTTCTAAATATTTGCTCTTCCCCCTTACATCTAGTGTTTCTGGAATGGGGTAATACAAATGTTTACCACACATGCTAAAAGATCTCGTCTCTCTGCTATTGTTAGCTTCTGTAAAGCACTACTAAAAATCGGAGTGAACCATTTGGGGCATTTTTTGCATTGGTCTTTGCAGTCCAGTCCTTTAAGTAGCTTTTGAAAACAGCAGTAGAAAAGCAGAATATACCCACCATGCACTCTAATGGTGGACATACTTTTGGTTTGACTTCAGCAAGCTGTGAGCTGCAAGGGAGTTCAGTCTGGCAAGCCCTTATTTCCAAGATAAGTGTCAGGACAAAAAAGGTAGAGGTGCTACAAAAGAAAAAACCTGTTTATCTTGAGATGCTGAAAAGATCAATATGTGCATTTGTAACGTGTCCTTACCTTTCCTTCAGTCTTCATCTGGAGTCAGGAAGAACCACAGAACATGGGTCCCTGGTCCTTTGTGTCACCACGGTTTGAAAAGCAGCTGGGGGTTAAGGTAAGATGTCCCTGTGGTGGTTTAGTCTTTAAGTTTGAAGTTCTCCATGAATGCCAAATTCTGTGGTGCTTACACAAAAAACTAATTGTGGTGCCTAAACCAAATGCGTGTTCTAATTTAAGCTACTTGCAGGACTATTTAGTGGTGATGAGCAGGACCAGAGCTTTCTTTTACCTGGTGTTTAGTCAAAGTAGACAGGATGATGAATGATCTGAGGTAGGAAACAGTGTGCTTGGGGTCAGGAGGAGGAGAATCCAAAGCTGCCATTTGTTCGGGCAGATCGTGCCCTATAATACTCCTGGAGCCATGGTCTTTGGGAGATGGAGGATAACCTCCTGCATTACTTCCAGCTGGGACTGCCCAGTGTCTGACAGAAGATACCACCATGGCATCAGAGAACCTCAAGGTGTGATCCTATGCATATGCTTCATTAATCATTTCCCCTTGACTCAAATTTCAGCTCCGTCTAGTGAGCAGACCTCCTTTACCAGCCCCAGCAGTTGGCATTGGAACCCTACACCACCAGCAGCAGGAAGACATTCTTACCAACACATTTATCTAAATGTTCAATGGATGGACTTCTGCTGTCAGTCACATTTGGTGCCCCTCCTGTGAAGAAGAACAAAACCCAGATCCTTAAGACTTAGTTCTCCAAAACAGAAAAAAAAGAATGGAACAAGTTCTGTAATAATGAAGTAGTTTTTCCTTGTAGGGGGAATACCTAAGGATGGGAGGTGATACCTGTCACTTTAGATGCTTCTTGTTCTCTCATAGTATTTTCTACAAAACAACTTTTTAAAGTTAAAAAAATCCAGTCCAGGGGGCAGATTGGTGAGGTGGCTATAAAATATCTGGTATCACCTCGCTTACCTGCATTTGACTGTTCCCTGGAATGATGCATGGGTGGAAACTCTTTGTTGCCACAGAACTGTTTGTGCTGGTTGGTTGAATAAATGCTTCCCTGTGCCTGGGAAGGAGCCGTTTCTGTAGCAGAGTGTTGTGAATTTTCTCTTTTCTTCTCCTGTGGACCAGGAATTAAATCTGCTGCACACGTTGGTGCTCTTCTCAAAGCATGAGTTGTTAAGCAGGATTCCTAGGGGGGACCTTGCACCTGAAGGCTGAAGTTGTGACCAAGTAAGAGTGACAGAAGAGTCCAATACTGTGGCAAGCAAAACAGAGAAGTGCAGTAAGGCAGCCTGCAAAGAGCGTGAGGGACATTGTGCTGAAAGGTGTAACAGTGAGGCCTCTTTCAAATACACCAGAAGTGGAAGGGTGAGAGGTAGGAGAATTAGGAGGTCGAAGGGACTTACAAAAAAATCTCCTGCAGCAAAGATTCCCAAACATCATTGCATTTTTTGGTTTTGTTTTTGCTGGGGGAAGTCATCATCTGGAGGCCTGTTGGGAGGCTCCTGAGCAAAAACTCTTCTTTGCAGTGTAGGTGTCACCAACTTTGTCTTGAAAAGATGTGTTAATAAAAGAGGTTGTAGAAAGAATCAGCGAAAGGAACAGCAACAGATGACAGAACAGGAGGGTAATCAGCCAGGTTTTCTGAAGAAGCTTAAACCGATAGAGATGTTCAAGCCATTTGAAGAAATTCCCAAAATATACCTTTGCTCCAGCAACAAGACAAGGTGAGCAGGAGAGGACAGCGATTAAGAGGAGTTGCTTTAGCTCTCACAAGCAAGAAATGACCATGGGTCTTCCCTTTCTTGCAGCTTCTCCTGAGGGGCCTGAGAGGGCTTCTCCTGAATCCCATCTTCTTCCACCAAGAACAAACCTTCTTCCCTCCACAGTAGGTGGGATCTCTGCATCCATTTAGAGGACCAGTGTGTCAGCTAGAGCTCCACAAGGAATCTGTTAGGGCTCTCCAAGGCTCCATTACACCACTGCTCTTGCCTTTCTGCCTACGCGAATTTTTCAACTACATGTGTTTGGAAGAAATGCAAAAAAAGCCCTTTGCCTTCCACTCCCCACACTGAGACATTTCTGCAGCCACATGCTCTGTACCTCAGCAGTCAGCATCCAGCTCCTGGCCAGAAAGCCCGGGCACTCCCTGAGGGAAGGTGTCCCAGCTATCACGTGGGGGAAGCAAAGAAATCAGTCTTTATTGGGAAGCAAAGGGTCAATGACCAAAACACTGAGGTTAAGCAGGAGAATAACGAAGCCAAATGGCAGAGGGAGGTACAAGCTGCCTGGGCAGACCCCAGCATTGACTACCCAGCTACCCCACGGCAGCTCTCCCATTACCCCAGGATTTTTCCAGGTTTAAATTTCTGCTCTGAGGTTTCCAAGGACCTCCCGCCATGGTCCCTGAGCAGTAGACTCTCCCAGGCTGAAATCGCCTTTCCTGAGAATGGTGGAGCTCTACCTGCCCTTCACTTGTGTTTTTACCCATCAATATAGTCTGGTACAGCAGCTGCTCTTTCACAGGCATGTGGGTACATTTTGGTTGAGTATTTCAGTTGGACACTTCGTCCAAACAGGCACTTGGTGTCGTGCTCTGTACTTTTTGTACAATTTACCTCCTGATTGCACAAAGAACCTCTACACCGATAACCAGAGAAAGGACACCGAGGAGTGATGGTTCTTTGGCTGCAGCTGTACCCAAGGAAGTTGTAGAGCACAATCATCAGCCTTGACTCCAAGCTGATGATGTAAACCCCACATTTTTTTCACTATGACAATACACACAAGCGAAGAACAGACAAAAGATTTTGAGTTTCACGTGGCTGGAGCCTGACCTTGCCATGCACTGCTCATCCACAGGCTATGCAGGTTTGGTTATCTCTCCAGCAAAGGATGGTGAGCATTCAGAGCCTGTTTGACCCTTGGGGAAGGGGAAGACACAGCTATTTCCATAGTGCTGCTTGGCTAAATGCAGTAAAGTGCCAGATGAGACAGTTATACATGTTTGGTGAGTGGGTAACAGAGCAGGTTCCAGTCCTTGGATGGGATAATTTTGTGTGTAATTAAAACAAGCAGGAGTGAAGCTTCACATGCTGTTAGATAGTGAAAAAGCAAACCAGAAAGAGGAAGCGCTGGAGCGCTCGTGCATTGCAGTGTTGTGGGTTTTGATACAGAGATAGTGACAGAAGCTGTGGCTGAATGTTCAGGATTTTCAGAGAGAAGTCCAAAACTAGAATTAAAAAAGTGAAGACATTGAAGGAAAGAGATGTTAGGTTGAGCCATTCATTAAAGACAGCACTAACTCTTGGTGACAGGAATAAAACACAGCAGGAAAACAAGTATTTTAATAACAGGTGATGTTATTTAAAAAAAAAAATCTAGCCCGAATTTCAAAAGTGCAAAGTTTTGAACACCACAATAGTATTCATTTGGAAGGAGCAAAGAAAACAATATCGCATTTTTGTTTACTTCCATCACTGGGAACCTATTTGAAAGTGACACAGTTCCATTTCTTCAGCATTTGTGTTAGTGAGGATGGAAGAAACCTCCTGGAGCTTTTAGCAACCACCAAAACATGGGCCAGCGCCATACAGACAGGAAGGGTTGCTGTGAGCAAGCAAGCTAACAAGACCTATAATTTAAGTAACTGTATATAGGTGCCACAGGGTAATTCATTAGTATTTGTAAAATTATGACTATATAAAGTAAAAGAAAAAGCCTTTCTCAGTGATTTCAGATGGCTACTGAATGAAATGCTTTAAAGATACTGTAGCAAGGTCATGGTTAAGAGGATTTCTTCTCAGAGAATGAAGAATAAAATCCACCATTGTAGTTCAAGGTTGGGGAGGAGCTGTAATCCTTCACAGGTCTCATATTCTTTCTTGGTAACGTAGCCTAAAACAGAAAGAATACAAACCTAAGTGTAGGATGAGTTAACTTAGAACAAATAAATATTGTTTTAAGTTATCATATATAAATTCTGTAATAAATTCCAGTAACTCATTTTACAGACCATCGCCAATTGTAACAGAGAGCTCTGGAGAAGGTTTATACCTGTTTTGGTGATACCCACTCTCAGTCCAGGCACTTTCTCAGGTTCACTACACCCTGTGATTTTATCAAATTACCTGTGAAGTTATCACATCCACCCATCAGTGTGGGTGGATTGGGATACTAGTAAAACACACTGGTACCACTCTGCTAAACCTGTACTTTTCAAGTCATGGAATCAGAATAATTGAGGTTGGAAGAGATCTTTAAGATCATCAAGTCTAACTTTTAACCCAGCACTGCCAGGTCACCACATCAACACGTCTTTTATACACTTCCAGGGATGGGGACTCCTCCACTGCCCTGGGCAGCCTGTTCCAATGCTTCACAACCCTTTCCATAAAGAAAATTTTCCTATTGTCCAGCCTAAACCTCCCCTGGTGCAACTTGAGGCCATTTCCTCTAATCCTATCACTTGCTACTTGGGAGAACAGACCGACCCCCACCTTGCTACAACCTCCTTTCAGGAGAGTGATAAGGTCTCCCGAGCCTCCTTTTCTCCAGGCTAAACACCCCCAGTTGCCTCAGCTGCTCCTCATAAAACTTGTGCTCTAGACCCTTCATCAGCTTTGTTGCCCTTCTCTGGACACGCTCCAGCACCTCAATGTCCTTCTTGTAGTGAGAGGCCAAAACTGGACACAGTACTCAAGGTGCATCCTCTGCTGTATCGACAACATCAAGGAAAACCTAGTCAAATCTCCTGAGGGCTAAGAACAGACGAACAATGCTGCAATTCGGAATGAGAAGATAGTCTTCTTCCACGCAAGCCAGAACGCAAAGGATGAGCTTCGGCGGCGTGAGTGGGCCGTTCCCGCCCACGGGCAGACGCCGCACCGCCTCAGCGCCGCGCTGAAGTGCTGTACCTGCCCATGGGCGGGAACGGCCCCCGGAAGCCGCGCAGGGCATTCTGGGAGCACGGCCGCCTGCGGGTCCTTCGCCATTGTGGCTGTCCGCTGACAGCCTGTTCCGCCGCGTAGCAGCGATTATTCCCGCCCTCCCGCGGATCCCGTTACCCTCGCCTCGGGCGGGGGGAGCGAGGCGGCGCTCGGTGAGCCGTGATCGGAGGCGATATCGCTTTTCCCCACCGCCTCGGCAGCGCCGTCCCCTTAGGGCCGGAATAGTCGTCCGGCGCGGTGCCTGCGCGCGAGGGGGCGGGGCCCTGCGGCCGGCGTCACACGTGACGGCGCCGGCCGGCGGTGCGGGCGATCGGCGGTGACAGCGGCTGAGGCAGGCGGCCGGCCCCGCCGCCGCCATGGGCAGTGAGTACGGGCAGCGCCGGTCCGCGGGCGGGGGGCGGCCCGGGGAGCCGGTCTGGGCCACGGCGCGGCGGGCCTGGGCAGCGGGGCCGGTGCCCGTGTGAGGAGAGAATGCGGCTGGTCGCCGGCCCGGCGGGCTGAGGTGGCGGCGTGGCTGAGGTGCCCGCCCCAGGCAGGCCGGAGGAGTGGCGGCAGCGGGGCACCCGCCTCCCCAGCAGGTTTCCCTGAAGCCGCGCGGAGAGTGAGACGCCGCTTGGCACCGCTTTGTGCTGAGTTATTGTTTTTCGCTCTGGCCTTAGTATTGTAACATGGGAGCCGCGCCGCCTTTTGCGGAGCGAGATGCACCTTCTCATGAGCCGTCTTGAGGGCTTGGAGTAGATAAAGGAGAAATATGTCAGAGCATAGTGTAAAAGAGAACATGGCATGTCGACCGAAACGTTATAAACTTGGCTTGCAGTGTAATAGGTGTGTTCTCTTTGAAGAGGTGCTGGCGGTTGTTTTTTATGGCTGTCCCGGTGTGTTGGGGCTTGAAATGATGTACAAGTTTTGGGGGACAAACACCTCACCAAGCACATGTGTTTTGATTTTTTTAATTTTTATTTTATTTTTTCCAGCAAAAGAGCTCAAAACTGTTGAGTTTTTCTGGGTTTTTAAAGAAAAACTGTGAAGAGAGATGTATCCTAAGTTAAAATAGGATCCCCCAAAGTTCTGATCAGAATAAGTATCGAAGTGATGTAAATTATGATATCTAAATGTATTTTAGCAATTGAATTGTTTTCTCAGCTTAATACTTCTGTAAAACACAAGATACTAATTTCTGCATGGATGCTTTTCGATGTCCTTATCCTTTGCTTCTGTGTTTAACTAGCACAGACTGATACTAGGTCATTTATTTTTAGGTGAAATACAATTTAGTTCACTTCTGGTGATATATACAGTGCTGCTTCTCACCTAAAATTATTTCAGCTGTGGAAGAAAAATGGTCCATATCTGATTAGAACCAGAACTCTCACAATTTTTCCCTGTTTTCAACTGTTTTAGGAAGAGGGCATTAGTTTTCAGACATTGAATTAGAATGTGTGTTGATGAATGCTGCACTTAAAGTGGTACTGAAGTTGTCTTTCTCCTAGAAGTTAAATAATGTCGTATCAAGTTTTATAAATTCATAAAGGTTCATTAATGTATTTTTCTCTCTTCTTTTGTGTGCGTTTGTTTTTCTGGAACAGTAAAATTTTTAGAAGTTATTAAGCCATTCTGTGCGGTGTTACCTGAAATCCAGAAACCAGAAAGAAAAGTGAGTGCCCTTGTATCTTCTTACTTTTATTGGCTCAAAGATTAGAGAATATCGTGATGTTTAAGTCCACACTCCACTATAATACAGACAGCGGACCCTAGAGTAGGATGTATCCTTTGGAGAACAGAGAATCCATATTAAGGTAAAAGTTTACCATGATTATGAGTTCTTACCAGCCTTCTGATAAGTTGTTCCACATGGTAATTATACTAAATAATTTTTTAAAAAAGCTTCACCTCTAAACTAAGTGTATGTAGTTTCAGCTCCATACAGTTGGAGCTGTTTTAATAGATGAGACTAGAGTTTGCAAACTTTTTTTTTTGTCCCGGTGGATACCACTGTTGGCTTTGAGTACTGGTCACCACTCTGGGCTTTGAGTCGGCTTATACATTGTTTTGAAAAGACTTACACTGTAATTCAGGAACCACAAATTTGGTTTTTCCATAGCCGTGATTCACCTTGATGAAGTGGGTCACTGATCTGTGAGGTAGTTCAGGTCATTACTCCCTGTTCACCTCCTGTATGTGATGCTTTTCTTTGTTCTGAAATCAGTAAACTGAGGTCATTCACAGCTGACCTCTCTATTCCCTTAGCCCTAGCAGCTCCTTCTGTTTCTTGGCAGATTTTCTAGATTAAAGTAAGTTAAGTTCTGCAGATCAGAAAGAGACCCGTGTTATCAAAAAACCCCCGCCATTTTTATTTCCAAAACTCAAGCAAGCACATAGCACCTGGGTGACAAAGGTTTTAATTAGAGTAACGATTTTACCTAATATTCATCGTCATGACTGGCATGAAAATTCCTGAAGAGCTCAATGTTGATTTTTATATTCTTAAAAGGAAATGCATAGCTGAGAACATGACACCATCCGAGAGAATACTCTCTGCATGAGGAGAAATTCCCGAAGGTTAGGACTGGGTGCAGACATATTTGTGCCAGTAACAGTAGCTGAGCCTGCTGGACTTAATGGAGAAGATACAGTAAAAACTGCTGATTATTCCTCTCCAAAATTGATTTTTAAAAAGATTGGCATTTATCCCCTGGCTCTTTGTTCCATCTGTCTTTCCTTGTGGCTTTCCAGCGTCTTTCCCTCTTGGGACAGGTTTCCAAACAAATTATTCAGGTCAGACAAAGGCATCTTCAGAGGAGGAATCCCCAGAACCAGACCCTGTGCTAAGATCTGGATGCCCCAGATGTGGGTGACAGGTGCCCATCTTTGTTTCTGCAGCGGAAAACCTTGATACAATCTTCTGGTGCTGAATTATGGCATATCTGTGATTGTTGGTATCATCCATCCTGTTTTAGTCTAGCAAAGTGGATGGGAAGAGGAGGCTGAGACACATCTACAGATACTGATATTTCGGTAAAGCTCCTTGACAGCTGTGATTTTTCTCTTGGTTTTTTTTTTTTTTCCCTCTTCCCTTTCTCTTTGCCAGAGAGGAAGAGGGGCTTGATCTGTCCATGTCCTCCATCAGCAGGTGAAGGATGCCCAGAGAGGTGCCGAGATTCCCATCCTCTCTATTTGGGTCACTTTGTCTTTTGACTATCTGGGTCGCTGTCTAGGCAGTGACTGCAAGTTACCAGCTTTGTACAAATTTGAAGTGAAAATACATTTGGGAGCATCTTTCCTAGACTGAAGAGCCCTTTGACTGTTTGAAGTTATGTCTTTTGCTTTTGTGTAGTTTAT
Source organism: Bucorvus abyssinicus (assembly GCA_009769605.1). Taxonomy (NCBI): domain Eukaryota; kingdom Metazoa; phylum Chordata; class Aves; order Bucerotiformes; family Bucorvidae; genus Bucorvus; species Bucorvus abyssinicus. The sequence continues at coordinate 6,689,855 of CM020025.1, forward strand.
CAAGTGACGTAGGTCATTCTGTAGAACAGTAATTCTTTGTTATCGGTTGTTTTCTTTTTATTGTCTGCCAGCTGTTACTGGCAGACATGATTAATAATGGTTTTAGTGGATTGGTTAAGGCCAGGACAAGAAATGAAGATAATGAAAGAGAAATCTGTTTTCTCTAAACTTGTATTGATTGTTAAGTGAAGATGAAGCTTTGATTCAGTTGGGCTTTCGTTGAATCGCTTCGTCATTACTGTTGATGAGGGAAGTGGGCTTTCTCCACTCTAGAGTGTTACTTTTGTGTTTTGGCCAACTCAATTAACAGAAGCAATTGCCATTTTTGTAGTTAGTAATATTGGTTCATACTTCCCTCATGTGGACAGATTTTTCTGAGTAGAACACACTGTTCAGAACACCAAGATGATGATGCTTAAGTGCCTTCATTTTCACAAATTTTAAGGCAAATGTCAAAGCAATAAAATGTCCAATTGAATCCGATCAGATGATGAAATGTTCTGTCCCTGTGCTTGTTACTGTTTGTGGCTGGAATATTCTGGTACCAATCTGTATTTTGCTGTTCCTGGCATATGGATTCAGGTGCCGCCTTTTTCTTTTTTGTCTTTTTGAATCATAGTGACTGTTTTCTGTGTCAATAACTGTGACTTGGGAGACACAGAATTTCTCTAATGCTCCTGTTCATTGCAGTTAGAGAGAGCCAGAGCAGTTGTGGAGCTTGACTGGTGCCTCAGAAGCTAAGGTTAACTGTTGGGCTGCAGAGACAATTTGGTTAAGCACTTTTCTTTTTAAAAGCCTGCACTTAAAATCTGAATTATAGAATTCAAACAGCTCTTGGTAAAATGGGTCAGCACTGCACAAAGTCTTAACAGAAGATACTGTTTGGATTTATTTGCTGCTGTCACTATTTTTTTTTTTTTTAGCTTTGTACTGTAAGTATTTTTAGCATCTGGCCTCTTTTTTTAGAAGAGTGAGGTGGTATCAGTAAATAAATTAAATTACTGGGATTATTTTGCTTCTAAGAGCATCCTTTCATTTACAAAGATGCAGACTACTTCTGGGTTTTCTGTTGCTTGAGAAGTTGTGCTGCTGCATCAGTGTGAATTTTCTCATTTGTGGGTGTTCAGTATCTATAAAATCAGGCACTAACCCTTTTTCTTGTTGCTCTCTACAGGCAGGTTCAGTGGTTGGAGGCAGGAAGTTAGTACTTCTGCTGTACCTGCCTTACCTGTTAGTTCATGTCACATCTTAGTAGCTGCTCTACTCTTGCCTACAGTGAACACTTACCTTAATGTTTACGGTCCAGGGAGGAGAGGTGGGAACTTAACACAACGCTGCATCTTAGCTCCCTCTGGTCTCTTCAAGTGCATTTTTTTCTATCTCATGCTTTGAGTAATCCCCTGGTTCAAACTTAAATCTTGTGATTCTTCTCTTCTTGCACCTGACACTATCACAGAACTATTACTGACACAGAATCACAGAATCATCTGGTTGGAAGAGACCTTTAAGATCATCGAGTCCGACTGTTCACCCAGCACTGCCAGGGTCCCTAAACCATGTCCCTCAGCACCACATCTACACATCTTTTAAACACTTCCAGGGATGGGGACTCCACCACCTCCCTGGGCAGGCTGTTCCAATGCTTGACCACCCACTCTGTAAAGAAATTTTTCTGAATATCCAACCTAAATCTCCCCTGGCGAAACTAGTTACAGTTGCCTCAAACGTTGTGGCCCTGAGATTCCCTTCAATGGTTTAGTGACTAATGATCATTGATCTGACATTCTTTTTGAACTAATATATAATCTACATTGATAGAAATATTTTGGAGGGAAAAAAAAGAGTCTTTAAAAATTATTTTGTGGTCAGTGTCCAGGAACATAATGGAGAATTTAAGCTTCCTCTAACACACCCTTTGAAGAACTTCATTCTAAATATTTTGAATTGCTGTCCAAAACTCATGGTTCTTCTGGTTTTTATCACTCATTTCACAGCAGTTAAATCTCTTTAAAAACTTCATAGTGCTTTAGTGTAATAACTTCCAGCCTTACAAAACAATGCCCCCAGTCTGCTGAAGCTGGGAGTACTAATCACTGAAGATAAGATTTTTTGCATCAATCTTTCATGTTTGTTCTGGTATGTCCATGTTTTTGTCCATGCTCTTGCTTTTCTGTAAATGCCCACTGTATTAGAATACTCTCTATATAAAATGTATTCTACTGGCTGAATGTCAGCTGTGCTGCCAGATCCCATATAAGTTCTCTTTGAGTACAGAGAAGCCCGTGACTGTCACTCTCTAAAATCTGAAATCATATTAAAAATAAATTCTAATGAGAAATGCTGCTTTTTGTTTCGATATCTTTGCAGTTAATTCTGAATGATACAACATTTAGCACTAATGTGAGAGTGAAAATTCTGCATTCAGTGCATACATTAATCTCTCCTATCTGTTCTGTAGATCCAGTTTAGAGAGAAGGTACTATGGACAGCCATCACGCTCTTCATTTTCTTAGTGTGCTGCCAGGTAGGTATGGATATTTCCTGTGTTTCAGAAAACCTGCGTTTTGTACATTGGAACTAGAATGCCAAAAGTGTGAGAAGTTCCTGTTTCATGTTGACCTACCCGTTTCAGTTAGGCGTTTTTAAGGTTAAGCATTTAAAGATCAGTTAAACCTGTGTCTCTGAAAGAGTCTTTGTTATTGATTGTGTACGTTTTCAGAAAGTAATGCTTTCTGTTTAGTCTAAAACACATAACATTTTTTCTTGTATCAAAGATCCTGTCAAATGATGATAGTGGCTGCAGGGTAAACAGCCAACTAATTACTCCTTGTGTAGTCTAAACAAATGGAGCAGTATTATGCATTCTTTACCCTCTGTTCATAGATAAATTTAAATTTTAGCAGTGTGTGAGCCGACACAGGCTGGATGCGGGAACAACCACAAACCCGTGGTTGAAATGCAAAGAGTAAATTTCTATTCGTTACCTTGCGAACCAGGGGATCTACACAGCAGCGCCCAGGAGGGGACGTGCTAGCAGGGCCAGAGGCACCGTGGCTCTTGGTCCTTGCTAGAGAGCGAAAAAGTTTTGGAACCTGCTGCTTTCGCCTCTGTATCGGGGATTTTTGCAGCTGTGGTTTTCCACCATGCTTTGATGTGCCCCACAGCAGGGCAGGAATCTCAGGCACGTTCGATAAAGTGCCTCTGAGTCTATCACAGACCAGTGTTATCTGAACACAGATGTTCTACTTGTCAAAAACACAAGACTAATCAATTAGTACAGTATGTGTTTTTTGACACCCCAGCTGCAAGACATTTGAGCCTGTTTACAGTCCTCCTCGCCAATCTTCCATCATTTTCCCACAAGCAAGTTTGAAAGTGAAATAAAGGGACTGTTTTTACTCGATTTCTCTTGAATAAGCTGATGGGTTGTAAAGATTGCAGAAAAATGTTTTTTCTGAGATGTTGAAGTTGACATTTAGAACTTTGGGGGTTTTTTTGTGAATATACTGGCAAAAATATTAGCTGAAACCTCTGCAAAATACAGGTCTTTGTAAACATTTATGTGATCTTTGTTACCCATAGTTGCAGGAGTTCCTAGAACCTGTACCTGGGATGTAAACAGATAGCATTGGGTTTTTTTTTAAGAATACTTAGATATTGCAGAAAATGAGAATCCATATATTTTCAGGACTTCTAGACCCCCTTCTCTTTCACGGGCACCCCCTTGCCGTGGGGAAAGAGCTTGCGTGCCCTTGTGAAGTTGAGAGCTATGCTGGTGGTGGCATATGCCTCCGGTAGGGTCTCCCAAGCCAGACAGGTCTCAACTGAAGGGTCAGACAAAGTGTGTCCACGGGCAGGATGGGCTCACTAGCCTTCGGGCAACCATCCTAGGAGAAGGACAACTCTAACTCCAAACCCGGGCAGATGGAGCTCGTTTAGCCCTGTAAGGCCATCCATCTAAGAGAAGGATACTCTAACCAAACCTACGACCTGAGGACTTCGCTGTCACCGTCCAAGCTCGCTAGGCCCTGGCAGATGAACCTCAGGTGTAAAGGGTGGGGCCAGTCTCGCGCACGCTGCGCCTCACCTAAAAAATCCACCGCGCAGGCTTGAAGGGTGTACTCACGTTTAAAGCCCTTCCCAAATCTTTGTCCGCGAAGCCAAGCCATGAGACCCCTTAAAGGATTAAGAGGAACCGCACATCTTCAGAATCAGGCTTTTTTAGGTTATATTTACTAACTTAACCATTTCAGGCTCTGGAGCTGTAGCTTAGTAATTTTTGTTTACAACTCTGAAGGACTGTTGAAAGGCTAAAACCCAGCTCTTGTACCTGCCTGGTTATTTTGGAAGGAGGAGGTGGGAATGATAGCAGAGCTAGAAGAACATATTTATCTGTGTTTCCTAGCTGCTGGATATATGCATAGTTAGGATTTTGATTCTATACTAAAGATTATAGTAGTTGAATAGCAAATCAGATGGTGCAGACTACAGTTTTCAGGAATTAATCTGTAAGATTTCCTGGATTCCTCGTCTACTGTGTTTTTGTGATTTAAGAAGAGTTTTAGACAGCTCAAAATCCCTCAATATTGACATTGAGAACATTCGAGGGTTTGTGTAAACCTGGCTAACTTTGACAGCTCCGTATGGGATATTTTCAAACATGTTCCCAGCTGTAGAATTTGAATATTTAAACTTGCTAGAGGAAGGGATTTACGTTGTACTTTATGCTGTATCTTTAATTTGTACTGAAAAGAAATTGTGTTTAGGACTGTTGCAAAAAAAAAAAAAAAACCAACTGCTTTCTTCTGTCTTCTCAAAGATGTTTTCCTGCAGTTTTCTCTCTTTTTTTTTTCAATTCAAAATTGCTACAGAAAGTTTGGTGAAATAAGTAATGAAATATCATCTAATATTTTTCACAGAATCACAGAATGGTAGTTGGAAGGGACATCTGGAGGTCATCTAGTCCAATCCCACTGCTAGAGCAGGGTCACCCAGAGCAGGTGCCACAGGGTTGCATCCAGGCAGGTTTTGAATCTCTCCAGAGAAGGAGACTCCACAACCTCTCTGGGCAGCCTGTTCCAGGGCTCTGCCACCCTCAAAGTAAAGCAGTTTTTCCCTATATTCAAATGGAACTTCCTGTGTTCCAGTTTGTGCCCGTTGTCCCTTGTCCACTTGCTGGGCACCACTGAGAAGAGTCTGGCCCCATCCTCTTGACACCCGCCCTTTAGATATTGATAAGCATTGGTAAGAGGGATCTTATCTCTCAGCCTTCTCTTCTCCAGGCTGTAACAGACCCAGGCCTCTCAGCCATTCCTTGTCAGAGAGATGTTCCAGTTCCCTCATCATCTTTGTAACTCTCTACTGGACACTCTCCAGTAGTTCCATGTCTCGCTTGAACTGGAGAGCCCAGAACTGGGCACAAAACTCCAGATGTGGCCTCACTAGGGCAGAGTAGAGGGGGAGGACAACCTCCTTCGACCTGCTGGTCTCACTCTTCTTAATGGACCTCACGAGACCATTGGCCTTCTTGGCCACAAGAGCACATTGCTGGCTCATGGTTAACTCGTTGCCCACCAGGATGCCCAGGTCTTTCTCTGCAGAGCTGCTTTCCAGCAGGTCAACACCTAACCTGCCTTTGTTGAACTTCAGTAGGTTCCCCTCTGCCCATCCCTCCAGCCTGTCCAGGTCTCATTGAATGGCAGCACAGCCTACTGGTGTGTCAGCCACCCCTCCCCATTTTGTGTTCTCATTTTCCCCCTTCTGTTAAATAGGTCAGCCACTACAACTCATTATTTTATGCTTTTTCTGTTCTTTTAGGGGGCTGTAGTATTCCAGAACCGCATATGTCAGGCATTTACATCTTCAACTTCAGTAATCTGGTTTATGTGCTGTCTCTTCTTTCTAGGGGTCTCTGCTTTTTCCTGTAGAAGGGTCTTAGTTTACATAGTTCAGTCCTCTGAGTCATACCCCAGTTGGAGAATTAAAATAGAAGGTGTCAGTGTCTCTGTTGTTGTATCCTCTGGTTTAATTTTACAAAAAGTTGGAATAAATGATACTGAACAGTATAACAGTGGAATCATTACAGGTTAAGATTTGTGGATTAGTGCCAGTGTTCTTTGTATATCTGCTTAATACCGCTGTGCACTTTGACAGATCCCTTTGTTTGGAATCATGTCATCGGATTCTGCAGATCCGTTCTATTGGATGCGAGTCATTCTTGCATCAAACAGAGGTTAGTAGATGATCTCCTTTCTCTCTGTTTTGTAACGGTGTGAACAGATCAGAAGAAGAACGGTTGGCTGTTGAATTTCATACAACCCAGGTGTCCTGTTGAAATACTTTGTAAGATGTAATGAAAATTAACTAATTGAGGAACACTTAATCTCAGGAATGGGGTTTCCTTTAACGTTCAGATGAGATTCACCTTGATTCTCAAGTTTTGGGTTGATTCTGTTTAGAATTATAGAGCAGTCTCTTTCTGATTAATATATGGGACGAAGAATCTTCTGTCCCACCCCTTATGAACAGCACTGGTTTGAGAGTGTTGACTAGAAAATACCTCACGTGTGCAAGGCATAAGCCTTGTAATATTTTGGCAGCATTATGAGTGAGTGATACAGGTGGGAAAGTTAGGGGCAGAGATGCTTATAGCACAGCAAAGTCAAACTAACTTATTTCAGCATAGACAAGTGGATCCCAAACAAATGTATAAGAAGACTTAAACTAATGCTAGAAGTCTGAAACTTTAAGATGAGTGGCCTGGCACATGTGACTAAATCTGGACACTGACCTCACCTGTGTCGTGGAAAATTGCCTAGGAGTAACAAAATCAGTGGAACCCTCTAACGTGAAGGTACAGATTATTTAAGAATGGCAGCTTTTGTTGCACCAGTGAGGATAATAAATTAAGATAAATAAGTTATGTGTCTCAAACCCTACTGCAGAATTGGCATTTAAAATTCGGTGTCTCACAAGCAGCATACGATACTAAATACGCTTTTCACTACCCAGACAGAGTGGTAATGGGGCCAAGAAAGACTAGAGAGACTGCAAGGGCAATAAAAAGCCTGCATGGGGAAGTTAGTTTATGCCCAAGGCAATGGATTAGATGTCACTGGAGGATGTGAGGAAAAGACTGAAGGTTTTGACGTCCTAATTTTCTTGTGGTTGGAGAAGAAGAGATTTCCATGAGAGATGACATGGTATTTTACATAGTACTGGTCAGTGTGTAGGCTGTAGGATAAAAGTATGAAAGAACCATGTTATAATAATGACTTTAATGCCTTCACATCTTACATTTTGGTAGCAGGGAAAACACTTGGAAAAAAATAACTGCAATAATGCTTAAAATTTTAAAAATCAGAACTGAAACCAGGTCTCTGGAAGTGGGGCAGAGGTAGTTAATACCCTCAGAGCAGAAGTCCTCAGGAGAGATGCTTGAATGGCAATTGTGTTAATTTTTCTTCCTGCTCAGGTACTTTGATGGAATTAGGTATCTCACCCATTGTGACGTCTGGTTTGATCATGCAGCTGCTAGCTGGAGCGAAGATCATTGAAGTTGGTGACACTCCAAAAGACAGAGCCTTGTTCAATGGAGCTCAGAAACGTAAGCACTGTTCCAGTTACAATTAATAAGTGTATTTTTGTTCTTGGGAGAGCAGCCTGCCTAAGTGATACTAGATGTGAGATTTCTTTGGTAGGTGATTTCAGCAGATTTTTTTAAAGGATTTGCTTTCTCTCTTGTTTTAGTATTTGGGATGATTATTACCATTGGGCAAGCCATTGTGTATGTTATGACTGGAATGTATGGAGATCCTGCTGAAATGGGTGCTGGAATTTGTCTTCTTATTATAATTCAGGTTTGTAATGAGCTATTTTGTGTGTAACCGAGACTGGTTAGATACAAGGAAGGACAATCTTTCAATGTCTGGTTGCCTTTTTATTTATTTTTAATGCTGTAAAGCATCACCCTTTATATCTGTCTGTATATGAGAAATCCTAAATATTCTGTAAAGGAGGAGGAAGTTGGGATTGTTAATAGCAAAAATGTTTCAGACAGGAGTGGCTCTTTGACTTGAAATACAGGAGTTGGTGGACTCTAAAAGCAGTAGCTGCTGTTCAGTACCCTGGAGGACTTCTCACTAAAGGGCACAGGTGCAGCTTTGAGGCATTGTCCTGTAGAGCGAAGCAGTAAATGCACAAACACAAACACTTGCTTGAAGGAAGTGCTTACTGAGTGATCTGTTGGCTAGCATCAGTGTGGAAAGTGACAGAGATCAGAGCCAGGTGAGCTGCGCAGGCAATTGCACGTGAGAGGGCAGAAATACTGCATGAGTGACGCTTAGATGAAAAACTTAATGATAACTCCAATGCGATGAAAATACTGGAGCAGGGAATTAATACTTAAATCTTGATTTGATTTATTCGTGTTTCTGCTCAGTTTTGTTTCTTTTCCCACAGCTGTTTGTTGCTGGTTTGATTGTGTTGCTGTTAGATGAGTTGCTACAGAAAGGTTATGGCTTGGGGTCTGGAATTTCCCTCTTTATTGCTACCAACATCTGTGAGACCATTGTCTGGAAGGCTTTCAGTCCCACTACCATCAACACTGGCAGAGGTACGTGTGCAGTTACATGGGTGTGTACTATACATAAACTGTCAGAGGTTTGCTGGAGGGATATTAAAAAATTATTTTAATCTGTGATGATACATTCTGAAGTCAATTGTCTTAACATTGAAGATGAAAATGGTGTCTGACTTACGTGAAGATGAATAACATACCAGTTTGCCTTTGCTGATTTGAATTGCAGTAGTTAAAATGGGACCTGAAGCCCCTTGACTGAAAACTTTTGGATTTCCAAGCTGAAATATTCTTGTTTTAGCATCATTTAGTTGATAGAAATAGAGAAGATAGGAAATTCTGTATGTTCAGAGGCGTTGTTTACGATTCAGCTGGTGGTTGTGGCTATAGGGTACTTCTACCGTTGGTGCCCCCAAGTTACTTTAAGCTCGTTTGACTCTTCAGAGACTGCCACCTTGGCATTCCTCAGCCAGTCTGTGACAACACCTCGCTGTCCCAAGTCCCCAGAAATAACCAAGATGTAGCAAGACATTAACTATTTTAATGCATGCATTTGAAATCCTGAGCCATGTTTTTAGTTTCCTTTCATTTTCACCTGATTTTTAGTAGTTTTGTCTGTTGCATTTTATTACTGCTTTCCTAAAGCTATTTTTCTTCTCATTTATTGTTTCTCCCTTCCAATCATCCTCCTGCCCCCAGAAAAGAAGGAGTATTCTTTCAGGGGTGTTACTTGTTTCTTTTTTTTTTTCTTTAACCAGGAATAATGTTTTGGTAAATAATTCTACATTCTATAAGCTAAAAGAGAATCCTATATTGTGATGTATTTGTTGTAACAGGATTTATGTCCTATTGTATCTGATTTTATATGTGTCATTCTTAAAATTTCCAAAAGAAAGATACTATTTTTTTTTATGTTTTTAATTTACAGATTAAAATTTCTTTCACTTTTTTGCTTCATGCAGGAACAGAGTTTGAGGGTGCTGTGATTGCATTATTTCATCTTCTGGCCACCCGAACCGACAAAGTCCGGGCCTTGCGGGAAGCTTTTTACCGACAGAATTTGCCCAATCTCATGAATCTGATTGCTACAGTATTTGTATTTGCTGTAGTCATATATTTTCAGGTAAAATGGGACATTCCTTATCATAGCTCTGCAGCTGCATAGGTAGAAGTGCAGGGACTTTAGTCACTGGGGAAAAATGCAAAGGTTAAACTAGAGTAGCCGAATTATCTGAGCTTTGAGTAAGAAACTGTTTATTCCTAGAGTGTTATTTCAGAAACACACCTCGGTGTCATTCCAGCTGTTACATGTTATAGCCAGACGTTCTGGTACTCAGACAGCGATGTAATCTCACAGTCCATTAACTGCTGTATGCGCTATGAGAGTATTTGTACTGAAAAGGGACTGTGGAGCTGCAGTGGCTCTATCGCACAGGCGAAGGACTTGATACTCATAGGTGACTTAAACAAAATACCTGTGGACAGAGCTAAAGAACTTGGCTGCTTTGGGGTGTGCACGACACACATTGGTTCTAGAAAACAACCGTGTCAGTAAGGCATAGCTTACCAGTTTCCCCCTAATTTTCTTGAAATATGTAGCTAGTATTTCTTTTTAAATGTAAGTATTTACTGAAATGGACACTAAAGGAGATCCACATGGCGATTCTTCTTTTCTTTTTTGTTGTGTGTGTGTCTAAAATGGGGGTTGTTTGGGGGTTGTGGTTGGTTGTTTTCTGGTTTTATTTTAAGCTGCTGGCAAAAGCCTGCATGCACTGGTTTCCAAGTCCATGTGGCTTCTCTTGGGTCTGCTCAGACAGCAGCCTGCCCCAGAAAACAGAAGGCTGGGCTCACGGCCCACTGTTAACTGGCTGGTTAAGTCAGGAGCCATTAAAGGCTTTTCTCAACCCCTATTCTCTGAAGTGTAATTTAGAGGAGTATCAGTTAGCAGATGAAAGATCATATTTATGTAAAAAGAATGTTAGGCAACCAAGTGGTAACGCTTATAAATCCTTAAAATTCATAATCCCGACCGCAGCAGAAAGCTTTTGGGTTTCACTGTCTCAGACCCTGCACTCACTGTCTATCTAGTGAGAACTCTGTGGTCAGAAGTAGCTTTAGGCATGCTGGGAATACCCCCAATCTTGGAAATAAACTTGGTGTGTTTGTGTTCTCTCCCGTAGGGATTTCGCGTTGATTTACCTATCAAGTCTGCACGGTACCGTGGGCAGTACAGTAGTTACCCTATCAAGCTCTTTTACACCTCCAACATTCCCATCATCCTGCAGTCAGCCTTAGTTTCAAACCTCTATGTCATTTCCCAGATGTTGTCTGTTCGTTTTAGTGGCAACTTCTTGGTGAACTTATTAGGACAGTGGGCAGTAAGTATTTTACCCTTTTTTAACGGCATAGAATTCTTTGTATGTATTAGTTCATTGTGAAATGTTGGTATTTAACCAGCAGTGAGCTGCAATGCTTTTTAACATTTGTGCATAAAAGCTGTTCTGGACATGAAAGAGGAATTCTCTATGAACACGTGAGAGGTCTGTGAGACACAGCTAACAGCCTTTTTCTTCCCCTCTCACAGGATGTCAGCGGCGGTGGTCCTGCTCGCTCTTACCCTGTTGGTGGCCTGTGCTACTACTTGTCCCCTCCAGAATCCATGGGTGCAATATTTGAGGATCCTGTCCATGTCATAGTTTATATAATATTTATGTTGGGATCCTGTGCGTTCTTCTCAAAGACGTGGATTGAGGTGTCTGGCTCATCAGCGAAAGATGTAGGTGTTCTGATAACTGTGCCTCTAATTTAGCACTGAGTAGCCACTAACTGACCAGTTACTACTCTGACTAAATACCAGAAGACTACGAAACATGGCGGCATTTTCATAAAACGATGTTTTTTGCAGGTTGCCAAGCAACTCAAAGAACAGCAAATGGTGATGAGAGGCCACAGGGATACCTCCATGGTTCATGAGCTTAACAGGTTAGGAAATGCCAACTTGCAGCTGGGTGGTCGGGATGCTGGGGAGGTGTCAACCAGCGCAGGTGTCCTCAGAAAAACCTGAGACTTGTTTCCACTGCAATGCAATGTTAAGATTCTTTCCCTTCAGCTGCTGCCTTTCCTAGTAATGCAGAAGATGTTTATAGTGGTAAGCAAGAGATTAACCTGTAGGATCTTGGGTTTAAGCAGCATAGTAAGGGAATTTGGGTTGAATCTCTTCGACCTTTGTAAAAGGAAGATACCATGATTTTTACAGGTGTTTAATTTACCATTAAGGAGCTAAGATGACGCTACCAAAGCGGTATCTTCTGCAGTATGCAAAGCCTGCAGATCTCTCCTGAAAGGTAGATTTGTCCCTGCATATCTAAGTCAACGCAGATATTCCTGGTCCTGTGGAGGTTACGTGGCACACGTGTACATAGCACTGTTACACTCGGAATGGAAAAGCTCTCCCACTGCTCGGTTATTCACACGGCTTTCCTGTCAGCGAGTGTTAATTTTAGCTTCTACTTTGTACAGACACAGAAGGTAGTAAGAGCTAATGGCAGAGTCGCGTTTCAACCCTAAATCTGCTGCTCAGTGTTTTACTTGGTTGTTTTAGTAGTAGAAGTATTGTTAGAATCCTTGGATGAAAACTCTCGGTTATGAATACTTCTTTTTTTTTCCTTGGCACAGGTATATCCCTACAGCAGCTGCGTTTGGTGGTCTGTGCATTGGAGCCCTTTCAGTACTGGCTGATTTCCTGGGAGCCATCGGGTCTGGCACTGGCATTCTGCTGGCGGTCACTATTATATATCAGTATTTTGAAATATTTGTAAAAGAACAGGCTGAAGTTGGAGGGGTAGGTGCATTATTTTTCTAGATGTCCAAATATTTCATGGTTTGTGTGAAAGGGAAAGTATTTTGACAATACGCATCATTTAGTCCAATAACGCTATTTTCTTTTTACTTGTTTTCAAGTGCTACATGTCCCATTTCTGTAATGGGCGTTGAGCAATGCCTGTGTGCAGCGTTAGTACCAGCTGCCTTAAGAATAAAGTTTACATTATCTTGTTGAAGTATTATCTAGTGTTGCCTGTAATGCTGGAAACCAATTCATCTACCTTGCTGTTCAGACACTACAGTGAGATGGCAAAACGTATCAGTTTGATAGCGGTAAACATTTTTGCACACAGCATTAAAATGTTAAATTTATTTCCCCTTCCTTAATAGGAAAAAAGAAGATCTGAGTTCAGATTGCCACGTGCCAGTATCTTGACAAAATTTATTTGTAGCATGTATTTTACATTAATTTTTTATACTTTTTTAACTTGCATTCTCCCACCATTGAACTTGGCACTCCTTATTCCTTTGTGGTGTCTCCACCCGGGCACCTTTCTCTTAGAGCTAAGGGTGGGCAAGCAAACATTTTACCGGAGACTGATACTCATCTCACCTGCGAGCTGGCTCGGTGGTGGATTTGCTGCAGCGCGGGGCCCGAGGCACTGCAGTTTCTTGCCTCGCGTGGGACGGCATGGTTGCGGCTGTCACACCAGCCAGTCAGCTCAGTCATTGTTCAAACCTGTACTTGTGAAAACTGTGCCACTGACACTTCATGTCCACTTTGCTTCTGTGAGTCTAAAGAACAAGGCCTGGTTCCTAAAGCAGTGTTCATAGAAGGGAGAGGGGGGAACAAGGAGTTCCCAATGAAAATCTATTTATGTTGTCGCACTTTCCAGCGGCAATGGGACAACTGTAAACTTTAGACAATAAACTTATTTAATTAAGCTCTCTCCTGTGTCCTCATCTGTGCAAGATGAAATTCTCATGCAGTTTTTGATCGTTTCTAATGTGCTTTGTTAGTGAGGTAGGTCAGGAAGGCTCCTTCTTTTCTCTTTTATCCTTTCTCCTTCTAGAATAGAATTCTGATCAGTTTTTAGCAGCCTTAATTACAAAACAAATCTCAAGACTCTGCCTCTTAAAACCATTGAGCTTTTCTGCTCGGCTGTAGTCAATGACTCTTTCCCTTTAATTTCACATTTGGATCTCCTCTCTTAACTTGGAAGTATCTTTGTGTTGTTTGTGAAGGTATGAAAATCTTGAGCAAGTTTCCTGCTTCATTTCTGAGCTAGGAAAGCTGTGCGGCTCATCCAAATGGACTTTGGAGGGAAGACTTTGACATTAGCATACATTTATTACAACTCTGAGATCCTAACCTTGAGGCAGTGGTGGTTGTTCACAGACTAAAAGCAGTCGACTGTGTGCAGATACAATGAAGGTTTGACTGGTAGAAGGTTTACCTAGAAGTGATGAGAGTGAACGAAGGTGCCGCTGAGGTCAGGTTGTATCCTAGAGAGGGGGAGGACTGCAAGGCCCTGCTATCTCAGGGCATGCAAGTAAGATCATCCCTTCAACAGACTCCCCTGGCTGGGTCCTGCACTGTTCAGGTTTGCACCAGTGGCTGTTTTGTTGTTATTATCATCATTGCCAGAGTCTGTATTTTAGATCAAACAAACAAATTTTCTGTTTCCAGATGGTTGTTAGGGCTGGGAGAAGGAAGCAACATCTTCAGGTCTAAATCTTAAAAGGAAACTCCTGACACTGCAGCCAGAGCACACACACCACGTCCTTGTGCTGCTGCTCCTGCAGCTACAGCAGAAAATTGCCAGTGGTTGTTGAGATGATGCTGCTCATGCATGCGGATGAGAGGAGTGCGCTCATCCTACCATCCTCACTCTGAACAGGAGGTGGGAAAACACCAGCTCTAGTTAGATAAGCATCTTGCTTAGACCGCATCCTAAGTGCAAGGATGAATACAGTGAGAAACAGGCCAGCCTGAAAATTAAACAGCGTTTTTATTACGATTATTCTGTCAGGACATAACAGACTGGGCAGTCAGAAGGAATGCAGTTTGTCAGTTACAGATTTGGTCCAGATACCAAATACCAGAATCATTCCTGCAAATACTTGTCTTTGCTCTACAAGTAAAGCAAAGGACCTTTAGTACAGGAAGAGTTACAAGAATTGGACAGTTTTCATCTAAATTTCTCATTGTCTAGTTTTAGAACTTCCCAAAAGGAACTTGAAGCGGTTTTTCTGCTGCACGCTTCAGGGCCAAGGCGTAAGTATAAACCCTGGCATCCACCGCAATATGTTCTTCTGCTATGAGTTCTGGAAGAGAAAAATACAGTTAGGAGACGCTGTTTGAACTTCTCTAGAGCAATGTGAGTTCTTTGGTAAACTGAAGCTGTTCAGCATTCCAGACGTGAATGTGTCATGCCAGCGTGCAATGCTGTCACTACCTCTGTTACCTGGCCAAGGCTCTCACAGCTTTTTAATTAAGATACAGTGTTCTAGGATGAGAAATGCCTCGAGGAGCTATGAGAAGCGAAGTGAAGGGTTTCCTGACGCTCACAGTGCATTTAACATGGTGGAAAGCTCTTACCCTCAATTCTTTGCAACAGGTCGTTCTTTGGAAGTGAAATAACCTCCACAAATTCTAGGGAAGAAAGAAAATTTACACACCTTTAAATTAGTGAACAGTAGCAGAAGTTACCTCAGTGTCCTGTTTCTTACAGTTTCAAAGGGGAAACAAACTGCCTTAATGCTCATCACCACCCAAAAGCTGTGAGCCTTCACATATCACAAGGCAGCCAGTTAAGTGGGAGAAGGCAGAGACCGGGGTCAGTAAAAACAAGTTTGGCAGAACAAAAGTGGGAAAGAGCTGGGATAAAGTGTAGCTGGCAGCTGTGGAGGATAAGAATCCTTCTAAAAGGAGACCTTCTCCCTTCTGAGAATGGAAAATACACTGCTGAAGGGGGCTTCCGTTTGCCTTACACTGCTGCAGGAATGGATTGTAGATGCCTTTGGAGACAAAAGCAGTTCAGAGACAAAGGGTTTGTCCTTGATGGATGTGTGTCAGCTTACTCCTCCCCTGTCTATCTGATTGAGTTGTCTTTGGGCCCGGATCTGCAGCTATTGTGGAGTCAGTAATTGCTATTTCCTGAGATACTGCTGCTTTAGGTGCAATACTTGAAGATAGTTGATGCAATAATGTCCCACAAGAATTTTCATGTCTAGGCCAAAGTCAATCTCATGCATGTTTGATTAGGGTCAGGAGAACAACCCCCCAAACCCCCTGTTTTAACTGACATTCTCAGTAAAACTTGCCATATGAAGATCACACTTAACCTTACTGCCAATAGGAACACAGCTACATAACATACCTCCATCATCTGCAAGTAAAAAAGAAAAAGCAGTAAGTTAAGGGTTTTGAAATACAGTAGAGTTTACAACTAAAAAGCATTTTGATAGCTGATTGGTGGTTAGTGACACTGTAATGACTTCCAGGTTCACACATGCTTATGGCCCTCACTGGAGTTTGGCACCTAAACTTCTCCTTTCTGGGTGTGCCAACCCCTGACATTTATCATCTAGTGTATTTAGTAAAGTCAATCTAGCAAAGAAATGTGGCTTTGCTTATCTAGACTGCAGGCTATGATTTGAAGAACGTACAGCATCTACATCAGCTGGGACAGAAGAGATGCAGTGGTCAGGATAGTTCTTTTAAACCCACTCTTGTTATCTTCTCAGAATTTTCAAATAAATGGCATAAAACTCACCAAGTTTTTGCTTAGGCCTTGTATTCTCAGGCGCATCCCCATTAATGACGACGCTCACAATGTGCGTGGTGCTGTTTGACAAACCTGGGTCCAAGCAGAGAGCTGCCAACAAGCATACGTAGAAGTCAATTTTTCAAAAGCAGAAGTCAGGCACCTTGACATTTTAACAAAAGCTTTCACAGAAATATATCTGATACAACAGGAGAAGGTGTATTTGGCACACGTTCGTGTTGGGAGAGCTGTGAAAAGTTTGTTTTCACATGTTCTTAACAGCCATGTTCCTGTAACTCTCAGCTCTCCTACAGATTCCTTGCAAGGCTCATTCTCAGCAGCAAGAGTTAATTTCCACTCTATAGACTGAAGATACAACTGTAAACTCTAATTCCCTTATATTCTTCCTCAGCCTATTAGAGTTCCATTTTGCCATCACCTGTCTCCATCTCTTTCAGTCCCCAGCATGCAGTTGTACCCAATAACGGAGAGCCAAGCCTCAACTAAAATGACATTGACTTGAAATCACATGTAAGCTGCCTCACTTTCCTACCTTGTCAAGTTTCACTTAAGATCCTCATTTTGCTTTCATTTGTTTTATGTAGGAAGCATTGGATTGGCAACAATCACGTTCCACAGGATCTCTGGATTTACTCCAATTATTCTCTTTCTTCCTCTGGCTGGAGAACCTGAGTACTGTCACCTTGTCACAGCTGATGTGTGGGTGACCTCCACTCAGGCTGCAGCATGCAGTTATTTTTCCTACCTAAGTTCACAGCTGCTGTTCACATTAAGTCCAGCAATTTAGACCTTTACACTAAAAAGCCAAATCACAGTTTGGATAATTGGGTTTTGCATAAAGGATCTGAATTAAGAGCGAAGTTTTCCCTCATCAAGGACCAACGTCTCATTGGTACAGCCATGGGACACTACTCTCTGCTAATCTGTGTAGGCTTTTCTGCATAGATTTTTCCTTTGCTTTAGAGCACTTTAGACATTTAGAGTACTCATCAAAGACAGAATTAGCTTTGGGTGAGAAAATTAAAAAAAGCAAAGACCTGGAGTACATTCAATGACTTCCCCTTTGTACCCAGTTTCTTCCTCCAACTCTCGCAATGCAGCACACTCTGCAGTCTCATTTTCCTCCATGAGGCCTGAGAGAAATGATAGACAAGAACAATTAAAAAGCTGGCACTTAAGCCCAATATCCACCCCGAGATCTAATCCAGCTTTATGGAAGCAGTAAAACATCCTCGCTACCCTGTTTTCACTGAGGGATGAACTGAAGCGCTAGGAAGGACTCCATTCCTGGAGTCATCATGCTGCTGCCCAGGTCTTCACTGATTATCTACAGAAGCAGATGACATTCCCAGGAGGAAAATCCAATATTCTACCACCAGACTACTGTACAAAATGTCTCCAGTCTGCTAAAATGAACTAATTCTGTATTCTTCATTATCAAATATTCCTATTTCTGAAGAGCAGGCTGAGCTAGAGCTTACCAGGGTTCTCTGGTTATTGGAGCTCCTTCAGTAAGGTGGACACTCCAAGCACATCTAAAGGCACTGAACTCTCAGCTTTCCGTGACTCACCTTCATGTTTCAGTCACTTACCTGCAGGAAATTCCAGGCAATAGCCATTAATTGGGGGCCTGAACTGTTTCACTAGGAGAATGCAGTCGTAGTGGAGAGTCCTCTGTAGCACCGCTATCACTGCTACACCTGCAAACAGCCATAGAAGACACAAGTACACAGAATCTGAGTATAGCAGAAAGTGAATATTTAGTGCTGGATCTGGAAAGGAAGCCAGGCACTGTTACTCTGAGCATTAAACGTTTAGACATCTGCTCCAACAACCTGAATGACAAATTTAAGCTCCTCATATCGTGTGGTGAGAGTAAAAGCCCCAAATGGGATTTTCAGAGTGCCCCAGCAAATGAGAGGCATACGAACCAAGCAAGACCAAGCCTCAGGCCACCAACATCTATGGAAGGGCTCTCTTGTCTGCAGAGACTGTTTGGAACCCACTGTATGGAACCCCCTCCTACACTCATGTCATGGCTAAATCAAGTACTCTTTGGCCCAAAGACAGCTGTATCCCGAGCCCCCGACAGCAGACCCAGTTCACCAGTCTGTGAGCTACTCTCTATCAGGGCATCCATAGTGTCTTTCAAATCACTCCGTTGTTCTGAAGTGAATACTATGGTCTTGGGAAAACATTCCTGCCAGTGAGGTTCTCATTCTTCAGCACTGATGTTTGCATTTCATTATCTCAGGGTGCTGTTCGTTCCACATCCTCATTCATTCAGAAACAGATGGACTCTACATCTGCTCTGTGAGTTTATCAGAACTTGCACAGGAAAACATGCAAACACAAAAAGTCACCCAATGTCTTACCATCAGCTGTAGCACCCTTCTTGTCGCCAGTCCGCTTTACAGTTTCCCAAGTTCTGTTTAGCAGAGAGAAAAGAACAAGTGAATATGAAGTGGTCTTCTACCCTTGCTACTTCCATTTAAAAGCAAAATAAATGATCACACCGTGAGGCCCCATAAGAAAGCAGGCAGGCCCTGTCATATACCAGCACTATAAAATGTCTGCAGTATAATTTTGTTTTGCCTACTTAAAGGATGGAGAGAGAAAATAGTTAATTAGTGATTGTTTAAGATCACTAAAATAAGGAAAAGACATCAACAATTGTCACAGAACAGGCAAGTCTTATAAAAGTGATCCCGGAAAAGTGCAAAATAAAGCAATTTATATGTAAAACATGTCAGATTTTGAAAGACGGTTTTGTAACAAGACCACGTTCTAGCTTCTGTCTTGTTTTTGCATCATGTTTACAGTTTCAGTCATTGTGAACTCTCGGCCCAGTTACTTGAGCACACAAAGAGCGCACAGGTAAGAGAGACCGAAGCTACTCTCAAAATCACCAATAGAATGAGAAAAACCAAAAATCCAGCAGCAATAAAAAGCCTTTCACAAAAGCTCCAATCTTTGCTCCTTTTTAAAAGGTTTCTTTGCTGGTGAACTGGGAGGCACCAGAGAAAGTGATCAGTACAGAATGTATCACATCTGGATAAATACAGCAAAACCAAAGTGTACAAAAGAATTGGACAGGTGTGATACTATCCAGGAGAACAGTAATTTGTCATGGTATGCACAACCCAGCACCATCAGCAGGGAAAAAGGAGCCCAACTGGATCCCACAAGCCAGCACATCTCCTAGAGTAAGATTTTTTTTCTCCAAACAGTACAAACCATAAGGGATTGCACAATGAACAGATCTCGTGTTGAGTGATCGGTTTGTAGTGCTCATATTCTCTAGCCTGGGGCTAGTCTGAATGATTGGGAACATCACAGGAACCTGACATGCTGCAGAGGCAGTTACCTGGGTCTACCAAAGGGATCAGTGTAAGTTGTTTCTTCCAGCTTCAACCATTTCCCTTCTACAATTACCTAAAATAAAAAATTATTTGTTAAATACATTATAAAATTAATCCCAAAGATATTTGGGGCTAAGGGGAGAAATAACACAACTATGTCTGGATTCTTTTGAAGACAAAATCTCAGCACCTGAATACGTGCAGGAACATGCAACAACATTCCTGTAGCTACTACAGAAAACACCCACAACATTTACTTGATGTTCCTGAATAGCAATAGAAAATAAGCCCAGTAACTTTTCTTAACGTGACTTTTATAACCAAGTTTCAATGAATTCAGCGGGACTTTATGAACTGGGAGGTCCCCATCTTTTTAGAAGGATTTTGCAGAGGTCATGTTTCAGCTGGAAAAGAGTCACTCCTCCACACAGCCTCTAGCTACGCCGCTGATGATGAGAGCTCACCTATCAGCGAGTACGGCCCAAAAGCTCAGCGTGCAAGACTGAAACCCAAACTATTCTGAAACTTGTCTTGCCGTGATATCAGACTGCGACCTTGTGTAACCGCTACTTTCTGTAGCTGCCGGTTTAGGATTTCTGAGAGCTGCTGGTTGAGCGCTTGGCATTAACATCACTACAAAGTGTCTCTTCTGAGGTAAATGAGTTTATTTCCCCTGTGATGTTTCCTCATCTTTCATGTAGTTCCTTCCAAAGGGAAAAAATCCCTAGGTATTAGTCCAGCAGTTTACTACTTTTAATATAACTCATGTTTTAAGCTTTGCTAAAGGTATAGGTGGACGAGAAGGTTGTCTCCAGAATTTCGTATCAGGTCAGCTGTAAGTCTGACCACAAAAATCAGAAGTAATTAGTGAGATGAACAAATCATTTCCTATTGTCTAACGAGATACACTGCTGACAACAACGGAGCAAGCATCAGCAAGGGGAAAAGAGGGTCTGGGAAAAAAATACACACAACGTGAAACTGTGGCAAAGGATGAAGTCTGAGAGGTCATTCAGTGTGGCTGGCACACTACAGTCCTCTAGTGGGGCCTCCGGCTAGGGCCCACGTGGCCGTGTAGATATTGAACAGTGAGAGATTCACCAACTAAAAACACCCAGAGAAATGAAATGTGGTATATCATGGAGCTACAACTAGAGTACAGAAGCACAGTACAGCATTGGCTTGTGGCAGAGGGCAAATCAGCAGTGATTCAGGTGTCCAGTAAATTATAACTGAGTTGGATGAACTCACATAATTCTTAAAATGTGTTCTTCGGAACAGTTATTTTTGTTAGGGAATCGAAATAACAACAGCATTCCTATGGCTGCAAACGTGGCTACACATCTTTTACGTGCAGGAGTGTTGGCATTTATTTTGGAAAGCATAGTATTTCCACATACCAGGAATTGGAAAAGGAGAGCTGTGTGTTCTCAAATGGGCTTTCTAACAGCTTTTTGGGCACAAAAACAGCAGGAAGGAAGATTTAAATATCTTGTGCTCATTACAGGTACAAGAACTAATTTCACTTGGAAGCATTCAGGTGTATTTTAAATCACTTTGTATTCACTCCTAAATCACTGCAGAACTAGAGTACAGGAAGATCCCAAAGAGAAACAGATGAAAATTGTGTTCCATTGGTTGTCCAAGGAGAAAAAGACACTTCAGCTAAGTAAACACTGCCAAATGTTTTGTGTTAATGAATTTTTTTTCAACATTGTAGAGAACACCAAGTCCTATATTGCTGCAGCAGAACTGGCAGATCATTACCCCATCACCAAGTTATCAGTTACTAAGCAGAAAGGGAAAAACAGCTCAAATGAGAACCTCATCCCCCTCCCCAGGAACCTTAGAGGAAAAAGAAATCCCTAGTCTTAAGAAATTAGATCTATCTAAGCACCAAAAAGACAAAAAAAAAAAAAAAAAAAAAACAGCTCAAAGGTCTGTTTTATGTGTAAAAAAAAATAATAACCCACGTTGAAGTGTGTTGGTTTTCATCAGGTACTCATAAGCACAGCTTTTGGCCTCTACTGTCACAGAGCAATAATTAAGTACTATGCGACATGTAGCATAAAGATTCACGATGGGAGTGGTTTCACAATCCTCTAAAGTTAGGTGAAACCCCTGCTGCTAACAGCCTACCAGGTGAGAAAACTGAAAGTTGCCAGGTTTCCCTAGAAGAAAGAGAATTTTGTCACCTGCCTCATCAGATGCACACTTACAACCTGTGGAAGCTGGCCCAGAAGCACAACCTCGGCTTTGCTGAAGCCCCTATTTAAGGCCTAAGGACACTTTGCAGGATACGTTACATTACCACGCTCATTTTAGAATGATTTGTTTCTATTGCTTTATCTATTATGGGCAAATAACATCTGCTTTTGCTTACAACAGCCTGACTGTGGGCTCCCAGAAACAGGAAGAAGGAAAAAAAATCAGCCACTACTTTCATGAAAGAAAATATTGCAACTTCAGACCACATAGTTACTAAAAAGTTACAGAACCACTTTTAATATAAGGGCCGCTGGCAGAGTAAATGCTCTCCTGTATTAATCCCACAAAATGACTGAAAAAAATAAATAGCTTAAAATATGAAAAATCTAATTACAAACTTCCAATTACACCAAAGAGTATAATAGTCCAAAGGAGAAGAACTAATAGGCACTATGAAAAAAAAAAAGGATAAAATGAAAACATTACCTGCAAAAACACAGGTCTTAATAGAAAATCCCAAAAGCTTACAAAAAGGAAACCCTTTACGTTTGAGAAATACTCATATTGAAAAACGACCCAAGGTGAAAAGCCATAAATATATCCCTATAATGTGAGTCTCTTCTTCCCTCTAGAAGATTTGTACCTCAAAACCTAAAGAAACTACCAGACTGTGTTCACTCCAAGGAAGGAACGCTGGCTAAAAGAAACTACAGTCGTGTTAGAACAATGGCGTGATGCTGTGGCCAAACCCACCTTCAACACCAAAGAGTATTTAAGAATTCACTTAAAAAGGAACAGAAACAAATCTAGGCAGTGTAAGTTAGCATGAAAGTGCTCCTAAGAAGGACCCAGAAGTACCTCCAACTTTCCTCCTCAGGACCTGGTATTTTCTGATTCTGTGAAGATGAGAGCACAGTATTTTTTAAAAAAAATCTTACTGCCTTCTCACTAACGTCTTTACAACAGCAATTATCTAAATTCCAACCCTTCCAGCAAGCATCAAAGCAGGTGCAATCCCAAATGTTAAGGCAAATCTCAGTCGATAATCATCTCAAAGGACTGGAAAACGAGGCTGAGTTTCACGATCCACTGCTTTGTAGAGTCTCTCAGAGGTATCCGCATAATTTCTGAAAACAGCCTGAACAGACAACACAAAACCAGCTGCAAAATCCAAAAAGAAGCTTAAGATAATGCAACACTGTAGATTTCTCTCTCCCCATTGAGAATTTGTATGATTATTTCAACAAAGAGAAATGCCGCCTTTTCTGAACTGTCTGACCATCTTCTGGAAACACTTCTGGAAGAAGCGTTTTGTCTATGAACGGTTTTTACAAACATGCAGCATCTATAGCATTTCTCACTCTGTACTCACAAACATTCCAACTGGTCTTAAATAGCTGTTACTTAACAACAAAATGTGTCAAAACTGAGCATATTATACCTCTTCTTTAAGGATGAATTGCTTAGCAGGTTTTGGAGCTTCTGTGGATGTCTCAGCTGCCATTTTCAGGACAGTCAGGCTTTTCCCCTCCTGTGCAAAGTCCGGTTTACTATGAAACAAAGTCAATATTTGCTTTCAGAGTCAAGTTAAAAGGTTCCTTTCTGCATTCTAAACTAACAAATAAAACTTGCTGGAGAAAGTCAGGGATGTGGTGGCAAGTGCAATTCACATTTTCAGCTCCACCTGATGGTTTCAGAAGAAAATAATTCAAAGTAGAAGCAGAAGTTTGGGTTAAATCCTGGACACACATAGTCCTATCAGCTGCCAAGTAGCTATGCTGGCTGAAGATGACCTCCTTAACTATTCAAAGGTCAGACACATACAGACAAAATTGCTTGGTTTCAGTCAAATTGTTTCATTCTGATCTGGCTGAAGTGCTCTCTCAACTCTGCATTGCTACAACAGGACTACGCACCCCACTGTGAGAGTGGAAAAATTATACCAAGAGGACCTCAGGGGTAAAGATAGTCTGCTATTAAGAATGAGAACTAGAACCTACCTCCACCTTACACAAAGCACAAACACAAAAATGACTCAATCCTTCCCCCCGGAAACAAGGTCAAAAAGTCATCCATGTGTGGCAAGTCTAGTTGGCATGTGGAGTCAGCGTGACCAAAGCGTGTCAGCCTCTCTTGCTGGGAATGCTGTGGCTAACACTGTGCCAAAGGCAGCTGAATATGTGCCCAAAGCAAGGCTCTGCACCTGCAGCTCGATGCCTCAGCCTGGATCCTAACGCTCCCTAGGGAGGTAAGGTTGTCCACTCACTCTCTCAGTCCAGTTCTAGCTGAAAAGCACTCCAGGCAGCAGAAAAATATGATGTATTAGAGAGTTACCACTAGTACCCTGCCTCACTGTGGAGCTACGGGGCACTTTCAGCACAGAAACTCTTATTCCAAAGAAGTTAATCTCTGGTATTAAGTTGTAATACTGAAGTCCTGAAAATCTGGACAATTTGTAAGCAAAAAGACAGTGCAAAGAAACAAACCAGTTTAAACACCAGGAGACATGGGATAATCTTAAAGATCTCTATCATTCTCAGTGTTCCTAGTTGCAAACTTTCCATAAAGTCAACAGGAATCTTTCTGTGGACTTCAGCCAGGGTTTAGTAAGGCTCTGTGGGGTCTCTTAACAATGAGCAGTACCAGTGATCACCTGCTCTGTCATACCCAATTGTAGCACTTTCATTTTTTACCTCATCTTTATCTTTCTATGATAACACCTACTGCACATTTATGAAACACTTAGGAGTATGCAGCAACCATCAGCTTTCTTACGTATTAGATTTGCATTTAATTCCACAAAGTAGTTAAAAGGAAGTACAAAATATTTCTGGTTATCAGCAGGATTAAAACTAATGTACATAAATCCCTTGCCTCAGTACGCGCACAGGGCAGGCTCAAGTCTTAAGACAGTCTTGTTGGATGAAGTAGAGCTCAAATGGTCAAATTATTTTTATGTAACATAAGCCCTGAAAAGCAACCCTGACCTATTAAACTCGGTTGTTTTTGCAAAATGTGTTCTATAATCCTTTCTTAAAGCAATGAAGCTCCATCTTAAAACCACGTGTGTTTACTGTCTACCTTACTCCTGTTTGTATGAAAAACTGTTCTAGCACCTCACTTGCTTATCTTCCAGTTTCTATCCCACATTAGTTCCACTAGCTGTTACCCATTTGCTCTTGAGCCAGCAAAGTCTCAAACTCTCTTCACTGAGGATATAAGAGCTGTAAGCTGGACAATGGCCATGGTCTCTTGCTGTGACTCTAAAACACATGACCCAGCTTTCTACCGAACTAAAGCAAAAGAAGGGCAGGCCAGCATAGCAGTTCTATGAGGCTCCTGGTGATCCAGAAGAAACAGTCAAAGGAGGCTCTTTGTGATGCCCAGCGTACAGAGCTTTAAAAATAGAAGCCCCTCACACACCTACCTACAGCAAACTCATCTCTAATGTTTGTAAAGAATTACAGCCTTTCTGACTGACAATATAAACATATCAAGGGAGCAGATAGTGAACCACATCCTTGTTAAACTTTTCATTGGTCTGAATAAATCTTCCTCTTTTGCTCTCCCCTCACAGGAAACGCTGTTCCATTGACCATACTAATCCTTCTGTGTAAGCTTGCCAGGATCAGTGTATCTTTCTTAAATGCGAATTACAACAACTGTACCCTAAACCCCACAGCCAGCTACAAGTAACGGTTTGTACAACAGTATTAATTCTCACATCAGTTACAAGCACATACTAGAACCTCATCTCATGGCAGAAGCTGTTGTCAACACAACTTCCTCTCCTCTGCAGTGGCCAGAGTTAAGGGTGGCTAGTGACTTAAAATAATGAAACGTAATACCGCTTCAGTGGTTTGTATTATCACTAAAATCTAAAATAGGTGATACCAAGAGGAAGCCTCCTCTATCTCAGCTTCTTCAGTTTTGATCTCCTCCACTAGTGGGTGCAATAACTCCACGTATGAGTTACATTTTAAAAAGTTCCACCAAAAAAAGTCATTTTTTCCCAATTCAGCTGACTGTACAGAAGTGAGAATCTCTGCTGTTAGAAAGCTGAAACACCACGTGGCTCAACGAAGGCTGCAATTCTGGTAGCTCATGTTAGTTATACTGTCAAGGGTAGCAACACCTTTTGTTCAAAAACAAAATTAGCTGCAACTGAAAATTAAACTTAACACTATGATGACAGGTTTCTGAAGCCCGGTGTTAGCTTTCAGAGCAGACCTTGTCTCGCAGCCCTCAGACAGGAAGGTTGTTCCACCTCATAAAGTTACCACTGCATCATTGGCGTTAAAATGCACTGCAGCGCACACAGCAGCCTGGGAACCTGACTTACGATTCCATGAACTCTATGAACATAAATTTTTAACAGTTCTCAGTGCAATTTTAAGAATATGTCAAAGTGTCCACATTTATCAGCCTTCACATGAATCAACAGCAGCTGAACACGAAATTATGGCAAAAAAAATGTTTGGCCTGCTTCTACCTTCTCAGATGATTTTTGGGGCTAATATTACAGGCTGCTGCCAGCAAACCACACTGCTTGTTCCATTTATTTCATGTGGGGGTCAAACTCAGGCCTGAAAAAGGTGTAGTGTTTATAAAAGGTAAAGCTTTACTCCCATTGCTTATTCCCTTATTGAGAGCCTTCTTCACAAGGCAACATCCAACCATTCTAGTTTCCAAATTAACCTTCCCAGGAGTTAAAATCTTAAGCCAACTGAGGCCTGTGAATCAGGTTAGAGAGTAGCCAGGCTACCGGGGCTTTACGCTAACCTACCCAAGTCACAACAGGTAGATCAGCTTTTTAAAACCACTTTTCAAAAGATATTCTCTAATCCAAACTCACATCCTAGCTGTCAGCATCCAGATATAATGGAAGCTCAGCTACGGTGTCCTAAGGCAAGCTTGAGATAAAATAAAATGTGGCGTTTCTTATAAATAACATGCAAAAGAGACACGGGCATTGTTTTACACATGATTAAACCAACAGCACGCTGAGATACGCATGCTGAAAGGAAACATCACTGAAAGCTCCTAAGTCACTTGAAATTTGTTACCATCGGTCAGTGCACTTAGATTTCAGCAATATGACTCTAGCAACAAAATTAATTAATTAGCAGAAGTTGATAGAAGAGATGGAGGGGGGAAAAAGTGCAGAAAAATGTTTCATGTTTGTCACAGTATTTAACAGCGGTGACTCACTCAGCACAAAACAAAATATGGAAAACAACTGGTTCTCACCCTGCGAACAGACAACATCAACAATAATAAAGACTGTCTTGCATAAGCAGAAAAGGGTTTGCAGCATCCCCATGTTGCTATCAACCTTTGAGACCACTGATGCGTAAGAGGGCTTGGGGAGACAGCCGCAAATGGCAAAAGCGAGAGCATGTCAGTAAAGCACTGGGTGGAAACGACCCAGCCCTCCACGCAGGGGACATACAGGCACAGAGCAGAAGCACGGGGCATAAAAAGAACAGCTATTACTCAACTCTCCCCAAAATAAAATGAAATGCAGCTCTGCTTGAGGAGAGAGGAAGCTCTGTCACTGCAGAGCTCCATTACAGAAGCATAGAATTGTTAAGGTTGGAAAAGACTTTTAAGATCATCAAGTCTAACCTTTAACCCTGCACTGCCAGGTCACCACTAAACCATGTCCCTCAGCACCACATCTGCTCGTCTTTTAAACACTTCCAGGGATGGGGACTCCACCACTGCCCTGGGCAGCCTGTTCCAACGCTTAATTACCCTCTGTGTAAAGAAATTTTTCCTAATATCCAACCTAAACCTCCCCTAGTGCAACCTGAGGCTGTTTCCTCTTGTCCTATTGCTTGTTACTTGGGAGAAGAGACTGACCCCCACCTCGCTACAACCTCCTTTCAGGTAGTTGTAGGGAGTGATGAGGTCTTCCCTCAACCTCCTTTTCTCCACCAGGCTAAACACCCCCAGTTCCCTCAGCTGCTCTTCATAAGACTTGCTCTCCAGACCCTTCACCAGCTTTGTTCTCCTTCTCTGGACACGCTCCAGCACCTCAACGTCCTTCTTGTAGTGAGGGGCCCAAAAGTGGACACAGTAGTCAAGCTGTGTCATCACCAGTGCTGAGTACAGGGGGACAATCACTGCCCTACTCCTGCTGGCCACACTATTGCTGGTATAAGCCACGATGCCTTTGACCTTCTTGGCCACCTGGGCACACTGCTGGCTCATATTCAGTTGCTGTCGACCAGCACCCTGAGGTCCTTTTCTGCTGGGCAGTTGCCAGCCACTCTTCCCCCAAGGTGTAGCGTTGCAGGGGGTTGTTGTGACCCAAGTGCAGGACCCGGCACTTGGCCTCGCTGAACCTCATACCCTTGGCCCATTGATTCTGCAGAACCTCCTGACCTTCAGGCAGATCAACACACCCACCCAACTTGGTGTCCTCTGCAAACTTACTGAGGGTGCACTCGATCCCCTCATCCAGATCGTTACAAAGACACTAAACAGAACTGGAGAACACTTATAACGCTAGAGAGATGAAATCTTACACAAGCACACGCAAAGACAGCAAAGCCTGCTCGGCGGGAAAACCACCCGCCGCTTCCCTAAAGCCACCCGTGTTTTCAATGTAACCGCCTGGAAACCCCCCGCTCGGGCCACGCACACGTACGGGGCCAGGGGAGCGGCCCGGCAGCTGAGGGGAGCCGCTACCGCGGGCGGCGGCGGTGAGGTCGGCCGGGCAGGACCGGGACCGGCAGCCAGCAGCGATGCGGCGACGGCGGCGTCGGCGGCGTCTAAGGGTAAGCGACGAGAGACGAGGAGAGACGGCGTGGGGCGGGGCCGGGCGGCGCCCCGCCCTGTGCGCCGCCGATGGCGGGCCGGGTGGCGCCGAGAGCCGCGGGAGAAGTTCCGGGAGCAGCGGGAGCTTCCGGCAGCAGCGGGACGAAGCCGGCCAAGCCGGGCCGGACTGAGCCGGGTTGGATTGAGGGGGAGGATGAAGAAGGAGCAGGTGGTGCACTGCCAATTCTCCGTGTGGTACCCGCTGTTCCGGGCTGTCACCATCCGCAGGTGAGAGGCGCGGTGTGGGGCGGGGGGCGGCTGGGCCCCCCAGCGGTGTGGGGCTGGGCTGGGCGTAGGCCTGGGCTAGGCGTAGGCCTAGGCCGGGCGAGGGGCTGGGAGAAGCGGGTGTGGGGGATGCAGGGGAGCTGTGTGGGGGCGAAGGTAGGGAGGCTTGTGGGGCTGGGCTGGGGGAGGTGTTGGTGTGTGTGGTACTGGGTTGGGTTGAAAATGGGCTTGTATTGGGGCAGGGTTGGGTGAGATATAGGGGAACTGTGTGGGGCAGAGCTGGGGAAGGCTTGATCGAACTGGAGTCTCATCCCTGCACCTTGAGGGGGGTGTTTTGGGCAGCCCTGGGGGCGGGCCAGAGACCCCTGTGCTCACTGCTGTCCTGGTGGGACCCCACACTGAGCACTCGCTGATGTCCGCAACTACTGCTGTTCCCAGCTGGTTGTGCCAAGAAACTGAGGCTGAACACACCCAAACCAAGCGGCTGAGTTCGTGTTTCTGTGTATTTCTGGAAGCTGCAGCAAATTCTGCAGTTTCTAAGGTGCTGCTGTAGGTCACAAGAACTACCGGTAACTCAGGAAAGTCAAGCTCGTGATTGTTGCCCTGTTGGATCAAAAAGTGCTGACATCAGGCTTTTAGTAATCGGAGCATTTAATGTTTAGTGTTTGGCACGTGCATATTTCATATTTTTTGTAAGTTTAGTGGTAGTCCTGCATTTTTGGAACATTCCGGTCCTATAGGCAAATTTTGGATTTTATCTCAGGAGGGAAACCTTTAGCTTGAGCACCATGTTCTCTTCTTCTCACTGGCCACAGATGCTCTCTCTTTGACTTTCTTAGAGCTTTAAAGAAGTGGGGCATTTTTTGTGCATTTAATCTAAAATTTTTTCCTTTTTCTCCTCTTCTTCGCTGGAGAAAAATGGGCGTTGCTTTTTGGTAAGGGATGAGAGGGGACAAAGAGAAATGTTGGGGTTTTTTTTTCAAAGTGTTAGAGACTAAAACTTATTTTTATTGTTATTGAGGTATGTTCTATTAAAAACCAAATCTTTATTCAACTCTTGTTATTAATTTAACAAATAATATTAATAATAAATTATTAAGGAATTTCTTACGTTTCTTTCAGTGTTATACTTCCCCTACCAGAGAATGTGAAAGAATATTTGCTGGATGATGGAACACTTGTGGTTTCTGGAAGGTAAAGAGTGTTTTCCCCCCACCCTCTGAGCAGTAATACTATTTTATATTCACAGCCCTATTTTGTATACACGTATTATATTTTGCATAATGAGTTTTTACAATTTGACCGGTCTGGCTGCGGTAAACCTCATACTTTTGGAGCACGTGAATGGGCTGACTGTTGCTGGTAGTAAAAGTTGAATTCCTGGTGTCTGGTGCAATATCCTCATTTAATATGCCCGATTCTGGATCGAGTAGTGACAGTTCTTTCATTTTTCATCTGCCGTTTCTTGTGAGTCTGCCACTCTCTTGGGGGCTCAGGCTGATGGTGTGCGTTTGGTTGCTTTGATGTGGGTAGCTCCAGTTCAGAGGCTTGACCTGTCCCCCACCATTCACGTGCCTGCTGCCTTATCCAGGGCTGAAGTGACATTATCAGAGTTTAATTCTCAATAAGATAAGCTGTATACAAAATCTTAGTAATTACTGAGTTTGTATAAGCATCGGCATACATATCATCCATGCATATGAAGAGACGGAATGTCCTATATGTATGTCTTGCCAAGACTTTGGATGGAGAATAATGAGATGGATAGATTTAAGAAACAGATGGTAAGAACCAAGGCCTTGTTTTCCTGCTTAGAATCTCACTATATCGCTTCTTGTGAAGATTATTGTGTACATACATCTTGTTAATGATCACACTCAGAAATCAGTCCATGCTCCATCATTTCGTAACGGGTAGTTTGCCTCTCACAGAGCAACCAGTTAAGCTGTGAGTGTAAAGGAGCTATGTCTAATTTCTCAGGAATCAATTTATACAGAACTGAAGATGTTTAAATGCTTTGTAGAGATCAAAGGTCTTTTTTAATTTTAAAATTATTTTTTGATAATAAGAGGAATCCAGAAAATTAGGATTTTTTTCTTTTAAACCATTTTGGCTAGAAAGCAATATTGTCACCTGCTTCTGCAGAATTGTGCAACTTATTTAGCAGCAGCAATTTATTTTTTTACTAAGCCTTCAGAAAAGCTGAAACTGAGGGTTTGACCTTGCAGCTATGTTATACAATTTCTACTGTGGTCAATGGAATAATGAACAGCTGTAGAATTGACTTAAATTATATTTTCAAGGTGTCTCCAATTTAAAATCCCTCTTAGAAACCAGTTTTTCTCTGAGTTGAACTTTCTTAGCTAGAAGTGAATGTGATCTTCTTGCAGTCAAGGCCAAGATCACTTTTAATCATCACTGAACTGATATCTGACCTCTAAATCTCAAAAAATGAACTGATAGTTTAATCCCTGTGGAAGTGCACTAAGTGGCTGCAGAGACTCATCTTGTTGAAGAATTGATTTGGCAGGGACATACATTTGAACTTACCCTGTTTGCTACACTCACATGCTGTGAATATATCTTCTTCAAGAGCTTGGTCTTCTCCTTTAAGATCTTCACACTCAGTTGTATTGGCTAAAGAACTTCAAAAGTCACCTAAAACTTGAAGAGAATATTGGCAGTCAAGTGGTTTTTCCCAGATATGCCAATGTTCACAGCAGCAGCAGATCTTGGCTGTGCAGAAAAAGGAGCTTTTCAGGAAGAAGCTAATGAAGATGTATTAACTTTCCGCAGGATCTTCTTTTCTGTGCAGAATGTGAGGACATTTTGGTTTTGGAACCAGAAATTCACATCTGATACTTAAGTTCTATTAATTTTTACTTGGAAAAGGAGTATGGAGGCAAAGCATAATTTAAACTGAACTTGTTTAAAAACAAAATAAGTTTGTTTATGCTTTTGTCAGAGTGCAGTAAAGCTGGAAAAGGATGATTAATAGGGTGTTGAGAAGCTTCAGCTATGGTGCTTTCAGAGCAGAAAGTGATCTGCTAATTTGAAAGAAGCAAAGTGTTTTAGGTAGGGCCCAAGTCTAATGCCAGGGTGTTCAGTCTTCGGTTTCCTATACTGGCTTGCTCTGATATTTCTTTGCCAGGGGTTTTGAGGCTTAATCTTCTTACAAAAACATCTTGAGATCAACAGCTGGTAGATGCTGTGGAAGTGTAGGGTATATGGTCAGGTCAACCTCCAAGGGTTAATTCTTTTTTTCCTGCTAATTTTTTGGTTTAGAGAAGATCCGCCAAGTCATGCTCAGGAGGAGAGTGACGATGCAGAGGAAATACAGGTCAGTAGAAAAAGCAACTGAATGTCCAGTCTCTTGAGAAAAAGCGTAACCTTCTCTGCATAATTTATAGGTGAGGAGAGTACTTTACAAAAACTAATAATCACATGGCAGTTGCCTTGAAAAACTTAAACACATCATTATTTATACTGTGACATCAGGGAAGGTTTAAAATGTTTCTATGCTCTTTCTCAATAGACTAATTTTTTTATTTCTTGATAATTGTGTTGTAATGATGAGTAGGGAATGCTGAAGGATGTTGGAATTGAACTTAATGCTGTTTAATACCCTAAAAAAATTAGGAGAAGGAGTACATTTTCTTTTAATCCATATTTTAGAATAGTACTTCTGCTGAACATACAGTATTTTTCCTGTCTTAGTTTACAGCCTTAATAATTGAAGGGTGGTGATGTTAAGCTGCAGGAGCTCCAGGGCAATGATTTGATCTATGTGTTGTAGGAAGCCTTATGAATTCTGATGTTCTCATAAATTAAAAATGATGTCTCAGGACACCAGTGACCTTTGATTTGTTAATTTTTTACAGTGGTCGGATGATGAGAATACAACAACACTTAAGGTAAGGTCCTGTAAAAGCCTAACGTGGGTTTGTCAGTAGTATGCTTTCTGCAAACTTGTGATAGAAGCTTGTTGCCCGTTGGAGATACCTGTCGGTGTATTTAACGTTTTTCAGACCATTCTAGATGGATGGCAGTGTAGATTTCTGTAACTTTAAAAAAGTTTTGCTGGCTTAATTTTATTTAACTAAAAATAAAATGCTTTTCTTCATTCCCAACAATCACACACTTGTTAGACTGTAGGAAATGAACTAGAATATGGCTCTAAATATAGCTGTCTTTCATTTTCACCACTTTGAATATCTCCCAATTACTTAATCAGACTGGATGCAGAAGAAACGAAGCCCCTGCAGCTCAATTTTCACAGCCCTTCTCTTACGCCCGTGCCATTATTTCCTCCTGAATACATTTCTTTCTATCATATTGGGTTTTTTTTTCCTCTTCCTGTCTTTATGCTCTCCTTGTATTGTGCCTGGCTTAGAATCACGATCATGATGGATGTGAACTAGGCTTCCTTGACATTTTTTTACACCTTTTTTGAAATTTGCTGTTGCCCTGTCATTGTCAGAGTTAATGTGCTTGTGTCACTTGTCTGCCATTGGTACTATTGCTTGACTCCTCTTAGCTCCCTGATGTTCAACATGGTGTTGAATTGCTCATGTTGGATTGGGTGCAGTGTAAACACAGCCCAGCTGTGAGTTGCGTGTCTGCTAGCACCAAATTTATAGCCTAGGTTTTAAAACTAATCCTTGTTCTGAATAAAGTACAATCTAAGGCATCTACTTTACCAAAGCTTAGATATTTGAACTGGAAGTATTACTGTGGGCAAAGATAGCAGCAAGGATTTGGGTATCCATCTTACTTTTAGTGAAGATCATGTTAATGTTGCTAAAGAAATGATATCAGATATTTGACTCAGGTTTCATTATGTACAACACAGTAAGAAAATGTGTAATCAGGAGGTGTGATACTCCTCAGAAGGGTATCAGCCAAGTGAGTGCAGTTTAGCTGGGTCAGCATTGTGTACTCTCTGGATTGCAGCTCTACAGCTGGTGTTTTATGGGAACTGGCTGGGATGGAGTTAACTTTCGGCTGCTGCTGAACCGTCCTTGCACAGTGTCAAGGCTTTGTCTTCTCCCAGTCTGCCCCTCCCCAGCACTAGGCTAGGGGTAGGCAAGAGAAGGAGAGGGGACAGAGCCAGGACAGCTGACCCAAATTGCCTTAATGGATATTCCATACCATACAACATCATGCTCAGCATTAGAAGAATGGATAGAGGAAGAGGAGGAGTGTTTTGACCCCCAAGGTGGCTCCTGTTCAGAGACTGGCTGGGCTTTTTCACCAAACCTGGAACTTTGAAAATTATTAATAATGAACATGGTTTGTGCCATGGTTCCTACAAAAATACACCTACATTTGGTCAAAGAAAGAGACTCTAAAAGTAGAATTTCACAATGTGCTCTTTACTGTCCCATAAGTTTGGTAGATGATTGCTCTGAAGACTCCATCCATGGCAAATAGGCTTTCTCTGCCTGAAAACTGGGAACTACTCTGAGGCCGGAGAGCGAATGGAAATTTTCGTCTGTGCTTTCAAGCATTGCCTGTTACCGCTTTGACAGTGATGAAGAGATTGAGGAAACGGCCTGTGTAGATGCAGCTCCCCAGCCTTCTGCATTCTGGAGTTACTGCAAGAGATGAGAATGAGTCAAGTAACGATGTGGAAGCTGAACAGGGAGACACTGGGGAACGTAATGAGTACAGAGTAGTGGGACAGGCTGGAGCCTGCTGTTCTGCATTCGCTGTCAGCCCAGCGCATTCGTGTCTGACTAATGATAAATCCCAGGTTACAGTTCTGTACTGGTCTCTTGGTGCAGGGAGCAGTAAGGTAGGTTGTGGATGTGATTATTCTGCTTTGATGACTGGCCTGAGTCGTCAGGTGGAACTTGTTTCCCTTGTCCCTTCTGTATTCTGAAGAAGAATTAGAATACAGGATTATAGAAAATTATGTATTTAAAAAAAAAAAGTGCATTAATATTGATGCTTGCAAAGTCAGGCATTCAGAATTTAGGAAATGTTAGAGTCTGTCTTGTTCATGCAGCTCTAGAGCTATCCTCTTGTGCCTATTTCTTCACTTATTTTAATCAAATGACAAGATGGTAGCATTTCCCCAGGGAGGCTTAGTGTATGTTGGTGTTACTTCCATAGCATGACTCCTGACTTTTGTCAAAATGAGAGGAGATTGAGGCAGAATGCAGGAACACTTTTTGGAATCAAGTGAAGCTCTAAAGAAAGAGTAAAATACGAGAAGTGCCTTTTTGCTTTTCAAGTGTAGTATCCCATGAGGACAAGGTAATGTGCGAAGGAAAGATTCCGAATGTCTGAAGTTCAGTCTAGGTCACTGCGCTAAAATGTGACAGGGTTTTTAAGTGTTTGCATTTGAGGACACTGCAGAAATGCCAAAATGTATGACATTGTTTTGATCATATGTGTGGCTGGAAGGGCTTTGTTTTAGAGACATCAATTAGCTTTAGCCTAGAAGTTATCTTTGGATTGAGTTTAAAATTGCTCAGGCAGAAATATTGTTCTTATATACTTTGTGATATAATCCTATTACATGAAAAATCTTTCTGACATATGCCTGAAATCCTTTCATATTATTTTAAAGGTCAGCAAGCTGTTTTCTTTCTATTGCCCCCCATGCAGAGTGGATTTTATAGTCTGAAGAGGTTTTTTTTTTCCCCTATCTTGTTTACAGTGTTGGCAATATTCTTTTCAAGACAAAGTTCTCTAGTCCAACCCATACCTTTGCAGTGCATCCTCTATTTTCATACAATATATTGTTAAGAAGCTACTTTAAGACCTAATTTAAGAGCCAATTAGTTAAAGTATTGCTAACAACATTTTGTAAAACTAAAGCTTAAATGAGGAGCGGTCACTCAACTTACCTGTGAATTGATTTATTTACTTTTGCTCTCTTGGTGTGTTCCTAAATACAGCAACAGAACTGGTCTCTTTCTACCTGTCAGTACTTCGACACAATGTCACAATATTTGTTTTTTAGATTTTTTTAAAGAGGTGCTTAATTTTAAACAACCTATTTTTGTAAGTTTGTTTTTAAATCTTATTGGCTCTTATTTGTATACAATAATCTACCATCAGATATAAAACAACAGGGATGTATTTAAGGTCTGACTACTTGACTTGCACTATTACCAGCTGTTGCAGCTTTCACGATGAACATATGAAGTTCATGGATTCTTGCTGGTAATGAGAGTGAGAACAGGAAATATATTTTCAATTTTCTCTGATTGAAGGAATGGGAGAGGTGATTCTTCAGTGGTTTATTTCTACAAAAACATTATTTTTGTGGGGTTCTTGGTTCCTGATTTTGGACATGTTCTCTCCTTCTACGATATGTATTTCTAATGGTGTGTAGAAAATGGCTGTGCTTCACTATTAAATGCATTGATATGTATGTTTTTGTTGTTTCTTTGTTCAGGCACCAGAATTTCCTGAGTTCACAGCTAAAGTTCAAGAAGCAATAAGTTCCTTGGGTGGTAGTGTTTTCCCTAAGCTTAACTGGAGTGCTCCAAGGGTAAGAATGCTGACTCCCAAAACTTGTAACAGATGTTATGATAAGGACTTTTGTTTGTTTTCTCTTAATGCGTTGGAAAGTAGAAGAGACTGGTGGTTCTGATGAAGGAAGAAGTGATTGACAAGATATCAGTGAAGTATGGAACAGCACACTAGCTGGTTCACTGTATCCTTGTCACAAGTAACAGTATGGTGTCAGACTCTTGTCATTTAGGCTACTAGTTGAAAACTTTGCCTGGGATAAAGAGTAAAAACACCACATTTTTTAAAATAGCAATAAACTTCTTCCTAGTTATTTTGAGGTACTGTGACTGTGACTCAAGGATGGGTGCACCCACATGTTTTCGTATCATGTTCTCAAGGGATTTTGTTCAATCAAGAATTCCAAAAAAATGCCTGAAAGCAGTAGGGCAAAAACTTAGGTTTTTAAATGGATTTGCTCTGCTTTCAGTAGAATATTCGGAGGAAAAGCAATAACTATTGTGCCTCTTGTAACAGCTAATGAAGTTTTCCTAAAAAAGAAATTATCTGCATGTATTTCAAATGTTGCACAACATTTAGATAGATGTGCAGCTTGCACTCCTTCCTGCTAGTGAAGGTACGTTTGTGGATAATCTCCTTTTTTGTTTAGGATGCCTACTGGATAGCAATGAACAGCTCTCTGAAATGTAAAGCTCTCAGTGACATCTTCCTCCTTTTCAAGAGTTCGGACTTCATTACTCGTGACCTCACTCAGCCGTAAGTAAATTTCTAGCAGACGATCTTATTTATACCCAGTTAAAAAAACCCTCAACTCTCTGAGGGAAACTTTTCAGTCCTTTTGAAAGATCCTGCTCTTTACTGTGCAGTTACAATAAGTATCTGATACAAAAATACATCTTCATGTTTAAAAGTGGTTCAGGTGCAGTAATAGAAGATTCAGGTACAGTAATAAGTTGTTCTTTGAAGCTTCCCCACCCCTTCCCTCCTTCTTTGTCTCTCTTCACTGTGAAAAAAATAAATGGTTTAATTTAAGGCAGAGAATTGCGAGGCAAATTATCTTCATTGTTACTTACTATGAATGAGTCTTTTCTAGCAAACCAGAATTGTTTACTTGGCTTCAGTCAACAAGTGAGGAACAGCTTCCATTTTATTCTTATATTAATTATCTCAATTTTAATGTGCAAATGAGTGAAAAGCAAAACAGGAAGACATTATTTTAAAGTAGTGCATGCAAAATGACACTGTGGACCAAGAGCATTTTTACTGAGTGGCTTTCCAGAGTAAATCTTGGGTTTTTTTGTGTTCCCATCCCTCTTAGCAGTTACTTGCTGCTGCCTACCTTATTGTTGTCACTTCTCATGATAATACAGCGACACTTTACCATATCCCTTTCAAATTTTAAAGCCGTTGAAGTTTGCGTGGCTGCCTGGAAGATGCCTGAGACTTCTGTTTATTCCTAGAGCTCCTTCTGAAACCAAGCTCTTGTAGCTCTTGAACAAATGCACTCCAGGAACTGTGATTAGGGATATAATAGTTGTGGATCAAATTACAAATCTGATGTGCTTGAAGTTTATTTTATCTGCTAACATGAAGTGAGTACTAAATTGTGTAGGAACAGTTTCCTCCTGTAGTACCTGTGTCTGATTCATGTCACTCAGTTTAAAAATACAACCTTTTTCTGGAAGAAAATAAAATTATTGGAATTTACTGTTCTTGTCTATTATTACTATTTTTTTTTTTTTAGAAAAGCAGAATTTCAAAGAAAAAGGGCAATCCATGGCTTGATAACTGAGAGATTGTTTTCTAGTAATTATTCAATGTTTATTTATGTTACTGCAATATTTAGGAGACTCAGTCAAGTGCAGGACTTGTTCTAGGTGCTTTGTAGAGGGTTTCCAGGGAGAGTAGTCCTGTGTTAAGTAGCTTATGACCCGGTAAGAATTGTCTTGTTTAAAATGTAAAACCAGTTGCAGGAGTGTTGTGCAACTGCCTTCTTTTTTTCATTCCTGCAACTCTAATATCACTCACTATTTGTTGGTACATTAAAAAAATGGTAGATAGCAACATCCTCATCTTATCTGTGCATTTATGGAGTGCCAGCAACACTGTCAGTCCCATTCTGATGCCAGCTCTTACATTATGTCTCATCTACAACATTATAAGGTGCAGGGGAGGAGACTGAGAAGGAGGGGGGAAAATGTTGAAGTGAGAAGACAGAAAATCTATTGGACTAGGGAGACAATTGTGAGCCTTGACAATTCATGATTCTGGAATCATAGAGACTGAAGGGGTGAGGGAGGTGAGACATCTATAGTTGACATTTCAGAGGTGAGTCAGTAGTGATTCTCAGAAGACTTTGGTGCTTTACCAAGGAGGTTTTTTTCATGGTTTCCCCAACTAGGTGACTTGGCCAGGTGTCTTGAGGACAGTTTGCTCAGAGTTGAGCACTAAAATTTAATGCGTCCTTTGTTGTAACTGCTTTCAGGACTGAGTCTTGTGGGTCTGAAAAGAGCTGTACACTTTGTCATTCCTTTGTGAATACTAAATAATGTGGGTTTTGTATTCTGCTATCTTTTTGTATGAAGAGGCTCAGCAAAACATACCCTGAGCTCCTCGAAGAATTCCTGTTTCATCAAGCACTTTTTAATGAGTTTGGGACACAGTGAGGTGTTTAGCGAGCACCACATGATTTAGAAGACGTGGCAGCTCTGTGTGTGTGTGTTTGTGCTCTTAGTTATGCCATTTGTATGGTAGTGAGTTGATTTGACGACCTCACCACAACTGAAATCAGAGCATTTTCTGTCAGGTTTTGTCGCGTGTGAGGTGAAGTTAGAGCCTCAGCTACTCACCTTGCCCTGTTCAGACAGCACTGACTTAGTGGCAGAGGCAGTAAAAGCTTTCTGGCTCCTCTGTTGTGAGATTTCACAGCATGGGTGTTAACTAGAACCATCAGTAATTTCACCTTAAATTCACACCAGACTAAACAGTGGTGGCTGAGTGGCCTGTAGCAGACACACTCTCATCTACTGATCCTGCTGTGGGAGAATAACCTCTGGCAGAAAGACAGCACCTCAGTCTGCAATAGCCCAATCCTTTCAGACTCCTTTTCCAGTGTGATAAGACCACACACACTGCCAGCTAGCACAGCTCAGCTAGTGGGTGTTAAATAAGCAAACCTTGTGACACGAGTGCGGGATCACCTAATCTAAAGGGTAAGTTTCATTTGAAAGGGGTTGTACTTATTTCCCTTCCTATAAAGACTAACCTAATGTTGGTATAAATTTGGGTTATGGGTTTTTTTTTTTTGTCAGAGCAAGCTCTGTTGTTTTGGTAAGGTAGAGTTAATACAAGCAGTGCAGCCTTGTTTCCATAAATTGGAATGGAAGCTGTACTTACGACTAGAGGGACA
Source organism: Bucorvus abyssinicus (assembly GCA_009769605.1). Classification (NCBI taxonomy): domain Eukaryota; kingdom Metazoa; phylum Chordata; class Aves; order Bucerotiformes; family Bucorvidae; genus Bucorvus; species Bucorvus abyssinicus. The sequence continues at coordinate 6,729,563 of CM020025.1, forward strand.
TGTGCGCTGTGTGAAATCACTTTGGGCTCTATGCGTGTTCTATTCTATGAATATGCTGTACTTGATTAAAGCACATCTTAATGTCCAGCCTGTGCATGGCATTTCTAAATTACTACATTACTTGTACAAGATGTCCCCACCCAAACAGTGAAATGATTATTGCTGAATCAGAACAGTGGTCTTCCTTAATTATGCTATTGATTAGCTGCCAGTTCCCTAGTCCTTAGCAAGCAGAAATTAAAAATATAGCTGGCATAAGAACCTGAAGTGCTGAGCAAATGAAAATTGGATACATAATACATCCAAATCCCTTGGAAGGGCTGCTTGGAGGGAGGACAAATGCAGTGTATTTCTACTTCTTTCATTAATACTCAGTATGGTCTAAAAGTTTCTTGCCCTGCAGAAGTTACAGCCGAAATGTTGAATACCCTTTTTGGTTTGGTTTGTTTTCTGTTCAATTATATTAACTTAAACATCCACTTCATGGATCATAATATGGAAGAGACTTTGCAATGGCAATTTAAAGATCTGTTTCTTAGTCCAGCTTTGCCAGTGATGTGGGACTTGAGGAAAACCACTTTCTTTGCCTCTTCCTTCCTCTCCCATTTCCGATCTGCCTCTCTGGTATTGATCTATACATTGCTCAGGTCAGGGAACTGCCCTTGCTGTGATTCTCAACTGTCTCAAGTTCCAAGAAAACTACAGCTATGCAATGCTTGAATACAAACTGTTCAAAAATTACGGCATTAATGCAATGTTGTAAATTGACTCTCAGTATTTTATTGGTCCAGCTGGTGCTATGGAGCTGTTACTTCTAGAAGTTCATTCCTGAAAACTTTTGGAGAAGCTGGTTAGACAGGTGAAGTAAAGAGTCTCCAAGTAGCCACTAAACCCTGCCTAAGCCCTGGAAACAGAGTGAGGAGACCATCTATGCCACATCTAATAGTTAAGAAACACCTACAAGGTTAATGGAGCAGGTGGAACAGCTCCCACTGGGCCAAGGAGAAGTTTCCAAATGTATTAATATGCAAGGTACAAAGGAACATGAGGGGAGATGCAAATTTTTTTTTTATTCAGGTGTTTATAAGAGGACTTGGTTAAAATTTAAATGCCTGTTTCTGTGTACAATGGGAGAGTCTGCTCTTGAGTGAGGTTTAGTCCATCGGGCTCCTAAGCACATTGTTGACTTTAAAACCCAGCAGAAGTTTCAAGCCTTTTTGTTTTTAAGCTTGCATTCGGACTGCATTTTGGATGCCAGACTTAATGTTTCTAAATATTGAATTGCAAATTATAGAGAGATTGACGTTTTTCTGAGATGTGGAGGAACAGCAGCCTGTGTTCTCCGAACAGAACACAGGAGGCAGTGTTGGCTTGTAAAGATGTGACTTGGCACTCAGGATACCTTTTTGCAAGAGTGGTAGCTGTTGGGTTAGACTTTAGTATAGCCTATTTTGAGGTAGACAGTTCCACATGAGAGGATGTGCAAAATGAGGCTTGGGGTTTATTTTTGTTTTTTCTTGATGTTTTACTCATGTTCCATTTTTCCTAGCAATTTACAGTATAGTACAAGATCCCCTTTTGAATGGTGTATGAATTCACTGTTTCTTCTAGTCTTTAAAGTTCCAGCAAGGTTCAATATTCAAGAAACAAAGATGCAGTTCAAAGGCTGTTAGAATTTTCTCCTTGATTTTTTTTTTTTTTTTTTTAATTAAGGTTTTACAATGAGATGATAGCAGGGGAACTGTCAGGTACAGAATAACTTTTACAGTTCTCATTCATGTTTATTACAATCTCAGTGATTTGCAAATGTGTTTATGGCTCTCTTAGCAGGATAGGTGCTGGAGGTCTTCAAACCTTCTTAAAGTGCTTTTGTCAGGGTTGAAAACTGATTATGTACTGTGTCCTGTCGTCATGTATAGGCATTTGGAGATTAACATGCAGCTGCTGCATGCAGAGAGACCTTGATTCTTCTCTTGTTGACATCTAAATACGTATCTTTAAACAAACTGTTGACCACAGCACAAGGGCTATAAGCAGCAGAGTTTAATTCCTTCCCCCTTAGCAGTATTCAAAATGACAATGTCCAAAGACTTCAGAAAAGAGGGTGCAGATATCTCTCAGTTTTGGGTTCCTGAAGATTGATCTTTCAAGTACCTCCAAACCAGAATACGATGTGAGTTTAAGAATCCCGGCTTAGTTTTCTGCCTCTTAGGATCAAAACGCCATGTGTAAGACAAATTCAGCTGGGTCTGAGCAGTTAATGCTGCAAAAGTTGGTAAAAAAATATAAAATTGCAACTACCTCAAGTTGCCCAAAATTTACCCTTTAAAAAGGGGTCGTAGTAGTGTCCTTTTGTTGACAAAAACTCGCAGTACTATTTAGAAGGAAAATAAGACTGCAAAAACCTGAGGTTATTTGGGCTTTTGCTGCATTCTCCCATTTTTTTCTTCATTTGTACTCAGTCCTGTGTCATTAAGGTTCAAGAAAAATAACGTTACTGCATCTTGCAGTATTTTTGTCTGTATTCATCATTTGGCCTGTTTGCTTGATTTGGCTGCTGGCAACTAAGGATTTAATTTTCTAACTTACAAGGAAAGAGGAAGTATCTTTCCCCACATAGCTTTCACCCAAAACATTTGAGGGTTGAGCAGGGGACAATTTGGATTGTTTTTTGACTGCTGGAAAAGACTGTGTGTTATTGGAATGAAGCAGATTGCAGGTACCCTGATCTCAGATACGGAAATCTGTGAGAGCTAATACAGGTCCTAGAGTGCAGGGACTGTAAAACTCCACATGCTGGATTTCAACTGCCTTTTTTATATATAGTTTATGATTGGTTTTGTTGGGGGGGGAATATTTTCTTGAGCATGGTTGGCATATGTGCTGGTAAGGGAGGAATTTTGAGTCTAGCAAAGCTGCAGGCTCGCATGAGTTTGTTTCTATTGCCTTGACAGATCTTAAATTGCAGGGAATATAAACTAGTGGAAGGATGTTATCTGTTTACATAGGCTTGCAGATACATATGATTACAGTACTTCTGGAAAGCAATGCCTGCTATCGCCCCTCTTTTTTGCGTGTAGTGGATATTAAAGTCTAAACTAAAATGTGTGAAATGTATTTCTGCTGGCAGCATACTGAATGAACTCTTAGAATAGCTCTGCGCTGCAAACTGAAGGCTGGGCAGCCATGTCTTACAAATGCAATGCTTATATTAGAGATGTTAAACTTCTGAATTGCTTCTTTAAGTTCAGTGCCAAAGGCAGATACTGTAAGTGTGGCCATTTAAGACTGTTGCTTAGCAGTGACCCTTTACACAGCTCTGTGTGTCAAAGTAGTTTGTTGCCAGTAAGGTCAGGGAATACACTTGGAAGGAAAATGCATGTTCTTTTGCTAATTCCCTTTGAAAGTTACAGGATTTATTGCAGGGTTTGCTATAAAATGACAGAAAGGCCCATAGAAGTTGGTTTGGGTTTAACTGCCTTCGTTCTTGTTAGTTCCTGAAAGGCAACACAGAGTCAGCTACTCACAAGAGACAAGACCTTGACATCTGCTTGCAGTTATGGAAATAGTTTTGTTTATTCCCCCTCTCAAGAGATTTGTAAGAGTATTTCTTAAGGCTCTCAATTTAGAAAGATACTGTGCTGTGGAATCACAGCGCTGTTTTGCATCCCGTATTCATGGAAATGAACTGCTGCAAGGCATGATGATGTGTCTCTGTTGTGTGGTTTAGGAAGCTAAACATTAAAAGTACTAGGGAAAACATGCTGCAATGAAACTAGATTAGATTGCTCAAGTTTATCTGGCTCTTTGTGAATTTTTTTTTTTTTTTCCTTTTTTTCCCTTTAGAGTTGTCAAAAGGCGGTTTGGTTTTGATTTATTGAATTTGCTTGGTTTGTAGGTCTTGGAGGTAATTTAACGGTAGTTTTTGTGATTCACAGTTTGGGGTTATTTTTCTCACTATGGCTGAAATCCTATCTGTAAAAGCAGATTTTGATGCCTGTGCCTTACTTTTCCAGATTTATTCACTGTACTGATGATTCCCCTGATCCTTCCTTGGATTACAAGGTAGGACTCTGCATGATTTCTAAGTAATTTAAACAAACTGCTTACGGGCAGGGTGCCATTTGTGCTTGGGTATGTGCCCATAAAGTTTGCTTGGTTTGGTTTAATTGTGTTGCTTAGGCAATGTGGAGAAGTCTGGTTAAGCGCTATAAGGAGTTCATTTATTTACAGATCAGATGAGCTAGAGTTCCAAGTTTTGAAGTTTCCTTGCAATTTCCTCTCATGTCTGTCAGGTTTTGCCAGGCAGGACGAGTTCAGTAGCTTAAAGTCCTGTATTCTTGATAGTGTGCTGCTTGTGAATGTCACAGCTGAGGTTACCAAGAGAGAAGATAACTGTGGTGGCTGGGGACATCCTGAACTGGGCTATCATATCTTGTTTTGTATTCTTATTACCAGAATAAAATGTTGTGCTAGCAACATAGATATTAACTGTTCCTGTGGTGCTATTCCTTTTATGATGGCATCTAGTCTTTAATAATAATTTTTATGTAAATCTAGCATTTTTCATCATCCTGTGAGCTTAAACAGCTTTATAAAAGTGAATGAACCCTGTTTGGTTTTTATTTTTAAAGCACTATCTAATGTGCTTTGAATATACATGACATCTCAAAATTGGAACAGAGAGTTTCGTGATTACACTGTAGTTAGGAATGTCACCTTTGATTACTGAGGTTTTTCTACTGCAGTTGATAGGTGTTGGGAGTTTCCAGTATCCAGTAATTGAGGCCTTCAAAATAATGGATCCATCTGAGTACTTCAGCTTAGGAAACGCAGAAACTTGAGGAAGTGCCAGAGATGTGCTTTAATTACCAGGCAGTCTGTCCTATTGACTAGAATAGTTTGGTTACTATTTCTATCCTGTGTCCTTATTTTAACTGGTTTGCGTCTTCAAAGACGTCACAGAATTCTGCTTGGGTGTATACCAGAATAGAGGGTGATTTGGTTAAATTTAATTCTGCTCATCATCTCTTTTGACTAGGGAACAACTTTCTGCCAATTCCATGACAGATGTGTTGTGTTGTGCAGCAGGGCTTTTGTTTTCCGTGCTTTGTGGTTAATGTAACTTTGAAGTTGTTTCATAAATAATTTCACAGTTATAAATGCCATATAAAGTTGAGGAGCGCAAGATAATTAAGGTGGGAAGGGGCCTCGGGAGGTCTTTAGTCCATTCTCATACTCAAAGCCAGGTAAGTGTTAAGACCAAATAGGGTTGCTTGGCATTTGATCAAATCTGATTTGAAAACCTCAGTGGATGGAGGCTGCGCAGCCTCTGTGAGGGAGCTCTTCCAATGCTTACAGTCCTCATGGTGAAAAAGTTTCTTCTCATATCCAGTCTGAACCTTCCTACTTTAAACTAGTTTGGACTAGATGATCTTTAAAGGTGCCTTCCAACTGAAAGCATTCTGTGAAATTAATAGTAAGTCTAATTGCTTTGAAGTATTTGCTAAGATGATGATGTGAACTGCAGGTGAAGATTGTTTTGTTTTCTTGTATCAGGAATAACTTCAGAGGTCATCTTAGCATTGCAGGAAAACAGTAGATCTAGAAGGTATACTCACTGGCAGAAAGCTACCTGTTACCTTCCTGGAACTGTACTTTGTCTTTTGTTTTTCCTCTACAGCTTGTTCTTCGCAAATGGTGTGAACTAATCCCTGGTGCGGAATTCAGGTGCTTTGTCAAGGAAAATGAGCTTATAGGTAAGGATTTTCTTAAAGATAAAATTATTAAGTGAAGAACTGAGGAGTTTCTCTGATTCCTTGAATTAGAGCTAAATCTGAAGACAGTTCTTTCTTATCACACCTTATTTCTGGAATTAGTATTTTCTTCTTTCTGTAATTTAAGATGTGGTGTGCCACATTTCTCTTTCCACTGTATTTGAAAGCCTGATGACACAGCATGCTTAGTACTACAGTGGGAATGTTCTTAATTCTAATTGCTATCTCAGAAACTTCACCCAAAGGCTGTTTTGTAACTTTTATATTGAGGAGTCAATTGCATCGTAGCCAGCTTGCAGAATGAACACAGAGGCAGCTGGTGTTATGCGATAAAACGTGACCATGTATACAGAAAGTTGGGGAGGTCGGAAGATGACCCCTGGTGTACGAAGTGTCTGAGCTCATATTATATTGAGTGCAGCCAAGTCAGAAGAACTGGTTCAAAAACTTCAATGCCACTTGAAACATTTTACATTTAATAGCGAAGGTATCCACAGCATGCAAAGAGCTACCAGGAGACCTGTGACAGCTGGAGGATGGGCAGATTGTGCTACAGCAGAGATTTTAGGCAGCTCTAAGGGAAATTCAGCTGAATTATACTCCTCTAGATGTATTGACTATTCTGTGCTGACTATAACGGGAGCTTAGACATCTAGTGCACATAGAGGTGCTTGAACTGAGGGGTTTCATTTCAGGCAAAATACGATTCTGGAGTTTGAATTCGGTTTTGGTGCGGTCTACCATAGAATCTTTAAAGATGGACAGAAATGGAAATAACACAGGACTGGTGCAAGTTTGTCTTTAACATAGTTGAGTCATTCTGCCTAAGCTTCTTGACAAGGAGGTGTTACAGCACCAGAGTTTATAGCAGGGAAGGTGATTTTTTTTTTTTTTTTTTTTTTTCCCCCTCTTTAAAACTAAACCAAGGTTGCTCATTTTTTCTGTCTCATACCTACATATTCACAAGCACCAAGATGAATATATGCAAGTGGTCTGTCCAGGATTCCTTGTGATGATACGGAGGTGAAGGGATATTAGCTATCGAGTCCTCATTTCTCCTGGCTTCTTCTCAGCATGGTGACTATGTGCTTGTTTTGGATGTGCCTTCTTGTACCTGTTAGGAGCTGTCAGCAATTTGTCTCTCCATCCCATCCCACCTCTGTGAATCATTAGGAACGTACTTCCTGTTCTTTGTTTCCTGATCTGGGTGTCCTGTGGAGCTACACATTGATGTTTTGGGATGTGCTAATCTAGGTGCTGACAGCACATACCATTCTCACAGCCCTTTGATTTGGCTCTTTCTTGTGGTGCTTCACACTCATCTTCCCATTCTCTCTCCGTTCGTGCCAGTTGCAGGGTTTATTACAGTTCGCTGTAACAGAGTTTATCTTGCTAATAGCAGAGATTCTCTATTAAGCTGGTATTGCTTAATGGCTGCTGACAGAGCTTTCTGAAGGGGGAAGAGCTGAGTCCTGTCCTGTTGTGTGCTGCTGAAACACTGCATCACTGTAATAACCTCTAAAACATTCGCATGTAGATCTATTACAGAATATCTGTCTAGTGAGATTTATTTTCAAATACCTTAAAGCATTCGTATGCTGGCTAATTAAACACTCCTTTTCACTACTAGATTTTGAAACCTAGTAGATTTACCAGTATGGGTGGTTTTTTGCTAGCACTCCAGCTGCATTTCTGAAGACGGTTCCAAGATTTTTCACAATATGTTCCCATGCTCTTAAAATTAATAAGCCTGTCAGTCAAACTAAAGAGTGATACTTGCACAGTGTAGTGAATGATTTTTCCAGTTACTTATCTGTATCCCCTGAGATGCCACCATCTCTTGGTTTTTGTTTTTAGACCTGAGTTATGCTTTGCAGTGGTATTAATAATTCAAAGTTCCACTGACATCATAAATTTTATATGCACTTTTTTAAAGAGCACATTTGTGGAGATAGTCAGCATTGTCTTACTGTAAATCTCTGTGTTTCGATTGTGGCTAAAATAGCCAAATGCCATAATTGATACATCTTTCTGGGGGGATTCTGGTTTTTTTCTTCCCCTAAATCGCATGAGTTATTCAGTCTGCATTGGTGGGGCAGTTCCTGATTGGACATTTGTCCAGCAGTGTATTGCAGTGGCTTACATTGATGCATCCTGTATGAGAACTCAGGTCACTTAAGATGTGTGCCAGTGTATAATCCTGCTGATGTCAGCTTCAACTATTGTTTTGTAGCCAAACAAATTTCTGAAATTAAGAGCTTGTGACATAGCTCTGATAATTTATCTAATGTCAGGTATGCAAAACAGCCCTTAAAGGGGGTAAATAGAATAAGGAGCTAGACTTCATGCCGTTTTGTTGATTTTAGGATTTGACATTTCACCTGTAGTGCCTTATCAAACAGGTACATGTTATTCCACGCTTAAAAAAATAGGTTAAATGAGAATCTGTATGGTATGTTAGGATCTATCATCTTCCCTAATGTACAATCTTGGCCTTTACTGCTTTCCCTTCATGGTTCCAAATTCTGGTCCCTACATCTGACATGCAGACCAAAAAAGGTTTTTGACCAGAGTCACCAGGGGAAATAAAACTGAAAGGAAATGACAGGAACTGGAGACTTGAATGTAGGCAAAGCTTCCTCATGAAATTCACTTAAAAATAGTCAAAGCGTGTAGATGTAGAATGAGTTTCATAAAATTCAGGCCAGAACTGTTCAAGATTGCTAATGAAATTGCTTTAAGTCCAGGTGAATAAAGCCAAATGAAGTCGTTGGTAATGGTTGAAACTTGGGAGAACCCTGTCTTCTGAAATAGAGATTATAGCATGTGTGTCTCTGATAACCGTGTTTTGTCTGCTCGGGTGTTTTTGAATGTCTAAAGGTCTTTATAACCAACGACAATCATTGACAGGTATTTCACAGAGGGACTACACTCAATACTACGATCATATCTCTAAGCAACATGAGGAGATCTGTAGATCAATACAGGAGTTTTTCAAGAAGCACATCCAGTATAAATTCTTGGATGAAGACTGTAAGTATCTTAAGGCTTCAATTAACAAGGGGAGCCTGGTGGAGGGAAGGAGGGTGTTTGTGGAGGTTTTTTAAATGCATAGTGCACACGTAGTTACAGAGACGTAAAAACAGAAGTGAAGGGTCTATCTCTTTGAAGTTCTTTTGCAGGGTGCTGGGAGGTTTGGAAGTATAAGGGCTCACAGAGCAAACTCCATAGAAATGAGACCTGTCCTCCTGCCCCTTGCTGTTTTTGAGCCAGGCTCGTTTCCTCCACAGCACACCAAGTTGCACTGCGAAATTCCAGTTTGCTGCTGGAGATCAGTGGAAAAATGGGTACTTTTCAATAAATAATGGCATCCCAGATGTTTTAAGTCTGTGGATATACACCTCTCCCCTTATAGCTATTGCTTTCACAGGGCTTGGTTCTTTTTAATTTGGGAGGGTTACAGCTCTTGTGGCTAGAACATGCAGAGCAATGTAGTTTTTGAATTACTATGAAATTGGGAACAAAAAAAACCCTGAAGGAATAGGTTGGAGCTTTCCAGAAAAAATAGAACAAATGAGTAAAAGATCCCTTCAGAAGGCATAATGACTTTTTTTTTTTTTAAGGCTTTTTCTCCTTGTACTTGTTTTTAATTAAGAAAAATTCTAAACCTGAGAAGTCAGGTAGGAAATGCTTAGCAAAAGGTATTCAGTAGCAAGAATACTTGTTTGTAAAGGTGTCATCAGATGTTTGATGCTAAATTATTGATGTATTCCTTGAAGAAGGGATTTGTAAGTTTCTTTTCAAGAAATTATAATAATTTCTCCTAGAATATTGATGCACAGCAGTTTAGTTGCTGAAACTTTTGAATAAAGGCCAGGGTACTTGATACACCTAAGCAAGCCAATTGTCTTGGTCTTCAAATGTGGAGTCTTTTGCAGATCTTACTGGAAGTAGTTTCCTGACGTGGTTCAGTGATAATTGAATAGTGTTCCGTTGTGATGGGTGACCAGGAGTGAAAAATATGATGAGGGAATTTAAACTGGGGCTGGTGTGGGCCAAACCTGAGGTTAGTAAATACACAAACATAAGAATTGTCGGTGTGGTGTCTTACATAAAGGTTGAATGTTCAAAGCTTTATATAATTTTTGAACATAGTTAATTGTTTTGCTGAGCCACCAGAGCAGTCAAATAGATCTGTCTGACTTTCTGAAAAAGATGCCTTTTAATTCCAGTCTGTATTATATTAAAATCCTTAATAACTTGACTCTGCAGGGTTCCTTTATTTCAGTCCAGAGAAATTTTCAAGGACCACTGCTTGGAGAAGACTAGTAGTCTGGAAATCACTGTAGTAATTTAATAGGTCCATAGCCCTCATGTTTTGAAGTAAGATCAGTCATATAGATCTGACCTTCTGATTACTGTCTTTTAATTTCCCTTTGTGTTCCAACATAATTTTAGCTAGTATATCAACAATTTATAGATAAGAATTCAGGGCACTATTTTTGGAAATTGATGCCTAGATTTAGGCTCTGAAACTGCTGTCTGGAGAACTGAAAGGTCTGAAGAGTCACCTTATGTAGAGGACATAAAACTATGCCATCTGAGTTACCTTCTGGGAAAAGGAGGTTTCATGATGACCTGCTGGGGTGAAAGTTTGTTAACCTTTTGTTCTCAGGCACTAAAGGCTGGTGACTTGTCCATCTGCAGAAAACGCTTTCTGGTTTTGTCTTGTTTTTTTACCACCCTTCGTTCATCCCCCATCATATCCCTTGATCCACGTCTGGTAGCATACATGTTTTTAACAGTAAAAATCTGGGCTTGCTTGTTTGTTTGCTTTTCAAAGGAAAGGTATTACAGCTTTTTTCCTGACTTCTTGTTTTGTTGGGGCTTTTGATGCTGTTTGCTCTGCTTTTTTCCGGTTGGTCTGGTAGCATCTCCAGATGGGAGACTTGAGTCAGAGCAGCTGAAGCATTGCAGAGTCAGAGCAGTAGGATAACAGATGAGTGAATGCTTTGTAAATACTTACAAATTATGTTAGGACCTTCTGAATACCTTTTATAAGAGCCCCGTAAGAACAGTGTTCTGGAGATACTGGTACTTACTGTAGAGTTGAGCCTTGGCTTACCCTCCATTTTGAGCACAGAATCACTTGGTTAAGATCATTGAGTCCAACTGTTCACCCTGCACTGCCAGGGTGCCTAAGCTATTTCCCTCAGCACCACATCTACAACAACCTCCCTAGGCAGCCTGTTCAAATGCTTTGACAACCCTTTCTGTAAAAAAAAAAAAAAAATTTTCTTAATGTCCCACCTAATCCTTCCCTGGCACAACTTGAGGCTGTTTCCTCTTGTCTTGTTACTTACTACATGGGAGGAGAGACTGTCCCCCACCTCGCTACAACCTCCTTTCAGGTACTTGTAGAGAGTGATGTATTTGCTGTTAAAGTATTATTACAGTCTTCCTGGCACATGACACTCCTTGCTGAGAGGGTCCCTAAGAAGAGGAAACAGTTCAGGGTTTCTTCTCTGTTCAGTGTTTTTGAGTGTCGCAGAATAGTCACCAATGTGCAATCAGTCTTGATGGGGATGTAAATCCCACTAAATGCCGTTAGCCCCAATGATTACCATAGCCTGGCTTTAAGCTGACAGGCGTCATTTTATAATAAAGCTCAGACTCGTTTTCCATTAATGAAATATGACTAATGAGAGTACATGGTACAGGCAAGAAGTTCAGTCAGACAGCTGGAGAAGAAATCTGGGGTTGTGCTTCTCCTTGCATTGATGACTTATTTAGCTTTTTTCTTGAGAAAACATAGCACTTCATTCCCGAGTGACATTTTAAATTGACGTAACTGAGCTTGTGCAAAAAGCTGTGTGGATTTTTAGGCTATTTGGTCAAAACCAGTTATGTGACTGGCTTTGGTGCTTTTGGGTTGTGGTTTGCCCTTAGCCCAGCCAACTTTGCGTGCAACGTTAGATTAAGCTGCTGAGTAGCTCTACACGCGTGAACGTGATCAATCAACATCCCTGTTGCTGACGGGCGGCTTCCTGAGTAGCTGCAGAGGCTCAAGTGTTCCTCAGTCGTATCCTGAGTTCAGTTTATCCCACATGTATTGGGAAATCTCTTAGCTGAAATATTCCCTTCCTTATTAGTGAAGGAAGTGACGGTACAGCATTGTCTGAGGCTTTTCTAAATCAGGCTTTTTCTTTCTTTCTGCTAAACTGGTACAAGTTCTGCATGAAATCATGCCTGAGTGCTTATCTATCGATTTCCCTAGCTGAATGGAAAGACAAAGATTTGTTTAACCGTGCAGAGCAGAAGCTAATAGAAAGATGCATGTACAAAGATTCACGCTTAATTAAGTCAAGGGGAGGGACAGCAATGGAGCTACACAAGGCAGCTTTGCAGCAATCACCAGTAGGGAACAGTCTGTTTGAAAGAGCTGTTGATAATCTGTAGGTGTGCTGTAGCTGCTCTGGGTTACAGTAAACAGCCATTTCACGGCTGCCACCTCCTCAGCACACCCACCGACCCCTTTGTTCCTACAACCTGTTTGCCTTGTTATCTGCTGAGGCCCTAATCTCTGTCAAGCAGGAACTTTCTCCTACTAAATATCTGTGCAGTGTCTTGCACAGTGGAGCCGATCCTTCCTTGAAATCTCCTGTTCTGCTGTAAGCCAAAAGCAGTAATGTCATAGCTTTGGGCTATGAGTTTATCAAGTGTTTTTCATTGGTGGGAAAAATCAACAGAAGAACCAGCATTAAATGGAAGAACCCAGCAGCTGATCTCTTGGTTCTGTTTCAACTTCCTCTTGGAAATGAACCTAATTCTGGCTTGCAGTTCTTCAGACACTGACTTTACAGATTATGCTGTGTACACATCTATTCGGATTTAGACATCTTCTGTGAAAGGATATATCATTTAAGATTAATGTATTTTTTTTCTCCTTTTCAGTTGTTTTTGATGTGTACCGAGACAGCAGGGTAAGTGAACAACAGGTTGTATATAATTGTTTATTCTGTGGAAACTCTTCCTGAAATGAAGCAAATAGTACCTTGATTTTCCTAGAAGTGGTCCTAGAAAACAAACAAACAAAGAAACAAAAAACCCGACAAAACAAACCCAAAAAAACAACTATTCAGTGTTACCATTCTGTTCCCCAGGTCTTTTTCTATGTTAGACACTGTCTACGGTAGGAGAATAATAGGATTAGGGTGTAAGTAGGTCTGTGCCAGTGATATAATTATTTAGTAAACACCTTTCAGAGAAGTAGTCTCTCTTAAGGCACGTACCTTTGGCTTCAGCTGCAGTTCTGTCAGTTCTGTGAATCTACTGGAGGCAATTTAGTTTTCATTATGACACTGAGAGTCTTTGCTGAAATAATTTAGAATGGAATAGTACAGAATATTTCAGTTGGAAAGGACCTGCAATGATCATCTAGTCCAACTGCCTGACAAAATTCCGGAGTAACCAAGAATGGAAGCACGTTATCAAGGGCATTGTCCAAATGCCTCTTAAATAGGACAATCCCAGTGGGTTGGGGAGGAGAATCGTGGGGGGGGGGGGAAGGAATAGACCTTATGGGTTGGGATAACAGATTAATAGTTGAAATAAAAATATTATAATAACAATCGTAATTCAAAGTAAGGTAACAAAAAGAGAGAGAGAGAAAACCCAAGAAAAGGCAAGTGATGCATAATGCAGTTGCTCACCACCCACTGACTGATGACCAGCCTGTGCCCAGCAGTGATACGACCCTCCTGGCCAACTCCCCCCAGTTGATATACTGAGTTTATATATATTCTGTGGTGTGGAATATCCCTTTGGCTAGTTTGGGCCAGCTAAACTGGCCATGCCCCCCATCCCCAGCCTGCCAGCTTTTCGCAGAGCACAGGAAACTGAAAAAACCGTGATTTAGGATAACTGCTACTTAGCAACAACTAAACCTTCAGTGTGTTATCAACATTATTCTCACACTAAATCTGAAATACAACACTCTACCAGCTAGTAGGAAGAAAATTAACTCTGTCCCTGACAAAACCAGGACAGGTGCTCTGCCTCACAGCTGAGGCATGAAGACAGAGTATTTAAGTAGGTTTCAGCCTGTGAGATCTCAAATGAGCAGTGTTTCTTCATCTGTCAAGATAAAATATATCTGTTTGTAGATATCTCTTAGTGCCTTCTACCCTCAAGTCTTGTAAACTGCCAGATAGCCCTTTGTGTGTCAGATCCTCCCCCTTTCACACATACCTTTGTGGTTTGCAGCTGTATTATTCATCACTCCTTTTGCATGTGAGTTACAGGCAGCAAAAGAATATTGAGTATTGCTGAGTGTGATTAATTTCCAGAGCCTGTGCTCCTCATCAAGCTGTTGCACGGCAACCTCACCTACAGAATGAGAGAAATGTCCAGTGGCTGCTTGTTTTAAATTCTTTCAGCTAAATATTCAGCTTGGAGAAGCTTGTTCTTTGATATGGTTGTGAATAAGAGCAATGCCCGCCCCGTGCTTGCTGTTGTTACTTGAGAGACTGTCTGGAGTAGGTCCTGCTTCTCAAGCTGGAGGGTGGCGCAGAAGCAGCAGAGACCTGGTTGAGAACAAGCTTTTACATGTCTGCCTTTCTGGGTATGTGCTCTTCACCAAGCTCATCTGAGCTAGTGCCTGACTTTGCAGACCAGTCATCTTACAGAAGAAATGTTGCCATACAGTCTTCCAAGCTGGCTGGTCTGGAGACTTAGTCCTGAAGAGGTTGTGTTGCAGGACTGGTAGCCTGTTTTCATTTGGATCCACTTCTTTTTGGTGGGTTTTGGTTTTTTGGTGTTGCTAGCAGTTCACAGTTGTGCAACAGCTGACAAGCCTGAGAAACTGAGCTCTGCTGTTGCTCTCTATCTCCCATGTGTTAACAACTAGCTACCATGTTCAAGACAAGACTGTGGTAAGACAAAAAAATGCAGACTGCTGCTAGCCCACAGATGTTCTTATTAAGGTGCAAACTACTGCTTGTGTCTGTGCCTCAAGAGCATTGTCATTGTTCATGAAGGTACAGCTGGAGTTAAGGAGATTTAACTGTTCAGTTTGCATTTTATCTATCTTTTAACTTCCTTTAAACAGTCTTTGTCATCGGTACTTCCTTTCAGCAGCATGTTGCTCGACGCTTTAGTAAAACAAAGCGTGAAGCTGACATGATACGGTAAATCTATTGATTTCTGTTTTAGGATGAGAAAAAAATTTTATGTAATACAGGTTGGGTTTTTTTTCCCCTTGGATATGCATAACTTTGCTTTCTTGGTTTGTGCATTTCTGTGCTCTCATGACAAAGATCACTAATAACCATGAAGGTAGCAGATAAAGAGTAGTAGTAAAGCTATTTAGGTACACAGCACAAGCCATCTGAAACTACATTTAAATCATGACATTGCATATAAAACTTGAGGCGTTTAATCTTAGGTCAAGACAGTTTGGTCACTGAACCAGTTATATATGTTCCCTTTAACGAGCCCTGAAAAGGGATATTTAGTTCATTTTGCTACTTCCCATCAATTTGCAGCTACCAAAGCTCAGTGCAGATTTAAGACCATCTCAAGGAAACAGTTGGTGTTGTAGATGGTGTGCTGCTGTCTGCAGGGACACAGAAATACTGCTGGGTGCTCACAAAAAAACAGATGTCACTTCCAGTGGTCTTAAACCCAATTTTCAGTTTTTTCCAGGGTACATTTCTTCTCTAGAGAAATATTCTTGAGTTCCTTGAAAAAGCTGCATTTCATGTCTTGGGGTGAGGAGGAGCCTCTGTAAAAGCCTTTCCTAATGAAGTCCTTTATTAAGTATAAACATTTCTGATGCAAGGAAGGATTCTCTGAACTGCTGAACGAACTTTGCCAGCCATTGCTTCTGTCTGTGATTAAATTGGTTCATTAGCTTGTTTTTCTAGTGTGATAGAATGAACCTAAAATTACAGATTCCTCCTTCTGCTGCCTTGGAGCTAACAAGATGTCCCCATTAGCAAAAGTAAAACATCACTTACAATGAGTGCCTTTTGAAGAGGAATGGAGATGGAAAATGATAGCAGAGCTTGTCCCTGTTCACTCTCTACCCTGATGGTGTCAGTATTAGTGCAGAGGTGTTGCAACTTGGCCACGCAGATTCATGCTTCTTCACCTTTCTGAAGCAAGTGAGAAACCACTCAGGTCTGTGTCCCCGCAATTCACGGTTTCTTTTGTAGACGTCTGGTTTCAGTGCTGCTGTCGCGGTGCATTGTGAGAGCTGCACCCTGTGGATCTGCCCCGAGAGAGAGACCTGTGAAAGCCTGCATGAACCACACAGTCACCAGTTGGGCTGTTGGCTCAGTTCCAGTTGACAAGTAACATCACTGGTTTCATCTGTGCTGGGACTACCCCCACCTGCATGAGGAACTTGCTGTGGATGATAACAGAGCAGCCAGAGCACTTCTGTTCTCTTATCGTATGGGGTTCCACACGCTTCCTGTTCTGTAGCACGTTAGTGCCTGTGGGGATGGCTGAGGCAGTGGAGGTGGGAGAGGAAGCCTCCATGTTCTTCTGTAACTGAAGGCTTCAAAAGCATCTTTGTAAGTTAGAAACCAGATGGCTGTAGTGTAAATCATTGAAGATATTTGCTGCTGTATCAAGATAGGGAAGATTTTTTTAAAGAAAGAAGATCCTTCAGGAATGAGGGAAAGAAAGAGAAAGCAAAATAAGTTTTTAATAGCTACACAGTCTTCAGGTTTGGTTTCCAATTCCAGTTGATCTTGAATAAACACAATAAAACCCTTCAGTTCTGCTTATGTTACAGCAACGTTTTTCTTTCCATATTTGATAGATCTGATTTCTTCTAGATGTAATCCTTGTTTTGCAAATTCTTACTAGCAGTTGTCATATTGCATTATAATTTATTAGAATATTTTGTTTTATTAGGATAGATGATGGTTTCTTGGGTAAAAAAAGATTGTTCTGTGCTGGGGGTTGTGTCTCGAGATGACTCGAGACACGCAAACCATTTCTTGCTCCCCTGCAGATGCCCCTGTTACCTTTAATATGTCACATTAGTCTCTCTGCTTTCATTTTTCAGTTGTAAAACAGGCCTGCTGTTGTGCATCCTACCAGAACTGTTTGTAACACAAATGTATTAAAGGTGAGGCAGGAGAAACTAGTCTGGACTACAAGTAATGACTATATTAAAGTGCTTTTAGGTTATTCTTTATTTACCTCTATCTGTGCAGCACCTTTCGGCTTTCATCATCTCCACTAGCATTTTGCAGACTCTGCTCTGTGTTTTTAGTGTTCCTTCTGAGACAAGAACAGCGATTCCTGTAGACTGCTGAACGTACAGTGGTGCTGAGGTGGCTTTTGACGGAAAGCACAGTCCATCTTGGTGTTTTGTTTGTTTGAGCTTTGTTTCTTTGTTCTTTCCATTCCTTGTTCATGCTTTCTGGGGATCTTGGAGGACCATGGGGATGAGGCAGAACTTCTGTGATCTCAACCGAAAGCACCTTGCATAAGACTGAATTCAGTTTATTTGAGCTTTGTCTGATCTTCTGTTAAAAAAAAAAAAAATAGTGATAGCTTGCTGTGTTTTAAAACTGAGTCTAACATAAAGGATGTTAGAATGTTTAAAGTGCTTAAAACCAGGTGATTTAAATTTTGATGTCTTTTTATCTAAAGACCAAGCATACTACACATATGTATTCTGGATTTTTTTGTTGTTGTTGATTTGTTT
This sequence comes from Bucorvus abyssinicus, assembly GCA_009769605.1. Classification (NCBI taxonomy): domain Eukaryota; kingdom Metazoa; phylum Chordata; class Aves; order Bucerotiformes; family Bucorvidae; genus Bucorvus; species Bucorvus abyssinicus. The sequence goes on from CM020025.1 coordinate 6,747,068, forward strand.
TAATTCTGTGGCTTGTTTTAATTCTTCCATCATTCCATTGCAGGGCAAGATTTGGTTAATAGATTTTAACCCATTTGGTGAAGTAACAGACTCCCTGCTGTTTACGTGGGAAGAACTGACCTCTGGGAAAAACTTGAAAGGAGACCATGGTGAAGGGGGAGCAACGGAACAGGTATAGCCCTGCGGTGAGGGCAGGGCGGCTGCCCAGCAAATCCAACAGGCCTTACGGCCTTTGTTTTTTGTTTTCTTTCTTTGTCTTTGTTATAATCAAATCGTGTGTGAATCCCATTGAGGTAAATGGAGATGCTTAACTCATGAAATGTAAACTCTTTGTGAGTAGAATCTACCTTGTTAGATAGTAGTTCATCTCAACAAGTGTTGCCTGCTAGTTTTAGATGACTGCAAGGGAATTTTTAGCTCAAACAGCACCAGCCCATGTTGCAGCTTTGACCACATTGCAAAGGAGATGCCCTGAAACTTCCTTTTATGCACTTTTGATGCTCTTTTTCAATTTCTCTTAAAATCTGTCACTTTTCTATTTAATCACTCTGGGTTCTGCTTTGTTTCTGATATCTGTTACACAGTTTCCCAGAGGTCCAGTTTTATGTTTGGGGTGAGGTAAAAATCAGCTTAACTTCTGTCTCTTCCTTATATCGAATACCCTCAGGGAAGGCTTGTCCTCTGGCTGAACTCCCTGGGCTTGCAGTGCAGGGCTTCTCTATTCCTCTTACAAGCTGCATTGCCTCCATAAAAACAAATCACTTCCCGTTAATTCAGAAAGGGAGGAATAGTCTTCATTTATACGGCCTCCAGCTTTTTTTTTGACTGCATGCTTGAGGCCAAGTCCTCACATCTTAAGGAGTCCTTGGACACCTGGGCTAGAAGGTATAAAGTAGCACATTACTTGATCTTGGGAAATGCTTGGTAGTTGTCTGAGGAGAGACGGCTAGTCAGGTAGCATGGGCTTTTCTTTATTTTCTAGCTGTTAAACTGCATTAAGAGGTAACTGAAAGGACATACTTTATTAAACCAATTCTAACATTTGAGCTTTCCTTTAGTTCTGTTGCCATTTTCATAACATACTGAAAGGGAAATACACCTCTCTGCAGGCTGTCATTCATGCTGTTTTCTCTTAGTCTCGCCATGGCTATTGCTATGTGAAAACCCATTCAACGATCCTTCCTGCTAAGAGCTGTGTCTCTTGTGTTAAAACACACTCCCAATTCTTGAGCTGTCCATGGGACACCTGCATTTTGTTTGGAGGACTTCTTTTTCTCAGTGCCAGGTGCTTTACACAGTTTTCTCTGGCATAAGTCTGGGTGAAAAGTAGAATGGTTTGTCTTCATGCTTCAGCTTACATCCGATCACAGAATCTGGTGTGAAGTTACTGAACTTCTGTCTTTAAAATGAAGGTGCTTATTGTCATATATTGGGCAATTACGTTTCCCATCAATGTGTTGAACTGAAAATTATATCGAGTTACCCCAAACCTGTTGCTACAGTTGAGCGTTTAGAGATAGTTTGGGATCTCGTACAGAGGTATTTTTTCCTTCAGTAAGTAAATTGGTTGGAAAGCTTAGGTCACAGTTCCAGGAAGGTGATGTTTGCAAAGGTGGATTTAACCAAGGAACCTGTGATGCAAGTTTAGTGATTCAGTCGTGAAGATTTTATTTATCCACGTATTTATGTAGATACTCTTGCCCAAAGTTCATTATAGCTCCATTATTACAGCAGTGTTATAAGAGTGTGTATATTAAATGCGTTAATAATTGATACATTGTAGAAACTTTAAAATGAGGGAATAAATGCCTTTATTTGACTGTTATTAACATTTTAACTTTTCCTCTTAATTGCACAGAGTTTTCAATAAGAAAACTACCATTTTTAGAAAGCGCAGGTTTAGTTGAATTAATGCCAGATAAACTCATTTGCAAAGTGACTCAGAGAATCTCACGGAGGAGTTCAAGAAACATTGCGAGCTTTATTCACGTCCACTGTTCTTGTCTTATCCAATGTCTTTTCCAAAGGACTATCCAGTTTTCCGTTGCACGAACAGTAAAGTTACTGTCCAGCCTAGTCCATACCTGAGTTACCGACTGCCGAAAGATTTTGTGGACCTTTCTACAGGAGAGGATGTCCACAAATTAATTGACTTCCTTAAACTGGTAAGAAGTAGTGGGAAAAAAATTCTGATCTTCCATCTTTGTGAAATGGCAACATCGACGTGCCTGGGACTTGTACTTTTGTAATTAATGTAGGTCACATAATTACAGAAAAAGTCATGTATGAAGCCATCATATAATGTATTGTTGTTGGGTTTTTCTAAATGAAGAGCAAGATTTCATGCTGATCTCACCTGAGTTAATTCATTTTATCTTTATGGGAAGCAATGAATGTAGTTTGACAGATCTTACTGAAGGACCTGGGTGTTTGCTTTGTTATTTAAATGTAGATGCCAATGTAATATAAATGGAAATGCGTTTTTTGAATGGCTGAAACTAATGCTTTTAAGAATTTCTTTAAAAGTTAGAAGGTAAGTATATGAGGAAAAAACCTCAAATGCTTGTCCCTTTTTCAATACAATTTTCTTGTTCCTTTGATGAGCAGTACCATGAAAACATGATGCCTTTGTAAGATGGGAAAGGGAGGGCAGGTTGCCTTTGTTTTGACCACGGATTTGTGCCACCACCGTTGTGTTTCCTGTATATTCTGTTGGTTAACATACAGGGCAAATCTCGTTCTTTAAGTAAAGAAGTAAAATCCTATAGTTTGGGATGGGGGAGAGGGCTGCTCTATTTGCTGGAAACAGTATTTCTTGCTGTTCAAAAAATGGCTTAGAAATACAGTCATTGTCTAATCCATTGTATCTGGAAACAGTTGTCATGTGTTATTAGTGCTCTTACTTCAGATAACTGTGTCCTAACATTATGAACTCTCCTGTTTTGTTGACAGAAAAGAAATCAGCAGGATGATGACTGAGGTATCAAGAAGCATTACCTTGAATTAAAAGACAGAAATGTGGCAAAAGCTATATTTAGCATGGCTATTAAGCTATCGATTTAAGGAAAATCTGCTTTTTATAGTCAATGAAAGGACTGAAGAGCTGTTCATCTTGTGTGTCTGTTGGTTTATAAAAGTGTAGAAAAGCTTTTTCAGGGAAACATGAAAGGTCAGGGCAAGTTCTCACTGGATTCCAGGTTAAATGCAGTTATACCGCGGTGCGTGCAGGCAACAATCTGAGCGCAAATGAACGGCTGCTTTCCCATCTCCTAATGTGAAGATTGATGCCACTGAAGTGTGCCAGCGGACTCTTCAGTGACACTTAATGTTTGTGCACTTAAAACATCAAGCATTCTCTGAATTTAGGCACAGTCTTGCTTAAAATATAGTGTAGTCACAAGGCAAGAAAGGAATGTACATTTTTTTTTCTGTAGTAACCTTTTAAGACTGTAAATTGATTTTGTTATGGAAGCACATCCTTTATGTAAAAAAAAAAAAAGTGGAGAAAGGATTTTTTTTTTTTTTCCTTTGTTATGAGGGCTAATACTTCATTTCAGAGAACAGCTATAGGAGATTACTTAAAGTTTGAAAAGTTTGCATTTCAGGAATTTGAAATTCTGAATGTGTTTCAAGTAAAGTAATGTTTTCCACAGTGGTTAAAGCTGTGAAATTTGTTAAACTTCACCAATATAATTTCATTTTCATAGTAAAGCTTTCTTGAAATGAATTTTTTAACATGCTTACATACTAGACGTCATCTGTGGCTTTAATAGCAATAGTTAAACAAAATTCAACCTGTAATTTTGTATGTGGACTCAGACTTGTTTCTTTTTCTGTCCCATCTCTTGAGTTTCTGAAGAAAATGATTACTCTTTCAGCTCTTAAAATTCTGTACACATTTGGTATGTCGTGGTTTTTTTGTATAAAAGGAAGCCTGCTAAATTTGGGGAAACAGAAGCTCCTGTTACCAATTGCTGCTGTTTGGGAGGCGGGAGAAGGACAGTTTCAGACAAAGAACCAGCTAGCTCTTGGATACAGGTGTTTACATGGCATCAGTCATTTGTAACAGTGTGCACAATTTCTGTTGAAAGGAAAGGACACTTAGAGGGGCTTATAGCCCCTGGAAACTGGTTCCTACTTCAAACCAGTTATGTGATACTTTGTGTGTGTGTATAAAGCTGTCTGTGTTTCTTTGCCTTGCTTTTGCTGTCAAAATGATATGGTGCTCAGTTACAATCTGTTCTTAGATGTTAAATTATTACTTACTGTCTTTATTTAACTTCAGTTTTGAATGAATATTTACTCTAAAGAGTATGCAAAATAAGAATCCAGTTATACCAAATACATTGATGAAACATCACAGATTAAAGCTCCTGAAGTCTGTACTAGATCTGCCCTACCCTTGAAGCAATGGAATCTCCTTCTCAGTAGCCTTATGTACACAAATTAGATGATTATTGACTCAGGGCTGGGCTATACCTAATCCTGCCATACTGCAGGACTTCGGATGAGTTTATCTCACACTTATCAGAGGGATTATTCGAGTATATATGTCTCTAAATCAGGTAAGAACTTCAAAATGTAAAAAATCAACAAAGCTTTCCTTTTAAAGTTTCTAGCCATAACTTTAACTATTGTGACAATCTAACCACGCTTCCTTTACGTAGATAACACCCTAGAATTTCCAGCAGACTCATAAATGCTTCTCAACTACAGATTATTGTCTTTAAAAAATACTGAGTCTTGGTTTAAAGCTGAAGATAGTTTCCTGCATCTTGTTTGTGGGCTCCACTAATTAATTTACCATTATCATAGCTTTCTGTGCTGGATATTCACCAGAACATACACAGCGTTGGGACCAGTTTGACGGTACCCTGTGCATTCTAGAGTGTCCCTTTAGGTGAGTAGGCTGAAGCCTTTTAACAGTCTTGATAGTATTTTTTTTTATCCCAAAAATGGCATCACCAAATGAACTGTCTGTAATCTGTGCAGAGGTCTTAGACTTGCTGGCAGCTTTCATATGTTTGCAAGAACTGCAGTCTTCTCTGGGTGCTCGGCATTTATAGTTGGGCTCTTCTAGGACAATGCAGTGGAATCGGACACTGGCCCAGCACCAGGCTCCCTGTTGCGAGCCTGCGCTGGTCCTCTCGTTAAAGGACCACCCTGATAACCTGCTGTGCTGCTCCTGTCTCATCAGTGGCCCCTCCGTTCCCTCATCAGTGGCCCCAGCTTTTGACATACTCAAAGACTTCTCTTTTATAGTTGTATGTGGTGATCAGTTAATTCAGAGTTTGTTTTCCCCCACTCTGATTTGCTGACAGATGACCAATCTGAATTAATGGACTGCTCAGCCAAGCTGTCAAACACTCCTAACTAACTTCATTTCAGAGCTGCAGGAATTTATGCCACTTCCTCTGGGCTTAGTCTTAATGAAAAACCATGAAAGGCAGCAGAGCAAAAGTACTAGTGCCATGTTCAGGTCCTGACAGAGAAAGAATCCCCACTATAAAAATCTGTCCTATGAAACCAGATTCCCTGAAATACCATATCCTTACAATTTAAATGCATACTTTATACTTACTTTAGTTCTTTCTCTGACTTCAGGTAACCAGATGTTGAATTTTTTCTATCTGCTAGATTAAAGATTCCCCTTCAAACAGAATTTTCATCCCAAATGCCCTTTTGATCTGTGAGGATAATTAACAAACTCATTCCTCTTGGGGAGGTGAGGAAGGTAATGTTGATACATTAAAAATGCTTCAGATCAGTTTTAAACTGAATAGTATATGACACCGTTTTAATTCCATTTCAGGTCATCATAGAATCACTTTCTGCCTCTAGCCATCACACAGAAATTTGAAAATACAAAATGCTGACTATTCAGGTCCTTGTTCATGTGATTCAATGACATGATCACCATTTGCTGCATAAGGGCTAACTATATCCTATGTATTCTTAGTTATATGCTTAAAATATTATATAAAGGTACTTGTAATCTCATGTGGATGACAAAAATGAGAGGTTTTAGAGGGAGGCAGCGTACAGTCATTTCATACAGATCATGCGCTTGCCAAACTCTTTAACAAGTCTGGCTGAGTCTCATGGCTCAAGCGTAGTGGGGCTCAGTTCTTGGCTGAGCTCTGCCAGGAGCGCCAAAGAAGAGTCATCATTGTTTCACAGCCAGTGCTGGTGATATTTAATCTCCCAGATGGGTACTGGGGATCAGGATTCCAGTAACCTCATAAGTAGTAGCTATAAACATGTACCAGCTTAGTTCCAGATTTGGAATAATGCTTCTGTACTTCTGGGCTGCAGACTGTCCATTCTGTCTGTACTTCTTTGACTCTTCTTTTTCCAGCGTTTTCCTCATCTTTCCTGACCCACCAACATAGTATTTGGGTGAACGTTACGACTGGAGTAAGCAGCAGCACGGATAATACTGATTTGGATTTTAAAACCTGTCTCTGTCTACTTTTCCCTCCCTCTTGGAAGTTTCTTTGAGTGGTGCTCTATAATATCTGAAAAAAACCCTAAAAGTAGGGAAGCAAGAGCCAGGTCCACCAGCTCCGAGTCTCAGTAAAATGAGTACCACTTGTCGGGTTCTGGTCACAGCGTACAGCTTATAAACATCCCTATAACTGCATCTGATGTCCCTAGCTAGAAGTTTTGTGTCTCATTCTTAGCACGCACCTGTTGTTGGTGTCCAGGATGCAGTGCTGGCTAGAAAAATGGTACTCAGTGAGCTGCAGTTCAGATGCCTGTTCAAGCAGCATAGACTATTAGAATAAACCATCAAGGATTCAGGCTTTCTTGAAAGTGTTGCCAGATGGAAGGATTCCAAAAATAGATCAGTGGTAGCGTGGAGATGGGTAGTAGTGTGGCACAAACCTGTGTGACAATAATTCTGGTACTTTTGTGCATGACTGCAGTAATTTAGCTTTCACAAACTGGCCCAAATCTGAAGGGTCCAGTAGCTGGAGAAGGCCATGGGGTTTCTGTCAGTGAGTAAAATAGGTGAATCTGCTTGGCAACCGGTACGTAATTCTAACCCCAGAGGACAAGAGTATACAGGTCAGGTCGTGTTTGGATAGCAAGTTTATCACTTCAAGAAATAATATTGAACTAAAATACACATTCTTTACCTAAGAGAAGACGGGTCTTAAAGTGTAATACAGAAACAGACCATAGTGCTTTTGATTCATGATGGATGCTCGGTAATGCTGATGTTCAGAGGCTTAATAAATCTGGCTTTACAAAAGCTTGGATGCTGAAAGTGTCTTTATTTCTGTTTGAGTTTGACCTCTGTAAAGAGGAAGTCTCCAACTTGCGGTCATCCTGTAATTACGTAGAATTAAAATAAGGTTTATTGCCCTAACGGGTATTTTGTGCAAACCTGAGGCTTTCTCAGAAGTACAGAGCGTAAGCAGTAATGTGCAATTATAGACTTGTATAGTAATAAAGTCATTGGCACTGCACTAAGAGTGGGGGGCTTTTAGGGGTGTGGGAAACAACACCTGCTATATATCTGTGTGTGGGGTATTGTAGCGCTGTACTCCCTGGGTACCAAGAGTGTTTTGGCTGCTTTAAGGTTCTCGTAGTAGCTGACCATGCTTCTTTCAACATTGTGTTTTGGCATTTTTGGGGCCTCCTCTGGACTCCCTCCAACAGGTCCATGTCTCTCCTGTGCTGAGGACTCCAAAGCTGGACCCAGCACTGCAGAGGGGTCTCACCAGAGTGGAGCAGAGGGGCAGAATCCCCTCCCTTGGCCAGCTGGCCACGCTGCTTTTGATGCAGGTTGATTTTCTGAGCTGCAAATGCACAGTGCTGGCTCATGTCCAGATTTTCATCTACCACTACTCCCGAATTATGAAGTCTTTGTTGGAAGATATTTGCTACGTAGGTATCTGTTGGGAAAGTAACACGGGAAGACTTGGAAAAACAAAGAGTTAATGGATTTTTTTTTTTTTTTTTTTTTTTTTGCAGAAGACTGACTGTATTTCAGAAGGTACAACGTGTTATTCTGGAGTTGCCTGTTTGCAATTACAGTCAGGCGTATTAGAAGTTAAAAATCTGAAAGTCAGAGGTAATTCAGGTGAAAGCGGCTGTGGAGTTGGTATCTGGCACGCTTGAGAAAGCAGGGAGATGAGAGGAGCAGAATAAGGACCTCAAAAGGCAGTTGTGGTACGTGTGGGTGTTGGTGCCTGGGTCCGTTTGGAAGGTGATGGCTGGGATAACTGCAGAGAGGTGCTTTGTAATGGCCCAGCAGCAATCTCCTACTGTGAAGGAAAACTGGCAGAGCGGGGACTCCTAAGGATCAATCGAAACAAAACCACAGCAATTGGAAGGAGAGGCACATGATTAAGTGTGAAAAGATGAGGGGTGGAGAGAAAATGATGGATGATTCAGAGAGAACTGTTGCGTTTCATGTTTTCTTAGCCTCACTAGATTCTTTTTTTCAAGCAAAAGAAGGAAATGAACTAAATTATCACAATGTAGCAGAAAAAACTGCAGTTGGAATAGCTGTTGATGTGGAGCCGGGGAGGGTATTGTGAGTGAGACCACTACACATTTTATTGCAGGGCCTGTATTTTTCCGTAACTTCATTAATGACCGGAGCGGTGAAATAAATAGCCCATAGAAAAAATCTGGGGTTGTCGCTGACTGGAGAATACGCGCAGGCACTTCCGAGGGCTGTATCGAGATGATGAAGTGGCCGTAATACGCAGGAAAATTGGCCTAAAATAACGAGGAGAAATTTGATAAAGGCGAGTGCGAAGCGCTGTAGCTAAAGGAGAAATCAGACATTCAAGTACAAAATGGGGAAAGAGCTGGCAGAGCAGTGGGAGTGGGTGAGTTACAGCAGAGACCATTAAATGCGAGGCGATAATAAGCCGTTGGGGGAGGAAAAAGGCAGGTGTCATTCTGGGCTAGCAGGAGAGAGGGATGGAAGAAATGAGATGGTTTTGTTTCATGTGGGGATGGTGTACCGCGATGTGTCATTTTAGGCACAGTATGGCAAGAAATACGGCGGTCATTGGAGGGTGGCCAAAGGCTGAATCATAGAGTCATAGAATAGCTCAAGTTGGAAGGAACCCAGAAGGATCCTCCAGTCCAACTCCCTGCTCCTCGCAGGACTACCTCAAACTAAACCATATGACTAAGAGCATTGTCCAGGTGCCCCTTGGACTCTGACAGGATTGGTGCCATGACCACTTCCCTGGGGAGCCTGTTCCTCGTGTCCTGTCACTGATCACCAGAGAGAGATCAGCATCTCCCCCTGCACTGCCCCACTTGAGGAAGGTGTAAGACTGCAATGAAGTCACCCCTCAGCCTTCTCCAAGCTGAATGAGCCAAGCAACAGCTACTACTTGTAAGTCCTGCCCTTGAGCCCTGGGGAGGGAGTGTAGCTTGCAGGAGGAATGCCCAAGCCCTCTGCTGAAGGGGGTCTCCCTAGGTCCTAGGGGAGAGGGCTCTGCTGGACTTCTCCAGGCTGAGAGCACAGGCAGCATTGCCCTCAGCTAAGAAGCTCCCTGGCTGGTTGTGGCGCAGCTGGAGAAGCCCCAAGGCCAGGTTGTGGCCTGATTCTTGTCTCCGCGTGGTGACACTAGGAGCATGCTGCAGTGGGTCACAGGAAGGGATCCCAGCAGGCTGTGCAGCTGTGCCCAGTGCATGGCCACCAAGGGCAGGGACGGCCCCCTGTGCTAGGCGAGGGACTGTCTCAGGGCCAGCACCCCTGTGTGACCCTCCACTGTGACACAGGGGCCCCACCGCCCCCATGTCACACAGTGCCACCACCCGGCAATGCAGCCTTCACCATGCCCAGGAGGGATTAAAGGGGCTTCCTCCCGTGCCCCACTGCCAGTCTGTCAGGATGCACCATCATGGCAGAGCTGGCCAGGGGCTGCCCCACAGCATGGGAGAGGACATCTTTGAGGGGCTAGGGGGATGGGAGATTTGAGGTTGGACAAGGCTGTTGGAGGTTTTCCACTGCAATGCCAGCTCCTGGCAGTGTGGTGCTCAAAGTTACACCTGCTGGATGGAAATCTGACTTCATCCTTCCTTTGTGGAACGGAGACAAGCTCGTGGGGAGATGAGTGCCACCAACACCTGGAGGTGTCCAAGGCTGTCAGGCCTTTTCAGCTGGATAGCAGTGGCAAAGGTTGGCTCGGTGGCTTGCCAAGAGCATGGGGATACGTTCTTAGCGCTTGAGGAGCATGGCAGAGCTCTCAGCATCCTCATGTCTCATGGAGCCAGTGCCACAAAGGAATGGGCTGTGAAGATGGTAATACAAGGGGGATCAGTGTCAGCACCTTCCCCCAGTGCTTTGGAGCACCCACTGGTGTCCTACCAGGCACAGGAAGGATTCTCACCCCCAAGGTCTATACAGCTGGGGGCTTTTTGCCACTCTCAGGAGCCCCTAAGATGGCTCTGGATTGTCATAGGGAAGTGGTTGGGCAGTGATGGCATCCCTGCTAGGGCAGGTCTTGCTCACATGCTCAGGGAACAGCTGATCACTATCTCTGGGGTCAGGAAGGAATTTTTATGCCCGGGGCAGATTGGCACTGGTCCGTGGGGGGAGTTTTCGCCTTCCTCTTTGGCACTGAGCACAGCCCCTTGGCAGGGCTCCGCTGGGCCATTTTGGGTAAGTGATTGCCTGCTGCTCTGGCAGCACCAAGGTGCCACTGGCGCCCTTGGTCTGCGGTCAGGAAGGATTTTTTTTCCCTGGAGAGATTGGCACTGGACCCCAGGGCTGCAGCACTGAGCAGAGCCCCTTGCCAGGGCTACCCAGTGCCATTTTGGGTAAGTTTCTGCCTGCTGCTCTGACAGCAATTAGATGCGTCTTTTTCCACGTGAAGGTGCCACGGGTCTCCTGGTCTGGGGTCCAGAAGGAATTTTTTCCCCTGGGCTCCATTGGCACCGATCCCCAGGGTTTTTTTTTACCTTACTTGGCCGTATTGAGCACCTCCCCTGGCCTGGCTATTTTGGCTAATGAACTGCCTGCTGCTCTCGCAGCACAAAGATGCCCCTCGTCCCCTGAGTCTAGGGTCAGGGAGGACTTTTTTGGCCCGTTGTTTCTTCACCTTCCTTGTCCATGTTTAGCACGGCCCCTTGCCAGGGCTCCTCTGGGACATCTGGGCTAAGTGCCTGCCCGGTGTCTTTCCAAATGAAGGCACCATGAGGGCCCTACATCCCCCAGAGCTGCCCCTTCTCAGCTGGCAGAGCATCATCACACCTGATTTTTTTAGAATAAAAAATTACCAGCAGATAATAGTAATGCTGTGTGTGTGCGTTTATTGCTCAACCCCTCTCCATTTTTAACCTAAATTGATCGCTTTCTTGAAAATATGAAATATCATGAAAACAGGCACTAGCTGGAGAGATGGGCAAGAGTGAGTTGTCCTGGAAACCCCCTCCTGAAGGAAAGGTTCTCTACCAGTAATGAATCCATGGGGAAAAATCTACCGCGAAAGCCCTGAGGGCAGGAAAACCTTCAGAGTGAGTTTCTTTTATCAGCTGCTGTAGAAACAACCCCCCAAACCTTAGTCTGTGCAAGCCTTGCCTATGTTCTGCTACTTAGCGGATAACCTTCGAGTCAGAAATGTCAGATTATCAAAGAACTTCAGTTAATCTGGACACTTCCAACTTGCTTTTGATGGCCCTTTTCCGTAAAGAAGACGAAAATCAGTGCTGATGAGTGCTAACTGCTGCTTTTTCACCAGTCAGGCTGGCATGGCTGTAAGCAGAGATTGATGGTGACTCTTTCCATCTCAGAGCATGTGAGATTTATTTCCTGGATTAGCCATTAGGGAAGAGGTGTGGATTTCCCAATAAAACACCCGACTTCTTAAATATCCTGGCAGTCAGTAGAAGAACCACCTCTTACTTCTCACTCCCCAGACCACGCACATATCTCCCTGTGCTTTAGGGCGAAGAGCCTTTTTTAGGGAGAAGGACCGTGAACACCTGAGGCCCTCCCTGCACACAGCCTCTGCCACGTGCATCCACGGCAGAAAGCGGAGCACTGCCCACGGACAGAGGCTGCTCCACACTGAGCTCTCAGGGTGGAGCACAAATGTTTGGGCACCTCATTCTCATTTTTCAGTCAGCATGAGATTATTCTAGGTATGGAAACAGTTGCTCCACTTGATGTTAATTTCCTAAGCAAAAAATTATGTGCTGCTCTTTAATATGGACATATAATTTATTAACTTCAATTATGTTGTTTTAATACACATAGCAAAGATAATTCTCCTTAATTATTACCTTGAGCATATGGCTGCAGATGCTGTTTACAGATTTTTTTTTTTTTCCAGCAGGAAACCTGCATTAGTCCTAAATATTGAAGTGTTTTTCATTATCGAGGGTGCTAATAGTTATTCAGCCTCCAGCTTTCATGTGTCAGGAGATAAGGGCTGTAGTGACTTCATGGCTGCAAAGCCCTTTTTAAAATTAGCATGGGGGAAAAATAGGACCCAACCCTGAGATAAATTAACTGGAGTCATTCCAGACACCTGGAACCGCCACGTGTAACCAGCAGTCTTGTGGCTGGCATCTATATCTGGAGAAACAAGTTTCTGTTTGGAATGGCTTTGACCAGCTACGGGGAACGTCTGAAGCCTGAGAAGAGTGTTGTGTCCTGCTGCTGGTGATGCGTTTTCTTCTGAGGGTTCTTCAGCAAGGACTTCTGACTGCAAAAGGTCCTTCCTGGGCAGGAGGTTCTCCTTCTTGGTCTCTGCCCGCTGCAGGGATGTCCTTCAGCAACAGGAGTCTCCCCAAGTGGGCTTTTCCTATCCATCTCAAGGCTGGAACGGAAGTGAGGAAGGGGAGGAGGTATGCTGGTAGGATGAGTGTGTAATGCTGAGATTCAGATTTCCAGGCCTAAAGAGGCTGTAAAACAGGGGGAAACAACGACTTCCAGCCTTCCTCAGTTCACAGAAGCTTCTCTGGCAGAAGTGCAGAAGCTCAGAAGGGAGATCTGTGCTGCTTGCCTTCATAACCTCTTACAGGCACCTGAGTGACCTCCATGGCCTCCAGGGACTCCATGAAAACCACGGGAGGTTTAATCGAGGAGGAGGAGCAGGTCTTCCCTAGTGGACTATTCCTTTGTAGCGCACTCTTCTCCCCTGCCTTGACCTGTTCTGGGAGTCAGGACTTTCCAGCACATGCCTTGCACCCACAGAAACCCCAAGCAGTGCAGGGAGGGGGAAGTACTGCAGGACTGAGCATCCACTGTGGAAAAAAGAGCAGAAGGAGCTGAAGCAGAAGCTAGAACAAACACACACAGTATAATGTTCTGTATCTAAAGTCCTCACATCCTCTGTGTCTATCCATGCTCCTTTGCATTAACTTCACGTCCGTCCCACGTGCCCTCTTCATCCTCAGGCTTCTCTGTTGTGTCCCTCAGCCATGGGCAAGGCAAGACACAACCTCCCTGAGCTAATTTTGAGCTGTGCCTGGGCTCACCAGCTCATGGACTACCTGGTCAGCCAGGAAGACAAACAGAACGGACAACCGTTGTCCTTACACTGTTACTTATTAGGGAAGGCACTAATTACAAATGCTCTTTTTCCCCTACACAACCAAATTTTTCCACAAAACATACAACAATTTCCTATCTTCGATTTTTTAGCTGTTGAAGTTGGAAGAAATTGGCCACGGGACCTCTTGTAGGGACAGATGGAGAGACAGAGCAATCACAAAAGCCCTGCACCTTAAGGAAACCAGGATAAAACACGGAGGGGAATTTTGCATCTCAACATGTGTACACACCTTTCTTCCAACCCTGGCGCCCGTTTGAGTCCCATCCATCATGTTGCCCACAGTCCTGTGTGCATCTAGGCTGTGCTCAGCCTGGGTTACTTCACAATGTTTCCCATGAGCCTCCCCCAGCTTGTTAAACAAGATAATCCCGGCTACATACTTTCTACAAATGTTTGCATTCATAGATCCAGCACTGGCTTCTCCTAATTAAAAGCAATGCTCCCAGTTTGGATATGTTTTGTCATCAGCAAAGTGACGGGCATTTTTAAATTAAGTAAGAAACACAAAATACTATTACCAGGAGATAATAACACACCTGATAACTTTAGAAAGTATTTTCCCACTTTAATTAAAGTACAATTTATAAAATTTAGATCCTGGCCTTTACTTTTTTCCTTCTTATTTGATGATTTTTCTTACAATATGATACAGGTCAATTAAAAAAAAAATTATTATTTGGCAAATTTTTACCTAAGAGCGACTTTTGACAAAAGTAAATATAAAGATTAGGGTGAAAGTCAAGACAATGATTTTTGGATTCCCAGTGACTTCACGCTGAATTTTGTCTGATGTCAGATTTCACTAAATTCTATTAGTTTCAAATTCAGATGTTTGTTGGGTTTGGGAGGGACTGTACAGGAGAAACAGAAAATAAGGGGCAGAAAATTACTAGCATGGAATATAGGGGTAAAAATGGAGAGTGCAACAGGGGAGAGGTGGTTGCCTTCATCTGACCAATGTTTGCCTGTAGGTGAACCTTGCTCAGGATGTCCATTGAACTGGATCCTGTTGTAGGCAATGACACCGTGTTCGTTACAGTGATGAATTTGTAGATATTGCACTTGAGATTTTCCAACAGTGAGACTCCTTGCAAATTGAACACAAAAATTCCAGGTCTGGTACTCTGACATAAAAAAATGAAAAAGGAAGCATCAAATATGCCTTATTGCCAACGTACTTGTGTACCTCTAGGGTAGCGTAAGGCGACTTTGTTCCAGCTTCAATGTTTTACCTGTGGGTATGTGGGTGGAGATGCTTTATCAACATGTGTTTAGCTTCATGCACAGTTATGCAAGAGCATGTTTCTTAAATAGAGGAATCCCAGGAATCACAGAGCGGTTGCAGCCCCCCGACTCTGGAGCACCAAAAACCTCTGCAGAAACCTCACACCTTCCCCGAGATTCAGCCCTAAGGGAGAACGAGGTTTACATGGTATCCTGCTATGTGGCATTGAAGAAGTTGCAATAATCCATTTCCAACAGCTGGAGGAGATGTCCATGAGATGGCATCATCCAGTCTAAAGACTCTGGGGAAAAAAAAAAAAGATTTTTCCTTGAGGTTGAGGGGAAACTTGCTACAAAGGTGATTCCTGGTGCAGCGGTCAAAGCAAAACCCAGCATGATGGATCCCCCCAACAGACTGGTCCTTGAAGCTTGTTTTTAAGAGTGTAGGTTATTTCATTGTATATATAACACAGAAAAAAAAAAGGGCAAGAAAAGCAAGCAGGCAAAGTATATTTTTAGTCTAAAGTGATAGGATGAGACCAAGGGATCAATTTGGCTCTCAAAACATCTGTTCTTGATCAGGAGCATTAGGTGTGTGCAGAGCCAACTTCTGCTCTGGACAGTGATGAAAGAGGAAGCAGAAGGAGCCAGAGCACCCAATGCTCAGGTTACAGTAGTGAAGGCCAGCTAAGCGATTAGCTACATCCCATCCCCCTGCCCTGCGCTGGAAGGGGCTGCCAAAGAAAATACACTGAGGGGATGTGATTTGGACCTCTTTCTGCAGCTTTCAACAGTAGGTGTCCGAGCTCCTGGTTTGGACTGGCCTGGGGGCTGCCTACAGGGAGGGGGTTTTGGGAGGACATCAGGGTCTGGGTCCAAGCTCACTCCACATCTTGCACATCTTGGACATCTTGCATGGGTTTGTTGTTCCTACAGATTCAGCTGTGGGTTGAGTCCCTCAGCCTGGGGCATTGCTGCGTGGCTGCTCCCAGCAGAGCAAGGCAAACTGCACCATTCTGGAGTAAAGGCACACTCTTGGCACAGTCTACTTCTCGGTGGCTTCCCTTCCTCTTCAGCATCAAGCCTGTTTGCAAAGGTCTCAGGTGTATCAGACCAGCTTTTCACCTCTACCATTCCTGCCCAGCTCCTGGACCATGTTTGGGAACGGATAACTTAGCATAGATATATGTGATTCCCAAAATCTAACTGGCGGAAGCAGATCTTCCCTTCTGACTATTTCTAAGTTTGAAGACTTTGCAAGTCCTTACAATTTTATTATGGGCTTTTTCAGCTCTGAGGCCACACACCTCTCTGCCCTCCCCCTTCCCACCTTCATTAATTTCTTCCACAGAACCATTTCCGTCCTCCAAAAGCGACCTTTATTAAGCTGCGTTCATAGCTCATTAGGACCTGCCGCTTTGTCTAAGGAAGTACAAAAGGCAATATTCCTTGTGAAAAGCCGTTAAAGCCAGAATGCTGGAGAAGAAAGGCACCCACAGGCCTGCTCACAGGCTTAGCGATGGGCTGCAGCACAGAAGCCTGCCTGAACCTGAAAGCCTCCTTCATTTAGCGAAGCTTTGCACCGGCAAGCTGTGCTGAGGGCGTAGGGCTGGATCTGGAGGTGTCCTGAGCACCAGTCATGTGTAGAACTTCTTGAACCACCTTTACAAAACCACATCCTCACTTCATTTTAAGGGATTTGCCAGTCCAAGACACCAAGGGGGATGACAACTGAGTGTCTTGCTAGAAAACCAGGTTTGGGGCAGCAGAAGGTGCCCAGGACCTGGACCAAGGTCTCAGCTTATAGGGTCTGAGTTTTTTTCCAGAAACTTAAGTCTTGTTATCAAAAGAAGAGTTTGCACTGCCCAGACAGTGGTTGATGCAAAGGCTGTCAGGAATTAGCTTCCCACCAGCCTCCTCCAGCTTCTACCCAAGCCCAGTGAACAAGCAGTAGCCCCAGATATCCTGCCTGGGCAATTCTGCCTCCCTCTCCTGCTTCCGCCACTCCATGGCCCCTTTAGTCTAGGGTTCCAGCTTGGGCATTGCATGGGCACAACTTATACTGTGATTTTCTGATGTGTCCAGGGCTCACAGTCCCATGTGAGACGGTGCAGGATGGTGTTTGTGTGTGTGACTTGGTCTGCGCATCCCTACTCTGGCAGCGCATCCTCACGGCATGAAGAAGAGAAATCACAGCACGGCATTTGCGGTCGAAAGGTCCCATCAGCAGGCTGTGAAAATGGAGATTTCAGTTTCAGTTCACAAACTTGCTCTTAGCTTTTACAGCAGTACAAAACTTTTCTGATGGGTGTGTTCTCTCTTTGTGATACAAATTGATATAAATATTATGATGTTGTACCATTGCACCACTCACACTGCTCTTCTCCCTGAATAAGGACTAAATCACTAAAGCAGTCACAGATTTTTGATACTCAGAATCCAATAACTTTTTAAATAAAGGCTCTTGATTGTGTAGTTTCTAATTTAACAGCTATTCCTGCATCAATCGTGCTGGAGTCCACCTCCGTTATAGTCCTTGAGCTGCTAAAGCATCTTCATTCCTTAGATAAGTTCTAAAACAGCTGGAAAACTTTATGGGAACTAGAAATAAATATTGTTGCCTGTTGGGCAAAAAATATCACACTTTCCTGGGGCTGCAAGCACATTAGTTCCAGAGCTCTGGGTACATGGCAGCAGCATAAAGACTTTTTTCCTGCGGCATGTCTGGAGTGCACAGGCGACACTGGCAGCCCTGCTGCCGTTGGGGAGCAGGTCATGGGGTTTTGTGATTTTAGTGACCCTACTCTGAGAGCTGGGCACTCAGAATAAAGGCAAAAAATAGCTTTTTGACTTAGTTGAGGATGTAGGACTTGAGTCATTAATTCACGTTTTCAATTGTGCTGAGAAAGAGAGAAAAACCCAATGTTTTCTTATGGGTAGCAGAACAAATTGTTATTTTATGCATTGGGCGAGAGCTGCCAGCAGGCCTTTAGACCTTCTCCCCAAACAAGAATAGTTGCCCTTTCATTTCAGATACAAAAGTGGAAACAAATGTGCTTCCTAGCACGTATCTTCTCCCATTCAAAAAACCAACAAACGCAAAGAACCATGTTCTCTGCTGATAGAAATCAGCACAGCTCCAGATTTACACTGAGATGCTGACCGCAGCTTTACTGGCAGAAGTGATTCAAAGAGTAACCCTGGGTTCTTTTGACATCAGCTGGAGGGTGGTGTGGAGCAGGGAAGGTGCAGGGAGCAGCGGATTTGGGAAGCAACTCACGTTTATCTCTGTGCTGCCTGGGGCAGCTCTCCATGCAAACCAGGGCTTTTGCATACGAAGATGTACCTTAGGCCCTCCTACCGATCTACTAAGCAATCTGAAGCAACGAGAAACAAACTCTGTGCTGCACTCAAACAACCTGCTTAGGATCCATCCTTGCCTACCCAGTGATGGAGCTCTGCCCCTGACCTCCCTTCCACCGATGCTGGTGCCTGGCTGCTTGTGTTTTGGTGCCAAGGCATGGTCAGGGTGATGCTGGGACTGTAGATGTTTGCTCACACTTTCTATTTACCTATGTAAAAGTAAAAAAAAAAAATTAATTCCTTTTTATCTTTTATGTGCAATGCCACCTGCCTCATAGAAAAAGCCCTGGGTCCCTGACTTTCCTCCCTCTCTTGTGTGCTGATCAAAAAGGTGACGCTTTTCTCCCAAGGTGTTTCCAGGCTGAAGATAGGACAGCAGGACCATGCAGCTGGTTCAGCAGAGGAGTTATGAACCAATCCTGATTGGAGAGGCTTGCTTCATCTCAGCTGCGAAATTAGGATGGTATTTCTTGTAGCTTTTGCAGTGAAGGAGGCCTGGAGGCAGGATTTGGAGGTGGCTGCTGAATGGAGAATGGTTTTGGGGATGTCTCTGTCAGGAAGAGCAGATATATAATACAGCGAGGTGGGGGTCAGTCTTCTCCCATGTAACAAGTAATAGAACAAGAGGAAACGGCCTCAGGTTGTTCCACGGGATGTTTAGGTTGGACATTAGGAAAAATTTCTTTACAGAGAGGGCTGTCAAGCATTGGAACAGGCTGCCCAGGGAGGTGGTGGAGTCCCCATCCCTGGAAGTGTTTGCAAGATCTGTGAAGCAACAAGACATTGCTTCAGATTGCTTAGTAGATGTGGTGCTGAGCGACATGGTTTAGGGACCCTGGCAGTGCAGGGTGAACAGTTGGACTCGATGATCTTAAAGGTCTCTTCGAAGCAGATGATTGTGCGATTCTGTAATATTTACTATAAGTAGAAGTGGTCCCAAAATGATACCAACAAGACCTACCCTTGGATTAGCAGCTCGTGCACCCACTCCTCCCCAACCACGGCCACCCTATGGATTTTTTTAATAAAAAATGCTTCTTAGAAGGAAAATATTCCCATTGTTCATATACCTGCATGCCCATATAGCTATCAGCCTGGCTTTTCCAGATTAATCCAGACTACCCTTAAGGCGAGGAGTCCTTGTTGCTGTTTTTCTCATGGCATCATGGAGGCAGATGGGGGTGGAATAATAACAGTAAGGAAAAGAGAGGAAAGAAGAGGCAACAGCCCTTCCCGCTCTCCAGGATATAATCTGAAGACATCCATTCTCAGGCAAAAAGGAGCTTTTCTTCTGGCTGGGAGATGACTTTTAAGGAGAGTAAGGCACCATGTGCGTTAGGGCAGAGGCTTCTCTTGGGGGAAGACGTGGCACGGAGCTGGGGGACAGGAAGCTGTGGCAGGGCGGGTGGTTGTGGTGTGCTAGGAGGTAACGGGAAAAATAAATCAGCCTGTGCTGGGTTGAAAATATCACAGATGTGGCTATTACAGGCTTGCTGGTGCAGCGGGTTCCTGGAAGAGAACTGTTTGTCTGAACAGCCATCCTGTGCGCTCTAGCCCGTGACAAACACTCAGGGTACAAGAAGACCCATGTCATGGTGCTATAATAAGACACGTGGCATCAAGAACAGTATTACCTCTTCCAGCAGAATGGCAGGCATTTCTGGAACAGCCCTTTTCACTAACTAAAGAAGCTCTTGTTGATAAAAATCCCTGCTGAAATCTAATTTCCCTATTTGGTGCATAAATTAAGAATCAAAGAGGCTCAGTCACACAGACTCTTCCCATCCACCTCCTGATGCGAATAACCAAGGCTTTAGAGGAAAAGACAGTACTGCCCAGGAATTCGCTAGGGTCTGGTTTAGATCTGGTCTCATTTGTGCTGCGATTTTCAGTTCATTGCCTTCGGCAGATCCCCTTTGCTTTAACAGTCTGAAACTGCCTGAAGAGTGGCGCTGCTGGAAACCAGCCACCCATCTAACCTGCCCTGCTGATGGTGGGCAAGAGGACAAGAATCCACCCTGCCTTTTAGGTGTGCAGTGAGATGGAAACCAAGGGAGTCTTTTGGATGGGTCACATCCAACGAAGCCAGCAGCACCGCTTCACTCTACAATGAATGCAGAGGAATAGGCACCTCTATCCTCTTGGTACGTGCCCAAGGTGGACTGGATGGACCTAAGTGAGACAGCAAGCTCAGGTGTGGTAGGTGAGATGAGTCGAGGTCTTTCTCATGGGCTTCTAGGGAGAGTTGCAGGTGCATTGTGGTTTTTCCAGGCCTTCATCCGCTGCGTGGTTCCCCAGTTGAGTGACGCTGGTGGGGAGCAATGGCCTTACCTGCACAGCGGGTGGATCTAAAACCTAAGGGTGAGCATGAAAGGTGCGTGCAGAATCTCTAAGAAGTCTGAACCTTTCCAAGCAGTCCCTGCAATACTTGGTGATTGTTTGTTTTCCCAACATAGCAGAAGGGTAGAAGCAGCTGTACCAGGGCAGGATGAGCTCACCCTAATTGCAAAGCTCTGTTTACACTGGTGAAGTCATCTGGCCATAGACCTGTGACTACCTCTGTTCAGGTAGTTCTTCCAGATAAATAAACCCTTCTGTCACCATTTAACCCTGGCCCAGGGATCTTCGTTAAAGCTAATAAAGACTGTAAAAACCAGTTGTATAACATGCCTGTGGTGCACACAACCCAGCTGGATAAGGAGGTATAAAGTTTCCAAGGGTCTGCAACACTGCAGTCTGGTCCATTATTAGTCTTGAAACAAAAAGGACTGGAGCACAACAGTTTACATGGGAGTTACGCTGGAGGACACATTCTCCAATTTTTTTAAAACATACTAATCACTGCAATGTCATTGGGTTTGCAGAGGTTGCCCTAACAGCTGTAAATGACACCTGGTTGAGCAGACTCAACCTGCTCATTGGCTTCTGACCTTGGGAATGAATCAAGCCAAACCATCACTGCAAATGAAACCAAAGCTTACAGGCTCTGATACTTTAGGAAGTTGGATAGGTGAAGTTCATGCTTCAGTTTTCCTAAAGAATATCCACTAAGGTCCATTTCAGAAGGGACAGGCACTTGAAGTCTTACCATGGAGATGGGACAAAGACAGAACTGCAGAAGCCAAGCTCTAAAGTGTGGTTCAACAGGGATAAAGCAAAGGCCACGTAGGACAGAAACATTTTTGTTAGGGGAATGAATTTACATGGAAATGCTCAGTGAGGAAGATGGTGGTGCACAATGTAAAACCTCACACTAGCTGGTGTTTTCCTGCCTGCAGAACTCTGATTAGATCTTATCTGACCACAGCTGGCACAGTCAGCAGGCACTGGAAACACAGCAAAACACAGCTCAAAAAGCGACCCATGGGAACAAAGAGTGGCTGAATTCCTCTCCAGTGGGAGGGCAGTCAGTGGCTCTGATGGCAGATGAAGTGTGCAGTCAAAAGCCAAAAGCCATGGCTCAGTTTGGGAGAGGAAGGAATGGGGGTACAGCTAGACCGTGTCACTGATGGGTGTAGTGAGTTGGTAGGAATACAGGTTGAATTCTTCGTCTAGTGGATATTTTGGGGGCAATAGCAGCCTGGGGGTTTTGGGAAGCTGGCAGGACATTGCTCCCACCCGATCACACATGGCTTTATCCAAATAGTTACTTTTGTGCTTATTTTCCATGAGCTCTGGCTCACCTCTCCTGCACGGAACCAGGTCCCATCCTGGTTGTGGAGCCCCACAGGCACGTCACAGAAACCATGCGGAAACCTGGGGCACCACTATGTAATTAGTCTCTTTGGTCCAAGCAATTAGTCCCAAATGACTGAAGCTGGAGGAGCAGCTGGTGAGAGATGCACAGCCAAGCTCCCGAGCTGTTTCTCACACCAGGCTTTTGTTTTAGTTGGAGACATGGACCTACATTTGGAAGCTGAAGTACAGCTGTCCGTGAAGGGCTGTGTTACGGTGCATGAGTTTCAGTGAGATTGAACCCAGTTAAAAGATGCCAGTGACATGGATGATCAGGCCAATGGCTGCTCTACACCTCAGTTTCCCCCTGTATAAATAAGGATGCTGCTGCTGCTTATCAAACAGCATGAAGAAAGTATAAATCAATGGCAAACAGGACAGACATCCTGTTTGATGGCAAACAGGACAGAGATCATATTCCAGCAGAAATTACTGCAAAGTCGAGGTGAGGAGCGTTGTTTAAACAGCTCCTGGAGTTTGACAAGGCCATAGAGCAGAAGCAGATACTGCTCATAGCTCCATGCGTGTGTGGGAGACGAGGGAAGGCAAGCTGACAAGAGTTCGTGAAGGCATGATTCAGCCCAAAGCTGGCCTGAGAGAGGGTTTGGGAGCTTGATGGTGGAGGGAAGAAGGGATATTGCTGAATGAAAGGAGCAGAGTTCAATAAAGAACCCTGGCTTTCCCCGCTTTCTGTGCCTACGCAAATTTAATTAAGGGAAAGTGCCTAAAATACGCCATTCAATTAAATGAGTTTTCAAAGAGCACAAAGTGAACTTCAGTTCCATCAGAGAAAGCCACCTGCATTGTGCCACAAGGCTTAGAGACATCCGTTTGATTAAACACCATGTAACAACCTTTCCGGGGCCGTAGCTTTCATATCAATTAGATGAAAGCACATTTTTCCAGTTGAGTTATAGAGCTCTGAAAAATGAGATTCAACCTTCTACTAAAACCCTTCACCACCAAACTCTCCATAACTCCCCTTTTGGAGCTCTGCTCACAGTCTGCTCACATCCCAGCAGACAGCTGAAAGAATCACATCAGCTGACGCTGGCCCTGGTGTCCTGGAAGTCAGGAATTCCAGCAAAACTTTCAAAAAAAGTCTGATTTTGCTAAACATTGGAAAATTCTGTTTTCAGAGCTGGAAGTGAATTAGACTTTTGGCTACAACTGCGAAATTGGACCCTTTCTCTGCTTGGCAACTCACCTGGTAGTTATATTGTATAACATTTCTTTCTCCTTTCCACTGCTCTCCAACCCCGTTGCCACAGCCCTGGTGCTAACAGCCCAAGTTTGCCTCATGGAGGCCCTCAGGGCATGAATAACATGACGGAGAAGAAAATGGGGTGAATAAATGTGAGATCAGGCTGTGTCAGCTGCTTCCCATCTTGCTGTCTAGTTAGCCAGGGATTCTGGTCCTCACCTGGGGCTTTTGCAGGGGAGAAGGGAGGAAAGTATTCCCCAGCAGATCTTTTTGTCATCAGGCTTCCCTCTACATATGGACATCTCTTTGTGGGAGGTAAAAGTGCTGCCAACTTGATTTTTTCACTGCCTGCTCAAGGGCATTAATTTTTTTTCTGGTATCCAACACCAGAAGCAAAATGCCAAGGGGACAAGCTCAGCCTTCATTTCACACGGACAGCAAGTTCCCGCAGAAAACCGCAATGGACAGACTGCTCCAAATGTGTCTTTCTGTGTCATATCGTGATTGAAAATAAATACAAGAATTTTAACCTGGAATCCCATGATGCTTGAAGGAAAGTAGAGGGAAACCACTAAAGAGCAAAACACCTCATCTTTCTTTTGGGTTGCTTTGGGCAAAAAGACTCAGCTCCGGCTCTTGTCTCAAGTGCCCATCGGCGGCTGACGGCACTGTGCTGCTTCTTCCATGTGAGTGCAATGTCAGCCTGGATTTAATGCGGTGGCTGCAGTTAATTAGCAAAGCTCCTTCTCTCTTCGTCATTCAGCAACGTTAATGTCTGTGGAAGGAAAGAAAAAAATGAGCCAAGTACTTTTCAGTTCTGTGAGAAGCACGGGAAAAAGCAATGATTGCCAAATGGGAACGAGAGAAAATGAGAGGCAAAAAAAAATTAATTTCCAGCTTCTAAGAGGACTTTACCAATAACAATATAAAAGATAGCTGAGTGTTCTGTTTAAATGAAAAAAGTGATTACTTCGAAGGCAAGTGAAAGGCTTTCCATATCTTCCTCTCCTGTCTGCGTCATTTAATTTTTTTTCCTCCACTCATCACCTATTATTTGACTCTATCAGTGTGGTGAGGTGGTGCTGGAGGCTATCGACATTTCTCCTCATTGCAAGCAGAGAAGACATCCAGAATCCCTTCCTTCAGAGAGGACAGCTCTGGCCCGTCACCCCTGGAAGTGAGTTGTGTCGATGCAACATTCATGTGGCTCAGGTAAGAACAGGAAGCTCAGAAAGATGAGAATTCATAGTAGATGTACAGCCTTAACAGTAAAATTGCATGAAGATAAGGAGTTGTGATCCATCCTCAGGGTGAACATGGACCCAGTGCAAGCGTGGGCCTGGCTGGAGAGGGAAGAGAGGCTCTTTCATGGTGCCAGTCAGCATAGCTGCGACGACTGACTGCTTGACAGCCAGTAGGATCTGGCCTCTGTGTTGTTTTGAGGTTCACAAGCCCAGTTCCCTGAGAGATATACCCATCAGATGAAAGGGTAGCATGGTGGGCAGCCAAGCCAGTGGAGCCCCGTGTCCTACAGACTCGTTTCTCCAGCTGCGCTTGTATTCTCTGCAGGCTCTCTGATGTCCAAGCAAAGCAGCAGGTCTTTCCAGTGAGGAATAACTGGACCTTTTCTCTCTACTCCGCCTTCTCACTTGCAGAAATCTTCTCTTTTTGGGCTTCGCCATGCTGGCATTATATGTGGTTGGGATTGGGTATGAGACTCAAAAGTTATTGGGGAGTGGAGGAGATCAAAAGGCACATGCATAGATGTGGTGCAGAAAGGGGGTGTGATGGGATAAACCTCCCTTCCTCGGGGTACGGACTCCAAACCCCACGTGAAGAAGACAGTAATGTTGTAAAGTTAAACTCAGGAGCTGTGAAATGCCAGAATTAAACAGCCTGCACAGCCACTGTTTGGGCCTTTGAGCACATCGAATGTGGTGCATCCTTTAATTACCCGATCGCCGATCATTCGGGGTGATTTTCATCCAGTGAATTGCTCCAGGCCACATTAACACACGCTGTTCAAACCACACACTGGATTCAACATTAATTTCCTTGCGAGTGCCTCTGTAATGCTTCAGCATCTGATCAATATTAATGCGTTCATCTTCACAGCGCTCCTGCGCTATCACCAGCTGGTGAACTGAGGCACAGAAAGATTAAGGCCAAAACGATCAAACGCGCTTGCTAATTCTGGGTGCTCAATTTGCACCACCGGGGATCCGATCTTCCGGAGCGCTCGGCATTTCACTCACTGTGTGCCTGAAGCACAGCTCCTGTTGACATGTTCCTGTGCAAACCCAGCCTGAGTGTCCTACACGGGACAGCAGGGATAGGAAGGAGAATCTTATGGGCAGCTCCTTCACTGTGCAGCCGAATTCCCTGCACTGAACTGTTCACAGCAAGGGAGAAATCAGGGGAAAAAGAAAAACAAACCGACCAAAAAAACAAGTAAGCCTGTATGGGCTGAGTATGAGCCAGCAGTGTGCCCAGGTGGCCAAGAAGGCCAACACCATCGTGGCTTGTACCAGCACTAGTGCGGCCAGCAGGAGTAGGGCAGTGATTGTTCCCCTCTATTCTGCCCTGGTGAGGACACACCTTGAGTACTGTGTCCAGTTTTGGGCCCCTCACTCCAAGAAAGACATTGAGGTGCTGGAGCGTGTCCAGAGAAGGACAACAAAGCTGGTGAAGGGTCTGGAGAGCAAGTCTTATGAGGAGCAGCTGAAGAAGCTGGGGTTGTTTAATCTGGAGAAAAGAAGACTCAGGGGTGACCTCATCACTCTCTACAACTACCTGGAAAAGAGGTTGTAGCAAGGTAGGGGTCAGTCTCTTCTCCCAACAAGTGATAGGACAAGAGAAAACAGCCTTAAGATGCACCAGGGGAGGTTTAGGTTGAGTACTGGCAAAAACCTCTTCCCCAAAAGGGTTGTGAAGCGTTGGAACAGGCTGCCCAGGGCAGTGGTGGAGTCTCCATCCCTGGAGGGATTTAAAAGATGTGTCGATGCGGTGCTGAGGGACATGGCTTAGTGGTGACCTGGCAGTGATAGGCTTGTGGCCGGTCTCGATGATCTTAAAGGCCTTTTCCACCCTAAACGATTCTAAGATTCTATGGTGTTGAATTAGAAGTCTTTGTGCAACTTCTTCATTTGATAGTCTTGCAGCTTTTTGAGTCCCTACCTCATCACCTAATGCTCTTTCCATGTAAACTTTGAAGATGTAATGTCTTAACTCAGTGCTACCCCTAGAAACCAAGCATGCAAAGCCAAATCAGTCAAACCAACCAGAGAAAGATCCAGTTCTCATTTTGACCAAAACCTAGCTCATGGGTGAGGCTCAGCCTGCTGGATGCTGAGCCCAAACCTTCACCTCTGCAGGGACCGAGAGAAGAGATGTACGAGGATATGAGACATGTTTGGCCAGTGATCTCACACTGGGTTCTTGGCAGCAGGGAAACGCTGAGATTTGGAACTGCAGAGCTCAACACCAGGAACCGAGTGGGGTGTGTGTTTTGCGTTCTGTAACTTCTGCCGGTGGGAGCATCTCCTGCTCCTCATTCCTCTGTACTGCCCATCTCTCATCTCTTCCCTGATCTCCTGTCCAGCTACTGCCAGCTCTCCCATTGCTCACATCCACCTTCACCACCACGTTCCTCCTCTCTCTCCTGCTTTGGCAGTGACAGGTTTTATTTTTTCCTCCCACTACACTTTTGTATGACCATGATTTACGACTCCGAGTTCAAAGATTTATCGCAATGTACACAAGGCACGGCAGACTCTAAGTGATGTGTTCAGCCTGGTTATTATTGTCTTAAATCCTAATTTTTCCACAGTGAAACGAGCGGCCTCTGCATCATATTGTCAAGACTTTCGTCCGCTAACTTCCTAGGTTTGTTCAGATGAGGATAAAACCAGGGGACAAAAGACACAACTTAAAGAGGTTGGCTGGCATCTATGAACCTCGTGAGTAATATAAGCACCTGGGAGCTTAACCAAGCACCAGATGGTCTTCAGGCAACTAATGCAGGCTGAGGGCTCACGTCTACATCAGGGCTTGCTTATTGCACTTCACAGACATGGTTAAAAACCCCGCGGCGATTTGAACTCCCTCGTCCCTGTGAGAAAAGCAGCACGAGCGGCAGCTGTGCATCAGCTCCTCTCCCTCTTTTCGTATGTTTTCAAACTGGGTTTGAGCTATCTAAGATGAGCGAGGGCCTTTAGGTCATCTTAAAGAGCTTAAACTGATCTAAGGCTTAAACATGCTTAAGGGTGGTGTAAGGACATTGACTACATTTAACCCTAAAAAGATCACAAACCACTGTGTATCTGAGACCTGCAGGAGTCTCTGGTTTGGTGTGGATTTATTTCCTTTTCTTCACGTGCATCTTCTTGATGTACAGACCACGTCAAAGTCCCCCAAACTCACTGAAAAGTCTTCAGTTAGCTCAAAAGGAGCATTGCCGTTGGCATGAGCTGCAGCAGGTTCAGCCTGCTCTTGTGGACAGCCTTAGAGCTCAGTTTATAATTCTCTGTACTGAACCTGAGGTGTTGAAACTAATGTCAAAACCCGACCATAAGCACTAGTTTCACCTGTGAACACCCAGAACCTGTGGTTCTGCACCTTTCAAACGGCGGTTCTTTTTAATTACTACCCAATTAAAGAAATAACAGTGAACTTTAATTGCTTTAAATAAGCAATTTTCTCATTTAAAATAAGCAATTTTTCCTCTCTAAGTAAGCAATTCTTGTCATAAAATAATTCTCTCATGACTCAGCGTAATACCCAAGAGGATTTCCTCCAAATTTCCAAACGGGTCGCCCTGGGTCAAAAGCTGGAACCACAACATTCCCACCCTTGAAACAAGAAGAAATACTGTGAATGCATGAAAAAAAAGTGAGTTTGGAGGGAATTTTTATCATGCTGTCATCTAAACCCATTAAGACGGTAACCTGTGCTGCCACATCTGAGAGTGCCTTGCCCCAGGATTTTATTTCATCTTCGGCTTTCCCTAGAGGCTACGAAGCACCCGAGATGTCACTTGGCTTTGAATTGCTCGCCAGGGTCTATACTCACAGATGACAGCGCTGCTGTCAGCACCCACGGGAGCAGACCAGCAACAAACATCCCTGCTCCTGCTGAGCTGTCGTTTGCCGGTGTCCGCACCTCTGTGTGCGAAACCAATAACCCTCCTTCTCGCTAGGGCTGGCCCAGATTTTTCCTGCTGGGAGCAGAAAAGCCACTGTCTGAGGTTGCTCTGTGGTAGCAAAGGCAGCAGAGAACAGCTGTGTGCTTGAGCGCTGTTTACACTGAAGCTGCTCCAGCCCAGATGCTGGAGGTTGCACGTGGGATTTTAACCCGAAGCAGAGACGTGGATGTGTGGGTGCTCATCCCTCGGGCTCGGTCCTGGGCGGACGAGCCGCAGGCACGTTCTGCTGTTCTTGCAGAAAAACATCAATAGTGCTGATTTGTAACCGAAAAGGAAAATTATATTGTATGACTCAGAAACAATGCTGGGAAAGAGATCCGGTGTTATAATACTTAAGTAGAAAACCAGGTTGCAAGCGAAGGAGCTTGGAGAGCAGATGTGACTCCTTTATTTATGCTCGTTATACTCTAGTTTGCGCAGTGCCCACATTAAGGGCCAGCAGTGAGTGTGGCCGAGCACGGCTGTACCATATGTGAGCAACCCCAACATCATTTGGAAGGACTGAGGTGGTAAAAATACAGTTTTAAATACTACTGCCCAAATCCTACCACTTTATTCTGAAATAAAACATTTCATATAGAAGTTGATTTTTCATTTCTCCCATAAATTTCCAGTATTTCCATAGGAAGCTTTATAAAATGGTGTGCACCTCTGATAGAAGGGTTTGGGGTTTTGTTGCACGGGGTGGTTGGGTGCCCGTGCAGCATGCGTAGCCATTTCAAACGGACATCGGGCACGTGGGCTCATTAGCCAGTTTCTGATATAACCCTTGGCAGAGCTTCAGGGCATGCCCAGGTAATGAGAGACTGCCACTGTGCAGCCACAAAAAAGGACTAAATTGATGCTTTACCAGCAGTCTGAAGTCTGGCATTGCTGCACGCTTCATTTTACCACTCTATTAATGTTCTTGTAATCCAGTTGTATGTGATTAAACATTGAATACAGAGCCCCGTAGCTGCAGCGTGCCCTGCTATACGCAGCCACTCCAGAGAGAACTTCTCATGTAAGATTTTCCTTTTTTAAAAATACTTGTTCTTCAAATAGCTACAATAGCTCTGCAGGAGCTTGTCAGTCAAGCAAGATTACAGACTCCCTAAATTCAGCCTGACATGACAGACTGTAATGACTCTGAAAGGGCTGTTATGGTCTATTGTGCCAGTGGTCCCTGCCTAATAGGCGCATCTCACACGGTTCTCATTAAAACTGTAACGGCTCCAGAGATTTCTATATTACCACCTACTTCAGATATGAGTTATTTTATCACAAAAAAACCCCCAAAACAAAACCAAGACCCCAACCAACACATTCATGTTATGCTAAAGGTACAGGTTAAGTAAGGAAAAGAGAACTTAGATTTACAGGCTGACGTGTACCTTCACCGTATGCAGTTTTGACGCTGAGAAATTGTAGTATCGGCAAGGATTTGAGCCATTTTAAAACACGATTTTTGCCTGCTGAAAGAAGGGATGGAAAACTGGGTGATACTGTCTGTGCAGTGAGATTTTAAGGCGATGCTGCAGGGACCAATGTGACTTCATAAATAACAGTGCTGGGTGGTTTTGGTATGCCGCGGCTCCAAGATAAGTTACAGCACTCATCTTCTGGATGGGTGAAGCTCTTTGGCCTCCGTCATGCTGGAGGTCAAGGCAGATGATCACACTTGCTCTTTCTGGTCTCAAACTCTCTGAGTCTTCTGAAAATGGGAGGTTGTGCTCGGTAGCCCCATTCAGCAAACCCAAATCACAATGTGGCGTTTCTGATACAAAGTGATTTACACATGAAAAAGCCGGTGCAGGTTGACAGTAAACTTGGATTTGTCAGTCAACTGCATCTTTTTAGGTTTAGTTCCAGCTATGCAGTGGCATGGAAACCCTGCCTGGAGACTCCTGGTGACAACACCATGGAGCAGGCCGTAAGGATCACGCCATGAAAGAAACCTGAGGGTAGCGAGAGGATGGGAATAAGCCAGGGGCAGAGGGAAAGCTGTTCAAAGAGCGCGCTGTGACAACACGTCAGCACCCATCATAAGAAATCCCACGCTGTTTGGGCTTTCCCCGTGGCTGGACAGCCACCAAAGCATCACATTAGAGGGGTGTAGTAATAAATTGCCGGAGCTGGCACACGAAAAGCCCAGTGGCTCTGCCCAGCAGATGGTAGCATTGCCCAAACACCCCAGCCTGTTTTCCAAGTTTACACCTTGAGGCACCTCTAAACTCCCACCGCCACCGCATCCCCTTTGAGCTGGGAGGCACAGCTCAGCCCAGACCCGGGGAAAGCCTCCCAGGCTGGTACTTTGTAAGTTCTGCTCATAGATTATGGGATATCTGGAAAATCAGAAAAGTAGAATTTAATCTGAAAGTAGAATTTTAAGGAAGCTGTTAAAAGGCACGATGCATGTTAAACAGTTATGTGCATACAATCTCATCCGTTTTTAAGAAAACGTGATTTAGCTGCATGTATTAGGATTCATTTCTGGGTACCTCATGTGATGATGGGGTTGGAGCTGCCCCCAAGGCGCAGGAGAGCCCGTACCTACCGGCAGCAAGGGCTCTGCTTCAGCCACCGAACGTGGTGACCCAAACCATCTGCACTTTCTTAGTGCCCTACGTATTCTGAAACCGAAGCCCGGAGGAATTAACTGCAAGACTAGCTGTTAGTCTAGACTACGGTTTCCTCTGCGCTGGCTGACGAAGCCTTGCCCGTCACCCTGCATCACAGCTCAGCCCATGCCCGATGTGACGACGCTAGAGGTCCCAGTGCCGCCGAGCAAAAGCCGCTTTTAGCCATAATCGCGGCGGGGCCACGCGGGTGTGTGCGTGTGCCAGGCCGGTGCGGTGCCCGGCGGCGCGGGCACGGTGCGGGGCTTCCGCCTCCCGCCGCGGAGGCTGCGCGCTGCCCACCCACCCACCTCCGGGCTTGGTGCTGGTCCAGGGGGCGACCCTGGGCTTTGCGTGCCCCTTGCTCCGCTGGGTGCGCCGAGGGCTGTGCTGGGGAAGGGGGATCCTTGCCAAGGGGCGAGTTTTTGCATCCCGGGAGTTGGGGGGTTGGGGCAGATGGGTATCCCGGAGCATCCCGGCGCATCCCGGCCCGGCCGGGCATCCCGGCGGTGTGATGTGGCTTCTGAATTTTTTTTTCCTGCCCCCCCCCCCCCTTTCTTTTTTTTCCCCTCTCTTGGCTTTCCCTCCCCTCCCGCTTGACGTGCGCGGTTTTGGTGCAATGCGAATTATCTCCAGTCATTCAGTCAGGAGGGGCAGCGCCAGGCAGCAGAGCAGCGGCAGGGCTGCCTCCTCCTTCTCCCTCCTCCTCCTCCTCCTCCTTCTCTTCCTCCTCCTCCTCGCCCACCTCCTCCCATTGCCATAGCAACCGCGCACAGCCGCTGCGCCCGCGGTGCCACTCCGCACCGCACCGCGCCCCGGAGGCTGAGCATCCCGCGGGGCCCCGCACGGGTGGGGTTTGTGGGGGGGGGAAGAGAAACACTGACCTCCCTCCAAAAAAAAAAAAAAGAAAAAAAGAACCCCCTCCCCCTAAAAAAAAACAACAAACCCGGGACTTTTCCGCGGGGTGGGTCTATAAGGGACCAAAGTGACCCCAAACGAGGGTGCGCGCAGCTGCTGCGCAGGGCGCGGAGGAGGGAGGGACGGGGCAGCCCAGCGAGTGACTCCGCGGGGGGGCGCGGAGGAGGGGAGAGAGGAGGGGAAAGGCTGGGGGTGGGGGGGGACAGCAGAGAAAGTTGGGAGGAAATAGCCCAGGAAAAGTGACACTCGCGGAGCCCGCCGGAGCGCGGAGGAAATAAAAGCGGCGGCGGGCAGGAAGTGTGAGGAGGAGGACGGGGAGAAGAAGGAGGAGGAGGAGGAAGAAAAGACACAGCAGCACTTGCTGCCGCCGCCGCGGCAGAAGAGAAAGCAAAAGCCGCACACCGGCGCGGTGTCCGCCGGGCTGCGCGCCGTGGCCATGGCCCGGGAGAACGGCGACGGTGGCGGCTCCTGGAAGAAGCAAGCGGAGGACATCAAGAAGATCTTCGAGTTCAAGGAGACGCTGGGGACGTAGGTGACGGGGAGCCGCTGCGGGGGGGAAGGGGGGGACGGCGCTGACCCTCCCCGCGGCGTTGCGCGGGTCGCCCCGCGGGTGCGTATTCGTTTTCGCCGCTCCGCACCCCGCTCATCCATCGAGCGAGGAGTCGGTGCGATCTGGAAGCACGGGAGAAAAAAAATTATCTAAGTGAGGGGCAGGAGCTGGGCTAACATCCTCCCCCCTCCCCAAAAAAAAAAGAGAAAAAAGGGAAAAATAAGTGTTTTAAAATATTCCTAGAATGAGGAGACAGGGAAAGGCTTTGTCTTGATAGTGCAACTGTAAATAAATGCGGTCTGACTTGCACGCTTTCCCCTGCAGCCCATGGCTGCATCTATTCGTGGACAGACGAGCAGAAATAATCGGAGTGGATTGGATGTGTTTTAGCTACGATGCTGAACTGTTGTTGGGGTTTATTTCTGTTATTTATAGTGGCGGGGCATAAAGATTAGTAAAACGTTAGAGTGGTGTTTTTTTTTTCAGAAGGCTGAGAATAAACATGCGCAGATGGTGCAAGGGAACAGGGTGCAGGCTGATGCTTTTTTGGCTGAGCGGGGAGTTTTATTTTTGTTAAATCAAATTTTCACTTATAGGCTGTTGTAGAGGTGGAGAGCCGGGAGCGCTGCAGGACGTCAGCGTATGGCCTGCTCTATGTCTATACGTTGTAATTTAAGTTCAGTTGTATTGGGAATGCTCTTCGTTGCTGTGTTCCCCCCTGCTTTAATTGCAACGTTAAGCACGTCTCAAAACAGAGTGTCGTTAATCCCACGTAGCGCTTTTCATACTCTGCGTGCCACTTCCAAAATACGGTTGAACAAGTTTTGACTGTAATATTTCAGTTTCTTTCTGCTTCCAAGGGAGGGCTCTCTATAAACAGAGTATTTCTGGTTCAGGGGCTCACTGATTTCCTATGAACAAACTATGAGTAAGAATCAGGCTGATCGTTTAATATCAAGGTAGGTCACGGAACTCTGTTTTGATGAACCGATAGTGTAGCCCGTGGGGAAAATACTGCCTTAGCAAATCGAATTAATGGCTGTCAGGTGTTTGAAGAAGCGCAGCGTAAGAGCTAAGTGTTATGCTATGGTCTCGTCACCTTCATTGAGTTTTTACTGTCAGAATTTCATGCCAGGAGAGATGCGTCCCTGCTTGTCACCTTAGGTGTGCGGTTCCCTTCCTGAGTGAAGGGGTGTTGGGGAGGAAAGTCTTAATGCGAAGAGATTCGTTAGAGCAGCAGGACAGTTTGCTGTGGTTTCCATTTTACAGCTGTCTATCGTCTTCCTTGATGCTGTGTGTGAAGCCACCCGTGAGGTTTAATTTGTGCCACTCAAGAGGTCCAGAAAGAATTAATGTTGTGGCCTTGATCCACATCCCACTGAAGTTAATGGGAGCAGGTGTAGGTCCCCAGGAAGGTAAAGTTGCTCAGAGTTAATAGTTATGCATATTAGCATGGCTGTTGCAAATGAAATTCATTAACTACAGGCAATTAGTGTCTCAAACTATTAACTGTTGTCTTAGCCTCACAGTTTGGTTAGTAAGTCCTTCCTGATGAGAGTGGAAGTGGTGAAGTTTTTAAACTTAACAGTCAATCTAGAAAGGTTTAGAAAATTAAAATAGCTGAATTATGAACCTGGGGCTGTATAAAGAAAATAGAGCTGTTTTTCTTTCCGGACATAGCCGTATTAATTACGAATGGATGTGCGTTTAACAGCCGACCCATCGCTTGCCTTCCGATTGTGCGTTCCTTACTTTTGGAGAGCAGGCTGATAATTCAAGATTTGAATCTGAGCTCTGGCTCTGTCCTCGGCCGCTCACCAGCGCGGCACCCGCAGTTCCTGCCAGCTCTGGTGTGACTTACCAGGGTGTGAAACTTCTCAAAACATTTAGGCCATCACGGTGCAAATCATTCAAGCACTTGTTCCATTCCCACCGAAGGCAATCGAGGTCTGTTTGCTGGCTCGAGCAGCACATTTACAGGGTGCAGGAGTCCAAACGGTGGGGCACTTTCTTAGGTATTGATAGGAAAGTACTTAAATAGGAATTAAGCACAAGTCTAAATATGCTTAAAGCATCTGGACCAAAACATTTTCCTCTGGCATTATTTGAGAGCAGGGATAAAAATTTGCTTTGATCCCTCCTGCACTGTAATGCTGAACTGTGTTGGACATCCACCGGTCGATCTCACTATCTAATAGATTTTTCTCTAGCATCAATGGCCTTGGAGTGAAAAACGTGGTGTGTCAGATGGGAGGTACTGGATTAGCATAGTAGTTGTATTTTGCATTTCTCTGCCACCTTCCACTTCAGGATGCCAAAGTGCTAAAAGCGATTTTATCAGAAAAGCAGCACTTTTTCATGCAGCAGTTTTAACTGCCTGTGATAAAATCCGTTAGAGAAAGAAAAGCACTAAACTTCCAGATCAGAGAAGGAAGTGAAAGAGAAACTTTTAAAAAATGTATTTTATTTCAAGGGTATTGATTTGTGAATGTTAGATCTGTGTGTATACTCTATTAATGATTTGTTCTCTGAAAGGAACCCTTTCATCCGAGTAAAAGCTTTTCAGCAGATCTTTAACATGGGAGAGCCAAAACTGTGGAACCGTTAAAAAGATCCTAACTCGGTTAATCATTGTATCATTTGGGCTTCAAGGAACCTCTAATGAGTACCCAGCTCTCTCTTCCAGAGCTGGAATCAATTATTTACATGTCCCTGTAAATCACGTCCAGCCACATTGACACTGAAATAGGCGTCGTGAACTGGTCGTCACCTGCAGATGTA
Organism: Bucorvus abyssinicus; assembly: GCA_009769605.1. Taxonomy (NCBI): domain Eukaryota; kingdom Metazoa; phylum Chordata; class Aves; order Bucerotiformes; family Bucorvidae; genus Bucorvus; species Bucorvus abyssinicus. The sequence goes on from CM020025.1 coordinate 6,782,184, forward strand.
AGAAAATAGCCTTTTCCACCCAAAGAATTGTTTCCTTTGGGGGTTGCGGTCCGTGTTGTTTGCTCTGCTCAGTGCTCTTGGGCAACGGTGTTTTCCTCAAGAAGTTACCAGCAGTGCAGTGGCTGACGCAGATGGCACCCAAACCTCTATTTACCCAGTTCTCTGTTTACGCAGTTAATCCCTAAGCGTGCGCAATCTTCGTTTGTGGCTACAACCTCTTGGTAACCAGAGTGTCAACACAGTATTTTGGTGATATTAATCAATAAATATATTACAAATAAATATAAACACAAATGTATATTTAATATATTACTATATATTTAGTATATTAATTCTGTGTGATAGTCCTGACCCATTCTTGGGCTGCTTCAGTTCGGCGGTGCTGGTCCACGTGGGAGTGCAGTAACACGTCAGAGAACCATACTCTGTGCGTGCAGGTTCGGTGGGCGTCGCTTCTTGAAACTACACCTCTTCACTACTGAGGCTTTGAAAGCGAGATGACAGATAGTGAAAAAGGAGCTAGGAAGAAATACACAAAGTAAGTTAAGGATGCAGTAAACAAATCATCGCTGTTCAGCCGTCTAACTTGAGGCGTCAGGCAGGTTACTCAATTGTTTGTCCCTTCTGACTTTGGAAGTTCTCAAGGTGTAAAGAAGCGTGTTGGTATTTGTGCTTCCTCTGGCTCCATACCCCCTGTGAAGATGGAAGAGTTTGTCTGATGTTCATGTTTCTGCTGATGTTAGCATCAATTTCTGCCTCTCTCTGACGACTCCCCAGCGAGGCAGCAGTGGTGCATCGTTTTCTCAGTTCAGTATTTTCCTTTTTTAAAAATTACATTAAAGAAACATTTCCTGTTAAAAAATATCTTCAGGGGAGAAGATGCAGCATCCAAAAGGGCTGAAGTGAAGGCACATGTGTTCAGGGGGAAGGTTGATGAACCACTGGGGCAAACTGTGAAGGCAGGTGGTTCCCACCTCCTCTGGGATGATTTGCTGGGAGAAACCCTTTTGCCAGCTGAAAGCTCTCAGCTTTCATGCAGGAGTCACTAGGGAAGAGCCTTTTGTCCATGATGACAGAGGAAGGTGTTTCGTGGTCGTTTCATACCTCAAGATCTGTATCTCTGGGAATCTCACCCTCCAAACCACATGGGGTTAGGGATAATTCGTGCCAAGAGGTGCGTGGGACCTACGGCACCTCTCTAGCATCCGTAGGAGGAGGGGTGAAAGCTGAAGTATTAATGTTTAACTTAATGCTGTGAAACAACTCAGATGTTTTAGCCTGTGCGCTCTATATAGGGCAAGCAGAAATATACTGCTAGAACTCCTTTGAGGTGACACATTTGTTTTAAACTCAATAATCCTGTTTGCTATCATGTGGCATAGTTTACTATGCAGTGTGTTCTTGAAGGCTTAAAAATAATGAGTCCTTACTATTGGCAATGGGAGTTGTAGTATCTCGTAGATTGTTGGTCTCCCTTGAATAGTTGCAGAAAATAACAGGTTTAAGTGTTCACCTGGAATTGAGATGGGGGGACAGAAAGGAAAGCAGGATGGTCAATGTATTTGAAGGCTATTGGAGAGGATTGTGGAAAAAAAAATCTGCAGCCATTGGTGAGAAGAGATTACTCTTTACAGCTCTCCGTGTGTGTTTCATGGGTGTGTTTTGGACAGTACTCATTCGGGGCAACAATGTAATATAAAGGTCAATTTTCTGTTATTGTCAGAAAATCAGATTCCAAATTACCCAATAATCAAAGGCTTTCAGCTAAACGCATCATTCTGGAGGCACGCAGTGTGCTGTATTGTCAGCTCACATATGCATTCACACTTCTGTCGTGAACCTGATTTTTCTCTTAGTTTTGGTGCCTTGCCTCTCCTTGCCCTGCCTTGTCCCTTTTTCCATAGCTGTTCTTTCTCGTCTTTGTGCTGTCTGAGCAACCCGCTGCTGGAGCATACCTGCTCACCAGCGTGCCTCTGCAGCCAAGAAGGGTCTTGACTGGTAAGATGTTTGGGTAGGGTTGGAATAAGAGTGTTTGGGCTTTTTTTCCCCGCATTTTTTGCAGAGGGCTTAGGAAAATGTCATCCTTGCCTAGGCCAAAACTCAGGATTACTACTGAGGACCTCAGTATAACCAATACCGAGTCCACAACTGCTCCTTGTGTAGATGCGAGCTGAGGGTAAAGCATGTGTGAAAATATCGGTATTTTTTGGTCAGCCACAGAGGTAACTGACATCCCAAAGCTCGCAACAAGCAAAAGCTAGAGGGGCAGAAGTCCTGGTGGAGAGGTGGTGGATGGAGCTGAACCCAACTCTTTGGAGTCCTATAGTAATCCTTTGATGAAAAGTCTATTCTTTCCATCACAGCCACAACACAGTGGGTGTGAGAGCCTTCTTCACCGCCGCTCCTGCCATCTGGAGCAGCCTGTCTGCTTCCTTCACCCTCCATCTGCTTTCACATGGGAGCTGAAATATCTCTTTATGTATTTTTCGCCTTCCTTTTTGTCTCTTTTTCTCTCTACCTTGGTGACTGACCTCAGTTATTTTTGTTGCCCTTCACACGCAATTCTCCTGACTACGTGCAGAATATTGGTTGGAATTATTTAATCCTTTCAAGCATCCAAGGATACAATTAATATTGAATAAAGTCGTGTTGTTTTGGTTTGCTTGACAATGACAAGCATTTATAACAGGATTCTGTATTTATTGCCAGCAATGGCATTCACTTAACTGGTGAGTCACAGTTTATGTTCATGATTACTTAATAGGACCTAATTTTCTACGCGTTTTAGATAGCATGAAAACAAGTTGAAACTAAATGGGTACTGTTAGTAAACAGGTAATGAGCGAAAGGAGGGATAAAAACTTCCCTGGAGCAGCGATCTGTCATTCCATTGGAATTCAAACCACCTTGCATTTCAGTGCTTTTCTGTAAATAATGATTAGCCACAATAACAATAATTTGCAAACATACGAGTGTGATTGGGCTGTTCCTGAATGACAAATAGCTCAGCAATCAGAATATTTCTCATTTCTAGGAATCATACTGTTCCTTAAGCCTTCCTATCAAATCTTAACAAAAAAAACATATCAGTGTTATCTGATGTGGTGGTTCCTATAATTTTCCTCTGAATGTTGTGTCAATCATTTTTTGAAAAGAAAACTATAAATAACAGATTGTTAATAAACTTTTCAAGGCCCTTCGCTGATGTTTTCATGTTGAAAGCTGTGTGTTGAGTTTTTTGCCAGAATTACTCACGGAACAGATTGTATGAGGTTAAATTAAAATAATACTTTCTAGCAGAAATTTTTGGCTGAGTTAAAAAGCTTTTAATTTTTTTTTAACACTGGATGTACTAAGAAGAAGCTACTGGGAAGCTCTTTTGGATCTCATCTGTGAGTAGGACAGCTGAGCACAGGGCTGAAGATCCTCTGTGACAACAGATCACTGATTTTGCTTGCTCTTTTCCTGGGCAATATCATACGTCATATTTAAAACATCAACAGTTTTGGACAAGTGGATAGTTAAAATACCTTGTTCAAGAGTCAAAAGGGGAAGAAACGTGTGAGAGAAAACATGCTGGCTTAGATGTATTGAGGATTTATTTTGATTTTTGTTTTGATTTCCTGATGTTCCCAACTGGAGATACACTAATTGGTTTCAGTCTACCTACAGTTTCCAGGAGGAATGGTAGGGAGGTGCTTTGAACAATGCAACGAACGTGAGCGTTCGCCCTCAGCAGCCACTGTGGCATCTCCCCTAGACCCTTTGCACTCTTTCTGCTCGTCACGGGTTCTTCTGCTCTTCACACTCTCCCTAATTTAGGTTCAATGTTTGTAGGCATGTTCTTTCAAGCCTGAGCGCCCCAAAATTGGGAATTACATCTGATGCTCACTTTTCAGGATACAGAGGACCTAGAAATGTCATCCATGGCTGATAGGAGTGGAGCGAGGTCAGGACCCATGGAAAGTCTGAGGGCTGCAAGCCTTTAACCTCCGTGATTGTCTTGGTGAGCGTTGGTGTGGCAGTTTGGAGAATAAGGAGAGTAATGCCATCCTTGTTCATCGGTGGTGGGGTGTGAAGGTTTACAGGCCTTCCTAGGAGCTCCAAAGGAAGGGTTCCTCAGATGAGGCAGGTGTCTCCTAAGACATACCGCCCAGCGCTGTGAGGTCATTATGTGATGTTGGCAGGATTTAGCTGAGCAGCGTGTTTAAAACTTGCATGCCAACCTGATGGCACGTGCCCTTGAGAAATGTGGCCGCCGGTGGGTATTTGAGGGTTGGACGCCAGCAAGTGAAATATGAAGGGTCTGAAATATTTGGGGATTTTATTACTATTCCTTTTATTGGCCTCAAATGAGATCAGGCACTGCTGAGCTAGAAATATTACAAACACCAGAGTAAAAGACTGTCTGTACCCAGAAGAACTTATAATCTAAATAAATAAGACAAAAATGCTAACACTGTTTTGTTACAGACGAGAAAGTGTGTCACTTGTAAACCCAGAGCTGAACCTGGATCTTAACGCCAGCCGTACGCAGTGGATCGTTCTGCTGCTTTGAATAGTGGGTGCTCTGTCAGCACCAACGTCCTCAAAATTATTTATATGTGATTCTCCCAGGGTCGTCACATATAGTTAGTTTTTGCTGTAAAGGTTTGGAAGATGCAAAGTGCTGTCTGTGTGCCATTGGTAACAGCGCGGGCGCTCTGTTGCTGTGTTGTTTCACAGATGCTCAGAGGAATTGAGGTCTTCCCAGAGCTCTAAAGAGCTGGAGCAGACCAGACAGTTCTTGGGATGATGTGGGATCGCTCCCAGCAGGATCCCATCTTCCCATTCTGGATTAAATAATTCAAGGCACCAGGCTTCAACTTTCCAACCAAACTCATGAGCTGTGACCATGCCATCTCCCCTGTGATGGGTAAGGGCTGAAATGAGGGAAGCTATTGGATGAAAAACTATGGAAAAACCAAAATGACGTAGAAATACCCAAACAACCTAGAAGGGAGCTGGGTGGGGAGGAGAACACTGAGAGGGCTTAGAGCCACACAGAAACACCTCTGGGGAAGGCACAGGTTGCTAATCAAATACAGCCGTAGTTGAGAGAGACCGCTGGAGCATCCCTGAATAATCCTTCACTGCATACTGAGTTGGCTTGGAGATTTCCTGCCTCTCAGCGCAAGTAAATCAAGTACAGTATTTCCAGCCACGATGCCTGCAGCATTTTGGAAATTTCAGGCACAGCAGCGCGCTTGGTGGGTGCTGTCAATGGCAGAAGACACTGTGAACATATTAGACTTGTTTCGTGCTCCCTATCCTGTTTTCTTGCAGAGTACCTGAACAAATTCGAAGGCTTTGTTTCTTACCTCCTGATGTTTTGTAGCTGAGGCCTGAGATACCTTAAAGACTATGTAAAGCTCTGGGATCAGCATCAGCCCCACACCTCTGCATTAATGGGATTTCGTGCTGTAGGGGTGTAATTAATTTGTTCAAGACATACGACATTTTGTGAGGGGAAAATCTGACACTGTTGATCTTCTCCATGGGTTGGATGATGATCATCCTAAAACCGCCACCCCCTGCTCCGAGTCCAAGCCGTGGTATTTTGAGACACCTTCTCTAGCATAATTACATAGCAACCAGAATACTGCAAAACAAACAAGCTCTCCTTCCCAACATAAAATGCTCCCAAACATAAAAAAAAAAAAAAACAACCTCCCACAAAACAATGCAAACCCCCTACTGCTGCACCGGTGTGCCCCTCCTGAGGGAGAGAAGAGGGAGGCAAACAACACGCGTTGTTGCTCGATGCACCGTGAGAAGATGCTTAGATAAAACCATTTATGGAGCAGAGTCATGGTGTGGCTTCTGTTGGCCAAATGACCCAGGCGAGAGGAATAACTCAGAGAAACGTCTCGTGTCACAGATTTGACTTATGGCTTGTGCTTTTTAGGAAGCAGGAGGCTGTGTGTTTAGATGTTGGGGGAGAAGGTACCAAGAACCGAGGTGAAAAGGACCGGGATCTGAAAAGGACCGGGGTCTCAAAAGCACGTAGACACGGGACATACAGGTTCTGCGGGCTGCGGGGAGAGCTCTGTGCTTGGGTACATTAAGGTGTATCTGGAGTAATTTTACTGACTAGTTTTCCTGTCCGTGTCATTTATGTCATGGACATAAATCCTACGCTCTTGAGAGAGACCCTGAAGAAAATCTTGCAGAGCTTTGTAGGCAAGTCTGTTGCGTGAGTTTCTCTGAATCTTACTTTTTTTAATGGAAAGAAAATAGGATTCCTGAGTGACAGATGAGGGGATTTCTGTCCAGAAAGCAAACGTGTGCCCTTCTGACACTGCTGAAAGAGAACAGAATGAGTACTGCAGCTGAGGACGTGCTCGTTCTGCAGGTGAGTGGAGCTGCGCCGGGGGAAGGCCGGCAGGGAGAGGTCTGGGGCACAGCAGAGCACAGGGATTCAGCTACAGGCAAATGCCAAGAAAGGCGCGTCTAAGCAGGGTGCTTTTAGCGTAACTGACTCTGGAGACAGCGAGGTCCTCCTGCTCGTTCGTGAGATGTACGGCTGCAAGAATTCATCGACGTGGTCCTTTGTTCACGATAGCTTATACGCTACACCAGGCAACACCTAATCCTTTTCCATCAAAGGGCACTAAAATGACCGGCAGTGCAGTGCTAGTGTTTGCTCTGGAGACGGTGTGATGCTGTGACCTCTTTATCTTGCACTGCCGTGTGGTTATGGGGAAGTGTAAGTAACTGTAGGAGCCCTTTATATACGTGTAAGTGGATGGAGTGTCTATGTGTGTGTATGTATATATAACATATACATACCCACACATTAAAAGCACTATTTATATAGTGAGATATAGTGATATATAGTGCTAGTTTCTTGCCACACAGCATGTTGTTTGGCTTCATTAATAAATGCGTAGAGAATCACCTGTGCCATTTGGTAAAAACTGTTTAAGAGCATTGTGAGCACTGTTAATTTATGCTAGAGTTTGAATTTCTCTTCATATTTGGGTTACATTCAGGTGAAGGCATGAGAATCATCCCTAATGAAGGGTCTAACTCAAAATTCAGTATGAGGATATCCCCAGTGATGAGGGCTTTGTCCTTTGATGCAAACTGGCTTTAGCTGATTTCTAAATGACTTTGTCTGTACAGTGACTTCCTGACAGACGTTTTTCTGATGCCTTGTTGTGTCCTTCCATCTACTGAGATAAGAATTGGGTCGTGGAAGGGGGACACTGGCTTTTTCCCAACCTGCCATCTTTGACAGGGATGGCTTTGGTGGTGCTCCACAGCTGCTGACATACACGTGTTTGACCTTGCTCAGGTTGTGGCGAGGGACCATGGAAAGCTCTCAGATGCAGTTTTGTCTCTGTGATGCCCCAGAGCAGCCCTCTGACTCCATTTCTGAGGTGCTTCTGGTAGGTCCTTGTAAATATCAGAAGGAAAATGCTCACTTTGCTTAAGATTTAAACAGGAATTGTGTGGCGCCCCCTCGTTCAATTAGCTAATGGGAGCGAACCCAGTCAGATAGAAGTAGGAGCATGAGGACCCTTGCCTCCCCTTCTCTGCCATCTCCTCGTTACCTCTGCTACACTGAATCACCGCTTTCCATCTGTCTAAATCCTGCCCAAACCCCTCAGTTGGGTGCCGTGCCATAGTCACATCCTGCAGGTGCGCACAGCTGGCAGGCACAGCTGGAAGACAGCAAAGCATCTTCTTCTGGGTCAGCCAAGGGTCTTATTTATTTAGATAAAGTACCCTCCACGTAGGGGAATGAAGGCGGTGTGGGGAAAATGGGGTCTCTTAGAGCTTTTTGGGTGCAGACTTGACCACGGCAAGCGGAGGGTGAATTAACTAACGTTGTGCTTGATGTTAGGTGGTCTGTCTCGGAGGGATTCCCCTCCGTAGATGGGGTGGTTGAAGTATCTTCACTGACCACATTTAACTCCAGTTTGCACCGCAGCCCACAGGGTGGTGGCGACTGCTTGTTGCCCTCTGCTGCTGTACGGTTATGGCTCGCGAAGTCGTGTTGAGTAAAAACCCGCCCTGCTATGTCAGTGTGGTGCTGGGTACGTTAGTTTCGGCTAGTATTTAAGCAATATCCTTAGGGATGGAACAGTGGCTTATATATTCTGGTACTTTAACATGAAGACAAAATGTGGAATATAGGGAGATTGGTAGGAATAATACTTAAAAAGACAGTTTTGGCTTCGGAAGGTGCCTGTAGAACATCTTGCTAGAGGTCTCCTCGTGCGTTGGTTTTGCACCCTGAATAGACCTTCCTGAAGTCAGAGGGTAGCGCACAAAAGCACACCAGGCCTCTTTCTCGTCTGAGCTTCTCTTAAATCATTTGTAGCAGCACAAAGTGCCTGTAAAATTCCGCCTTTGATGTGCAGAGCTTGGAGGTTTCCCTTTGGGAGTCAAGAAAAGCTTATACTTCTCGGCAGCGTGCTGCAATCGCAGCGGTTCGTGCTCCCCGCGCTCAGGTTTCAAACACCAGTATGAAGTTACAAGGCTGTGGAGGAACAGGTTGCAATTCCAGCACAGAAGTGGAAGGGGCTGAGCATGTCCCACGGGGCAGTTCTCATCTGCTGCCAGCCCGGTCGTTTGCTGGGATGTGCTGTAAATTTATTTAATGAAATGATAGAGGTTAAAAATAGTCCTTCAAAAAGGAGGTGGGGGATGGGGAGAAATGCGAAGTACAGGAAGGTTTATTTCTTTTCATTCCATAGATGCTATAAATCAGTAGGGAAGTCAGTTACGATTTTTTTTCCTTCTGTCTTGCATCATTAAGAAGTCATCAGCCACTACACTGAAATGGTTTGCAAGAGCCTCTTCGCCAGGAGCAATTCCTGACTGAGAGGGGGAAAAAAAAGAAGGCAGATGCCAGGTTGGATTGTGTGTCAGCGGTTACTGAATTCAACTTAAGAGCTGTAAATGGAACCAATCATCATTTCTTAATGAGCTATATGAGAACAAAGAATCACAATGCTTGAATAATCTGTCACATCTCTATCAATGCTGCTTAAGCAATTATTCAGTTTGTTCAATGGTTTGACAAGGTAACATGACAAAGTCAATTTACAAAGCAGATTAAATATAAATAAGCAGTGCTTTTTTCCAGGAATGTCATTCTTAAAGCCCTATTTCTTATCCTTACAATCCCTACCCAGTCGTCTATTTTCGGTGGTGCTGCTTGGGTGAAGTTCTACGTGGCTCTCAGTGGTGTTATTCAGCAGATCATTTGCCATTTATCCATCTCCGGTCTAATGAGGCTGTCGTCTGGGCCTTGGTCAAGAGGAATGATGCATTGCTCTGATACACAGTGTAAGCGTGTTTTTTACTTAGTGCTCAGGCGGTATTTTTCCAGAGTCCTCAAGGAAGCCTGGCCCTTAGCCCTTACTAACACTTACTGTAAATCTTTTTAAATATTTTATTCGTTTGGCAGCAAATGTAGGAGAAATTTGGTATGAGTTCCCTAGCAGCTAAATAACAAGCTTTGTACACGGAGGTGATATGATCCTCTATTTTAACAGCAGACCTTTCATCCCATTACAGCGGACTGTGACAGGGCTGGTCCCGTCCCTGGCTGTAGCAATGGGTACCTGCAGCAAACCATCAACAACAAGTTACAGGGACTGTCGCAGTGGACACTAAATGCCATCTTCAGCAGCAGGATGTTCACTGGTCTTACCCTTCTCTTCCATAAAAGAGTCCCCATACTTCGAACGTGCTCAAGTAGCACGGTGTAATGATGCTGTGTCACAGAAAAGGTAATTTTTTTTCCCCCCTGTGAAGTGTTTGTACCTCTCATCTTCTCCATGGGGAACTCAGAGATGTAAGATTTTTGTTCCCTGTACAAATAATTCAGGGATTCCCTCAGTCTGTCTGTGTTTTATATAGTCTACAAGGTGCTATCGATGTATCTGGCTGCATATCTCGTTATGCCTTTAACATTGAGTGTCACGGCTTATCAACAGAGATGTCATAAACAGCTTTTAGGGAATTGTGAGCACTTTCCTTGTTATTTGAGACAAGGTGACAGGCTTCCAGCAGCCTTTAAAATATACCAGAGGATTGTGTCATGGAAGAGAATAGTATTTCTTAACTTATCATTGCCATATGACTCCCGTTACTATAATTCCTGAGCAAATCACAGTCCTTGCAAAAAATCTGTGATACTGAAAACTGGCATGCTTATATTTTTGCCTCATTTATGCATGACATATGGACTTCCAGTATCTGGTTACTCAGTTTCTGCTCAACATCTTGTATTTTCTGGTGACTGTTGAAGAATCTGAATACATACAGTGTTTCCTTATCTATTATTATAGCCCTTTATCTTGTGGTTTCTTGCCTAACTGTCAAATACTCATGGCTTCATGAAGAAACAGATGTACAGATCTACCCTTTGTCTCTGTAGCTGTACTTTTGACATATTGTAAATGTCCTTAATTGATTTTATTCAGGATAGTACCATCTGCTGGCATCTGTTTTTGCTGTGTCTCTTGCCGTATAGTTGTGTGTATCATAGTCTATAAGGACAAATAAGTGTTTCAGCAAGGTATCATATAGATTTTTTTCTGAAATAAATAAGAGCAGAGTATGAACATTGGACAACCTTATATCTACATAATCTAATACCTAGAAGAATACAGTTTATTCCAAAAGACATGTTTCAGGCAAGAATCGGGCTCTGCATCCGTGTTGGCATCTCTTAATTTGTTCTTGGCGTGTCTGCGAACATGTCAGATCTCCCAGACTGGGACAAAAGCAGCCTTTGGGTTTGTATTTGGCTGCTCTTGATCATGGAGAGACGTGGAATAAACTTTTAGATCTGCCTGAAGCCTTGATGGGAAACTCTTTCTAACAAACAGTCAGGATAAGTAATCTTTAAACGTCACTTACTGCATCTGTAAGGTTGATGGGCTTCTTGACAGCTTTTAACATAGCCAAGTGATACGAAGGTTTGGGAGGCAAAAGCAGCACTGGGCAGGCACTGGATGAGTTGCCTGCTGAGGGTGCAACTAGGAAAATATGTGCTGTCTCCTGAGAGTCCAGAACAAAATTCTGCTTTTTGTGTAGCCCGCTGTCATGCTGAGTTAATTCTCCATCCTCAGCTCAGTCTTTTTTATTAGATGGCATCAGCATTTATAGAAGATTCTATTGCAGTTGCCATGTTCATGTCTGAACTGTGAAACGCAATAGAAATTCCTTTTCCTGGTGCTTTCTGTCCCTGGTCATGACACGCGCAGGCATGCATCAAAAAGTATCTAGGTCGGGATTTATCTGTAGTGGCCTAACTCTACACCCAGTAAAAATAGTGAGACTTGGCCTTTGATGTCGATCAGGCAGTGTTAAACCAGTTTTGAGGTGCTTATGCAGCCTTTACTTCTCTCTGCGCCACTCACATGTGGTGGTGATGGGGAGGAGAAGTGGGGTCATGCAGGGATGTGAAAGTCCTTCAAATACCGTTGAAGACAGGGGCATGGGTGTGCTTAATGTTTTAACAGAAGTGGGTCACTGATCTGAAATACCTGGTGTCCCATCAGGGCTGGATTGTCCTTGAGCTGGAGTTATCTTTTTGGTAATTCAGGATTCCGTATAAAACTTAAATAGGGAGAGTCTGCCTGGCTGTGCATGCGTATGTCCTGCAGCAAGGCAACTGCAAAAGCACAGGTTCTCCTTTTACTTTGCCAACGAGGTTTTTTTGGCCCAGTGTCCTTGCTGTTGCTGTTCTTCCACTATTGATATCCTCAGTATTGGTACTCCCATATTAGTACCTGCTCAGGAGTCAGACTTTGTAAAAGCATGAGCTTTGGAGACGATGTGGAGTAATGGTAGAGGCCTTTATTGGGTGGAAGGGCACTAGATAAGGATTTGGGAGACTTGGGTTTCATTTCTGACTGTGCCACCAGCCTTTTCGATGACCTTGGAGAACTTGCAGCATCTCGCCAGCCTGGTTTCCCCATCTGTCAAACAGTCACCGACCTATTTTGAAGCTGATTGTGAGATCTGATTAAAGCTTGCTATGTGAGATGTTCCAAATGTACTCTGTAAGTCTTTGTTTTTGTCATGGTGATGTGGTAAGACTCTCCCCTGTTGTATACAAGTGTGTTGGGACCTGGGCTGCAATGCGCGTGTTCTGCAGATGATGCTTTGTGTGGGTCACACTTCTGCAAGAACCTGCTCCCGTTCCTAAAAATACCGCTGACCAAAAAGAAGTGGACAGCCCCACCTCAAAAACACTAGAAATGGGACAAGAGAGTAAACCCAACTGAAATGCACTTTGTTTTCTGGAACTGTTGTTTCCTTTCATTGTGCTGGGAGTCCCAACAGGGCAGAAAGACCTTCCAGAAATGTCTCTGAGCTCTCAACTCCATCTGGCTGATGGATTTTCCCGTATTGGTTCACTGGTGGAAGGGCATTAGGGAGACAACTTGAAGGAACCGTAAATCTGCGAGGCAGTTTTCCCCTCCTGTGCAATCCAGGTTCTAAGTGGGAGTCAGAAAATAACAGCGGTTTTTACATCTTGCTGCCATCAGAGTGGGATTTGCAGAGCCGTGGATAAGGATTTGTACTGGACTGAAGAGCCTTCTGGTCATGAGACAACGTGGTCTTGCCTCAAAGATACATCTGTCGCATTACTGATGTTTTAGTTATCTGTTAATTACATTTTATTATTCTCTAACAATGTTTGTGCCTCGAAAATCAGTTCAGTAATGAATTCAGCATGGTGAGTAGCTACGGTGACCCTGAAGCGATAAGCTCTTTGAAACACCTTCCAAAAGCTATTAAAGCGATTGGAGGAATGTCTTCATTTCCATGTCCGCATGGGGAAAAAAGTGGTACCTGTGCCATGCAACAGGAATAGAGCTGTGTTTCCAGTCACTGCAGCATGACTGTTTCAAAAAGCCTTTTTGTAGGCAGAGTGCATTCAGGTTTTTTTCCTCTGATTCTGGAAATAAAAGTGAAGTTAGTGCGTAAATTGGAAAGCAGGCTTTCATTTACGCTGCATGATTTAGATCTGCTGGTGCAGGCTGCTGCTGCTGCAGAGCATTTGGCATTCGTTAGCAAAATCTCCAAGTCTAAACAGTTTTATTATGCAAAGTTATATAGTTGGAAGGTAAAACACTCTGTCTTTTTCCACTTTGAAGAGCAGTGCCAGCTGATGGATGTCCTGTCACATTCCTCAGGCTTGCAGGGAGGGTGAATAGCTGAAGGTCTCACTCTTCAACCTACGGCTGCTGTAGGCAAGGAGCCCCGGGGGAAAAGGTTGCTGAGCTGGGCTGTGGGTAGGGGAGCAGCCACGCTCAGGAAACCGTGGGGGTATTCTCGAGTAATGTGTTCCACAAAGTGAGAGTAGCAAGCTATTGAAAATTCCATGAGTTAGGGTCCCAATATTCAGGTCTTTTCATTCAGATTTTATTAGCACAGATTTATACTTCTTATAAGGCACTTCCACTGCTCCACTAACAAAGTGTACAATGTCTGCGCTTTCACACGAGTGCAGAGATTTCCCTGAAGTGAATTTTCCTTAGTGATTTAGGGAGAATCACAGTTCGCTAAAACATTTATTAAAACTTAACCCTGTTTAGCGTGTGGTTGAATTGCTTGTGCTTACCCCCGAGCACATGCTGAAGTCCTATTAGAGGTGTGAAGTCAAAGGCACTTCAGCAGAAGCCAAAATATTAAGCATATAATGTGGTTTTTTTGGTAGGTATGGACTGCTGAAAGGTGACCAAGAACAGTCCTCCTGAGTGATTGTCCTCCATGTTTCTTTACATTTCTGCAATGCAAGGGACCAGGTTTGCAGTCCCACCCGGAGTCCATCACAGCAGCCATAAAAGCCCATGGTTTTGGGCAGGAGACCTCTCTAGCCCCTGCAGTTGAGCGGGATGGGAGCTGTGGCTCAGACCTCAGCCCTGCCGTGACGCTGATGCCAACAGAAATCACCCCTGGTTGGCCTGAACGGGCCAGCCGGAGCTGTGAAAATGGTGTTGCAGAAGCAGCTGCATCTGGTGGGGGTGCCTGGCCCTCAGCGTCCCGCACTGAGCCACGAGCATGAGTCTGAGCCCTGTTAAGCCATTTTGTAAAACATCACTGCAGAAGTATCTTGGCAGGGTGAGAGGGGAAAAAAACATTTAGCATAGCACACTGTTGATGCACCATAAATATTTTTCTCAATTCCATAAAAACTGCAATAAGGGAACACCAAGCTTCATTAAATGCCCTTTAAAACGCAGTAAGAAAATTCTATGTCTTAATAGGTTCCTATTTAACCAAGTGACCCTTTAAAAATAAACTCAACTCTGAGTGCTCAGAAAAATAGCTTTCCTCCATCACAGGCAAAGGAAATGTGTTGTTGTTTATTTTTGGATAGCTTTAGCTTTTCTGGGAAGAGGACTGTAGCAGAGAGAATAACCGAAGGCAATAAATTTGGCCTTGGACAAAAGCAATTTCTTGCATGTAATTTGGGTTTATCCTCATGTGAGGCTGCGTTTTAGGTGGAGTGTACAAAACTTGGTGGTTTTTCACAATCTTGAGGGAATACAAGAAAGGACACATCTATTCACCTTGTGCATCGTAGGATCTGCAGAGATTGTGAAAAGTGCTGCTTTTTCAGACAAATCTGCAGTTTCCCCAGAATTACTGTTTTTTTAAATGCAGTAAAGAAGCTGGGTGGGATTCACTGCCCCGACAAGGCTTTGGTGCATTTGCCTAAATTTAGGCATTCGGTGTCATTTGGGGTGTCCCAGGATGTCTGAAACAGCCACGTGAAGCTGGCAGGGGTGACAGTGGATGTGCTGGAGATGGGCACCATGTGCGAGCTGAAAGTTGGGTGGAATAGCACGGAGGGTCTTAAATGGCATTAAATGGCCCATAGGTGTGGGTTACCTATAGGTAGCTCAGTGGCATCACTGGATGAATGGAACAGCAGAGTCCTGCATGACTGAGGGGGCTGGTGGAAACACCTTCTCACCTGAAACCAACCCAGGGTTAACACAGACCAAGAGTTGTTGCATTAGAGTGGAGGAGCTGATCCACTGGTTTGAGGAGGACTGAGCTGGGCAAATGCTGTTCACAGTATAAACACTGCCATATGGTTTTTTCCTGCCAGTTCATGGTCTTACAGGTGAGATTAAACATTTAATAGCTCTGGTGTTCAGTTGCAGTGGATTAATTCATCTGAAATTAGGCCAAAGGTACCTCAGCCTGGACCACCTTGAAAATGCAGCGATGTGATTTGTCCGTATTTACCTGTGAGAAAACGGTTTGTGTTTCATGTTTCTGATCTTGCAGCATGTTGCTGAGCCTATTGCTAGGCAATTCAATTCATGGCAGTTTAGGTTGGGCAGGATTGGGTCCCAGGGATGGGATGGATATAGCAGCTTCGTGTTTCTCAGTGGGATCCAATCCTTTTACTGCATGTAAAATCTTCCATTAAATAACGCCGGCAAAAGTAAAAATTATTTTGGTTGGGTCTAATTTTATTCTCTTCACTTTTTTTCGCTTCACTTGCCAGATTTCCCATTATCTCTGGAAACTTTAAGAACCTTTTTCAGTACTCCAAGGGTGGTGGTAGCACTGTTCTCTCTCCCTGGATTTGGCACAAATAAGACATTCCTTTAACGTTGGTCACTTACAAATAAGCTCTTGCAAAGAAAAAGTAAAACCACACGCATCCCCCCTTGTACCATTTGGGCTGTTTTCCTGAAAAACCTCCGTTGTGAGAATTTCATACTGGGTTTGTAACCCAGCAGGGAACCCCCACGATCCGCTGCTTCTGCTCTGCAAAAGCAGCATCCACAGTAATTAAACATTAACTCTACCTTTGCTTGGAAATAGCTGTCATCATTACTCTTTGCAGTTGTGAGATGGTTTTTTCTGTGTGTGCGTACTGATCATAAGCTCTTTCAGCACAGCCTACTCTTTATCTCAGTTGGTATTTACAATGAAAGGTGATTTAGATCCTGTGGTTTCACGTCAATGTGGCCAATCTGCTTGAAATTACTTCTGGGTCATTATGCAGAAAACCAGGAATTTTTTTTTTTGCTCCTGGTTTAATGGGTGATGGAAGAGCCTGTTTTCTGTCTTCGCATGGTAAAATGAGCAAGAGCTGAGACTCAGCCGGCTGAGCACGGCTTCAGCTGGGTGTTTCTTTAGGGAAACGTGGCTTTGCTGGAGGAGGTGCAGGTGGGTGGGAAACGGAAACTCCAGCTCTGTAGTGGGGCTTTCTTCAGACCTGTTTTCTCTGAACCATCCTCCAGCTGGCAAAATCTCCCTCTCTCTGCGGTGAGTGGACAGCCGGGCGCAGGAGCGCTGGCTGGTTTTGATCACCTGGTGCCCTGTTGGCTTTGAAATCGTGTTACTGTCGTCCCTCTCTTGTGTGAAGCCGTGTTGCGTCGGTATTGTGCTGCCTGGGGTTCGTGGATGGTCGGGGGCCAGAGGGTGAGAACACACAAGAACTGGAAAAACAAAGTAGGAGAGTGGGGGAAATGTGAGTCATAGCTGGATGTGCTTCTTAGGTGGCTTTAAAGGAAAATCACTGCACAAAAGGGTTTTGTGGTCTGAATAAAAAAGGAAAAAACCTTAAAAATAAAAGAAAGAAGGGGGGAAAAAGGGGAAAAAAGTAAAAAAAAAAAAAGGAAAAAAGAGGAAAAAAAGAAAAAAGTTTGGTCATTCTTGGATTACAGAGAAGTGAGAAGCACTGATCGGCATCCTCATTTCCAGGGCTGTGTGAGCTGTGACCCCATGGCTGTGTGAGCTCTGACCGCATTGTTAGATGGTTTCCAGTTCAGGGCTGGCCACTGTCCAGCTGCGGAGGAGCACGGCCAAAAGATCTCCCGTCTGTCTGTGAAACGTTGAGGAGATGCACTGCACGACGGTCAAGCACAAACTCCTTGCTTTACAGCACAGCCCACTCTTTAAACAAGAAAACCTCATCATTTTGAAAGAGTAGAGGAAAACCTCAGCCAAAACACAGTGTTTGAACCCTGTAGCAGGGGTTGGGGATCCACAGCCCAATCTTGACCCCCGCAACGCGCTTTTTGGGGAGGTTTAATTGCCATAATGTGGGGCTGGGGAGCAGGGACAGCTCAGACACGTGCGTTTTAAGCAGTAGCAGCTGAAAGAAAGAAATGAAGTTATTTTCCAGATTCAGCTGTGACCGCTGAGGACTTCCCATCCCTCCTGCTCCCCTGTCTGAGGAGGAAGATTTGCTTTAAGGCTGGGAAACTTTCATAGTGCAAGTGTCAGACCGCGGACCCTGGGGAATTTGCAGTGGTTAAGTCCAAAGAAGAGGCTCTTGGTGGAGTGAACCTGCCGAAGGCTTCTGTCACGTTTAACGAGGCAGATGTGACGAGACAAACTGTTTTTGCAGATATGATGGGGTTGGAGGTCACAAAATCCAGCCTGCTCCTGATCTCCTGAAGTTAGCGAGTCTCGTGGGATGGGATCTACAGGTATCTCCTGCACATCAGCCTTTAAAAAAATCCCAGCTAAATAATTGTCACTGTCCATTAGGAATATTTTGTCTTTCTTTCCAGCATGGGTGTGTCGAGCTATCGTGGGGCGGAGGCCAGCGCTCCTGCGGTGACTTTGCTCCTCGGTGGGGGGCAGCCCTTGGGAGGGCGATGCACAAGAGCCAGAAACACGCTGGTTTTCTGAGGTTTTGATTTTTAACCTTGAATTATCTTGGGGAGAAGGCGTCGTGCACCGGCCTCAGCGCTGAGCGCGGCTGGGACTGCCTGACCCCAAGACAACGTAGCTCTGGTGCCTGCGCTGAGAAGTCAGATCTGCTTCATCTGGGTCTGGTGTAGGCTCAGTTTAATTAATCTTTTCTTCAAAGCAGATTAAATTGATTGCTTAAAAAAATTCCCGTTTGCTTTTTTTTCAGTAGCCAGCTGGGAAAAAAGAGAAATTAGGTGGATTCAGCTGGTTTTCACTTGTAAATCTCTGTTCAAGCTGTTGGTTATGAATTAAGAGGCTGTAGTATAGACCGTGCCTCATTTTTAATGAGCTTAGTGTGACATGTCCTGCAAAAGGAGAGGAAGTAATGGAAGTAAAAAATTTGCTTTATAACCCAATAGCTGAAGAGATGACTGCAGGTCAGACCCGCTCCATCCTCTCCCTAGAAGGCCCTAAATAGACCAAATATACGGAGTTAAAGCGCTGCTATTTCCCGTTGGGATGTGTGTGCGCGCACTGTTGGCTGTGCCGAGAATATCCTCCGCTCCTGGGATGTGATGGATTTATTACACTTGTTTGGAGCCAGGGTTCCATGTGCTGGGTGAAATTGTATTTTTTTTTTTATAGATGCACGTGAGCTGCCTGCGGGGAGTTCACACTGACCAGAGCTGCTGAGATTTTGGATGTCCCCAAAGTCTTGCACAAATTGCCAGCTCTCTCTTCTTGCGCTTGGATGAAATTTCCAGTCAGAAAAGAAGATCTCTGTGTGGAAGCTCAAGGCGGGGGAAGTAACCTAAAACCAGAGCAGTAATCAATGAGTTTGGGCAGAGTAGATAATTTTGTTAAGTTTTGGTCTGGGTAAAAATTGTTTTTGAAGTGTTAATTTTTTTTTATAAAAACCTTTTTGAGTTCTGCAAAAAGAATGTTCTTTTGAAAAGGGAGAGTTTTAGGTTTTTGAAAAAACAGTGATTTTTTTTTTTTTTTTTCCTCTCTCCCAAACTGAAACTAGTTCTGATGACCTCCAGACTGTATGGTCTGATGAATGTAACATTCTTTTTTTTATCCTGTGACTGTTTTGTACTTATTTTTTCCATCTGGTAGCTGAGGATAAAGAACAGAATATTCAAAACTGCTCTGAAATCCACTTTGAAAAATCCTGGGCAAGCGCTGTCCGCTGTTGTCCAGTGCAAGGAGGGGTTCTGCAGTAGAGCTGATCGCTATGAAAATTTGATTGCAATTTGTGTTAAGTTTCCATTCCCAGGTAACTTGCAAAGCGTTGATAGATGATTAGCATATCTTCTGAATAATTAATAAAACAGCCAGGTGGAAATTATGTCAACATTGTGCTAGTAGCAGCCGGCTGTAACCACCTGTAGTATCTCCTGTAGATGCATGAGTTGCCATTAATGGTATCTACTGGCCAGATGTGTTGGCCAGCTCTCCTGGTTCCTCTCAGCCATGTAACTGCGGGAATCAGAGCTTGGCCTTTGCCCACGTCTTCAGCTAATCCGCTGCCCTGCTTTTCAGCCTGGCTATTCAGAGATCTGCTTTTCATGCCGTACTCCCCTCCTTAGCCTCTTTAGGTGGAGTCTGGGTCTGAAACATGTTCACCCATGTGCTGGCTCAGAGGTGTCCCTCACCCCCATCCTCCCGCACCGTGGGTGGTTATCTGCAGCGGTGGGAATACAGATGTTCTCCCATCCCGAGAAGTTGACATGGTTTTCCATGCATGGCCACTCGATCTCTTGTAGCACATGTGAGCACAGCACAGCAAGTCTCCATCCTCCGCGGTTCATGCCACCCTCAGCTAACAGAAGTGGCCCAGGGCATTACCAGGTGTTTCCATATTGACGGGGATATACATGGCCAGGCAGAAAAGGATGAGTTTATTCTCTTGTCTGTACGTAGAAGGTCTACACATGGGTAAGTTTCAAATCCAGACTGCAGCTTGTGGCTGACCGGGTCCTTTTGCGGCAGTGCTGCTGCTCCATGACCCCACAAAGGTCCTTTGGGTGCTGCAGAAAGCTTTTATTCCCCATCTGGTGATGTTTCCTTCACCCAGCATGCCCAGGCTTTGCACAAGTATCCCCCAGCCTAGCACGTGGCTCTTCTCCCATGCACCAAGACCCCTGATGTGAGGGCTAATCCTTCCCCGACGGAGGTCAGCAGCGCTTCTGGCTGCACTTGGGACATCTTGAGGGTACCCACATGCGAACCTCCCAGGGAAGAAAACATGCCCAGGAGTCAGCCCGAGGCTTGTGAGAGATAAGGATAAAAGCACAAAAGTTCACAGTGGAAAAAGGACTTCTTGCACGACTAAGGGCCATCTGCTGCCCATAGTTTCCAGCCACGATAACTGGAGGGTGGGCTAATCCGGGGCAGAGGTGGAGGAGGCGACGAGGGGGAACGTAGGAACTGGAGCCAGGACCACGACATCATCGTGTTTTCTTTCCTGGTGTTGCTTAGAGCATGTGGCTATGTTTATCTGAAAACCTCATCATAGCCTATGTAATTTGAGCTCAGTTTTAGGGGTTTAGCATGTTTTGGAAGCCACGTATTAAGAATAGAATTTATCCATGTAATGTTTTTCTGGGGCATGGTCGAAAGTGTTGGTGCAGGAGCTTTGTGTTGAGGGAATAGTTAAAATTAATATCACTGTCTGCAAATCATGGTGGGAAGACCTTTTTGTCAGCAATGCAAAAACATCAGCTAAGAGGGTTTGCCCTGGCACACTTTAAGTTGCAGACCTGCATGAGTCCCAAGGAATTTTAATCTCCCTTTTGATTTGGAAGGGATTTTGTAAGCCTGAAAGCCTGTGCTCACTATGTGGAGGACACGTTGGGGTCTCAGCCACATTCCAGCACGGGCAGCAGCTACATTTCAGATTAGGTAGAAATGACCAGGGAGATGATAATGGGGTGTTGAGTTTAGACTTGGCTGGGAAACACTTCTGAGGAGCACTGTGAGCTGTGTGCCACCGAGCTTGCTGCTGCGTGAGGGACAAATTCTGCTCTCGGTTGTGTAGGCATGACTTTGGCTGGTTTCCGAAATACAAGCATGTAATCTTGCTGTGGCTTATTAACTTTAATGGAGTTTATTCTTTTAATTTTTACAATGGTGTAAGTGAGAGCAGAATTTGGCCAGAAGCCATGACAACGCTACGCTGGCAAAAGTGAATGAAATGTGCAGAAGCAAACCCATCGCGGGGCAGTTTTGAGTTTTGCAATACCAAATGCATGGTTATGGGTCCAGCTTTCTCATTTTTCGGGATTGGTAGCAGGGAGCCATCCCTCCCCAGTGCAGACCATGTGTAGAAATGAGGGGTCTAGGTCCTTATTCCCAATTCTCATTCTTGCTTTCATACCAACTGTTTCTCCATCCTGAACTATGCACATGGAGTTGATAAGATACGCTGCATTGTCAAGCGCTTCCTGACGAGACACATGCTTATTCTATCCAAGATGATAAAGACTAGATGAGAAGGAAAGGGCAAAGCTGTCGTTCCCATGCAGAAAGCCAGCATGTGACCACAGGCTCGTGACCACTGGCTCGTGAAGGCACGTTCTGACTCCAGCAGCAGAGGCAGCAGTTTGGGCTTTCAGAAGAGCAGTAGCTGCTGTCTTTGGCAAGAAACGATTTCCTCCCTGGTGCCATCCTCCTAAATTTCCCCCTTTTAACACAGATCAAAGAGGTTTAAAGGTGTGATGAAGTATGAAGCTGTGCTTGTAGCTGTAGGAAGAAAGTTCTATATGTATGCATGAGCAAGTGAGGGAGGAGAGGAAGGTGAGGACCTGACCATGGACATAATTTTCTAATGATTTCTGTTGGTATTTATGTATTCATTCCATTGCCACTGCATCTCAGTAGCATCATCTCTCCTCTTTCTTTGCTCCTGGCAGTGGCCTCCACCAGATGCTGTGGAGGGAGACGCAGAAAGCAGCTGTGTGGGGTGTCATCCCTCCCTGACATACCTTAGTGCAGGTCCTTTTTGATTCCTTATGCTTCAAAGACTGGCTAAAGCCCTGAATGTGACCTTTAATATGAATCCAAAAGATGTTAAATCATGATCTGTAACTCTCCTTAGTCTGGTTATCTGTATAAATACAGTACTAACAAGTTAGACATATATTTAATTAGCTCCTGCTTTATATTTGACCTGATGAGTTTTAATCCAGCAGACGCTGTTAGCTGATTAGCGGTTTTGGCTTGGATGTGGTCTCCCTCTCTTACTGCAGATACAGTGTGTTTATACTCATTGCACATGTTGTCATCCACGCATACATGTACAACTCGGATGTGCTTTCTGGTTGCACGGCACACGGGGACCAAGGGAGGCACCTGTAAGAGTGGGCTCTGGCTGCTCTATGTTTAACTGGTAGTCTTGCACTTAGAAGAAGCTTCCTTTATTTGGCAATCTCTGCTCTTCTGTACTGTTCCTGTTTGTTTTCAACACAGCCTGAATGGAACTGGATGGCCCCTTTGATTTCTATGTGAAGAACTCCCTGGTTTACATGCCTCCTGAGGACTAGGCAGTGAATTACGCTTTAACCTCCCTCCCCACTGAAACCCATGAATGACCCTCTAAATAAGCACATTTCTCTCGTATATGTTAGGCTGGAACGAGACAAGAGTCTTTCCCTCCAGCTGGTCTAGTGTTGGGGAGCTGCCGAATTTCTTCACACGTGAGTTGCGTGGTCAACTGGGTCGGTTTTATCTTAAGTTGCATAAAGAGTTTAGAACAAGACTGTTCCTCTCTGGCTCTTTGACTATTTTTAGTAAATCTCTGTGACTTCCCTACAGCTCTGTTCCCCCTAATGCAGCTTATACTAATAGGCGGAGACAGTCACTGGGGATGTTAATGACTTGTCTGTTGAGGTCTGTCACTTGCTGGCGACTTAGTTGTCGGGTGGTTTCTTTGTCTGCCTGGAGTGCTTCAAGATCCTGTATCTGAGCCTCTCTCTTGTCTCATTGGGATAGCGATAGAGATTTTAGTTGCAGGTGCCCTTCATGAAACATGGAGTATTCTGCATAGTTTGCTGGAGTGTTTCTATATCTCCTCACACTTGCTTGGTAGAACCACTTGTTGAGCAGAATTAAAAAAAACTTGCTCCTCTGATAGCCAAGGACTGTGGTAAGAG
Source organism: Bucorvus abyssinicus (assembly GCA_009769605.1). Taxonomy (NCBI): domain Eukaryota; kingdom Metazoa; phylum Chordata; class Aves; order Bucerotiformes; family Bucorvidae; genus Bucorvus; species Bucorvus abyssinicus. Next base: position 6,805,028 of record CM020025.1, read on the forward strand.
AGAACAAAGCGTGTCTTGTATCGTGAGGGTTTAAGTCCATATGGATTACATGATGGGTGATAAAAATATTGTGAGGAGGCGAGGTGCTGACAGTCTGGATGATGTAAGTCTTGTAGCTCCTGTGTTTCTGCATTTCTCTTAAAGGTTCTGTCAACAATGCCCAGACTTTTGGATGATTTCCCTTCAGTCAGGTTTTCCTTTCACATTAACCATCACAATGTGCCATTTGGGAGAGAATCTTGGGAAGAGCTGGGGGCTGCTGTAAACTCGCCCTTACACGTGCTGGATTTTCTGAATGGATAATGCTGTGGTTTTTGTGTGTGTGGTGTGTGTGTGGTTTTTTTTTTTTTTAAGAAATAGTCAGGGATGCCTGTCAGGTTTCCTTCGTGTTAGGAGGAACTCAGGCACCTGGCAGATGCTGCACAAAAATTGTCATGGGTGAGCAGACTATTACCTAGAGTCTCTGTTGCCACAGTAACTTACAATCCTGCTGCCCACTTAACGGTGCTTAATTTGCTTGCAAAGACCAGGCCTTCAAGGAGAGACTTTGAGCTGTGCTTATGAGTTGAAATTGGGAGACCACTGATGAGAGCTTTCCCTGCCATCTGAGTCAGTGAGCAGATGCTCAGCCTGTGGTCTATAGCTATGCTGTATTTTACAACTTTATAAGCCAACAGTAAAGCCAGGTCTCTGCCCTCTGGCTCCAATGCCCAGATTAAGTGGCTCCACTTATGGTTCAGCTATTCTGTGTATTCTATGCAGTATGTTCAAGTAGTACAAATCATGTAGTAGCACAAATCACGTAGCTAATTTCTGGCATGAAGCCTGTTTTTCCTCTCCTCCTGGAAAGACAGTAGAAAAAAAAGTTGAACTGATATGGAATTGATAAAAATGGAGTACAGAGCTATTGCCTTATACTGTATTTGGCAGCTGGAAATATCCAGAAAATGTAGAATAACACACCCACTCTAAATTGCCTTCCTTCTTGGATAAGAAGGTTAAGTAGCAATACTGGTTTCAAGTCTGCCTGAATATGAATCCAGAACTGGCTCTGAATTAGTATAGCTCTTCTGTTGCTCTGCTGGTGTGGGGGAACTCACCTCTCAGGAGTCACCTCCCCTCCATGTGAATGTCTTCGTGTACCAACAATGCTCTGATAGCAGAGGGGTTCTCCCAGGATTGGAACAAGCAGTGGTGGGTGTAGCTATGAGATGTAGAGGGAGCTGGGTTGGACGCACCTGAGAAGATTGTCGTGGGGACACACCTGTGGAGCACAAGGGTGGATATTGTGGGTGTCTAAGTGAGTTCTGGATGGATCCAGGGGAGGAGCAGATAGTCTGTGTTGGTCCTGGGGACATGGGGGAATGTGGGAGGAATGTTCTGCAGGATAAATTCAGGTTGCTGTGTGGGAAACTGAAGTCCAGGATCTCCATGGTAGCACTCTCTGAGATACTGCTAATGCCACAGGTGAGTCTGGAGAGGCAGGTGAAGATCTGCAGTCTCAGTGCTTGGATGAGATTGTCCAGAGTCAGTGGTACTCTTTGGGTCTTCAGGAACTGGAGAACTTCTGGAGACAAGAAGAACCTGTAGATGGACCATATCTTTGTCAAAACAGGTAAAGATTTGGAGCAAGGCTGCTGACACCAGGAAGTAAAAGGGTCATAGAGGCGCATTCAAACTGGGAGCTGGAAGAAGATGCAGAGAAGCACCTAGCTTGGACTGGTGCAACCTGTGGGCTGGATGTGGTTGATGCTCAGTGCACGTGAGGGCTGCACAGAGCAAAAGTAGAGCAAATGGGAAAGGCAAATCAAACTGCCTGCAAAAGCAGTTGAGTGACGTGCACAGTGTTAGGTGCTGGAGCGAAGACAAAACGTGTAAGTGCTGGAAGCCTGGAAAAATAAGTTAGGGGTACCAGAGGGTTTGGTGTCAAGCAACAGCTGTAGTATAGAAGGTGGCTCAGGGAACCGGTGGAAAGGAGATAATCAGAGGGCTGCGGTGTTGCCAAGCTACCAGCTTTATAGGAGAGCTGGAGTAGGATGTACAGGTGGAGGAGTGACAGTGCGAGTAAAGGATAATATAAAGTGCAGCAGCATAGAAGTGTTACGGGAAAAGAGAAGCACTATAGTATCCTTGTGGGTGGAAATCTCAACTCTAATAAGTGTAGTACTAGGATTGTACTACTGACCACACCCCCTCCCCCCCAGGAAATATTAAGTGAGATTAAAGAACCTGCAAATTTAGGACAGGTATTAATAGCAGGAGATTTCAACTATCCATACATAGATGGGGTCAATGCCTCATCAGGATGAGATGCGGCAAGAACGTTTTGGATGGAGTAAGTAGTGGCTTCCTAGAACAATTAATCCTCGATCCTGTAAGAAAAGATGCTATTCTGGATTTGGCCTGGAGTGGTGCGCAGGAACTGGTCCAAGAGGCATTAGCAGGAGAGCTCGCTGGTAGCAAGTACAATACAATTAGATTTAACATCACAGCAGGGAAAAGCAGGGCACATAAGTCCTGTACGTGGATATTTGGTTTCAGGAGATCAACAAGGTAAATATGAGGCAGACTTTAAAAGGAGCAGTTCAAAAAAACGCAAGAAACCTGCATGCAGCCTGGAGGCTGTTAATAATAGTGTGTTAGAAGCTAAGATAAAACGTGTGCTGCAGTTTGAAAAGAAAACAAAGTTGTCCCCCAAATCCCCTGCAGACTTAGTAGAAAAATTCCTGTGACATGCTGTTTAAATGGTTGGCATCTGAGAAATGAAAAACTTCTTCAAATGAAGAGAAGGGGAAAGGCTGTAAAATATGGCAGGTCAAATGTAAACAGAAAATTGGATTTGCAGATGAAGCCAGGCTCCTTTGGGTACTCAGATGCCACGTGGATGGTGAGGAACTGCAGAAAGACCTCATAAAAATGACAGAGTGTCAAAAAGGGGACACATGAGCTTCAGTGCAGATAAATGTAAGGTAATCCATCAAGGGAAAATTGAACCATGCCTACACGATGCTGAACTCCAGAACTGGGAGTTGCATCTTGGGGGAGAGATCTTGCAGTCGCAGTTGGCAGTCATCTGCAGTCGCCTGCTCTGTGGGCAGTGACACCCAAAAAAGCAAACAAACCCCTGTGTGTGGTCAGGGAGGGTTCTGAGAAAAAGATGTAGGGTGTCATAGTGCCACTGTAGGAAGGGTTGATGAACCCGTGACAGGGTAATGCTGTATCTGGTTCAGGACAGAGTTAGAGAAGGTCCAGAGAAGAACTGCTAAAATGACTGAAGGAGTGAAGCAGCTCCTTATGAGGAGAGATTGCATAGGCTGGGATTTCTGCAGGGAGAGGAGAGGGCAGGCGAGGGATACGTGGAAACTAGTAGGTGGTTGGATTAATATTCATCAATTTTAATCCATCTGTAAAGAAAGTATCCAGCTGAAAAGTAAAAGAAATGAAAGTAATCCAGCTAAAAGAAGGTAATTTTCATATTTGGCAGGTAGTGAGCTTCTGGAGTGTGTTGTCCCAGGAGACAGTGAACCTGCTGGTATATGTCCTATGATACTACGAGTAAAGGGTTATTTCTGGTAATGTCCCATAACCAAAATAATGCAGGTACTGGAAGAGTAAGGATGGAAGAGACTGAAGGCAGAGACCAGGCTCACCCGCTCTCCCTGAAGAGCACCTCTGCTGGGGTCAGTCCTGGCCTGGACGAACCACTGATCTTACCCAATATGACATTTTTTTATTTTTCTAAGGCAAACCCCTCACCTTGATGTCACTTCTGGGTCTGTGTGCTATCTTCTGCTCTGACAGCTTCTGAAGCTGTATTGTTCCAAGCCAAGGACATCTCTTAAGTATGCAGAAATCTACCGATTTTAAAGGAAAGCAGCAAAAAGGGATAAATGGGGAGATGCACGGAGCTTCTGTGATCTGTGACCAGCCAGCAGCCAGTCTTTATCTCAAAATCAGACTACTAGATGAACGTAGCTGTTGATGTCTTGCAGCATAATTTGCCTTCTCATCAGCTTTTCTTTGCACAACGGTCCCATGCAAATTAAAATATTGCTGTCCTTATTTCCCTAAAGGACAGAAAGGAAATGAGGATGGAGCTGGTAGGAGAAAGGCTGTAAAAAGAGCCCTGTTGATTGATTTGAGAAGGACAGAGCACAGTGTGGAGGTAAATGCAACACCCCAGATATAGTGGAGATAGTGTGTAGAAAGGGCAGCGTGAGAAAGAAGTTCATGGGGAGGGAGCTGCACAGTCCTGGTGTGGGGCTGGCCAGGGGATAGCAAGAGGTTTGCATTATGAGTGTATTCTACTAGATTTGTAAAAGCCAGTAGGGTGTGCATTTAGGTCCATCCACTCCCCCACTAGCCTATAGTGCATACATACCATATAGGTGGTTGTGTAGTAAAGGGGCATTAGCTGATTCTTTAATAAATTGGGATTTTGGTACCATGCTGACTGAGTGCTCTAGAGGCTTCTAAAACAAACTATTTTGATGCTCAGTCAAATCTGAAAAGCAAACATATGAATCCTGCCTAATGCCGAAGCCATTAGAAATCCGCCCACCCCAAAACTAATTTTAATATGGATAGGAAAGCAATTTCCTGATGAGAAAGCTCTTAATAGATTGTGTTAATAGCGAACAGCAAGGAGAGGATCATGGGCTCTGGTGCAGCTTAGCAACCATCCCAGAAAGTGAAAGGAGACCAGTGTTTTGAAGGGTTGTCCACAGTGGTGAGGGTGGGGATGGCATTTCAGGGTGACCAAGATCAAGCTGTGGAAGAGATCACCTTGCTTTGTGACTATGGAGATGGTGGATGGCCTCAGTCGTTGCTTGTCATGTAGAGCAGGACATCAGCAGCACTCCTGGCCGTTGCTGGTGAGATGCTAGGGTCAGCTTGGAGGTCCTTGGTCAACCAGTGCAAGGGAGAAAGAGTAGGTGTGGGTATGGGTGCGTTTTTACAATGTTCTGGAATGCCTTTCCAGGCAAGAGACATCTCATTTCCACTCATCTGTCCCTGGGTTTGATCAGAGGATTTGGAGTCCACCAGGCCAGGCATCTGGGGATGGAAAGCCTCCAGGAAACTCAGCACTTTCCATGGTGTTTTTACTTTTCTGCTCTCCATTTGCAGACATTTGTATTGGCAACCCTCACTCCTGCGAGGGCTGAGGTGCTGAGGTTGGGGATATTCTTGGAGCCTGTAGGAGTCCGAATTTGATGCTCTCATCTTCACTGGGGAGGCGGGAGGCCTCCTGACTCCCTGTAATCTGCGTGGTATGGCTGACCTCGAGCTCCGGGTCTGTGGGATCTGGCTGCCTGTAGACCTTTGTCAGCTGTCTGGTTTTTGGTGGAAGCCCTCCTGTAAGAGTCAGCTTGCTTAAAATAAACTAAAGAGTCATGCAAGGAATTTCTTTCTGCTTTACCTTAGGATCGGGTTGTTGCATAAGTAGACTCCACGACTTTGACCTGATGAGGCTCTGGCATATCTTCTTCTCCCATGGGGACCATCGTTTTTATTTGCTTTTCTGAGCTGCCTTGAGAAATGCATACAAAAATACATCTCCCATGGGGGCAGAGGGGATTCCCTTTCTGCTGCGGGTGGCTCCTGCATGGACCTCTCTTCTCTACACACTGCAGATCAGTGGTGCTCCATTGTGGCTTGCCTCATGTAGCCTCTGTGAGTGAATCTGCATCACAGGTGGGTGGACCCTGTGGTGAGTGCCTCTCATCCCATGATGGAAACACCACCAGAGCCCTGCTCTCAAGAATGTGTCATGGTGTCTCTATTTTGGGGAACAGCCATACAAACGGGAGTTTGAAGAGTGCAGCGTGCGTCAAATCTAGGATGTGTGTTCAGCTCTGGTAGGAAGGTGGAGACTAGTTTGCTGTTCTTCACCTTGGGGCTGGAATGCTTTGTTCATTCCAGGAGCTGTTCCCGTGCAAAGTCCCCCACATCTGCAGAGGCCACCCCACCACGGCCCTGTCTCAAAAGCAGGGGATGCAGCCAACGGTATAACCCCTCATCTTCTAACCATGTCCTAACCATGGAAAAGGATTGTCACCCTCCAGAATGCAATGTGTCACAGTGTCTATATAGGGTCTTCAATTGTGGATGCTTCTTACTCATCTAACTTCACTTTTGGAGGTAGTTCTGTCATTACATTTCAGGCCCAGGTTTTGGTTGACTGGTAATGGCTCTGCCACAAATTCATTTGTACATGCTGAGAAATAGTTTCATGGGACTGAAGATTTCACCTGAGCTGGAAGTGCTAACAGGAATCTATAGGATTTGTACTCTGAAATCCTGTGGGAGATACAGCAAATCTCAGCTTCTTTATGCCTTGGTGCCCAGACTGTAAAATGAAATGGTACCTCTGGCCCTGGTGCAGTGGGCAGGGATAGAGCGTGGGGACTGTTTAATTAACTGGTGGTCTTCCAGGACTACAGTGGAACCACACGTAGCATCGCAGAGTTGGAAACATGATCATAGGATCTGGAATTTAATCTGATGGCTACGCTTGTCCCAGACTATATACAAAACTTTTGTTGTCCGGCACTTGAATTCAGTCCAGTGCGGTGGAGGCAGATCTTTAACGCTGCCCTGCTTATCTTGAGGTTGTGGCAAGAGATGAAAAACTTCATCTTCCAATGGAAGAACAAGAAGAGTTTAATTAGCCAAACTATAATGACCCAAACTTGTTTTCCCCAAGACAGAAGAGACTGGTGCCAGCCAGTGTAGTGCTTCCGTTCCCTGTGGAGCTGAGCAGATTTATGCTAAGCCACAAGCTCAAAACGTGCATTTTGTTGAGAAAGTGTTACACAGGTACTTGGAAGAACAATATTTTCTGTGTGTGTTTGTTTTTTTTTTTTTTTTTTTTTTTTTTAGAAAAAGGACTCAACTGTGCTGTTTCGTGCAACACAAGTTGTGCTGTACCAAGCCTGAGCTTTACTCGGCAGAGCTGGGGCTGGTATCTCCCCAGCCCTAGAGCTTGTGGTGGGAGATGGGCACACAGAAAAGTCCTGGAGTCTCCATCACTCAGTATTTGGCTTTACTGAGTGTTTCCCCTGCTGAATTACAACCACAGGTCTGGCAGACCTGAACAGTGGTCGATAATAGGCTTAGGTCCCCAAGGATGGATGTATTTCATAAATGAAAAGAGTGCAGTATCTCCAAAGGTGGGAGGATCTTGAGGGACTCCTCTGGCTGTTCAAGTGAGGTGGGTTTTAATCTCCCCTCCAGCTTAGCTTTGGCCCCCATAGATGAGATTTCTTTGAACCTGTTAAAAGTCAGATTAAGATCTCTCTGGAAGAGGTCTTTTAGCAAACAGCAGATGAATTGGCAGGCCATTCTTTAAGGAATACTTGTTTTCCTCTCTATCCTCAAAACAATCTGGGCAATGTGTTCGGAGTCAGACCGTTTCTGAGCTTAACCCTCTCATCCCCAGCAAAAATAGTCCCTGTGCTGCCCTGCTGCCTGGGATGGCGTGAGCTGGACACCAGCCCTGACTTCCCAAGCCGTTGGAGCACGTCGAAGGGTTTGTGGGGTGGGTGGGTGGGTGGGTATGCCGTGACGAGGGTGACTCAACCTGATGCGTGTGCAGTTACATAAATTTGCATCAGCCTGTACGTTGTATGTAAAGCACGGGGATGACTCAAAGGCAGGAGCTGCAGTGGCATGTAAAGTCTACTGGCTGTCACTGATCGACAGCCCGGGCAAAGCTTCCAGATCGCTGTTGAGTCTCGTCGGGTGTCCCCTCGTCTGCCATAGGTGCTGGGAGCGCCAGCACATCCAGGCTGCAGGGATGCAGGGAGGGTTTAGCACTGAGCCTCGGCGGCTGCAGTCAACCAGTGAGTCAGCATTAGGTGGAAATCCAATATTGTGTGTGCAGGCTGTCGAAACGCAAAACAGCTCATAGGAAAATGAGTCCCGTATCTCTACGGTGGTGAGTCCACCACTGCCCATGGGAGGTGAGAGCGTGTTTAGATGTAATGATAAAAGATGGACGACAAGCAGAACTCTGCTGCGAGCCCTGTCGAGCTTAGGATCCAGCCCAAAAGCCTAGAGCAAAACACTTTGGACCGCTGAGAAAGATTCTGCTGGTAAGACTCCGCTCTATCAACAGAAGAGGAAAAAAAAACCCCGTGTTTTATCTGGGACTCAATGCATTCTTTATGGCAATTCTCAGTACTCAGACTCATGACTTCAAAATTGCACGATGTTAAAAAAATGGGAATTTTTAATATTTGAGTTAACTTTCTAGGTTATGGAACATAGATTTCTGTGGTTTAAATTTCTTTCAGTGGAGCTCAGAAGCTTATTTGCAAAAAAAAAAAAAAAGAAAAGAAAGCAGCACCCCATCCCACTTTCCCCCCCATCCCATTTGGAAAGCCTCACTGGATGGCTGGCTCTGGGACCAGGAATCCCAGGAGTGGGCAGTGCTCGCGCTGCCTCAAATCCCCCGGTAATAAACACACCGGCCGAAGCCAGATGGTAAAAATGCATTTTTATAATGTTTTATGTGGATTAATGATTTCAATAAACATTTTTTTCTCATTTGTATACGATCGGGGCAGCGTTTGCACGACATCTAAGAGAACTCACTGAGCTTTCTCTGGCTTTCTCAGTGGCTGCACTCGAAGGCTAAGTTTGTTTGATGTGCCTCCATCCCCTCTCACATTTGTCATTTGTATTAGCCACAGGACTGCAGTGAGGCAGCGGCTGCTGGTCCCCGAGGGCTCTGGCTTTCCCTTGATGTCTGGGTAACTCCTTTGATAATAAGAGTTATTTGTACATACGGAAGGGATTAGTTAATGACCTGTGATGCACAATCCAGCGGGGCACGGCTCTCCAGTGACTACCATTAAGCGACGTGCTGCGGTGATTACTTGAGTGCTTTGGGGATGTGCCTTGGTTAATTCACAGTGCGCGGTAAAAACAAGCATTACTGCCCTCATTTCAAGGTGGGAAAATGGAATCATTCCCTGTTTGCTGGGTAAATAACGTGGGGTGCCGCAAAGTAAAGTGATTTATTGTAATTGTGATCGGGGTGCTGTGGTTCACCAACTCACTTGTCCTCAACCGTGCTCTTGTAGGGTCCATGGGTGTCCTCTGAACTGGGGGCAATTGCTGGGAAGTGAGTTTAGCACTGGGAGGAAGGAGATTAACCATAGAATCATATCAAAGAGTGGTTTGGGTTGGAAGAGACCTTAAAGATCACCTAGTTCCAGCCCCCCTGCCATAGGGAGGGACACCTTCCACTAGATTGTCTTAGACCTGGCCTTGAACACTTCCAGGGAGGGGGCATTAAGCTGACATGGGTGAGGTTACATGCACACACATTCCCATGTTCTTGCTTATGAAGTTATTTGTAACATGAGTGTTTCTAAGCCTCTGGTGTTGGATGTGGGAGCTGGACTGGTGGCACATGCAGGTTGATGAGGTTGGGGCTCAAGCCCACACACATACTCACGCTTTCCCAAACTGTTGGAAAGGGTAGGAGCAGGTATCGAGGGAGAGCATGGCAACATGGAGGCTTTGCTAAGCTCTCATTTTGCTGAGGAGCTTTTCTGTGTGTTGTGCAGTGTCTGTGCTGGTATTTATACCTATGGTCACCGTGTTGCACATTCCAGCCTCCCATCAGCCCTATGCAGAGCTCTTGTCCCGGGGCTTACTCTGCGGGTGGTATATGGTGTCTGGGAATGACTCATACAGCTGTGGTATAGCACATCTGCTCCTAGCCAGATGTAAAATTAAACACACACTTTTAGTGTTATCTTGACCTAGACTAATGTTGCTATTTTGGGGTTTTATGTCAGAGGCACAAAAATCCTGGAAATCGCTGATGGAAAAGACCTGTGAGTTCATCCCTTCCACCCACGGGATTGTTCCCTGCAAAATATTCTCCATCGTTTTGTCCAAAGCAGTCAAAATTCGCTCAAGCGAGGGGGATCCTAATGCTTCCCCAGGGGGGCTCTACATCTTGCAGTGTGCCAGGGAGGACTCATGCATCCCTGATCTACAGTCCAAAATTAGTTTTACTCAGTTTCAACCTGCCTGTCCAAGTTCAGATCCCCAAGACTGTTCCTGCTCTTCCTGCTGTTCGTACCCAGCACGGCACAAGAACGTGACCCCCTGTGAGCTGAGAGTGTGCTGCTCAGACCCTGTAAGGGGATGAGTTTGCAATCAGCCCTCAACTAATTGCCCAGGGGCTCCCCGGCTGTACCGCTGTCACAAGGGTGGTGTAGGATAGCAAGCCTCATATGCCAGGGCTGCATCTCCCTCTTCCCTCTGAGGCACAAACCTCCCAAACAGACCCAGACTGAGAGCCCTGGTGTGTTTGCTATCAAAGAAAAAGGCAAAATTCCCACAGAGTGGGAGTGGGCTGCAGTTAGTGGGTGGTAACTACCTGATGGATAAGAGCTGGCTGTGTCCACGTGCTCAGGCTCCCGGGTAGGGGTGCTGGGGACACCAACCTTCATCATCAAACCTTGTCATTTCTGAGATGCTGCAGGCTATTAACAAGTCCTCTAACACCATCGAGAGGTCTATTTTTAATATAAAACGCAACTGCACAAAAGAAAAAAAAGAAAGTCCCCATGTAACAGATTTTATAGATATTTTGGAAAAGAAAATAATCTCTGTCTGCAGGGCTGGGACTTGGTATGCCAGCTCCCCGCTTCAGCCCGGCTGTGTGCCCCACCTTGCCCTCTGATCCCTTGGGAGTGGTAATGGAAACCTCTGCGCTGAGCTCTGGCAGGACAAGTGGATACCAGTGAAAGCTTTTTGCCAGGACTTAGTAGGAGCCAGCTCTTGCTTCGCTGCAGCAGTTAAACACATCAGTGCACCGAGCCTGTGCAGCCTTCCTGCCGCTGACGGAATAGGTACTTGTGGGTTTGGGGTTTTTTTTTGCACGGGGGTAATTTTCTTCCAGGGATTCTGAACACTTGTCTGTGAAACATGAAATTGCCTGACCCCAAAGCTCATCCCTGAGTTGGTGAGAGCCATAAGCTTTCAGTGAACAATATTTTACCTCCTTTATACACAGAGGAGTCTTCAGAATGCAGTCACTCAGCAGCCAGCAATTTTCAGCTGTCTTTCCTTTATGTTTTCCGTGGGATTTGAACATCTTTGGAAAGTGTAAATTTACAGCCAGGGATCACGAAATGATGCTTCGCTCTGTGATCTTCCTCGGGCAAGCTTTATGTAGAGACCACAGCCACCAGCTTCAAGGAGCTACAGTGGCTAAAGGGATGCTCTGTGAGACCCATCCAAGATGCCTGGGATGGTTCCAGGGTCCCCACAAGGGATGTGCCGTGTTGTTTCGTGCTGTAGCCTGTGTGCAGACTGAGGGGCTCTTTTGCCTGACAGCAGATAGTAGGTAAACTGAAATCCCAGAGCTTTGTGTGGGGCTGGTGCAGCCCCTCTCAACCATTGCCAGATGCTGATGCACAAGCGCTAGGAGGAAGGAGAAGGTCCTCTTGTCCATGGACAAGTCTGGTTCATTTGCAGCATGTGCTGGGAGAAAGAGGTATAGTGTGAAAAGTGACTTTCAGAAAACCACCTCTTGCTCCTCCTGTGGCTCCCGGATTTTTACTGAAATCTGCTTGTCATGCTTCCAGTCACCAGGACTCAGCTCTACCTTCCTCCCATACAGCTGCCTCCTACTAACAATATTCCCCCACTTCACTTCCATTAATCATCCCATATTCATCTGTCTTTCTCTAGTCCCATTTGTTTTGTTCTGTTTGCATTTATTTGCTCTGCCAATTCTTCAGGCTAGGGGCTGTCTCTGTAAAGCATATAATGAATGTCCAGTAGAATTTCAGTGTGTAGTTTGCTGCAGAGTATGTAAAAAATGGCAACTCCAACCCCAAAGGATGCTTTTACGAGTTGCTCCCCATTTCACCCAACCCAACTTTTAAAAATCAAATTAATTCCCGTAACAAAAGAATATAAACCTCAGTTCTCATCAGAGTTTGGCTCTATAATAACTGAATAATATGGGAAAAATATGCAAAAATTATGTTTTTCTCCATATCAAGCACAAACATTTGGGGTTTATTGGGTTATTTTTCATCATTGCCAGGCTCTACAGTGCCTGCATCCATTTCTTACCAGCTGCAGAATTTGCTTTCTGAGTATCCAGGTTAAGTCATTAGTGTCCTTAGCTGCAAATTTTGCTCTTTGAGCTTCAAGCTGCTTCTTTGCGTAGCGCATTGTGCCGATTCACTGAAGCGTGGATCATTTGTTTTATCGATACATCCACGGGACAAAGGGCCGAGTCCGAGGGAGCCTGGGGTTGGGGTATCGAACCTTTCGTCTCTCGAATCGTTGCAGCATGCCCTGGGCTGGCAGAGGGCAGCATCCATCCCAAGCCGATGGCCGTTGTGCGGTGATTTGGAGGTCACAGCTGTGCTCGTAGCAGCTGGATGTCTGTGCTGCAAAAACCTCGCCACCGGAGCTGTTAGTGAAAGGCCATACGGAAGGTGCTGTACCGCCGTCAGCCACGCAGCAGGTCAGCACAGGACCTTGCTTTGCCGGCTAGCAGCAGCATGTGTCTGTGGGGAAAAACGGGGCTGGTTCTCTCCCCTGTACCCTGCGGACCAGCTCGCTGCCGTAGTGCAGTGCAGACAGCCTTTTGCGACGGCATTGTAAGTTCTGGACTAATTATTCTTGCTTCACTCATGCAAAATTCAGAGAAATCGACTGTCGGAACAAAGCCCTTCCTCGTTTCCTGCCTTGCGTTTATTTCCAACTACCAGTGGAACCACGAGATCTCTAGAGTTTTATTATAAAATTACTAAACAACCGCGAGGCTGAGCCCCTGCTTTGGGTGGAAGCCTCAGTGCAGCCTCAGCTCTGAAGCTGCTGTCCACTTTTGCAGTTACCCGTCTACAGTAGATAAAAGAATACGGTATAACGGACCCACAGGTACACGGCTGTTAATTATTGCCAGTGCTGTAGACTCAGCTGATATTTTGCTCTGTTGTTGGAGACTGCTCGTTATGCACCTCTCTTCACTGGGGCACATGCACCAGAACTACTCCTTCTATTTTCTTTATGAGTTTCCATAAGCTGCTTTCTGTCAGCAGAAGCCCCTTTTGGCATAACAGAACCGTACTGAAAGAGAACCAAATCCTCACATTGTAAGTCTGTGCTGCGAGCGCAGGGTTTGCTTTGGAGGCTGACCAGAAACATTTCTTGTCTGCACAGAGAATTGCCCCTTATTGCGCGTTTCACACTTTTGGGAATACCGATGCCGCCGGGGGCTCTGGCACTGTAGAGATGATGTCAGCATTAGTCAGGACCCAAAGGGAGCAGGGTCTTGGTGGTAAACCCATCACGTCAAGCCCTGATAATTTGTAGACTTTAAGGACTTGTCCATGCCGCAGACGTAAGTGTTGCAGGGCCACCAGTCTCACAGTGCCCCAGACTGGTTGGCTTACAGCCCCCAGAAGTGTTTGCAATGTTGGACACTCACCCAAGGTGATGTAGTTAAATTGCATCTGGAGCAAACTAATTTGGGGTACCTTTGCGTCCTGCATGGCTGGGTCCCATGCTGGCCTTGGCTCAGACCTCCCTCGGGTCTCCTGCGGAACAGGTCATACCCAGTAGCTCACTTAACAGAAGCAGTCAAAATCCAGCCTTTAGCTGCAAAGCAGGTGGGTGTTTTTTCACAGCAGCGATGTGGCTGAGGCATTGGGGTGAGGATTGGTTGGCCCCAGGGATTTGTAGTAGCAATTCAAAGATAAACCCGTGTGGATCCTTACCACCCAAGCTAAAGAGCAGAGACCTCTGAACAGTGCTCCCGTATCCCGATGACTGAGGGCAGATAGGGGCTGTAAGACGTGATCTCCGCAGTGGATTACTCTGCGGTGTGATCCCTCCTTGCTGTTTCACAACCTGATCTTTTTTGTACAGACTCTCTGATAGAAGCATTTGTTTGCAGAAGCAAGAAACTGCTGTCTCTCTGCTGCGGACTTTTAATGAATAGGGGAATGAGAGGTATAATCTGATTGTTTAATGGGAAACTGTAGAGTATAAGTATAGGCAGAGGAGGTGGTCAGCCGCAGAGAAAGGGGAGCATTTGCAGTGTGATGCTTTATGTAAATAAAATACTCCAGATAGTTCCTGTGAACCAGTGGCATATACGGATGATTAATAACAATAGCACACCAGTTCCAGTTGGCAGGAGATGCTCTTCAGCGTTGGCACGTAAATGCTGAGAGCTGGGCAATCGGGACTTTTGCATATTGTGTGGGTACCAAATCAAGTTGTGGTTCTGCAGCTCCAGCATGTGAAAGAGGCAGGAGGGTTATCAGAATGAAACCCATCTTCTTCCTTTTGGCTGCATCGTTTAAAGGGGATAGACTCCATTAAGGTTGAAGGCAGGGGTTGGGTGCTGGAAGATGTTAGCTTTATTGCTGTTTCTCACAATGATTCTTCACTTTCCCGTGTCCAAAAAATATGACTGTTCATCGCCTTTATTTCTGTGCCAATAAAATGGGGATCACAACATCACTTATCTCACCAGAGTATTATGAGCTTGAATGAATTAATCTTTCTGAAGTGCTCTGACGGTAGGTGCAAAGTCTTCATAAAATCTCACGCTTCCAGCTAGAAAACAGTTCTGTGCAGTGAATGCTGAGGTTAGGAAAGTGTGAAGCCAATTTAGCTTCCAAATGCTCTGGGTCTTGATGCAACAGCAGATAATCTGCAAATTCAGGTCCTTGATGCTGAATGGTTACACAGGATCAAACTCTACCGCATGCTGAAGCCCATAGGACTATGTGCGTAATAATACAACGCTGATCAAACATCGTGGTAGATGCATGTTCTGTGAATTAATTTTTGTTATGCACTTTTTGTCCCGAAAGACAAAAATAATTCTTCAGGCTTTATGAATAGGAACTCTTTTTGTGGGATAATCTCTTCTTTGCTGATTGGAAGCTTTTTACCCTACCCAAAAATAGCAATCTCATCAGGTGTTGTGGATGTGGAGTTCTCCACGGTGTTAGCTCTGCAGCAAAAGCTATTTTGCTGTTTGAAAGCTGGAGATCTTCACAGGGCCCACGTGTTTATGATGACTAATTTCCCACTCTTATCTAAGAGTTACTTAATCTAAGAGTTCCCAGTGGGATAAATGGAACGGGAATGAGGGCGATAGTTTGCAGCTGTCAAGGTGAAAAGAGAGAAAATACCCACATACTGCACTAGGTGGGCTCTTCAAAAATGTGCTAACTTTGCCAGGAAAGATAAGGGTCTCTCTTTGGCTGCAAAGTTTCCATGAAAGTTACTGTAAATGCTGCAAAAGATGCAAAAATGTTCATCCAGACTGTGCCTTGGAAATGGTCTCCAGCCTGCACCACTGCTGCTTCATGCCACTGGTGGTACTCAGTCTTACTGACACAGGCATAGCTCATCAGCCTTGATTCTTTCTGAAAAACAACAATAAAAGCGTATACCTGTATGCGTAGGGAAGCTTTGGCTCTGGGCTGAACCTCTAGAGACTTAGGATGATGTTTATCTGTCCAGGCACAGGTAGATATCCATGTAAGAACTAGTCATCTTATCTTCCCTTTGGGGTAGGTCAGAGGTGGCAAGTCCCTTGTGGGTGGGATTTTCCACCCTAGCAGGGATCGTTGGAATGGGTCAGATAGGTGCCTGACCCACAGGTAGCTGACCCATAGGTGTCTTCTGTTGGGTCAAAATGCTTAGGGTTCATTGTCTTGAGGGCATGATGGTTGTTGCTTAAAACCACTGCTCAACTACCACTTAATCATATGGACACTCAAGCTTCTCTTGATGGATGTAAATGAATTACCCCAAGTTCTGCTGTCAGTTAATGACTTGCCCTCACTTCAGCTGAATCCTCAGGGGTTCCTGAATTAACTCTTAAATTAAGCAAAGTAATAGGGTCTCATATCATGCCTATCATTGATCAGGTTAGATGTTGTCCTTGTTTCACTCCCGGCTCTTTAAGATGGATTGGGATTGTCAAACCTGTTCCTGGAGCGAGGTGTGCCAATAACTGGCATTTGTGTGGGTACGTAGGGCTGAATGTGCGTTTCTCATGAAAGTTGAAAATCTTAGCTCAAGAATCAAAGGCAAAGTGTGGCATCCTCAAGAATAGTGTTTTATATCTGCAAAGACCCAGTATTAGCTACAAGACTGCTTGGTGTTAGACTGTGTCTCTGGATGAACTTTTATAGAATACCTCATGCTGAAAATTTAATTAATCAGAGAAGGGTTATCACATTACCAGCCTGACTGAGTTATTTTTTAGTGAACAAATGTGTGTTTAAAAGTCTAAATGCTCCTGTTACAATGACTAATTATCTCCAGAAAATTGAAAGCACACAAGAAATTATCAAGAAAGAACATTTAGACATCATCTGTCTTCCTAAAAACACTTGTCTGAATGTATTAAGAAGAATATTATTGCAGCATAAATGTTGGCCATTTGGAATATATTTTTTCTGCCTTCTCTTTAAGTGCATTCTTGCTACAATTTTTTTTTATATAGTGTCTGGATGGATTAAAGATGTATTGAATTTTTTAACTGGAATGACTCTCTGGAGAAGATTGATTTCCCTGCTGCCTCAGATTTGGTTTAATTTTTGTGTTACTTATGAAATAATGAGAAATATACATCAAAGTAATGGGGAGAGGCAATGGCACAGAGCACTGGCGGCATGTCACAACACGTGGGTCAACAAGGAGTCTCGTCTCTTGTATTTATGAACTGTGACGCTATTGCAGGGATCGCTTGCAGAAGCAAACCAATTGCCAACGCCAGATCTAGTCAAACCTACACCCAGCCACCTATAAATCTGTGCACTCTTATTCTTTATTAACTGAGGATCAGGATTTATTCATTATATAGGACTTGATGATGACATATCTTGCGAAAAAGAAAGAAGTGTATAACGAAACTCAATAGCTGAGCAGGCAAAATGGAGATGGGACTTTTGCAACCCATCACGGGTTTAGAAGAGTAAAATTTACTCGTGCTCAGAACATCCTTACCTTTTTAAATGGGAATTTAGCAATGGATTAGCCCTGTGTCAGTCATTTCCAACAGTCTGAAAATCACAGGAGGGAAGTAAACGGGATCCGTTTGCTCTTTCGTAGGAAAGGATTCAAAATCAAAACCAGAAACGGACCAGAGGAATCCCAGGCAAAGGAAAAAAAGATCAATTGTGTGGATTATGCAGGATGCACAGAGAAATCAGCAAGTGTGATTTGATGACCACTTTCCTGGCTGACACAAGGCAGAACTAACACTGTGATCACTGCCTCCTGAAAAAGAGCCAAATCTTTGTAGCAGAGAGCAAAAGCAGTTTACACCACTGCTGGACCAGCGTGGCAGAGGGAGCCAGGGGGTAGAATCAAGTGCTTGAGAATAGCACGTTTTTAAGCCAGCCGTGCTCTAGGAGCCAGTGTGTCATTGAACTAAACCCTCCGAGCTTTGCAAAACTTCCGTCCTCTAAAATCTTTTGACTCATTACACTGGGCTCAATATCATGGTCTGAATTAAATCCATTTATAGTAGCTTTGGAGGAGATCTGGGCTGGGTGGAATGCCTTCAGCAAGAAAACTGAACGTTAATACCCAGCCCAATGAAGTCTGCCCAGACAGAGCCAAAGAAAATAACAGCAAAATGAAAATGAAGAACCTGTTTCTCCTGCCTTTGCGCATGCAAGAAGTCCTAGGGCCAGCCCTGCGTCGATCCTTATATACGGTCTCAGAGTCAAGGACCTGAGTCATATGTCAGAATGTGGCAAAATCAAGTGAAATTTATTCCTAGAATGAACGTTATCTTTTGTTTTCTAAAGGTGTCCAAGACTAAGAAAAGGACTTTTATTTAACTTTCAAACCAGGAACTCCTCTGGTGTTCTCAGTGGTTCCAGTCAGTGTGTTTAGATATGCTTATATATAAAAACTGGAGAGAAGAAGAAGGAAGTCAGTGCTCAGACATATTAATGGTCACACATAAAAGAGTATGTGGATGTTGTGAATTATTCTCACATTTTTTTCCTAATCCTTAGGAAAGACTGTGCTGATGCCAGTAATAAATTAAAACCAACTGAGCACATTTTGGAATTGCTGTGGAGCTTTTCATCAACAGAAGAAGCCTGGCCCTGCTGCTGTAATTACATGATGCATAGTGCAGTTGTCTCACCCTTCTTCTCCTTATATGAACAACCACCACTCTCTGTCATGCTCACTGTATTAACACAACTGGTATCTCCAAATCATTACTTGGTGTTAATCATGCTCTTAAAAAAATACTCATTCCAAATAACGGCATCTCTTTATCATTGGAGCTGCAAATGAAGATGCATTAGTTTCTGGAGAGCAGCACCATCAACTTTCACCATGTCCTCCCAACACAGCAAGTCTTGAGATCCCTAATGCGCTGTGTGAACTTTAATTGAAAGCCTAAACAGGCTTTAAAGAGAATGCTGCAGCTGCTCTGAGTTTTTGTGAGTGAAGAAGGCTCCGTACCCACAGGTTGCTCTTTCCAAAGTCTTCCTTTCTGAGCAGAGGGGATCTTTTATCTGACTGTATTTTTACGGTTGCCTGGCACACAGTCACTGTTCCTTGTTGCTAGTTTTCAATGTTCACCACCCAACCGCAGACCCTGGAGAAGGGGCAGAAAGAAAATTCACTTTGGTAGTTGATAGACCGAAGGTTGCAGGAAAGAAAAAAACACTTTTGGGGGAAGATTTGCCCAGATTGGTCCTTGCTTAAGAGGTCTAGTGCTGTGTTTGGTTTAAGCCAGAAAAAAAAAAAGGTGCAGCTTCTGGCTCATGACCAGAAGTTGCTGTGTTTAGCAACTCGCTCTTGTCAGCTGTGTGGTAGCTTCTGAATTTATCTGACTGGTTTCACTTCCCATTGTGGGAGGAGAAGTGAGCACACACAGCTGGTTACTGCAGCTCAGCCATAGCTCCCCAGGCAGTAAGTCCCTCCCGTCTAGGTGTACATCTGTGCCCTAGGATTGCCATAGGGAAAACACCTGGTTTGGTGTCCCCAGATGTTAGTGTTGGGCTTCCCAGATATCTATGTCCCCCTAAAACATTGATTAACTCAGAGACCACTAAGGTGGTGTGGGGCTGGAGCATGTTGCGCAATAGAAGTTGAGAAGACTGGTTTTGTTCAGCCTGGAGAAGCAACAGGCACAAGTTGTGACATGGAGAATTACAGTTAGATGTAGGAAAAAACATTTGTGCCATGAACGTGATCAAATGCTGATGGAGGTTGCTCAGACTGTCTGGGGGATCTCCACCTTGGCAATGTTCAGAATTTGACTGTACATGGCCCTGAGCCGTGTGATCTAGTTGGATGTGCTTTGCATGGCGGGGTAGACTAGAGACTTTCAGGGGTTCCTCCCAACCAAAATTATTCCGTGATTAGTAACAGATCCCACTGAAAACTCAAAACCCAGGAGGTGAATAAACTTTTATCTCCTGTTGGTTCCCCCACCTTGTGTTGTGGGGCTGGGCTGATGATGTGGACAGTGCTGTCTAGGTTAGGGTTGATGTGGGTATTTCAGAGGCAGCTGGGAGCTGCAAAGGGGGTGATGAATGAGTGGCTTGCAACGTGTACCGTACCTCCTATGGGGCAGGACCTTTGGGTTGGAGGCTGGATAGGCTGGAAAGAGATATAAAAGTCCTGCTGTGAGCTGAGGGGGCAACTGACTCCATTGAGGATTGAAACCACCAGTGATGGTTTTTTACTGGCTATTCAGTATGCCCAGACCAGACATTTCTTGATTGCTTGGAAACTTTATGTAGCCAAAGATGGTCGCTGCTCCTCAAGTCCTATCCCTTGAGCTGGTCTCCAACTGCTGTCCTTCACACCGGTGTGCTGCTTAATGCAGCAGACCAGCATTTTACTGACACCGCATCAGTGGAGCCAAGTGGGCTTTCCGGTCCCCACTGCCGAGCCTTGCAGGACCTGTGAGCTGCTGCCCCAACACTCCTGCCTGTTTCAGCTGTTCCCAGGCTCCTGCCTCTTCTGGATGTAGCTCGGTGCAAACAGAGACCTCGGAGCTTGGCATGGAGGAGAGACATCAGCTAAATTTACCCCAGTTTTTTAAATAAGTTCAGAGCTTCCTATACCAAAGGTGGAAGTTTCTTCCTTGCTAGAAATGCCACCTTTTGTGTCCTGCTATGTGCTGCTTAAAATGGGCCCAGAAAGCGATACTGGAGGAGAAATGGGAGAAGCTCTCAGTGAAGCCTGGAGCTTCTCTTTGGAGTCGGTGTGTTGCTAATTTGCTCTGAGACTGAAGAAATAACTTGCAGTTAAAATGGCACTGAAGTAAGCAGATATTTTCTGGACAGGCTCTTAAAGACCTTCAAAGGCAGCTAAGCACTGGGAATGGAATGAACCAGGAAATCAATATCCACAAGCTGAATTTTCACATTTTGGGAAAGCGATCAGTTCATTTGGGTGCTTAACTGTCCCCTCATCCTCAGCTAAGTGCTCCAAAATATTCGGCATGTATGTTCTTGTCTACCTGCTTTATGTCTACGTTTATTGTCTCCTCTTGCTGCTTCGTAGCTGTTGTGAAGAGCTATGCAGTAGTGCTTTCAAAAAGCAGAAGTATTTACCATGATGCTTCTTTCTGGAATTCTGAAACTTGCTTTATTTAAAAATTTCAAAACACAATGTGGGCATCAAACAGTTAAACCTCAAAAAATTCATTTGGAATTGGAGAGATATGTACCTTTAGATTAAGGTCGTGCGTTTACTTATGATTGAGATCAGTGGGGGAAATGGTGGGAAAAAAATGTGGTTTGAAGTATTTTCTACCTTTCCCCTGCACTTGTATTTTTTGCCTCTCCCTTTTGAATCCCATACCCAGTCTTGCCTTGCTCCCCCAAAGCATATGTGTCCTGTCCTCCTACCTGGGCTGTCCTGTGCTTGTGAAGCCTGCCTGGCCTGGCAGCAGTGTAAGGAAGCTCCAGCACAGCGAGGAGCAGACTATCCTGATTTTGGACAGATTTCTTCCTGTCCCCGGGGGAAGTTTTTTCACATTTCCCCACTAATTCTCTGGAGCTCTCAAGAGGAACACCCATTGCTCCTATTGAGAGAAAGAAAAATCAATATTTAGCTTAACTTGCTAGTAGACATGCTGCTTGGCAAAAGAGCCCTGATCTGAAGTCATCAGTTGAGAAGCTCTTGGTTTTCACCTCACCCTCATTCCTTCAAGATGCTTTCCTCAGCTTACCGGACCCACTTGCTCCTCAGACAACTCAGCTGAAGGTATGCTGGGTCTCCCCAAAATGCAAGACCCTTTTCTGGGCCTGACCATGGGCAGTTCAATCTCCTTCCCAAAACGAAAGGGTCAGGGGGTTATTTGAGCAATTTGGATGAGAGGTGGAGCTTGCTAGAAAAGATCTGGTAGAAAACTACTGAGGCTTCCAGCTAGGCATTAAAGATTCCCAGTTCGATGAACTTTGGTGGTGAAGCAGAGTGAAATGGATTTCCTGGTATAACCCAGCAGATTTCAGTTTAATGGCTGCAGCAGATCTCTGCCCTTATAGGTGAATTTCAGAGCCTGGCGCTGGAGCTGCGGGCAGCAAGTGTCTGTCTTAGAGAAGCTTTCTGCTCTCTTAAAGGCTGTCTGGAAAAAAAGACAAATGCTGATTGTACTTCACTGTTGTTATAATAGGAGGATAAAGAGGGAAAGTGGAGGAGAATGAGCCAAAGCAGTGGTGAGTAGCATCAGGGAATAGGGTGGTGTTAATTGTTCCCCCTCTGTCTGGAACAGAGCCAGCCCATGGCTCGTAAATCTCAGGGAGCCACAGCACTCTAGTGATAAACGCCATCTCAGGCAGTACGACAAATGGATTTGAGGAATGCTTTAACACTTCCTTGGCTTCAGACCAATGTTTTGGGTAGTTCTGTACTTCCAGTGTTTCTCTGATGGGGCAGGAGGAGATGGCTTCTGTGTAGGCTGAGGCCGAATGCCCATCTGTCCTGAGTTAATGAGTGATGTGGGATGGGAAAGGTTGGCAGGGAGACGTGAATCGGAGCCAAGTTCTCTTGTTGTTGAAGTGATGAGAGGGTGGTGTGGGCGCTTAACAGAAGTTGGATTTAGGTAACGTGGTCTGTGATGTGACTCTAGTTGACCAGCCAAGATTATCCTCCTATGACTGTTAGCTGGAGGGATTGGTAGCCGCTGTAACACTGATTAGTCCAGGTGGCGCTTGGCCCTGGGCAAGCACTTGCCAAGGTCTTTACCTTGGGTTTACTCCATGGCTTCAGTCAACCTCAGACAGATACATGGCAAACAGGAAAGCTGAACAGGTAGGACGCACATGGGGCATGGCTGCAGACCCTGTCAGTCACCCATGAACTTGCTTGTGTGGCACCGTGATGGTTGATGACAGTCTTCACGCCCCAACAGCGCTTTATCCCTACTTGTTTGAGCTGGAAAGGGATCATTCCTGTGCAGCACCATGGTCAGTTGGTCTTGGCTGTTACTCAGAAGATTTTGCTGCTTATGGGCTTGTTGTTGGTGATAATCCCAGCACTGTGGAAGGCACGGGGAGATGTGTGGTCTGCCAGTAGTATTTTACACTGCTGTGCCTTAAGTAAGGAGGAAAACTACCAGACACATAATTCATTCCTCATATTAGACTATGAAGCTTTTTGCCACTTGCCGTCCTGTGGAGGTTAATTACATCACGGGATCTCTTTTTTAGATGTAATTGCACCAGTAAACATACTTTCACTTCAACCACAAAAACGCGTGGTTGGACTCCATAATTGCACTTAATGACATTGCATATTTCTACGTAAGAGCATATGAAGCAAGCAACGTATAGCTCAGACTCCCTCTGACTCGCTGCTGCTTTGATCTTCAAAACAGTTGCTGGGAGAGCAAACTACGCATCCCGCATCTGGGACAGTCGAGCTTGGAGAAGCCATTTTCTGCCCAGAAGCACTTCCACCGAGGGCGATAAGGCCACTCACGTTCATAACTAACTGAAGGATCAGGGCTTAACTCACTTGCTACGATGTTTTCATGCTTGTGGAGTTTTTTAGTGGTTTGGTGGCTCATCATAGCCTGGTAGCTGTTGGGGTTGGTGTCCCCAAAGAAGGAAGGACTTTAGGATCAGCCCGGTGAGGGACCAGAAATGTAAGCAGTGTGGAGGGGAAGACCAGCAGTACAACTGCAATGTGAGATCCTGGCCTTGGCAGGTTGGTGAACCTTTTCATGGGCACTGGGCTGGCTAGAGAGAAGTGGGCCTGTCCTTGGCTGTCCTAGACCCCAGTAACTACAGTTCTTGAAGTGGGTGGCACATCAGAAGGGGCTGCAACTTCAGAGCGTATCTAAAAGATGTTTTCTGCATGGCCTCAGCGCCCTTCTCATTGAATGGTGTCACCCACTCACGGATAGCACCATTCCTGGTGGTCCCAGGGAGGAGGCTGAGGATGGATGAGGGAGGTGTCCCCACAGCAGAAGCTGGGTACCACCAGTAAATAGTGGTGGCTGCTGTGCACCCTTTGAAGAGTGCTACCCCAGTGTTGCTCATCTGGCTCAGGGACGTGGAAGGATGAGGCTGGGAAACAGCCCATTTGGTATGGCTTTCATCTGTAGCCACCTTCTCCCGGACTAAAATCTCTTTGCTTACATTTTCAATGTTTTAGAGTTCCATGATTTGTATTTACTGCTTGCTTGAAAAAAAAGAAAGTGATATTGTGGTTATTGTGTTTGTTCAGTTTAAAGAACCAAATGACGAGTCCAGTCTTAAAAACAAATTGAAACCAAACACCACGAGCTTGGATGCTGCACAAGCAGCTCACTTCCTCTGGGTTTCTAAATAAGTACGTGTCCCTGAGATGTGTTTTTGTTCCCATTTCTTCTATACGCAATATTGCGGAAGCTTTAAGTAAAATCTGTCCCTAAACAGGCACCCCTGGGACATGCAGCTGCCAGAACAAAAATCAGGCAACAAAACTGGCCTCCTGTCCTGCAGTTTATCCTGTTAGCTTACCTCTTTCTCTTTAATCCCTTCCGTGTAGTTCTCCTGACACTTTTTTTAAGGCGTACTGTGCCTGGCCAGTGTTTTGTTGGGAGTTGGCAGCTGCTTCTGTACCAGGTCAGGGTTTTTGGCAGCGCCCGTGAGCTGCCCTGTGTCCTGCCCTGGGTAAATGCCCCAGCTGTAGGGATGGCTGGACGGTTGGACCTCTGTGGGACTGTGAGTCAAGGTGTAAGTTAGTTTTGCGTTTGTTGGTAGCTTATCCTGGTTCTCACTCACAATTGCTCAGATACCTTTTTGGGAAGCGGTGCAATGACGGGTGTATGTGGGCTCGTAAGATTAAATTGCATGTGGTTCTTGCGAAGCAAATCTGGAAGTAAAACTTGGCAGTGACAGCATCAGGTTATTGCATTTCCAGTATCTGTCTGCGTGGTCACTAGAAGGACACTTGAGGAACTTCTAAATTAGTTGGCTCCATCTCCTTGCGAAACCACCTGATTCCCTTTTCCAAGTTACATTACTCTGCATTTAGGCGTCTTAGTGTAATTGTCTGCCCTTCTCACACCTGAGCAACATTAATGTCTGCTTACACAGGATCACCCTTTTTGTTTGAAAGAAAACTTTGTCCACTGCTGCTATTTAAAGGCCTGTGTAACTTGTCTGTAAGAGGATATAGATGTCTTACAAGCATAAAAATACTCATTTTCAACTTCAAGAAAATATACTTCATAGAAATACTTGGATGTAAAGCAGATGTTTTCTGGTTGTCTTGTCATGGAACGGGTTACACCATGTGCCTCACATCTCAGAAAGCAGCACATGGTAATGGACTTTTTACAGGCTGAGGAGACACCAATTCTGAATTTAGGGCCAACCTAATATTATTCATTATAATGTTTTCTCCATCTGCGTTTTATTGTTGGTGCGGTAGCCTCTTTGTTCTCTATGTGATTCTCTGAAATTACCCGCAGAACAGTAGTTGATTAAAGACAAGAACTTCAAGTCTGGCAGCAGTCAAGGAGTTTGGAGACAGAAGCTGACCTCTGCCATCAAATAAAACATAGACAAGCAGTTTCTTCTGCTTGAAGGAGGACATGAAGGGCACAGAGGAGGGTGTGCTACCCCAGCTGCTGCCTTCCGAAGTGCTGGTGTGGAAATTGGGACCACACTTAGTGCAGCTCCCCATTGGTTATTGAAAAAAAATGGTCTGATGGTTCTTTCCTGTTTCCTGGCAGCAGTGTCCCGATGGACATGTGTAATTCACGGTTGTGTACTACTTGGTAGTGCATGTGGTGAACGGAGAGTCATGTGCAGTCAGTAGTGTCAGAGGTGGAAAACTTGATCCAAAACTTGGTACTCTCTGCTCTCAACTGTGGCTGTAGTTTGGGAGCTTCTGTCAAAATTCACAGTGAAGAGTCATTTAGGACACGTCTTTGCATGATTTTTACTGCAAAAGGACCTAATTTTGTGTGGACTAGCCATACTGACCATCAGGTTTCCTACTTAACAATGTAGGACACGTTTTGTATCTGCTTCTGCCCTCCGTACTGCCTCCCCATCAAATGCACCACCCAGTTCATGCCCTGTGTCTGCTGCAAAGAATCTTTTCGGGAGTCTTGACCATTGCATATGGGTTTTCCCAGGATGTAAATTAAAAGCATGGAATTTGCTGCTGCAATTTATCAGATCTCATCTCTTTTCCAATTAAATGAAAAAACTTCCTGCTTTAGCTTAACTCTTTCTGGCAATGTCATCACGGTGCCGTTGAGATGTACACAAAGCTGGGCAAAGCAGCGGGGCTGGGAGCAGTAAAACCTCCAACATACCCTGCAGCGTGGAGGGGAAGAAGGTGACTGCTGTTTGTCAGAGAGACCGTGAGATGAATTCTGTTCTGTGTCTTCGTATGTACCAGAAGCGCGTGGATGAGCATCGCACATGACAAGATCTGGAAACACCAACAGTAACTGTTTTTATCTGTTGGAAATACATGACCACAGAGACAGGAGAACCGTGCTTTGCTATGGCACTAGTAAAGCGATGAATGTGTGCCACAATTCTAGGCTATCTAAACTCTCATCTTAATGAAAAATTTTGACAAACTGAGACTAACAGTAGTAGGTGTTGTAGCAAAATCTAGATTCTCTCCTGTAGTAACATATAGGCAGGTTCCTCTCTAAAACACCAAAGCCCCCGCCCTGGAACCACCAGTTATGTAAAATAAAGCAAAAGGAAACTTTAAGCAGGTCTTGGAGCACGAAGCATTAGTGATATTTAGAACTTTCCTCTTGCAGTAAGTTACGTCCGCGTTGGCTTTTCTTGAGAATCGAGTTTTCCCTCTCCAGTGTCCTAAGTATATGTAGATATTTACAGTGTGCAGATGTGAGGCAAGGGCACGGCAAGTAGCCCACCGATTCAGCATGGACAATTATGTGCCTTAGTTATTAAATTGCACTGATCTAAGCATAGCTGATTGCCCAATAAATGAAAAAATCCGAAGTGCTATCTCTTCCCCATGAGTTACCTTTACAGTATCTCTTTCCTCCCTTTTTTCCCCCTCTCTGCTTATAAATATGTAATTTCCTGAAAATTTTCCCCCTACACATTCTTTTTAGACTTGTGTTTACCAGGATGTCTGAAGCCTGGCTCGATAGCAATTCAATAGCCACTCATTGATTTCCTAGCTCTCATTAGTTTAAATACTCACTCAAAGCAGAGGGTAAGGAGGTCTTCAACTTTTATTTTGAGAACATTTGGGTTTAAAATGGCCTTTTGTGATCCGTTGTATCTGAATCAGTTTAAAAAGGGACCATTTATACCATCATTCTCTTTAATGTTTACTTTTTTGGCACGAGCATCTGGTTGTTTCTGTTTCATAGTGCTTTAAAACGGAAACCAAGTTTGATGTATAAATTAATGAGCTCACTGATCATTTGCCAAAGAAAACATGACATAGAAGATCCGTGTAACAAATTAACCCCAAGATTTCCCTGAGAAATGCCCAACAAACATGGAACAACCTAATGATTAAGCTTCTGATTTTGTTTTTGATGGGGTCACTGTGCTTTTTGGAAGGCAGCAATGATCTAAGGCAGCAGAAGTAAACCCTGCATGCTGTTCCCAGAACTGATCATAAATGTCCTATATTAAGTCACTTCACTTTTCTAACTCTCTTGTTACCATCTATTACATCTAAACCTCATCTTTTTGTTACAAAGTGCTTTGAAACCTACAGGAAAGTGCTCTAGAAGAGCCCAAATGAGAACATTTGTGTCGGTAGCATGATTTGAGCCATGCTTCAGCCTTCATCTCTTCTTGGGCAGGGACCATATTCCCTATACAGTCCATATAGCTCAGAAATATGTTTTATCCTGGTCAGTCGTCATAGCATACCAGAGTCTGCCTGTTCTTACCGCCAAGGCAAGATTTTAAGGACAAAGAGACTCAATTGACAATGCTTTTCTTTAGAGGCAGAGACAGATCCCGTGTAGGAAGGTCCAAGGAGAATTGGACACTGACACTGGAGAAAATAACTAGTACTAGAAAGGCTTGGGTTTGGTTTGGTTTTTTTTCAGTTGTCTGTTATTCAAGTTTGATGCAGAAATGAGAGAAACTTCAAAGGAAGGAAAGTAGAAAGAGCACATGAAAACGTTGCAGTCATCACTTTGCATGGTTTTAACACCAGCCCTTCTAATTTTCTTGAACTTTGCCATGAAGTAAAAGCATTTTTCATGGGGACATACCCAGACAGCAAAGCTGTCCTGATCTGCTCTAACTCCAGTGGGTCTGACTGAAAGCCCAGTGGTCAGCAAACACATTTCATTTCCCAACTCTAACCAGCTGGCTAAAAGAAAACGTTTTTCCTGGGGCGTGTGCAGATAAATTATGACTCAGTTATATAAAGTATTAGTTATTATTATACAGTTAAATAAATTATTACAGTTTTGAAAACTTATCTCCAGAGGGCAGTTTTAAAATTATGTCCCCTCCTCCAGTCTGCTAAAAGACCCAGCTGAATTACTGAGATGGACACAAACAAGCCCTCGTGTTTACCCCCCATTTTCCCACCTATAGTGCAAATGCACTCTTTACCGACGCCTAGATGAACGCTTTTGAAAACGGACTCTGAGTGCAAATCTAGGGGCATGCGCACATACTATCAGTATATTTGATCTTCAGACCCCAGAATGCAAATACATTTACTGCCAGAGCTCCCAGCTCTCTGTCCTTCCCTCCTCTCCGTGTCTGCTCTGCCCATTTCTGTCTGGAATTGATAGGAAATGAATTGCTTTGTGTCGCACAGCCTGGGTGGTACCTGGGGTGGTACAGAGAGCGTCACTGATGGGTAGGCTATGAAAACCATCTGAAGCATCCTGCGAGTTACAGCTTTTAGTGAGCCCAAAGCTTTTATATGGACCTAAGAGGGTAGATCAGGGGACGTCTTTGGATTGAGGCTTGGAGCATTGATGTGGTGTTGGTGTTCAGTCCAAAGGAGTTGTGTTTTCTCTAAGGAGGTACAAAAGATTGCCCTCACACCCGAGGCTCCGCTCTCATCGTTCAGGACGCTAGGTCAGTGTATTGGGGAGCTTTTGTAGCAGCCATCCTCGCTGACATCTGTTTGCTGCAAAGCAGAGAGGAGAGGAAAGGTGAGTGGATTGCGAAGGGGCTTTGGCAGAAGGAGTATACCTTTTTTTTGGTATTACGAAAATTACAAAGGTCAGGCTGCAAGTGACAATAATTTATGACAGAAATTCTGCAGTAAACAGCTAGCCAGAATACATAAAATTTCACTGGAGGAAGATTTATTGAAGCAACGTAGTTTTTACTGGGGAAATATAGTTGCAAATAAATGCAGTACTCTGTACAGTATTAGAAGGGCAGCATGGCATGCTTCCAGCTTTCGGTGCTGAAGTCTGATGAATAAATATTTGAACAGAAAAGGGGGAGGGAAGGGAGAATAAAAGATCCATAGCATTTGCATGGGCAGATGATTTTTGGCTTGCAGTTATGTTTCAGTGGGGAATCGGTAGTGTCAGTTGTTTAGAAAGTACTGTTGACACAGAAATGTGGGACTTTAAAGAGTAAAACTCGGTTTCTTATCTTACCAGCTTGTCTTATGATGCTGCCAGCCTGCAGCAGCTGAGCAGAGCCTTGCTGTGGATATTATTTGCTTTGTTGTGGGTGGTTTTGTGGTTTTGGTTTTTTTTTTCCCATCCTAGAATCCTGCTTTATTTATCTTTATTTTTCTTCAGCTTTATAGTAAGAGACAGTCCCTACCCCAAGGAGTTCGTGGTCTAAATAGACAGAAGGTGGATAAACGAATGCTAAGTCGCAAAGTAATTGAATGGAGAAACAGGTGTCCCAGCCTGCTCCTCACCACCCTGGGTCGCAGGAGCTGCCACATACGATAATTCTCCATTTCTTTCTGTAGCACTTGGGGTACTTCATGAAACACCTGAACAGAGACAGCCCCTGGCCTGGCAGAGGGATTATTTAGGCTCCTGATCCTGCTAGAATGATTCTCATGTAAATCCTTCCTTTGAAGGATCTGGTCATGTGAATGGCAGTCATTGATCTGAGGAAAGGCAAAGTCCGCCCATAAATAATAAGCCAAGTATAATCTGCTTATGTATTTTACATGAGATAGTCACTGGGTTCAAGTCAAACCCAACAAAAAAAAAGATAATCAGTGGATTATGGACTGGGAGCGGCATCGATTCCTCCCGTTTCCAGGTGGGCTCTGTCTCCAGTGCTTAGCATCTGAGTTTTGGGAAGAGGAATGAAGAGTTCTGCTGATGTAGTACTGCCTTCCTGGTGATAAGGAAGCTTGCCTGAGTATGAATCCCTCAAGCTGGGGAAATTGGATATTGGTCTTCCACTGGTGGTGTGAATGGTTTGGTGGCATTCACTCCCCTGCTGTAGACATCTCAGATAGTTGTTCGAGTCTAAGCAGGTTATGTTAATGTGGTTAGTTGGGAGACAGGTACCCCCATGATTAATTCCTCTACCCTTCCTTAAAATAGGGTAGAGTACCTCCTTTTCCATGACATAGACTAGATGCCTAACTTTAGACATCTGCACTTAAGAACCTAATTCCAACCTCCGTATTAGTATCATGGGTAAAACAGGTGGGAAGGGATCTCAGGAGATCTCTCATCCAGCCTCCTGCTCATATGAGGGTCACTTGTGACATCAGATTGCTCAGGGCTTGATCCAGCTGGGTCTTAACAGCTAGAGACTGCCTAACCTTTCCAGGCAGCCTGCTCCATCTGAACCTGAACACTTCATCCGAGTGTTTGCAATGGTCTGCAGCCCCTCATAAGACTTATCTTGAAGCCACCTCTGATGTGAATCCCACAGGTTTATATGCACAGGTCAGGGGACTCAGTTTTGGTGGTGGTTCCTCAAGGCACACTCAGGGGCAGAACCAAAGTGACAAAGTTTTTGCCAGGAAGTGTAGGTTCGGATGGCATCTTGGGTGGTAAAGGAGGGTAGACGTGTTTCTTGGATCTCTGCTACTCTGCTACTTGGTCATCACTGTTGTTTGTGTTGCACTTCAAGCACTAAGTGCTATAGCTCAGGAAGTGTTGAGGGGTGAACAGTGATTTTTAAGTGCACAGCTTCAGAGTGGATTTGTACGTGCTGGCCCTGCAAAGCCTTGCAACATGGACTGCTTTGAGAGAGTGTGCGTTTTTTCATGCTGATGCCAAAAGAATTGGGTCTTGACCAGGCAAAGTAGTCCAGAAAAGAGTCTTTCTGGGTTCTTTTAAAAAGATATTTCAATGCTTGGTAAGAATCACCTCTCAATGTCTCTTCTCATGCATATTCTGTGTGTGCAGCTTCACCGTGAAACATTAACGAGTGCCAACTTTGGAGGTCTCCCTTCCTCCTTTAGGGATTCTCTGTACATGAAGGAGAAAGGAAAGAAAGAATGAATTTTAGTTCACAGAGTACTCATCAAGAAACTTAAAATCAGGAGTTTGGGAAAAGAACTACTGTTTGGATTATTTCTGTTCACTGCTTGACTTCTGAGCTTTTAAAAAAGGTTCAGGATTTCAAAGCTTCTTCTGCAGTCAATTGAGTAATTGAGAATTTCTGCTTTCTTTTCTTTCTTCTTGAAGCAACAGCACAGCAGGATGGTGTGGAGAAAAATCCTTCTCTCCAGAGCTTTATCCTAAGCCCCAGTCCTGCTATTTCATAATGATGAGGCATCTCTCATAGCCTCATTTGCAGCTACTACAAAGGGCAAAACCTACCCCTGAGTATTAGCAGTTGTAAACTGCCCACTTGCATCTATCTGTTCCTTCTGTCTCCCCCAGCAAGATATAATTTTGGAATGGTGTTGGAGCCTACAGATGTTGTTCTCGAGATTGACTCACTCCCATCGTGGCATTTTGATCTTCTTGTCCAGAGAAAGCTCCATGGCTGTAGATATTTATTGTTGTGCCAAATCTCAGCTGGATGTAGAGTAATCGAAACAGTCCCACCTTTACCTTCTTCAGGGACAGAGCGAGCAAAGGAGTGATGTTACTTGGGCTGGGATTGCTCAAGGAACCACTTTGAACCTGCAAATCTTCTTTGAGAAATGAGCTTTGGCGTTGACTGTGTGGGAGATGAGTTTGGAAGAGCCCCACACAACAAAGCAGTGCCCATAACAAGACGGAGAGTGGGGCGATTGCTGGAGGTTTTGGTACTATGGAGAGGACCTCCATCTCTGATGAAGATCTCTGGCCATCCACCTGTCCATTATGCCACAGATGGGACCATCCACAAGGGCTGAATTGGTCACACGCTAAATGTATCTACAGTGGTTTTGTATTCTTTTGAAATGACTTATGTTGTCTTCCATATAGACATTTTATATCATTGCTTTGCTGATACTGACTATTTTGAAATACAGCACATTACTATACAAGTCAATAAATCCACGTATACACAACATATGTATAATCTGATCTTGGAAATCATTAGACAATGTAACTATTAAGTCTGCATTTAGCTAATGGAGCCCAGCGGAGTGTCCTTTGGTTCAGCTACTGACACATTTTGAGCCTGATTGCTTCCAGCATCTTTGGGGACAGGTTTGTGCTTTCTGGAAGGAACAGCCAGGAGTAGGGATGGGTCTGCACTGACTACCAGACACCTATCATCAGAGACATTGCAAGCTCTTCTTGCAGGCCACCCTTCAGTCACAGTGGTGGGATCAGGGCTGATTTAGATGCTCCTGCAACTAGCTTGGTCCCCCTCACGCTGTAGGTGAGGCAGACCAGGTCTGATCACTGGAATCATAAGCTCCCCCATAACCTTGCTTCTCGCACAGCCCGTATCTGCCCAGCTGCAGTGCTGCAGACATGCCTCTTTTTGCAGTGGTAGCCTCAAAACAAGACTTGGCTCTCCTTTGGCTTGCC
Organism: Bucorvus abyssinicus; assembly: GCA_009769605.1. Taxonomy (NCBI): domain Eukaryota; kingdom Metazoa; phylum Chordata; class Aves; order Bucerotiformes; family Bucorvidae; genus Bucorvus; species Bucorvus abyssinicus. Next base: position 6,837,429 of record CM020025.1, read on the forward strand.
TGAATGTCTGCCTGGGGTCTGAACAGCCTCGTGTGGAGTCTGTAGAAAAGCTTCCCTTTTGACTGTTGTGTCCTTTGCTGGATGCAGCTCTGAAGTTAGCCTCTGTGTTTTCACTGCGTGGCTAACTGGTGTGTGAGGGTTTTGCTTGGGACCATGCTTTTGGCTCCAGCTGAACTTCCTTCCTCAGGAGAGGATTGAGGAAACCAGCCCATGCATGGGCCTTTATATGAGGGTTATTGTAATTTTGTTTTAGAACTGCGATATCACAGTGATGGGAAATGGTGCCTTTCGAGGGGAAGACTGATGGGAACTAAAACCACCGCTAAAACCACAGCCACGGCAGGCAGCTGCGAGAGCCCCGAACGTGGGGATCGTCAGCCCTGAGATGCGGCTTTCAAGAAGGAAGCAGAGCCCTGGTCTGCCCTAGCCACGTGTTCTGTGATAAATGGCCGGCAGTTGTGTTGGAGACCTGTACTTTTAACAGCAAATCTCGTCTCCTTTCGTGGCCGTAGCAAGCCCGGGATGTTTGGAATTGCTGCAGTGTGGCTGTGTGATAATGAGGAGCAGCTCTGCGCTCAGGAGCCCCGTGCTCTGGCATTTCTCTGCTTTGAGCTTTCAGCCCCCCTCGGACTGACACTTCTGCGAAGGTGGGTGTCACCGAAGTGGCATCTCCTGCGAAGAGCAGAAGGCTGCGGGCTAGTGTCTAATAACCCCAGCCCTGGCAAACCCGCGTGGCCACGTACAACCAAACAAGTGCTCGTTTGGCGTGCCGTGGGGTGCTGGTGGGACTTGCGTGTGCTACTCCCGTAGCAGCCACCACCCCAGGGTCAGGGAGAGGAGCCTATTCCTGTGTCCCAGCATGGTTCCCGACGGGAATCTACTTACTTGGGCTTGTGCAGGGGGAAGAATTTAGCACTATGCGTTTCGGCGGAGTTTGGTTTCTCATCAGCCTTGGTGTAGCGTCCCAGGTGGAAAATGGTGTGTGGAGGGTTGCTGGGGACAAGCAGTGGCAGCCAGCGTGTCAGGCCACGCGAGGGGAAGAAGTGTTGTGCAGAGAGGGAGAAATGGGCATTTGTGACTGTGTCAACCAAAAATAGCGCAGTCCCAGGGGAGAGGCTGTTCAGCAACCTCTAGGGAAACCAGACTTCTTTGGCAAGAAGAAGCATTGTAGGAAGGTGGAAGACTGATTTATTCATGAATCTAGTGGTTTTATTGGGGTAATAAGAAGGATAATTTTGTCCCTGTGGCATAAGCCCTTGAGGATGGAAAACTCTTTTAACTTCTTGGTAGTAAGAACAGTGAATGTTTTCTAAACCTCACTTTTTAGGTGGGTTTTTGTTGGAAATGAAAACTAATATGAATTTTTCTCAGCGAAGTTTATTAAAAGTCTGGTGTGTTTTTCTTCTCTCTATACAGTCAAATGTTAGCAAGAAGTACCCATTTTTTCTTCTAAAGGTTTCAGTGCTGTTCTGCAATAATTATCCAATTACTTCAGAAGCTTTATTGATTGATTTCATAGTTACATTCATTTCCCTTCTTGGCTAGCCCTATATTTAATTATTTTTAATAACAGGAATATGAATCATATTATTCAATACCTTACTATTACTCTTCATCTTTCCAGGGATGATGGAAATAGAGAAATTGCGCTGAGCGTTTTGAGGTACATGATGGAAATGTTGTAGATTCATATTTTTCTTCAAGAACATTAGTGCTCACATAGGTCTGTGTGTATTGCTTGCAAATTTAACTCACATTGAAGTAGTGCGTGGAGAACCACATGAAATGAAAGACCATTGCTGTAAATACCTGTGGATGGAGAACCTTTGTCCTGAAGAGCTTTCAGTGCCAGACCAAGGGTAAACTGCTGAGGTCCTGCTGACAACCTGTAACCCTGGTCTCTTGACTTCAGTCTTCTCACCACACCACCATCCTCGACTTCCCGATATGGTGAGTTAAAACTTCAGGCCAATTTTTCCAAAGTGCTGAGCCAGTTACTAATAAGAAGAGGCACTGCATGGTCATTCATTTTTTAAAAGGGGGGAAAAAAATGGTCCACGCTGAATATGACCTTCCTGTTGATCCTGTGATCGTTTCCAGCAGACTTGCTCAGCTACGAGATTCAGTGGTTTTTTTGTTAACAAAGTACATCTCTCTGTTGTACTCACATCCCGTTAGAAGCCGCTTTTTAATTTACAGGCTGATCTCTGATATTGTGCCACTGGGCTGTGTCCTGCAGGCAGGCTCAGTCTGCGGGATATAGCCAAGTCATATCACGTAACGACTTGTGAATGAAAGATATTTCAGATCAAGGAAAACAGGAAAGTTCAGTGCAAAAAAATAATAGCACAGCTCTTATCCAATTCTTTTCATTCCCTGATCTCCAAGGGGTTTGTGAAGGAAACTGTTCATTTATGCATATTCTGCAGATGGGGAGACACCCAGAAGGTCCAGAATCACTCAGCGAAACAAGAGTGAATTAGAACTAGGTTGTGGGTCTCAAATCTCTTGGCCAGTCTCTTACTCAGCCATTTGGCACAATTATTATTAACTAACAGAAGTTTACATGGTGGATTTTTTTTTCCTGAGTGAACCCTATAGATTCTGATAATTTAGTTTTCCCAGTGAAAGAGAGATGTTGGAAGATGAGACTTTTTTTAACCGGGGCAACTGGACAAATATCTGTCATCGAGAGGATGTCATTGGTGGAGTGTCAGAGGGAGGGAGAATATTTTACAGATTGGGACAGAGTGAAGTATCGGCGTCCCACGGCGTACTTCAACCAGAACGCGTCCCAAGTATATCAAACAGTTCTGCCAAACTGATAAGGCCTGAAAGTTGGCCAGGAAAGCTGTTGGATAGTATGGATGTTGTGTAAGAACACATTGGCTTCTCATTTATTTACAGGAGGATGTGTGTAAAATCTGAATTCTGTTCTCTGGCCCATGGTTGTTTAAAGGGAATAGGAGAGAGAAAAGCATCTTATTTTTTCTTCTATTCTCCTTTATCTGCAGAAGAGAAGACATTGCCCTGCACATCCCTTGTGTCTGGTTTGCTTGATATTTCGGGGTGGGGGTGGGGGTTGGGGGTTGGCTCCATGCGGCCCTGAGTGCTCTGCTAATTCTGACAGAGCACAGTCTGTTTAAGATAATGAGTGAAGGAAGCTGGATGCTCATACTTGCACTTGATGCTGTGTAGGATTGTAGAAAATAAAAAGGGTCGTCAGCTGCTGGGTTAACATTGGGTTCTCTTGCTTCTCCATGGCCAAGACATGCTTTCTGATACACAGACGCTTTGCAGGTGCTTTTAATACAGGTCTTAACTTTTTTTCAGGCTCTAGATTGTTGCTTATCTCCTTGTGAAACCTGTTCGGTCCCATAGAAGCTCCTGCTTGGTAGGAAAGAAAAGGAGACACCTTTGCCTCAGCTTCTGCAGCCATTCGTTGTGGTTTTATGATGTTACATGTTCGTATAATTGGTAATAGAGAAACATTGGTGTCTTCTTCAGCCATGAATATGCATTGATTGGGGGGATCTCTCCTGTTTGTCCATGCGTGTGGAAGGAAAACCAGGATTAAATTGACGACCTAAATTTTCTGAGGAAATTGGTAGCATTGGGTGATTCCAGTTTTGGGCACCCAGGTCTTTAATGGGACCTTACTTGGGAGGATGGATGGTTGGTGCTGTGGTGGTGCAAGGCTTTGTGTTTATCTCATGTGGCATGTGAACATTCAGTTGTGCTGTTATCTCTCTTCCTGTTTTTATCTCCCCTGCACCAACTTCCAGTATTGCATGCTTTGAAATAGTTGTTCTTACACCATCCAAGGTAAAAAAAAAAAGTAAAACTTGACCTTTACTATCCTTAAGACATTTTGGAGCTCCTGAAACAGGCTGATCACTGCCAGGGGTCACAACATGCCTGGTGGAGAGAGGAAGGAAGTGAAATTAATGACATAATAGGTAAAAGCTGATTTTAATGCTCTAACAGATGATTTACAGCAGTCATGGCCCTGGAGATTCTGACATGCCTGCTCAGCTCATCAGAAAGTTATGGGAAATTGGAAAAAAATAGTGTTAGTAACATAGTGAACATGGTCGAAAGCTTGCAGTGGGACTTCAGATTTTCCTTCCAGATTTTTCAGCACACAGTTACACAAGCTAACTCAAATTAATTTCGAAAGCAGACTGATGCAGAATCCAACATGGAAATTGGTATTATGGCAGGGAGCTCTGTGAGTATGGTTTGCTTTGCTATTAGGCTGTTTACTGATTTTGAATAAAATGATTAAATTTGGGTTTATGTTGATTTGGCAGCATCTGCCTGGCAGTGAAAATTGGTTGAACAGCTAAAACATCTCGAGATAGGCAGACCAGGGCATCCCTCCTATATAATCAAACCACGCGTTATGAGGAATTTGACCTGTGAGAGCTTATTTTACATCTTTCTTTGGTAGGCTCCGAGGTTGCATTCTTTGAGCTGGGAGTTGTGAGGAAGTGTCACAGGGAGCAATAGCTTGCTTCAAAATTAATTATGGTGAGATAAGGGTTGTGAAATAGAGCTGTTCCTCTTGGAGCTGTCAGCGTCTCCCTCATGCTTGTTCGATGGTCATGTTGCTTTTTGTGGATGGCAGTGGCATCCCCGGTTATTAAAGCCACTTTGTGATTCATACCATCTGCACAAGGTGTAGAGAAATCTTGGTCTACTTGATGACATTGAGAGCTGGTATTTCTGTGCCATACTGTGAATATTTTCTCCATTTGCCTTTCTGGAAAATGGTTGAGTTCTGATATGTTCTGAATATTATTTGTGAATTTCTCTGAACAAGGACTGAGAAGACCTCATGCGTTTGTGTCTTCCATAGGACAACTGCAGCCAGGTTCTCACAAATCGCCAAAAAATGGTGACCCAATAGGTCTTGCTGACTTAATCATTCTGAAGAAGTGTATTGGAAGAGTTTTATAACTGAAGTGACTCCTCAATTGCTCCCACGTAGGCAGTTGGTTTGGAAGTAGTTACTAAAAGTAATGGGCTGGTGGGAAGAACAATACTTCGATCTGACAGATTTGGAAGTTACATAATTTTAATGGTTTGAAGAGTCTGTCACCTATTAACAGTTGTTGAATAGCTTAAAGAACTAATGTGCTGAGAAAGCCAGAGGCTAAGAAGGTGAAATTGGTGCCTATTTTTATTGTTTTGCCCCATCTCCTCAGGCTTGAACCTATCTTCATTCCTCATGGGGCTCACTGTCCCTGCAGGATTTGGGATTTTGTGTAGGCTCTGCTACTAATACGGGATGCTTGTTTTCCCATCAGTTAAACAGAATAATATTTGCCTTCTTTTGTGAAGTGCATTAAAGAAAGAAAAAAACATGAGAGAAAATCAAAGTACTATCAGTTATAGTTGTTTTATTTAGTGTTTTATTGATTTAATGCCATCTTATTGTTAACTTCAGAGGTTCCCAGGGAGAATTCCTAGAAATTCAGTATCTCCATGAGGAAGAAAATTCACAGAGGACCAAGTAGTAAAAAAAAAAAGTCTCTGAGATTGGATCTTTTTAAAGGAGATGACAGAAAAGAGTCTTATACATCTTTCAAAATGTAGATCATACTTAGGGGACACATCTGGAGCTAATGCAATTAGGCATAATGTGAGATTAATATACATGTTTCAAATTATCCTATAATCAACCTTTTAACGAAAGCACTCAGTCCAAAACCACATAAATTATAAAGATGAGCGATGAGAATGAGAAAGTGCTTGAAGTGAGCGAAGAGTAATAAAAGTCTCCATTTCTACTTCACTCCAGATGAGACAGTCTTCACTGGGCGTCCCGTTTTACAGATGGAAGAGCTGGGGCGAAAGAGCTCGTGCTTTTCATGAGTTTCTGTGCTGCTGTCTGCACAGGATGAGCATCTTGGGCTCTTTTCTAGGGTTTGCAAGAGAGGAGGTGCCAAGATATGAATCATGCTACCATCCCTCACCAACTGTTGGCTTCAAGAATATTGTCAAACGGGTGAAGAGCGATTCTATTTGATGACGGTCTTTAGGCTTATCCTTTTGTGATTCAGATATAATTTAGTTTCACTCACTAAAGTAAACATAATTTTGACAAATCTAGACAGTTCCAATTCCTCGGTGAAACAGGATGCATTAAATTTTTCATTGTAACCAAATGAAGGATATGTGAATATGACTGGATTTTGCAAACAGCAGCCCCGCTGTTCTATATGCATATATCAATATATATGTTACACACACTCATTTGCAAGAAAATAATAGATTTACGAAATGCCTTTCTGCTCTTGTGGCCAAGCAACGGCCTCAATTTCTGACATTTCTAGTTACATTAAGACAAGATTGGCTTCTGAAATTAGACTGCCATGGATTTTGACACAAGAAATCTTTCTTGCTTGGGAGTACTGCTTTCACTGTCCTTTAAAAAAATGGTTTTTTGAAAGGAAGTGTCCTGTGCAAATATTTCTCTATTCTGCAGATTTGATGAGCCACTATTTGAGTAAGCTGCTGAAATTGCCTTATTATAGTAATGGCTTTAGTGTTTCTCTGGACTTTCAGTTGATAGTTTGATTGCGCTGATCCTCTACGTGGGATGGCAGAACAGCAGAATCAATTGTATTCCGAATCTGGCTGCTTCTAGCAGCTTTTTTTTTTTTTTCAATTTTAAGATTGTGTGATACTGGAGATAAAGACAGAGTGCATAAATTGCTCTCTCGATTACATTGTTTTCCCTTTGCCTTCAATATATGGCTTTGAAATTTTCTAAGTTGCTGGTCTCCTTGGCTGTCTTGTTGTAGGTCATATCAATTGATATTTGGTATCGTGTGACTAGAGAAGTCCTCACCATGTCACAGTTGTTAATCGAATTCGTTTCAGAATGGGAATGTCCACAGGCCAGAGCTACCGTCTCCAGGAGGACAACTTGCCATCTCAGTAGGAGACCTCTGCAAAGGGGCTAAGGATTAAGCAGACAGAGAAAACTGATTTTTACAGCTGCCAAGAGAGCTGTGCCCCCTCATTTCAGGGGCAGCAGGAAACTCTTGCTGCCTCTCACCAGTGCTGTGATGGGCTTGTAGACCTTGTCTGAGTGTTTGATCTGGTCCTGGGACCTTGTCGGGCAGGAAGAAGTAAGAGTAGGGATGGGAGGATACCTGTGCCTTCATGCCCAGTTTGGAGGGTCTGACATATAAGACTTGTGTGGGTAGATTGAAAATTATTCCAAAAAAGAATTTAAAAATATGCTTTAACAAGTCAATTGAGCTCTGTGTTCGTCTAACCAAAGACTAGACCTCGAGGGCTTGCTGAGAGCTTTTCAGAGGTGTGCAAGGAATAATAGAGGATTCTTCAATCTATCAGATACATCTCCCAGACAATTCCTTGTGATACTGAAGCTAGACACATCCAGAAGCAAAGTACAGATTTTGACATGGTCATTCATCACTGGACACAAAATAAATAAAGTGTTGGCTCAGACATGCCCTGAGAGGCATAGTCCTTCAAGGTGGGATTAATTCAAGGAGGAGGTCTGATGTCCATCTGTACCTACCATCTTCATAGGTCTCTAGATCTATATTCATTAATGAATGCTCTTTGTTTAGCTCTGCTGAGGTGATCCTGCATGTTGGAAGATGTTTGGCAGTTTTTCTTTCTGACTTTCTGGTTTATGGGCCTGTTCATTCACCTAGATCGTGTTCCCAAGAGCGGGTTCACCTTTCTGAGTGTGTTTGCCCCATCTGGGTACCTCGCCTGCAGCTCCTTTCTTCTTCCTTCATTCTGTCCCTCGCAAATGCACTCACGCCCATGTTTCTTCCTTCCTAATCACCTCTACACAGGTGAATTCTGGACCATGTGGTATCTTTCATATGAAGGATGGGCTTCCGTTATTCTGGAGAAATCATCCATATGATTTTTCAGTAGGATGGAAACACTCACATACAGTTGTCTCTTCTTTCACTAGCTGTTTATGAAAACAAAACAGCAGGGATGATAATTTCAATTTCTTTTCTGTTCATCTGGGGCTTTGCATACATATTTCTTGCTTATTCCGTGGTTTCTTTTACAGTTGGTCCAGTCAGCCTAAGGATATGGCAATTTAATTTCTGAAATCCTGTTCCTATAGCATGTGTGCGTCATTGTGTTGGGGAAGCCTTGCAAATGTGGAGTGTTTGCCTGTCTCTCTTCTTCAAGCCTGTCACTTACAGTCACTCGCTGCCTTTCTCATCATTTTGTTTCCATATATGAGAATGTATCTCAGGGTACACCATGTGTACTCTCACATCTGGATTTGGCTTTTGGATGTCATGGGCATCCTAAAATCAGAGCATGGCCTGCAGAGAACACCTGTAGTTCCTTATTCTGCTCATATTTGATGTTACGTCTAATTCTGGTTAATTATTTAATCTGTCTATTTGAATCAAGGCAAATGGGTTTAGGAAGTTGTGCTAGCTGCTATAATTTTTTGGAGATGTAAAAGGAAGCAGTAGTTTCCCTCTGCCAACTGAACAAACCAATGTGATTCTCCTGATCTTTTAACATTTTCTGAGAAGTAACTAATTATATCACTCAGTACAAATTAATATTACATCATCACATTTATCCATCTCTCTTTGAGAGTAATATGACTTTACAGAAAGAAAGGAACAGTGTAATAAAGGATAAGCAAGTACACTGACATGAATTTGCTTTTGGCTGAATTCTCCTTCCTTGAGGTTTAATGAAACTTGTTTAGTCTAAATGGCTTATAAAATGAACTGGGGCCAAATTTGTCCCTCAGCTGTACGGTTGTATTGATCCAGCAGGTTAGACTTCAGCGCATAGTCACTAACACATGGGCTTGTACCTACCCGTGAGCTTCAGGTGGAGTCCTCTAGAGTAAAAGACACCTCTGAAATCATCGGTTTATGCTTCTTGCTGAAACAAATAGTGCAGCTCTCCTCATCCATCCAGAGTGGGGCAAATAGACCTACATGCCGGTACTCAAACTTGATCACAGCCCCTTCAGAAGAACACAAAACTGGGGGCTGTCAGACAGTTTGGCTGAGAACTAATTGTACTTGTTGAGTGAGTGATTCCCAGAATCATGTTTCCCTTGGTCTCTCTGCAATGCGTTCATCTTTCAGATACGCATCACTATGGGAAAAGTTTGTGTTTCTGCAACTGCAGATGGCTGGTAGCCTAGTTAGGGGATGCAGAAATGTTGCTGCATGATGCTGTGCGATGTCTTAATCAGCATCCCCGGGCTTGCCCTCCTGAGCGGTGCAGGCAGGGCAGCCTCAGGAGGGCTGCAGTGGCTGTGCCCTCCGATGTGGGTCTGTAAGGGATTGCCAGCTCCCCCGGAGGACCCATGTTTTTGAGAACACAGGCCAGTTAACTCCCTCTTCCATATGGATTTGCTCACTTTCCTTCCAATGTGCAAGCTGGGCAGTGAGGAAGGGTGGGTCAGCAGCTAAGCAAGCACCAGCCTTGGTCCAGGATGTGCCCAGGACCAGGTCTGGGTTTGCAGCCACTGTGGTCTCAGTGTGCACGTTCACTGCAGGGGCTGTTCCTGAGGATGAGGAGTGAGACTTTGCTTCTGTATTTCAAGGAGGTTATCTATGTGGAGAAATACAAACATCAAAAAAGAAGGAAATAATGGTCACTCGTGAATACAGCAAAGAGAATCAGCCTCATCTGAAGGCTGCACAAAGTCCTCTGCACTGCCAGTGGTTCAGCGGTGCCTATTTCATACGTATTTACTGTTACTGTTTTCTGTTATTACGTGCTACGTTATTTCTGCTGCCATAGCACCTAGAAAACAGCTTCTTGTCCTCCAGAGTGAATACATTAAAGCTGATGCGATTTATCCCCCAGCACCGTGCTCACACCAGCTGCTGTCACCTGGATGAGCAGCACTGGTGCCACCTCCTTGCAGCCTGAGCATGCACTGGAGGGGCCCTCTCTGCACTTTAAGATGGACTAGAAAGTATGTAAAAAAATTACATAGATTTCACATCATTCTAGTGTATGTGCCTCTTCCTTTCCTAGAGTTTTCTTGGAATTAAATGTTTTTTTCTAGTTGTGAACAATTATCCCACCAGCTTCAGTTAGCAGCTTTGCTTTAGACCTACGAGCCTGTAATCATAACTAATCAAAGCCTTTAATAACATTCGCTATAGTGACACCCCTGTAACTTCGCTAAAAATTACCTAACACCTGTCGAGAGATTGGTTTTATTAACTTGAACAGTGACAGGATTTCTCCAGTCAGTAGGCAGTCATTCACTAAAGAACCAGTTGGGTTTGGACGCCTACCCGTTTTTCAAATGCTTAATGTTTGCCTGTTTTTCCCTGTCATTTGTGAGCAACTTTGCTGCACGTTGTGCACTACAGAAAAATCATATTGGAGGTCCTCGTCGTACAGTGCTTGCAATTAAAATGAGAGGACCGGACATAATGAGAGCTGGCGACAGACTGTGGAGGGTTATGCAGAGAGACAGCACAGGAAGAGGCAGATACTCATTCTTGAGAGAGCATTTTTTTTTTTCACAAATAGTACCATTTCTGTTATGCCCAAGTCTGATTTATGAGCATCTAATTGCAACCGGTGATGGGATCAAGTGGGTCAAGTGCACGTTGACATGGGTATTAACAAGACATGCCAACAGGGTGAAAATCTTGATCCTTCAAATTCGATAGATATTTTGTCCCTGACTTCCGAGCAGTCTTTATTTACTCTACCACTTTAAAGGGGAAGATGGTTTTGTCCATGCTGGCCTAGTCCGTGCAGCCAGGAGGACAGATGTGTATTCTGGGGCTCTTCTGGAAAGCTGCTACCTCCTGATCTAGAGAGGCAAACATCTCCCAAACCCAGCATTTCATTGCACTCGTTCCAGAGGTTAATTGCCTTAATTCACTAACAATCTGGAGTAAATTCTGGAGTTTGCTCCGTGAACCTCCTCTTGGGAGAAATAGCCTTACTGAGTATCTCTCACCCTTTTTGTCATACTGCTGAGATTTTAAACATCTCATGGAGGGACTGTGTGTTTGGGTGAGGCCTGAAGTGCTTGAGCTCTGGTTTTGGTTGAGCCCTCTGAGTATGCTCGTACGGTGATTAATCCCCATGGAACGTGTGTTGTCGTGCCATAACCTGCTCTAGGCTTCGTGGGAGAGCTTTGGTGGAGCTGTGTCTGCTGCTTGCAGAGATGAATATGGTGAAGCTACCATCAGGTTTTCACTGATGATTTCAGTGAGTTTTCAATTCACTTTTTGTCTAAATTTGAAATTCAAATTCTTAAGAAAAATTTTTTTTTTCATCTCAAGCCCCTACTATTCATAGGTAAAACAAAATATTGAAAGGTTTTTTCTATTTCTGAATACTCCCCAAAACACACAGCATGTACCGCTGCCCAGGGAAGCACAGCCCTCAACCCACACCTGCTGGAAAACAGTGCAGGTTTTATTTCTTTTCTGTCTGGAATCACCCCCAATTCACATAGGGGACTTGAAGAGACAGTTTGGCCCAAAGTTTCTCAAATCAGGGTAAAGTGAGTAAAGTGAATGTTCTTTCCTGCAGTTTTGCAGTCGAAATGAAGAAATTAATTCCTGTCCTGCATGCTTGAAATTTTAGCCCTGCTTACACAGCCAGGGAAAGGTTTGGCACAAGCAGTAAGTGGATGTCATCGTGGGAGCTGCCCAAGATGCACCATGGAGCTCTTCTGGAATAAACTGCCCTGCAATGTGTATTTAATACCTTTACCTTTCAGTTAGGTATTGAAACCAGTACGTCAAGTTGAAAGGCAAATAAAAACCTGTGTGTAAATATGCCCTAGAGGTGGGTTGATTGAACTGTATATATATATTTTTTTTGTTCCTGGTGTCTTCTGAGAAAAGTCTTTGTTGGAGAGATGATGCACTGCTGGATTTTATAACAAGTTTTCAACAGAAATTCTAACACAGAAATAAGAGTGGACTGGGGTTGTTTTTGGTTTTTTTTGGTTTGTTTCAATTCAGCTCAGGTTCTATCTTTTAACTACACACTTTCTTGTAAGAGTTTTATATAAAGATTGCTGACAAATTCAGCTTTTAGGAATCTCTCTTTGCTAATGCCCAGCATCTTTCTTACCGTTGTCACCAGTGGGTTAAGTGTTGGTGGCAAACTCCCACCTTCTTCCATAGACCCTGAATTTCAGTGTGCTCTTCAAATATTAATTATAGAATCACAGAATGGTTTGGGTTGGAAGGGACCTTCCAAGGTCATCCAGTCCAACCCCCTGCAGCGAGCAGGGACATCATCAGCATCGCCTGCACTGGTCTGGCAGATGGTCTCCCATGAACCAGCAAGATGTTGGGGCCGCCGAGTGAAAGGGGAAGGAAAAGGGAACAGATCTTGACCTGTGGACATTTTGCACTTACATGTTGATTATAAGGAGCTGCAGTGTAAAAGAAATTCAGATGCTAAATCTAAGACTGTAGACAAGTCTCGGAGTTAAGAAAACCTCATCCAGTCTTCTTGGAATCACAAAAATCTCCCTAAAAATAGTGAGATTATGTAAAAATTTCACTTGAGTTCTTGGTTTCGAGTCTTTAGGGTGTACTTGAGCCACGCAGTTGAACTGTTCCCTGTGACTCTGAAGACTAACAGGCACCAAAATAACACAAAATAAAAATGAAAGCTGAGCCACAGCATTACTCATATCTTTACAAGCTCAGACTTTACAAAAAAAAAAAAGCCCACAAATACCGAAAGACTGAAGACAAATTTCTGAGACTTGGCAATATCATTACTGCGAGTACAGGAAAAGCAGAGTGAAGTTGTGTCAAAATTGATGGTGAACTTAGGTTGTCTGGACTGAAATGTGCAAAAAGAAAACCAAGGGCATTATTAATGATAAGAAAATGACTCTCTCACAAATTCTTTCTTTTTTTTTTTTTCCTTAAATATGTAGTTTAAGGTGCCATTTGGAACTTAGGAGAGAAAATTTATTTTGTTTTTGAAGATATATTCTTTCCAACTTGACAGTGCCCTTTTCAATAATTCAATGAGATCGGTGAGCAGAAAAAAGGAGCTGTAGTGAGTCAACTTTGCAGCTCTGCGATGAGTGAGTGGCACTGCAGCCTCAACGCAGGTAATAGAAGGAGGAAAGAAGGAGTGGAGAAGAGAGCCTGAGAATTAATAAACTTGTTGAAACATTCATTAGCGACAGACCTGTGGAGCAGAGAGAGACGTATTATCTCTCTTTCTCCTTTTCTGTGAGGAAATTATGCCTTGAAAGTAGCCAGAAAAAAATTCATCGTGTAGAGCATTATATTTGCTTCTTGGATTTACTTTAATTTGCCTCTTGGATTTACTTTAATTTTTCTTTGGCAGATTTTCCTGTGGGAAAAATAGGCACAAAACTTCATCTGACCCGTGTTCTACTTGTTGGGGTTTTTTTTTTCTGTTCTAAAAGTGTCCTTTCTGCTTTCTTCTTCAGAAAATAAGGGAAGGGAAAGCAGCACGTGACCTCAGTTGTTGGTATGAAATATGACAGAGTAAAGAATGGTACTAAAACAAGAAACTCCCCTTTTCTCCTTAGAGGCACCACAAAAACCTCACGTCTTCATGTAAACCGTCTATTTTAGGATTATCTCTAATTGGGATGTTCTGAACGGCGAGGTTTTAACCACAGTCTCTCACAATTCACTAACCTGATCAAAGGGGAGCTTTCCACCAGCAAATCCCTGTCTCCTGGGGCCATCTTTAATCACACACGGAAAGAAGGTGTTAAAAATAAGAAGCTGCTTCTCTCCTCTCGCCCAGCGTGGATCACTGTGGGAGCTTGAACTCGGCTCCCCAGCAGCTGACGAAAGTAGGAATTGCGCCCTGAATCTTTGATTTGGGGAAAATTCTTTGGTTTTTGCATCCCGCTCCAGGGCAGGTTTATAGGACTGTCGGGTGTTGGCTGGTCCCACGAGTTCTGATGATGTGGAATTATTTTGGTTAATGCTGGAGCGTCCCATTCTAAATGTTTAATAGCTCTCCTGCTGATGTTACACATTGGAGCTGGGGACTGCAGCTGGCATCCCTGATCCTAAGGTGCCATAAATGAGAAAACTGCCTTTCTGTGACAGACAGTGTGCTTCTCTGGCTCTCTCTGCAGCGGAGGACACGCTTCCCAGCGAGCACATTAGCATTGCTTGCACACAAACAGAACCTGGAAAGGCTTGAAACAATAGACTCAGCCAAGGCAATGGTTCGCCGCGCAAGTGATGGCACCGCTGCAATGTGCCTGCCAGTCAGGGATGCCATCAGTGTTTTGTTTCGAGGAAAGCCCTCCCATGCTTCACAGCAGTGCTGACTCCAGGACATGGCAATATGGACAGGAGGCACGCGGGGGCTAAAGTCATCTAGAGTAATGAACCAACGGCAGCAGAAATTTGGAGTAATGTCTCCAAATGAGTTCAGATTTTCCCTTCACCTCTCGCCGAGGTTAGTGATTTGTTAGAAAGGGTGGGTGGAATAGAGCACGCTGATGCAATCAGAGATGTGAAATGAACTTGCCTTTTCCTGGGAATAATCACAGATGCCTTCTTTAAAGCAGAATGGAGAAGCACAATGTCAAGAGTGGTGTTGGCAGTGTGCTCCTGGGGATGAAGGGCATTAGTGTGTCCTACCCTATTTCCCCTGGCATAATGTAAAGCATTACATTAGCAGAGATTAGAACAACCCAAGGGATTCCAAAGGATAGAAAGACCCATCTTGAAGGAATAAGCCAATATGTGAGTAATGAGGGTTAGCATAAAGCTCTCCCAGGGCCAGAGTACTCTGCTACAGCCCTATGGCAATACTCTTACACCTTCCTCTAAGATTAAAGTGGATGTAAACATGTGTCACTGGCATCACACAGCACTTGCTGGAATAGATCCACCCTCTTGATGGGTATCTTGTATATTGGGCATCAGAAAATCAGTTGAGAGTAGAGAGGGAGATCCTCAGCTGGTATAAAGCAGAACAAATCCATTAACATCAATGGCACGCAGCTGGCACCAGCTGAGGCACTTGCTGGTATGGTTTTTCTCTGCAGAGCTGCAGCAGGTTGCTTGTCTAAGAGCTGGCAGGAGATGGAAATAGCCATCACATCACGTGTGTGAGACAGGGTCTTGCTTATGTGCAATGGGTCACTGCACGGGTGGGCACACAACAGTCCCACTGCGCCCAGGAAGCCCCTGAATCATTGATCCTGGGATGTCAGGAAAGTGAATCAGGAGAAGCAAATGTTTGTTAAATGTTGGAGAGTGTTTTGCTAGACAGTCCTTCAGTCTGACTCAGCATGATGGGACTTCTTTTTTTCCACGCAGGTAAGTCATTGAGTGGGTCTGTAGTTTTCACAGTGGATGGACAAAAGGGAAGATACTGGATCCACTTTGTCTGTCTTGCGCTGCTTCATTTAACTGCTCTGGCTGAGTGTGTGTAAGCACCACAGTGCACATCTGGGTGGTCTTCATTAGCGGTTTTCAGTGTATGGACAAGAGGGCAAAGCGTGCTTAGAAATGCAGACTGGGATTTTTGTGGCTGACAAGCAGTGACATCCCATGGGGCTGGTTCCAAGCCTGACCATGGTCGTCTGGCCCACGGAGTGGCGTCAGGAACCCTGCACTAGACAAGCAGAGCTGGGCTGGCAGCCACCAGCGTATTTGATGTGATGATATTGAGAAGTAGGAAAGTTAAAACATCAAGTTGATTGTTAATGTCTACTTGGAGCCAAGGTTCTTGTGTTCTTGCCCGATTTGCAGCTTTAAAATCCCTGTTGAAACACAGATGGGTCCACGCAGACAGCGTGGGGTGTGCCGGCCGGCCGGGGTGGAAGTGAAAGGCTGTCCATGCTGCAGCAGTATCCATAAAGTTGGAGCCATAGAGAAAATGTACCTAAAGCAATCTGCCTTGAGCCTGGCACTTTTCCTTGGTGCTTTTGACATTTTCCCCCACGTTGCCTGCAGGGTTGATATGGGAGAAGCATTGTAAGCCCAGGAAAATGTGACTCCCTGATCCAGCTGAGACCAGTGCTGTGACTTTGCCTGCAGCAGATCTGGATGGCTGACGGGCAAGTCTTGTTGATCTGTATCTATCACCTGAACCAAGGATGGTCCATGAAGCTCCTCCTTTCCCCAGCAGGTGCTCTGGGCATCTGCCCTCTTCTCATGTTTTGTGTCCCTTGGGATCAGCTGTGTATAAGGACAAGATAGTTTGAAAGCAGCAGCTTTGGCAGTTCAGAGCTTGGTGTGAGTTGATTTTTCCTCCTGCAAAACAAAATTTTTCTAGTTCCAATCTAGCTCATGTATCTCTGCAGTTGCTCTGATGGTGATATACAAGAGGGACAGAACTCAGTCCCCACTTCCTTAGTTGGACTGACTATGCAAAGAGAATGGGGGTAAAAATCAACAAATCCTGATATTTTTTAAATTCCCTCCCCCACCCCCCACCCCCCCAGATATTATTCATGATGCAAAAATTAAGCAGATTCATGGAATAAGAAGGTGCTTTTACAGATGCTTTTTAAAAAGCTACACTTGAAATGTTTTGTTTAGATTTTTAAATGTCAAGTCAGTCCTGATGGTTAATTGAGATTTAAATATTAAATAGGTTCTCGAACAGGCACAGACTGTGCAGTGTCATGTCCGATATCAAACCCGCCACTCAGCTACCTGTCCCCTTCCATTTAAACAGCTCAAAATCAAGCATCTGTAAAATTTGGGGGGGTTACATTAAAGGGTTGCCTTCATTCCCTCATCCTATTTGTTAAGTACTTAATTATTTTTGTTGCCTTCTTACCTATTCATAAGTGGGAGCTGCTCTCTGTCTAATGTGGGTAATTTTTCATTGTATTGTTCTTCCAAATTGACATTTATAAATTAAACAGCGGTGTACCATCCCAGAGAGAGCATCATTGTGGTGCAATCAGAACAGTAATTGCACAGGGTCACCTGGGAGGCAGCTGGGATGGGGAAGGCATCACGGGTGTTAGAGACAAGGATGACATAGGTAACACCTATGTCTGGGCAGAAAACTCACCCAGACAATCCCATTAGGATTGGACTTGCCAGTTTGCTCAGGGGAGGGAGGGTGGAAAAGACATTAGAGAGCTGAGTGTAAGGCCTCCTTTTATTGAACTCAGATGAGATTTTTCTCTTTGACTTCACCCCAAGCAAGATATCGATTTTTAATGTAGAATTCTTAGATGCCTGATGCTAGGTATGGAGAAAACACTGGAGCAATTAATTTCTCTCCTCCTGAATGCTGAGACCTATTACTTGGGCAAGTCCTTGGAGGGCACAGGTTTGTGGGTCCCTGAAGACCATGCTACTGCCTCGTCCCCTCCCAGGTGGGATGCTCTCCCAGATAATATCACAAAGGCTGAACTCTCCGGTTGAATCGAGTCAGATCTGAGCTTGGAGAATTTGGCAGGGGAAACCGTATGCTCCCTAAGCGTGGTGGAGTTGTGTTTATTTCTCCTGTATCAATCACACAGGCTGGCTTGTAGCCTCCTTTCAGATGTGATTATCATCCTAATTGGCCCTAACGAGAACTACACATGCAGAGGAAAGAGAATAATGTGTGTTCCTCCCCCAATCTGGTTCTATCTCCAAATCACAAGTAATAGGAAAAAAAGTTGTGTGTCTCTTTATGTATAAATATGTATATCCTCTGCACCACTGTTGCTCTCATCATGACCTTCAGCCTCTCAATGTGTTTAACACGGGATTTTTTAGCTTCTTTAAGCATCTGAGGCTGAACAAAATAATTGTGTGGGATATTTGGGCTTATTTTGACCTTCCCGAGTTGGAGTTAAGACTAAACAGGAAACTCTGGAGGCATGAGGGTTCCTGCTGGTGACTGCTCCAGCACTCATCAGCCCTGTCACGGGACAGACAAACCTCCCATGTGAAGGCGCCTGGGTGTTTGTGGCTCCCTGGCAGCGCTGCTGTTGCAAGGGACCAGTCTTAGTCCGCGCTCCTGGGTTTTAGAGCGTGCGTCTGGGTGGAATCTATCAGATTTGTTTCTCGCTGGGTAAACACTGCCTGGTGATAACGTGCCAGGGACTGCTGACACTGGCCGCGTTTGAACGGGTGACCTCCTGGGGAAAGGGGCCCTCAGCGGTTTTATGATTAACATTTTAATGGCATGCTATCAGGGAACTTTCCCAGGAACAAACACCCGGAAAAAACTACTGGTTGGAGTTGTCACTGCACGTTTGTTAGGTGTGCTGGAGGCTGTCCAGGCTTGGGTGAGGAGGAAGTGGTTTTCTTGGAGCTCACTAAGGTCGTCCCTTGTCACTGAGAAGGGAAAAAACTGCTTCCATGGTTATGCCTCCTCTGTTTTCTGCTTAACTAGATGAATGACACTCTGGACCATTTAGTAGTTATCAGGCTGTTGTGGTTTGCTGGATGATGCGTGGAGGGATGCCTCTAGTTCATTTGGATTGCATCTCATCTTGGGGTTGGGTTTGACAGTGCAGTGCACAGCCTGGGCTTTGCTTGAGCTGTCAGAGCAGACCTTGGGCTGCCCTGCTGTGCTGGGTGGAAATTAGGTGCCATCCTTCATATCTGCATGACATCTTGGGGGCAGGGGTCTGCTCTAGGCATAGGTGACATGGAGCAGCTGCCAGAGACCATCCCTGGTCCCACCATTTGTGTGTGTGCCAAGACCAAGAAGCGTGAAAATGGACATGGTGGAACTCATCCTGGGGGTCAGGAGTGGACCTCCAAAAGGCAGCAGATACCTCCCTAAACCACCTTCCCGGTAACAGCAGGAGCAGCAAATGGATAGCTTTCTAATGGTTCCTGACCACCCTCAGAGCAGCAAAATTCAATCTGGCTTGTATTGCCAAGAAGCTTTGAATTGATTCTGTTCTTAGCTGATGTGACTCAACATACCATAAATCAGTAGAGCTCCATTAGCACAGTAACTCGGGTAAGTACCAGTAAAGGACCTGGCCCACAGATAACATAGAAATAATATAGAAAGGCAGGGATGAATAATTTCAGAGTATAGATGTAGTCGTGGTAGTAGTAATAATAATAATAATAATATTTTCCCTAGCGGGAGAAAAATAGACCTTTCATGGTTGTTGTGCCTGAAGCTATTAAATATGGATGAGACAGATGAAATGCTGCTTCTCCTATTACACAGAAATGAATAAATAGTAATTCTCAATCACTATATGCATCTCAGGCTTAAAAAAACCCACAAAAACAAGTTAAATATGAACACCTGCTAACATTCATGTATGCTAAATGCTACTCAGAGGCTTTTGTCAACAAAGAGAAAAGATTTGCTTCCTTATAAAGACTGATGGCAGCTCAACCGAAGGGTATTTACACTGCTAAAGTTAGGAAAATAGGTTCACTGTCAAACGTGAGGGTCCAATAAACAAGTTTACTTAAGTGTGAGACTTTCTGGGTTGATGATGATGCTGGTTTACTGCAGATCTAGTAGTGTGTGATGTAGAGAGCAAGAAACACTTCTGAAATTTTAATTTTCATGGCAAGATGGGAGGGAGTGATGGCAGCTTTTAGTGAATCTCTTTTCTGGGGAAGAACAAAGCTTTAGCCCTTAGCGTGGATGACATGGGTGTGGGGACAGCAGTCTGTGATCCAGGAGGAGGGGAGGGCTAAAGCAAAAGGTCTAGGGTGAGAACAGGCTGTGTCTGCAGCGTGACCTGGCAGCACACGAAGATGGTCTTCCAGTTCAGTAATGAGTGTTGGACTGGGGGGACCTGGGGTTTGCTTTATGCCCTCCCTGCCCTAGTTCCTGCATATTTCACGTGTGTGACAGCACCACCTGATCCTGTCAGGATGTTGTAAGGATAAATGCATGAGAAAATTTGAGGGTTTGGGTTATTCTAGCTGAAGGGATGCAAAGGAAAATTGTTGCATGCCATTTAAGGTGTTATAACTAAGTCTTGGGATGTGTGCTTTAATTAGCAGTAGCTACCTTCTAATCCCACAAGGAAAAGACTACTGTTATCTGCAGTGACAATAAAAAGCTCATCATATGATTCACTTAAAGCAAGAATAAAGGAAGACAGGAGTTACGTTTATTCCAGAGAGATCAGTCCAAGAAGATCACAAGGGCCGTTTCCTCCGTGGGTTTGTGATGCACCTTTCAAAGCTGTGTTTTCCCTGGCCATCTCGTGATAATTCTCTGCTTTTTAATTCCTCTGAAGTCAGAGGTTATCTTTGCTACTAGATGTCCTGACTGTGTTACTTAGGTGAAAATGCTCTTGTTGGAATTAGACAGTATTTTGCATGCACTTTTCCTTGCTTTTTGCTATGGGTTAACCTATAGAAGTTCCCATTTGTCTCAGTGATGGGCTTGACTCTCGGTGCATTTTACATGCCCATTTTTTCCTGTGAGCTGCTGTTGGCTACTGCTGCTGGGACCACCGCATTAATTGACACGGAGAACAGCTGTAGTAGGTTAGACCGAAAATGCAGCTCACCCTGTCCCTGCAGCCAATGCCAGGTATCTGGGGAGGAAAGCACAGGTCAGCGATGTGTACTAACGTAATTGTTGTAACACTGTGAGTGCTCCCCTAGCATTCTGTGAGATGTATGAGGCATTTTCTGAGACACAAATGGTGTCTTTAGTGGTCTGGGATGAATTTGCCACCTGTATTTTTCCAGTTGTTTTCTGAATTGTTGTTAATATCCAGTGGCCTATAGAGAGAAGCTG
The DNA here is from genome assembly GCA_009769605.1 of Bucorvus abyssinicus. Lineage (NCBI taxonomy): Eukaryota > Metazoa > Chordata > Aves > Bucerotiformes > Bucorvidae > Bucorvus > Bucorvus abyssinicus. The sequence continues at coordinate 6,858,132 of CM020025.1, forward strand.
GATGAAGTGTTTTACTTTCTACCCTCATGTGCTGTCACCTCATCCTTGCATTGGAAGGGACAGTGATGACCTTTCCTGCTCCACTTGGAGCTCTATTCTGTCCCCCTCAGTTGTCCCTTCCAGGCTGAAAAGTCCCAGCTGATTAAGTAATTCCTCATAATGGAGCAGTTTCATATTTTTGATCATCCCTGTTGCCCTTCCTGGTTCTGCCCTGTCCTGCAGGCAAGGAGAAAGATCTCAACAACGTGAAGCATTCAGCGTGTGACAAACTGCTTTCTAAGTCATCCCTAACACTGGATATTAAATGGATTTATCATTTATTCTTTTCTGTTTTCTGACGTCTAACCAGTTATTTATCCACCCCTATCCCCTAACAGCTCATTTGCTCAGAGAACCTGCATTGAGGATTGAAATCTGAGTAAACTTCATCAACTCAACCCCTCCAGAGTACTCCAGTGCCTTTATGAGGCCTGGCTTCCCTTCTCAAAAGCCGTATTTGCTTCTCCTCAATCTACCATATTGCTCCAGGTGTTCAATAATTCTATCTTTTGCCAGAGGAATAGTCTTCATTATAGTTTTTACTGACCTGCCGATGTTAGATTTACTGATCTGGAGTTCCCTGAATTGGTCCTTTGAATATTGTTTGCAAAATTGTGTCACGTAAACTGCCTTCTAATTTTTGGGTACCCATAACGCTTTACGGGAGAGACTTGAGCCCATGTTTGGAGCTACAGCAGTTTCACACCTAAGTTCCCCTAGAATGGTTGGGTCAGTCCAGTCTATAACCCCTTCTACCAACCTTGTAAAGAAGGTTTCCAGTGTGAGAACCTCCCTGAACCTCTGTAGTGAGCACGAATGCCAAATAAGTCATTCTTTTGCTGCAGCCGTGTGCTTCTATACTTGATTGCTTCCTCGTCCATCAGTGATCCGGCACACTTCTGCCTTCTGATACTGTCACAGATGGAGTCATACACTTCACTCATAAGAGAGAAGCAATAATATACTTTATAAAACAATGAGTTAATGAAGTTCAATGGTAAATGTGACAGTGGTTTAAAACAAGATTTGATGGCAACGTACACTTGGTTATTTACTGCATAGAGGACAGGGTTAAGGAGACCCTCCCGTTGAGTCATGAGGTTCAGAAGAATCACCTTGATTTCTAAACTCTTTCTCAGGGAGGAGTCTAGGTGTGGCTGGATCTTATCCCAGTCCAAGACTTGGTCAATGGTTTACGTCTAAAGGATTGTATATGTGCAATCAATCCTTTATATCACCTAGCTAAGATTTCAAAGTTTAGCATACCGAGAATCTGTTGTGACAAGGAATCTCTCAACCTCAAGGAGTTACCTTGAGAGTTGTCCTTACTTAAAGGGGAGGTCCTGGCGTGTGCCATGCAGAAGAGCTCAACGGACCTTGGGCTGTCCAGTATTTATATTTGCATACCAGCAAGACGACTTGGTCACCATTCCAGACAGCCCTTGACTACCGTGTTGCCCTTTATCCCCCAGAGTCTAGAGTAAGCTGGACGCAGCCATCACAACCCCCACTGGTGGTTATGTCTGAAGTAGGGAAGGGACAGGGGTATGGAGCACACCACCAAGGATGTGTGCAAAAGAGCCTTCACTGAATTTCCTGACTGGTATAACTTGTTCTTCAGATGTTTTTTCCTGCCTTTTGAAGTTTTTACATTTTACCCACTAGAACTTAAAATCCTTTTTGGTTTCCTGATTTGGACACACAACTTTGGATTTTGAGAATGTTGCCTTAATTCTCACAGTTCCTCTTCCCAGCTGCCTGGCCTGCCAGAATTCTCTGTTTCTAGAGTTTCTTTAGGTGGAATATGTGTTTGTTTTGAGTTTCAAACGTTGATGTTTTTAAACAGTCCTTATGCCTCCTGCAAGTTTTAACTCTCCTGGTTCTGCCTCCTAGGACATTCTCACTTCTTGTTAAACAGGTTTTCTCATTATTATAGTTCTTGTTTCAAAATTAAACATGACACTGCAGATTTAGCACAGTGTAAGAGGTTATACCTCCTTTCCCAAGAATGATGGGTTTGTCTCATGTATATCCTACTATAGGTGAGAGTTTCTTGCCATAGAGAGTGAAGGGGAACCCAGTTCTTGCAGACTCCTTTTGCCAATCGTTTCTCACACCACTCTCTAGTCCTGGTTTAGAAACCATTCAGTATATTTGTCATTAAAAGCCATTACGTGATGTGGGAAATCAGCTGGTTACTTAACATACTTAAAATGTGTTTTAATAGGGTTGTGGAAAGAAATTGTTGAGCAATAAATGTAAAATGAACAAACAAGCAAACCTGCTCTCTCATATAATTTGTACTCAGTGGAGCTCAATTCTGCAGGAGCCCATGAAGTTTGAAGTGTAAATGGGTTGAAGAAAATGAAAAATATGGATTAATAGAGAGTGGGTACCTAAGACATGATGGGTCAATGTGACTGTCACTTGAATAGAGATCCCTTTTCTGGATCACTGGCTGTTGGAGGCTACGGAGATAAACGGGGTGGGGGGAAGTCTTATGTTGCACGAACTCCATTTCTTATGCTTTTTCTTTAAATAACAGTTAATGGCTGTTGCTAAAGAAAGGACTCTGGACTGGGGAGACCCTGTTGCTTAAACCTGTGGAGCATTATTTTCCATCTTCATGTCTTCCTTTAACCAAGTAAAAAGATGCATTTCATGGGCAAGGCATGTGAGTTTGCATTTCAGGATCCTCAAGTCTCCATGTGCTTGAAATGAGTTCTTATTCACTTAGAAATGGAAATATTTTAATGGGCAAAAGGCTTTTTTTCAGAGAGCATAAAGTTTCTAATCGGATTGGGCTCTTACTCGTAACAGAAAGCAAAACTGTTTTCCCTGAGGACGTATCATGCTTTTTCTGCTATTCCAACAGCTTCACATACATCCTTTTGACCTGTCGTGTTTTAAAGGACTCAAAGCTTCTATCTTCATAGTGAACCTCCCCGTCTGATCGTGGTGGGGAGAGACACTGTCACATTTTGATCTATTCCTAAACTGATCCCAGGGATCAACTTGTGCACTTGCTGTCCGGATTAAGTGTCCAACCCTTCCTCTAACCCCTAAAAATAAGGTCCCTAGGAGGCCAAGTTTCCAGAATCTTTCTAGCTTTGTTTCTTTAACCAACTTTTAACCTGTTTTGAATACTCTGCAGCCCATCTCTTCTGTGGGCTGGCATACCAACCACACCATAGCTGCACCACACGCAACTTGTGACAGCTTTTACCAGCTGGACCAGGCTTAGCTTAGCTCCTCAACTCACTGCTGGTGGCCTGCTGCTTGCAGTACTTTTGAGAATTGGCTCTCGGGTAACCGATACAATGCATTGGGAGAGAGATTTGTGTGATGCTGCCTGTTCCTTGTCACTCTGCCAGTGTTCTCATGCAATCTTTCTCAGGGACTTTCATCTTCTGGTGTGCATGTCATCTGGGAGGATAGTACACTGCTTCCTTATTCATGTTTGAAATTATGCAACAGCTTCCAAAGAAGCACAGAAATTATTGCTGTCAGGTTTGAAGAGCTGCGTTTCCCTCTTCCCACCCTTGTCCAGCTCATCAGGCATGTTACAGTACTGCTCAGACCTGCTGTCCAAGGTCTGGGCTGGGTTATCTGAACCCACATAAAGGCTGAGGAGCACTGTGGTAGCACTTGTCACTGTCTGTGTAGCGTGTCACCAGAGATGGAAATGAGTTCTGAGAAGTTTCTTTTTTAAAAATAGGTAGGGCTCATGGCAGTCATCTCCTAGGAAACTCCTCATTGTATTATGAGACTATAATGTGCTATGATGACATTTCAGATAAAGGGAATCAGCGTTGCTGTCAGATTGTTTCTGCTGAAGTTTTCCAACACAGAAGGTCATCCCTATGCAGCAGTTGACTTGGTTGGTGTTTGTGAGCTCGTTGTGGCACTGAGATGATTTCCCCTGTGCTGTTGCTTGCTGGAGATTGGGAGGTGAAGACTGAGGCATGAGAAGTGCAGCACTGGGATGTGTTTGTGCTGTGTGCTGAAGCTGCGGGCTGTCAGAGTCTATCATAGTTCTGGTGAGTCAAGTGCAGCTTGGAAGCAGCAGCTTGCTTAGGGAGATCTGGAGGTCTTCAATCTTCATCACCTTACCAGCTCCAGCAGGGGTTGTGAATTAGTGACAGTTTTCTACGAAGACTAAACCTCTCGCTATTGAACCAGGAATCTAAAACCTTTCTATGGATGATATTACAGACATCAATGTCTGTCTCACTACTGATGGCTTCCATGGGCCAGACTCAACTCCTTGGGTGGGGAGGTCTCTCCTTCTTTCAGATGCAATGCAGGGAACACCAGCACCTTTTCTCTGCTGTGATTCCCTAATGGGCTCAGCTGCTTTGGTGCAGGTCTGCCATGCTGGAAGGACTCCTTCCCTCACGATGCTGTCATCTACTATTATATGGGCAAGGCAGCAGAAGGCAGGGGTGTCTCCTGTCCTCAGGGGATGGGATTGCTCCACGTGTCACTGGCCTTCTCTGCTGTTAAAAGCATGGGATAAACCCCGAGGACCTCTGTTGCCAGGCCTTGTATGCTCCCTGCTTCATCTGGATCAGTGCTTAGGCTGGGCATGGTTTGGATGGAAGCTGGTGCAGCTTCTGGTTTCTCACATTTCCTGGGGAATTTCCTTTTGGCCAATCCCAGTATAACTCTGTGACATCAAAAAATATTCCTTCAGAGCAGTGTGGAGTGTCATGACAAGGTTTATGGGAAAGTTGTGCTTGCGCTGCATCTATTTTGTGAGTAACATCAGTATTCTCAACCCAGCACCTTAAACATGGAGCAATGAGAAATTTCTCATCAACGTAAGCTGAAAGGAAAACCCTTTTTTCACTGAGATTTGAGTGAGAAGGACTGAGCTTTGCACACATGGAAAGCGTGTGGCGGTTCTTTTTGCAGAAGTGTCTGTGAGTTTCAGAAGTAACTTCTGTACAGTTACACTGAAATAATCTTTGCCAAGATGTTTATTTTCAAGCTTGCCAGTTACTAGGCAAACCAGTTTGCTAAGGTTTCTTAATGTACCTCAGCTCAGACATGAAACTGCGTGTGGATGCCTGTGTGAAGAGGCTGCCGAGGAGGAAGGTAAACACTCTTGCAGTGTTTTAAGAGGTGGCCATGGGAAGGAAGGCTGCAGGTGGTGGCTTTGCCTATCAGAGCTCAGTTCTGAGCTACAAAACAGTTTATACTCCACTGTACTGCATTTTGTTGTTCTATCTTTCTTTTTTTTTTTTTTTTTTTGGTAATGCTAAGCAATGAGTTGGAGTAGGCAAGGATACGAAATACACATCATTTTTTGTCTAAATATTTAAGACAGATGTGCAGGATTGGCTGGCTGGGTAACAACAGGATGAGAACAAGGCAATTAGAGTTTCACAGTGGCACAGAGGGGTCTTACACACTGGGAGCTGCTCAGCTCTGTTTGTGGTAGCTCTGAACCCAGTGGCCTCCTCTTTTGGTGACTTCTGATCGTGTTCATGAGGAGTGCTTCCTGGCTAGGGGCTGTAGATTTGATCTAAAGGTTTAAACTGGAAAAGGCAGATCCTAGGAGATGCGCCTTGGTTTTATGGTCTAACTAATCTAAATTTGTCCTTAGTGTAGGCAGGAACCATGCTGTGATCAGGGGCATAGAAGCCTTGCAAGTCCTAATCCTACTTTTGTTTTGAATACGTGGTTATTCTGCATACTCAGGTCCTGTGAGTTGGCGAGAAGATTTTTCTGCCTTAGCCTTCAAAGTGTCCACGCTGTGGACATCTTAATCTCTTTCCCTAGGCTCCCTTTGCTCTCCATGAAGATCAACAGATGTGTTTAGGGTGCAGTTCGTCTGATCACTGTTAGATAGTTACCCCAGCACTGACAATCTCTTGGCTGTAAGAAGAGGCATGGGGGAATAGCTTAGCTGTCAACAATGTCCATGTAGATGTGGTCAGAGGACTTTCATTCTGGGTGGTCAGACTCTGGTTTCTCTTGATGCAAGACCAGAACCTAAGGCTCAAAGTCATGTAACTTAATTGCAGCTGTCTGATGGGCATCTCGGTGCTAATGTCTGGGTGTCTCAGGTGATCCCTTTGACCAGAGCCAGGCAGCAAATGGAGAACGGGATTTTTGGTTGACAGGGTTTAAGGATTCCTACAGAGTCATAGTGTGCAGCCCTCAATATATTTTTTGATGGGATGTAAGCATTTGTTGGAGATGCTTCTCTGGGTACAAAAGGAGTGTGCACTTTTAGATTATGCAAAGTTCCCAGCTTTTAAAAAAAGTAAAGTAAGAAGAATCATTCCATGTGGTTCCTGTTCCTCAAGTCCCTCATCTGTAGAATGGGTCATACAGTTCATGTAAGACAGGGTTGGTGTTTGAAAATCACAGGTCGAGTAATACAGTGGTTTGCTTATGACCACTGAGGAAGACCACCAGAACTGATGCTTTGGCTTTGTTTTGTAGAGAGATAAAAGCCACCCAAAGAAATGAGGTGTTGTGCAGACTTTTGCAACTTGGATTTGTGAAGGTCCGGACGCCTTTAGGCGAAACTCCTGATTAAATGGGAGTTTCCCATGTCTTAGACACAACTGCAAAGTTATTTGATCTTTAGGCAGTTGCTAGTTTCATCTTAACTAAAGACCTTCTCCAGTATCTCTGCTCTGCTTTGCTTTAGAAGATGCAATGTCATCTAGCTGTTTCTTAATTGATCCAGCCTCTTGGAGAGTGCCATGGTGTGCCAGATCTTTTCTAACATTTCCGTGTGGAGAAGAAGAAACATGCTTTGTCAAATTGGTATAATCTGCCTTAAACGGCCAGATAAGAATGCCAGAAATCAGATGTGTTGTAATACACCGTGCATATATCAGTGTCAGAAAAGGGAAACACTTTGAAAAAAATTTATGGAGATCATTTATGCCTCAAGAAAGGTTTGAGGTCATTATTAGAAGAAGAAAGGTTATTCCTTGTGAGAATGCTGCCATCAGATAAACCCTGGGAGACAATGAGCTCCTTTTGTCTTACAAGATGAAAGTGGAAAAAAGGTACTGAAATATTCACTTTGGAAAGAAAGGGATCATCAGTGGAGAAAATAAACTGCTTAACAGCTCATTTGTGAAGTGTGTAATGGAAGGAAGAGCTCAATACAGAAAGCTGTGTTTTGCTTTTGATTCTGGATAGCTTTACTGTGGTTGCTGCAGAGGATGTAATGTAAGCGTAACAGGCCTTTAAAGACAATACTTCCCTTTCTAATTGGGATCAGGATTAATGAGAAAGGACAAAACAGTTCAGGAAAGAAGAGGACAGTAATAACAAACATGACTGGGGATCTGCGCCGGGCCAGTTTCCCGTTTTAGCATCCATGCATCACTGTCTCAGAACAGACTGCATAACATCCTATTAAATTAGCATACACCAGGCAGCTAAAACAAATTAGTTCATCTCAGAAGGAAAGAGATTCTGCAGAAACTTTTAGTTTTGGCTTAATTTCTGTGCTTCATGTGGTTTATTCGTCTTTGAACCTAAGTTTTACGGCACTAAAACCTGTATGGCTCGCTCTGCTCTGCACGTAATGGCTCTTCTGCCTGGGAGTCTCCTTGGTGATGTGCTTCGGCGCCTTCAACCTGCTGGTGTGTGAGTTGGAGTTCCCCAGGCACTGCGGGGTTTCCCATCTGCATGGCTGGAAGCCACCCCAGTGCTCTGCTCTCCTGTCTGCATTGCAACACAGCCCTCAAACCTGGCATTCCCCTGCTGGCCCTCCACTGGGAGCTGAGCTGGCTCAGTGGTGGTGCTGTGCAGGGGGAAGCGCGTGGGGCGCACGGGAGCAGGGCAGCACCTTTGCTGATGCCTCACGTCATTGTGTTTGTAGGAAAAGAAGGGAGTTTCTCGGTGACAAGGGACACTAGTGGTGTGTCCTGTGCCTTGCTGTGAACTTCATCCTGGAGTGAAGAACTAACTTCAACTCCAGAATGGATTCAAGCCTTTTTGCCTCGGGAGTAAATGATTGTTGCCCATTAAGGAGATGGTTGTGTTCTGGTGAAGGTGGTCCAGGGGAAGAGGCAGGAGTGTTAAGGAAACCACCTTGACTATATTGTCATAATTTTATTCTTTATAATGTGCCACATGAAATTGGTGTTTTCTAGCTTCATAGATGTCTCTGTGTAGCTTTCCTTTAAGTAGCTGACATGGATTTTCAATCTTAATGCTGGGGGTGGGGTGGGGGTTGTTGAGTTGGGGTTTTTTTGGGGGGTGGTGGTGGTGAGTTTTGTGTGGGTTTGGTTTTTTTTCTGAGAGTATAAAATACTGAGTAGCTGCAACAGAAGAAATGATAAGCCTCAAATTGGCATTAAAATTCTTTCACTGACTCTAGTGACAAAAATTGTCAAAACACTAAGCTGTTGTTGTAATTGTAGATGATAGTACCCCCAAAAATGGAAGTGAAATCCAAACAAATCCAAACACTTCTGGTGGCTATGCAAGATGAAAGCTTTGTGCTGCTCATTCTGTTGCGGCGAGTCACCCTGTAGGGGTGGGAGAAGTTATAAGGAGGGCAGAGGAGAAGCTCTACCTGCATGGTATCATGGGGTGTCTCTGTAATGGTCATGGTCCAAAGTCCCAGCAGAGATCTGCGTATTGATGAGGCTCCTCTCTCCCAAAATGTCTGTTAGAGGGGGAGCAGCAAGGTGGCTGGAGAGGTGAAGCCTGGAGCTGGAGATGTGTTGCCTGTCCCTGGGCATGGTGATTCCCGGGCTCCTCTTGCACTGTGGAGAAGTGGCTGCTCATCAGAACACTCCAATGGTCTTAATGTCCCTTCTAGATGGACAAAATGCTGAGGCTGTAGACGTGGAGCAATGGCTCAGGGCACAGAGAAAAATGTCAGGGGTCCAGAACAGAGCTCCTTGCTGCAGCAACACCCAGCAAAGAGGATTTTGCCCCTTGCCATTGTTGTGAGTGTCCCTCAGGCTGTAGGAACACCATTTTGGCACAGTTAGAAGTGCTGTTCGTCATCTGTAATGGCTAATAGCAGCCCCAGGCACCAGGCATCTCCATGGGGGATGGGGAACATTACTGCGGGTGAGGATCAGGATCAGCCCTGCGAAGGGGAACAGGGTCAGACACAGCCCAGGGCAGGGCCACGTCTGGTGTCACAGCGGACACTCACTGGGCAACAAGGTAGAAAATGAACATTTTTGGTTGTGGCTGTGTGGCTTAGTGGAAGTTAAATGAGTAGTGAGGCTAAAAATACCAGCGTTAAGAGAGCGATCCTGGTCGTTCTGCTCTTGCCCAGGCGGAGGAAGCATTGCCATAGAAGGGGCTGCAGGGCTGGGACTGTGTGTTTGATGAATGAAAATAGCTAGGAAAAGCATTTGTATTCTAAAGACTAGGTGGCTGCAACCAGATGAGGCAGTGTGTTTCTTTTCCCATAAATTTATATTCAGCTTTTTGGAATGTGTAGGGATTCTTGACTTCTGTACCACATGTAACACAGTCCCAAAACCCTTCTCCTTTGCTCTTGGATGAGTAAAAACACCCTCCACACTCGGTTTTGTTAACTTTGTATTCAGACATCACCCAGCTATTGAAAATTCTGTTGTAAATTCATTTTCACACAGCCGTCAGGACATTCCTGGACATGACTTTGGAGGGAAAAAACTTTATTTCAGCCTTAGTTTGGGTTTACGTTGGGATGTGCCTGGAATTTGGGGGAGTGAGGATGTGTGTACCGAAATGACTGAGTAGAAAATTTAATAAAAAAAAATATAACATGACTTGGGCAGAAAAATTGCTTAGCAGAAAAATACTCTGCAGGACCAGAGTCTCCCTGGTATGTGCTGGTTACACAGAGCTCCAGCTTATCCCACAGTTAACTCCTTGAGGCCCATGGGAAAAGCTGTGAAAATGCCAGAGAAGATTTTTTGTCTCACGTACCTGCCTCTGTTTGTGGTGCAGTTCAAAGTCCCCTTTCTCTGAGGAGTCAAGGAGCAGAACTTGCGGGTGGTTGCCGAAGCCACGTTACGGAAATGACCTTCTTTGGTTTGGTTGGTCTCACTTTGATTCAGCCGGTCTCCCGTCTCAGGGTGGTTGTCACTGTGGACCTGGTACGTTTTTCAAAGGATGAGCGTTCACTGTTTTTTCACGTGGTTTGGTTGGGGCAAAGTACACAGAAAGCCAACTGTATCATAATTAAGATGATTAGTAATACACAGCCTGAAGATGTGAAATCTCTTTCCTGACTGTGTCTGTTGATTTAGTATGAAGGAGCACCTGCTAATGCAGTGGAAAACTGCTTGACGTGGAGGTCCCTGCGAATGGAAAAATTAAGTTTTATCCCTCTGCCAACTCTTTGTCTTAATTTTGTCAGTATTTTTGTGACAGCAACGTTTTTTGATGAATGAGAACAGATTTGCTGTTGCGGTATATGATGTTCATTGTATTTCAGAAATAAAGTGTTTGTATTAAATTACAGTTCAAACAGATGAAGGAGAAGGTTACTTGGCCTTTGTTCTGCTTTATCTGCAGGAAAGCCTAGCCTTGCAGCCATAGTTTTCTACTGGAAAATCCTGACTGGGGATCAATGCTGTTTGTATTCCAACGATTATCTTGAAATCCTAATCTTTAAATCTAGATAAAAGGAAATAACTGGATGAGAAATAATTTAAACAAATGAAAACAATGAAGGATCGACATCTCATAGGATGCTGCATGGTCTAGATGTGTACCAAGGGGTGAGGAGTCAGAATGTCTCAAGCACTTTCTAGAATTTTCCATTATCTCAATGTGACACGTCAAGTCATTTAACCTCTTTTTTTCTCTTACGTTGTTCCCAATTCATATAAAAGTGATCTAGATCATAAAGTTATTCCACGCCTTAATTAGAAGCTTGAAAAGAGTTGATCCTCTGGGGTGAATGATAACATGGTCAAAACTTCCAAAAATAGGTTCGGTTGCCACACCCGTATTTCAGCAGCTAGCTAGGTGGTTTAATTTTGAAGTTTCTCATTTACCCATTTCCGCTGCTGCCCTACTTCCTCAAAACCGTGATGCTTTTTTATTTGTTTGCTATAATCTCCGGATAGGACAAGGAAAGCTCCTGAAGGGGCTTGAAGCCCCTTTTCAGAGAGGCGCAGGCTGGGTCTGCAGACATGTTGGCAAGGTTACAATTACTTATTTCCCAGCTGAAGGGAATGGGACATCCCAACCACTGCAGGCACCTTTAAAGTAATAACTTTGAATCAGTTAACCTCTTCTCCCTGCTTGGTTTTTTTTTTTTTTTAATCTGTATCAGAGTGTGAAAATAGTTTTTGGACCATATTTTTTGGGAAAAGGAGAATAGAACTCCCCAAATATTTTCATAGAGTAAACACCTTCCTCATTACTTCACTGACTAAAAAATATCCCAGTTCACCTGTGTATGTCACAGACATTTTGTTTTTCCATGCACAAAATTTCAGATAAAACCTCATAATTCAAAATACAGGATTCACCAAGAGATTTCTGAATCTCTTTCTGGCTCAGTGCTATGACCATGGAGATACTGGCGTATGGGTTGCAAATGGCAGGTCTTGAGAACAGCGTGTCGCTAGAGAGACCATGCGGTACCTTCAAGGAGAAGTGGGGTGTTAACCAGAGCCCTGTCTGAGCTGCACATCTGTAGCATTGTGGTTGTCCGACATCTCTATAGTTTTGGGGTTTTTTTCCCCCAGGTAATACTGCTCGATGATGCTTAATGGAAGTCATATCCTTTTCACAAAAAGTCCTGTCACTTCGGTGGTGTAAAACGCAACGCTTTCCAAAACCAAACATCTTTATAGAACTTTGTACACAATTAATTTTTAACCCTCAATAAAAAATCTTAGCAAATTAGAGATAAATTGCTTCATTAATGTCTTGATTTTAAAGGGCACATTAATTCTTTGCGGGAAAAATCTTCTTTAATGAGCTTGCCAGGTTGATAGTTCTAGGGATCTTTTTTGAGGAGGTGGAGAATTTGCTGTAGGATATATTGCTGTTAGCAAGAAAACAGGCAGCCTCGTCTTTCTGGCTTTCTCTCTGGTATTTATCTATTCATGTGTGAGTCAAGAGGGGTTTAGTGGGGGCTGGCCTGCATCGCTAAGGGTGGAGGAATTAATCTCTGTGTTTGAAATTATGGTAATGGCTTGCCTATCTCTTCACTATTATTTCTGACTCTCCCCTGACTCCAGCAGACTCCAGGAGTGTCTTTGTTGACTTTTCCTTGCTGATGCTCGCTGCTATAATTTCTTTCTTCTTGCCCTATGCTGTTAGTTCCTCTCAGTCCGTGTTTAACAATTCGATCCCCATCAGCATCAGTTCCCTCCTGTCTCTTTCCTTCCAGCAGTTCACTTACCTTTCTTTGGTCCATTGACTTGTTGCCTTTTCCCCCCTTGCTCTGCCAACGCAGCAGCATCTATAGTGCACAGGATAGTGCAGACCTCCTTAGATGTCCCTCCTGCCTTCCCAGTGGATCCACCCCAGTGCTGCTCCTCCTCCTCCCCGTTGCCCAGGGGCTCTTCCCAGCACCAGCAATTTCATGGTGTGGCCTCATATAAAACTCGATGTAAAAACACGCCCAGTTGGTGCCCAGGGTTGACATGTGAGCGAACGCTTTAGCTGAGGTTCAGCTTATGTCATGCTTTAATGAGAAAGGTTGTTAAGGAGATATGGAATGGTTTTTATGAGTATCCCCAAGCTCCTGAAAAAAATTCATTTAAATTCACAGAAGCTGTTTCCAATCATTGAGCCCCATGGCTGTTCTGGTGAGTGGAGAAAGAAATCCAGCAAGATGGTGAAGCCAGCTGATACAGAGGCGTTTCCCAAAGCTGGCTTTATTGTGTAGAGGGATATAAAGGGATTTCCTTTATTTTGTTGTCTGAGAACAGCAATGAAATCCTAATTGGGGTGGGATCTCGCTGTGTTTTTATAGTATTGTAAACACTGGGAGAGCTGCATGATCAGTAAACAACTGGTATGCATTGGCTGCTTTTAACAGCATTTAACTGAAGGCAAAAAGCTTGTTCAAGACACAGCTGGAGTGAAGTGCAGTTGGAAGCTTGAGCAGATAGGGCTTAAGGGGTTCATGAAGTACAGCTGGGAGCCCTTCTATGAGTTTCTGAGCACCCCGGTCTGCAGCTGAAGCTGATAAGCACTGAGAGGTCTTAGGGCTTTCCAGTAAAAGGGTTTTATTGCAGTTCTGGTCTGGCTGTCCCAAGCATGAAGGTCAGGATGAAAACACCATTTGGTGAATCGAATGACTAGGGCTATTGATATTAAGAAAGCAGAGAATAGGTCTTTGAAAACACTTTGGGTGGCTTCATTGCACAATCCATTAGGAGCAGTTGTGTGGGCTCTAAATAGAGCCCGTGATGCACTGACATACCCTGGTAAATTATACACAAAACAGTGAATCATGCCTATACTTCGAGTGGCGTAAATGTGGTCAGAGTTTGTCCTTTTTGGCAAAAATGAGGCAAAACATTCTTGGTTCAGAAGGTCACTGCCACATGTGGACAAGCTGTCAAACATCCGCCGTAACAGTTTTCAAAAGTCTTTTTTCATCCCTTCCTAAACTTCATGTCACCATTTTCCTATCGCTGCTGGCTACAAAAGTGTTTCTGGGTAAACAGGCACTTTCTTTCCCAAGCTGCAGCCTCTTTTGCTTCTCCACTTACCCATTGGCTTAATGATTCATTCAGTCATTTTGCAACTCGGGAACCGTTGGTGAGGTCACAGCCGCTTGGTTGTGTCATCAAAGTGCATGACTTAAAAAAGAAGAGCCTGGCCAGGAAAGGAAAAGCTTCTGTTTTTCCGTGAAGATCTAGATAAGCAGCAGTTGTGGAGAATGAAAGTCAGATAAAGTTGGTGGTAGCCAAACAAAGCTGAGGGCTGGAGCATGGTTGGGTTTGCTGAGCTTGCTCCCAAGCATTTTTCACAGAGTGTAGAAGAGCAGAATAATCTACTGATGGGGTGGGGGGGAAATAATAAAGGAAAGCGTCCTGCCTCTTTTTATTTGGTATAAATAAAATATGAACCTTCAGCTGATGGATCCTTCAGCTGTAACCTGGTTAGACAAGTCCTTGGCTCTGGTTGCGTTTGAGCAGAGCGGGTGCTTCAGGAGGAGGTTTTGGTGAATAGGAGCAGTAACTCGCTGTTCCTCATCAGGCCAGCGCAGCACCTCACTGCTAAACCAGGGAGGAGCACTAGAACATGAGAATGGTCCTAATGAGCCACGGCAGAGCTCTGTGCAGACCGGCATTGTCGGAATGATGCTCAAATGCTCAGAAAACAGTGTGAGAACAGGAAAAAAGTGTCTGTAGCACTAAATGTAACTTCCTCCTGGCTCCTCCTCAGTAAGGTCCAGATGCTGTGGAGGAAGCGATGAGAGTGCAAGAAGTAATACGCTGTTACGGAATAACCTAATGAAGGAGAGGCACTTCACGCTCTTGGCAGTTAGTGACGGGCTGCTGTGATGGAGTTTATTTGTGTAATCCTCTCGGGGGTAACCGTAGGGAGGCTGCTATTAAGGCCGACGTTTGGACTTGTGTTTTAATCCGATTTTTTGGCTGTAGCGATTACACACACAGCAGTTTGTGTTGTGGAATAACACTGTGTACATCCAGAAATCCTGACGCTGCTTCCCTGTCTGAGTCAGGGCTGAGCCAACGGTGCGGAGGGACTCGGGGCTGCCGGGGAGAGCCAAAGCGGAGGCCCTGACCTCTTGTGGTCACTGAGGAACTGGGAGCACTCTTGGCACTGGTGTGGCACTTAGTCCTAAGGACTTCGTGCTGCTATGTGAATTAAACCTCCAAAAACCTCAGGAAGGGGATAAGGACATCATCCGTTAAATCAGCAGCTGGGCTATGGTCCATGCCCCTGTGTGCAGAAATGGTACTTTCTGATCTTCAAGCTTTTCTCAGACTCCTGCTGGTTCTTTATTAAAATTATTGTATTTGATAAACCTTTAATATTTTGTGTGAATGGAGAAGTCTGCATATGTTTGTGAAGGCAAAGGAAGATGCTCATAATGCCATTGCTGTGGTTAACGAGAGCAGCTTTCTAAAGATACCAGAAGAACTGTATTCCATGGGTATATTTCAATTAACAGCTTCCAAAAAAAAAAAAAAAATAAAAAAAAGGCACCACTTAAACCCAGGGTTTTTCTTTTCTTCTTTCAGGGGTGCATTCTCCGAAGTTGTTTTGGCTGAAGAGAGAGCGAGCGGGAAACTCTTTGCAGTCAAGTGCATTCCCAAGAAAGCACTGAAGGGAAAGGAAAGCAGCATAGAGAATGAAATCGCAGTCCTGAGAAAGTAAGTATCAGACCTTTATTTTGGTTCTTCACTTTGGTTAAACTCCTGCTTTTAAGAAGCAGGAGCAGTGATTGACAAGTGTGACTGACAGGTTGCTCCGCACATCACAGGCAGACAAGATCACCCGAGTTTAAATGATGCTGAAAATGTTTTGAGAAATGCTCTGGTTTTCTTTAGTGTGAATAGAGTCCGATGACTGCAGAGTGGGAAAGAAGTGGAGTTAGGCTGAAGTAAAACCTCTGTTGCCCTAAGAAGACTTTATCCACTAATAATGTCAGCAGCTGGGTCACTGGCTTTGAGGCGAGCAGGAGCAGGGTTATTTTTCCCAAGTGCTTAAAACAGTCTATACACAAATTGCTCTAGAACCGATTAGGCATCCTACAGGTTGTTATAGGTGATGGCGTCAGCCTGTACTGTGGAGAGTTACCTCTGCCACTTCTGGAACTGACTTCCCAGGACAACTTCTATTGTATTAGGGTTGTCCATGGAGTGTAGTTTTTTCCTGACCATGGCTGAAAGATGTGGATAAGAAAAAGTCAGCTCACAACTGCTAGGAATTCAGTGTAGTCATTAGAGACTTGATCCTTACCTCTTCCTTATCTTATGCCCTGAAGGTAGGATTCATCTCACCTAACTTAAGACACTTGGATGTGAACTTCTCACTCTTGACTTTCTTGCTAGTTAATAGAAGGAGATTGGTAACTTTAGGATTGGTCCATGTAATGTATTTTAAACTTCTAAATGTACCTTCTCTTCTCACTGAATTAAAGGTAGTACAATTATTTAGAAGCCTAGGTTGGACTGGGAGAACGTGATTCCGGCTGCACTGCTGTCCCTAGTGGGGCTTCTTGCACAAACTCGTGGTTATGTAGAAGCTGATGGATGATCATCTGGGCACCGTGTGACAAAACCGATCCTAAATCTTTAAAACTAACCAGATACTTCTGGTCTAAATGCTCAGACAGCCAAAGAAGCAGGTTCAAGGGTGAACTCAGCCACCTCAGTAGGCAGAGGGGATCCCTTTCAGTGGAGGGACGTACGAGGGGCTCCAAACAGCTACAAGCTTTAGTTGCGGTTGCCTTCCCATTGCTGGACCAGTATCAGGTCAGTACAATGTAAACCCAGTGATAAATGCAGCATGTTGGCTTGCTGTGTAGTGTTATTGAGAACCTGTCATAAAGCCCAAGTGCTGCCATTCCGTAGCTGGGTAATAATGGCCCAGAACTGGCAGCTTGAAGCGGTCTTTGCCTATATGGGTTTGTCCTCTGATACTCATGTGTGGGTATGGGAGCGGCAACATTGGCGTGCAGTGAGGATTGCCTTGCATCAGCCTTGACTCTAAGCTAGCAGAGCAGAGAAATCGTTTATGGGACTTTGTGCTTCTGTGTTGTGAAACGTTTCTGTTCCCTGCAAACAATTTCCTGAGAAACCAGGAGGCAGCACTTGGGCTGTGCTCCTCCAGCTGCAAGGGTAGGAGAGTGAGTGGGCGGAAAGTTCCTTAATTTCCTACAATTAGATCTACTCCGACTCTTGTCCTGTGCACATTAGGCCCTTAAGAGAGATTTTTCCTTTTTATCTCCTGATGTCTTGAACTTAGCTGTTGCTAATACAAACTTTGCATGTAATTGTATTTATTCTGAAAATAGACATCTTTGCTAGCAGACACAGTATTGAATTTGTATTTGACACAAAGGGAACGCTTAGAAAATAACAAACTGGATCTGTCTACAGTTGAGGAGAGAGTTTCTCTGTTCAATGAATTCTCTTCTTCAAACGCAGTCAGTAAAAATAGGTGGAGTAGATCCTGAGCAGCTTTTGTTAAGCTCCAAAGAATCCTTGCTTTTGTTTCTGGTGGCTTAATACTGAGTGGGGGTGGCTAGTTTGTGTGTTGTCTAATTAGAATGTAGGATGCCAGAGCCCTGGGCTGCCCGGCGTGGCTGTGAGGTGCCGCAGCCTTAATGTGCCATGCTCTGAACTGCCGCTCCTGAAGGGGGTGTGCACAGAGGATACCTGGCAGGGGGAACTGGTCCCCTTTCCCTGAGAAGAGCCACGGTGGATGGATGCCAAGGAAATATGAATGTGCACGTGTGTTGATCCTGGTCTCCCTTTCCGGTTTTGCATTATGCCTTTGGGGGGGTGCTTAAACTCCGATGGCATAGGAGTCCCAAAGGGCACCCCACCCAGCTGAAACGCAAGCAAGCTCCTTGTGATCCTTTAGAGAAGGATCTCTTGTCTGACACTGGACTTTCTCCTCCTATATTAAACCATTAGATTTTTGTCTTCCTCCTGAAGGAGTACTTGCAGACATCTGCCGAGTGCTGAGAAATGCAACTCTTCTTGAGTTCTCCTGGTTGAATGTCAAACAGGAGTCAACTGGGGAGTCCTCCCTGCAGCCTCTGACAGCTCCCAGGAGAGCTTCGCATGCCCCTGTGTCTGGTGAGCAGGTTTTTAGGGGCTGTCAGACTGTATCCAGGGCTGATACATACAACTATCACATATACTCTGTACCCTCAGGCTGTCCTGGTGGAGGTTTGTCCCCCCGCCAGGCCTGCCACATGTGGTAGAATCCATATGGAAAACGATTCGAATGATGTCATGTGTTGAAGTCATATTTTAAATAATATTTTTTAAGTTTAGGGTTAAAAGTCTGCGCATGGAGTACTATAGGAAGTAGGACCTGGTGATGAAAGCATGTATCCAATGATCCAAGCCTTGGGGTCTCCTCTCATTTCTGCTGCTGACTTCCCGTGTGACCTTCTGTCGCGATATTTATTGTCTGTCTCAATAGTCTGTGAAACAGCCTTTACCCAAAGGACTTTTGAATAAGAAGTTTTACCTCCAGTTTGTTTCACAGTCCTTTCTCGTGTCGGCAGACCCAGGGGAGCGGGTGCAAGAAGAGAAGTTTCTGGGCTGGGTGGGCTTTTAGTGGCAGATGACTGCAGCGTCCTGTCCGTCCTTCTGTGTGTCTCAACTAGGAACCTGTGGGAAGTATTAATCAAACGTTCTGTGTTGGGGAAGGTCAGTGGTCCCCATGTGAAGTACGTGGAAGGTAGGAGATTTTAGCTTTCTGTGGGCTTGGACGCTCTTGCTGCCAAAACAAAATGACACATTTTAGAAGCGATGTTCTGCTAACGGAGGAGCGAGCTGCCAGCCAACTGATCTGCATGTTTGTGTGAGTGCCAGCGTGAATCATGCATACTCCATCATTTTATTTTTCCAGCCATGGCCAACAAATCTGTTCTTAAAAAAGAAAAAAGGCGGAAGAGCCGTTAAGTCAATATTTACGCCTAGCAACCTTAACAGGGTTCTTCCAATATGGACGCTTTTGTGTCCCGTGGAAATCCATGGCAACATTCCCTGAAGACTCGCATGGGTGGGGACGGAGTGGGAAGGAGCTCGCTGTCGAGTGCAGTGCTGGGAGAGACTAAGTCTGCAGTTAATCCAGGAGCCTGAGCCCAACAAAGCCTTGCCTTCAGAGCAGGGTGAAGTCCCGCTAGGCACCTGTGTTTGGTGCTGCATCCTAATGTCTTCGATTAATGCCTGGGTGATGCACTGGTGCACAAGGATTGCTGCTGCTTCTAGTTGTGCGCAGGCTGCCTGTAGCTGGACCCAGGGCAAAATATTACATCTCATCACGAAATCAGGTGAGAAGCTGAGCTGCATCACTCCCCACCTGGAGCAGTGCGTTCAGCTTTGGGGCCCCCAGTGTAAGAAAGACCTGGACCTGCTCAGGCGAGTCCAGAGGAGAGCTGTGAAAATGATCCCAGGGCTGGAACCCCTCTGCTGTGAGGACAGGCTGAGAGAGTTGGGGTTGTTCTACCTGGAGAAGAGAAGGCTCCGGGGAGACCTTAGTGCGGTCTTTCAGTGCTTAAAGGGGGCCTTCAGGAAAGATGAGGAGACACTCTCTCAGGGAGTGTGGTGACAGGACCAGGCGTGATGGTTTCAAACTGAAAGAGATTAGATTTACGTTAGATATGAGGAAGAAACTCTTCACTGTGAGGGTAGTGAGACCCTGGAACAGGTTGCCCAGAGAAGTTGAGGATGTCCCCTCCCTGGACAGGTTGGATGGGGCTTTGAGCAACCTGACCTGGTGGAAGGTGTCCCTGCCCATGACAGGGCGGGTGGAACTAGGTGATCTTTAAGGTCCCTTCCAACCCAAACCATTCTATGATTCTGTAATTTTTAGGCTTTAAAATGTATTTGTTTTGCAGTGGAGAACATGCTATGGTTTAGAATCTGGTGGGGAAGAAAACTGGATCTCTGGGACAGGCTCTGTTCACTAACTGGCCATGGGGAACAACAGCACATGGTCGCCTTTGTGCCACATAAACTTTTCCTGGAGATGTGGGGATTTTCATAAGCTGCTCTGAAAGCAACGATTTTCTGGTTTCGAGCAGAAAGGTAAATGCAATCCTTTTCGTTGTTTGCTGTAGAATAGTGGAAATTTCTTCCACTTATGGTAATTGCGCAGGTGTGAACACGCTGAAAGATGAATCGTCTGTCAGACGCGTTCCTGAAGGCAGTAGGTGGTGAGAAGAGTTGGACTGCAGAGAAGCACCAGTCTGAGGTTTTAGTTAAACAGAAAAAACCCCAACCTTCTAAGAGTCAGACAGAGAAAAATATGCCTGATTTGTGGTTTGTTTTTTTTTTTCTTGGCTACACCACTATTTATCACAAGAACCTTTCTAGCTGCCGGGGTAATACCTGCACAATCGTACAGATTTGGTGCTGAGTCAGAGCAGAGCAAGGGGAGGAACAATAAACTGTGTGTAGCCCTGCACCCCCATGTATTGATTACTGAATAGCAGTAATGTGCACAAATAAGTGTCTGGTTAGGCAAATACTGCTTAGCTGGCAAATCACACTCTGCTTTAACTAGTTTCTGCTGAACAGGGATTTTAAAAATAATTTCTAAACTATTTAGGTATCTCCTACTTTCACCCCCTCCTCTTTACTCTCCTAGATCCTCTGGGAGAGGCACCATTAAATTCCTTATTACAAAGCAGAGCCATGTCTGATTGCAGACTGAACCCATTTTTCCTGTTAAACAGCACGATCGAACTGTTTCTAGCAGGTCAGCTAAAATTCTGCTGGTGCTTTCCATTCCCATTTCCTTGGAAGATGGGGAGGACTGGCTGTTC
Source organism: Bucorvus abyssinicus (assembly GCA_009769605.1). Classification (NCBI taxonomy): domain Eukaryota; kingdom Metazoa; phylum Chordata; class Aves; order Bucerotiformes; family Bucorvidae; genus Bucorvus; species Bucorvus abyssinicus. The sequence continues at coordinate 6,878,623 of CM020025.1, forward strand.
AGGCAGTGATTCATGCCCAGGCAGCTGCCTCGCTCCCTATATGCCTGGACCTACAGCCAGGAGCTGCTGCTATAATAAGGAGCAGGGAGAGAGGTGGGGAGGTCTCCTCCTGCAAAGTCTGGGAGGTCAGGGCTGTACCCATCTCAAAGCTAAACAAAACCCAGCAATGACAAGTTTTCCGAAAGTGGATGAAAGTGTGGGCGTTCCTGCTGTCCCATGAATCGATTGATGGTCGAAGGGGCCCCTTGCTCCATCCCAGGAGGTAGCGCTGTTCCTGACTTTAAAGAGACCCTTAACCGCAAGTGTGCGAAATTCACCCCTTCTCAAGATTTACGTGAAGACCAGAAAGGTAATTAAAAAAATTGTACCTTTTTGCTCCTTTTCAGTAGCCCATTGACGAACTCCCCCTAAAACCTCTCTGTCCCAGATTCTTGGCTCTGGAAGGGCTCATCCCTCCGGAGCTAACCCGATAGCCTCTAGGAAGATTAATCCAAATCTAGTTTTGAAACCCATTAGTTACCTCTTATTAAACTCTTCTATGCAATTTAACTCGGAATCAAAGTCTACATTAATTCTGAATAAAACTGGCCGTGCAGAAGTTTAATGTGCCCTAACATAAATTGGAGCATTTAATTAATTCAGATGAACGTTCCTGAGTGACTTTGTTGGACAGACCCATCTATTCAAGACACAGCTGTCTCTGGGTCAAAAACTACAGCCCTCACAGGCCTGGACGGTCCCATACATCGGTTTCCCAGTCCAGGCACCCTGCTGGTGCCCACTAATTCTCCCCTATCGTAACTATTTTTCTGTGCAAGTTCATGCAGCTGGAGTACAGGACCAGCTGAGTTGATGAGAAGACACTGAGATCGAGTGTTGAGAAGTGCTAACATAAAAGTGATGGTAATTAGATTGTGTAGCTGATGTTCAAAAAGCTTTGGGATTGAGGTTTAAGGGGTTAATGGCTAATTACCTCTTTACACCCCAGCAGTAGGAGCTCTTTTTCCTATAACGAAATGAATGGGATGGTTAGGAAAGGAAAAATTAAAAAAAGACTTGGCATCTTTCTCTGTCAGGTAACATTATTTCTCTGAAGCTTTGCTCACCCTATAGACAAGACAGCCTGGCTGCCTTTTTTTTTTTTTTCCCTTTTTTTTTCCCCCTCTGTGAATAATGGTGAGAAGATAGGCTGCCTCAGCAAGAATTGAAGAGACAGCTGGTTGTTATATTAAGTAATCACTTCCAGAGAAAGCTTTTATGTAGATTTACTTGTTAAAACCTGGCTTGCTCATGCCATTGCAGTTGCGCTGGGGTGACAGAAGGCTGACTCTGCTCTCCCCGTGCGGCTGTGCTCCAAGCCCTGGCAACTGCAAATCCAGGGCATCCCAAAAGCTGCCTCGTCTGCGGGGTCCTGCAGCTGCAAGGATGGCTCGGGGTGCCCGGGTGTGCAGCTACCAGTGAGGGGGTGATTCCCAGTGGTACCATTAATGATGTTGGTGTCAGTGGTGGAAGAGTAGGGCCCTTCTAAGAATGGATTTCTTGGTGTCTGTCCTACATGCACGTGCTGGGCTGATCCGGGTGCCTGGTGGGACCTTGGTGCTTGCTCTTGGAGCCACCCTTGCTGCTAGGCACCACTTCAGGCATCCCTGCTAGGGAGGCAGGTTAGATGTGGAAAGGAGCCAGGATTTACAAAACGTTTCAGGGTAGGGGGACAGTTGGGCATGCCTGGAGGCTGACATCAGCGTTGCACCATGAGATCATCTCCTGAATCAAGGAGATGCAGACTGGATGAATTGCCCTTCTCAGGTTTCAGGCAAAAGCAAATCTACCCCTATATATGAGGGTATGGCACAGGACAGCTCTGCTTTGGCACCAGCATGTGACTTCTTGTTAAACAAATCATTTTGCTGCAGAGAATTCATGTGAGTAAAAAAAAAAAAAAGTGAAACCTGAAACAAAGCTGACACCATTTTTGATCACTGAGATGCTGGAAACTTTGCAGGGGAGACTTTGCAGCCACTGTTTGTATTTCAGTGATTGTATTTCATGCTAGATTAGATGTAAGCAGATGTAGGGAAGCAGATCAAGGCATCTTAAAAATCCTAAAATACATTAAATGAGAGAGAAAAATCCCCTCGGAAATAGTAAACACAAAGCAAATCCCTTGCATCTTTTCCTGTCTTACACAGTTTCATTTACAAGCAGCGCGCTCCATAATAGCTTTAGCGATGGCGTGTGGCATTTCTGTGTTTCCGCCTGTCTTCGTGCTGGACGTACGCAGGCGGTTGTGTTGCTTCAAGTAGGTTATAGCGCAATAACTCATCTCACTGTAATTGCTGGGTGACAGTGCAGCTGTCCTCTCTTCTGGGTGGTGATGGTTTACCAGATCTCCCTTTCATCATCGTTGTTCTTCAAAGTCACCCCATAGCCTGACTCAAGTCAAAAAATGGCGTGTCTATGCTGGGAAGAGGGTGCAGGTCAGAGGGGGTGAAAATACATCGTCAGAGCTCTGGCTTGGAAAATAATTCAACGTGTTATGAAACAGCTGCTTTCTGAAATAGTTGCTCTAAGATGCTTTCAAATTAGCAGAATGTTTTTCTCAGACCTAGCTGGAGTCTGCTTCTGCGCCAGATGTGGGTTTTATGTGGACTCCATCCTGTGCATAGCTGGAATGACAAAGCCGGGGTCCTTTCAGAGCGCCTAGCTAAAGAATAAGAATATATACCCTATTTTCCAGGATTTATTGCTCAGGAATACGGTTACAACTGTGTTTCAGTGGTACAAGCATCTGATTATATGCGCCATTGTCTGTTACCTAAGAGAAGAGAATTGGTGAGATGCATGAAGACTCTTTAATAAGATCTAACAGGTTGATAAATGACTCAGCTTTATATCTGGATGCATAAGGTCCGTCTTTGTTACACCAACAAGTTGAAAGCTGAGAGTCCCCTAATTTGCAAGCATATACCTTTGCTGTGGGATTATGGAGCTCTCAGAAGCTAAAGAGGGTTAGTGCCTCTAACCCTAAAGAGGGTTACGTGCCTGAAAACTGCTGAAAATATAGTCCTAGGGGGCTTCATTAGGCAGAATACTTCCTTTTCCGTTTCTCCTCACAAGATTCTTCATAGGTAATCTGGAATATTTCATCCAAAACAAAGGGGTTTTTTATCATGAAAGTAATTTCTCCATTTGGAAAAAGCATAAAAGACTGTTTAAAGGTCTCATGGCATTAGGAAAGCGAAGATGTCCTTGTCAGAACGTTATCAACGCATTGCCTTTTACTCGTCTTCTCTAACCTAACCTTGAAATACGAACTGGAGGAATTCAGTATTCCGCGTTAAGCTGTTGTGATGTACTGTTGGGAGCCAGTTAGTTTCTAACCACAGGATGACCATGTTTTGATGGTTAAGTTATTTACGTGCACGGTCCAAGCACCTCGATGGATACTCCTTTATCTGACTGTCATGCTATCAAAACCCATGGCATTAACTCACAAAACACTGGAGTATCTGAGTGGTGAATGAGAGTCGTGATTTGTGAAGCACTGCGTAAAGGAAAATAAGCAAATGCAAGGTAAGATCCATCTGGCCGGCTGGAAGCATCCTCAAGGTATGCAGCTGCATCCGAGCTCAAATCTCATTTGCTGTGGAAATCATCAAATATGCATTTCTAAGTGGATCAGAACGTACAGAAAGGAAAAACAAGTATTCCAAAAATGTCAGTTCAGGAAGGTAGAAACTGAAATCTTATCAGAAATGACAGGTTTCGTGAGCGTTCCTTGTCCAAAGCAGTTGGTTGCTCTTAGCTGCATGCTAAAATGCTTTATGAATACAAGTTGCTGTATTTTTTGCCTACGTTATATGAAATTAGACCAGGAATGTTATCAGCGGGCAAGTTTTTGTGATGTGCGACCCCAGCGTGAATTTAAAACAACTCCGTTGGCAACTTCGACGTCCTGTTTTCATTTATAGAAGGTGAATCACAATAGTATTTTGTGTCTCACTGAGGTCATGGTTCTAGGTGTCTTGAAACAGAGTTTAGCAGCGAGGGGCTGGCTCTGACCACAGTAAAACGAGAAAATATTTGCCCTCCGTCCCACTTCCAGCTGCACCGGGTTAAACCTAACAGCACCCTCTGCATTTGGAATACACCCAATATACCCTGAACTGACAGCTGCATAAATTCATTGGAGTTTGGCCAACTAAGCCTGCAGTTGTCATCTGTAATACGTATCGATTCAATCTTATATAATGCTTACTCATACAACACTTTGTGTTCAGTAGGAGTTTTGAAGAAACAAAAAGTAAAAAAAAAAAAAAATCTGCGGGTAAGGACCTGGTCTTTTAACATAGACAGACATACAAGACACTAATTTAGTCTGTGGGCTGCCCTACTGCTCAGTTTCACCAAGGAAATGGTGATGACAATTCTGTTCCAAATTAAACATTGATTTTTTTTTTAAATCAGAAATTCTAATTTTTTAATTGTGCTTTATATTCATAAGGCATTGGCTTAATCAGAATAGATCGATTTTATTCAGAATTACAAATGGCCATACTAGGAGGTTGTTCTTCTGCAGCTATAGGACTTTAAACCTATTAATCAAATCAGTTTTCAACGTAAAGCCTTATATTTTCCTTGATTTCATCCATGTTTCTGTGTCTCTGGCTAGCAGAGACATCTGGCCATATTGCCCAGTTCTTAAATCTCTGCGAGCGCAGAAACCTGTGGGTTAATTTTAATATTGACAATTCCTATTAGAAAGCGTACTATGAAATCATTTCCCTAAGGATATGTGACAGCTAGCTTTTACTTTGCCAGAGATCAAACTAAAATTACAGAGCATTACATCAAACAGGGATGTTATTGCCTCCTTTACTTCCCCATTATTTTTTTTTCCAGGGGAGAAAACATAGGTGAATTCAACTTGCTTAGAGACAATACTTTGTTTTTGAGGGCATTAAAAAATATAAATAGCAGAATTGATTTCTTTTCCTTGAAAGTTTGTTCAATAATTTGAGAAGGGATTTGAGTAGGAAGCTTTAGCAAATAATCTAATACATCTTATAGCGCTATAGTGAATCAAAAACAACTGACAAATGCGTAGCAGTGAAGTATGCCAGATACGTTTTTGCACACCAGCACTGGCTGCTTCTGAGATTAGTCCAAACTTTCTATTTATAATCCATTTGATTCCCACCAAATAGAGTAACAGCCTGCTTCAAATATCTTCATACCTTTGTGATATCTCCTGTCTTGACTGACGCGCCAGGGATTAAACTGGGACCTTGTTCGACTTGCACATATATATCTTTACAGCCTCAGCTGAGCAGCCGTTCCCTGCAGGCAGCTGGAACTGATTCAGACCTTGAAGGACCGGGCACCGACTGCATAGTTAACTCGTGCTGAAATACTTGTTTGAAAAATACACAGCAGCCTGGGGTTGTTCTTCAGCTGTTTAAGACTTTTTTTTTGTTCCCCTCCACCAAAAGCAGGAGGGTCCCTATGCAGCAGCAGGATTGGCATAATACGAGTTGTTGAGAAGCGTCTCTCCAGAGCAAAGCAATCTGGTCACTCCCGTGTCTGCTGAAGACTTGGTAATTAGAAGAGAAAACAACGGCTGTTCCCAACTTTGGCCTTAAAAGGGATAATAGGGGATTTCTAACTGAAAACAAAGAGGAAGGGGCTTTTTATTACTTTAAGAATGCTGTCTTGTGAGTCACCACAAATGTGGGGCTATCGCGCGATGCACAAAGGTGTAGCATTTATTGGCGCTTGTACAGAGAAATGCTGGTTCTTCCCTTTCTAAAGATGAAATGCTACTGCAAGAGCGATGGCTGGCTGCTTTGAGATTTACTACAAGTGTGTTGGTGGGAGGGAAGTTGAAAACTTCGGTGAAGTTTGAAACTTATTCTTTATGTGTTTTTTGGATGTGTGAGAGAATTGTTGTTGAGTGGAGCTGCTGCGCGTCCCGCGGTGTTTGTGTCTTGAAGGCATCGTCCTTGCCATTTATGGTGTACAAAACATGCATCCAAGCCATGTGGCATCAACATGGGTAAACGAGCGCTCGTCGTTAACAAATAGACGTGGGTAATATGATCTACTGCTATTCTGGTTGATAGGAAAATTCAAAGTTGTTGAACTTGGTTACATGACTCTTCAAGGCTCCCTTGAGAATCTTGGCTCAAAGCAAAAGTGGAAAGACAGCCGAAGCTGAGGTCACCCACGAGGGTGGCGGGGCTTTGTCTTGTGCAGTCGTGGACTCAGGGCTTTACACACAGCAGACGTGATGCACAGCCTCCTCTCCTGGTTCCCAGCACCTCCTGAATTGGTGTATCTCAAAAAAAAGGCCGTAGACAACACGTGCGGCTTTACTTCTCCAAGGGTGGTTACTCCATCTAGTTACTCCATCACGTGCCCTCGTAACTCAGGCACAGCTAAGCCAACACAGGATCCTGGCTTTCCAGTAGGGCTAGCTCTCCGCTGTCCCTGGGTGATGGGTGGGAACAGTGGATGTTCTAGGGTGTTGCTGCTGATTTAGACTGCTGTGGCTGAGGCTGGACTTCACCCTGCAGAGAGGGAATCTACCAGGGATTGGCTATGTCCCCTCTCCTCCCTCCATGTAGCCATAGAGCTGGAACAAGGGAATCCAAAAGGCCCCTTCTGTAAGAGGATGGGGAACATGGTGGGTATCTTACAAAGTGGGTTTTTTTCTCCTGCTAGGTGTTGCTGCTGGCATTAACCTGGTTTTCCTTCTAGAAATTGAAAGACCGGGCATAGAGTTCACCACCAAACTTCACCCTGAAAGGATAGAGTTGGCTCATAGAGATTTTCCCCCCTCTTGGCTCTGATTTACTCTTAGGGCCTTGAATTGCTGACTTTGTTTAAAATTCCTTCTTTCATTAGAAGCATATGTTTCTGACTTTTTTTCTTATGATGACATAGCGTGCACTCTTACCCAAGAGCTGTTTTCTTAATAGGACCGACTATATTTGGAAGGACTCTGAATTGCTCTTGAAATGGAAGACTGATGTCAGTATTTCTGGCAATTTTTTGCTATTTTTCTTTCCCCAGAGCGGAGTATTAAATACCTATTCAAGCTGGGAACACCTATACCATTTTGTTTTAACATAATGTGATTTCTTTTAGTTTAGAGCTGTATATGCTCCTGGAGTAGCTGATATAGGTAAACACGTTAGCAGGACAATTTGTGGAGGATGTGGTAAATAACAGGAGGGTATGTCAATGGGCAAGCTCTTTCCCCACGGCAAGGGGGTGCCCGTGAAAGAAGTTGAGAGCTATGCTGGTGGTGGCATATGCCTCCGGTAGGGTCTCCCAAGCCAGACAGGTCTCAACTGAAGGGTCAGACAAAGTGTGTCCACGGGCAGGATGGGCTCACTAGCCTTCAGGCAACCATCCTAGGAGAAGGACAACTCTAACTCCAAACCCGGGCAGATGGAGCTCGTTTAGCCCTGTAAGGCCATCCATCTAAGAGAAGGATACTCTAACCAAACCTACGACCTGAGGACTTCGCTGTCACCGTCCAAGCTCGCCAGGCCCTGGCAGATGAACCTCAGGTGTAAAGGGTGGGGCCAGTCTCGCGCACGCTGCGCCTCACCTAAAAAATCCACCGCGCAGGCTTGAAGGGTGTACTCACGTTTGCAAAGCCCTGTAGCGACAGGCAAGGGACGGAACGGCAATACCGCCCAAGGAGACCCTCCGGTGTGCTCTTTGCAACCGGTCTTGCCTACCCCACATTGGCCTTTTCAGCCATCAGCACGCTTGCAATAAGCGTGGGCAAAGCCCTTCCCAAATCTTCATCCGCGAAGCCAAGCCATGATGATGATGTCAGTGGGCACAGAGGGTTGTGCTTTGCATCAGTCTACAGACAGGGAAATCTTGTAAGATTTAGAGACCTGATCCTGTGTTGACTCTGCCACGTTCACGTCTCAGGTAGACTTGAGTGGCCTTTTTAAAAGCATCTGCACAGGAGGGGAATCTGGATCCCATTGAAATCCCCTATCCAGGGAATGTTAGAAGACCTCATGGGTTTTGTTAGCTGTATAATTTCCTATGTCATGATTCTGCCTACAGCACCCACATGGGAAATGACTGCTTTCTGCTCTTGGGGGCTGGTCATATGTAATCCATCACTGGCTTTCCAGTCCTTCACTGGCTTGGACTGCAAACCAAGAAATGTCAGTCCTATCTCCCAGGACCCAGTTGCTGGGTCTGCCTTTGTTAGCCCTTCGATCCCTCTCGGCATCAGCCCCAGCTTGCTGCTCACCTGCAGGCAGCAGGTTAGAAATAATCCATACCCTGGAACATCTCCCAGGTTTTACACTCCCTTTGGTATAGATTGCATTTTAAATCCAATTTACATGTCAGAACACTTTGGATTGCGACATGTAAAGGTAAACTGAAAAATAATGGTAGCAAGTTCAGCTTAGCTAACTCCCCCGCCAGGTACTTCACTCAGAACATGGCCATATGCACCTCAGGAGCCTCCATGCGTTGGGTCTTCTTCACCCAGTGGAGTAGTTTATTTCCAGCGGGCAAGGTGAAGAGAGTATCTCCAGCACGAGGGCAGTCAGCCTGCCCTCCGTTGTGCCTCTCCCATCCTTTTGAGAGAGACATGTCTGGTGTGAGAGGGAGCACTCAGCTCAATATGCTGCTGGTCTTGGTCTTGCACCATTTTGTAAACCCCTTTAAGACTCTCTTGTAAATAAGCAATACACCTTTTTCAAGAAAAAACAGGACCCGAACTGCCCAGAAGTTTGGGATAATTTTGGACTAGACTTTGGGGTCAGGCAAGCCCTCTCTTTAAACTCTGCATTTAATTCTGGAAAGAGAAAGTCACTCACCCGGTCTGACCTTCTGCATCAAGTGGGCGGTGTTATTTCATCTGTCTATGCAATGAAGAGCTTGATAATTGGATTTAACTAATGCACAGTGGTTAGAAAGGTAGTCAGGCTTTGGGGGAGTCTCCCGCGTATGTGAAAGCATCTCCAATACTCCTTCCAAAAAAATACTCTATTATTCCCATTTGTCTGGAGATTCATCTGGGTTTAACTTCTATTTACTTGTGGGTGTGTTTCTCGATGTATAAAAACTGGTGTTTCTAGAATTTTCTGCCTAGATAGATACCTATTTTGTGTAATAAGTCTGGTTTTACTAAGCAGAATCGAGCAGGGTTCTTCTTTAGAGACACTCTTTGGCACTTGGAGAGTATTTTGGTCATTCCTCGTGTGTATTCTGTAGCTAGAAGTGTTCTCATGGCACATAGTTCTTCATGGAGAGCATGGTGGGAGGAAAAAAAAATGCATTTTCAGAGTGGGGTAAAGCTGAAAAGAGCGCTTGATTTGGTAGTAAACCCGGTGATAATCCAGATTTTATCTTTATTTATTAAGTGCCCTTGTGAGGTTTGGGTAACTGAAAGGTAGGAAGAGCTGATTTTAGGAGCACATCAATGCTGTGGGGGCAAGGCACAGCAGAGACCCATTGCCAAGGACATGAAATACCTGGAAATGAGGCAAAAGGAGGGGGTTTTGGGGGGGAATCAGCTCCCTGACTGCTGTGGGCGATTTGTTTCTTGTTTTTAGGAAAATGAAAGAGCATAAGCCCAAGAGCTTATTTTGGAAATGGCTTTATAATACCGTTTTTCAGCCATTTGAACAGGCAGGTACTTTAATTTTTTCCAGTGGCAGGGCCAGCTCCAGCAATTTAATTTGAAACTCACGGATGATGGATTTACTTTTTTACTTTATTTTACTTTTTTAACTTTTTTTTGTTACCCTTTACAGACCCAGTGAAACCCACAGATTCCCAAGGGTCTGTACTCCCCAGGGTGGAAACCACCCCTCTGAAGCAGGGACAAAGCAGAAGCTAAAGGTGGCAGGTTAAAACTAATACAGAGGAGCCATGCTGGATGCAGTTGTGAAGGAGTTAGTATCAGATAACGTTTTCAGGAAATCCCTGTATACTAACTTTTTTTTCTTTTCTAGTAAGTACTTGAGCTCTCAGCATTTTTTAATCGGCCTCACAGGACGCTCAGCCAGTCCTTGCCTGTTCTGTGCTGTGGATGCTCTGTGAGGGAGAAGATGGTGTTGAGGGACGTTGGTGTCACTGAGAGTCTTGGTGTCCGTGTTTTTGTTCTTGGTCCTGGACATAGTTTGCCTTCTCCAATGTGGAGGAACAAGCTCAGAAAATAGGTTTTTTTCTGAGCCTATTCCAGTCTAAACTTTTTATTTGAGTGTCCTAGAACCTCCTCCTGCAGCCATATGTGTCCCAGGATTCATCAGGTAGTGGCAGAGTCCCACTGAAACAACATTTTTGAAGCAAAACCGTAACCATTGCTGAGTTATATAAATATCAGTACTTCGCACTGTTTTACGGAGCCAAAAGTGTTGCTGGGAGAAGGGGGTTAAACAAAAACTGCTTCGCAGTGCTGTGCTTTTCTTTGTATTAAAAGTAAAGCAGAGCATCGTGAACATTGGTCTTGCTGTTTGGTAAACCAGTTTTCCCCGCACTTTCTCCTCTTTACTTTTGATGATGTTGATGAATTATGCTGCTGACCAAAGAAACTTCATCGAGTCTACTATGGTGGGACCAGAAGCTTTTTTATAGCTCTGGCAATAGGACTTATTTGTCCTACACCAGCAAAAGTGCTGCTCGCTTGGGATCGTTACACTTGTAGTAATCCACCCTTCCCCAGGAAGCATAACACACGCACGTTACTCTAAACAGAAAATATGTTTAAACCTGCCACATGGCCACACAGATGCTTTTATGACTGAGTAATCCAGGAGAAGGGGGGGATGAAGGAGGTATGGGAACAAGACAAAAAGATTCAAGAAAAATATTTCACTAACCTGGATGCTGAAAGAGGCGCCCAAAGAGTTAATTCCTGCTGCATTTTTTTGTGCTCCTCACTTAGGCAGAAAAAGACCTGAAATTGTTATTAAGTGCTAGGAAAGCGAACAGGAACTGTGAACCCCCTTGCAAGCTTGCAGGTTGTTCAAATTTGTCTTTAGCATTTTATCAATAGTGGAATTTTACAGGTAAGCTCTAAAAGCTATAAAAAGCCAAGTGAAATTATTCGGTCTGTCTTGCACTCGAGGAAGCAGCTTCCAAATGTAATCAGAAGTGCTTCCGTATGGTTGAGACTCAAGGTCAGATGCTGGCCACAGCCATGGCTGGAAAATATTTGAAAATGCCTGGGCAAGGGCTCGAACCTCCCCAGTGTTTACTGCCTGAGTCAAAACAAAATCAAACAGGGATCAATAAGCACTCAGGGCTTCTGAGGAACAGGGATTTGGGCACTCGTACCATGGGCTAACCCATGGGTACCATCTGTTTTGCCCGATGTGCCCGAGGCAGGGACACAATCTGCTGCTTGAACCAGCGTTTCCTGCTCCTCCTTGTTCTGAAGCGGGATGCCCACGAGGATTTGTGTCGATCTGAGAAAGGCAGTTCTGTGTGTAAGTTGTCTTGTACAAAGAGCACAGCGTGCACCGTGTATTACAAAATAGATTTGTCTGTAAACGATGCTGACCTTTACCATGGTGCGGTCTGCTTGGAAAGAATGCCCGGAGGACACATACTCCACCGCGTAGACAGCACCGTGATTTCTGTAATTTGTGTGTGATATTTCTGGCTTAGGAAAGGCTAAGCCATTTCAGTGCTGTCCCTCCCCACCAGATACCTTAACACCTTCTTGTCCGGTCTTTGGCTGATAGTTCTGCTCTAAGCTAAATTATTTCAGTAGTTGTCCCACGAAGAACTCCAGTATTTTTGCCGTTTCCTTTGGTTGGAGTTATGGGGTTCCTCACATAACTGACTTGTGTGCTATGAGCAGAAGGGCCACATGCAAGCTGTCATTGATGAGACGTGCATTATGGTGTGGACCATATTATAAACCCGTTTGTGTGTGCATCTTTTAGACTCAAAGGAATATCTTTAACCATCACGGTTCATAGCTGTCTCTCACCATGGTATTTTGGCACTGGGCAACACTGCAAATAAAAAAAAAATCGTTCTCTGCATGTGAAGAGGTGGAAGTGTTTTCATAAGGCCTGTGGGAAAAAGCATTCCTGAAGAAACAGGTCTTTCAGCAGATCTAGTGGTGGCAAGGACATGGGTATTGGTAGAAATCATTTGGATTGTGGTGGTGCTTGAGGACCCACCCTGGACTAAAATCCTTTAACAGTACTTCCTGTAGAAAAAACATTATTTTGCCCAGACATGTGCTGTGTCCCCTCCTGTTCTCCTTCCAGAAGCTCTTCCAGAGTGTTGGGTCAGCCATTGAGATGTCTTTTCTCCTTTCTCCTTGAACCTATTAAACCTGTCACATCTGGCTGCCATTGCTGAGATAACTGAGTCTGGTAAAAAGGTGGACTCTCCCCAGGATAGCATAAGGTTAAATTAGTGTAAGAGTATTTTAGATCAGTACTAAAAGCTGTTCTTGGATGCCCTATGGAGCAGGGGACTGGCACAGGCTGAAATGCTGTGGTATGGTGAAGCACATATATGATTGACCCATGATGAGAATGAAACTAGGCAATGAGCTCAATTTCTTTGGTCAGAGACAGGCAAGACAAATACGCTCCCTGGGAGTTCAGGTGGTGATCAAATCATGTCGTGTTCTTCCTGGGAACAGGAAACGGTCCCACCTCGCTAAAGACGTCGTTGCAGTAGGATGCCTGCCCTCAAATGGTTAAGTGCTGATGCTTGGCTGAGGTATTTCCTTCTTCTGGGGAACGTGTTAAGCACTAAATGATGCATGAGCCCCGTTGGAGGGAAGTGTTACATTCTCTATGGAACTGTACGCAGGTTACTAATTTTTCACTGATGAATTCACGCTGGTAGCCAGGTGTGGTTCCAGGCTGACTTGATGTGCTAAGCAGGCCCAGAAGCAAAGCAGTAATTTGCTTCCCTCTAAACAAACACGTCCTCTAATTACTGTTTTAAAGGTGATCTCACAAAGGAGGAAGCAATAGCAAATAATTGTATAGGGTGGGTCACATGTCAAACAGGCACTGAAGTGAAAGAAGTGTCTTGAAGTCGTAAAGACTTGTCTTTATACTTGTTATGCTGCTTCACTCGTCTCCAATTTGGTAAGATCTTGGGTGTGATATTTCCTAGGAAAGATTGTTATCTTAGGGATCAGTGTCTGTCCAAGTTGCAAAGAGGATCTTTTTCTCATTCTCTTAGTTGCCTTCTGCTTTATGTTTTTGGCTTTCGTTATTTGCTTTTTCCCCCACACGTATTTTACCAGGTGAGCGCTTGTAATGTCAGCTGGGGACTGAACGGGGCTCTCCTGTGGAAAAGACAGAAGATGCTACAGCCTAAGTTAGAACAGACCATCTCTGCAGGAAGGGTTGTAGTAGGCGCTCAACAGCCACACCCGGGGTACAGAGGGGGATCCAGAACACGCAGTCATCAAAGGGCTGTATCTGGAGGAATGAGCAACCTCAGTAATTAAGATTGCACTCCGCTTTCATTACAAAGCCCAACTTTTGATGCTCTCTTCTCCCTCTGGTCACGGCTTGCACAATTTAATTTGCCTCAAAGATGACATTTATTTTGAAATAGGCTGCTTTGATTTCTGCAGAGTGAAAAGGAAATTAATCCAAATCAGTTTTAGTGACGGACCACTAGGCAAGTTGACATTTGTTGAACACTTCTGCGTGTTCTTCTGAAGTTGCTATCCTTACCTTTACAGTGCCACGGGCAGCGACGCTGGGTGAGTTACAGACCCTGGGCAACATCATTCTTTGCTCTACTCCATGGGGGATAATAATGGCATCAGCTTCAATTGGAGCTTACTTTTTTTATTCCATGTATTGACTAGCAGAGTTCGAAGATCTCCCATACAGCACGTTGGAGATGATGGCTGTGTAATTACTCTGTATTATTTATTAAGTGTGTCTGAGAATTCCCCAAATACTGTTTATGCTTTCACTATTTTTAAAAATCTGAAATTATTAAATCAAAAATCAGTTACATTATTAAATGAAATTGCCTTCTAATTATCTAGGCTGAGGTTGTTTCCCTCTTACTTGTATGAACCTTTTCAGTCATTTCTGTCACGCATTCTGTGTATTATAAAACCCTCTTCCTCACTCTCCAAGAGGAAAGCAAAGTGCCCGGAAAAAGCAACCACTTAAAAAACCATCCCTATTAGTAACAGAGAGAATAAAGATTTCATCAAAAGTCCCAGTTATCTGATTGTTTGTTTCAAAAAAACACGTGTAATGCCACCACCGAGCGCAGCCACAACGTGTCATGGCAACGTGTCTGGGAATGGGGCACACGTACCAACAAGAGCACAGGAAGATAGAGAACAGAGAAAGCGAAAAAGAACTTTTGTAGCTGTACTGCACTGCGTGGATCAGTACAGTTCACCACCAGAAACCTGTTTAAATTTCAGAAATCAAACACTTGTTTAAACAATTTCCTTCCATTACAAGTCAGTCAGAAGCTTCTTTCTTCAAACTCTTCCAAGATGGCTCTTTCGTCTTCATCCGAAAATACTTCAGTTTCATTGAACTGTAGCATACTTCAGCTGGAAATATCTTGAGTTTGCACAATAAAACGTTATGGCCTCTGTAATGGCACTAAACGGTGACTTCAGCAAACGCGCGTTTCCTTTTCCGAGTGGGATTGCTTGTGATACGGCAAGAATTGTATGCGGACTGGGGGATGTGGCTGTTGTTTATAGGAATATCATGCACAGCTGAGTTTACTTATTTGATACGATCCTGTTTGACTCCAAAGGGATAGATTAAATTAAGTTCTCAGAAGGGAAGTAATTAGACCATCAAACAATGGCAAAGATAAGGCACTATGGGGAAAATGCCCTTGAATAAACAAGGAGTGGAGGGACCAATTAGTGGCAAAATACAGGTTCCCTTAAGTCTCAATAGATTAACAAAGCTAAGACTTCTCAAATTAAAATGGGCACCAAAGGGGCTGCTAAAGATCTGACAGTCCTTTGGGGAGAGAAGGGACAGGTTGGTTGGGGAACAACCCAGATGTCAAGAAGTCTCTATCAGAGGGAGATGCTGGGAAGAAGGTCTTCAAGGTGGGTTAGATCCAGGCTTCAGCCTTTTCTCTTGGTTGCCACAGACCTTCTGGGAAATAAGTAGTGAGGTTGTTTCCTACAATCAATGGCCGCAGAAAAAAGGCAGAGGGATGCCAAAGGTAGAGGGTGCCAGGAAAACAAGGAGTCTGCACGCTAAAGTTGTGGGGCAAGAGGGTTTAGCCAACAGCCTTCAACCCAGAGAGGATGGTGGGAGAGGTGAAAGAAGCGCTTGGCAAAGTGCGCTGGCTGTTGACGTGAATTTATTTCTTCTAAAATTGAGCAAATTCCCAGCCCGGAAATCTGCCTTTATAGTGACTGAGACAACAGATTTTTTGTTATTTCGCCTGACCTTTAGTTAAACAAATAACAAATGCTACCACAAGGAAATTCTGGCTCACCTTCCTTTTGAATTATCTAATAGCGTAACTTGTTTGTTTGGAGAATCGGTCTCTAAATATCTTCCTAGTTACGTTAGTTTTATATTTGTTTATTTTTTTTACTTCAACAAGGTTTTTCTGAGTTAAAATCTAACTGGATGTAATCAGCTATTAGCATGAGCAACTTGCAAACAGTGCCAGTGGGATGCTGAAGGCTTTTAATGTGGATCAGCCAGAGCATCTGGAAGGTCACAGTTGTGAGAAGCAATGGCAGATTTTCTGTACAAGTGCCTGAAAGTAGCTGTTGTACCATCTTATCGGGTTCACGTGAGCTGTGGATCCCTAAAGAGCTGGATATTGCTTGGTTTTCCGTTGGATGAAAGATAGTATCGTGGTTGGCACTATGCGTGAGAGGCGTCCTCTTTATCAAACAGCATATTTAAACATACTGAATCCTTAGAAGTTATTGAAGTTTAAAATACATCTTAGTCTTAAAAATGAACTGATACTGTAAAATGGGCAACAGTCCCCACCTCAAGGGCAATCACCCCGACATGACGAGTCTCTGTGTTAGAAATCCATGAGTGACTAAAAAAAATCAGGCTGTAGGTGAGATTTCTCAAGATAGCTGAAAGCGGATGGTCATGCCGAGGGACGGGGAAGTAGGCACTTCTGCATCAATTCTGGACCATGATTGGAAGCTCAGAGAAAACAACCTCTTGATTTCGTCTGCTGGCCTCACTCCCTGCTGTGGATGGACACTTCATCCTCAACACCACTCAGCCTGTTTATAAAACCGTGAAAAGTAAATCCTGTTTGAAAGGGAGGATTAATGTAGCCCAGGGGCTGCAGTGAGCAGAAAGGGTGTACACACATCTGTCCTCTTGATTTGTACTGCAAACCATCACCACGAGGTCTTGAGTAATGCATCAGCTCGATTAGGAGTTGCCAGGTCTCTGGCAAACTCAATGGAGGTGTTAATCTCCTTGCTTTTGGGGTTATAAAATACATTTCATACGCACACCTGCTCATTTTTTGGTAGCTAATTTTAGATTTCTATGTTTGAAAGTTTTTTTAAATATTTTTTGGTGGATGACCTGGATAAGCAAGAAATCAAGAAGACATTTTAGTCTTGGAAGACTTAGCAGCATTTGCCAGAGCCATGATCTAGCTTTCTCTAACCGCCTTTAGAAATGCTTTTCATAGCTGATGTCCTCAGCAGACATGTACATGGGTGAACTCTGGGACTAGGAAGCATCTTATGCAATGGTGGTTTCACCCTGGGAAACAGCTGACAGGTTTTTTTGGAAGGCAAACTCCTTCTTTGGGGTTTTTGCAAGGGAGAGAATATTTTCAAAAGGAGCGGTGCTCGCAGTCTGCTGAGTCAGCGTATCCTCAGGCTGCTCTGCTTAGGCCCTGTTCTCTCTCGATGGGTGCTCAGAGAGGTCTCAGTTCATTTCCAGGCCTGCAGTTCTCTCCCTTGGTGAATTTTTTAACTTTCAAGGGCCATTTCCACTTAAATCAACTAGAAGTTGAGTTCCTTTGAACCATTAGACATCTGTGTTCTTCCTCCCAAGAGGACCGTTACTCTGGCAAAGAAGAGATGGAGGTTGTTTATCTGCAGATCTTTGGCCAAGTCCCACCTTCAAACTGTAGCATTGTTATTTGGAAGGAAAAGGAAGCCCTGAGAGGCAGAGTAGGATGCAGACTGCCTTAATCTGGTACAAGGTCTGCGGAAATGATCTGCAGAGAGAGCTGGCAGCCTGAGAACAGCCCTACAGAAGGTCAAAATTTTGGACAGAGATTTGTCTAAAAGTAGGTAAAGGCAGTGCCTGAGCTCCTGTCCCGCTCTTGAGCTTGGAGACCTGCCTCCAGGCAGTACTTTAGCTGCCTTTGGGTCATCTGGAGCCATACTCTGCAGCCCTTTCTGGAGGTGGGTACCAGCTGAGAGGAGCTTACTTGCTTGTGGTTGTGCACTCCCTTCCTGGTGGAGACGCTCAGCCAGGTGATGAGACGCTTGGCAGCTCACAAGTCTCATCTCCTGGGTGGCTTTGCTGCCAGCCACCAGGCTAATGAACCTCCTGAGCTGAGATGTTGTCACCCTTTCCTAGTGAAAGTGGCACCAGGAGTGCCAAGGGTCAGAAGGAGACCACACCATAGTGTGATCACCTAGTTGGAACTTGGAGCTGGGAGATCTTTGTTCTGCTCTGCTCCATTGCTATGTCCTCTGCCTGATAGACATTGGAATAGCAGCAAAAAGATTCCTGATAGCTAAAAGCTGTTCAAATGTGGTGCAAGAAGAGTTCATGCCACAAGGAAATGTATGGTGTGAGAGACACATGCAGGCAGATGAGAGAGCACAAGGAATCAGGAATATCATTAGAATCATAGTATGGTTTTGGTTGGAAGGGACTTTTAAGATCATCTAGTCCGACCCTACGGCCATGGGCAGGGACATACAAGACTGGCCTATACATCTTGTCACCTTTAGGAGATGCTTTTAGGAGCCTAGAAGAGTAGTGAGGAGAGCTTCAGTGATGGTCATTCTGAAGATAAGGAGCAGCTCCAAAACGTGTGGGCATGCAGTGTGTGTAACAGGCAGCATAAAGGTACTTGGTTGAAAGTCTGGTTCCTTTCTGGATGAGCATCACCACCTTGTCAGAGGTGAGAAATGAGTATTCAGTGGGATAAGTACGATGGGAATAGGCTAAGAAGGTCCTTAAAGATGGAGATGAAGGAATTGTCTTTCAGGGAATAGATAATGTAAGAGCCAATGGATAGTACCTAGATGTGCTTCAGTCAAAAACAGGGGCTAGGAGATGTACTTTGCTGCAGTATGAGGGAATGAAAAAGGCCAGAGAGGAGGAGATTGCAGTAACTGAGATGTGCATGTTTGGGCCTCTTCCCTTCCCTTTCTCTTACTCCTGATTGCTGCTCTGAGCTGGGTGTCACAGACGGCACAAGTGGAAGCACAAGCCTTTGGGACCTGTCGTTACATGGCAGGGCTGGCACGAACAGCAGCCGTATCACTTGTAATGTGAGACAGCCTGCCACAGAGAAGAGCTTTCCACCTTCAGGTGAGCTTCTGACAAAGACTGAATGGGTGGAGAGGAGGCAGCTGAAACCAGAGGAGAAAATAAGACGTAAAAACAAGCCCCAAAATGCAAACAAAACAGGAGGCATTGAGTAACGATTAGACTAATGTGAGATTAATTTTAAGTGTTTTAACCATTCATGCTGAGTGATTAAGTGCTGTGAGATTTGACAACATCTATCTACTCAGAATTGTATTTATGCCTGTCAAAAGTGAAATGACGTGTTAGAAACAGAACCTCACCTTCCCCACCTCCATCTGGTATAGAGTTTGTAGAGCATAATTCAACAGTCTGGGTTAATCAAAATGGTAACAGTGAATTGTGTCTGAATTAAGCGCGTGCGTGACTGATGCAATATTAATTTCTCAGCAGAGTTTGTCCATGGGATTATGACTCTGTGACTTTACTGGTCTTACAGACCTGTTTTCAGCTCGCTGACTCCCCTGGGGAGCCTGCTTCTCCCTTGCCTTGTAGGCTATGGTGTCATCAGGTCCAGCTCAGCGGTACCACGCCAGCATGGTGTGGACCAGCTCAGGTGTGAATGAAGACAGCATTTGGTTATCCTATCATCTAACTTTAAATATCTACAAGTGTATGACCTTGGAGTCAAAACTGCCGTTCTTCTGCCCATTCCAACTGGCTGGTTACACTTGATTATATCTCTCAGAAAGATACATAAGGTGACAGACAGACATTCCTTTGTGTCTGGTATCTCTGGAGGTTTCTGGCTGGTTTCTTGACAGCACGCTCGTGCGTCTCCATACGCCTGTTAGTTGCTCTGAAGTCACATACCGAAATCCAAATGTATTTTGGAAACGTGGATTCATTATTTTCTTTCCCCTAAATATTTCCAAGCTATTTTTCATAACGTTTGCTGGTACCTTGTGCCAGCCTGAAGCCTGAGCGTGTTTCCATGCTCACTCCAGCTCTCTGAAATGCTCATAACTTTTTAAACAAATTCCATTGGCTTTGCAATCTGTCATTTTTGGTCCTAGCTCAAAGGTGGATTTTTTTTCAAGTGTGAGAACAGTGTTTTCAGTCACACTTCAGAGCTATGTGAGAGGGGAGAAATGTACTTGGCGTGATTTAACCCCAGACAGCAACTAAGCACCACCCAGCCGCTCGCTCACTCCCCCCTGGTGGGATGGGGGAAAGAATCAGAATGGTAAAAGTGAGAAAACTCGTAGGTTGAGATAAAGACAGTTTAATAGGTAAAGCAAATGCCACACACACAAGCAAAGCAAAACAAGGAATTCATTCACTACTTACCATCAGCAGGCAGATGTTCAGCCATCTCCAGGAAAGCAGGGCTTCCTCAAGCGTAAAGGTTACTTGGGAAGAAAAAACACCATCACTCTGAATGTCCCCCCCCATCCTTCATCTTTCCCCAGCTTTATATGCTGAGCATGACATCATACGATATGGAATACCTCTTTGGTCGGTTGGGGTCAGTCGTCCTGGCTGAGTCCCCTCCCAGCTTCTTGTGCCCCACCAGCCTACTCGCTGGTGGGGTGGGGTGGGGTGAGAAGCAGAAAAGTCTTTGACTCCCTGTAATCACTGCTCAGCAGTAACTAAACCAACCCTGAATTACCAGCGCTGTATACAGCAAAAATCCAAAACATAGCCCCATACCTGCTACTATGAAGAAAATTAACCCTATCCCAGCCAACACCATCGCAGAACTTTTCCCATGCGCTTGGTTTGAAGGTCAGAATTTCAGAACGAGAAATGGCTAACGTTACAGAATCACAGACCACGGAATGTTTTGGGTATGAAAGGACGTTTAAAGGTCATCTAGTCCAACCCCCTCCCCGTGGTGAGCAGGGACAAGTTAGGAGGTTAATGGAAACTCAGAGCTGTAGCATTAACCCAGCAGGTAGCTTCCTCCCTCTGATGGTCCTATGGAGAACACACAAATGTCCTCCTGACTGGAGGAAACAATTATTTGCATCAAATAAGTTGTTATTTTAAAATGCCACCAGAACACAGAGTCCATGGTAACGCATGTTGATGTATAACTAGGTGGATAGAGTAATAAAATGGAAACAAAGACTAGGACAGGATGCCAGTAAGGATGCAACTGTGCCGCAATTTGGAATTAAATTTCAAGGGATATTGCGCAGGAGGGTGTGAAGCGTGAGAAGACACATAATTGATGTGGACCTGTGCAATTCTAGGTTTTAAGCTTAGGCACAAATTAGGAATTGTATAGGAACATCTGTGCCTGTGTTTGTGTTGCATTTGGAATTGAGATGTTCTGTGAATTTTATTCCAAATCCAGCTCTTCAGAGATCACCAGATCACAGTGATAAGACCCGTGAGAATGTGTACATTCATCTAGAAATGAACTTCTAACCCCTTAAGTTTGTGATGCTAATCACATCACCAATTACTTTCCCAGCAGTTTTTGCTTGTTATGCTCAGCATCTATGAAGCGCTAACATCCTTGCAATTTGCGATAAGACATTGAATTTATTGACGCTGCATAAAGCTGGGTTAACGATCAAAAAGAGGTAGGTTTGATGACTGTTTCATGATGTGTTGTAAACGAATGCATTGTTCCAATTAAGCAGACAAGAGGTGGGAGTGAATGCTATAAAAGCTATAAATTGCTTTGTTTCTCTTTTTTTCATGTGGGAGAAGCCACAAGAGCAGCCTCAAAGGCTGAGCTGGAGACAGCCTTCTTCCTCAACACGCGCTCCACCCCGCTTAAAATCGACGCACCCCTTGTGAATCAAGATTTGTTATATCAGGGGTCCTCTAGCATCTTCCTGACAAGCTGCGTTGGCAGATGCACTTTGAAAAAGATATAGCTTAAATGTATTAATTCAGTGTCATTTGTGGTGAACGACACAGCTTTTAGCACAGCAGAAGACGATGTCACTAGAATGCCCCGTGTCCATCAGAACTAAGGCTGCATTTAGGACCGTTTATTTTAGACTTCGTCTAATAGCTGCCTTTCATTCTAAATACCTTGAATTAATTCGATGTATTGCTTAGGAAAAACTGAGTCACTGTGTGTGACTTGTATGTGTGACTTGGCTGCATAAAATATTAGAGATCTATCGCACTGTGGCTTATAAGCCAGTTGGTTAGAAAACGTTCTCTTGAATCCTGTGAAACAACCCACTTTTTCATACTGATTTCTTCTTAGTTGAGTGAACAAAACCACGGAATTGACTAAGATAAATCTGCTATCATCGTCTTTTGAAATGCATTTATAAACTCTTCAAAGTGTCTTCATTCCCGTTCCTGCTTCATCATGACATCCAAAAAGTCAATGGGCAGTGGTAGAATCTAGAATAATGGAAAAATAACCCCCATGTTGTTGCAATATTGCTGCTAGCCCTACTGTTCCTACAGCTAGACATGCATTTATTTTACGTGAAGGATGTGCTGTCTTTTAACAGTAATTACTGCATTTGACATTAGTATTCTGCTGGTTACGGTCTGAAGTATTAGCGTGGTTAACCTCCATGCTCTGGGGCAGGACAGCACCGCAGTGACATATTTAAAAACCATAAATCCCATCTGCAGGGGTTATTAGGGGTGTGAAACTGTGGAAAGAGTCCAGTCCTCCAGCCCTTTAGTGCATATATTACCTTTAGAAATCATTTAGAGATATTTTTAAGATACTGAGCCATCTGAAGATACCCGGGAGGATGTTTGAAAGCGCTTTGATGCTTAGTTACTGTAGGAAGTTACTTGCATCATAAGGTACCTAATAATCTTTAGAAGCTTGGTCCTTGCGTACCAAGTGGGTGTTTTTAAAAATTATACTTCCGTGCCATAGGAAATTAGGGAGCTGCAATTTAAAGTAGTCTTTACTGGGCGAGTGTTGGCAAGTACAGACCTGGCTTCTGGCTGAAACTCCTCTCTGTTAGCCCTGCAAAGGCACTCTGGGGACATTTGTGAATCCAGGTTTCTCTCTCCTAAAAATAGAACCTATTCATAGGGTCCCTGTGCTCCACAGTAGCCGGAATAAAGGAACTTCAGCACTATTTGATTTTTAATTAGACCCTCTTTATCATATCCTTTGTAAAACTGGGGAGATTAACTTTCTCAAACTTATTCTCACCTGGTTAAAAATCAATTAGCGAAATGCATCCTTATTAGCAAGAACTTCTGCTAATTACATTGTTCTGGTTAAGTGACTTCCCTGCCACTTGGCGTGTCAAGTTCAGCTCTACTTTGGACTCGACAGCAATGCTGCCAAGATTTGAATCCAGCCAAGTGAGAAACCCGGTGGTCTTGCCTGATTAAAGATCTCGAGATTGGGCCCATCTGAATTACTCCGTGATTAATTCTGCCCATTGCTGGGAGTTCTCTTTCTCTTCCACCCCTCTGCTTCTTTCCTGAAGACCACGTGCAAAGCAAGCCCGATAGCAGTGGAAGTAGAAGATGTATTTTTGTCTCCAGTATCTGGGAAGATTGAAGATAAAAGTTTGAACATCGGTAACCTTCGCGTAAGCTTTAAAATGGCAGGTTCAGTTATGGAGGACTGACACTGTGTTTTCCTCTCATTACCATCTATGTAGAGGATTGGCTCCAGGACATTTGGTAGTCCCACTGCTTTCACACAGGCGTGAGGAGGAGTGAATCGGACTTTGAGTTTGGCTTTCTCCACACTGTGATTGAGGACAGTAACTCATAATGAACACGGAGAGGTGCGGTTGTCCTCTGAGATCGGTCCCCCACAGTGCAGAGCTTTCCCACATACTTTCTTGTGGTAGGTATAGGGTGTATATGACTCACCCGAGGGCTATTGGCACTTCCCACAGGCAACTGGGGGAGCAGTCTTCTGTGTGGGAGTGTCCTAATACAGTGATGATGGAAACCTGCCTAGCCTCTTACTTATCCTTCTGTCTTTCTCAATAAATAAAATAAATTGGCTTCCCAGTAGCTTGATGGGTTTTCTGGCAGGTTGCTGCTGACAAGTTTGTCATGTGGCTCATCCCTGCAGACCAAGTGTTTGAGTCAGACCGCTGCTGAGATGCCAGCTAAGGATTGCCCAGGAGCCCCAAGAGAGCTGTGCTCCAGCATCCTGGTCCGTGGGGCTTCGCTGCTCCCTGGGCACGTGGCCCCGGGTCCAGCCAGGTGGGCAGGGGGCTGGCAAGTACAGCTGATGCACAGTGGCCCTCATGACACAAATACATCGAGACCTGATCAAGACTCAAACCCACGCACGTCAGGAGAAGCAAAGTGATTATTATTGTATCCTCTGTGCCCATAGGATCTCCCACCTTTTTTGGAGAGCATTTGCTGTTCCTCACTGTAGGAGACAACTGCGACTGGGCAAATCTGTTTGGCCTCTAGCTTGGCATTGAGGAACTGTAATGGGCTTTAATTATCAGGCGCATGCTCAAGTTGATGGGACTCAATCAATGCTCATTATTTTCTACATGGTAGTCTGATCTGCAGAGCTGAGCATGTGAAGGATTCATCAGCTTCATCGGGGGCAAAAAGTTTGTGCTCAGGATGTCATTTGTGCTTGGTTGCCCATTTGCTTTTCTGCTTCTCTTGTGGAGAAATGCAGTTGGGAGGCGTAAACCTCTTTGGATATGACTCTAGAACATAACCCTGCTTCGTGCTGTCAGCCAAAGTGTCCTTCTGGTTACATCGCTGTTCTCTGAGTACATAAACCATCTCTACCTGTTACTTGTCCTTATCGTCAGTAGTATGGCTCCACCCCACCCATTTGCATTAGCTTTTAGGGTAACCCAATAGGTAGAGATCCTGTGGAAGCCACAGCTGAGAGTCCCAGCTCTGTCACGTCTCCTGGGTGACAGCTACATTTATTTCCCATATAGTGTGGTGGAATGAAATACCTAGTTTTGTTACATCTTTGTGTACATCTTTCCCTGCTCATCCACGGAGACAGTTATCCATGTTGTTGTGTAACTTACCTCTACAGGTGTGTGGGTGGTATAACATTCATGCTTCATTAGTGTGTATTCAAACCAATGAAGGAGGCAATAGTAGGCAACAACATCCCTGCGTCTGTGTCAAGTGGGTATTTCATGGATGGCAGAGCTTTCTTTTCAGAAGTGTAGTATCTTCTGCCAGGTTTCAGATGTAGCTGAATGTTTGTGTACATACTGCACTCATCTGAGAACCAGGAGACTACAAAAAGGGTATTAAACCACTTATTCAGCTCTTCGTTTTCTGTAAACTAATAAGAGCTTCTCATTTGGTGAGGTACAGGGATAGTTGCTCTTCCTGCAGTCAGATCACCCATCCAAGAGTGTCAGTCTTCCTCTTTAGGGCAATATTTTTTCAGGGTTTTGCAAATAGATCCTCCTTTTTTGTTCATCAGACGTTGCATGAAACCCCTTCAGATCAACCCACCTCAGCCCAGCAGCTGCTCACCACCTTTAACTGCACGTAGCTCCTCACGTCTCCCAGGCAAGGAAGTGGGAATCAGCTATAATTCCTGGCTGCCCATGTAAATCCACACTCCTCCACATGGGAAAACAGGGCTGCTGCCAACAACTAAAAGATCATCCGCTGTTTTTGGCTGAGATAAATCCCTGCAGCCACTACTTTTATCTTTTCCACCTTTAATGATTAATTCATCATTAATATGTGTTTTGATGTGTTTCAAATTAAACAGTCTGGAGGTTTTTTGCTCAAGCTTTGCAAGCCTTTGTGAACGCTGCCAGTTGGGATCCACCACTTGGAAACCGTCGTTCTGATGGCTTGGTCTGCTTCTCATGGAAATCAGGGATACTCTGAAAGTCAGGGGTGCCACTGATGCTGGGCTATTCCTATTGCCTCAAATGGGCTGTAGCTCCTACTGTAGGAATCCCCGCCTTTCAGAAGGTTATTTGGTCCTGGTCTTCCTGCTAAAACTTTGAGTTATTGTACGAGAAGACCCAGAGCTTGGACTTCTTTTTCTTTAAGGGCTACTGAGCAGCATTCACATGAAAATGCTTGAGACAAGCGGACACAAGGTTGGCACCTAACTCCAGGTGTGCAATCTAGGAAGCCTTCATTTTTATTCTCAAAATGCCCATAGTAGTTACATCTGTGGGGGATTATTAAGTTCCACAAGTGCCTAGTGAAAACCGATGAATCTGCGCTGGAGACATTCAGCCTTTTTCTGCGCACTGTTGTGATCCAGATACAAGGCAGAACAGGGCATAACCCCAGCCTGTGTCCTGGGGAAGCAACGAGCCTGTGGGCTCCCTCACTGCATGCTTAATGGACCCAGCAGCATGCCCAGCAGGACAGCTGGAGTCAGCTATTGTTTCAGAAAGGGTCAGGATGCTGCCTCCAGCATCCCATTAGCACCATGCCTGATGGTTAGAAAGTACCTCCAGGAGGAAAATACATGTGCTATAGGCCCGAGGAGGTTCATACATCTCTCTTGCCTTCCCAGGAGGAAACCAAGCTATTTTTGAAGATGTCCAAGGAGTCCGCCTTTCTTCCAAGCTGCACTACTGTGCAGAGTGGTGCAGGAAGGCATGCCACCATGCAGACTGCAAATGCACCTGGCAGTGAGGGAGCCAGACCAGTCTCTGCTCACAGGATGCGGAGAAAATAGAGATGAAGAGAAGGATTGCACTGCTGGGGAGTATAACATGAGGTAGGATCAGAAATTGTGAGGTGTATGTGGGTAGGTTTTGTCTCAGCCAGTTAGTGTTACAGCTACTTAACTACACAGCTCAGGTTTCCAGCTGAGAAATGTCTCAAACTTGACATTATCACTGTGAAATCTCATGAGAGTATTTTATGAACATGGTACGTAAGGCTGGCATTCACCATCGAAGTATGCAGTGCTGGGGGACAAATTGTTGGAAAGATTTCTGGGTCTTCACCCTTGAGTAACAGATCACAGAGGTGATGGGTAGGATCTGAAAGATGAAATGGGGAGAGGTCAAGTGGTATAAGCATGAGACAAGGTCTTCTGACATCTCCCCATCCTTTCTTGTCTGTGTGGTGGATTATCACCTCATGTAAGCCCAGAGGAGGCAGCTGCATTGATAGCAGAATCGCTCAGCATCCTGCTAGGACACCGGCTCAGGACAAATTCCATTCTGGCTCATTTCTTTGCATATAGAAAATTACTTGAAAATTTGAAGTGTTAAAATCCTGAAATAGCTAAACTGGCAAAAAAACCTTTTAATTTTAACATCATCACCATCTTCTAAGGCTAATAGAAGCGGATCTTTCAGTGGGAATCTGTCTCCCTCCTGAATTTTGGCTGCCCCTGCTTCCTTTGCACGCCTGCTCTGATCCACTTGCCGCTTGCTACCAGCACTGGGGATTTTTATCACAGTCTCCTGTTCAGTCACAGCTGAGAGAAGGTGTATAAAGTGATTCATACCTCCACATTTGCCTTTGTGTCCCATATTCTAGGGCATCCAGGGTCTTTCTCTCCTAGACAGCTTTCCAAAGCAGACAGGACTGTATGATGATGTTTTCTGCCTGAGCCAATTAACCTGACAGAAGCATAGAGATTTTAAAGATGTTAGTAGACACTAATTTCCTTCATGTGTTGGAGCAGTCAGTGGTTTGGAGACCACAAATGACCCCAAAGTTCAACTCCTTGGTCTTCCAGCCACAGAAATTGAGCTAATCTGGCCAGGCAATCAACGTATGGGCACTGAACCATCTGGCTTTGAGCTGGAATTAGTGTTCCCTTGCCCAGTCATTATATCAAGCAAGGTGAGATGGGCAATGTGTGTGGGAACAAAAGGTGGCAAGGTGGTAGGAAATCAGAGGAGGTCAAAAATGCTGTCTGGCTATAGGATGTAGTTAGCACCATTTCTATCTTTCTGCTCATAAATATGAGTTCTCTTTCATTTTTAATGCAAGGGAAAATGCAGACTGAATCCAGTAAACCTCTCCCAGATCATGGCAATAAGCAAATTAAGGATATAACTTTAAAGGAACCCCAAAACCCCAGCAATCTAAATGCAATCAGAGAGAAAAGGCAGATGTTTTGGCTTTGTAAGCTCTATGGAGCCACCTTTGCTAAGAACAGCTGACATCTGCCTGGTTTTGTTCATACCTCTGCTGTTTCTGGTTGAGGTTTCACTAACTTTCACATTATTTGCGTGTGTGTTTGTGAGTGAGAGAGAGGGAGACTGCTGATCTGAGACGGTGGAGACCAAAGCCCTTTCTGTAGATACAGAAGTTGTCACCGCTACAGTACGATGTACTTGCTGGCTGCGGCGGGGAGGAACAGATCATGGGATATGGAGTAGTAGAAATTAATGTCAGTGCCATTAAACCTTCCACCTTTCTTCTAAAGCTGTCTCCAAAGATGTCCGTGGCAGCGGAGGGTGGTTGACTTGGTGATACGAATCATGTAGCCTTTTGTGTACCATGGGCTGCCTAACCCGCAGATGATACTAATCCAAGGGTTATACAATCCCCACACTGGCACGAGCATTTTTAAATTTATGATCTTCCAACCTGGAACTCCGCTTTTGTGTGCAAAAGAAAATGATATCAACCACTTCCCTTTTTTTCCTTCTGCAAACTTTACCGCAAGCAGCCCCAACCTGTGCAGTTCCTGTTTTCTTGTCGTGAACTGTTTGGGGCCACCTCTCACGGCTGCTTGGAAGTCATTGTACAGGGCTGTCAGTAGACTGTTTGCTGACTATGCAACCGTGGTATGGAAGGTGTTTCTTCTGAGTGGCCTGAAATCATCAAGGAGACAAAAGGTTTCAGTCTGAGATATAAAATCCCACAAGATAGTTTGTGCCTTCTTTGAGGGGGAAAGGTGTGCTATAAAGACACCTTTTTCAAGATACAAGATACCAGAAAGTTGATGGATGAGAAAGACCCAATAAACACCAACTGGGGGGAGGGAAAAAAAAAAAAAATTGAACTGGAGCTTGCATGTCTTCTTTTCACACCAGAAAGTCCACGTGGGAGTGAAACCTGGACGATGGGAGAAGTGTCATGTTGAACTCTGCTCACACAAATATCAGTGAGGCTATATGGGGAATATCCATCTGTAAAATACCCATCCTGGAGGATGTTCGGGGGCTATAGGATAAGAAAGGGAGGAGGTAGAGTTAGAGATGTGGTACTTCACGTCATACATGTCCACACCATACATGTCCTTTTCAAAGGTCTGAATTATAAGAGGCCTTGCATCAAGGTAAGGCACTGCAAATCCCATGGGCAGCATCAGCGCTTGAAGGTTTTTCCAGAGTGGGAGTGGTGGGTAAAGCTCTGCTGCCGTCAGCCAGCCGCTTCCAGGACAGCCATCAGTTTCCTTCCCTGGCCCAACCCTTGCCATCTGACTTACCCTGTTCCCCTCTTTGCAGACTTGTCACATTTTCCCCTTGGGAGCAGGGTGGTTTGCTCCCCATGAGTTCTCACATAATTGCGTGCCATCCTAAAGATGTTTTGGTAGTTTTCTTTCATGTGGAAAGCAGTCTGATCTGATCACTCTGTGTGAATACGTGTGAGACTATCCTAATATCTGTTGAAATTATTGACTCAAATATTCAACCGAATAAGACACCTGAGCAGAAGTAGGTTTCTGGTGTCCTCCAGAGCAGAAGCTGTGACTTAAACACTTCCCTTGGCCAACTAGAGAATTCATCATGCCCAGTAACACCCATGCTGCTGGCAAAATTCTTTGCAGGGTGTATGTGGAAATAATGGAACATTTATTCGCAAAGACTTTTGGTTACTCAAAGTTACCTTACGGACTCAGGCTTTGTTAGTTCTGGCTTTCACAAAATTATTTGTGCTTTCTTGTGGCATTTTTTCCGTGAAACATGCTGTTCGTGGCGGTGCGGCATTAAATGTCATGTCTTGCAAATGTAACACCCTGACTTGGAAAAAGTTGTTACGGAGGGAATGTGCCCTACTTAAACAGCTCTCGTGTTTGCCCAAGGTTTTTGTACGGTATTCTTCTAACTGATCCTAGTTTTCAGTGTTAAGTCTGATAGATGTTAATATAAATGATTCAGTCATAGTTTATAGCATGCCTTTGCAGCTGGGGCGTTTAACATGCTCTCCTGGCAGCTCAGCAGCCAGAGCGACAGCAAAATCTGGGTCCCCCTCTTTTATCTGTGCAGGGTGTTACTTCTCTAATTAACGATCCATGGCAATATGAAATGAGTTTACTTGCAGCTCTTTGGCCTCTGGAACGGTCGGGAGCCAGCAGAGATGTACAGGAAAATCAGTCATTAAAGGATTTAGTTTCCCTTATTGTACATCAACTTACATAATTTAATCCTTTGCTTCTTAAAAGCAACCTCCAGCCAAATCCCATGGAATATATTGATTTTTTTTATTGTTGTTTTTTGGTTTTTTTGTTGAATGTTAAAGTGAATTTTTAGGGCCAGTTCTGTACTTACGGGGCTTGTGGCCTTCTGGTGGCCAGTGAGTAGGATGTGGTGGCTCTGTGCCGGCCAGGGGCAAGGGTGGATTTCAGCATCACTGGAATGCCACGCCATACGCTCATCACTACTCCAGCGCTGCAGCACACCCAGTTTGGTGTGATGGAAACTGTCATGCAGGGCCAAGTGATACTCCTGGTCAAGTCGAGTCTTGTTTTGGGGACAGGTTTCAGCTCCTTCAGAGCGGAGGTTTCTGTGTTTCAGCAGCACTGAACGCTGTAGCAGTCAGGGAGAAGTGACGATTCCCCACTCAACGCTCCTGTGCAATGACTCCCTAGCAGGCAGAGGGGACCAGTCTGTGCTTGAGGCTCTGCAGCAGACCAAGTGGTCTCACGTCAGCCCTTGGTTGCACAGCTGCCATGCTCGGAAAAGTCACCTGAAGTCATTGGTTGTCCGGTTCAGTTTGCTTCTTTAAGTCCTGGCTAGCAATTTGCTCGTATGTTAAAAGTATTGCTCAAGTGTAACGTTGCCTCCAAACATCTGTGTGGTTGACACCACTGTAACAGCACGTGGGCAGCATCCTAGGCCTGAAAAGCTGGAGAGGGAACTTAATAATTTTTCCTTGTTCCATCGAGCCCTGTGGCTTGTGTCTGCCTGTGGCAAAGCATCCAAACCAGTGCTGCTCTGAAAATGGTGAATCCATCCTTTCTATTCATAATTGCTTACCACTATTAATCACTCTTCATGGGTTTTCATATACTTAAATTTCCCTGATCCTCCGTTCTAGATTGATTTTCCTCTTCTTTGTCCCATGGATTGCAGCATCTCATATGTCTTGTGGGATGAAGAGTCCTGAATGAATTGGTTAAAGTATTGGCCTCTCTGTATTTTTATTTCTAGACATCATCTTTCTGCTGAATGGCGTCAGAATATTCCTGAAAATGAACAAAACAGCAGTGGCTGGAGGTGGCACCTCCCCTCCATGTCACAGATAGTGGGATTTGTGGGAACACATCAGGGTGTGGGAGATGTGAGCAGCATCTGGGGTTTGCCAGGAAGGAGGGAGAGCATCAGGAAAAACAGCAAATGTGATGAAGGGGAGGTTAAAAGGGTGGTGAGGGGGATTTCCTAATCTGGATGTTCCCGTGTTCATAACAATTCATATAATCTGAACTAAATTGCTTTAACCAAGCCCATGTTTTGATGTTCACTTTCAGGGCTTTTTTTTTTTTTTCCTTTGGAAACAATTAATGGGAACTGCTGTCACCCCAGTCCATGTCCATGTCCACGTCCCCCTTGCTACAGCCGTAATGTTGCAGCATCGTGTACCTCAACAACATCGATGCATTGCTTTGTGCGGAGTTAATCCAGGGCAAGTTTATCTGTCGTGGAGTGGGAGCCGCACATTGGGAAGGCGGGAGGCTGGAGAGGGAGAACAGAGGGGGACAAAAAGGCTGCAGACAAGTGGGGTTAAGATCCTCTCAGCAAGATGGGAAGGCGAAGGGATTGGAATAATATGGCCCATTGGTTAAGATAATTCTCTGGGGTCAGGGGGATCAAGTTTCTTGGCCCCCTCTGCTCCCTCATCTCATGTCATTACAGAAAATCTTCTAGCTTTCCTGCATGCCGCTTCCCCTTTTGTAAAATGAGAGCAGTACCTTTTAAAAAAAGAAATCCTGGCAGGTCTTGAGGAGATCATATAGTCCGGTGAGTATTTCTGCTAAGCGAGAGCACTGGTGTGGCTGCGTGGAGGCATTTGGAGGCTTAGCAGAATGAATCCTCTGAACCTCTTGAGATGCACTCAGTGCGTAGAGGGGGATAAAAGTGGAGTTAATTAAGCCATTCCCAAATCCCTCCTGATCCGTGACCATCAAGTGTCTGCTGCTCACGGAGCTTTCCTCAGCTCTCAGTGTACCCGAGCATCAGTGCAAGCCAGAAGTGTCTGGCTGGCTGTTACCTGCGTGTCTGGCACCACTGATTTGCTCACAGAGAAGTGGGACGAGCTTGTCCCAATCCCCGCTGGCCTGTGTGGTATCAACAAAATGCTGTGACAATGCTGCACCCTCGTTCCCGCACCCCGGGGTGTTACTGTGATGACCAGTGTTCAGCTGCGAAGGGTTAATGGTTGTGAATCAGTGGATGGCTGCTGCTGGCTGCAGTGACCTCTGCTGGGAATCCCATGGCTGCTCTGGTCCAGCTTCAGCAAGGCAACCTGCAACTTGATCTGAACTGTAGGTTTCTCCCCAAGGGACTTCCATTGATTATTTTAAGAATTTTGAATTCCTTTTTCCTTTAAACAGCTTGTCATGTGAGAGTCCATCTGAGTAGAGAAATGCCGCGCGGGACAAGCTGCTTCATTTGCAGGCGTGGGATGTGCACTGCACCAGGAATACTAAGCACTGTGTAATTCCATGATTAAGGCCTCGCTGGTCTTGGGAAGGCTGAGATAAAATGAAAAAAAAAAAAAAGCCTCCTTCCATCTCAGCGAGCTTCTCGAGTGCAGCAGCCACCGGCGGTTGGGGCGGCTGGTGTGCACAGGCATCACCTCCCACAGGGACATCTTCTTCCAAGTACCCTCAACCCTATGGGGGTTGCTCCCTTTGTACTTTGGGGATGATTCAGCTTCTTCCGCTGCCTTCTTCCAGATTACGCTTTATATTCGTCGTCTCCCTGAATCCCACGCGCTCGCTTCCTGCACCTGAATTCCGAGGGGCAGACTGGCCCAGTACAGAGGAGCCCGCAGTGGCAGGACGAAAACCCTTTCTCCCCGTTCACTTTCAAACTGAGCAAGTTCATCCGCCTTCAGAGAGCGCAGTGGCACGGTGCCCATTTGGTTTGCGAATCAGGAAGGGAGAGGGTCTTGCAGCAACCCTCCGCGTGCTGGGTGGCATGTCTGATGAGCTCTTTTCTGGCCTCCGCCTCCCTGACTGTTCGTCTTTGTGGGTAGCCCACTGTTAGCCACGCGTGTGACAGTCAGGTGATGCTGGCAGCTGTCTCAAGAGGCTTAGGTTGGTCTGGAGAACCTCTGCGGTTCTCAAAAACAGATATGCAAAGCAGCAATATGTGCATGGTGCAAACTGTATGGCTGACTAAGTTGGAGGCTTTAAACAGATGATGTTATAGTCGATTATTTGTATTAAAACTGCCCTCTTGATCGTGATGGTATGAGGTACACAATGGATCACGTGCGTGTACGTGTGCACGAAGGAAAATGTATAAATACGTATAATAATTTCCATTAAAAGTGACTATTTGCTCGAAATGTCATTTGGGATTCTAGTGTACCTTCAACTAACTAAAGGCAGAGCTGCCCTTGCCCTAACCGTAACCCGTGAGGGACCAGGCACTAGACCTGCACAGCAAAACAAAGGTTTCCAAACATGTGCTGTGTAAAGCCAAGTGGGCAGTGTATTGATTTCCTGTTGTCAATATTAAGAACTTAATTTTTGACGCAGTTTACCTGGAAATTTTGGTAAATATCACGGGGTTTTCCAGGTGTTTATGTAAAGTGAAGAGCCTGCTCATGTGTTTGTTGCTCTGACATCCTGTGGTCTGTTACGTTTGAGTTCACTTACTGTTGATGTTGAATTTCCTGTGTGTGAAGGTCCATAGATGAATGGAGCTTTTGATGACTGATGATGGGCGTAAATTCAGGTCAGCCGTAATCTTTCCAGGGAATTCAGAGGAAATTGGGTTAGTCTGCGTTCTTCTGGGAGAGATCCTGCTGGGTGCAGGGGACCTTCTGCTCTCAGCATCTTCACGCAGGGACCACTGAGGATGAGGTCCTGACACATGATTAAGCATCTTAATTAAGCTACTTGAACCTTGAACCACATAGTTTTGCATTTGCTGATGATGCATTATTTCTACTTTCTTTCTGAATATGTTCATCTGTTGGTTAATGAGTGGCCTCTGCTTAGCATTTCCCAGCTTTCTCTTGCTCTTAAAATGATTGTCTGCAATCGTGGTAATTAATATTCTGCCCCTGGAGTTGTACTGGTAGTCTCTTTAGGGTTTGGACAAGTTAAATGTATCCTTTGGAAATTATTTGTAAGCATTTAAGGAGCAAACCCAGAGAGGCATTGCCCTAGTAGTTAATTAGATGTATGCTTGTAGAGATGATTTTTCTCTTTACAGCTAGCGTTTTGACAAGAGGCTCAGTGGGAATGTTGAGGGTGTAGAAAACCCAGGAAGATGCTTCTACCCGCTACATTAAGTGCATGGTGCTTAATAACACTGCAGGATACCTGGGGCATCCAGACCAGGTGTGACATTGCAGCAGGATGAATTTTGTGGGAAGGAGCATGGGGCTGTCACACAGCTGCTGCCTACCTGTGCCAGGCTCTGTGAGGGAGCAAATCCCTGCCTTCTCCCTGGCAGCCCGCAGCCTGCCTCCGTCACTCCCTCACACCGTGCTTTGCTGCTGTTCTGAGACTTCAACCTGCAGCCAGCCATCTTCATTCGTCTGACTCGGGAACTGTAAAATTCTACTGCCCCAGATATTTAACCCTTAAACATTTTGGCTTCAGAGAGGATTGATGGAATTTTCTGTGAGTAATAACAATATTCGGGGCTGTGAAGCACTCCTGACTGTTTACTTTGGTCAAAATCCTATTTTATGATGATGAATAAAGCAACAGACAAGTAGTGTCTTAACTAAAAATAGCTTTGTGTTTTGCAGCCACTTAAAAAAGTAAAAATCACTATTTCATTTTATCTTATCTTGTGGTTTTCCAGGATCAAGCATGAAAATATAGTTGCTCTGGAAGACATCTATGAGAGTCCAAACCATTTATATCTGGTCATGCAATTGTAAGTACTGAACCCATGAAATTTTTATGTCAAAATTGCCAACTCTTCTTGTTCTGGTTTTGTTCTTTAACCCCAAGGATGGGATATAAGAGGTGTTTATCTTGTGTGCTACATCTGCAAAATCGCCAGCAGCAGATGGTTAAAAATGAATCTGGACTAGTTTGTTGTGAAATTGGGAAATAAGGTGTTTTGTGAATAGTCTCGCCCAAATCAAACCAGAGTGAAGAGGAGATGTTAAAGGGATCAAACTGGCTTTGTATGTATGGGTTGCCATGGTTTAGTTCCCTGTGACTCAACAGATACTGCTCTGTACTGAGCAAGAGGTGACTGGGGATGCTGCCATGTGCATGGGGGCTTGGGTGCTGGATTTGCAAGAAAACATCATCTTTGTCTCAGCAGCAGCGGTAGCTCATTGTTCCTTGACATGACTCTCACGAGAGCCCTCTTGTTCCCCATTTTCCCCTTCTGAGCCTGAGAAGATCAAGATCCCATCAGGTGCGAGATGCACTGCGGCGGACCTGGTCCTTCCATCACATCCACCCGGCAGGGAGGAGGGAGGTGACACGCAGATGCTTACACTGCTGGGGTTTTTTTCCTCCTTCTGAAATAAATTAAAAAACATTATTTGAATTTAAAATTTCCTCTTACCTACTCTAGTCTCTCTCTCTTTTTCAATTATGAGGTCACCTCAAACAAAAGCAGAGCCGACAAACAGGGCAGAGGGGTAAATCACAGCTGGGGAGAGCCAGATGTGCCATAGGGAAGCCTGGAGCATCTAATAGAAGCAGCTCTGGGGTTAAATACCCCACAGGAAGCCCTGGGGACTATGCCAGTCCCTTGTCTGTTGGCAAAGTCCAGGCATGAAGATGCCGTTACAAGCTGTTCTGTTGGCAGTGTGGGAAGAACGTTTTTAATCTGGTTTTGTAGCCCTACATGTCAGCCCAGAGTGCTGCAAAAGGACTTGCACGGGAACATCAGTGATGTACAAATTCCAACAAAGCAGCGGGGTTGTGGGAAGTACCAATTTCATGATCAGTTGATTTACAAATCCTTATTTTTGTTTAATCTCTTTAGAAAAAAATAAATCAATATTGCTCCTACTTATTATTAGCTTGTTTAATGCAGTGTAACCCTCACTTTTCTACATTTCTTACACCCAGATCAGTGGGTTATCTGAAATGTAGGGCTGTAATCATAGGTGACACTGAATATGTATTAGTATAAATTTCTACTTGCTCACAATTCTACTCTTACCAGGGAATTATCCTTTCTGCTATAGCTGTATTTGTAAACCCAGCCAACTAATTTTCCAAGCATTTTTCCTATTCCAGAGGGACACAGCTTTAATGATGCCCACGAGGGTGAGATGCCCAGCCGAAGTCAGCAGCTGGGAACCCCTCTGCAGCATTGGGGGTGGCAGCTCTGAGCACTCCCCAGCTCCAACAAAGAGCTGTCCCTTGTATTACGAGGTAGACCCAAGACATCCTGAGTACAAACGCATTGAACTGAATCTGCCAGGGAGAAGGATCAATGCTTTTTACGTTCCTATTTAGAAAAAGCAGGAATAATCCTCAGAAACTACAGGGTCGTTTTATTCGAATATGGGCACACACTTGAATGCAATCAAGTGACAGCTCGGTAACAAACGCCCACTCACAGAGAGCCTGTGTGACGAACCTCGTGTGCGTGCATGCGCTTAATCTGCCTCAGCTATGGGGTACAACAAATTAGCTTAATCTTATGTTATTAAAGTCATTTGATGTCGTGCCAAGCCGTTGCTGTGAGCCCTCCTTGCTGCTGCGAACCACGCAAGGCTGTGCTACCCTCTGCTCTGCACAGAGTGTTTCCAGGGAATAACCTTTCTGTGCTTTCTTGGAAAAGGGTCGTGTTACCGCAAGGTGTAGAGGCCAAGATGGCCAGGTACTCACCCTCATCCCTGCGGGCGTGCATTAAGGATGGTGCAACCTCTGCACTGGCCCTGGAGGTTCATCAGGAGTTAGGATTGGGGTTGATTGGCAT
Source organism: Bucorvus abyssinicus (assembly GCA_009769605.1). Lineage (NCBI taxonomy): Eukaryota > Metazoa > Chordata > Aves > Bucerotiformes > Bucorvidae > Bucorvus > Bucorvus abyssinicus. The sequence continues at coordinate 6,915,323 of CM020025.1, forward strand.
CAGCAGTTGGGCGGCAGCTCCGCAAAGTCCCAAAGACTCAAGTTCAATCCGGCATGCCTCCTTTCCCAGATTCCGTCTGGGAGACGGCATGTACGGGTAATCTCTTGTTTCTAAGGTAACACCAACTTGTTGATACAATAGCTGTGAACCGTTGCAAGGCATGAGTTATCCATTTGTTTACATCTCTGCCCTGTTTATTATTAGATTTCTTGTGGGTTTTTTAGCTTCTCGTTTTTGTGTGTTTCTCCTAAGCAAGACAACAATTGCCTACATTTAAAACTGGGCTTTGATAGGAAGTAGAAGGGGTTATGATCAAGCAGCTTTCAGGAAGAAGCATTTAGATTAAAAAAAGGGGGGGTTAAAATCAGGGCCACTCACAGATCAGGATCATGGGCACAACAAATCTCAAATCCATATGCCTTTCTCCCTGGCTCATTGCTTGCTAAGTGGGCACTAACCAGTGTTTCCCAAGTGAGATTCTTTTTGTTCTTGTTGCATGGGTGGCATTTTCATTACCAGCCTTCAGAGCGCTCCTTGCAGTGTTGTGGAAAATCCACATTACAGTCCCCAAGCATCTCGCAGCACCTCTGTGGGAGAAGGCTTTTGCAGGTAGATCGAGCCTCCCTGTTTATGTTTGCCCTCTGGTACATCTACTTTGACTTGAAAGCCACGCTTGTTAGCAGGCCAGCTTGAAAGATAAATGTTGCACCTTGTTTATTCCGTCAAAGCTATGGGCAAGCACACATGTCAGAGTCTGTGCTGGAGCTGGTAGGAAGGGAGGTGAAGCAGTGGCTGTCCGTGTCTACTTGACACCTCATTTATTCCTGCCAGTCCCTCTGGGAGCTCTTCCCAGGGTTATGTAGCTGTTGGTGAACCTGTCCTGTGTGTTTCCTGGCACGCTCAGGGGGAAATCGGATCTCTGGCTTTGATTCCACCACCTTGTTTTTGAGTGGATTGCGTACAAGCCATCATAAAACTGTTTGTAGTGTCACAATCCTCTTTGTGCAGGGCAGAGCTCCAGCTTGGGGATCCCCAGGTTTGAAAACTCAGAATTTCACGTGCTGTCGCAAAGCATTAACCGGATCTTTAGAAATGGCTGGGCCATTTTTCCTTCATTTGTTTTCACCAAATACAGGATATTCCAACCCAGTGACTCTAAGTTTGGCGAGGTTATGGAGAACTCCGTCAATGTCTTTTGCTCCGAGCAGTGTTGCTCAGCTGTGGAATGAGGTGGAGCTACCGGTGCCGCCGCAAAGCAGAGTACAGATGTAGGATAATCGCTGCCTCTCCTGTGATGATTCTGCTAAAATTTTGCAGGCACCATAGAAAAGTACTGTAGAGCATTTAGGTTTTGTCCTATTTCCATTTGGCTGATGTGCTTTTGAACCAAGAAAAGACCTGCTCCTTTCCAAACTTGGATTTCCTACAGTACCGGTAAGACCTGCACAGGCAACAAAGACAAACACTAAAATACCCTGAAAGTTTCATTCCTTTTAGATGCTGAGTGATATTCCCCCAGAGGATATTGTAGAAGACAGGGGGAAATAAAGTGCTTTCAGCAATAAAAGTTTTATTGAACTATGTCGCACTGTGATAGTAAACTTTGTTAGTGAGCAGTTACAAGATTTTTGGTTGCTATTGGTGCCACTTGACAAACATTACCCTACCGTATCTCCTAAGCTGTCTGTCTTACTTCACCTCAGCAGTATGGGGAAATATCCTGATAGCCTGTTGTGGTTAGTATTGTCAAATACTATTTCGTTGGTGTAATTGGCCTCTTTGGGTATTGATGATTCATTTTCTGCATGCTGGAAAGTCGTGTAAAAACGGATTTACATAAACGCGTCTTTTCCGACTGAGTGTTATGGGGCCATTTGCAAACGCCGTTTCTGAATGTGCTGCCTGGGCAGGTCAGAGCAGGTTCCCAGAGCTCAACTCTGACTTCACCGGTATTGTCCACCTTCATCGAAGCGTGAAGCACCAAAGTTTGTTTTCCTGCAGATTTGTGGCACCCTGCGCTAGTCAATGATGCAGGAACCGGTGCTGTTGCCTCTCCAAAAGGATAAGGGGCCACATTAAAAATCAGTGAAGATATTAATTTTCTTGTTCTCCTTTATTCATCCGTATTTATTTAAAGTATGTAGGAACTGAGTATGTTTGCTACCTCTAGTCTTCTGTCAAAGTTGGTTAAAGTTCACCCAATGGGTCAGAAGTTTCTAAGGGCTGGTTAACTAGGACGGACAGACATTGCCTCACTGCCTTTGGTAAAACAAGCTAAAAAATAGGTCTAAAAGGCACCTCCAAAACTTAGGGAATTCATCTGACTGTCCCAGGGCAGGATACGCTGCCTGTACCAGCCAAGCAGCTTTAGCAGATGTTTTTCTAACCTGTGGTTAAAAACCACCCATTGCACACTCCCCAGGGAATCACCGCCGTTGCCTAATGTCCTTACGGAGCACGTCCTAATCAGAACGTCTTCCAGGCTGCAATTTTAACCTACTATGCTGGAAGTCTTATTTCTCTAATTCTTCCTGAAGTCAATGAGACTGTTCAAATGGGGCAAGGTTACAGGAGCAGGCCCTGGAAAGCGTGTAGCTAGGTAAGAGATGATTGGACTTGAACACGCACCTCCGAGGTTCTCTGCACTTTTTTTCTCAGTCAAGAATAGTGCCAAATCCAGAGGAGCTGCTGTTCAACACTAGGGTCTAGTTAAAGAAAGGGCAAACCCTACCGCCAGTCTGGTGTAGCTTTCCACCTCTTTGGGGGACTGAGCTCCCCATGAACAGGTTTGATCCTCTCGGTAGGAGGGCTGCTTTACCCGAGTTTTGTTGGTTGGTGTTTCTGATTCTCTAAGGAAACCAGAGTGTTTCCCCTGCGTGAGGTCTTTGAGACTTGGACCTCTCTGCTGAGAACAAGCTCTTAGGGTGAGCAGCCTGGTTCAGCCAACTGTGAAATGCTTCTCCCTACCTTTGCAAAAATACCCGGCTCAAACTGAGTCTAAAACCCTGACCTTGAGGTTTTTCCAGCTTGGTGAGTTGTTCAGCTGATTTCCATCACAGAAAAGCTGGGATGACGGGGGCTCCTTCCTGCCGACTGCAGGTCATACACCGAGGAGAGCCCTGCCCAGAAGTTTGCAGGCTCAGAGTCCCGTCATCCCATTCCTGCTGTTTTTCAGCTCTCCCCTGCCACACTCGGGTGTGCTAAAATCTGCCGAAGTTTTTGATATTACTGGCACTACTTGTGATTTTGCCTTTCACTTGTATGTTTTTTAAATAAGTAAGCAAAGCACTAAGCCGTGATTAAGTGCTGAACTCCCTCTGTTTTGCGCCTGAGCGCACTCTGAGAGCAGCCGAGCGTGGACGAGGCGTGCAAGTGACATTTCAATGAAAATATTCATCCTCCAAGAAAAACAACAGACAATGGAGGGAAGTGCCGTGTTTGCCAGGTTCCTTAAGGAGTCTAGCAAGGACGCACTGGGTTACAAAACAGCCATACGCACGCCAAGCCGCTATCGCATCAGGATGCTAATTAAAGCAAAACATCGATGTGCCACACCACATTCCTTAAGTGGGAGTTATTCCCGTACTTGGGGTTCTTCTGTGCCTGTAAAGCATTGTTCAAAAGACAGAAGGAGATATCTCTGCATTCACAATGTGATTTATACGAATAATAAAAGCAAGGTGTGTTCTTTACCAGCAGAAAGTACGTGTCTCTAAGCACCTGAGAGAAGCACCTCAGCATCACCTTGTTCTGCGGATGGTGTTACTATCATTATTAGTAATAACAGTAATGGTAATGGAAGAAACACCACCTGTAATGGGGAACACTGGAGCTGATAACCGTGAGCCAGAGGATTCAGTTCGTTTTACGGTACAGGATGGGAGATCGGCTGCACACACAGACTCTGCGCTTTATTTCCAGTACTCAGGGCTTGGAGAGGTGCCTCAGAAGATCCAGCCCAAAGTAGTGCCAGCACCCATTAAAAATACACTGCGTCTATGCTGAAGGCTCTGGATCCCATGTTTCCTGCACCTCCTCATGCTGCACAGGAATAAGATGTATCATAGATGTACGTGGTAGATGGATCTCGTGGGGTTTATTGGCTAGGACATTTAATGGATGGGCCAGGGAAAGACCTGTTCCCAATTCCTGTTCAAGCAAATATACACAAATTGTATGTTAATTCTGTCAGTGGATAAATTGTTCATTTGTCTGTGGGGTTTTTTGGAGCAAACACTACAAAGAACTACTTTGAAGGCATATTAACCAAACCACACGTGTCACCCTGTAAAAAGGCTAAAGGAGTTAATCTCACTGCACTTCAGTACTTTCCCGCTAGAGCTGCTGACCACATGATAAAGCGACCCCTGGCATGTTCCTGGGAGCTGGGTATTAGCTGTTAATCCAGCATCAATTTCACATCATTTTCTTTGGGTAAAAAAGGTTATTCCATCCGTTGGGTTACGCAGGTGAGTGTTCAATACAAAGGAGTACCGCCCTTCTCCAGTGGCCGAGAGATTATAAGCAGCCTAGGAAAGATTAATGTTGGTGTAGAGATCCGGGCATGGGCGGATTTGTTGGTAACAGATTAATAGACCACGGAGTGACCACCAAGATGACTTTTAGAGGCCTGTAATTGTGTGGATTGTGTATCGTCCTGAAAGGGTGAATGTGCTCATTGGATGGTCCTAGCTGCCCTTAGCACTTTGGTTTTTCTTCTTCTTTTTTTTTCTGGCTATGGCAGGACTTTTGGTAGGTCCTAGTCCCTCTGTCCCCTCCAAACACAGCACATTCTCCTGGGAACAGTGCTGAAGAGCAGCCCTGTTGCTTCCTTGTGCTGTTTTATGTGTAGGGGCTTCAGCTGTGGCTAGGAGCAGGCATTGTAGGGTCCATGGGCATCAGCCCAGCCTTCCTACAGCAACACAGGGATGGTGAGAATCTTCTTCATCTTGGGGTATATAAAAGACTTTCTCATGATGATTTCCAAAACCACTTACAGACAGTCGCCTTCAACAGGTGTAGACAACTGTCGACATCCTTGCTCCAAAGCTTGCACTCATTGTTAGTTTAGTCTGAATTGTCCCAGCATGGACTCATTACCAAGGCAACACAGGGCTCGGTTTTTTTCAAGTGCTATGCTACATCTGATGGAGACTGATCTGTTTTTTCCCTTGTAGCCTTGGGAATAAAGAGATAATGGCAAACATTTCCACATTTTCATTGAACAGATAAGACTATAATGTTGTTTGCTTTTACAGAAATGTGCAGATGAAAATGGATTTCTTTCTTTAAGATATCTCCTGTTGCGAAGCTGCTGTTGTCAATAAGGAAAACAAAAAGTTTGGCCAAAATTCAAAATAAACCTCGTTCTAATGTATTATTCTCTAAAGTTACAGAAGGTCTCATAAATCAGATGAACATACCTCATTATTGTGCTATACTGGTGAGTACAGTACACAGTACTTTCTGCCAGTTATTTGATGTAATGTCCGGTCCGCAGCAAGGGCTGATACCAACTCTTCAGGGTTTGAGTATGTGCCTTGATTGGTTTTTTTACAGCAATCAATTTTGGCAGCATCGACTTGAGTTGCTTTCTTCAGCCCACTAGCAGTTCTCCTGCTAACTCCCCAATTAGGGCTCCCAGTTCCAGCTGGGCACGGGGGCGTATCTGCCTGTATTGTATAGCTTGGTCTGGTATAGGGGCAGCAATATGTATCTGCCAGTAATCCTGTATAACATCACAGTTTCCCTGAGCGCGGGAGCGAGGCCTTTCTCTCCGAACAGCGGGCAGGAGGCTATTTAGAGCCCTAGCAATTTTCTCTCCATTTTTTTGCTTTTGGATAACCATCTCCTTCCTTTCATGCCTTGCCCAGAAGTTTCATTGCTGGTTACTTGATGTTTGCATAGTCACCGAATGAGTCTTTTCCAGTTAGTTCTGCATCTCTCAGTACCCGGTAATTTACTCTGTGGTGCACTGAAATCAATTAAATAGCCGGCATTTAATTTGGGAGGAAAGGGCTTTACAGCAAGGCAGATAATAAATGTTAAATCCTTATATGTCACAGTATGAGAAGTCATTACGATACGGTAGGATCCCTCTCAGGCACGACGTGGAGGTATTCTGATTAAATGGTTGCACTCTTTTAAACAGAGAAGGACTTTCCTAACAACCTGAAAAGCTTTGAAGCGAAGTAACGTGGCACCGAAACAAGATGCAAAATTAACGATGGTGTTCACAAGTCTGTCCTTTTACATGGTGAAACCATTAGTAGAAGCTAGGTTTCCCTCTTGAGTTTTCTTCTGGAGGAAAGTTGTACGGCCTGTGGTGAAGGGGATAGTGGTAGGCTCGTGAGTGTTACATGTCAGTGCAAACCAGGAGAGATTTAAAGATTCTGTGGCAAATTAAAAAAAAAAAAACCAACCAAAGAACTCATTTTCCCAAGCGTGCTCGTATCTTGGCTCCAACCTCTGTTCTAGGTGGTATAGTCAGTTAGGTTACTCTGGTCAAGAGGCTGTATGTGACTCTAGAGTCAGTGTTGCTCTAACTTGCACTGCTATTTTTATTGTATTATCAAGAGGCTCTGTGTACAACTTCTAGAAGAAGAAGTCATTAAGCGAGGTGATGATGAAGCATTATCATTCCATTCATATTCACACTGAAAGAAAAGACCTTTCTCTTTACATTTTATCTGGTACTCACCCCAGAAACTCTACACAGGGCGTATTTTTAAAGCCAGGAGATTCGTATGGTTCTCTGTGGCTGGGCTGAGAACCAGGACCCTAAACAGCGTTGTGTAAAAACCTAGATTTTTTAATGGAAATACAGGTTGATGTTTGAAACTCCGTTTTGACTTCCCTTTGTTGTGCTGCGGTTACTTCTTCCAGAAACTATTCTCCTAGGACTGCAGAAGTCCTTGCCATAGTTCTCTGCTTTAAACGTTCTCCCTGGAAAATTATTCAGTGGAAAATAAATCTGGAGGGCTTTGAGTTTTTCTTTCTTTCTGAAACAGTGGTTAGGTCTGCTCTAGCCAAACTTTTACTTTTTCAGTATTTTGTAGAAAAAGAAAATACTGCTGCTGGTGAAGCCTTTCTTTGATACATTTATAGAACATGTGCTCATTTTGTTCTGATTCATGCCACATGGTTATATCTTAGCCTGTAAAGGCCATTTTCCCCCTTAAATTGGAGGAAAAGTGTGTTCAGAGACCCAAATACTTACGTGGTCTTTTCCTTTCTTCTCCTAGACAAAATTCCCATGTGGGTCTGTGTGATCCTGGCTTAGCTGTAAAAGGCTTTCTGTGCTACAGCACTGAAGCTGTTTTGGAGGAGTTTGGTGTTTATTCTGATTATTCTGTTGGTTAGTAGCATTTAACCACTGTAACTCTATTTTCTTCCTCCTTTATTAACGATACTGTAAGAAGCACTGACATCCTTGGGTGAGATGTAGTGGAGCCTTTAAATGTCCGTACGTCCCTGAGGAAAGAAGACACCCCTCTCCAAAATGCATTGTAATGAAAAAGAATTCAGAAATACAAGTTGAAATCCACTGAAGGAGAGCTGAGATTTTAAGATGTACATAAGCATACAAAGAGGCAGCATTCCTAAGAACCAGGGTGGGCATTCTTAATATTTAAAGCCAATTACCAAAATAAAATCCATGCAACTATTTATCTCTGCCTTAGGGTGTTTGCCATTAAAACTCCGCCGTGAGTCTCTTACCGCTCCAGAAACGGGGTTGTTCCTGCAGCAGAAGACAGAGCCAAGCATTCATCCTGCCATCATTATGAAGCTCCTTGTCGTGACAGTGGTGTTAGATACACTCGGTCCTAAAGTTTGTGATCACCCTGTTGCAAAATACTACCCAGAGCCACTGGACAGGAGCAACGTGGACATAATTAAGTGATACTGAGCAGAGAAGAGGGGAACTACCTTGCTCTGATTGCTCACCAGGCTTATCTGCAGGAATATTTACCTCCCGGCAGCCCAGGGTCTTTTCCATCCATTAGTGTTTGTTTCCCTGTAAGCGTGGGGCAGGACCATTTGCAGAAAGGGCTTCTGACGTTTTCCTTCCTGGGGCTGGAAACTCTCTGCCAGAAGCTTTTACATCTGCGCTTTTCAGATGGTTTTGCAGCTGGATTTGCTCTGTAGAGGTCTTGCTTCACATTGATGCTGTCTTGCCTCGTTTGAAGGGTGGTGAGGTAGGTTAGATTTCTGTCGCTGAAGATTGGGTCATACTTTTCAGCAGATAAAGTACATTTTAAAAAGTGAATTTTCTGCAGAAAGGCGTTTTATCTTGCACCCTCTTCCCCCAGGAGCTTAACATGGTTGTAGTTGGAGTCCCTTACCTCGCTACTGAGATGTGGCTACTCTTAGGAGAGCCACAGCAACTCCTAGAAACAGCATATGGGAACATTTTAAGGAGAGACCATTCCTCTGCTGTGTATGGGTGTTTGCTTTATAATGGACTGGGCGAGAGGAGTGCTGCCTACAGGCAGGAGCAGGCAGGGCTGCTGCCAGCAGCACTTCCCACCAAACTGCTGAACAGTCTCTCTAATCCTGGCCCTGCCTGAGTTGATTAACTCAAGAAATTTGCTAGGGCATTCGTGGCTGTGTGTGCTCGAAAGTTTAGTGCCAAAAGGCACAACAGCACAGGCAAAAAAAAAGGGAGAGGTGAAAAAAAGAACAAAAAATGATGGAGCTGCTCTCTATGCATTTAGCTGAAGATCTAGAGCTGCTCTTGAGTCTGAATACCCTTTTTGGAGTGTGCTGTGGAGTGATTATAGCTCATCTGTGGCTGAGGGGCTTTCCTGACCACGTCTGCTCTCAGCCCGCTCCACTTGTGCGTATCTTCATCCAAGGTGTTCTTCCTGCACAAGGTGTTCTGCTACAGCTTTCCCTCACCACAGAGGTGGAGGTACCCCTCTCCAAAACTGCAGCAGCATAGCGTGCCAGAGACATCCCAGGGGGGACTGTACTTGATACTCATCTCATATTCTGCTATAGGTCACCTAAAGCCAGTCTGTATGTTACAACCCCTTGGATGCTGGTGGGAGGCAGCTGCAGGCATATTTTATTGCTTGGTTGCTTTTCCTGGTGTGTGACAGGCTCCAGCAAGGCAAGTGACATAACGCTGTGCCTCTAACGTCATGAAAGACCACTGCAAATACCCATTGACTGTTACTGAGTCACGCAGGATTGGCTGGCTCTCAATTTTGGTACGCTGCTGCGTGCACTGCCGGTGCAGCCCCCGGAGCAGGGGCTCCTCCTGCCACCTCAGGGACAGTGGCAGAGGAGACAGCTCATGGCTTGAAAGAGGAGGAGGGAAAAGCAAGAGCTGAGCCATATGGTAGAAAAAGTAGAAGCAGACACAGCATCTCAGTGGTAGGTGCTCATTAGACTGTCTCTGATGTGCTGGGAGGACTGAGTGTATTCTGCTAGAGGACTTGCAATGTTCCTCTGTAAGCTAAAAAATGTGGCAGAACAGAGTGGGTAAGGGAAGGATCTCTTTATCTATGGAAGAGATTCTAGCCTGTTTACCAGCACTGTGAAACAGGAACCAGGAGCTGCTGGTCTCCAGAGTCTTTCCAAGGATGTTTTCATGGTTAGAGCACGCAGGTCTGAAAATCTTGACCTCTTCTCTCACCCTGTCATCGATTTACACTGTGGCCTCAGATCATTTTGTCTCGTCATTTCCCTGCCCACAGAAAGAGAATACTTTCCTAATTAATTCTGGGTATGATTAATTGTTTTTGTGGGTGTTTTTCACAAGTCAATGCTACTCTTCATGCAGTACATTGATAAAAGAAATACGAGTTCTGGAATCTGACCTCTGGCATTGTCAGCCAAGGAGCACTGTGGTCCATCGGGGAATGGGTAAAAGTGAATGGGCTTGTTTGCTAGGACTTACTGACTGCTTTGAAAAACATATTCAGGTATGCCTTGATCCCCTCTGGTGTTTCCCCAGGCATCCCACGCTGTACAGCATCTGTGCACTGGCTTTATCCCTCCATCCCATCTACATCTGAGCAGAATCATATACGGACCATAATGAGTCTGCCTGGTCACTCAGCGTAACAGCATGACTGGTAATGGCCATCATCATTGCATAGATTTATTTATCCTTATGGTGTAGATGTTTAGAAATCTAAAGCAGCAAAGATATGATATCCAAAGTTAAAAATCCACTTACATAAAGCCAGGATTTCACCTCCTGTGCATAGATATGGATGCAGCCAAATGCATCGTACCAGCGGTGGAGGGGAACAAAAAGAGGCATCAATTAAAACTTGGTAAGGGAGAGCTGTAAAACAGCAGATTAAACCCAGGCTGGATAGAAGCTGAACAGCAGTATCTTGGGTTTTAATATCCATTTCTTCATGCTGCAGGTAGGTGGAAATGGTAATGGCAGATACAGAGATGAAGGAACGATGTGCTAAAGCACAGGGTTCAGCAGGCTGGCTCCATCGCCTCCCTTGACTTTGGGGACTGCGACTCATCCTCCCCTTGTGCGGCGGGAGTGCAGTGTGCCTGGACCTCCTTGGGAACAAGGTGGGGTGGGTGATTTGGGAATGCCCAGTGTGCCCAGGTCCACTGCAGGTCAGAAGGAAAGGCATGCTGGGTCTCTTGCCGATCTCTCTCTTGTTCACATGCAAAGGAGTGAGCCCAAAGTGATGGATGTCCCAGGATGTATTGCTGTAATGAGTAAGAAAACCAGTAATCAGTTCTATGTTTGAAATACTAGCCTCAATAATAAACACCGGAAAGTGCCTTTTGAGGGAGGTTCTTGGGGGCATGAGAGCCTTAGACTTGATATATAAGACTTCAAACCCACCAAACCTGCTGGGAAAGTTGTCTGGGTGTGCTTGGGCATCTTATTCCCGCTCTGAGGCGTGAACGACCTTTTTGACCACACCTGTACCAGTAAATAAAAAAGGTCTACATCAATGCTATCCACTGAGCTGTAATCAGGCACTGGCCAGGAGGATGGCTGGCTCAGGGTGAACCAGCCTGGGGGAGCGTGCCAGGAGCCCTGACAGCATGGATGATTGCGGGGCAGTGCCCTGTTCCTATGCAGGGACGGACTAGACAGATCCTCCATGCCTCTGCTGCTCCTTTGGGAGATGGAAATAACAGCCCTTTCTGCCACATGTGAATGCTTGAGGATAAACGTGTTAAACTCTGTGAATTTTTGAATAATCCCAGTTTAGGCATGTGACTGCCTCAGACAAATATACTGTGCAAACACCAAGTGGTTTGAAGTACAACTTTTGGCACAGTGATATTGCTTAAAGGCTAGTTTAGTTTGATGTTAAAGGGTTTCTCAAAATAACTAGTCTGAATCCTGCTACCTCTCTGCAAAAATATGGACATTGTCACCAAAAAGCCATTAAAAAAGAAAAACTGAAAGATTTCTCCATGTTTGACTTTTTAGATTTCAGAGCAGGACACATCAGTTCATCCATGAAGCGTTGTTGATCTGGCACTGCTGTCCATCACCCTGCAGCACAAATCACTGTGGCAAAAGCTTCTTACTGGCACACTTTTTCCGGAGCTTTCTGACACAATTCAAATTTCAACCCGCCCACAGTCTCACTACTGGCATGAACACGAGGGTCTTAGAAGTAGTTGGCAGAGTTATATTCTGCAACCCAATCCCCCCTGGGGATGTCAGCCCTTATTTAGCACAGTTACCTCGGCATGGTGATCAGGTCTCTCCCAAATGCAGGACAAGGAGAAGAATAAATGGGAGAGGGAACCTGAACGAGCAGCTGGAGAATTGACTCTGTCTTCAAGCCACTCTCTTGTGTGCCCTCAGTCATGCGTCCACCACGCCGTGTGGCTGTTAATGCAAAATTTACTTTCTTGCTGTTTACTTAATCCATAGTCTCTTAGGAGTGAATTATAGTCATGGCCTCTGGGTCCTGGTCCTGTTGAATAGTTATTTGCAAGGCAAAGGAAATACGTACTGTTCTTATTCTATTTGTACTTTAAATGCATAAAAGAGTCTTTTTTTTTTCCAGTCTGAACACACAAGTGCCCTTTAGAATGTGAATATTAACATTGATTTCAGAAAACATATTTTTTCCCAATGTGTTAATTCTCATGTAATGACCCATTTTAGAGAGTTCAACTTTATTTATGTTTTTCATAGAAATCCCTACTTTCCTTCATATTGAATTCTAACTCCTTAGAGAGGGTCAAATTCCAGCAGCTCTGCCTTGTGCAATTAACCCGTGAAGCCTTCATCTAGTAGAACGCATTGGTACAGAGCGATGGAAAGCAAATACAATTGCTTGTAAGGTTTTATTTCTGGCAATATGTTCAGAATTTCTTTGAAAATTCTAGAACTTTATTTTCTGTTAAATCACAGAATCACAGAAGGGTTTGGGTCAGAATTGGCCTTTTGAAGATCATCTAGTGCAACCCCCCCTGCCATTGGGCAGGTACATATTTCACTAAACCAGGTTGCTCAAAGCCTCATCCAACCTGGCCTTCAACACTTCCAGTTATGGGGCATCCACATCTTCCCCAGGCAACCGGTTCCAGGGTCTCACCACCCTCATCGTAAAAAATTTCTTCCTTATGTTCAATCTAAACCTATCCTCTTTCAAACTCAACTCCTTGTCCTGTCACTACAGGCCCCAGTAAAAAGTCTCTTTCCATCTTTCTTATAAGCCCCCTTTATATTGAAAGGCCTCAATAAGTTGTCTCTGAAGCTTTCTCCAGGCTGAACAGCCCCAACTCCCTCAGCCTGTCCTCAGGGTTCCAGCCCTCTGATCATTTTTGTGGCCTCCTCTGGACTCACTCCAACAGGTCTAGGTCTGTCTTGTGCTGAGAACTCCAGAGCTGGACCTAGCACTGCAGGTGGGATCTCACCAGCGTGGAGTAGAGGGGTACGATCACCTCCCTCGACCTGCTGGCTACCCCTCTTCTGAGGCAGCCCAGGATGCGATTGGCTTTCTGGGCTGTGAGCACACATTGCTGGCTCATGTCCAGCTTTTCATCCACCAGTATCCCCATGTCCTTCTGGGTTGGTGAGCAACAGGTCCAGTAACACTACTGCTCTGGTTGGACTGTCTATCACCTGGATTAAAAAATTATCCTCAGCGCACTCCAAGAGTCTCCTGGACTGCTTACAGCTTTCCAGCTTCTTTTGCAGTAGATGTCAGGGTAGTTGAAGTCCCCCAGCAGGATCAGAGCTTGTGACCGTGGGGCATCCTGCAGTTGAAGTAGGAGTGCTTCATCAACGTCCTTTCCTTTGGTGGCTTGGCCTGCTCATCACTGTTTTTCAAAGTCAGGTCTGTGCAACCACTCCTTTTTTTTTTTTTTTTTAGTGCAGAGGGCAACCCAACTGCCTCTTCTTCCTTGCCTGTCTCTCTGCATAAATAATGGATAATAAAATTTGTAATAGAAATGTCCTGTCTTACACACAAAGAACCGAAGTTTAACCAGCACCAGCAGCTAAATTTGACATAATAAGACTTGTCCAAAGTTTCTTCATCAGTTATTTCCTTTACTGGAGCAAAACCTTTGCGCTGTGGCTGGCCCACAGGATCTGCCTGTTCTTGGAGTTCCTCTGACATACATAACATGTACAAGATTTCCCTTTTAAGCCCAGTCTCTTAATTACTTGGCCGGGTGTGTGGTGGGAGCTTTTCCTTGGCTCCCACAGAGAGGCAATGTGATGGTGTCAGTGTGATGGTGTGTGGGGCGTTCCAGCCAGGCTTATGCAGATGAATCATCTGAAGGATTGTTTTTGAAAGATTGGGCTCTTACATTTGATTCACTCTCCTTGCCGAGCTGAAAATAGTGTGCATTGTTCTCATAATCCTTAGCAACTTGAAAACTGCCGTAAATTGAATACTTTTTAATCTTTACCTACAGCAGGAAAATAGACTAATTCAGTTAGTCCTGCAGTTACTGAGCTAATGCTAAGTGACTGGGATTTTGATGGCTTTGGGTTTTTTCAGCAGTTTTCTAAACATTTGACTTACCATTTCAATGAGTTCTTTACAAATCTGAGGCATAGCAAATAGACTCGTTTCTACTGTGTGCATTATTAAGTCAAAGCAACGTGTAAAAGGGTCCAGGCAAAAGAACCCACTCCCACAATCTCCTTAATTGTATTATCATCAAGATTTGTAATACCCTGCACATATTTTTTGCAGGGAAGTTGTTTATAGTCCTGTCGTAGGACAAAAATAAATCAAAGTGATGTTGAGAAGTGGTACCGCACATTGGTGGTACCGCACACTAGTGAGTTGAAGAGTACATACAGGACAGAGACTACAGGCCTAACAATTATGCCCAAACTGATCTGGAGGACTGTGAATTCCAGCTCTGGCTATTTTGAGCGGCACCTGCTCTGTTTCCCCTGAAATCTGCTCCTTCTCAATTGGGTTACAAGCGATTTGGTGAATGATTTACGTGTGGATGGGTAGATTGGTTGAAAGCCCTGGGTAGATAACTCCACTCTGATACTAATTGCTTAAAAGTTTAAAGGCTGTAGCACACCTAGGAAGATCATCTCGCAAATGACCAGCACAAATGACCATACACGTGCGTTGCAGAAGAAACACCATATGTATGTCTGCAGAATGGCAGATTTTACCATCAAAAACTAGGGAATGGTTATTCTACATGGCTGTTCTGTGGCTGTGATGATCCAGTGCTTACTAGTTTGAAGAGGGGTTGCAGTTATATCTTGAAATCTTATTGACCCAGTGATTTCTGCCCTGATCTGGCTCTTGAGCTCATCTGCATTGAGCAGAGGCTTGTCTCTCCTACCACAACTGCATTGAGCAACGGACTGATGAAAATTAACAACCATCAAACCATCCGGGACTGCTAGATAATCTCATTTCACACTCAGTAAGGAACACCCTCCTCCTTTTACTGTACAAATGAAATGCCTCAAAGGGATCTTCAGGGACTGTGTGGAGGGACTGGAAGCAAGACAGAGAACAGACAGGACTAGTGGGATGAGGATGGGGGTGAGCAGCACTGATCTGCTTCCCACGTCCAACCAAGGAGTAGGTATTGGCTCTGGCACTTCCTAGGGCTTTCTCAACCCTGAGGAGTGCAGACACCGTGTGTCCGTGCTCCCCAACATGCTATTGCTGAATGCAGCTTCAATTTTTCTACTAACTTGGATACAGCTGGATAGATCTGTAATAATTGAACAAAATACGGATTGTATGAGATGATAGAGTGCTTGTGATAAGCTAGGGAAGTAAAAAATACTTTGGCAAACAAAATTCTCAAATAAAATATCTAGAGAAAGTGTGGGAATAGACTCAACCTGATGTTCACAGCAAAGAATTCTTCTCAGTCCTGGCTGGATCAGGTTTGCTAAATAAAGAGGGTCAGGGGCTCATTCTAGGACAGGTTTGCACCTACCCTGCTTATGACCAGTCTGCTCTGCATCTCAGGTTCATCCACACCACAGAGCATTTGGCTCTTGGTCTCTTTGAGGCCCCAGATGGTGCCATGATGGCCCTCACACATGATCGATATGCTGTTTGGCTTTTCTCATTTCGGAGTGTCTCATAAGATGTGAAGGAGCATGTCACAGTCCACCACAACAGTGCTTTTATAGTGTGACACTGAGGGTGTGAATTGCGTGACCTGGTGACTAGTATGGGAAGCTGGGAGGTCTTGAAGAGAGATCTCATTGCAGTGATCCAAAACAGAGCCAAGGTGTGACCTAGAGGGGGTCCATGGACATCAGCCATTCACTGCTGAAGTGAGTGCTTAAGCTCGTTTTCTGACCTTCATTCAGTTGGCATTTGTAGATGTGTCCTACATCTCTCTCCCAGCAAAGGAAGACTCCCAGATCCTAAAATTGTATCTGCATGGTCAGATCCTCAAGCAAATCCACAGCCTCCTTGAGGTGACCAGCATGTCTCCCATCCCAGCCAATTTCAGCATCAGGGAGGGGGGTCTTAGGGCTGGTCTTTGTGTGTCTAGTTCTGGAGGCTGAGCTGGTTGCTACCCTATCAGGGCAGAGAGGCTGTTGCTGATCCCAGTTAAGTGTAGCAGCTGGTGGGTAGGAGTCAGTGCTAAGGCAGCATCCTGTGCTTCCCTGGCGGTGTGAAGAGCTGCTCGGCGGTGAGGGAGGGGAGGAGGGAGTATGTTGGGAGGAAACTGTCACAGATCTGCCTCTCATTGCTGCTCGCAGTCCTACGCTGGCTGAGTCAGAGCTGGCGGGAAAGGCGAGACATGCGGGTGGTCTCTGGGAAGAGTCCACACTCAAAAACAGGTTTATGAGAATGAGAACCAACAGGACCCCTGGTCTAAGGGCTGCAGTCCTGAAGGGCTGTGCCTGGTGTTGCAGAGTGGACAAGGTTGAGGAAGAAGACTATGCTGGAAGGTTGTGGTAGGCAGGTGTTGGTGTGCTGTTTCACACTGCTGGGAACCATGAATTTGTCAGCGTGGTTGGCTGTTGGGAGGCTCAACCTTCAGCATGGATCAAGCCACTGCATTTGAGCTGCTGATGGCAAATGAGCCAGATGGTGCAATCTTCTCCACAGCATCCAATGAGTTTCTCTTCCTTGCTGCCCTTCAGCCTTTGCGCCGTGGGCTCACGAGCACTCACATGGCCATCTCAGCACATACAAATGCTGTTCTCATCAATAACACTTCTTAGAAGTTCTCCAGGAGCTACTTAAAATGTGTTACGTCCTTCTTGGTTCAGATGTGCAAAGCCAAACAGGAGGAGCTTTGAAATCAAGCTTATGTTCGACAATAATCCAGAGAAGCATTAGCAAAGACTTCAGAGTTAAATTATCCGAGATAGCATGTCAAGCCATTGAATTTCAGTTTAGCATCATGCCAAAATATCTCAAGATGTCTCTTATGATGCATGTCATTGTTTCTTATAATTCGAGTCGTAGGGAAGTGATTGAAAATAGGACTGCATCCTTCTGTTTCTTTTTGATCCACTGTCTAAAAATTCAAGTTGTTTAAAAAGGTATTTATACTCGTACATTTAGGCTTCTGCAGTCATTTATTTTACTACGCAGTTTGAAAGTGATTCAGTTAAGCAATTAAGGTCTAAACTAAATTGTCACACACACACAAAAGAACATTTGCATATGTTACTTACAGCATCCATTTCAAGCTGATTTCCCAGAGAGAAACATGGGGGGTTTTGTTCCCTCCTCACATCTTTCCTAGTAATTTTTGAAACACTGGCTAATTTGAGGTATATCAGATGGAGGAGCAGAGTTCTTGGATGCAAGTGGATCCCTGTGCATTTTGTGACAGTATCTCCCTGATAAAGAGCCTACAAGTGCTTCCAATGGAGGGAAAGCCATGTTCTTATGTGTTTTGAAAGCAGTAGCATGTGTCCCATAAACAGCTCAGCGTTTCCTGGTGGCTGAAACACAGAGATGTTTCCTTTTCTAAGTATAGAGTGGTTATTTTGAGGGCTTGACAAGAGGAATGCGGCGTTCCATGCATCACCCGTGATGTTTGAAAAAGCCTTAGGATATTGAGACTATCTATCTGTGACAAGAAGTACAGAATTTATTTAAGAGGCTGGCAGAAATGCCGGGAAGGGTTTAGAAGAGCTCAGGAGGTTAGTTTGACCAAGCGCTGATGCATACGGGATGTGTTATGCACGGTATCTGGTGGATGCAGGCTGCTAGGGGAGAGAATTGGCTGCTGTAGGAAAACTGTGACAGACCTTTTCTGATTATTCACTGACTGCAGGTGTCAAAAAAGCCAGGAGATCCATTTCTGCAGCTCTGTTAAGCTGCAGCAGTTAAGTACAGCTCTGTACTCTCTTTCTGGAGGAGAAACATCAGCAAGCACCCAGTCAAGGATAAACTATGCTCTGTGAGGACGTTTAGGTTAATAGCTTACGTGCGCGTGTGGGACATTGAAGTCACTGTGAATTTTTCCATATGCTTGGTGAGCTGTGATTCAGGCTCTTGCTTAAGTGGGGGGAAGGATGGATCCATTTTTTCAGGGAAAAGCAAATACCGTCTGCAGAAACTTCTGTTCAGCAAGAAATTTCAAACGAAACTTTGGAGCTCATCTCCCCTGTGACATTAAGATATGGTAATTTTAACATATTCCTTTGAATTTGAAAAGAGAGTAACATGTGCTCCGTAAGCAGCTCAGCATTTCCCAGTGGCAGAGAAGAGATGTGTTTGTGGTTTTGGTACTAGTGATGGGATTTCCATACACCCTCAGAAGGAGGAGAAGGAGATCCTGACGGGGTTTATATTATAGCAACAGTGGGGATTCCAGCAGTAGCTCACAGAGGAAGAGCAGGAGAATTTGGGAAGGGTCCTGATGGGTGCAGGAACTTAGGAAACAGTCACCTGCCCAAAGGACGTTGAAGCTGAGGTTTCCATCGCTGTTGTGGTTTTGAGACATCTGCCTCAGACAGGGTACCAATGGTGTGAAAGTAAGAAAAGAATGAAAGAAAGGGAAATCTTTATGATGAGTATGAGGACACACTTTTCTAGTAGTTAAAGTTATCCTCTGAATGAAGTGTGAACAGATCTGTCACTCAAAGCTGAACAGGACAGAGAATTAGGGAGCAATCCTGCAGCTTGAGAGGAAATAATCAAAAGGTTGATGGACAAAGCAATGCAAGAGTTTTTCTCCCCACATCTGGCTTCTGCAGTTTGAAATTGCCTCTAACGCCAAGAAAAACGGAACAGAAACTGGCCAGTATTGCAGGAGCATTTTATATGGTCACCCGTGATCAGTGATGGACCATATAATGAATTTCCTCCTGAAATTCTGCAGAGTGCGTTTTGTATTTTAGTGATGTAAAACTGGGATCAGGTTGATTCTTCTCTGAAGAGTAAGAACTTTCTGAGGAACATTTATCTTCAGGTTTGACCACCTTTTAGACGGCTTTGTTCTGTTTTCTTTTCCCAAATAGGAAAATTCACTCTGTAAAATAAAATTCTTTCAAGATCTAGCCTGAATATAGAAACTACTTTGTGCAAATCTGAATATAAACTTAAGAGACCAGCTGAAAAACCCTCTCGAGGGTATTACATCAATCTCACAGTTAATAAGCTGGAAGAGAATGCATTTTAGATTTTATATTAACTTCTTTCAGACTGAGAACCATTTTTCCTTGCACTTCAGTTTCCATCTCATTAATTTATTAATAATTAAACACCTGAAAATATAAAAGATGATATTTCTCATGTAACGTCAATCTGTAGATTTTTAATTAACCAGCCTTAGAGCACTCAGAAGCAGTTCCTCCAGCAACCGTTGCTACTACCGGCAAATTTTAGTGGCAGAGACTAACTCTTCAAAACAGAATTTAACTGTTTTTCTGTGCCAGAGCAGAGACCAAAGGCCAACGGAGACTTTTCTTAGCACCAGGGCCACATGTAAGGTGGGAGCCTGGGAGCTGCTCCCAGCATCCTGGGCCCGTGTATGTGCTCTAGGTGGACCCTGGTTTGTGGGGCAGTGCATCCCATCCTCTGCTGGTTGGAAGGCTCCCTCTGGGCTCTCACACTAGCTATGGGGGACACCGCGATGCTCTGTGCTAGGAGATTGGCAATGGAACAGATACATTGCTCTAGCCTCGGGGATCCCACAAGCCCTGGAGCTCATACATGACACGAACAGCAGAAGGTGACATGGAAGCATTTGGAGGGAAGAAACCTGTTTTAGGGAACAGAGGGAGCCTGTGGTGGTGTCAGAAAAGAAACACACAATCTTCAAAACCTGTTTTTGCCTGTTTCCGGGATGAAGCTGTTTTACCAGCTACTCTCCAACACTTCAGAAATCTCCTGTGGTTTACTAGCAGAGAAGTTGCTAAAGGTATATTTCATCCCATGATCCTGCAAACGCTTTCTGATGTTACTTTGCCCCCATGAATAGTACCCTATAGAGAGAATTGAGAATCACATTCTCAAGTTATAGCTCCCAATGCACCAAGTGCCTCCGACTAAAGAGATCTCAGTCCATGGGAAGTATCCCTAGAAACTCTTCCTAGATTGATCAATATGCTCTTTCAGAGTCGTTTAGAAAACCTTATTTCCTGGTTAATAACTGAAGGGACAGCTGGGTATATAAGGTGAAACTGCAAAAGCTCTTTGCTGATCTCAAATTCTGCCTGCTAGAGCGGTACTGAGGCTCCTCCTGTGGGGATCACAGAGAAATACAAATGATGACAATATTGGAAGCAAGTAGAAAAAGTGGCTGAGGAGCAGCAGGAGGAACACGAACTGAGCAGTGAAGCCTGAAAGTCTTAGCAATGAATCATACGATGTCCCTGCAAAAAGTATAAAAGAAAGCCCGTATCTGTCCTCCCCTTGCCACAAAGCGTCAGAAATTGCTGGTTGGTTTCTCAGTAACTTTTCTCCTCTGTGCTTTATGTCGGAAGCTGTGGCACGGATTCAGGCTGAAATCAGGGTCCTGTGGGTTTGGGTTTTTTATCAGGGAAACCCAGGCAGGTTAATGATGGTGTTCGAGCTCTAGGAAAGCCTTGACATCCCAGGGTTCAGCCTTCGCTGCCTTCCAGACAGCAGCACAGCATCACCTTGCTAAGGCTCAGGTGTAACTCCTGTCACCTTTTCTGGGAGTGACACCTCTGTCCTCCCAGAGAGCACATGCTGCTTTGTCACCATCTTTCCCTGCTCTTAGTTAACGCTTCTCCGTAGTCCAAGAGAAGGTTTGGATAGTTACTGATGAGACCTGTGCAATGAAGGTCTGCACAATGGGCTTTTCTGGGTACGGTTGAAAACCCAAGCACACTGTTTTGTTTGTCAGATAAACAGAGACCCTGTTCCAGACTGGGATTTGTCATGAGAGTAAATTTTTCATGGGAGCAGAATTACACATCCTGTCTGGCCCTACCTGAACTTGTGTTTAGGAGGTTCGGATCTGGGAGTAAAACTTGCAAAGGCATGTCTGTGCAGGGATGGAGAGGTACGGGCACGTCTGCGCAGGAATAGAGACATAAGGGCCAAATGCCAAGTGGGACTTGGGCATCAAAAATTGCATTTAATTGGAATATAGATGGTGACATCCAAAGCTGTCATACTGAAGACTTTCATTCAGCTGCTGCCATCCCTGAGGGTGGGACGAGCTTCCTAAGTTGCCTGTTGTTATTTGCTCCAGTCTCTGAAGAGCAGTGAGCTTCTCAGCGCTAACTTAATTAGCTGAATTATCAAGTCCTTCCTCTGCCGTGCCCTGGAGGAGCTCAGTTTGGCAGCCAGACTCTGGCACACTTGACATGCACCAACATGTTTAGGTCCAACAGCAAATGGAGCTTCGGCTTCTGCTCATTTCAGACCTTTGCTCCCATCTGAGATGCTACCGGCCTGTGACCTCCACCCTTTCCACAGTGGCTTTGAGGGTGGGTACCCTTCCGGAAACTGGTGATGGGGCTTTGATTCCCTCCTGGAAAAAATGCCGGGGGAATGCATGAACGAGCAGTAATGCTTAGTTTAAGTGTCTGCCTTTTTTCCCTTCCTTTCTTTTTTCTTTTCTGTATTTCCAAAGCCGCAGATCTATTTGTCTTTTGAAATGTATGAAGTCATGCGGGGAAATGCTAAAGCTGCCTAAGACACAAAACATCAGTTCCATAGAAATGCAACGTAAACTTACTCAATGCTTTACTTTTTCTGTCATAGGGGGTATTTTTGTGAAACTTCATTCCACTTCTGAACTTGTAAAAATAATATAAAAAAAGCAGAGAGTAAATGCATCATTTGTGCTTTGTGGACAGCTCACATTTATGAAGCAATGGCAAAATCTTGTCTGAAAATACTTTCACACATCTTCTGATGCTTAATTGCTCTGCATTTATGCTCTGGGCCAGCCAATTTAGCTCAGCATCAGAGGAAGTCAAGAGCCCAAGAGACAAATTTTAATTAGAAGGCAATCAAACCACCAGATGGCTCTCTGATGTCTTAAATCTCCACATGGGTGAAATAAATTGACTTTTCTTGAAAACAGTGCTGGAGTAAATTTTAAACAATGCCCCAGAGCTGAAGTTTTGCATAGTTGTGAGGATAATTTGTAGACTCTGAGGCATTTGTCCGAGTGTTTTATTTGTTTAATAAAAAGCATTAATGTCTGAGTCACTGGTTGCTTTTGCATTCTGCCCCGCAATCTGTTCTCAGTATGGCTTTTGTTTAAAAATATTTTTAAAATTTGGGTTTAGTTGTAATAAATTACAGTAAATGAAAAACAAATTAGTTCCTCCCAGTTCTCAGTGTCAGTGTTCTGTCCTTTATGAGAGTGGTGGCAGTTTGTGGTCTGAACTTCCCCAGCGCTGGTGAAGGTGGGATGGATATTTCCTAGGTGGGATGGATATTTCCTAGGTGGGCTGGAGAGAGTAGGGGGACAAGGTGCCCTCTCAAAATCAGTGAGCTGTGAGGAGAGGTGGAGCTCGGTTCAGGAGCAGCATTGTGAGATGAACTATGAGCATCATCAGTACCCTAAACCAGGAGGGACCAGAAGGAGGAAGCCTTCATCAGCGTTGAAAGGGGAGAGCGGCATGGCAGAGAGGAGACCTGGGAAGTCTGTAATACCCGACTCACTGGATTGGGACCTCCTGAAATCACTCGAGTGTATTTTTTCTAGATGGTTGCAGCCATCTTTCCCAGCAGATGGGGTCCTTCACAGAGTATCTGTGGGACGACATCTTTATCTCCTGTCCCATTTGTTGCTTGAGGACCTTAGGGCCAAATTCAAAGCCCGTTTGTAGTTAGGGGAGAAAATGCCTGTTGACTGTAGTGACTCAGACCTCAGCATCTCACTGCTCTTTTCAGCATGACTATTGAAGTTTGACATCTTGCCTTGATTGGTGGCTCATGTGCAGGTGCCAGCAGAACTCCATCCTCCTGCTCCAGAGCTGCTGCCCTGCAGGGTTTGCATCTGCTGCTGCAGGAGGGAATACCCTGAAACACGACTGACTGTTAGGCAGTGCGTTCAGCTGCCGTATCTAGTTTGGCAGCTCACTCTGAGTTTCTAAATGATCTAATTTTTGTGCCTATAAATAATGATGGCAGCAAAAATTGTGACTATTGTTGTGCCGTCTGTCTCTGGATCAAGACCAGTCTTGGGATCTAACTGCTCCACCACGGCGCTGCTGCTTTTTCGTGTCTCTATTTATTGTGTTTCAACCTGATGTCCTGCCTGTGCTGCTGGAGGGTCCTGGTGTCAGGGTGACCAGGGGATGCTGCAGAAAGCTGTGGGTCCCAGGAGGGTCCTACACTGCAGGGACAACCCAATTGCAGCTGCGATGCCTTTTCCCCTTCCTCCTCACTGGGCCAGGTTTGTGGTGATGTCTGCATCGTCTGTATGGGATATGCACACCATGGTCCTGCAATGGATGCAGCAGACTGAGACCCAACACCTGCAGTCTTCTTGTGCTAGACCCTAGGGAGCTGGGAGGTCTGTTCTTGCAAGCCGAGGTGTTTTGGGATATGTTTATTATTCTACAACAATATTGTCAGTCCATTATATTGTGAGTACCTGCCTGAATCCGGAGACACTGCTGTGTGTCGGATGTGTTGCCTAATTAACATGTTCTTTCTCCATGTCCTTAAGGATGCTGAACCATGGAAAACATTGTAATAATGCAGCTTGATTTTGCATCTTCAAACAGGGCTTCAGTCAGCTCTGAAAGCCAAGTTCCACTGGTTTCGTTGCTGAGCTTTCAGCCTCAGGAGCGCTGGCGTATCGGGCGTTGTCTTGCAGGAGAGTCGGGCACTTCCAGCCTCCGCGTTCAGGTGGCAACAATGAATGTGGGTGCTTAAGGTAGGATGTTGCAGCACAACAATTATTAAAAAAAACCCAAATCATCAAAATATCAGCTCCATTTTCCCACTAAATAGTTATTTTAACTATTATACAGAGGTGCTTTTAACATAGTGAAATAGCACTTTAACAAAAAGCACTTTAACAGGGGGTTTCAGCCTGGTGCTTAACAGCTGCAAGTGGGGGAAACATTTGGCGTTTCTGTTTTCCTGACCTCCTGAGAACACACCAGCAACATTCCTCTTAATTGAACCCTTAAACTTTTAATGCAGTCCCTGAACTGATATGCATTTGCCATATGTTTTACTTACCCGTTAAATGGTTGACTAAGACCTTTACTTGGCCTGTTAAACTGAATTGATGACATTTTAATATTGCACAGGGAATACCACAGCCAAATAGAAACCAGACATCTGTGGTGCTGAGATGGGTCAATCCTGGCGCTGGGCTGAGGAGCTGGACCAGGGAGCTGAGTTCTTGCAACCAGAGCAGCATAAATAACCCAGCAAGAGCAGGAGAGCATTTTCAGCAGTGGCTTTGGATGTTCGTACCTAGTTATAACTCATTAGTTAAGGGCTGTCTAGAAGCACTTTATAAATCACTGGTGTGAAATCTGTTTTCCATGCTGGTCTGTAACAAACAGCTGAAGTGAAGGGCTTGTTCCACTGCGTACATTCACCTGGTTTGCCTGCTCTTTGAGGCGGACGTGCTCTCTCTCTGCAAGACCAAACCTGGCTTGGTGATTTTTCAGTTAGTTATGGAAGACATGGCCTAAGATTACCATCTACTAAAAGCATGACAGGATGAACATATTTCTTAAAGGGATGAATCTGGCTTCCTACAAAGGTTAAGGGAACAATTGACATTCATTATAATGGACCCCGTTACTGGTCCGTGACATTAGCATCAATAAGGCAGTCCCAGTGCTGACTAAGTGTTATGGCGCTGAGGGAGTCTTGACTTATTTTCTGAGAGGTGGAACGTTTCCAGAAGGGAGTGTGGAAAACGCCCTGTGGTTTAGGGCACTTTCCAAGAGTTGGAGCTATTGACTTCAACCTCCCTCTCCTCTCTTCCAGCTGGAGCAGGGAGCGGAGTTTGTGCCCCATGTTCTGGAAGCTTTGCTGCTCGCAGTTGGCTGCATGGCAAGTCTTGACCTGTTGAGAGCAGCAGTACTTGGGTTATCTGAACCATGCGCTTGATTGCAGATGCCTAATTCCCCCTTGAGGGACCTAAGTCCCTGTTTAGATTCATCCTTCAGTGACTTGCCCAAGGTTACAGAGGAAACGGTGGCAGTGCAACGGTTAAACGTAGCTCCCCTGCATTGAAGCTCTCACCTTAGCCATGTTTTCGTGCTTGCAGGGAAGTGTGATGACCCTGCATGTCTCACACCTCCCTGACCACTGGCAGAAGGGTCCTGGGGAGAATCATGGGGTTGTGTGGTAGCACTTATATTGCAGGTAGCAGATGTATTTACTGCAGTAATGTTAATTTCTTTGCCATGTCTGGTGTTAGTGAAACCTTACTTGGGATGCAGGCAACCAAAGACTGCCTGGTGGGCAGAGAGCTCGGACCATCTAGCTGTGGATATTTACCCTCTTGGCACTTTTCTTTGGTCTCTTCCTTTGGACCAGCATTACAGTAGTTTACTGACTTGAATACATTGGCTTAGGGAGACCCAGCGTCTCCCTGGCCCTGGCCTTGACTGAGGGCACTGAGTTTTAATACCGGTTCCTCTATTTTTCGTCTCAAGTAACCAGTTGCGCAGCTAATTTTGCCCTGATACTTGTGCATCCACACGTAGGTTTCAAGGAGCTGGGAGGCAACTGCTTGACAAAAGCAGAGATCCTACTAAAGCTCCCTTGTGTTATATGCACATAGCGGGCACAGACTCTTTAAAAGCTAAAATTGCGGCATTCTTCAGCTAAGTGCTTTGGGCAGGCTCCCTGATGGTCGGATCTCGTCCATACTGGATGACTGGATTAGCTACTATAGATAAGTTTCCTATAAATATATTCTGTGCTGGCATAAAAGTTACTTCAGACTAATTGCTCTGCTATCAAATAGCATCACTGCCTTGCCGTGGCCTTCTTCATAATCTTAGGGTGATTGCTGGTTGCACTGGTGGTGGGCTTGCTGCCCTGTCAAGTCCCAAATTAACTCCGTTTGGGTGAAATCCTCCACTGCTGTAATCGGTGCAACACCACTGGCCTGTCTGGGTCCCGCTTGGCCTTTGCCCATCGGTTGTCAGATGCTATCGCCAAATGCAGGACCCTCAGGGTCACTGTGCAGGGCATGTGAGTCCTGCAGCCACAGTCTGTATTTCGTTTTCATCCATGCGTTTTTGCAGTGTGCTTTGACTGCTCTATTGGCAAAAAGCCCAAGTGTCCAGCCGTTCTCTAAACTCCCGGGTGTTCTTCGTGTATCAATCACACAGCCCAGGAGCACAGTGAGGGTTATATTTCCTAGATAATTGTTTGGGTTTGAGCTAATCGTTAATTTGGGGTTGGGACGGAGGAGGAGCTTTTGATTTTAATTTTCATGTAGATGTGTTTGTACCATATGCAACGGATGCTATGGAGCCAGGATTGACACTTAGGAGTATCCCTATAAAACGTAAAAGGAGGATTAAAAACTTATTTTTTTAAGTTGCAGCTGAATCCATGAAATTATGAGGCCATGTTGTTTTGTCAGCAGGAATGCCCAGGATCTCCTCAGGTCTTATACTGGCAGTTCAGACGAGCTCAGCCTTGCGTCCATCAGCACAACCCTTTGCGTCTCCCAGAAGTGGGATACGGTCCCAGACCATGTGTTCTGCCTAAGATGTCATCCATGGCCAGCGTGCCTGGCAGAAAACACGCTCTTGGGCTCACCTCCTGCCGTGGGCCTCCCCGAAAGCAGCAAGACTGAGCTGGGAGGAGCTGTTTGATGGCTGTAATCTGAAGCTGGTGCAGTTTTACAGCTTGTATTTTTGCTGCTGCTTGGAGCCTGCTCATGAATGGGATTTTACAGGGCAATTTAAGTATGAAATGTGAAACATGGGGGAATTATATCCTTTATGGTCCTCAGGAGGTAGGGCTCAAGGAAGGACTGTGCACAGTGCATGGCAAGTAGTAGGAGGCAGCAAGATTTCTTTGAGGCTTTGGGATAGTCCTGTTGGATGCTTTGGAGGCTGAGGGGCTTGAAGGAAATGAGGTCCATGCGTTCACTCTGCTTTGGGGTGGTGCTTCCCAGGAGCTGCCTTTGGGGTGTCACTCCTGGGAGGGGGATTTTTATGGTGCTGTCACGCGGGATGGACAGGAGTGTCACTGTGCCCTGTCCCCCACCACTGCCACCCCCAAACTCATGGTCTGGCTTCGAGAAGATGACCCAGGTGTTTGCTGTGAGATAGAGAAGAGTCTTTGAACTGTGCTGTATTAGGCTTTTGGTGCTGGATGGAGCTCCCATAGATTGCTGTATCTGAAACAATCTGGTTCTGCTTTTCTCCGGTTTTCCAGCTAACTTTGATTATTTGTTGTATCAACCATGGTTTTGCTTTTTTTCAAACGTCAGCTTTTACAGTTTGTCACTATTTCACCTATTAAAACATATTGTGGAAATCGACACAGTGATGGTAACACACAAGCTCCTAAAATATTGAGCGTGAACTATAAGGGTTTGCTTTTCGGCACTGATTCGCTCTTCTGTCTTGAAAATAAAATTAGTGAGGAGCTACTTCTGTTGATTAACAAAGAATTAGCTGGAGACTTTCATTTTGTGTCAAGACAACTGTATAAAGAGTAGACGGCAGCCTTGGAGTAATAGAGTGTAAGAGGATATTTAAAATCTCTCCCAGGGCCATGGGACAGTCCCAGTAAAACCCAGAATGCCTGGCAGTCGGCCAGCCTGGTTTGTTAAGACGCAGGAGCAAATAACTACCTTTAAAAATAACAGATACATAAAATCTTCCCTCTTTTACTGGAGTCCTCGTTATTAGCGTGAACATGTGTCTGTTTTCATCTGCATGATTAGATTCTTGGAAGTCGTCTGTGTGATGAATTGATGATTTCCATTAGAAACAACTCAATGGCTTGGACTAAATCAGCCACCAGTAAGGCAATAATTGCAGAACTATTGAAAAAAGCCCTGGGGCACATTTGTTTTATGTAGGACATTCTGGAAACTTTCTCTTTTGTGTGCTCTGCTCCTACTATATCTTTTACAAATACCTTCCTTCCAGGAAGGGTGGGTTTTTTTCTTTCAAAAGGCAGTAAATTCAGCTATTGCACAGAATAAAACCAATAAATCTGTGGCTCCTGGTTTTAGTGCCGGGCAGCCAACATGGACTGAGCAAGCACAGGGTGCTGTCAGGATCATCCTTTCTGCCGTCTCCATGCCCACCTGGTTCTACTCTTGGTTTCTCAGCATTTTTGGAGGTTGTCCTTTCTGCTGGCCAGTTTTGCCTGGTTGCTTCATTGGCTGCTGGTGGTACCTCGTTCCTCCCATCTCTCATGGGGATACTGTGTACCGCATCTCCTTGAAGAGCTCATCCCAAGGTGGTTGGAGAGCAGAAATCACATTAGCCTTGGTGCTTCACATGCCTGACTTCTGGGTTTTTTGGAGAGCATCAGGAGTTAGGATCAGATGCCTTTTTTTTCGTTCTTTAAGAAACTGTCGCTTTCGTACATCATAAATCTTCCCATCAGGCCGTGAGAGAGTATCTGTGCTGCCCACCCCCCAACCAAACCACAATAAATCAGTGGGTCCTCCCAGTCCCTGCTACGCCTTATCTGTGCGAAGGGCGCAGCTTGGAAATTAGCTGTTGCTAATGGGAGAAGGCAGCTGGCGGTCTGCAAATAAACATGAACCTTTAGTTGTGAGTGCTGTTCCTGGTGTGTCAGCAACGCTCAAGCAGCATCGTGAATCACGTCCGCTCACAGGCTTCAGGCTCAGGGCTGGAAAAGAGCAATGGCAATTAATAGGGTGGGTGAGAGGCAAGTCTCAGGTGGGACATAGCAAGGTGTGCTCAGCATCGTGGATTGCAGTGGGGTTGGAGCAACACCGGTGTGTTTGCTGCTTCTAACGGCTTTGATCTGGTTGTGTGTGCCGCTCATCCTCACTTGCCATGGCCTGTGTTCACTGTCCCACTTCAGAGGTGACTGCGAAAGAGATAAATCAACTTGCATACAGTCCTGAGGTTTCCTGTGCCTCCTGGTTCTTTCAAGGACATTACAAGTGTCCTTGCAGCTCCAGCTGAAACTTAGTTTACTGGCTAAGGATATAATATTGCTCTAAACAGTCACGGAGGTTTTATTTATCTGAGGCTGTATCCAGGCTGTTAGAATTCAGTTTCATGTCTCGCCACACCACTCAAAACCGGAGAAATTCACTCTCCGCTGTGGAGAACGGGGATATCTTGGCTGAACAGCGGTGAGATAAACATCCTGAGATGTAGTAGGCTGAACGAACAATGTTCAGAAGAGAGTGGTGGTTGGAAACTGTATTGTATTTAGATTACATTTGATTCAATATTGAAATACAGATGCTTAGTACTGGTCCATATCCTGTCCAGGAACGGCCACATCGTTACTGATGCAGATGTAAGTGAAGCTACTTAACATGATAATTAAAGTTTCCAAATGGAGAACTGGAAACGAGCATCGCTGTACATGCACTCAGCTTCTAGTCAGCTCTTCGCACAGACTGTGGAAGTAGCTGTTGAATATCGTTTTTCTGGAGACAAACATCAGATAGAAGCAGGAAAAACGAAGCTACCAGAACCTAAAAAGAGTAAGATTGTTTTAATACGCCTAAAGACTCTGCAGTCAGTGTTGAAAGGGATCCAATGACAGGACAGAAATTATCATCAGGAAGAACCTCAATGTAATTAGTCAGTGTGCATAATTAACCACTGGACGATGCAGACAAGGGATTAGTGGTATCTTCTAAGTCAAGCCTGGCTACATTGCTAAATGATAGTCTTTTGTCCAGCCTGGAGCTATAGATCTGAGGCAAAAATGGTACAGTCTTTGTTTTGTCTGGGGTCAGATCAGATTATCATAATGGCTTTAAAATCTATGGATCTGTCATATTTGATTTTAAGTGAAGGAATCAAAAGACTGCCTTAATGTAGGTATGCACATTCAGACCAGAGTCGAGTGAATAACTCAGTAATTTATTTGATGAGCACAAACACTAGAACATGAGCGGCATTTTATTGGATCATGCCAAAGATTTGTCCGTTCCAGGATTGTTCCTCAGATGACAAAGGCTTTTGTCTAAAATCCACCACCTGCTAATTCCATTAGGTCCCCCATTTCTCATCTGTGGTAGGAAATAAGTCTTTATAATCCCTTTTCCATGCTCCATCCTTTTCATGGTTTTGTAGAGCACTATTGTATCTCCTCTGTCATATCTTCTCTGTAAATGTGATGTCTCTTTACATGGAGTGGAGAAGCTCTCTGGTCCTGCTTCCTTTTCTTCTCTGCACTTTCCGAAGTTTGATTATACTTTTGGCCAAAGCATTTTCAGGACTTTTTTCCATAAAGGTCATCAAGGTGGGCTTTGTCCGAATGAACACAGAAATGGACGTTTCTGTTCCTCCCACCCTGCAGTGTGCCCTTAGCAGCATCACACCCTAGAAGTGCCTCCTTCCTTGCATTGGCTGGCAGAGATGAGGGTGGTAGCTCTCATACAGGTGCTTATTCTGTAGACTTGCAAGACTAGGCGAGAGGAACTCTGTCAAAAATGTTGCAGGAATGAGTGTATCATGGGGGTTTAGGGAGACAAATTAGTTTCTCCTTTGCACTCAGTTTTCCCCCAAACCATCCGTTTGCTTTTTCATGATCACAGAGTATTTCAGGGAACTGTCCTTGATAACTCCAACATTTATTTCCTGATTTTTACAGATATCGTATATCCTAAAATTGTGCATGTACCATGAAATGGGTTTTTCCTTGTATTTACTTCAGTTACTTGCAGATTTCTTAAGAAATACTTCATAATTTTGTGCTTTATCAATTCTCTGCCAGTTTCTTCACACTTTCTCAAAAGTTGAAGAGCGCTTGGCAAGTTGATTTTTGCAACAGCATATCTTGACCAGTTGACTGCTTTTTTTTTTTTTTTTTTTTTGGTTCAAAATAAATTTTCCTTGGTTGTGTTTGTCAGAACAACTCAAAGTTGCACGTTCTACAGAAAAGCTATTTTTTAAAAAAGTAGCATTTATGTGAGATATAGGTGATATAAGGAGCGTCGGAGCTCTTTCTGCACTGAGGCAAGTATTACTCAATATTACCTTTACATTGGCTATTTCCACAACAATATCTGCCTGCAAACTTACTTGTGAGAAAGCATGTGGAAATCAGACTCAGAAGAAGGAATATATACACAATATATACACAAAAGCAAATTTCTATTTAGTGTTATTCACAGAAGAGCTGAGAATGACTTTACTATACTTTTCTGTGGTGCTTTTTGGTATTTAGGACAGTTCTTAGTGCTGCATTCATCTTATATTTCCGAATTGTTTACTATATATTGCGTAATTTACGGTGTCCGTTTTCAGTGACATCGGTTCTCATTATTTTTAGGTCTGTTCTTCCTTAGTTAATGCTGGCAGGACATTGAGGTTGGTTTCCATTGGAAAACAAGTCAGAAGGAAAACAAACCCAATGTATTAGTGCTGAAACATGACCTACTTTTAAATTGCTGTCAGGTGAGGAATCTTCTCCAGATTTTGACTATCCACTTACTTTATGGAGAGCTGGAGGAATACGACAGCAGTTAGGAAATATGTTGTTCCAGCCCTCAGATACTGGAAAACTTACTTTGTGTGGTGGTTTGTTCACAGAGCTCTACTTTTCTGTTTTCCAGAAGCAAAGTGAAAAAGGTTGAGGAAACAAAATCACATATGAATAAATATCAGTATATATTCACAATGAGCAAGAGTGATCGGGCTAATTTACTGACATCTCACATAAGGGAATAAATAAACTAGGGAGTATTTGCTTCTTTAAAACTAAATTTTTGAGTTATTTAATGCATACTGTGCATATTTAATGACATTTTTTTAAATGCTGGGTTATTTCACAGCGAAACCTGCGGTAAATCCATTGTATGTATAGATTCACATGTGGTGACATCAAACTGTTAACTGACACGGTGGGCACAGATAAAAGTCACCATTGCGGAGCTTCAGCTTTGCCTTTTCATTTAATGCAAAGCCATGAAGAAAACCCGGCTGAATAGCCAACATGTATGTCATGGAATCATAGAGTCATAGAATAGTTTGCGTTGGAGTGGAAGGAACCTTTAAAGGTCATCTAGTGACTGCTGCAGTGAGGAGGGACGTCTTCAACTAGATTTGGTTCCTCAGAGCCCCAAACAACCTGACTTGGAATGTTTCCGGAGACGGGGCTTCTACCACCTCTCTGGGCAACTTGTGCCAGGGCCTCACCACCCTCCACAGGTCTTTTTTTAAAGGGCAAGGAGCATGCTTGAGTGTGATCAAGTTACTGATACTAGATGATTCCTTGGCTTCTGTGAAGGTGCCAGTCAAACTATAATAGCTCAAAAGAGCGGAAAAAAGATGTGACCATCTTCTGCCCATCATGGTGTTTGTAGATCTTAGCAGAGCGCTGGAGATGTGAAAGTTCGCTACAGTATTCCTTAGGGTTTGATTACATGGTGGGGTTATCAGTGCAGGTTGCTTTACTACAGGTACATGCCTCATAAATAGTGATGGCGACACTGGGCGAGTGTTGCTGGAGCTGGTGGGTCGTAGATCTCCTTCACGTACTGCTGTCTGCGGGGACAAGCATAGATGGAGGCAAATGGGCTGCTGGCATTTGAAGAGCTGTCATAAGCTGTCAGTCAGTAAGGTTTAGACTCAAGAGACTTAAAAACCTGAGGTCCTTTGTCGTTTGATTGCTGTTAGTGCTGTCACACTTCTTTCAGCTGATGGAACCAGGGGGAATTTTGAATACAATGTTGGGTATTTGAATATGGAATAAAATTTTGAATAAAACAAGACAACATTGACCTCAAAAAATAGCACTGACCTCAAAAAATCACAGACCTCAAAAAATCACGGACCTCAAAAAATCCCAGACCTCAAAAAATCACGGACCTCAAAAAATCACGGACCTCAAAAGAGCTCCGCAGTAGGGATTCTGTGAAGGAAAATGTTATCCCCAAAGAATATAACTGCCAAACTACATTATATCCCTGAGCTGAGCTTTCCAGAGACTTAGCAGTCTTGTCCCAGTGGAAACAGAAGTCTGTTCTCCAAAGCACAACTACAGCTACTCAGCAAATGTCATATGAAACTTCTAATGCAGGATGGAAAAATGGTTTACTTTACTCAGTTTGGTTCTGAGAGATGACCGCACCAAACTTTTCCAACAGGTTGGGGGCAGCCCTCTGGTGCAGCCACCATCACAGTGGTGATAAAGGGCTGAGGAACCATCAGCCCCTCAGAATAAAGCCCACAGCACCTGTATTCTAGAAAAATAAGCCAAAATTAATCCTGTGTCCTTTCTTTAGTGGCCTTGGAGCATATATTTATGTTACCATTAGATTTTAAGGTGGCTGATTCAAAGCTACAATAACAAGGAAAGTTCTTGCCCTCTTCAAACTGTATGTTTTATGTTGTGCTGCAAACGAGAAAGCTGGTGCAGCTCTCTGAGGTGTGTACTGAATAAGACAAGTCTCTGTAGGACACATGGTGTTTCTATAGCAATATCTGTGCCTGCCTCATTAACACCTTAGATTATTGGCACAAGGAGAATTTTAATCGTGAACTTATATATGGAAGAGGTAATCATACATACAACATAATCATCATGTTCCTTTCTGGGTCTAAAATCTATTAAACTATTTACTCTTTTTTTTTTCTTTTTATGTGTTACATCGTTTGAACAATGAGACGAGGGCAGCCAATTTCTCTTTCCTTTCGAAGAGTGAGCTGGCCGGGGTGACTTTCTGGTTCTCACGCACTTTCACAGTGTGGAGGAAGTTCAAAGCCAAACAGAAAATCTCTCCATTAATAAATTTTTAAAATAGAAATATTTGTAGTAATAATTCCTTCATTAGAGAGAAGTGATACTCAAAGCCAGAACTTCCCAGGGATGGTCCCTTCAGTCTTTCTTATCTCATCTCGCACTTCCAGCTTCATGCCTCGTGTCGTGGTCTAGACCCAGCTGGCAACCAAGCCCCACGCAGCCGCTCTCTCACTCCAGGAAGGAGAAAGTACAACAGGCTTAAGGGCTGAGACAAAGGACGGGGAGGGCTCACTCACCAGTTATGGTCACAGGCAAAAGACAGGCTTGACTTGGGGGAACAAAATCAGTTTAATTTAAACAACAAAATCGATACCAATTCACCAATCAAATTAGAATAGCACAGTGAGAAAAACAACAGGATCTTCAACGCATCTTCTCCCCACCTCCCTCCCAGCTCCCCAGGCCCAGGTTTGCTACCTTCTCCCCCCACCACACGGTGGGGAAAGAGGATGGGGGTCATGGTCAGTCCCAGTCCGCTCCATGTTCCTTTTGCCGCTCCTTCCTCCTCAAGGGAAACACTCCTCACAGTCCTCCTCTGTGGCAACGTGGTGTCCCTCCGATGGGAGAGTCCTCCATGAACTTCTCCAACTAGCATGGGGGTCTTGCATGGGCAGCGGTTCTCCCAGTGACGAACTGCTCCAGCGTGGGTCTCCCTCAGAGTCACGGCCTCTTCCAGGTACTTGTCTCCACTGGTGATGTCTGAGGACTACAAGGCCCCTGCTCCAGAGCCGGCTCCTCCACCGGCTGCACCACAGACCGAAGGGAAATGGCTGCTCCGAAGGGTCTCCTGCCTTCTTCCTCTCTAAAGCGGGTGCCCGCATGGGTCGTCTCTCTCTGTCCTGCTCCCCTTCAAAACAAAAGAGAGCTCCCAAAACAAAAGGCCCTTGCCAAACACTTTTCCCCTCTTAAATATGTGTATCGCAGAGGTGTGGATTGGCTCAGCCTTGGCCAGAGGTGGGGCCAACTTGGAGTCAGGAGAGCTTTCTCGTAGCTTCTTACAGGGGCCGCATCCAGCAGCTTCCTCCCCCACTACCAAAACCCACCAGACACAAACCCAACACACCTCAGCAGCAGACTGACGCGCTTTTTCTGATCTGTGTGGTAGGAAACGGCGAACGTGTAACTTCTGATCAGCGAGCTGTTCACAGCTGTAGGGCGATGCCACTGTTAAACTTATGTTTCTTATTGGCCTGGGATGCCTCCTGCTCCAGATTTCTGAAATCCACCCTCTTTTTGTTAGCCATCCCTCATCTGCAGGTTCACACAGCATTAGCAAGTCCCTAGGGATGTCTCCACGCTGGTTCTTCTAACCCAGCGTGGTGGTTAGTTGAATGGCTTGTCCAGTGGGTCATGACTTGAATTGCAGAGAAACATCAGGTGAACTTCATGCCCTTCTGGAGGGAAAAGCCTACAAGCTCTGAATGGCTTTCCTGGGATTTTTTGCATAAATCCACCACTGATGAGTTCTTCAATAAGACTTTTGATAAAAAGCAATTAAACTGTCAAGCAGAAAACAATCGAGAGCAATTCCAGCCCGTACTCCAAAAGAGGCAGAGAAGAAAAACATCAGTGTTTTGCCAAATGGCAGAGCAGTCAAAGTCATATTTCAAAGGGTGTTATCTTTCAAGCTCCTAAACCAAGGTTCCTACGCTTGATAACAGGGAGGGATGCAGGGGTGAATAAATGACAGGGTGTATCTGTACACACAGATGGTACCGGCAAGAGAAAGAAAGGATAACGTGAATACATTAATATCAATATATGACTAAGATCTTTTTAATTTCAGCAGTTATTTGTTCTTTTATTCATGTATTCATTTACCCGAAGGCTAACATGTGTAGGGATATCTCCTGCCAGGCGGGGGGGTTGGCAGGTATCTGGTAGAGCGACCTGCGACACACAGGTGCAGGTTTCACACTGCTGGCAAGCACACCAGAAATCCAGAGAGACTGGCTCTTCGGTTGTGTTTATGAGTTTAGGAGCCTTAAATTACGAGGGAGTTTTTGTTTGGCGCTCATCTTTAATTAAAGCGTCTCTTTGAAACCGCACGTTCTGCTTTCGTGATGGTACTGCCAAGGAGTCGGTTGCTTCAGAGAAAGATTGATCACATCTTTTCTCCGTACCTGCAGCAGGGGATGTTTTCTTTTTGTTTGTCAGTTTGACTCTTTCCGGATGAACTGGATGGTGAAATGGTTTAATGTAAAGTAAAGGTCTAATACTAATGCTGAAATGTTTCCTCGTGTCTCCCAAGTTACGTCTGTAAATTAGAAACTGCAAGAATTTAGAAACTGTGTAGTGACAAGGACCGACATCAACCCTTGAACAGAGGCTTAATAATTATTAGGACACCTTTAAAGTCACCTCTCCTTTTCCTTTAATGACGATTGCGAGGTCTTTCGAGGTCCTTTTTTACTGTCTGTGCAGGGTGTTCGGCCAGCAGCGTGCACACACGGAGTCCAGATAATGAGGCAGCTCATCCATGTGCAGAAAATCATTGGCATTTTCAGTTTTTTGAAACCCATCGTAAACTGAGGCACTCGGTGCGGCAGCCTGTGCTGGAGGTTTGGATCTACCGTTATAAACACCAAATTGGGAAGAAACAAAAGACAAAATCCCCAAATCCAGCCAAGGAAAGAAAAGATTTAAAATATAGCATAGATACCAATTCTGTTTGTAAGATCTGTCTCTGTTTCCTTGTTCATCTTCATTAGAGCTGAGCAAACTTTCTACAGCTGACCCCAGACGAGAGGACTGTAGGAGTTTATTGCAAACGCCAGCACCAGGCTAGATCCCCTGAAATATTTGCATCATCTGCATGAGGCGCTAGATCCAGAAGCTTTTACCTCAGGAGATCCTGAAACCAGAATGCACTCTGCATCTCCTCATCAGAACTGCAGACAAAGTCTTTTTTTCATACGGGCAAGTTGTGTCCTACTGCTCTTCTTCAAACTGGGTTTTGGTGGCAATGCGTCTCTCTTGTGTCAGCACTAGTGTGGCCAGCAGGAGTAGGGAAGTGATTGTCCTCCCATACTGGGCACTGGCAAGTCCGCACCTTGAATACTGTGTCCAGTTTTGGGCCCCTCACTTCAAGAAGGACATTGAGGTGCTGGAGCACATCCAAAGAAGGGCAACGAAGGTGGTCTAGAGCACCAGTCTTATGAGGAGCGGCTGAGGGAGCTGGGGCAGTTTAGCCTGGAGAAAAGGACGCTCAGGGGAGACCTTATTGCTCTCTGCAACTACCTGAAAGGAGGTTGTAGCGAGGTGGGGACTGTTATCTTCTCCCAAGTAACAAGCGATAGGACAAGAGGAAAGGGCCTCAAGTTGCACCAGGGGAAGTTTAGGTTGGTTATTAGGAAAAATTTCTTCACCGAAAGAGCTGTCAAGCATTGGAACAGGCTGTCCAGGAAAGTGGTTGAGTCCCCATCCCTGGAAGTATCTAA
Source organism: Bucorvus abyssinicus (assembly GCA_009769605.1). Lineage (NCBI taxonomy): Eukaryota > Metazoa > Chordata > Aves > Bucerotiformes > Bucorvidae > Bucorvus > Bucorvus abyssinicus. The sequence goes on from CM020025.1 coordinate 6,952,557, forward strand.
AAGACGAACAGATGTGGTGCTGATGGACATGGTTTAGTGGTGGACTTGGCAGTGTTAGGTGAACAGTTGGATTCGAAGATCTTAAAGGTCTTTTCCAACCTAAATGATTCTGTGATTCTTAGTGGCGTAGGGCTTGTGGAAGGGGACAGTGCTGCATGTCCTGGCTGTTTCATTGGGTAAAGACTGAGAGTTTCTGTCTTTCTCTATTTCCTGCAATAAGAAAATGGAAATAATGTTTATTCTAGCCTTCCTCATGTTGATAGTCAGTAATAAGTACTAAAGGCACATGGCCTCATGTAAAAGATGTAGTACAAGTGAAAATTATTCTTATTTATGGCTGGGTTTGGGGTTTTTTTCATTCTAAACTAAATGAATCTTCATGGCATTGTTTTGAAATTGTTTCCTGTGTTACTGGAGCCAGGCAGGGCACATGCTGGGGTGACATGTGTGATGTGGACACCCAGCTCAGCTCCTTCTCTAAGTGCTTGGCTTTGCCCATGCTGCTTGGTGAATGAAGCACCTTGTTTGGTGGTCAAGCAAGGACCAAGGTATGGAGCCACCCACACCTTGCGAGTGGTCCCAGCAGACATCCATACAGAAGATGCAGCTGCAGCCGCTTTGCTGTCTGTTGCCCAGCTCCGAGTCCCTGGGCAGGGCTAATGCTACCGTGGATGGCAGCGTGGCACTTGAGCTGTTCCCAGGGCTAAAGACTTTTCAAGTAACTGCACTTGGCAAGCCCTCCTTTGGCTTCTTCTTTGATGGGAACCAAGATTGAAAGCAGCAGGGGGAAAAGGTTCCCTGTGCTGTTGTTTGGGACAGTGTCCAGCTCCATGAGCCAGTGCCAGCTGCGAGACAGGAGCAGTCCTCTTCCACTAATGAGAAATCCCTCCTACCCTTTCCTTCTGGTCAGAAAATTTTGTCTTAAATTTCTTGAAGACAAAGACCTAGTTCTGCTCTTACTGCCTGCTGTTTCAACTCTGCCTCCTGTGCACTGCTCAAAATTGCCATAGAGGGGACAATGCTGGTGCTGACATTAAAAAATAAATATATTTTTAAAATTATCCCAGAATAATCAAGACTGGAACAAACAAAACACAGCAGCACTTTGTGAGTGCTCAGGTCTGTTCAGAGAGGACGCCAAGTCTCATCTCAGCAGGACAGAGGGAGCTGGGATCAAGACCAGCTTTAGATGAACAGGCCACATCTCCACCGTGAGTTCAGAGCTCAAACGCTCTCCCTCAGCTGCCCTTGCTGGTTTTCTCATGGAACAGCATTTACTGACGTCAGTCCTTGGGCACCATGCTGGGAGCAGCATTCCCGATGACTTTACACTTGAGTTAACCCCGTTTTGGAGAAGAAAAGCCATATGGACAGAAGCTCCGTATGGAAAGTATCAGCCTTGGGTGCTGAGTTGCAGAGCATCCCTGGAAGGTGAAATGCAGCCATGACTATTGCCCACACCAGAAGACTCTATGGGTGAATGCAAACAAGTAAAGCAAATCCCATGTACCATAACACAGAGTCACCACACGAATAAACAGGAGCACGGGTCCCTCCGCTCTCAGCGCGGACCTGGGGTGCTGTCGACACTCTGAGTAAGCAAGTGGTGGCAAACTTACTGGCTGTTCCTCCTGAGTCCTTGGATTAAGCTCTGGTTTGTAATGCATCATTTAAGAAGTTGCAAATATTTTCCGTGTGTTGAAATAAAATTGTAAACAGATTGAGCCTGGGTACAGTAGATCCGCTGGACTAAATTTGACTAAGATGCTTTTGATTAAAGAATGAGGCTTAAGGAGGGTAGGAGGTGAGCTGGCACAGATTAAAATCACATTGTGATTTTAATGAAAAGAATTTTGTAGAAGCGTGCTCTCTGCAAACACCAAAGGAGCGAGCTCTTGTGCAGGAAAGCACGTGACGTAAATCTGTATCGACTAAAGCTGTCCGTCTCTTGAATATAACCGAAGTAACTGTATGAAACTGCAAAACAGCAGCGCTGCATTTTCCTGGGGAAATGTGCTGTATTCAGTCCGACTAATTCCTGCGTGGGCTCAATTTTCAGTGCAATTAATCCACGGGAAACAAAAGGGCTGCAGTGGAAATATAAAAAGTCAGTCAGCTAGTAGGAGTCAGATTTGGTAAAACGGTGTGTGCCTCCCGTGAACGGAGGCAGAGGTGTGTCCATTCTCCTTTGGCAAGGCACGCCGAGGGTTGGGCAGAGGGTGTAGGGCTGAGAGGAGCTTGGAGCAATATATACATATATATATATGAGAAATACAACTGTGAGAAACTAGGAAAGAAAGGGGTTTAATTCAAGCTTTTCTGCGCAACGTTCAGGGTGTCGTCTCAGAGCGGGTTGTTGTGTGATGGCACTACTGCCGCTGCAGCCTCTCCCTGCCATGCCTCCTTCCCTGCGTCGTGGGCTCTCCAATTTGGTACGGTACCAGGGGCTTTTCCTTGCCCCAGCGTCCCGGCAGCGCTGCTCCAGCCTCTCTCTGCCAGCAGCAAGCCCCGGGGCTGCTGGTATGGCCAGGGGTCTGCTGGGTGGACTTCAGGCCCTGGGTGAACTTCACCTTCACTGCAAAGTTTCAGTTTAATGCCAGTATTTTAGCAAGCTATTTGCTTTGTTTGCCTAGCACTTAATAGGAGGATTATCTGCTTTATGTTTTTTTCTTCCAGGGTTGCTTTTCATTTTCAAAGTTGAATGCGTTCACTTTCAGCAGTAGCTTTCTCCCCCATTCAGGCTCCAGACTTTCCTGGGAAGTGACTTCATGGCATTATTCAAGCAAATTATTGCTTGGAGTGGCTGAATTACCTAGTGTTCATATAATGGCAAGCTCCCAGACCATATGTATTTAATGACTGTAATCATTTATTATTTTCCCTTTAATAGGTTTGTTTTTAAAGGAAGTTTTGCTGTGCTATTTATGATATGCTAAGTGGTGCAACTTGCTGAAAAAATGTATTGCATACATTTTCTTTTTTAATGAGTTTTCCTTGTTAAAATGGAAGTCTTTTATTTACCCTAGTAGGGCTTTTTTTTTGCTGACAGTTTTATTATTTCAATTACTCAGACATTTCTTTCCTCTTTTGTTTCCCCAGATACTCCTCCAGGGAGTTTTAATGTGTCCATTTTTTATTTAAAATTGGGTTCAGAACATGTTATTTCTAGCAGGGCAGAGGAAAAGCATAATATAGCAGACATTAACTAGTGGGATGTCAAGGTCTTATTTTCTTTCCTCTTTGAGTTGTGGAATCTTTTCCTCATCTGTGTCATCTGGTGATTAATTGCGCTGATAATCTGGTCTCCCTCATCAATAACTGTCTGCTACCAGTGCCAGAAAGAGGCTGTGCGCTGCCTGAAGAATTTGTGGCTGCTGATAAATGAACATACACGTACAAGTAAAGGGTGGGGTGGTGCTCTGAGAGCATTTACAATTGCCAGAAATGCAGGGTCCTTTCATAAACTAGTGCTCTACAGGTATTAATGGAAGCACTTCACTCGCTGGCAGGGAAGGGAGAATGGAACCATTCCTTCAGGGCAAAACCCAGGCCTTGGGCAGTGGCCCGAAAAGTGAACCCCAAGGGATCATACTAGTAGGGAGCCTTACAGCCTCAGCGGGCCAGCCCCAGCGGGAAGGGCCGACCGAATTCACCTGTACAAAGTTCACTAGGGTGGGACAGCGTGTCTGCTCCCCTGACTCTTGCTGGGGTGTAGTTGTGATTTCCCTCTGCAAGTTCGAGTAAGTCTTTGACCACTCTCTGATGTGGGATGGATTTTATTTTCCATTATAGCATGACCAGTCCTTGAACTATGAGAAAACCAAAGACAAATGCTTCTTGGGACAGTGGGAGTGGGAGAGCCCCCAGAGCTCCAGACAGATGTGTGCTTGGAGTGCCTGTGGCTAACCCGTGCCCTTGACCATCTTTTAGTGAGGTAGGAGGCGTATCACAAAGCATGTCCTCACACTTCTTCATCCCCTTGTGTTTTCCAGAGTGTCTGGGGGAGAGCTTTTTGACCGCATCGTTGAGAAAGGGTTCTACACCGAGAAGGATGCCAGCACCCTGATCCGGCAGGTCCTGGATGCTGTCTACTACCTGCACCGAATGGGCATCGTGCACAGGGACCTCAAGGTATGACCACAGCATGACTCAGTCCTCCGGGCGGTGTTAACGAAGGTGGCATAATTGTGTGTGTCTAAGTCTATGTGTGTCTGTGTAAGTCCAGCCTGCACTGGGAGTGACTGTCTCAGTAAGGTTTTACCATAGCAGGGATGCTCTGAAGGCTCCGTATCCTCCCATCGTAATCAGTTTTAACGAGGCGTTTGCAATCAATGCTGTTACAATGGGAGTTTTGCACATATGATGTGGGGGAAAAGTCATTCATTAAGAGCTGCAATGTTACATGAAGACAGGAAACGCGGCTGGGATGTAAGTGCTTACTGCTGTAAAGTATCTCACAGATCTGCTGTGATATGTTTGCTTTTACTTAATAATAATTAATAATAATAATTATCATGCCATTTGGACCAGTGTTTTTGGAGTCGCTGTTCACAGCAAGGATCCTTCTAAGGAACACTGTGTGCCAATGTGGTGTTTAGATAATTTTCCTTTCAGCTGTACCATGTTATCATATCAAAACCTCTCAGCTTTTCTGGTAAAAAATTCCCAGAACACCATTTCTGAATTGTTTCCTTCCAATCAAACTGTCATTAAGATAAGCAGAAAGGCCTGGATTTCATAGCACACAGCTAAATCTCCCCATCTTTAGTATCATAATTAATAAATCAGCAGAAGACATTAGAAAAAGATACAAATGTCAAAAGAAAACGGTGGGTTCCATTCCTGAGCTCGTTGCTTCTACCGAAGTTTACTGCCAGAAGTGAAGAACTCAGAGAATGAAGTAACACCTCTGGTTGTGTGTTGGAGGGATGCTCCAAACAGGAGTTTCCTTGGATGTTGATGCTGTGGCTTTGAATTGTCCCCATGGAAAGAGAGTGGCATTTGGCTGAATGGGTCGTATTTTGTAAGGCTTAATGAACATTAATAGAGTCAGGAGCCACCAAGAAGGGGGTTTTCCTTTTGTTTTTTACAATGTTTTATTAAATGTATTTTAAAATTAGTTGTACTTTTAATACTGTCTATTATTAAACTGCCTGTTTGTCATTTTTGGCAACTCCTCTTAGCGAAGGTTGTAGTGCCGGGAATGTGACCTTACTGTTATGCCTTAAGATGAAAAATTGTGGTGATGACAGATGCTATTTATTTGCTTTTTATCTCCTTCAGCATTAGTGCTGTGGTATAAAATAATAAATGACAGGCTTGTTCCCAAAATGCGATGCAGTGGGACCAAAATAGAGCCCATTACCGGTGTAACCACCAGCACCACAGTGCTCCAAGGAGGAGCAGTGCCCAGGGCAGGCAGACACGGTCTTGTTGTGTGACAACTTCAATCCAGCTGTTTCCTTCTGACGCTCTTTGACTCCAGATGTGAATCTTTTAGCAGTGTGGGGGCCGTTCCGGTAGGGTTGCAAGCTTTTCCACACCCTACTGCTGCAAAGGACTTGCCTCAGTCCCCTACACCTCTGCCAGAAGTGAGCATCCCATGATCATTGCTTCAAGAGATAAAGCAGAATAACAGGAAGTGGAAATATATATTTCTAAAGTATTGGTTTGGCATATTTTTAAGGCAAAATCTTGACTCCACTGAAGGAGAATACACACTAATGTCCACAAATAATATTACCTCCTCAAGTGTTGTGCAGTTTAGTCCTAACAGTCCCAAATAACGGGTTTTCTGTAAGAAGGCACTGGTTAGCCTTCCATCTCCTACAGTCGTCATGTGTTGCCTTCAGTTCCCATTCGTTTCATGCTCTCACGCTGAGGTACATAGAAGTATTCTCGTATTTATGAGTTCCGCCACATTTCAGGATAAAAGCGTTGTTTAGTACTTTAACACGACCAGCTTTCTTCCAAGTTCAGTTTGTCAGAAATAACTTCAGGCTTCTTTCTGCCACCAGCAAGTCTGGAGGGGTGTCTGAGTCCTCTTAATTCAAATACTCCATTGTACAAGCTCTTAATATTCCTGTCAATAATTTAAAGGAAGGCTGTAGCTCTCCCTTTAAAATGGATTACTCTTATTTAAAAGTTCCTATAATAAAATATGAGATCTGTTAATTGGGAAGTGGATTAATGTACAGATTACTTTCAGATTTTTTGTAAGGCCATGCTGGATTTAGATCAAACCAACCTTCTCCAGTGGTATTTTGGGGTAAAGAGTAACTCTTCTTCTATTTTTTTTTTTGTTCGCAAGTCTTTGTCAGTACTGTATCAGTTGTTAAAATGACTCATAAAATATGTTATATGAGGAACACCTGCTGTGAATTCGTGTTAGCACAAACATACCATGATGGCAAAAATAGGGATATAATAAGGCTTCTTATGATCTCAAAATATCATTTGGTAAGTGTAAGTTCCAAATTGTGATCCCCCGAAATGAAATTCTGGGAAAGAATCCACTCTACAAAAATACAACCCTTGAACCATCTGTAACAAATATTTATTGTAATTATGTGTTATTCAGATACCAAAATAGTACTTGCTGTAGTTGGGAAAAGCAAATCTGTGCTCCAAGTCTCTAATCTAAGTAACACAGCAGCAGATAACAAGAGATGGCAGCGCATGAAGTCCAGAGAAGTCCAGGGTGTGCAAAAGGACAGAAAGCCTCGAGCATCTCTGCTTGGCACAGAGCCACCTTGTTAATGCTTTTTGAATTAACCAGCTTGAAGAACCAGAGTTCTTTTAAACAGCTTTTAAACAAGTTTAAGTTTTAAATGGGTGGAGTTTTGGCCTTACTAAATATGAGTAAGTGGGGACCTGAGGTGAGTTAGCAGAAGTCGTTGGGAAATAACTGTCGTTCCCTTAATATCAGCTCTACCAACCCGTCGGCAGATCAGAAGTGCCCCGGTTAAAATCAGGAGTAGCTCCAACCAAGGGCAGGCCATGGAATAATATGGACTCACATGGTGCCTGAAAACACTGTCAGCATTATAATGTCCAGTTAGAGCACTGGACTTACGAGGTATCATGAGAAGGTAACCTAAATGGTACCACTTCATAATTATTTTTATGAACAGAATCATTTCCCTTTTTGCCTCAGTTCCTGCTGGCTCACAGCTGTGGATGCAGCTTGGCGATCTTCTCATGGTCATCACGTCCCATGAATAAAGCCATCATGGCTTCACGCTGGGGCCAGGGAGCAGAAAGTGCTTTAACTTCAACTTGAGGCTAAACGGGAACCTCAGAGTAGGGTGGAGGCAGTGTCAGCCCCCAGTGTTTCTTCATCCCCGCTTTCCCCAGAACAGGAGGTTACAGGATGGAGGAGGGAAGATAAATATTGGTGCTGCTGCAGGGCAATTGCTCTTCCTTACAAATCCAAGCTTGGATGAGTCCCAAGAAGTCTGATGATGCTGTGTGACCACAGCTGCTTCTCGCCATTTCCTAGAGCACACAGCAGACTGACAGACAAAATGTGCTCATTCGGGTGGGCATTTGTACCAGCATCTGGGCAAACGTCTACACTGGGATTATGTTGAAACATTGGGTATCCATCACTTTTATAGATGAAGACCCCAAGGTCCAGGTGGTGCAGTGGCACCCCATTGCGACCACGTTGTCAGAGTGCCATCACTCTAAAGTGATGATACGTCAGACGCATCCCAGAAGGACGACCCTTAGTTCTTATTTGAAGTGCCAAAGGGGAAGTTTGTTATTCCAAAGTTACTCAGAGCTCAAGGTGTCAGGTTCTTCCATTAGTTGCCATACAGGCGTCTGGAGAGGTTCATCGTACAGGTTGCGAGATCAACTCTTTAGGATTTAGGGGAACCAAATAATATTAGTGTATGATGTAACTAAGGATTGTATTAAATACAACACATCAACCAACAGACATTGTCACTGGACTTATATATTCAAAACCCACTTTGCTTGTTCTCCTTTCTAGCCTGAGAACCTGCTTTACTACAGCCAGGATGAAGAGTCAAAAATCATGATCAGTGACTTTGGATTGTCAAAGATGGAGGGTAAAGGAGATGTGATGTCCACAGCCTGCGGGACTCCTGGCTACGTTGGTAAGAGGTTTGCTTACACTGTCCATCCACTCTTCCCAGCTGAGATACAGACACATAGTGAAAAGGAAATATTTGTGTGCTCTTTTCCTTTGGATCCGTTGAATGCTTCGGATCCTGGAATCCAGCTCAGGGTTTGTGGGATTCACTATCGTGATTTTAATCCTTTGCAAAATGAGTTTCCTCAAAGACGCTCCCTGTAGCTAAATTAGGAGCACGTGAAGAATATCCTCAAATGCATCGATTCCACAAGCATCAAGAAGCTTTACTTAATGTAACGTATTTTTTTAATCATAAAGCATAGCATTTGCCAGATTCTCCTGAGCTACATTTATACAGATCTGTTCAGAAATTCTCTGTTACAACCTCGTTAAGTTACAGACTCCTAGATGTCAGTATGCGAAAGCTCTTTAGATACTCGGCCCTTCCTGGACAGTATCAAGTTGTTTCTTATCGTTTATTCTTTGCTCTTCTGTCCATTCTGTAGTGATCGTCCCAGGCTACTGATTAGCAGTCTGTTTACCAGCATCCTTTTTAAAAAGGTCAAGTAACTGAATGTGAGAGTTATTTGGGAGGTGATGACAGAGTCTGTTTGAGCAAACACTATTTAAAAGGCTCACCTCATGCATGAGATGGATCCAGCAAGCCTATGCCCGCTACGATACCTAGCTCACCAGCTGAGATGGTAACATTAATCTCTGAGGTATCCATGAAATCCATGGAACTAAAATGACAGTGGCTTCCCCAGGGATAGATTGTCTCAAATCTTCCCAGCTGGAAAGACCTGATGTTTTCCAGCAGTCAGAGAGAGGCTCCTTTTGCGTTACAGCTGCCACCTCACCTATTTTCGTACCACAGCATGAAAATCAAGCAGATTATGATGTTATGACACAGTGATGCAGATACGTCCCAGGAATACCTTTTTGTGAGTGTTATCTTCATGCAGCACAATCACACTCTATCCTGATATCATCAGGAAAGGGAACAGAATCCTTTGGTTTCCCATCGTGAGCTGTCAGCCCATCATTTCTTTATTTTAAGACGTATGACTCAGGATACGCTCTGTACAGTTGTCTTGTGTAATCACACCAGACTGGAAATCTTCTTCCAAAGCACTAGCAGCAATCGCGCTGAGACGGCAATTTTCATAATTTTTGCTGTCAGCAATTCCATCCTTAATTAACACGTTTTGTTTTGTTCTGACATCGACACTGACTAGAATAAGTCTGCCAGACACAGGGAAGCTCAGATGGTTTTTGCTGAAGTTGCTGATGAAAATGAGGGTGTGCGACTCTGTTTGGGCACGCAGTGATCTCATATAGCCTCTCAGCGTAGCTATTTACATAAGAAAACTTGCTATTTTGGAGAGGAAGCTCTGGAGCGTGTGACACGAATTGTAGTGCTTGGAGAGATGTTTGAGAGCTCTCATTACTCATGGTGGGGGCACTGATAGCTACACAAGTGCCTCCAGGCCTGTTGTTACCTTACTGAATGTAGGATTTACTCATCACAGTTCAAGAGGTCATGGCCATTTATTTCTGAAGTGCTGACAGGAGTTTTTCCCCTTTCTCACAAAGAAAACCTCTTTAAATATTTGTTCTATTTCTTTTTTGCACAGGAGACGGCTCCTCTTTAGAGTTGCTTTTTTTTATATATATATAATTTGTTGCCCAGACAACATTTTCAGAGCTCAGAAAATTTTTGTTGTCAGTCACTGTGGTGATGCTCACAAATGAGCCTCCAGCAGCGTTATACCTGATGACATGGCTTCTGCATACGTGGTCTGCAATTTGTCCACATCCAAAAGCTTTCATGCCTTCCAGCGTCACTCCAATTTGCAGCACCTCCCTAATGCACTCGAATAAATGTGAGAGTCCTTCCTCCTAATGGCACAACAGGAATACATGTCCTCATCTCCATGGGGGCAGACACATGCCGCCGTACTGGTCCTGTCTGCCACCTCTTTTTGTTCTCTTTCCAGTCGTTTCACCTGGGGTTGAAGTAACACTCAGGGATCCGTCACTTACAACACATTTCCTGGTGCTTTTCTTTAATGATATGCAGAACACCCCAATTTCAAAGATTTTATGAGGAATTAATCATTTTTGTCAGTTTAACCACTTTGCTTTTAAATTACTGGATAAAAGTCAGGCACGTGTCACATGTCAAAGGCACCCAGGGCTCCCTTAAGAGCTCAGTAGCCTGTGCTACTCTTTATACTTCATCTCCAGAAATGGATCCCATTGGATCAGCTGTGCAAAGTGCTGGACAAGCTTCTGACTGGTAACAAACTTGATCTTAACTCATGTCCGCCGCCTGAGTATTTGCAAGTGTGCAAGCAGCCCTGTCATTTCTGTCTAATTTCCCTGATTAGGATGTACTTTCAACTTCAACTTTTGTGCTTCCTGTTTTAACTCAGCTTTTCTTAGTTTCATCTCCAAGGAACAGTGGTACCCAAGACACTAATTCCTGTTTATGTAGTTCAGAAATTCATTGAATAGGGGAGTGTAATTATAATTAAATTTCTTAATAAATATCAGTTTTCTTTCTGAAAATTGGAGCGTTACTTATCAAATTAGAGTATGTAGTAAATGTACATAACCAGTAGTGCATTAGCGTTTAAGGCTCTGCCTCACGGATTAAGTTACTGTCAACAATTCAGAGATCTTGTTCCTTCAGTTTTGTCAGAGGTTTTTGTCCTGTGGTGGAAAGATTAAGGTTAGGATAATTGAACCCAATTAGTTGAGCCATTTTTGTTCAGACGAAGTCTAAATGTTTACTTACTGAAGAGGGTGTCTGGTAATGTAACCTCTTCTAATGAGAAGGTCTTCCATTTTCTTTTCCACTTATCTCTCCATTTCTTATAGAAGGAGTCTAGGTGATGAGCTGGGACTAGACAGACAATTTTTAGATAGCACCTAAACTGGGTAATATAAGGCTGCTTGTGTGGCTTATTTCACTGCTGTTTAGGTGTGTGGAGTTGTTTGCATGGATCCCATCCCATCATCTAAACTGGAGAAGTGGTGTTTTCAGAGCCCTAAGTGATCTGTGTGATTACGGGCAAGATCTGTATAAGCCATTAGTGATTTATCATTTTAAACACCATAGATTTGGGCTGCCCAGCTTGAGACCATTCGTAAGAATTTGGTTTTGATGAAGGAGTTGTTCAAAACTGCCTGAAAATGAGTCATCCTTGAGGTGTGTCAAGTTGAGCACTCACCAGGAGGTGACTCCAATCGCTCCACAAGTTCCTCGAAAGAGATCTTGGCTGTTTGGGAATTAGGTCTCACTGTGTGACTTCTGATGAGAGCTGGTCTCTCAAAAGCTTCGCTTACTTCTGCAGATGAGACTTAGGCTTGCAAGACTTAGAAGCATTGAAAAGTTTGGAAAAAATATTAGAAAGCCTGCCTCAGGCAGTCTGATCTCCTTCTGCAGAAATGCTGAATTATGAACTCTGTTCATGGCTGGCTAATATCTTAATCCTACTGAGATTTAAAATTCTTGCTCTGAGTCTCAAACCGACTTCAAGTACAATTTTCTTGTATTTCCCTGTCTTAGATCTTGGGCTGGACCCTGGATGTGCGGTTGGTCCCTGCACACCCCACCTCACTTGCTGTTTTTGTCTTCTGCAGTGCTTTTATGAAAGGTTATTTCATAATTCTCACCTCTGCCAGAAATCCAGTAGCAATTTCAGATCATATCAAAGCCATGCATTTGTCTTAGCTCTGAGCAAGACCAAAGCATTTAAGTAAGCAATAGATTTCCATCTTGAATTTTGACTCATTCGGTATCCTTTTAGTGAAAGGTTTGAAAATATTCAGTAACCTTTGGAATATCCTTCTTAGCAAAAAGCAACCCCAGGAGTTGTTTAGGCAGTAACATGAGTAATAAAGTAAAAATAAAGCATGGGAACCGCTCTCACCAGGGTTTGCTCAGACACGAGCTCATGACAATGCGATTGCCCAGCTCCACTGCCATATCCTGAAACGGGGTTTGCTTGCGTGTTGTTGTACGTGTGTTATGCTCCGTGACAGCTGTCTAAATCTGACCCAGCAATGTGAAATGGGGACAGCAGGAGCACAAGAAGCCAGCAACACTGTACTGAAACCCTGCTGTCCTTCAGAAACAGCCCCTTCAGAAACTTCAGAGTCTTGGCCAGCCAGAACAAGATGAACACTGGAAGACTGTGAAAGAGGGAAGGAAGCTGGTTTTGTCCCAGGAGTCAGTGGAAGAGGGAGTCTGGTCTTGTGGTGAAGCTGCTTCATATGCTTCTTAACCTGATTGCACTGTGAGGAAAACACGTTGTATGGCAGCAGAGGAGCTCACGTGGCTCTTGCTCCATCTTTGGCTTCAGGAGAGGGGCTGGGTTGGCCCTTTGTGCACCCAACCATCTTCTCAGTGACGCAGGGTTGTTCCTCTCCATCTGTCTTCTTCAGGTGGTACCTTCAGGAGTCCTAAGCAATGGGGCTGGCAACATCTCCCTTTGGAGTCCCTTACAAATTCTGCCTGTTTCTCACCTTCCCTCTCAGATTTCCCGGCCATCCTGTACCTGTGCAGCCCATTCATGTTTCCCCCTCTTTCAGCATGTGTCTATGTTACCAAAATCAGGAATAAACTCCTCAGCACCAATGTAGTATTAAGAAGCAGGCATTTCTTTATTTCCATCTATGTGATGGAAATTAGCACTAAAATAGTTACCAGCTGAATGACTAGTCCTGGTTTGCACCAATTTGCTTGGCCAGCTGAGTTGTGTCCCTGCCCAATGTAAGAAAGTCCCTGGTTATTTTAACCCTGTTTAGATCTTTCTATTCGCCCCACATTTGCCTGCTGCTTTGTAATGCCTATAGGGATCTTCAGAACCATCACCCTTTATTCAAATGCCTTGTTCCTTCTGGCAAGCAGCTTGTGGGAAGCCATACAAACCACAGAAAAGAGCATTAGACTGAGTTCTCGTGAGACAGCAAAATCTGCTGGGAGTAGCATCATCATGGGAGTGAAGGAGAATCGCTTTTAAGTATGAGGCTGGTATGAAGAACAGGCACCCTCCTGACTCGTACAATTTGTTCAACAGGCTTAAAGTATCAGAGCAATCCCCATCACTTGAGCTCTTTGCAAGAACATGGATTGCTGTTTTTGGCACCCAGCGGCTGCATTTTTAGGGAGCTTTTTAGCATAGCTGTGCTCACTGGGGCTAATGGCGTAGTGCTCTGAAAGGTTTCCAAACGGCCCCGTTCCGTGCCTTTTCTTAAAACCTCCATTTGAAACAAGCCTTTTAATTTTTTTTCTTATCAAAAGGAAAACATAACTAAAAAAACCCCAAACTAAAACAAACCTAACTGTAAACCAGCAGATCATTGGGCCCGGGAAGCACATCTTCATGTACCTGCAGGTGGGATGAAGCCCTGGGACCATTACCCAACATTTTATCTGCCACATGTTGCTGGTGGCAATGCTGATTTGGCCTGAAACACTGTTCCTGGATGTGGAGGAAGAGTCCGGGTTTGTTTCATTATCTTCCCTGTCTCTGGATGACTGTTGTGTAGCATTTGAGCCCACAGCGATTCCCTGGGGAGGTGTGATACTGGAAGCCTTGGCTCAGCTGGCATTTCCCCAGCATCAGAAATGGGAGCTTTGACTTTCGCCGCCTTCTTACTGCTGTTTTGTCTCCTCAGCCGTCTGTGTTGATCCTTCAGTGCCGTCAATTCTTGGATTTTTTACATCGCGTCTCCTGCTTTTGCCTCTTGGCACTAATCTACCGTCATTTCTGAGAGCTCTTCTGACTTGTTTTTTATCTCATTAAGTATTTCTGGCTTTTCCACATATCAGAGACAGATGATGCTTAGCTATGTTCGCCTGTTCCTGTTGCATGTCTGCTCCTTGGAACAAAAATCAAAAGCAGCCATTTGGGCTTAAAATAATTATTTAAACCTCCTGCTGTTCTCGTGGAAGTTACCAAAGGTGAGGTGATAGACTCACGTTTGCTTTGGGGTGGATCCTGTGGTGTTCTTACCCGCTTCACAGCCACCACCTGCAGCAGCGACTGTCTGTTATCAGTGCTCTTTACTCCTTTAAGACAGAGAGAAATGCCCCAGCACAGCTTTGATGTTTTAAGAGGGAGACTCTTTATAGAGTTCACATCCCCCCCATCTCAGATTTGTTTTCTGTTATGTTAATGTGGCATTATCTGGATAATGTCAGGAGCTCGCTAGGATCCATGGTGCTTAGAGCCATTTGCATAATATTTTCTTTGGGGGATATAAGATGTATAATGTTTACCAGTCTTGAAAATGATGCACAGAGGAGCAGACAGTCAACGGTAGAAGAGATATGTGAATAAAATATTGGGAATTTGGAATGCCTGCACATCTAATCACCTAAGGACAGGGGAAAATTAACTGCCTTCTTCCACATATTTTGCCACAAAATTCAGTCACAAGGGATGGAACAAGAAAAGAAACTGAGTCTCACAAACCCTCTTTGATGCACATTTTGAAAAAAGATTCTTTTTAGAGGGAAACTTGGAGGTAGATTTTGATGAATCGGGAAGGAAAGAGTCAGATTAAGGGACCCAAGAGTTGTCTGGGAAGGTTGTCTTGAGCAACTTTGAGGAACAACTGTTTTATACAAGAGAAACGTAAGTTTCCCAGACTGTCCCCACCTGTCAGGTTATCTGGGAGGCTGTGGCAGGCCAGACACGATGGATTGCCAGTGCTTTATTCTTTTATCCAAGTTTGTCTTCAAATTCACCCCCACTGGACTGACTAGCACCAACCTGACACACAGACCCTAACCCAGCCGTTGGGAAAGGAGTTACATTTTGAGCGCCAGCTGTAGATGCCTTTTTTATTTCCACAGCTCCGTCCCCTGTTGTAGTAAGAATATTTTCACCTTTATCTTGGTAGACTACAGCAACGTGCACATGCCCTGGAAAGGAGTCGGGGCTTCTCGGAATTGGGGTGCAGGTTTCTCCCAAGCACCTAGGGCCAGGGTAGGAGCCATTCATGTTAGGTACGATGGAAAGAAACCTCCTTTGGCACTTAGTGGATAGGTGTTGGAGTATTCACACATTGCAACAGCGTGTTAGGATTAACAATATATGAACAGAACCATCATTTTAATTTCTTATACCTCCAGCGGCCCCAGTTTGCTGGATGACTTGAAGATTGCGGTAATATTTAATCTGTGCTGCTGATTGGGGCTTGTCCCCTTTTTCAAGAGTCTTCATAAGCTGTCTGCCAGCTGTATTTTTACCCACATTCCGCTGGATTTTCTTCCATTTTGCAATGTGTCCCCAGTGTGACTTGACCGTTTCCATCATTCTACTGCTTCTGGAAATGCAGCCTGGATGCCCTCATCTGCCTCGAGCACTGTCTTCCCTTCAATCCCGTCTATAAGATGTCATGCCCAAGCACCAGCAAGTCTTTTCTGTTTCTCATCATTGCTTCCTGTTCCCTTCCTTGCTGGCAGTTTTGACCTTAGTTTTGTTGACTTGTATAGCTTAAGAAGATAACTCTTTGAAGAGTCCTTACCAGTACACCAAAGCATTCACAGCAACTAGATGTGAGGCTCAAGTTTGGATACGTTTATGTGCTTCACCATTTTTTCTGCTGTACTTCAAGCAGCTGACTGCTTTGATGTTGGTAAGACTCCTAGCAGAAGAAGATGTAACCCCAAAGAAATAGGGACTTGGCCCTTCACGACTTCTTTGCAGCATTTGAACTCCAAAGTACTCAGAGGAAATACTGTGCTTTTTAAAACCCAGTGTGGCATGTCTGCTGTAGGAATGCCAGAATCGATGGTTTCTTGCATTTTGTGGACATTTTGCTTTGAAAAAAGCAAAAGCTTCTTTACATGAAAAAGATTAAGAGTCACGGGGTTTTAAAATTTAGGGTAAAGCGTTTACATTGAAAGGTCCCAACGGGGAAAACACAGTACTCCAGGCTCCCAAATAAAAAAATGCACCTTTTTAACTCTCACCGGTGTAAGATGGGAAAGCAGACCCAGAGGTTCAGTAAATGCCCAGGGTCACACTTCTAGCAAAACTCAGACTACGCTGGCTGAAAGCTACAGGCGGAAGGTTCAGTTCCTTTCTGCATGTGTCCAGTTCCTGGTGCTTTTTGGTTTTCCCTCTGAAGTGTCTCTGTTCCCAGAGGCAGGAGGACAAACGGCTCCCTCTCACTCTGACATGCAGCAGGTTTTGGAATGAAGCTGTTGGGAGGGGTGGTGACAGCTCTCCTTCCTCTCCTGCAGATGGAGCTTATCTCCTCCCTGACATGCTGCACTTTGAGTTGCCTCTTGAAATCCTCGGTTTGGCAGCGTGATGCAGTGCAGCTCCAGTGCAAAGCTCGGCCTTGTGTTCCTCCAAGTCTCCTGAAGTTCCTCTGAGAGGGAGCTGACGGCCCTCTTCTTCTCATGCAGTTTCCTGTGCTTGATTTTGTTTTCTATCCTTGGAGTCAGAAAATGGGGATTTTGCTCCACTTAAGGAGTTGTCCTTCTTTGTAAGATTATGAGCTTCAAAAACATCAAGATATTTGCAAAAGCAAGGGCTGTAGGTGGAGGGTAACACAAGGTCTCAGGGACCTTCAAGTTTCAGGGTCCTATCTCTTGACCACATTCAAATATTTGGTCTTGTAACGTGCTTCTTTGGTTTTATTTTCAGCTCCTGAAGTGCTGGCCCAGAAACCCTACAGCAAAGCCGTGGACTGCTGGTCCATTGGGGTCATCGCGTACATCCTGTGAGTATCTGTTGGGTTTTCAATCACAGGCAGCTTTGGGACCTGCAACATGCTCTCCCACCATATAGTTACCCACTTAGTCTGGGCCAAAAAACTTAATCTCTGACACTTGTGACCCAGACTGGGTCGATGGGCCAAGGCCAACAGTATGAAGTTCAATAAGGCCAAGTGCCAGGTCCTGCACTTGGGTCACAACAACCCCCTGAAACACTCCAGGCTTGGGGAAGAGTGGCTGGAAACTGCTTGGCGGAATAGAACCTGAGGGTGTTGGTCGACAGCAACTGAATATGAGCCAGCAGTGTGCCCAGGTGACCAAGAAGGCCAAAGGCATCCTGGCTTGTACCAGCAATCGTGTGGCCAGCAGGAGTAGGGAAGTGATTGTCCCCCTGTACTCAGCACTGTTGAGGCCACACCTTGAGTACTGTGTCCAATTTTGGGCCCCTCACTACAAGAGGGACGTTGAGGTGCTGGAGCGGATTCAGAGAAGGACAACAAAGCTGGTGAAGGGTCTAGAGAACAAGTCTTATGAGAAGCGGCTGAGGAAGCTGGTGTTGTTTAGTCTGGAGAAAAGGAGGCTGGAGGGGAGACCTCATCTCTCTACAACTACCTGAAAAGAGGTTGTAGAGAGGTGGAGGTCAGTCTCTTCTTCCATGTAGCAAGTGATAGGATGAGAGAAATGCCCTCAGGTCGTGCCGGGGGAGATCTAGGTTAGATATTAGGAAAAATTACTTTACAGAGAGGACTGTGACGCATTGGAACAGGCTGCCCAGGGCAGTGGTGGAGTCCGCATTCCTGGAAGTGTTTAAAAGACGTGTGGATGTGGTGCTGAGGGACATGGTTTAGGGACCCTGGCAGTGCACAGGGTGAATGGTTGGACTCGATGATCTTAAAGGTCTCTTCCAACCAAATGATTGTGTGATTCTGTGATTCTATGAACCCTGGACACCTCCCAGTTACATAAAGGCTGAAATTTGAGCAGAAGTGGTAGGAAATGAACCAGAACCCTTTAAAAGACAAAATCCTTGCTCTCACCTGAACAACACCATGTCCAATAGTATGGGCTTGTCCAGGTTGTGACATAGTGATGTTATTACCTCCCATGCTCATATTAGCTTTGACAAGAAACAAATTTGACCATGTCCACAGAGCACAGCGTCGTGCCCACAGGCACATCCTGAATGGCCACCACTCTCCAGGCATCACTGTAATGGATGTTAGTTCCCGGGGAAGGGCTCAGAGGAAGAGAAGGGTTGAAGAGCTTTTCATATACTGCAGTGAAATATTCTCATGGAAACATAATACAAAGTATTGAGATTTTTACTGAAAATGGGTGATTGTTTTCCTTAATACACCCAACCATCAGGTCCCATAGGAGAGGGTGAGCTGATTTGTGTCCTGTCAGTTCTGTCACTCTCCTATTAAGCCTTTGAATTCTTGGCTGAGATTCGCTCCTCTAATGGGGCTAATTGCTGCTCAAAAAGGAGTGGGGTTTTGTCGCTTAAGACAGCTACAGTGCCAGGAGATTTGTGCATTCTCCGAAGTGGTAGGTAGATCTCAGAACTCACATGTTTATGGAGATTTAGTACCTCTCCTCATTCAGTACCTACCATCCTTCTTCACAAAGGCTTTATAGGACAATGTAGATGGGAGGGAAACTCAGGGAGTCCTGTCCGAGACTCAGTTGCCTAGGGCTTTATCCAGTCAGGTCTTGAAATCCTCTGAAGACAGAGACTGCACAAGGTCTATGGGCAACCTGTTCCACTGCTTGACTGTCCTCATGAGAAAAAGTTTTTTTCTTATATCCAGACTTGTCTCCATGAAAGGGTCAGCCAGTTCTCTAGATAATGGGTGCACCTTCAGTGCTTGAGCCATGAAAGCAGGTAAGCCACCTCCCGCACCAGGGACAACAATTGGGAAGACTGGACAGATGTCTTGGCCACTGTGGTCGCAGGATTACCCTGGTTACAGGGGTCATTAGGGCTGTCCAGAGAAAGGCATTCATAACATTTCTGGGCACCATCATCTAAATCCAGCTCTGTGTGCATGAGTCTATGAAATCACTGCTAAAGGTTGGATTGAGAAGGAAATGCAGAACTTGTGGTCTGTGAACCTGTAGGAGGACTCCCTCTAGCTTAGGGGCCTGTCTTCATGAGGTAGTCTGTGCTCAGGGCTTGGGTCCATGAGTCCATCCATGTCATTCAAAGAGCAGGTGCACAGGTTGCATCTGCACAGCCTAGCAGACTTTGAAGTATGAGCTATTCACGTGGGTCTTCAAGAGGAGATCAGGCTTTTCCATGAGCTCACTCAGGGTGGCCATGCAGAGCACAGACCTGTTCCTTTTGTGCAAGAGGGCACAGAGCTGCTGCCTAACTGTTGACTGCCACAGAAATAAATGTCTTTTCTTGCCAGCATTACCGTCCCTGTAATTTTCCCTTTTACACAACTGTCACAGTTATACAAGACTGAAGGAAAAAGCAGCTCCGAGGAGGCACAGCATTAAAGCATTCCTACTTTGTTCCCTTTCTCCTTGTGCAAACATTTCATGGCTTGTCAACATGAATAACTTTTTGATGATGTAGTAGAAATATTTTTGCCAGGACAAACCTCACTGCTGTGTTATCCACTGTGTGCAATGTTCATTCTTTACATTTTCATTTAGTCTTGAGCGTAAGTTTTATGCTACCCAAAATAGCTTTTTTATATTAAGATAGCATAGGAAAACTTTTATTTCTTCGCGTGTATGTTTATTTATTTAAAACAAAGCCCTGCCTTAAACCATTAGCTTTATGACTGGCTTTCCAATCAACATGAATTTTTGAAAACTTGTTGAGTACAAAATTTTGCAGGAGGATGGATTTATCTTGGAGCAACCATCAATAGCAGGATGCAAAAACCTTTTGCATAACAAAGCAAAAATCAACAGTGCTGATTCTGACTATGTGGCAAAGCCCAGCGGGACATGCTACAGCAGTGAGGAAGTCAGCAGATGAGCCAAAATACCTTGGAGACTGATTCCCATGTCCTTCCCCAGTGCTCTCTCAGTTGAGGATGGTGTGTGCTGACCCAAACTTCCCATTTTCCACAGGCAAACCTGGGCATGGAAGGCCTAGGGGTTGGGTTTTTTGACGTTTTCAGTCCTTGCCAGCTACAGCAGGACAATCAGGTGGAGTCTTTTCTGTTGCTTTTGTAGTACTTTGATGCGTACCAGCTTCAGAGAGCAGGAAGAAGGAGGGTGCAGGTGGGAGACCGCAGTACGCTGCCTCACCTCCAGGCTTTACGGTACATTTGCGTCACTCTCCAGTATTCGTTGACTCCATCTCTATCAACTGCAATGGGAGCTTAGAAACCCAGCCCGCAGCTCACATGTTCTGATCTTGAAATGGATCTCATCCTTGCGTCCAGGAATAGCCAGAAACTGCAGCTGTGGCCTCGTAAGAAAGTGGATGTCAGAGGAACAGTAAAGACAGAGAAGAGGCGTCCTCCCCTAAGCTGGAAGGAAGTAGCCCTGCTGGGGTGCCTGATACCACCAGTGACGGGCACAGGTTTAACATCTAGGTTTGCTGTCTCAGCAGAGTCACACCACCGGCGGTAGCAGAGCCAGCGTGCTCACAGTGCAGCATGGTGCTGAGAGGCCACGAGCACCAGCAGCAGAGCCACCCTGGTGCAATGCTGGTAGTTAATCCTGCCCTGAGGAGGAGTTAGTAATTCCTGTATATCACTACACCCATCCAGATACGCCATTTCCAGCTCCACAGACAGCACAGTTGGAGCTACTTGCGCATGCCCAAACCAGTCAGAGACATATTTATACACAGGGCAATCCAAGCACATCATCCTGCATCACCTTCCCTCCTCTCCCACGAATCCTCACAGCCACTCTGAACAGGCTGTTGTCATTTAAAAAGATGGAAACTCAGGGGAATCCAACACAGAAGCCAGGCATAAATTAAAGATGCTTTGAGCTATTATTACTGCAAGTGGTTCGAGTGCCTCCAGACACAAGCTCAGTCTCACATGAAAGCCTTCGATTTATGACACTGGAAGAACAAACTGTTCCTGTGGCACCAACGCTCTAGACAAATATTTGTTTCTGTGATATGCAAGGTGAGGGATGTCTTAGGAAAGAATACCTTTGTTTCAGTGCCAGTCTCTAATGGTTCTTGTTAATGACAGCCAGATTGCACGGGCTGCACCAGCCGAGTTTTTATCAAAATCTGTTTTGCATGAGAAGTCATTATTCACACAAACTAATTTTAGCAGCCTGAAATTTCCTGTTATTCCACTTGCAATATTTCTCAATTTGAAACAGCCTCTTTGTTGGGCTCAGCTTTCTGCTTATCACAAGGTAGTTTTGGTACATGTTCAGCTTAAAAACGTGAAGCGTAAGAACAACAAGAGACTTCACTGGATTCCCAGCATCTGGATTTTGGACCTGTCTGGGTCACATGAGAAGTTACAAGAGCTTGGGGAGCTGAAACAGCGATTGCATGCCTACCTGATATAATGAAGATCGAGTTAATCCATGCAAAAAACAGAAGTTCATGTTCCAAAGCTGGAAAAGCACCCAGGGCCACAGAATGCTCTGCCTCAGCCCCTGGTTATTCATAGTCAACACCTCCTGTCTCCTCTGCACTAGGCTGAACACATTTTACGCTGAATTTTCTTCTGATTCTGTTCACTGGTAGGACAAGAGAATTGCTGGAGGTAAATCTTGGGTCATTACTTTCACACTTTGCTGCTGAGTTGCTTTGATTTTCAAGTAGATGTGCATGAATCATCAATAATGTTTGTACGGAGGAATTGACCAAGGACAGTACAACGTATATTATGCCATAAGAAGTTTCCACCATCATCCTGGAGTCATACATCGGGAAAGCTGGTCAGTCATCTACCCTGCTTGGCATCGCACACAAGCCTAAGCAAGAAAGTGAAGAATAACTTACTTGTTTGATATTGGGAGGAGAATTAGTGGTGGCAAAAGGTACACGGACATGTTGGATTGCTAAGGATAACTCCACGAAAACCCAGGTGGTTGCTCCTCATTGCTTGCTTCTTAATTTATTTTTTATTCCCCATGCTAATGTGTCTTTGTCCACAGTTTCATGATGGCACCGGTGTCAGCCAGTATGAGGGTCTGTTCCCAAAATAATCATAGAATACCAGGTTGAAAGGGCCATCAAGGTTCATCTGGTCTAACTTTTATTGGGAAAAGCTCAGTCTATATACGATGGCCCAGCACTCTGTCCAGCTGAATATTAAGTGTCCCATGTTGGGGACTCCACCACTTCCCTGGGGAGGTTATTCCAATGACTGATTGTCCTTGTTGTGAGAAACGTTCCTCTTGTGTCCAGTCGGAATCTCCCCAGGAGTAACTTGTACCCATCATGCCTCATCTTTTTCATGTGACTTCTTGTAAAAAGGGAATCTCCATCTTCTTTGTAACCACCCTTTAAATACTGGAACATGGTGATAAGGTCTCCCCTAAGCCTCCGTTTCTCAAGGCTGAACAAACCCAAATATCTCAGCCTTTCGTCGCATGGCAGCTTCCCAGTCCTTTGATCATCTCTGTGGCCCTTCTGTGGGCCCTCTCCAGCCTGTCCACATCTGTTTTTATATAGTTGGGACCAAAACTGAACCCAGTATTATAAATACATGTGTTTATCCCTATAAATAGCACTTGGATGCCTTCCCACGCCATATATCTCAGGTCTTTGAGCACTTACTGAATTCTTTGCTCTAATCTCACTGTAGAATTGTGTGTAAAACTAACCCCAGTGCCACTTGCGTTACAGGCTGTACACTGACCATGCAGGTGGGTTATTTAGCCTTTAGTATCAATCCCAGGATGTAAGGAGAGCTTGCAGAGGTTTGCTTTCTCTGCCCAGTGAGGAGAAGATGTTCCTGGTATTCCTCTTGTGCTGTCCTGATGGCTTCTAGAAATGACTTCTGGCAATATCTTTCTCTTGTACATCCACCTGTGTTTTTCTTATCTGGATCCCATTCTTTTTAAGGCAAGACTGGGATTAGGAGGTTAAGGGAAAAATCTGTTGCTGATGCGATAAGGTCACTAAATCATTCTGGAAAGCTTTTATTTGGTGAAACTGGGCGAAAATGATGACAACTAATAGCTGTCTAAAGCTCCCCCAGGACAATGCAGGATATTTTCACATTGAAGACAGAGGAGTTATTTTTGTATTTCTGCATATCTAAAGAAAAGCAGCAGAACCTTTGATAGTGAGGTCATTTTTTTCACACAGAAATGTCCCAGCAGATGGAAATGAAGTTGGTGGGATTTTGATTCTGTAAGAATTAAATAAAAGCTTACTATGGACTTTGGAAAGTGGCCCAGTTGCTGAAAGTCCAGCAAGATTTCCTCCAGGCATAAATTGCACGATCGGCTAATTTACTGGGGCTTTCCCATCCCTTACTGCAAAACCAGTAACGTTAAAACATTAAAGTAACACTAAAACTTCAGTGTCTTCCTAAACTCTGATTTTAAGGGAAAGGACAGCAAGACTGCCTATATTTTGGCTCCCAACCCCTCCCTGTGCCAGGATGCCTTGGTGTTCCCCTCCCACATGCCACCTCCTCTGTCCTAAGGAGCTTGCTCCCTTCTACATGCTTTCTGGTGTAGGTGCTCAATAATTTGCCTCCTGGAGGAATGTCCTTGGGTCCCCCTATGCAGGAGGTTCATCTCCATCCCTGGCTGAGCCAGGACCAGCCCTTGCCCTGCACTCAACCCACTGTCAGACAGGGGACTGGTTTGGAGGGATGTCCCAGCCCATGACCTGTAGCGGAGACTAACACTTCTCAAGCTCTCACCAGCAAGGGAAAAACAGTGCCAAAAGAGTCTGGTTTTCTGCCACGTGTCCAGCTTCCCATAGCTCTGGCATCCTCCTGCATGACTCTGACTCCTCATATATCAGTGCTTCCACCAGGCACCCCTGCGATGGGTTGCGGTGATCTCCCAAACACAGACGTAGATAGCCCAGGTATGTGTAGTTACTCAAGCCATGCAGAGGAGCAGGGGAGTAGCTGGGTGTGTAGGAAGGGGGTTGAAAGGCTCTGGAGAGGCTGGGGCTCTTGCCGGGGTTTGTTTCTCTCTGCTCCCTGCCTTGCAGGGTTACAAGCCTCCAGCTCTGTGCTGCTCAGCCGTTTGCTCCTACCTTTTGCTGCCATGAGCGTGTATAAATCACAGCAGCCTTAACTTGTGCTCTTGTACCTTTGCCAAGGTAATTAGTACAGTGCACATTTTAAAAGAGTTATTTCTCTCTCCAGAGCAGCCTGCCAGCACCTTGGCATGCACAGTGCTGTCTGCTCGCCCTAAAAAGTTTTATCAGAGCGTTTTGGTTTTGTTTAAGGAAAGTGCTGAGGAAGGCAAGAAATTAATGAAGGGCTGTCAGGCTACTTATACAGAGCCCAATATGTCCCCCAGGGAAGAGGGACAGAGCGATGGCCTTTGGAGGAGTACTTTTGTTCCAGCCTGCACATCCCTACCCCAGTGGCCATCCTACCAGTTGCAGTGCTGGAGCTGTCAACTCCAGCCTTTCCAAACCCCTCAGTAAAGCACCCAAAATCTTGAGGGTTGTGGCAAAACAGGAGGAAGGTGAAGATCAGTTTGCATGCATCCCCACAGATGACTGTGGGACGTAAGCGCTGATATTTAGTACATTAAAGCAAGTCAGATAAATGTTCTTCATAGATACCTGTACGACTGGGTCTTGGTTGTGGATCCAGTTTCCGCGTTCGGTTACCAGATGTTTTTCCTCCATCATCCAGGTGCATAGTGGATTTTGAGGGTTTGCTTAAATGCACCATTTTTAAAGACCCTTCTCATACACCACTTCCACCACTGGTTTTACGTCAGAGTTGCCGCATTAAGCCCCATACACAAGCGCGTGCCGGTTAAGTAGGTATGCAGTCCTGCTCTGAACATAAATGTTTGTCTGGCATGAGGTTATCTGACATGCTTTTGATAATGGCAGTCATCCAGTGGGACACAGATGAGGACTGGCTCATCTGCTTTGCAAGACAAAGAGACAGATTTCTGATTCAGTTGAACCTAAGTGGATTCATTCTAATGCTGCAAACTTCAGGAGAGTTCTTCCAGGTCAGTAAGGATCTGATGCAGATCAACATCTCACTCAGCATTTAAATCATGTATCAAGCACACTGGCTCTTCAGAGCTAACAAAACATTGCTCCTTTCACCCTCGAGTGTTGAGTTGGTTCAGATAACCTCCAGGACAGCGACTGGCTTTAGGTTATAAATAACTTGAGTATTTCATTTCTTACAATTCCTCCCCCGCCTTGCTCTATTGTTGCTACAGTGTAGTGTTTCAGCTAGATCTTCAGTCTGTTTATAGTGGCTGGCTCTCTCCAGTTAAATGCTTTATTGAGGTTGATAGAGAACTGTAGGAAAAAGATCATTTCAATATCAGCGAGGTATGTGAAAGAATAATTTACACCATAGATTAGAGATAAGAGTAAAAAAATAGGGACACGTCTAAACAGAGACAATAGAGTCAGGAAGGCCTGTTTAACTGTGAGCAGGGTGGGTTTGCTAAAACCTTGGACCAGTCTCAGAGGTAAATCTGACACTTTGGAACATCAGTATTAAAACCTGAAGAAGGGGTATCTTTGCCAGCATGTTTGCACAGAGGAACAGACTACTGCATGCAGCATCGGCTGGGCGTGAGGGATCTCTGTCACGTGAGTTTGGTCCCTGCATTTGCTTAACGCAGTGCCAGATGTGTTTTTTCCCATGCCCAGGATCTGCAGGGCTGGAGGAGCCTTTCCTGCTGTCTGCAGCGCTGGGAGGGTGCACCCTGAGTGTTTTAACTCAAACAGGGCCAATAATGTTCAGTGTCCTGCTTGTCCTGGGGCTAGGTGTTCTGAGAAGTCATCTTATGAGTACTGAAAAGGGAGGCAATTTGATGTGGGCAGCAAAATCCCTTGCAGAAGTGACAAAGGAAGAGGCTCTCCATGTGTCTCCACAACAGCGGCAGGTCCATGTGCAGCCCACGCAGGCTGTGCTGTGGAGGTGGAGTGACTCCCATATGTCCTCCTTGTTGTGCCTGGGGATGGAGAGCCCAACACAACCTGCAGCTGCATCCTGTCCTCTGCCTGATAGCTCTGTGGGGCTCCTTGTCCTGCTGTGCGCCAGCTCTTCCTTCCTGTTGTGCTGGAGAAGAGGTCCATGCAGGTGGCCGGTGGCTCCCCAGTTGTACAAACAAACCTTCCTATAGAGCTGCGGTCTCTTGCACAGTGTAGAGACCATAGGTTGTGCTCAAACCCTGTCCTGATGCCATGCAGGTGGCAGGGTAGGTGTTGTTACTTCTCATGTATCCCTGGTTCCCAAGGCTCTGCTGTGCCTGCATGTCTGCAGAGCCACTGCACTGCCGCTCCACCATCTGGGAGAAGAAAGCCAGTGTAAGTGGCTTGTGTAAGGTATTGGGTGAGGACAGTCCAGAGGGACAACCAGAGCAGTGAAGCGAGTATGGAGAAGACTTCTGGATGGGGAATGGTTGTGCTGAGGGCTGAGAGGGACTGGTGCTCTGTGGATGAAGGGTGTAGCTCGTGAAAACTCCTCTTACCACATGTATAGGAGAGGATGGAAAAGCTCATGGCTGTGTAATAAAACTATTCCTCTGGCTAAACACCCAAAAGCATGCAGAGGGAGACGAGGATATCTTCATGAGTGAGTGCAGGATCAACAGCACCAGGTTTCCATACAGAATTCCTCTTTGTCCAGCATGGTGCCAGTCTTCAGAAGTGGATTTACATGTCCCTGAATAAACTCCTCTCATGGCCGGGCTTGCCTGCTTGAAAACTTATTGGGGCAAGTCTTAAACAAGAGTTTCTCCTTCATCTCCCTCCATCTTTCTCACCTTCTTAGCAGAGACAGATCCAAGGGTCACATCTCTCTTTTCTTGTGCTCCATTAGGCTCTGTGGGTATCCCCCTTTCTATGACGAAAATGACTCCAAACTCTTCGAGCAGATCCTTAAGGCGGAGTACGAGTTTGACTCTCCGTACTGGGATGACATCTCAGAGTCTGGTAAGAAGCTACTGCTCCTTTAATTGGAACAGCCATGCAGGCATGCATGCCTATTGCAGATATCCTTTGGGTGTGAGAATGCTCCCCACTTTTAACTGAAAACTGTGGGGAACGTGCATGTCTTTCAGCTCAACTAGTTAGGGGCGTTTATTTCTGCAGGAGAGCGAGTTAAGTACCGTTTTGTCCAGCCACACACAAAGCACTGAAACAAGGCTGGAACAGAAGGTGAACAAAGCAGAAGACTGTTTCAAAAAGACAAAGTCTTCTTTCAAGAAGACAAATTTCTCCATCATATCCAAATAAGAAGCAGATGGTTTATGTGTCATTATTAATAAGGTGGCAAACTAGTTTGGCTCTATTACTGACACTGCACCGCAGGTCCGAGGCGCATCTGCAATGTGTACAGCAACGAACCCGAGAAATTAATGGCTTCCAAATGAGGCGGGTGAGCACATTCAGAAACTGGGAGTACTGTCCGTGTGGTCAGATCCAGATAGCTGCCCATATGCTCCCTCAGTTCCCCACCCAGTGCAGAAGACGTTTAACCCTAGTGCCTGCCTGTCCCCGCTCTAGTCAGTCTGGCAGAGAGGCAGATGTACTAACCTGTTACAGGCAAATATGCCTAAAGGCTTCTGGCTCCAGCACGGCTCGTGGCCGGCCAGCATCAGTGGCTACGGGTGACAGCAGGGGCACGTTCAGCACTGCACCCTTCATGTGCTACTGACATGCTGTGTGGTCTCCAAGAGGTCACACAAGCTCAATGTCCTTGCTCCATCCAACCCAGGGGAATGTCTGCTGTTTCATGCAGGAGAAGAAATTAGTTCTAGGAATATTTTGTCATACAAAAATATCCCTAGAAATGCAGTTTTCTGATCTTTTAGTGCTCCTGATTAAGGCAGGAGAGATATAAAAATAAATGTTTTATTTAAAGATGATTATATATCCTGTTATCTTCGCACAGAACATTTCATGTTGCTTACATCTGCAGTCCAGATATCATTGTGACGGATGGCTTAAAAATATATGTGATGAGGTTTTTAAGCCCATAAGGGTTTGTGGAGAAAATAAGAAGGCGTGCTGGCGTCTGGGGGGAAAGGCCTTCACGTAAATCAGCACAAGGACTTTTCTGCCACATTTGGCTTTGCTATAGCTCCTTCAGCTACTCTCTGCTGAAATTACTGGATGCACGCCATGCTGTGATCTCTCTTCCGTCCATCATAGTGTAAATTAAAAACACACTACCTCATACTCAGGAGAGTCCGTTTTCCTCAGTAATTCGTTTTTAAATACGCATCACGTCCTCACAGCTGCCTGTGTGTGTGCTTGCTTGGAGTGAACAAGGAGAAGCTGCTCTTACTGCGGTATCTGACCTTCTCCTTTCCTTTCCCACTCAGTCTACCAGCATCTCCAACAGATGTAGCCATGTTCAGACCACTAAGGTGGTCAGAGGCACTTGGCTGCCTGGGGAGCTGGCAGGCTTGGACTCTGCTGGCTCTGAATCATCCATCCCACTCCTACATATACCTGCAGGAGCAGGCACCTTCAGCTTTTATCTGTCATACTAAATAGCTTGGATTTAGTCCTAAGTTACTTTGTCAAATGACTCAGGGCCATTTTCTGGTGTTGTGGCCAGATGGCACTTGGTAGCCTAGCCAGAGCTGCTGGCTGATCAGCCTACAGCAGAACTGTGCATCAGCCCTATTGCTTTAAATTATTATCTCTTTTTTTTTACAGCTAAAGACTTTATTCGGAATCTGATGGAGAAGGACCCTAATAAAAGATACACCTGTGAGCAAGCAGCACGGCACCCGTGGTAAGAAATAGTCACTGCTATGTGAAACTCTCAGGACAGAGAGCATTGTTATACATTCATGAGTGGAAGTGTTTTTTCTGTCCAGTAGTATACTAACCTCTACTAAATAACTCTGCCTTTGTCCTCCAGATCTTCCTGGAAAACCATGATGAGCTTTAATGTCATGCACCAATATGTTGAGTATCTGTGTAAGGATTCAGTGACTTGCTAAATTATATATGTCGACTGTAGTACAGCAGTGCAATGTGTCAAGATGATTGAATCCAGAAATCATATTCTGGGGGAAAAGGTTGAATTCTGCAGGGGTGCAGAAAGGTGGGTATCAACCTGCTCATGAGGTCCTTGCCAAGGTAATATCAGAGCACTTAGGAGGATCCCATGAAGAAGGAAGTCATCCTAGATGATAGTCCACCTCCTGCTTGCAGTAAGGACCTGTAAGGTTTCACATGCTGTTTACCCTCTCTTGTGGAATGAAAAAGAGGAAACTCTAGAGAGGGATAAGCTGAGTCTGAATTGGCTGCCGCAATGCTATCTCTCAGCAGTGACTACAGAAAAGTACCTGATCTTACTGTATTCATAATTTAGAACTCAGTGTTAAGTGCTTTAAATTAGATGATGCCTTTGCATGTGGATGACTTCACCAATCTTACCCAAGGATTACGTAGCTGAAACAAGAGTGGTTCATGTACTTTTGAGTGACTTAGCATCACCCCACACTACCAGCTGTATCCATACATGGGCTTTGGATAAAAGTCTTTTAGGGCAGGAGTCGTTATATACGAAGCAAGATGTTATTCTGGTTGTTACAGTAGCTGCAACATAAAGGAGTCAAAGGCATGACATTTTCACCCCAGGTGAGCATTAGACTGTGCTTTTATGCTATCACAATTATCACAAATGCCATTTCCCTTTGCAGTTTCTGGAGCACTGGCTGGATCTGAGCCCTAGCCTGTGCATTTGCAGGGGAACAGAAGTTCTTCCCGAGTGTCCATAGCCCCTCAGAAAAGCAACTAGGCGAGTGTCATAACTATCTCAACAGCTTAATGGACCACAAAACCATCCTGGTGATGCAATTTGAGCCCAAGGATCAGCTTCGAGTAGTGTAGTTGAGTATAAAATGCATGGTAAGAAAAGCACAGCATTGAAGCTGTCAGTGAGTTGTAAGGTAGCGCTGCTTTCTGCTGGGAGTTGGAGGCATTCGATCAGGATGGAGTCTGCATCCCTCTGAGGCTGGGGAGCTTTATCAGCAGGGCTGCGGTCACCTCTGCTTCCTCAGCAGACATGGACACGCTCCTTGACCTTTCTGGCTCTGAAGGAACAGAACTGGTTACTTTTAAGTACCCAGCTTAAAATCCTGTTAAATTTCAAAGCAGAGTAAAACTCAATGGCCGTAGCTCTAGAAGAAACACTTCAGTCTGGCATCAAGGGCTTTATGCTGCTCTCTCTGGCGCTCACTGGTTTGTCTCATCTCATTGCTGCTTTCAGTCCTGGGACTAGATGGAAAGTAAATCCTTTCAAAGGTTTTTACCATGCTGGCTTACTTGCTGATAAAGGCTGATGAATTGCCCCCGTAATTAATTAAAGATTTGGCACTCGTGAAGATGCTCGGTAAGGTATGACTACACAAGTGGTAGAAATACAGTGAGATGGCAAAGATGTCTTCATAGGGGGAATGATGTACCAATGTCTGAGTGCAGGTTCTCAGCTGCTGTGATTAAAAATTAGGCTGAAGATAAGATAAAGGCTCAGCCTTTACAATTAAAATGTTTTAGGAAAGGCTTGGGATGCAGAAGCCAATGTAAATCATCAAGAAAAATAAAGAATCGTCATGAAAAGCAAGGTTCTTGCTTTTCATCCTCTACACCAATGACAATGAGATCCGTTTTGGTCATTAGCTGCATCAGCGTCTGGCATCAATACAAGTGAGAGATGGGGAGAAGTCAAGACCTGGGTCTGCCCTTTTTCCTATGTCCCATCAATAACTATGTTGTCTGTGTGACAAAAAGGAAATTTGGGAAATGAAATCCAGCTTTTGTGAGATGAAAAAAGAAAAAAAAAAATTCTAAATGGTACTGACCTGAGCCTCAGGAAATTAAACAAGTTACAAAAGTCAATATAGAAATACAGAATAAACAATGGGAATGCAACTCCCAGCAGAGAATGAGGTGACCATTTGTATAACTCAGAGGCAGATTTTCCAAAGACTTACATCCAAGATACACAAAACATAAGCATCCAGCTCTTGGCCCCGCTACATCTGTGTTAGTTGCTGGAGTGCAACAAAGAAACGTGGCACTTGTAAGAGACACAGCTTCTGGGCCTTCCTAAAGGAACAAAATGATAAAAAGTGTTTTCATTCCCCCTTTTTTTCTTCTTTATTTTCTTTCATGGCCAGGGGCCAATGGAAACTCACAGACTGCTCCATAATTTTTGGTATTTTTTACAGAATCGAATCTTCCATTTAAAAACAACTCCCCCAAAAAAGGGGGCTATGGCAGGGACTCCTCTTCTGCCAGGCTGACTTTGCAAGGCAGTGGTTCATTTGCAGGGCTTCCTCCCAGCCATGTAGAGCACAGGCCACAGCGGTCAGCCTTTGAGATGTCAGGTGTGCAAATGGCACCGCAGTAGGGAGGGCTAAAATATTCGCCATGTTTCCACCCGCCATCCCAA
The DNA here is from genome assembly GCA_009769605.1 of Bucorvus abyssinicus. NCBI lineage: Eukaryota > Metazoa > Chordata > Aves > Bucerotiformes > Bucorvidae > Bucorvus > Bucorvus abyssinicus. The sequence continues at coordinate 6,983,956 of CM020025.1, forward strand.
ATCCACCTCCCTTCAACACAGAAACGGTATGTGTTGATGGGTTACAGAAGGGCAGTTGTCCAGTGAGAGCAAAGTATGGAGGTTTCCAAAGATATGGCTTCAGATCTGCCTTTGTCCTCCCAAGGGAGCTCTTGAGCAAAACTCATTATCGTGTTCCCCCTTGCTCTGAAAACCTTCCTGTAACATAAATGGTGCAGTTATGGACCTCTCTGGAAAATGGTGCCGTGATTTTTTTGAAGGGCTGGATCCTGTGATGAGAAACGCTACTAAAATACCTTTCTGGATAATCAAGGCTACTCACATGGGTATTATCTGTTATTTCCAAGTTAGTGATAGGATCTCCTTTTGCCAAGCCAGTGCTCAAGAAGCATTTTCCACACAGATTGCTTACGCCAGGAAATAATGAGGTTTTTACTGCTTCTTTTCTCCTTCTAGCCATTATATCTGTTGCAATGTGTCCTTCCCTCCCCTTGGAAGGTGGGGAAGGCCTTTTTGTTGGAGGAGGAAGAGAGCTCTCTGCTCCTTCTCAGTGGTCAGCTGTGTCCTCCTTTCAGCCTGGGCATCTTTAAGTTTCCAAGTAGTCCAGGGTTGAGTTCCTCTCTCTTCTGGTTGCGTTCAGTGTTGCAGCAGTCGAAGATAAAGGTGCAAGTGTTTAGCCAACGGTGACAGGCTATCGTGACTTTATAATGGGGGCATCCTGTTCCACCTTTTCATATGAGCATGTGTTTTTCAGCATACACCGATTAGCAGCCTCACCTTCCATAGCATCTACACAGTGTTTGTGGTCTTCTCTGTGTGTGATCAAGAGTAATGAGGTACATAGGACTACTGGCTTGGTGGGAAGAGATGGTTCAGAGAAGACTTCAAGTGGTCCCATAAATGATATGCTATAGCAGAGTTCTTGCAGTTCAAGTAGCCCTTAATGGCATCTCATAAAAGGTATTTTTTGGTCTGCACAACTGGTTCTGTAGAGTAGCGTAACTGGAGAAGCATCTTTGAACCCTAGAGTTTGCATGAAGGGAAATGCTGATTCCACTGAGGTTAATGGGAGTTTTGTCACTGACTTCAGTGAGAGTTGGAGTTTGTCTCATTGTCTCACCGGTGGAACACGGAACATCTACCCAATTCACTGGTGCTGTGCAAATGGCAGATAATTAATACATACAACTCTTTCACGGGCACCCCCTTGCCGTGGGGAAAGAGCTTGCGTGCCCTTGCGAAGTTGAGAGCTATGCTGGTGGTGGCATATGCCTCCGGTAGGGTCTCCCAAGCCAGACAGGTCTCAACTGAAGGGTCAGACAAAGTGTGTCCACGGGCAGGATGGGCTTGCTAGCCTTCGGGCAACCATCCTAGGAGAAGGACAACTCTAACTCCAAACCCGGGCAGATGGAGCTCGTTTAGCCCTGTAAGGCCATCCATCTAAGAGAAGGATACTCTAACCAAACCTACGACCTGAGGACTTCGCTGTCACCGTCCAAGCTCGCTCGGCCCTGGCAGATGAACCTCAGGTGTAAAGGGTGGGGCCAGTCTCGCGCACGCTGCGCCTCACCTAAAAAATCCACCGCGCAGGCTTGAAGGGTGTACTCACGTTTAAAGCCCTTCCCAAATCTTCGTCCGCGAAGCCAAGCCATGATGATGATGATGAATACATACAATGAAGTGGCCCCAGGTAGTGACGTTTTCCAGCTTTCCCTTTTTCTTCCTCCTGTGCAGTCTGCCTCTGTAGTATCAGATCATTGGGATCAGCCACAAATTAGGAAGAAATCTGTCAGATGAGTACTTAACACATATGTTATAATCTGACTGCGATAAAAATAGTTAACTGTGCATGAGATGGCTGCCTGGCCGTGAGATTTTGTTGTTTCAATATGTAACGTTCGTGAAGAACAAACCCATTCCAAAATATACCTCTTATTTTAATTGATGTGTTTTTATTAAGAACTTCCAAACAAGGCTTTCAAGAACTGGATCTTGCAAGATACTGCATTTGTGCCTTTAAGGTGAATAATCTCTTTGAATTTCGGGAAACTGCTCTAGGAGAGCCAGCTACTCACATGACTAAATGTTTGCACAGGATCAGACCCTAAAAAAAGTAAATACTTCTTCCCAATGGCCCACTTTTCTGTGCTGTATCTGCTCCCCACATGCCTGCATTTACGTGATGTTTTGCTATTTATAATCCAGTGGCCTTGGCAGAGGGACGGTATGTTAAACTCGGAGTTGGCAGAAAATGATGCTAATAATTGCAGTGAAGTATGGGAGCTGAAACAGTGCAATGTGTCAGACTTGTGGGCATAACGGCTGCACTCTCGCCTCTACAATCTGTCCGTTTATTCAGGTTACTCCCGTTTAATATACAGGTGACTACTTCTTTCCATCAGAAAAGTTATTTATTTTATAGCGTATCTTTCACTTTGCACTGTTTATGGTGTGTTGCAGAGGTGCAATATTCTGCTTAGTTGTTCCACTGTGACTTTTCGGAAAGGACATGGAGAAGGAAGTTAACAAAGGAGTGGGAACATTTTGCTGCAGCTTGATACATTTTAGTGTTTCCCTCGCTCATATTAATGGCAGCAATTAAGTTTATTAAATATATTGCCATGTCAGAACCCACATCCTGTTTAGGGCATTTGCTCTGGCTGCAGTGATTAAGGGCGAGCAGCAGAAACCCGAGGACCTGGTTTTTTCCAGCTATAGGATCACACTGCACTCCCCATCAGGTCAAGCTGGCTCCTCCAACCCCAAATTCAGCCTACAGGCTCAGGTCAGGGGGAAAGAAAACAATCTTCAGAGGGCGAGGAGGAAGTCCAACCGTTAGGAAGTTAGGTTAGGAATTGGAGTGAATTTACAGGGAATGCTCTGTCAGGCATTACCCAAGTGACCTTAAATGGGATTTCATTTCATCAATCTGTGCTGAAGCCAGATATGGTATCAAAGGTGACTTGGGACATGTAAATTAATAGGTGATGTACCTATCACCTCCCTGTAGAGGCTGTATAGGGGAGAAGGAGGCTGTGGCACCTATGTTAGACACCTGTGTCCACAGGTATGAGCTTGGCCCTCACCTTTCCCTGCTGCTTGTGCAGAGGGAGAGCGGATTCTTGGGACATGTTGACGTACATCCCCACCTACGCTGAAGAATCGCAAAGCTTTGGCAAGGATTGAGCCTCTGCAAATTGTGACCATGACCCTGAGTGTTTATTATGTGCCAAAGAGCATGAGCCAGATAATCATTTCCACCCAGGGAAAGGACATGGTTTACAAAGAGCTCAGTTCTCAGACGATGTTGTTTGAAGTGTGAAAAGGGCTCCCTGAAGGGAACTGCTGATGTTCACAGCGTTAGATCAAACTCTTATCGAGTTTGTCCCTGCACTCTATTTATTTTGGAGCATCACTGATACAGTGTGTGCATGTGTATGTTTATGCACATGCATGTGTTTATGTGTGTGCATATATATGTGTGTGTGCGTATGTATAGAAGAGTTATGATCCTTCAGCGTTATCCATTACAGCTAACTCTGTGTTTCCTGTCATTGTACTCAAGAGCATTTCCAAGCACTGTTTGGCCAGCACAGCGTTTGACTTGGCTGCCTTCAGTATGAAGGTTCAGAAAATAATGGTCGATGAAAGACTCTGCCTGCCATCGTGGGCAGGGAGGATGTGAGAGACATATGCTTGCAGTATGCTAGCAAAGAACCGTCCAAAAGGAAATTCATTGGGTTTATCTTTGTTGGAGGTTCCTCTCAAAGCTTAGATAAATTGCTGTGATAGCTTTGAACCCCGATAGAGAGCTAAAATAAATTAGATACTATGGAATAGTGTCATTAGATGAGATTCCTGTCATGTGCGGGGTTAGACACTTGAGTATTTACAATGAGATGTAAGACCAGCTTCAACACCAAGTTCCCTAATCCGTTGTTAGGATGTAGCTGCTTTCAGATGCGCAAAACAGGGACCTCTAGAGAAAAGCCAGGTTCCAGTTAGGCTAATCAGTCCGTGCTCGGTTCTGGGTGATGGGCAGCATGGTAAGAAATCATGCATTATTCTGGTTTGTTTAATTTTATTTTTGAATACATGTGTGGTAGGTAGAAGTAACTGGAATAGTTGGCAAAACAAAGCTTCAGTGCTGACACAGTTAACTTCAAAATGAGCCAAGAACTTTGCTCAGGGTTTGACTAGATATGCATGAGTCTGATCACCTCTGAAACAGAACATGGCTGTTTCTCAGGGAAAATAGAGCTGATTCCTGTAGGAGACGGATATGTTGCACAGGGGAGGCACGAAGAAAGATGTGGAGGTATTTTTGTCCTCAAAGGAAAAGCAAGATGGTTTGTAGCCTGTGGACTTGGAGAGTTAGGGAAAGGTGGAAGAGTGATTATAATGTGTTCTAAAACCAGTATGTCTATTAAATTTCATACATTATCTTCGCAGTTCATGATTAAATACCTTCGGTATACATGTGATGATGCTCATGATACCCACCTCAGGGTACGTTTGTGTGCCCAGAAGTTTATTTCATTTTTCAACCTCTACCAGTTGATTGTATAAAAGATATGACTTCCACCTGCTCACCTCCACCTCTCTTGCCTGTGTCCTTAAACCACCATATCTACAGCAAAACACCAACAGCGAGCGGATGTTCACATATCTCATTTCCCTAGAAGTAAAACTATACTATAAACACTATAACACCACGGGTATTTTATAAAAGTTTCAAGATCTTCTAGGTGCAAAATACAGTCTAAAAGCAGAGTCCTCATGTTACAGCATGGCACCATTAACAGGATAGTTCCTCAGAGGCAGCTTGGAGAACAATCCCACACCCGGTTTTGGCAGCAGGGGCTGCGTTTTGAGCCACACTGTTCAGCACACCAGCTTGTGTTTGAACGGATCCTGCTGTGCTGAATTAGCACCAGCACTGCTGTTACTTTGCTCTGATTAAAAACTAGCGTCTTCACGGTGCTAGTGCTGCTGAAGAGACCTCAGATGTAGGATGGTCCCCACCACTGTAGTATCTGAGGGCTTCACGGGGTGTCTGTCCATCCCCTTGTGAAGTAAACAAATACTATTCTGCCGATTTAGGAAACACCCAAATACCACGACTTTTTTTCCTGGAATTACAAGAATTGCTTAGTGAGCATAGAGTTAGTGGTGGTAGAAGACAGTTTGTGAACTATTGGAACCAGCAATTTCTTATTGAAACCATCAGCACTTCAGAAAATTATACGTAAACTCAAAAACATGCGTAGACTGCATTTGAGCTACAGCGCCCGATGAGAAGCTTCATATAGCCAAAACGCATTCGCAAATCCTTGTGGAGAGTGGCAGGAAAGATCTTCTGGGAGAGCTGGCAAGGGTTTCATACCCCAAGAACTTGTTCAGCCCACGTTTCAAAAATAAAATTTGACAAGTGGGAAACATGATCTGCGCTCATACAGCTTGTTAACAAACTTGTTCGTAAAACAAAATGCTTCATTAGCTTTGGAGGAAGAATGTTCTTTGCAAATGTAAGTAAATGTACTTACATTTACTCTGTGCAGCTTGATCTTTTTGATCAGTTAGTGAACGGATACTTCGGCCTGTAGATGTCCACGTATTAAGTGTTTGGCTTAGTTTTCTTCTGCAGGTCTGTAATATGACGGTCAGCGCTCCTAGCTGATGTGTGTTGAGGGCACCTGCCTTCACCGAGGTGTTCTTGGCAGAGCAGAGTTCTCATGACATTTTGGAGTGACTCTGACCAGCAGCTTGCATTCCCACCAGGAAACTCTGCTAGGGCCCATCTGCACCAAAAGGCTGAGCAGTGTGCAAGGACAGTGGACACAAATCTGCACACACTTGTGCACCTCAGCTAATGAGCTGTGCAGGGCAGGCAATAGAGCTAGAGACTTCTCGGGCTTCTGGTCAGCTCTTCATAGAAGTGACCTGGAGGCAGTCAGGGACGCTCTGTGTCATGTCACTTGTGTCGTGTAGGTGTGGCTGTGGTAAAGCTGTAGGAGCTGCTTCACATGATGATTTCGTGCTATAGAGAAATACGGAAAATGCACTGTTATGGTGGGGGCGCGGCCAGCTGGGCTTCGTATCCTTCTGGGAGTGTATACTGCATGGGATTCATCAAGGTCTGTGCTGGACCTCTGAATGAGGGTGAAACAGTGAACATGATGCTTAACCTGGATACTGTCTCACCAAGCTTTTAGCCACTTGGCCGCAATGGGAAATCCAGACCAGCTTGCCTCCCTGGGAGTGGGAGAGCTCTTCAGAAGGAATCATTTTCAGAGGAAGATCTGAAGATCTTCCAGTCCTTGGTCAAACACCTTTCCTTCTCCATCGAAGGCATAAAGAGTATGTCAGGTGCCATTTGGGAACCATGCTTTGTTCATGATACCAGTTATTTGTCTGCTTGAGATTGAGGTTATGTGGCAATGGCAGTCAGACAAGTGCCCTTCCCAGCTGGAGGTGGGCTGCCCCGAATGGGGACCCTGCTCCTTCCTGACTACAATCCTGCTGGCTCCAATACTCTTGAATAACTCAATGTAGGGTAGCTCAGTTGCAACAGAATGGGATTGGGGCTCTCCACACTTGGGAGATCGGGATTTAGTCCCTCACTTTCCTCCCAAGAGTAGGTAGTTCCTCTCATCTCTCTGACATCCTGAGTGAGTGTTGCCAGCAGAAAGAAGGGGAGCAATTTGGAGAAGATTGGTCCCAGAGAGCACTTCTTAGACGTGCCATTGACATGAAGGTAGAAAAAGCTGCATGTCCTTTGAAGAACAGGTTTACAGTTTGGAATGATCTGGGCAAAATGAAAGAAATGTCTCCAATTCATGGGACGCATAAATGGAAACAGCAGGCTGGGGTATGTAAGCAGAGTTTCATCTTTTAAGAAACACAGAGCACTGCTGCCATTCTGCTGCCTTAGTTGGAAAACAGCGAACAATTCGGGTACCGCCCTCTGAGGAAGATGTGGACTAGTTGGAGAAAGTCCAGAGAAGCTCACTAGATCAGAGGATTAGAAAGTATGAGTTATGAAGAAGCAGTAAAAGAATCAGTTTGTTTAGTCTAGAGAAGAGAAGACGGGGAGAAGACATGATAACAGTCTTCAAATATGTGAAAGGGTGCTTCAAAGACAAAGGGAATAAACGATTTTCCATGTCTCCTGGCAGATAGTGGGGCACTGGAATAGGTTGCCTGAGGAGTCTCCATCTTTTTGTGCTCTGTAGGGGCTGGTTAGCCAAATACGTCAAAATTATTTTGACAGAACTGGGTTGGGAGGAAGAACTAGATGACTGCTGAGTCCCCCAGACCCTCTGATTATTTTATTGAAGGTCCCCAGACTGGGAGGCTCCAGGCCAGATAGATGATTCAATTTTTTATAATTTTATTGTTGCTAATGGACATTGGTTCTGTACACTGTGACTGAAAATACTGATTTCTAAAAACATCACACACAACATAGGGGACAATCTTTGCTTCCTGGCATCACCTACATTAGATTGCACTAATTACCCCAGCACGTGGCTCAACATCAGTTCACTATGGTGCCTTGCAACAGATCTCATGCCTTGAGGAGTTAAATGATTCAGTAGAAGTCCCTTGAAATAACTGTGTTTAGTGGAGATTTGACTGTGTCTTTATGCACAAGATCAGTCAAGTTTTTAGGCTGAGTGTTGTTCAGCTTAAGCCACGTGTGCAGCCTGTGGCGGTTTAGTGAGCGTCCGTGTATCTGCTTTACTGTAAATCTACATTAATCATGATGAATGTCTATGTACATTGCAGGGTGGCAGGAAAATCTCCAGAGCAAACAGGAATCAGACAGGTTGGAGTGGCTCTGGAAGCTGCTTCATGGCTGAGGCTAAAAGTAGTTTCAGCCTGTTGATGCTAAATCTTTAGATGCAAAGAAAAAAACAAAGGTAGAGCGTTTTCATCTAGGGCTGTAATGGTGACAGAAAGCAGCTGCGCACCAGCAAAATAAGGCTGTACCTCTTTGTAGCTGCCAGACCTACAAGCCTTATCTATGCTTGCTTTTATTGCCCCATATTTTCCACCACTGCTGCCAGCAGAGACAGCAGTGGGAAGTTTGGGCCCTTGTCTGAATGAAATCGTCGCTGCAGGAGCAATCACACCTTGGACCAGACTTCCCTGTGGAGGAGAAGACAGAAGTGTATTCAATGAAAGCAAAAGATCTCTTAAAATTTGTCTTGTCTGTCCCTTTCAGGATCGCTGGTGATACAGCGCTCAACAAAAACATCCACGAGTCGGTCAGCGCTCAGATCCGGAAGAACTTTGCAAAGAGCAAATGGAGAGTAAGTGACCTGTTCTCAGGGACGACGCTTAGACACAGAACTCTGCTAATGCAGTGGCCATATGGCCACCCTTTAATTGTGTTGGTGCTTTTGCGGTCCATAATTCTGGTCAAAGCAGTTGGTCCAGACGTAGGTTACGTGGCCCTGGAGGGCCTTTTATAGAGGATGCTACTAACCAAGTATATAAACGTAATGAGTGTGAGAGGTGGGGCTGGGGCTGCTCATAGCCAAAGCACCCATGGTTGTATGTGGAGTTGTGGTCAGCACCGCAGGGGGACATGAAGCAAAGTGGAGCACACTCTGTGTGCAAGGAAGGTTGTGTCAAATATGACTTTCCTTGTAGGCTGCTGCATCCTAGCTGTGTGCTAGAAGGAATGACGGGGAGCAGGACCAGGGCAGAAATGTGTATGGTTAGATATTGCTGTTTCTAGCTTAGAAACTAGAAACTGGGAAAAATTTGAAAAATACATCATATATATAGAACCATATCATAGATGGTTTAGGTTGGAAAGGACCTTTAAAGGTCTTCTAGTCCAACACCCCTGAACAGGAACATCTGCAAGTAGATCAGGTTGCTCAGAACTTACGGGCTCATTCACTTCTGACAACTCTGAGCAACCAGAAGGGGAACAGAAGTAACCCTCCCACCTCCAATTTTTTAATTCTGTCTTGGTTTTTTTTCTCCAGCAAGCGTTTAACGCCACAGCAGTTGTGCGACACATGAGACGGTTACACCTCGGCAGCAGCCTGGACAGCACGAGTGCCAGCGTGTCGAACACCCTCAGCCTCGCCGCACCGCTTCCCGACGCAGCCACACGGAAAGATTGTGAGTAGCTAACACCCTGGGAAAGCTCGTGCTGCACAGCCGAGCAAATTCACGGGATCCCCAGTTCCTCCTTGACCCCAGACTGCAGTCCTCGCTTTCAGTCGGTTTGGCTTTGAGCAAGCAGGGCTTTCGCTTGGGAAAAAGACTTAGACTCCCACAGCAGAAAACTTTTGTATTTGGTTGAAAGCTGAAAAAGTTTACTCAAACCGTTTATGTTTAAGTTTCCAGTATTATGATAAGACATTTTTCTGTAAAAATTGGCTTACTTTCCATTTCCATTTTCCATGGAGGAGACTGATCTTGCCAGTCTGACCCAGCTTCCCTCTCCCTGGGCCAAATTAAGCTCCTGTACAAAAAGGCTCATTTCTCTGAGCAGGACTCAGGCTCTGTACACCACAAGGGGACTTGGCCCGCTGCCTTGTTTGTTATGTGCTGTAACAGAGATTTGCAAGCTGCTCGATGGAGTCAGATGCTTGGGATATATTTTTTTTTTCTGAATGCCAGGGAGGGAGACATGGCAGCAAAGGATCATTTGGAAGACAGAAATGTATCCTTTGCAATGAAGCCTGTTTAATCTCTGGCTTCTGAGCATTTCTTTTATTCCCTTCTGTAGAGAATTTTATGCCATGAAATGAAGGGATGTGGACTTTACAATTAGAGGAGATTATTTTAAGGTGCGGCACCAAAAAGAAATGCTGATAGCTTGTGGTGTTGCAGGTCAGTGCTCACTTCACTGGGGACCAAAGCGGTCATTTCTAGAGTACACCCCACACTGCTCTGGGGCAGAAAGCACCTGCTCTTCAGGATGAATTTTGGATGATGCTGCTGTCTGCCTTTGCCTTCCCTGCCTGCCAACCTCTGCTCCTTGACGAGGACATGGCACCAGCCGCAGTCCCTGCGGCTCTGTGTGGAAGCTGTGGTGTCTGTTGCTGTCACGGGCACCGTTTCCCCCCGTGGCTGGGTTGGGATCTGCCTTCTGGGTGCTGCATGAGATGGTTTTCTCAGCCCGTGCTGTAGCTGAACCAGAGGAGAGCCCCTTCCCTCTGCACCCCAGGCCTGATGGGGATTACTTACTGCCCAGTGCCCGGTTTGCAATGCCCAGTGCCAAATCCTGCAGCTGCTGCCAAAAAACTGTCACCGTGCTCCTGGCGCACGTCTGGCATCTGCAAAGGAGCCAGGCAGCACTGACCAGCCACAAAGCATTCCAAGCACGCACTAGCAATACAGACATGTAGAAACCCCTCGCAGGGGAGACATGCGTCTTTATTTTGGTTCCTGCTGCAGCACGGCTAAGCTGGACCCCACTTAGGTCTAGAGCATCTGGTAAATGCTTTGCTGTTGAACTAGCGGGTGATTAGTCTCCATTCATCCATTTGATTAATCTCAAATGGTGTTAATTAATAGCACTGAGTAGTCTGAATAATAATAGATAAAAATCTGTGAACAGGAAGGGTGGGAAGAGAACAAAGTCTGTTTAACCGCTAGAGAATCCAGGCGTGTTTCGCAGTGGTGAAGTCAGCCAGGATACAAATTATAAAATAGATGTGTTAAGATAGGTCATAATTTTTCATGTCAGAAATATGAGGCAGAAAAGTGTTGGAAGATTTCCAAGCATCCAGGTTAAGTCCAGCTTTTCAGACAATACTGAAGAGCTTCCCTTCCTCAAAGAAATTAATTAGAGAGTTAGGAGGTGCCAGAGCCCCAGAGAATCGGTGAGGAGACCCAGCAGCAAATACAGGGAATGACACTAAGAGGGAGCTGATCTATCAAATGCGCTCTACCATGTAGCTCCTGTTGGGATAAAGGAAACCTCTGAGGTCTCTGTTCCTGCCTCTTTCTTTCTCAGTAGTTTACTCTGGTAACACATTTCTTGCACGAGAAAGATCCTGTGCAGCAAGTTACATGAAACAGCTGTGCCACCATTACGAAATGTAATGCTATTAATAGACATTTAATGAGCTCTCCAAATAGTTTCAAATGCAACAATTTCACATCAAAGACAATTAAATACAGCCTTTGCCTGGGAGTGGGTTATGTCAGGCTGCATCCTAATTCTGTTCTCTGTATTAGGGCAGAGCAGAGATGATGCATTAGGCTGGATTACGCTACCTGTCAGGGAAGTCTAAGTGAGTCAATTGGGATTTCTCAAGTGCATTGGCCTGATTCTCAGTCCATGCCGAGTTTATTCTTTCGAGACATGATTGGACTGCCTAGATTAATTACAGGACCTACATCTCTGTATTTTAAAGTAATACAAGTATGAAGCCAAACTGTCAACTTGGAAACGGGATGGGGCCAAGTGTAGGTACAGCAGAGTCATCCCTGAGGTTGGAATGCCCCCTTGAAGCATGAAAAAGCAGTTAAAAGTCATAACAAGCATCAAAAGGATCCTGAGTAATTAAGGGGCCATATCAAATTCCAGTCTGAGAATATATTAAGATAGGTTTAATCCATCCTTTATTCACCAGGCTGGAAAAATGAACTGTATTTCTAATCACCCTGAGCCTGCATCTTGTCAGAGTAAGGTGACCGTGCTGCCTCCCCATTCGGCAGCTTTGCTCGCACCAGAGGTACCTTTGCACATCAGAGCCTACAAGGCTGCCAAATTGCATGGACTGCTGCACGCACTGGCAAAATCTAAGGATATCCCCCGTGGGGTCTCAACAGCTGCTAGGAGAGGGGTGGTTCATCTGTGGAAAGTTCTGGCAGGGATATGTTTTATTTCTCTTCATTAATGCCTCCATAGGAACTGCTGACGTTGTGCTAGAATAGCAAAATCTTGAATCTGTCATTCAAAACCCAGCCTACCTTGGGTTTTCAGGGGTTATGCTTGAAGAGTTTCAATTTTTAAAGCTGTGGTGGAGGCTTCACTGGAAGTGGACACGTTCTATAAACATCCTAGTTTAGCTAACCCCCTTTTTTCATAAAAAATATCCACCAGAAGTCTTTGATTAGTTCAAAAGGAACTGCTTGGGTAAATTTTGAGTCCAGATACTCAATCTACGTCAACCTATGTCTCTTAGCTGGAAGTCCTGGAGACATACCAGCAAAACCTGGAGTGACATAAGCTGTTGCTAGAATGATGTCCAAGTCACACAAATGTACATTCCCTCTAGGTTTAATGGAACTCAGCAATGAATTTGTACTTTTACATCAGCAGCTTTGCAGGATGCCTGGGGAAACTTTTTTTAGTCCAGGTGCACAGTGTCTTCATTTTGCTAGATGGCCATGATGAGAAGTTTAATCATCTTTAACATGCCCATGAAGAAAATTGTTCTGAGCAAGTACCATGCTGGAGGGATTTTTGGATCCCACAACTCTTTGTCTTCAGCCCCAGAAATGTGGAACCAGTCTGGTCGAACACGTACCAAAGCTGGACATTTATTCATTGTGACATGCGCATGCAACTGCCAGTGGTGGCAATAGGTGAACGGCTGGGGGCCAGGAGGGCAGAAGATGCCCCACGGAGGGACCCAGCCAACCCACTGCTGCAGGAAGAGCAGGAGTGCAGTCCGTCTCCAGCTGCGGTCCCCTCTGCTCTGTAGCGTGCTGCGAAACAAACTCAGCTTTGCCCACATTACCGCCTCCAAAACCAACATTTCTAACTCTGTTTCTGGCTTTCCTTTTAGGTATGTCTCCATCCACTCTCTGTAGTTTTGTTTCATCTGCTTCTTCAGGCGTTTCTGCGGTAGGAGGGGATCGGAGACCCAGACCCACCACAGTGACCACAGTGCACACAGGGAGCAAGTGAGAGCCGGGGCGGCGAGGAGCGGGCAGGTAGCTGGGCTGGCCGGTTGCTGCTGCGCGATCCCACCCTGCAGTGCACGCTCAGTGAAGGACTAGAAGAAAGAAGATTTTTTATGGCCATATTTTATACTGCAATTCTGAAATGTTTCATTTATCACAAACTGCAATGACTCCAGGGGGAACGGATCTAACAGTCTCTGGTGCTGTACATATATATACATATATATAAATATATATATATATATGTGTGAGTCTAGCAATGTTCTAACTAATGAACACTCATTCTTTTCCCCAGTGATTTACTCTTCTCAGTGTAGGTAACAGTATATGTTGTATTTTTTTTCCATAACTACGAACATCTCAACTGGATTATTTAAATAGATACTTTTCTGAGCATTATTTTTTTTTCTTTTAAGAAGTACTTCCAATAATGTCCCTCCTTCCAGTTTGCTGGGGGATAGGCTATTTCTGTAGGTAGGAATTGACGTTAACTTTGCAACGCGGGAGGATTTCAATGGCATGACATTTCTCGCTCCTCAAATTGGGCTGCAGGTCTGTCTGGCTTTAGCAGAGCTGTTACTGCTCAGATAAAGAAACTGCTGCTTTCCCTCCTGTTCTCCTTCTTGAAAGCCATGACAAGAGTTAAATTGCCACCAGCTGGGTGTCAGCTCATCCTCAGCCTTATTCCTGTAGTGCTGGGGATCTGCAGCACCCTTGTTTCAGAGAAGAGGCAGATACACAGTGCTGGTCAGGAGCTGACCAGAGCTGTGCAAACGAAATGAGAGAGCACGGTCTCATCCCGCAGCTCCTGTCTCCTTCGAGTCGCTGTGTGCTGTGAGGAGAGCGAAAGAACAGGAGGATGTGGGGCCAGGAGTCATCCTCTGCCACTGACTTGCTGTGCTGCCCTCGAGCAAGACATTTAATTCACCAGCCTCCTCCCAGCCTGGCCTCTGGCATGGGGCACATCCAGCTCAAGGGCTCTGTGCCAGAGGTGCTGAGCACTTGCAGCTCCTCAGGGCTTTGCCTGGGGTTGCTCATGGTCAGCACCTCCCAGAGTGGCCAAAACTGAGTGTTGAAAACCAAATAGAAAAGCTTGGACCTTAATCTCTGCATGCCTGGGTTTCACCCCTGGGGACAGGGGTGATGCTTGCACCCCTCTGTGAAGCACCGTCAGGTTCTTGGGTGCAAAGTGCAGGATCTGGTGTAGCCTTGCTCCATCATGCTTAGCTCTGGCTGAGGGCTGGTGAGGAACGCTGAGCTGGGAAAGCAGGACCTCACCAAAAGGCACAGGCACATGCAGGGGCAGTGGTGGCACTGGTCCCCGTCCTCCCTAGAAGCTCACATAGAAAGGCAAGCTCAATTTCATCATTTTTTTCATTACTAAATACATGCACCTCCCAGCATCATGCGCTGGTGTATCGGTTAGGAACAGCCGCCGTGACTGTTGTGCAGCCGTGCATCAAAGCAGCTTGAAACAGAGAGGAGAGCAAACCTGCCCAGATTTGCCAAAGGGCTCTGGGTTACTTCTACTCCATTCCCAGCTGTGATTTTCCTTTGAGGAGGAGAGAAGGGAGGCCGATGGCAGAGGCAGGCACCCTTCCCCAGCCACTGTGAGCCTCTTGCACCCCAGACGGGTTCATCCCCCATCAGAGGCACAAGCCATTCTCCACAGCGTGCCCCACTGCCACGCTCACTTCATTTATCCTGCATGAGAAATTGTGAAAGCCAGTCACAGACACAGCTGAATGTATCAGGCAATAGTGACCGTGCTGGGAAAAGCCATAAGAGACATGTTTTTCATTGAGACTTCAAAATCCTGCTTCAGCTTCAGTCGGTTGGCTTCAACCTGCAGAGCCGGGATTTCATCCATCATACTTTGAGTGCTGAAAGCTGGAAAAGCAGGTGGCAGTGGGTGCTGACTCTGTTTGAAATAGCCACCACACCAGATCTCTAGTTTTCTCGGTATTAACAGCTGCTCCCTGTTTTCAGAGGGCTACGGCACATCTGAGTGAGCCCCTGGGAGCCCCCAGTGCCCCCCACTGTGTTGCAGGTGGCATGGATGGATGCTCACGCGGAACGGCTTCAACTTCTCATTTTAGGAAAGATGCCAGATACTGGTCTCTTGGGGATCGGTAGCAAAACTCCCTATTATTTCCCTGGTGAGGAACTTCTCACCAAGGTTTAGGCAGACTGGAGGGCAAGGGGATCTCCTTGCTGTAAGTCACGCTCCCGTCCCCATCCCCAGGCCACTGCCACCATATACTCCTGCCCCATTGACAAGGAGTAGGAAGAGCTTTCTCAGCATTTACCCTCGGAGCTCCTGATGTCTTGCTGCAAAGGTATCTGAAAATGAGTGTAATACAATTTAAACTCATTCTAAGGCCGCTTTATTTTGCCAGCCTGAGTAAAGAAGCTTTAGCTTAGGAGAGGCTCCTACCCCAATAAATTCAAGTTGTTTTGAACCCCCATGATTTCAGAAGCCCCACTGGTCCTATTCTGCTCCAGTTGCAGGGATGTAAACAGTCTCCCACTTTGGCATCAGTGGAGTTCCCCACATTTACACATGTGCAACCAAAAGCAGGATTTTGTTAGGGAATATTTTTGTCTTTGTAGAGTGGTTTAAAACCTTAGTGCTCAAGCGTTCCCTCTTTGCCTTCTCTTCTGGTCTGGTTTGAACTTGATGGAGTTGCTGAGGCTGCTCATCAAAATACAACATCCAGACTTATCTTGCAGAAAAAAAGAAAAGCAAATGGATTTCCATCTGCAAAACAAAGAGCAGTGACGGGAGCAGAGGCAGACACGCTGTCCTGCAGCTGGGGGCAGGGGGGTGTCCATACACTGGCTGCCCCTCCTTGCTGGATGCTTTCTGTGGTTTTTTTTTTTGGGGAGGGGTATTTTTTCCTTCCACACTTGGAGTTAGGGTGATTTGGTTTCCTTCCTGCAAGTAATACTCTGCCATGGCTGCGTAATTTACGGTCATTCTCTTTGGCTTGCTATCAGCTGCGGGGATCTTAAGACGAGAAACAGAAGCACTTAAAAGCAAAAATGTTTCTCTCTGCTAGGATTTGGGGTGGTGGGAAGCTCTTCTTTTGTATCAGTGAAACACAGCTGGAGACCTGACCACATGCCTCGAGATCTCTCATCACTGAGTCCTGAAGTTGTCTCTTGATTAAAACCTCTATTTAAATCTGGGTAAATCTGTTAACTGGGGTGACTTAGCAGCACCCAGGCCAGATTTACGGAGGGGGCTGGAGCTGTTTGCCCCTCGGCAGCACAGCCTGGTACAGCATTGCTTGCCAGCGATGCTCCAGTGCTGTTGCATGTCCTTCCCCTGACCCAATCCACCCCTGCTCAGCCACTCTCACATGCGACTGCAAAACCAGAAGTAAACAGTGTGTGCAGGTGGGGAAAGGGCTAGTGGCCCCCAAGAAGATTTAAAACAAATGTCCAACTGGCCTTGCCATGAAGGAGCAGGCAGAAAAATCCCTCTGAGCTCTTTCCCAATCGACTGTCCTACTAAACAATGTGTGATTTGCTCCTTACATGAGGACTTCAACCTGGACTCACCTCTCTGTTACCCTTTTCTGCTTTACTGGCACCAATGTGTTTTTCCTTTGTAACTCATTTTCATCAGCTCCTTCCCCTTCTTTTTCTTTGCTTGCAGCTTTGATTGTTGATTTTTACCTCCAGAGTCACAGAGGCCATCTCTGATGCCAACAGCAGTGCTCTTGCTGGGAAAAAAAAAAAACCAAACCAACCCAGAAAACCTCCAGCTGGCCCTTTAGCCTGCAGAAGAAGTGGTGAGGACAGGCTGCCCGTGAACTCTGCGAGCTGAAAGTCAGTATTGCAGTGGCAGGGGCTTCCGCTGATGATTTTGCATGTGACTTCATTGCCAGTGCATCCTAACTTTCTTCTGGATCACCCCTTCTGCAGCACAAAATGGATATTGGCCCCATGGCACGGCTAGTGGGGAAGCAGGAGTATGGGGAAAACGTGGCAGTGATGCTTTCCTGAGACCGTGTTACTCTGCTGGTGATGTGTCTTCTGTCCTGGTTGCTATTGTACAGGTGCCATTAGAGTAGTGGGTGCAGAAAAAAAAGTAGGATTTTACCTATGCCTTGTGTGTCTGTTATGGTTGTGGTGCTGAAATAAAACCAAGCAATGATAGAGGTTTGTTCCTGATGTGAATCAAACCACATAAGGGGCTGTCAGCCCACTGGTAGTCATGTCCATGTAGTTCTGCAGTAGGCATTAGATAGGGGGTTCCGTTGTGCGTGTGTCCTGCATACCTCCGTGGCTATTGACAGTATTTTTTCTATAACCAGAAAGTTCTTCTTCTGGGATCCTGCCTGGCCCTGAGGGACTTTGGGGCTTGTCCAAAGCTTTTCCCAGCCCCGGGAGCCAACACAGCCCTTGGTCTCTGGCTATTCTCCTCAACTCTCTGCAAACCAGGGCATGGAGCTCCAAGGCGCCCCAGAAATGCAGTGGTAGCCAGCCCCAAGACTGCCCCTTCTTTAAGTATGAGCTTATTTTTAAGGAAACAAGTCCCTAGAGAAAGCCAGATAGCTTTCAGCCATTGGCAAGCCAGGAGAATGTTGTCCTTTGATGTGAACTTGGTGTTAACTAGACCAGACGTAGGGAAACCTGCGCTATTATTTCCCCCTGCGATAACAGCTCCAGCCCTGAGCAGCACTGAGTGGGCACTGCATAAAAACACCAGACTGACTTTGCCAACGAGTTCATGCAGACTGTAGCCTGTTGCTTTTGCTCTTTCCAAAGAGTCAGGGGATTCATCTGCTGGCATAATAACAGTTTCTAGACCGAGCCTGAAGGCACAGAAGTATCTTCCTTTCATCATATGGAAATTCTCATTTAATGGGATTACTTGCGTTTTGCTTCCCTGCTTATTTATCCATCTGAATTGGGGCTTGAATGCAGCCCAGAAATTATTCATGGGAAGGGAGTTTTGCCTTCATTATCATGCTTATTTGCACCTGAAACTTGACGCTAAGAATTACACTCATTCAAGCAAAAAGTGGGAATGCACACAGAGACTACAGTGCCCAAGGAAAACAGCATCAAAACCAAGCACGGAGGATTAGTTGGCAAATCAATCAGCAGTGGCTGAGCGAGGAAATGACAACCTGCTCACAAATGTTGCACAGCTTCCCCTGGTAAACCAGTCATTCCGTATTTCTTGCCCAGCGTCAGGTTTTACACAATCACTTTCATTTTCCCTGCATCCCTGCAGCTGGGTCCTGCCTTCCCATCCTGTCTGCTGGGGTGGTCTGGTCTCTGTGACACACGTGCGTGTGTGTGTGTGCGTGCGTGTTGTGCCCCCAGGGATCACAGATCCCACTGGTGGGCGATCGGGAGTTGGTTCAGGTTTTTTGGTCCAACTTTGGGTCAAAGCTGTGTAAACAGTGTTTGGAACGGAGGATAAAGGCTCTTTAGCTCGTACGCTGGTTTCAAGACCTCTCTCCACCATGAACTATGCCACTGATCTGTTCAGGTAGATATTTTTTTCCTCCTCTTCATAACTGATGAGGTCAGAAGAGCAGCTCTTACATTTTTTCCATACTCTGGAGTGGAATTGGGGCATGTACGCTCGCAAACGTTGTGAAAAAACACTGCTGAACTAATGATGACATCAGATGTCCAATAAATGCATGATACTGCACTGCATGTACTAAACTGCTGTTCACTGTTTCTGTATTTCCCAAGACTTCTCTTCATGCACATTCAACCCAACCTTTTCTTCGAGGGGTTTACTTCTACGTTTTGCTTTTGAATGACTCAACGTGTCTGTAACTCGAAATCCATCATTAAGTTTGAGTAAATGCAAAAGCTGATGTTTTGTAAACAAGATACTGCAAAGCCTGGTAATGTATTTTGTCTTTCTGTTGAATGCTCTGCGGCATGTACAGGAAAAGTCACCATCCAGAGCAGCTTAAAACTATGCAGCAGTCACGTACACACATCTAGAAACAGGGAGTCGGGGAGGGGAGGGTCCCTTTTTGAATATTAAAAATTTGATCTGCATCAAAAATTCCTTCCCTGGGTTCCTAACACTCAGGACTACCAAGAAGCATGTTGGGGTGGGTGTCTTCATTTTTTCTTTTAGTTTGTTTTTCTTAGTCAAAATTTAGACTGGTTCACTCAATTCTTAGTATTTTTCTTTTCCTACAAGATATTTCTTTCTCACCGGTTGCAGAATGAACTGCATTTTGGGGACCAAGATGCTGTGATTCTTTGCCTGCACAAAACAGGGCAGAGAGCTGAGCTACTTATCCCATCCTTTCCAAAGCATCATCACCTAAATACTAGCACTTGAACCTCCACATAGTACCACCGTTTATCTGTGGAAGAGTTTGGTGTGGTACTTCTCCTTCTTCCACATGGAAATCATGCCCTTGCCTTCTCCTCCCATAATCACTGACCCATTTCCATTTGTGCTGGTCTTCTAAGGTAGCGTACAGGATGGCCACATGGTACTTGTAGTAGCTCTGACCCAACCCTCTTCTGGGCATCAGCAGGACATTCATCCCAGCTCCCGAGTGGTTGCTGTAATAGTGTGGAAGATGCTCAAATTCCCAATACTAAAAGCAGAGCCATCTGGAAGGGCTGTGAAATTGCCCTGGGTTCTTGGCAAGGGCATGCCAAGCAGCAGGGCTGAAGAGAAAGCACCATGCTGGTGGCATAGGAAGCAAGTATCAGTCCTTGGAAATTATGCAAGGTACTGCTCCGTGGTGGCTGAAAGCACTGAGAAATCTTGAGCCCACCTTCAAGGCTGGTGCTCAGCCAGGATGCTGTGCCATTGTCGAAGCGCTACATGGCAGCATAACATAAAAAGTCGTCGTTAATAATGGTTATGAATTGACCTGAGTTCAGATTGCTAAGGCAGCACGTGGTGCAAGGCTCCATGAGGAGATGGACGTGCGCTGTGCTTCTCGGTGGGTGGGAGCTCCTAGAGGGGTGCTCAGAGTAGCTCTGAGCTTTTCCATCTCTCATCTGCATCCCGAGCCCAGCATGGCATCGCATGCTATGTCTTACTAGATCAAGCTGTAGCATGACCCCCAAACTGAAGAGTGTGGAAGGTTGTACCTTAGTGGGCCGTATCGTGTGGCTCATGTTTCTGGTCAATGCAACGTCAACATCCTGTTGCACATTGGCCTCTAATTGAGAAACAGCATTTTGGTCAGTACGAGCCTTTTTAAGTATTTATGTATTTGCTTTGGGTCAGCAAACAATGAAAAAAAGCCCATTCTGCCCAAAGTAGTGACTCCCCAAATATCCCCAACTGCAAAAACATCTCTCGGTTGACTTTCAACGAAAATGCAAGCATGTTTTCTACAAAGGCTTCAATCTTAATCAAGGAATGTCAGTGTGCCTAATATTGCAGGTCTTGTGATTGATACAAGTTCATAACAGCATCCATGTCCAAACAGAAGGGAGAATGTGTATTTACTCCATGCATGTATTAAGGCATCGCAAAAGTTTTATCTGCATAATGAGTTTGCAATACTGCAAATTGTTAATGGGGCTACGTCGCAAGTGGTTCTCTGCCTTGACAATCATGTATACATATCGAGATTTCTATCATAATGACAGTTTAAAGAGATGACTAATTGTTTTCCTCCAATAAATCCAATTAAATCACCTTGATGTGAAGTCTGATGTTTCTGAGTGCATGAGCCTCCACCCAAGAAAGGGAGTGAATCAGTTCTATGGCTGCTCCACTGCTCCGTTGTGTTTTATGCAAGGATGTCCCTTTATGTCCCAAAGGACAGTGAGATTTTTCCTCCACAATTTACTCCATAGGGAAATGGATAAAAAGGATGATTTGTCTTTCAGGTGTTTCCTAAAGCTACTGTTGGAAGTGACGCTGTGTGACAACATACAGAGACACGGCTTTCTCCTGGGGGCTGAGAATATCTGTGTGGGGCTGGTGAAAGGAGATGCAGCTGTTGGAGATGGCTGCACCTTTGAGCTGGTCCTAGTGACTTACACAGCCCGTTGTGGGAATTGTGAAAGGACATGAGATTTTCGCTGGTGTTTCCAAGTCCCTTTGCAGTCAGCAGTGGGCTCCAAAGGCTGTTGTGTGTGCTCCATCACTGGCTTCTTTTCCTCCAGACCATGTTCTAAGGCTTGCTCTGTGGTATGACTTGCTTCTTTTATTTTCCCCTTTTAATTCTTCATTTTCCCCATTTTTATTTCTGCTTTTCTGGCTTTCACTCACTGGCACACAAGAATTCCTTCCCCTTTAAAAATAGCTGGCAAAATCACTACACCCAGGCAAGCATTGCTGGGCACCCAACAGGGAGGCGAACCCATGCTTGAGGTCAAAACCAGGTGGTTTTAGATGTCTGGTTCAGTAACAGAGCTGAAACGAACAGCAGTGATAATGGCCAGCTCATAGCAACGTAAAGAGAAAGGCAAATTACTGCAATAGCTTTTATGTTGTGAATGAAGGAACAACCACCAGAACCAATGTGGTTACTATTTCAAAGCTGTGGTATGTGACTGTGGCCACAGACCTAGGATTAGATGCTGGGCTGTACCAGCACAGATGAGATCACCTCCCGTTTGTGCTCTGGGAAAGCACATCCATGGAAAGGTGCATCTTTGGAAAAGTACATCCAAGTACAAAAACCCTGGCAGGGAGTGTCTTGGAGGCAGAGTGTGACACTGAGGCACAGACACATGACTTGCAGTGTCAGGAGGAGCAGCAGACCCTGTAGAAAGACCCCACAATCTTCCCATATGGCACAAGCCTGAACTCTGACCATCCCTTCATATTCAGGACTGCAATCCCACCGTTTAAGTTAGTTCTCCTGGTTTGGCTTCAATTTTGCACTTACCGTAGTTGTAGACCTATCCCACATTTCACCATGAAATGAAAATCTCGGCCAGGAAAACCTTCTTCTCATGTCTTGATTTTAAAATCACGGGTTCCTCCATAGGCTGAGTGGTCACCCAGTGTGCACTGCTTTTCGTAGCTCCCGGTGAGACAGGACAGAAGATCACCACAGGACCATTGAAATCCTGATGCTGTAAGATGGGCTCTTGATGTCAGGTCAGTATTTAGGTGATCTTTGTGCATTTTCCTCACTGTTACAGGCTCAGCAACAAATTCTTGGCTATTTGATACAAATAAGATAAAATACCAGTACAGAGAAGCCAAAGGGACAAGACTGAGATGGGGCTATAGGAAATATTATACTTGCAACCTTGCCAAGATCCACAACCATGTTTGCACGGTAGGGAAGGAGACCGTTCTTACTTTGAGGGCTTTCTGAGTGTTGGTACGCACTGAGAGTTTGGCTTATGCCATACATCAGACTTTCTTCATGCTGTAACAAGCCTATTCCTCAGCTACTTTGGTCTTCAGCACTTTCCCCCAGCAGAACCAGGGTTCCAATGGTCATCGCTAGGCTCTGGGCAGCTCTTCTTTCACAGTCAAGAGGAGTTTGGCATGAGTAATGTCTTCTGAAGCAGAGCATGTGCAAGTGCCCAACTTCAAAGACCATCCAACCTGAGCAGGGATAGACCCTCTGTGGTTCAGGACCCCCATGGGCAGGTGATGCTGAGGCAGAGACGTTCTGCACAGGACTTGCAGGCACAGCACTTGTTTCCTTGCAGCAGTCCTACTTTCTGATTATGCTTACACTGAATTTCATCCTTAAGGCCAAACTTACCTCCCAGTTTGTGCATTCACAAAACCATATTTTCAGATACGAGCTTGTGAGGATCCCTTTGGGGACTCCACGAGGAGAGAATATGGGCCTGTGCTGCCCCAGAGCAGTTCCAGGACACTGCAAGCTGCTGTAGGGACAAGAGAACATGCTGTTCCCGTCATACTACGCTTCCTCCCAGCTCTGGACATCCCTCAGGGAGAAGGTCCACCTTCACTGCTGAGTCTATGTGCCCTACCCAGCGCATCTGAGTCCTTGTTTTGGTGGGGCCTCTCAACAATGCTGAATTACTGTGTTGATAACCACTTTTTACAGCTGGGGGAGGTGGGGAAGAAGGACCATCTGGATCAGCATTGCAAGCATTCAGTTGAGTATTTCCAGATTGTTTGGCATTTGGGCTTTCTGGATTACATTGGGAACAATTCCTGACTTCCAAACTCTGTTTACTTATCCTGCATTCAAATGTTTCTTTTCTTTTTTCATCTTTGGGTTTTTTCTTTTTATAATTGCCATATTCTGAAAAAGTTAAGAGTAAATTAATGGTTCATTTACCTTCTTCATAGAAGTGTTTTGTTTAGGGAAATTAATAATAATAGTAATAATGATAATAATAATAGAGCTGAGAGGCACTTTGTTGTTCCTGTCAAACTCAACAAGCTTTGTGCTTTCTTTGGCACCATATAGGCTATTGTATGTTTTTCATTTTCTTTCATTAGGGCAGAAGGAAGAGCAGCGTTCACATCTCTTCCTCAGCTTGCAGTCTAGCAGTGACCAGAAATGCATAATAAATCTCAGACAAATACTTTTTTTTTGGAGGCCAGCTGGGCAGCTACCCTCCATACTGAAGAGTCACATATCACGTTTAAAGCAAAGCGACTTCAAGTTTGCCTTTGCCCAAAGTAGCATCTGAAACGTAACTTTCCCTCTCAGTCTCTGATCCACCGCAGCTCAGTATAGCACCTAAGTGGATCAGATCGCTGATCCACCCCAGGAAAAGTCTGTGCCACCAAAGTTATGATTGAGGTAAACCCACACTGACCTTCAAAGGGAGCTGATGGATAAACTCCTGTTCTCAACAGGTAGAATGTAGGTATGTGATGGACACACTGGAGCTGTAATATGTCTAATACAATGCAATACAATGACTTTTATATTATACTGTATTATATTACTAGACTGCGAGACCAAAGCAGAGGGACAACATAGCATAAACTGAAGGTTTGGGACTAGGCTACTATGCCTTTTCAGTACTCAGATGATAGGATTTTATCATGTATTTCAAGTGTGGAAAGAAGAAAGAGGACAACTCATGTTAAGGGACTTCCAACTCCTCTTCGCTCCCTAAGTATTTGTAGCATTTACATGCTCATTGCTGATGTGCTTTGCAAGGATCTCAATACAGAACCACAGAACGGTTGAGGTTGGTAGGGACCTCTTGGAGGTTTTCTGGTCCAACTCCCCTGCTCAACAAATGGGGTCACCTAGAGCAGGTTTCCCAGGACCATGGCCAGACAGCTTTTGAATGTCTCCAAGAATGGAGATGCCACGACCTCTCTGGTGATGGTCTTCACCAGTCCAGGGCAACAGATTGTACCATTGACGGAGCCTTCGCTAACAAGTCCAAATAAAGTAGAAGTTAGTTAAAGATCCCAAAGAACAAAAGAGGAATTCAGATCTTGCTTTCAACCTTCACCCTCTGTTTTGCTGCCTTTTTTCAACAGAGAAGATGAGCATCTGTGCAAATATGTGTTGATAAAGTCAGTAGTCTCAATGGTTTCCTGAAGTACAGCTTGCTATGATGCTGGCTAGAGGATCATATGAGGTAGAAAAGTCACATTATGCAGCAAGTGCCATGTGCTTGAGTTATCAATGGTTCACATTAAATCTATGGACAGAACCAACCGTTCAGCAATTCCACTGGAAGAAATACAAAGACCTTCAAGAAAGAGCCAACAGCTGTGGTTAAGAAGGATTAGTTAGGACACCTGGGGGCTTTCCTTATCTGTGCAAAGGAGGCAGTGACAGACCAGTGAGATGATTTAGCTCCAAATGTGGCTGAACAGATGGGCAGGGTCCTGACACCTGTGCCTGGAAGTCACCCTGCCCAGGGCTACATACGGCTGCCACACGGCCTGGGAGGGCTGTTTTGCTGTGTTCCCAGGCAATGCGTCCCAGCAGGCTGACGGACCTGTACCAGCCTGTGCTCATCATCACTAAATTGGTTGTAGTAAGATGAGCTGTGGACCTCAACTGAAAAGTATTTCATTCTTTAAATTCTCCTGTGGCAATGTTAATACAGTAATTCTGTTTAGCATCAGCCTCATGCGTTATTTTTATTATCTATGGCCTTATGGTGGTGATTTAAACGTACTGATTTATTGATTCAGTCTTAATTGGGTCCTGAACTGGGTCATTGCACCATTCTATCTTTAATTGCTTTAATGAAAGTCTAGCAAATTAGACTGGTAATATGATTGCTTAGAGGGATTTTTGCCTGTTCATGCTTCTTAGTGAAATCCATTAAAAATGAAAAAAGGAATGAGCTTACCCTGCTGAATTGCCACTTGTATCACGGAGTCTGAGTGAAACTCAGAAAATCAATCTGCAGTGCCCTTGGCTCTACCTCCAAATACATGTCCTCAGAAAGAGAAGACTTCGCACATCAACAAACATGCCCACAGAAGAGGAGTGGATGGAAGAAGCTAAAACCCATGTTCCGGTTCCTGCTTAGCCGGCTTCCTTTGTCTTTGCATCTAAGTCGCTTAGGAGAAAACCTAAAAATCTGCTTAAATCCCAAAAGTGAACTTCAGCCCAAGGGCTAGAGAACACCCTGAGAATGAATCCCTCCTGTTCTGGGACCCCAAATCTGTGTGGTTTTTTAGGTCTTTCATCATGTCCAAAAAAGTTTGTCTCGTTCCCCTTCTCTTTCCTGGCAGCTTGCTGCCCAGACAAACATTTTAGGCAGAGAACTCAGCAGTACCTGTGAGAAGGACCAGTTCCTCCCTCCTGTGTGTCGTGACATCCATGAGAAGCAGCCTTGGCCGTCGTGGCTGCCCTCCATCACCGCTGGGTACTGCCTGTTGCCTGCACAGGTCCTTACCAGCTCTTCCCCGCTGCATTCCCAGCAAGGCTGCTGCATCTGCAAAACATTTTCTACCCACTGGGCTAATGAGCTCTGTGTTGCCAAAGCTGCCTGTAACTTCTTAATGTCCCCCTGTTTTATGGCTGGAAATATGCTGCTTCCTCCCACTTCTTCTCATCAGTGAAGATTGTACATTGCGTCTCACTTGACCATGGCTCCTGCTACTGAGAAAATATCAGTACTGATCAGCGGCATGAAGCCCCCCACCAGCCCTGCTCATACCCCCCGAAGCCTATTTGTATAAAGAATAGCAAGAATCTGCTTCAAAGATAGAGTTGCAAAACCAAAGAAAATCTGCAGTCAATTAAAACCGATGCGAATTAAGCATATAGCAGATGAGGAGTACAAAGTTCACATCAGCTTGATCTCCAGCGTGACAATGCATTTTATTTTATCCCTTTAGCAGAACAGGGATTTTTGTCTCCGCGTGGGCTGTAACGATGCGGCTGGGAAACTTCCATTGGCTTTAATTAAAACAGTGTGATTACATTGTCCTCTCTCCGGCCTGTTTAGCCCCTGAGTCAGTCAGTGCACAGAACTAGGTACCTGGTGCGGGTGCTCTGAGTGCAGCACTAACCTCGCTCCACTGACCAGCGCTGGACCTGGAGCCCTGATAGCCTGTCCCTGGGCTGCCCGCAGCTCTAAGTGCAGCGCCATGCAGCCTTAGCCACCGTGGCAGAAGTCAGCTGTCCCAAGCTGGCTGCATCTGAATTCACAATATACATTTTAAGACAGTTGCAGATGATATAAAAAGCCTCCTACCAGGTCAGACCCACCAGGTCAGAAGGAGACATGTTGTATTTGCAAAGCCAACACTATGCATGGTGGTTTGGTTTTGCCTGGAAAACAAAGAGGGCAAGTTTTGTGTCCACTACAGGGTGGCTTCATATTTGCTGCCTTTGTCTGATGGATTTTGTGCCTCACTGAATGTGGTTTGGGAGCTATGTGAAGAAATGAGGAGAGAATGGACTGGCTTTTGCTCCGTGACTGCAATAGCTGGTAGCTGAGACAATGTGCCGGGCTCTCAAAGCAAACAGCATCCGCACCAGCTGCATTTGGGAAAGGACCGGGGTGTTTTGTGAGTCGTATGTAGCTGCATGGCTGGAGTTGCATGATTGCACCCCCAAGGATGGGGCTGGGCAAGAGATGTCTGAGGTCTTGGGCAGTTGCCTATTGCCTGGCATCCTGGGGCTGGTCATGCAGCTGAGGTGCTCTGCAGATGGGGTGTCACCTGCATGCCAAGGAGCCCCACCGAGTCAGCCCCTCCAGCCCAAGACGTGGCTTGTGCTGCCGTGCTGCTTTGCAGGGCAGGAAGGTCCGGTTCCACAGATGCTTCCAGGGCAGCATTCGCTTTGACACTGGCGAGGCTTTGCTGGAGGTGTGAAGGACCATGGCCTGCAAAAATGTGAAGTAGGTGGATTCAGTGTAAGCGCATCTGTGAAAATTGTTTCCCTCCCCAGATACCCTGGCCCTGGATGAACCACATCGCTGCAAGGAGAGCAGCCCCTGCAGCTGGCATTTAAGGTTCAATAGGTCCATGTGAAGCCGTTATCTGTGTATCATCTCCTTACCCTCACCTGCGTAATTGTGCAAAGGCTGTGAAGGCTCCTGGCAGATGTCAAACACCTCATTAGTGTGCTGGTATCTTCTGCCTCGGGCTGTGTGTCAACAGGTTGGGTATTTGTTGTCTATGCTTGTCTAACATACCCTCAGTATAGATACCTGCTGAAGCATTCATGCGTGTTGCAGCACATCAGTGTATGTTGTCCCCGAGGTCTGACACTGTCAGGATTTTCATTTGAATATGTGCACTCACCTGGAAGCTGCCAGTCCCGGGCACTGCTCTTTCCCCTTAATATTAAATTGCTCTTGGATAAAACCACAAGATGAGCACCTGAACCAGGCTTTGGCGTCAAGGCTTCCCACTGCTTTGGTCAGTGTTGGTGCCACTGGGCTTCAAAGCCACGTTCCTCACAGCTGGTCCTGGGGGTTTTGTACTCCTGGCTGTGTTTTAGTCCCGGTCTGGGTAGAGGGTCCCTTCCCAGCCTGGGGCTTCAGCCGCAGTTAACAGCTTGGTGAGAAGGATGGGTGCTGAAAAGGGTGTTGAACCATGGTTTCTAACTTCCCATGGTTCGTGTGTGCATAATCATGTGCTAAACTGTGTATTAGGTCACATATTAAAACCAGACACTGTCACCAAGATGGCAGTATTGGCCAGCTCCAACCTTGTGACTTTTAAAAAATATCTATATCGTTATCAGTTTTGTTACAAATTATTTTACTGATTTTAATTTTGTTTTATTACTGTTCATCTTGTTATTATTATTTATTCTACTTTTATTTAGCCTTATTTATTTCCCATTTTATTCCCTTGGGTACCCACTGAAATAAAGGAACTGCCCAGTTATCTGGGATGTCCCTTTGGCCCAAGTAGCTGCCATGCGTGTGTCTATAGGTGCCACTTGTGGTATCTGCCTCTGCCTGTGCCTGCCCATGCCAGCTGCACCCTATGGATGGTGTCAATGAAAGCACTTGGTGGTGCCTGCGAAGTCATCCCACCAAGGTTGTGCTGGGAGGCAGAAATATATTGGGGTTTAGCCCAGCAGCTCAGTGTGTCTCTGCAGAGCCTAGTCTTCCCACCAAGGTGACTCTCCTGTTTGGGAGGACCTGTATTGCTGGCGATTCAGTGCCTGCACCGATCATCTAACGTTTCCCAGTCCTTGTCAAAACCCTAACAGCCTTCATCAGAGTCCCTATACCTTTTCTGTAGGGTTTGCGATGTGCTCCCATCACCAGCTCCTGGTCTCCAATCAATGTGAAATCCTTTCTCATTTCTTGTCTTTAATGACCTTGTTGCTACCACAGCGGTTTTTAAACAGCTCTCCTGTTCCAGATGTGTCTGCATGGCAGGACTTGGGTGGTAGTTACCAAATGTAATGGAGGACTGAAGGAATGGTGGAAACATAAGCCTATATCATCTGCTCTGCATCTCTTAGTGCGCTCAGCAGCTCAGCATGTGCCATTCCCAGGAATCGTCAACACGGCAACTGCTATTGCAACAGGGCCCAGAGAGGCGGTATCATTGCTGCCTTGTGGAGGTGAAATGCTGGAATTTGGTTTTGCTCATGGATTTGGTATATTCATGGATTTTTACTCATGGATTTGGTATGCTCATGAGGTCTGACTGATGCTCAGGATGTTCGTGATGTCTGATGCTCAGAATCTTGTCCTGACCAATCTGATCCAAGTGCTTTATTGGAGACATCTGTCATGGGGGATTTAAATGTGATTCTCCCAAACTGCTTTTACCACTCTTTCCCCCTCCTTGGCATCACCTTTAAGCGTCCTCCTGCCACCCCATCCCGCAGCTCCCTCCTTGATGGAGGAGGTGGATTAACTTATTTCATCTCAACCACTCTCTGGCTCAAAGCCCTGTTTCGTGACAGGCCATTGAAGTGCAGTGTGGCTGCAGCACTGAGCGGTGGTTCGTGTCTGGTGCAGCCATGACTCACTTGTGGGAGGCACAGGGATTATCAGGAGAGCATCTCAAACAACGAGGCTATGAGCGAAAGCAGCTGATACTGCCGAGCCTTCTCATGCTACAGGGACACAAGAGAACAGGAGGTGGTTTTTTGAGGTAGGTATGGCCACAGGATGGGCTTCTCTGGTGATGTGAGGATGCAACTACAGGCAGTGCTTTCTGTCAGAGACTTCTAGCAAGTGGCACCACTTGAACCATCATATTGCACATAATACCCAGCTGTGGTACAGTGCTGGGAATCCCACCGCTAGTGTGGTCCGTAAGACTGGGACAGTGAAGCTGGTTAAGAGGGCGAATTGGCTGTCTGCAGGTGAAGAACTCTTAACCATTCATTATAACCTGCCTGAATCAGGGTGGATTTTCCACAGAAATAATAGACTTGATACAAAAATATCCTCATCAGACTCCAGCTCTTTGCCCCAAAGATCGTGATGGTAAAAAATTCAGCAAGAATATTTAGAGAAAAATAATTTTTTTTCCATTGCACACAGCCCCAGAGATGACTGGCAGTTTTTAAACTATTTTTTCCGTGCTCTGAGGCAGAGATTAGCACCAGCACAGAAATTTTCAACCTGAACAGTGTAAATAGAGCTACTGGAAAGGTGGTAAAATCACAGCTGTCCTGCTCTCCTGGCAAGCAGTGCTGCTTCCAGCCACAATTATAAGATCCGTTTCTTGAGGCAGGAATTAGCTCTTCATCTTGTGTTTGTGTGGAGCAAAATGAAGCCCTCATTTCGTGTATGTGAAGAAAAATAAATTGTAATCCTAAAACTGGCCTGAACCACCTATATATCCACAAAAGAAGAGAGAACAGGTTATAAGATATTTTCTTCTACTATAGAAAAGGTTTTTATTGCTGCCAGCTTCCAACTAACATGCTGTACCCATTGGTGTATGTTGCAATTTCTAACATCTCTCAAACAAGTAACTTGAAGGGAGCATAACCCATGATCTGTTTTCCTCCAGCAAGAGCTGCTTTTCCTGGCATTGAGAAATGTGAAAAATAATTTATTGACAACAGTCTGTGACATTCCCTCTTCCTTATCTCTTGAGGCCAAGTCTCCAGCTAGCAGGGTATTTCAGAAATAATAATAAAAGAAATAGTAAAAAGAAGAAAGCAAAACACTTGCCCCATTCCCATGGAAATGCCTGGGAACAGTTCAAGCGAGCGCCCCTTTGCGATGTGGTCATGTGTTTGTCCTCGGTTGGTGAGCAGAGATCAGGCCTCTTATCCCCTCCGTTGTCTGCCTGGGTTTTGCTGGCAGATCAAATACATCACTTTGCCTTGGAGGCTCTCAGCTTTCCTCTGGGCAGAAAGAGTGGAACACAAATGCCATCTGAGACATAAAAAAGTGGTTGGGACAACTTGCTGCTCTGCGCTTTCCTCCTCCCTTCTTGACTGGTCCAGCTCTTCCCTTGTGTGCCCTCTCTCCTTTTCCCAAGCCACCAGCAACCCTGTGGGAGCATCTCTGCCCACTGGACCCACACTTACCTCCTGGGTGAGAAAGAGATTAAGAAATCAAGCTCTGAAGGTTAAAAGAAGTGTGACCAGCAGGTTGAGAGAGGCGATTCTCCCCCTCTACTTTGCTATCGTGAGACCCCACGTGGAGTGCTGTGTTCAGGTCTAGGGCCCCCAGCATAAGAAAGACACGGACCCGCTCAAGTGGGTCCAGAGGAGGCCACAAACATTATCAAGGGACTGGAGCACCTCTGCTGTGAGGACAGGCTGAGAGAGTTGGGTTGTTCAGCCTGGAGAAAAGAAGGCTCTGGGGAGACCTCACAGCAGTCTTCTGGTACTTAAAGGGGACCTACAGGAAAGATGGGGAGGGACTCTTTATCGGGGAGTGTAGTGATAGCATGAGGGGTAATGATTTCAAACTGAAAGAGGGCAGATTCAGATTAGATATTAGGAAGAAATTCTTCACTGTCAGGGTGGTGACACCGGCACAGGTTGCCCAGAGAAGCTGTGGATGTCCCCTCCCTGGCAGTGTTCAAGGCCAGGTTGGATGGGGCTTTCAGCACCCTGATCTAGTGGAAGGTGTCCCTGCCCACGGCAGGGGGGCTGGAATTAGATGATCTTTGAAGTACCTTCCAAATCAAACCATTCTATGATTGTATGAATAACCTGAAATACTTTTCAATTAGGCTGCTGCTCCCCTCCTACTCTATGAACTCATGAGACAACCTCGTTGCTCTGCAGGAAGCTAATGAAATGCTTCTGATGCTATTTTTCGGCCTGAGGTCTCATACCTACAGAGCAGATTTGCTTTACTGAGCAACCAGCAGTTTAAAGACCTGCTTCCAGCCGCAGGCAGAGAAGAAATTCCTGAGCATGTGGGCTCCAGCACTGACTCAGCTGAGCAAAGCCCTGGCAGAAGAAAACATTTCCTTTGGAGCCTGTCTGATGTGTGCCTGGGCGGGAGGAACAGAGCAGATGACAGGGCAGATACTTATAAACTTCAGAGACGGGATTTGACTGAGTCCTGTAAAAATTGTGGCTTGGATTATGGCCTATCTGCTGCAGTAAACAGAACAGAACAGGAAAAAAAGAAGTGTCAAAAATCCTCTCTGCTCTCCAAGGAGCATGACTACTCTGCAAAGAAACACTGAGAAAAAGCAATGGGATTCCAGCCTCTGCTTGTATGGGGAGTGCTGGGAGAGCTGCTGGGGGAGATGCTGCAGGTGGTG
The DNA here is from genome assembly GCA_009769605.1 of Bucorvus abyssinicus. NCBI lineage: Eukaryota > Metazoa > Chordata > Aves > Bucerotiformes > Bucorvidae > Bucorvus > Bucorvus abyssinicus. The sequence continues at coordinate 7,015,892 of CM020025.1, forward strand.
TCTTACCTGCCCAAGCACTCGTCATCCTCTGTGCATGGCCACAGCGAGGAGATGATGTCCCCATGGTTCCTATCATGGAGTCCACAGTTTCCCTCCTGACAGGCAGCCTGGGGGTATCAGAGATGCCAAATCATGACAGTCCCCAGGAAGGACCTGTGTTCTGTGTGGGGCCTGTGTAAAGATTTTCAGTAGTTGAAGGCTGTCGAAAGAGCTCTTGATGCTGCGGAGCAGAAGAGACCTCCCTGAGCATTGCTCCAGCCAAGAGTACATTTGTCCCACCCCTTTTGTTCAGCTAGGTGTGTCCCTGTCTAAAGAAGTGACCCACATTTTGGCACCTAATGCAGACCGCTCTGGTTCATCCTCCACAAGGAGCTACATCCCCTCATTGGTGTGCTGGTATCTCCCCTCCCTGACCCACTTGAGCAGTTGGCAACTTTAGAAACTGGAGCAGGGGCCAAAAGTAGAGGATCTCTGCATTTTCTCATGCAGACCTGCCATGGAACAGCCATATGAATTAAGTGATTTACATGTGTCTTGGTGCCTTTGCTTGACTTTGAGTGGAAGAGATCATGGAAAGCCTTGCTTAAAGCACTTAAAGCATTTTAAAGGCTCAGTATAGTCAGTGGAAAGGTGAAGTATTTTGTTGCTTTTGTTCCCAGACTGTGATCTATGGGCTGCACTATGGCAGCTGGTGGCCCTCCAAAACCATGTGGGTTTGGGTTTCCTTTTAACTGTGTTCCTTGCAGAAAAGATCCCAAGAGTCTGTAAGAGCAATTAGAAATGGAGAAAATGAGCCAGGCGACTTTGTGTGCTCTGGACGCTGACAGCGATGGGTTGAGCTCACCTCTACTCTTCACCGTGCTGCCAAGTTGCCACCCAAAAGCAATTCTTCCAGGTCAGCAGCAGGCTTGCCTGGGTCGCTCTCGCCACAGAAGTGATCACTTGTTCATTGCTGCCCATGTTGGTGCTTTTCCTGGAGCTAGAGCTGGAGCTATGCAGCTGCTGGCCATCTCTGATAGAAAGCATACATATGACAGAGGCTGTCTCTCCCAGAGGGGTCTTTGCCGAGGGCTACAGGTGAGCTGGGCATTTCTGAAGGGACTGAGGTGAGAAAAGATCAGCTCTGATTGCTGAGCTTTATTTCCCACTAATGCAAGTATGCGGTTGTAATCTGCCACAACCTTGGCAAAATCAGTTTATCTACAGTATCAGCAGTGGCTTGAATGTCTTTGCTGCTCCTGCCTAATGTGAGAGGAGAATTGGGTCCATCATCCGTATATGAAGTGGAGAGCTGGGTGCTGAAAAGTGACACATCTCACTGCAGTGCCTGCCCACTCCCTGCACAGACTGAGCTCCTGATCCACTGTGCACGGATGGAGCAGCTCCTGGTGAAAGTGAACACGTGCACACATATGAAGAACCTGACCTGGCCTCTCATGAGCCCTACCAGCCAGCTCCAGATCTCCTGAGATGCCAGGGACACAGTGAGGGCCAAAGTTGGTGGGAATGGGGCCAAACGCACTCAAGTACAAAATGCCTCAAAACATTCCTCATTAATAGTCCGCCCTAGTGACTGAGAAGGACACACTAAAAATCCCTCTTCCTTGATGAGAGGGGGCACCAAGCAACGCACTAGCAGGGTCCTTTTGAAGTCAGCCCAGCATCTGAAGAGCAATGTGAGGGGGAAGGTGCCTGTACACGGTGATGTGTCCCTACCTTCTCAAGCAGAGTACACAGGGTGGGCTGATGTTAGCAGAGCAGATCCCACCACGGGAACGGTAGGGGTAAGGTGCCACAGAGGGAAATGCCAGCAGCTGAGAAGCTATTAAATCTGTGAGCTGGTGCAATGCAAATTCTAGCTGCAAAACCTGTGGAAAGGAGGAGGGAGATCATTTGAAGGAGAACCTCTTCTCCCCACACTGGCCCTGGCCAGGGCTTGTCTACTCTAGTGTGTGTGATGGGGTGCTTTCGACTTGGTTGTTATTATTGAGGTGGCCACGTTCTGGGTGAGTTGCTGTGCTGTGTTAGGAAGGCAGGATGCTGGTAAATCTGACTTTCAGAGGGTACAGTCAGTAATCACCTGCCTGACAGAAAGACTTATATTTGTAGGAAACTCTTTACTCAGTTCCCACCTAGTCTTGGACTTAGCTAATTGCAAGCAGAACTGCAGCTCTTACACGCTTTATTTCCCAACAAAATGTGGCAAGGCAAAGCCCACTCTGGACTCTGGTACCAAGGGTTTTGGAGGGTTCAAGGGGGATGTCGATGTGGATAGCTGCAGCCCAGCCTCATGGATCCGACTGCCTTCCTTGCTGGCCAGATGCATCCAGAGGCATGGAAGCTGCGTATCCCCATGCCTGAGCTAATACGTAGTTTACTAGTAGTATTTGTGGGCTGGTTTGTGGGCACAGCACCAGCTGAGCTCAAAGATCTGCCCAGCTCACGGTCCGGGGATTTTCCTCGATCAGTGGTAGACTTGTGCTGCTAACACAGCATCTCGGGTCTATTCTCGTTAAAGCTACCAATCTTTCTCAGTAATTCAAAGTTAAGCTGTGAAATCATAGCTGTGCCTGCTGTTGTCCAAGCATGTCATGTCATCGTCCATGGACAATTGTCCAGAGAAGCAAGAGGTTTTGGTGGGCTTGGAGGGAGCAGGTTGAATGCTCTGGCTTTTGCTCAGCCCCTGCGCTGCGCTGCCTGCAGCAGCCCGCACCTCCTTGAACCCTCCCTGGGCACTCACCACCTGCCAGTCCTCTGTGGGTCCGGTTTTTCAGGAAACCAGTACCTCCTCTCGCTTCACAGTTGGGGCCCTTGGGCTCCCTTACACAGACCCTTGATGGACAGTGCATAGCAAATGGCTCTCTCTTTTCCAGGAGTCCCATCCAGATATTGGCGGCCACCTCTGGAAAACCAGTTCTGAGCCTGAGTGATCCAGCTCCAGTGTCTCTCCTGTGGCTACTCCTCATTTCCTTTCTGAGCTTATTGGAGCACCCTTGTCCTTACGGCACCTTCCTGCAGGCACAGACCGTAGCCTCCCCCTGGAACATACGATCCAGTTCAGTGCACTGAAGGTGGAGATAAAATAAAAATCTGCTTTTATCTGTTCTGGCATGGGCTGTCTGTGCTGCTGTCTGTGTCTTTGGCAGCTTGACTGTCCAGTTGGGATGAAGACCCAAGACAGGCTCAGGAAGGTTCATGAAGAGCATTCACTGTGGTTTTAGCCATAAAGCGCTGCGAAGGCTTTGCTGAGCGTGTGTGCATTGCGAAACCAAAACATTTCAAAGGATTCCTTTTTGTTGGTATTTCAAAGGTCTACTTTTTGTTGGGGCAGGGTGGTATAAGGATATGAAGGGACTTCTGCCAAATTTTGTCATGACTCCAAAGTGAGAGTCTGCCAAAGAAAATGTCACTGATTATATTTTAACATTGCAAAACCATTATTCACTGCCACCACCATCATGTTCTCAGAAATGGCTCCCTGTTTGTGGAAAACTGCTGTATAAAGAAAAAACTATTCATAGGCAGATAACCAGAGGGCCGGATGCCATCGTGCACCTTAACATTAACCAAAGCAGCAAGCAATTGCTAAAACACTCTCATCAGAATAAACCATCAGGCATCTCAGGAGTGGTGATGACATCAAGCCCACCTAAAGGAAAGTCAAGTCATAGAATCATAGAATCATCTAGGTTGGAAAGGACCTTTAAGATCAAGACCAACTGCCATCCTAACACTGTGAAGTCCACCACTAAACCATGTCCCTAAGCATGATGTCTACATGACTTTGAAGTACCTCAAGGGATGGGGACTCCACCACTGCCCTGGGCAGCCTGTTCCAATGCTTTACAGCCCTTTTGGTGACGAAATTTTTCCTAATATCCAACCTAAACCTTCCCTGGTGCAACTTGAGGCCATTTCCTCTTGTCCTATCGCTTGTTACTTGGGAGCAGATAACAATCCCCAACTCGCTACAACCTCCTTTCAGGTAGTTGTAGAGAGTGATAAGGTCTCCCCTCAGCCTCCTTTCTCCCAGTTAAAGGACTCCAGGTCTCTCTGCTGCTTCTCACAAGACTTGTGCTCTAGACCCTTTACCAGCTTTGTTGCCCTTTTCTGGACACGCTCCAGCACCTCAATGTCCTTCTTGTAGTGAGGGGCCCAAAATTGGACCCAGTATTCGAGGTGTGGCCTCTCCAGTGCTGAGTACAGGAGAACAATCACTTCCCTACTCCTGCTGGCCACACTAGTGCTGATACAAGCCAGGATGATGTTGGCCTTCTTGGCCGCCTGGGCACACTGCTGGCTCATATTCAGTTGCTGTTGACCAACACCCCCGGGTCCTTTTCTGCTGGGCAGTTTCTAGCCACTCTTCCCCAAGCCTGGAGTGTTTCGGGGGGTTGTGGTGACCCAAGTGCAGGACCCAGCACTTGGCCTTATTGAACCTCATACAACTGGCCTCAGCCCATCGATCCAGCCTGTCCAGATCCCTCTGTAGAGCCTCCCTACCCTCCAGCAGATCAACACTCCTACGCAACTTGATGTCATCTGCACCAAATCTTGACCCACCAAAAGATGATTCCTTGGAAAGACAGCACCGCTCCTGCCCCACTACATCTGTGTTGTGTCTGCACTAGCTCCGATACCACTGGTAAAATCCCCGTTGGGATGACTTGTTTCCTGTACAGCTGATGCAACGGAGCCAATGAGCCCTCCCAGCAGTGCCACATATGCAGGGATGTGCTGTCCAGCTTGCTGTGTTTGTTTTAGGGGATTAGGAACATGCCTAAACCCAAGAGTGTGTTGGAAATGACGTTTCACATGCAAAGCAATCTGGTTTGGAGGGAAAGAGCAACGTTTCTTCGATTAAATGAAAATAATTGGGGTTAAAGGGGAAGGAAAAAGAAAATTACTTGCAATTACTTGGATTTATTGTAAGAAAGAATGACATACCTCATCAGTTTTATCTGCTTTCCACAGTTTCTCCTTTATGTTTTTCTTCTACTTTCAGAACTGAATTTGGGCTCCTTTGCCTCATTAAGGAGAGATTACCTAGCTTAGCAAGAAGTTTTGTGTATTAGAAATGGGCTTTACTGATAGAGCTCTGGAACACAGATGTGCTCTTCTGTTCCAAAATCCCCTTCTGCTAAAACCCAGGCAGAATAACAAGGCCATTTCCCTAAATTATTGCTCAAACACATGGAAGTTGTTCTCTTCTCAGTGGTCTTGGTGTTAAGGAGCAAAGAAAACTGCTAATGTTGTCTGCTCTCCATAAATCCTCCTTTCTTCCCGAGCTACCCAAGTAGGGTTGTTAAATCAGGATGGTGCTTGGGATTTAAGAGAAAATAATACAACTTATTTGATGCATTTTGCTCTATAAGCATCCACTTCCAAAACCCCCAGAAAACCCTATTGTAAAATCTAAGGAGAGAAGGTGCTTTTTAGGTGCAGATCAGTATCTGAAGTATCCAATTCATCTCTCGTGAGACACACAAACCTTGCAAAAGTTTATCCAGTGACTGAATAGCACAACAGAGACATGATGGTGGTGGTGAAAAGAGGACAATCCCAAGAATTCCCCTCTCCTGTTTTCCTCTGTCATCCTCCTCTCTCTTCTCTTCTTCATCCCAGAGTCCTGGAATATATGGTTGCTTGTCATACGAAGCTACTCTAGTTTTTCGGATTGTCCTTGTTACCTCTTACTATACATTTCCTATTAGTCATTTTTTTTTGAGATGGGGAATAACTGCACTCTGCACCCCCAAGGTCGGCATACCTCATACTTAGCAATGTGATGATGGCCTCTAGCCCTTTCCTAACAATTTCTACCACTTCTCCTACCTTTTTGATTGATTGTGGCTAAGTGTTGAGCCAATGTTTTCATAGAATGATATGGTGTAACCTCTCTATCACGATACTGGGTTGATACAACTGATTAAATGACCACTCATCGTATGCAATGATATTAGCTGGCTGATGCCAGCTCAGAGCATCTCATTTCATGTGGAAAGATAGGACTGTTTCTCTTTTCCCCCATTAATAACTTTTTACATCCCCTACACTGAATTTCACTCATTTTCGTGGTCAGTCACTCACTCAGCTAACTCTGTTCTTTGTTACTGCTCACACCCATTTGCTCCCTTGTGATTTGTTACTATTCATTCTGCTCCTTTGTTTCTTCTTGTCATCCTCTGCATCCATCAGAACAAATTTATTTGGACATGATAGCACCCCTAAGCTCCTCCACAGTGAACACAGATGCCAAAATGCTCCTCTGTTCCTCCAGTTCTGGCTTCATCTGCTCTGGGAACATCTAGCATTGCCCTGCAGACATTCTGGCAGCCTTCAAGCTCCTGTGTTTGCTAAAGCAGATGTTGTTAATTTGTAGAGCATCTTTGAACTTCTCATGGGGGGCTACCACATTTGGTAGTGTTTCTAACCAATTGCTTTCTTCATTTGAACATTTCCGCTTGCCTTTTTTTTCCCCCCAGGATGTTTTTTGGGTTTCTATTCCATCCTTTGCCAATCCATCTAGCTATGCCAGACTTCTCTGCACTTCTGCACCCCAGTTGCTCTTGAGCAGCTCTTCAAGAGGAACATAATCAAGACTTTCACGTTAACTTGGAAAATGGCATGAAATTTTGATCTTTTTGTGGGTTTTCAGATAGCTACTGAGTGGGTTTAATAATCAGTGTCTGTGTCAGACCCTATGTGACATATACCAACCTGGATGGACATAGCCCAAATTCCCTGCCCATTCAGCCTCCCTGGTCACTCTCTGGATACTGTCACCAGCAGGGACAGGCAATTAATGGTGACACTTGAATAGCATTTTCATTGAGGCTTGGCATCCCCTGCTTCTTGTTGAGAGGTTGAACTTGTGATCTGATCTGACTGCTAGTCCTTATCTCTGGAAATTATCCAAAACCAAGAAGGAACGAAAGGAAAGACTTTCAAGGAACCAACCTTCTTTGGTTTTGTATGCAGAGGGGACATTTTGGGTGGCGTTTGGATTTTGCATTTGTGGGTTTTGTTTCTGTTTTCTTTGCACAGTAACAAAAGTCTCACAAAGCTGACAAGGAGAACAAAATGGTTTACTTTTTTTTTTAAGCTAGAGAAAAGGGGAAATAGGAAGAAAATTCCAATCTTTTCATCAAGAGACAAAAATATCAGCCAAAAGAAAAAGATTTTTAACACTGCGTTTGGAAAATTTGAACGAATAGCAAAGGTGTAGCTATATTAACTATCTCAGCTTTATACAAACATTTTTAAAACGTGAATGAATACCAGAGGGAATATTTTTATGTTACAAAAAATTAGAACACAAGCTTTTAATACCTTTACCAGGAAAAACAGTTCATTTATTTAAACAGCAGGTTAGAAACCAGAAACAAACCAAAAAAAAATAGTTACTTTCCTGCGGATTTAAACGTTGGAGTTAAAATCTTTTGATGGCTTCTGGGGAAGCCTTAAGCTTTTAGTAATTCTCAGGAAACAGCATTGCTGAGTACAGCACAAAACAACTCCAATTGTGCTGATTCGGTAGGCAAAGCTCTTGAAACTGGTGGAGCTTGTGGAGGAGTCAGAATCTTAAGAAATGCCAATATTATTTCAAGAGGAGGGGGGGAAAAGCTATATTTCCAAAAGGAGCAAAACTGGAAGGTAATTAAACTCAGCAGCATCCTGGAAGCCAACACAAGGCTTAAATTCTGGTTCATCTTGGACTGAAGCTCATGGTTGAAAGCTGATATGGGATTTTCCTAGCACGGAGATAGCTGAAGAATGGTCTGGCAGGGCTGTAGCCTGGATATACTCTAATTCTGAGTGCTGAGACGCAGCACGGAGACCTGGTAAAGTGTGGAGAGTGAGGAGCAGAGTGGTGGATTGCACACTGTCATTTCTGAGGGCCTCACCTCTATGTTAAATGTCATCCAGATCAGCCCACCTTGTACAAAGCAGGTTTAGCCCTGGCAGATTGTCAGCGTTGCCTGGGGCTGGGCAAGGGCTGGCAGCCCCTGTGAAAAGGCATGAAGCATGTCTGCACTTGGGTCTCACGACTGGAGTAAGAAAAAGTATTTTGAGGAGGGAAGAAAACCACCAAAACTCTCCTACCTTTAGCTTCCTTGTGGTGCCCTGTTATGCAGGAAGGTTGGTTGAGTACTGAGACCCAAGACATGCTCTAGTACATTAACACAGCTGAAAACATTATCAGCCACGGGTACTAGTGCCTTATCCTACACTGCATGAGTAGAAGTGAGTTGTAAATGTCTAGTAAAGGAGTGATGGACTTTTTAAAAACAAGGTAACCAAGAAACAGGACTTAATTCATATTTTAAGAAATTAGACTATATCAAATGTGTAATAAAAATATTTTCTATAGGATTTTAAAATATATACATATATAAACTACCTTAATTTTTAATGCCCTGTGGTTATTGATGTGGTCTCTACAGTATCTAAGTGTAACTAGGTGAGGCTGCCCAGCAACCTCTATCATATCTCAAACAGTGATTACAAAACTCGAAGCCTTGTCCACACTGTAAATGAAACCTGCTTGAAAACAGGATCTGACATTGTCTGCTGGGCCTGATCCAGCACCCACTAACAGCCAGGCCATGTCCACTCCTGGCTGCAGGAGCTGGATTAGGTCCTAGACACAGTCCTGAAATGAGGTGGTTTCCAACCCTGTTGGCTGGGCAAGGATAAAGGCACCTGAGAGTCTTGAGGCACTTCCTGGTAAACTAAAAAATACTGGGTATTTTCTTTAGAATATTTAGGGATATTTAGAAAAAGTCTTAAGACAATTTGGGCACATCTATACTTCATTTTGAAGAGGGGCCCAAACTGACTGTGACCCAGACATAGCCTTTGCTCAGACACTGGGTGTAGGCTTTAGTCAAGCTTAAGGGAGGTTGGGAGCTTGGAGATGATGATGGAGAAAAGAGCATTCATGCCTGTGTCTTCCCTCAGCATCCGTCTCCATATATCCCCCTGGCCTTGCCTGCCCAGCCCATGTGGAGGACGTTAAGCTAGACACCAGATCTTTCCGAGATCTCCTGTGTCAAGTGCCTCCAATGGCCCATGAGGCTGAACTGTCGCTTTCATCAAAGACCACCTAAAGCTCGTGACAGAGGTGAAGGGAGACGAGGGCAGAGAAGCACAGATTACAGTCTGGCCCTGTGCCCACTGAGGACAGCGAGGACGCGGCTGTGGGCTGTGCCTCCAACACCCAGCCAAACATGGTTTGCATTCCTGTTAGTCCAGCACTGTGTCTAAAGCAAGTCCAGATTCATTTTCCATGCAAGGTTCGAAGCACAGTGTAGACAAGGTGTGAGGGCCAGATCCTGATCTAATGCAGGCAAAATTCGCCATTACCCTTGGCCTGAGCACTTACCCTTGCATTATACTTTAAGGTAGGTAGCATGGGAGTTCTCCTGCTTCAAAGAGTTAATATAGGGGATTTGACCACCTGCAGAGGAAAGTTTCTCACTGAGCTTTCGGTTCATCTGCTCCATGTGCCTGGTGTTTTTCCTGGCTTGTCGGAGTGACCTCTTGACTTTCTTCACCCGATCTCGCAGTTGCTTGTTGCGCTTCTCCAGTGACGCCACTTTCTGCTGCAGCTTCTTCACTCTGTCTTCCTCCTCAAACAGGGCTTTCTGGACCGAGGAGCACATGAGCTGAGGGGGCAGCAGAAACCAAATGGCAAGAGGTGAGCTTTACACCAAAACTTTTTAAAGCAACATTAATTCAGGTGTTCCTTGAAATATCTCACAGCTCTTCTAAAGTAGAATGCTTTTTTCAAAGGTCTATTCTGTTTTTTATACCTTTTAAAGTAAAAACCTCTCTTTCACCTCTATGTTCGGATAAGACCCCAAATTGTAGAACTTAATGATGCTAGTGATTCACAATCACTTTGATGAACTGTTTTGACAGACCTCTCCAGCCCATTGAGGCTCCATGGAATTTATGGAGAAAGGCTGCCCTGTTTCTGGTATGAAAGGGGAGTTCAGGCCAAAGGGTGTCACTTTGGAAAACTCTAGGTTTGAGTCAGCTTAACAGCCCGTGAGAAACCCCAGATTTTGATGTGAGCCTGCCCTTGCTTTTTATGTCAACATGTGAAATAAGAACAGCACCTACAAAACACAGAACTGGTTGTTTTTTAAGAACTGAGTCGTCTTAAATATCTCATTATACGGGCTTCTTTCAGATGACACTCTAAAGGGTAAAATCTCAGCAGTCTCTAGGAGCATTCAAGATCCCATAACTTTACCAGAAGTGAATTTTGAGGGGATCATTGGCTGAAAACTGCCCATTCTACCCACTATCAACTTACTGCAATATTGCCTCCAGTAGGGACATCAAGCTCGTGATGTCCACTCATGCCTGCAGCTCTTAGATAGGCCAAAAATAGGAGCCAGCTTCAAAGGTGGTGCACCGAAGGAACCACTAGAAGAACAGTTCACAGAGCATTTTTAAATCCACTGGGTTGGATGATGGTCTGAATGCAAAACATGTGTTGGACAATCGTTCTTCCTCTACTACCTCATCCTAGGATTGGGTCATCTCCTCTCAGCTACATGTGATTGCCTTGTTTACAGTCTCCTGTTTCTGACTTTCTTCCTGTTTGTGGGTGCAGCAATAGGAATGGGATGAGAAACACCAGCTGCAAAGGCTGCTGAGTAGTTTCAATGCAAAGGAGTTGTATCCCTGACACACAGCATCACTTGGGATGAGATTCAGCTGCCTTCTCTTAAGCAGCTAAAAGTGAGACTCAGGTCTGGGATCCTCTCTTTTGGTTTCCCCTATAACATCTGCAGGGAGAGAAAACCTTCAAAAGGGTGATGTCCACCTCCTAGGGCAGTGGGAGGAATCACCCTCTGAACACAACTCTCTTGTTTCACTGACTACAAAGGTGCCAAGTTCCATGTTTTCTACCTGGGCAATGTTTTCCAAGCAGAAAAAGAGGAGGTGCCTGGGGCTCAAGGACAGCCACACCATAAAGTTTCTGATCTGGAGGAGCCACCACCAAAATCTATTTTTGCCAAGGATGATGTGCCTCCTTCCTTTTTTTCCCTACAAAAAGCATCCATATTTCATTGTGCAAGTGGGACTTTCAGCTGACTGCTGCACTGGTGTGCTGTGAGGAAAGGCAGTGTCTTCTGCTGGATTTATCTCCTATATGCATCTCAATCCTTTTTTTTTTAATGTGTGTCAGGCACTCCTGGAGCCTGGATGGGCTTTCTCTGGCAGAACATTTGGAACAGTCAGGGAATCTAAATAAACAAGTAAATCCTCACTGCGATGATGAAGGATCACATGTTTCTTTCCATCTTACTTTGTAGTATTTTCAACAACAGAAAGTAGGGGAGGGAGCCCGCTTTGATGAATAACGTTTCGCTTGCTTTGGAAACCCCCAGCAGCTGTAAACCATGGTCAGTCCACACAAACACAGCAACTGCTTCCAGTCCTCATAAACTCTTGTTTGGTGTGCGAAAGCCCTGCAGGGCTTTGCTAAAAGGCAAATGCTTGACCCGACCGTCCTCTCACTAGGGCTCTTTCATAAATGCGTACTAGGGAGACCGGGAGCTCACGGATAGAGGGACAGAAATTGCACTGGAGGAGGGAATTTGGTTTTGATCACAGCTCATTCCAAGTGCTATTTGAAAACTGCCAGCATATCTTGGCTTTTGTGTTTGCCAAACCCTTGCAAAACTTCAAGCAGAAGAGTTCTAGAATTTAAATCCCTGCAAAGGAAATGACCAAGTTAGGAAAAGTTGGGAAGAGAGGAGGTGGAAACTCTACTTCATGTGGGATTTCTTACATTTTCCATTGATACAGTGATAGGCCTGGCACATGACAGAGTCCAATGCAGAGGAGCAAACAATTCATGCAGCTGAAGTGCGAGGCTGTGGGAACCCAACCGTGTCTCATCTCTCTGGGCTGGCAGGTGGGGGGAATGGTAATGTCTGATGGCAAACATCAGATGTGGCATTAGCCTCATCTCAGAGGCACTCCCAAACCTTTTGAAGTTGTCAACAGAGGTAGTCCAGCTCTACAGAGCCACCCAGAAACTTCTCAAACACCATCAAAAAGCTAACCAGCTCATTTGCCTATGGTGTTCCTCTTCCAAGTCCTCACTCTCCAGTTTGAAATCCATGGTTTAGTGCTTAAATTATCTGCAGATATCCAGAGACATCACTGGAACAACACAGTTGCTGTTTGTTAGACATGTACAAGTTGGTTTACCAACAGGGTAGGTGATAGGAAGAGCCCAGCTTGATCATTGGATGCCTGCCTGCAATCACAAGACTACCAGCTGAAAAATGAACACTTTGCTCCTTCTACATGGGGAAAAATAACAAGGTGGAGTCCTCACATTCTCACCGGATGGTTACACAGAGCATTCTTCACCGGGTTCTGCAGTGGCGATGACGTTTAACTGTGAGCGCTGTCCTACCCTTGCTGTTACTTGCTGTGGTTCACATGGGTGCAAGCCAGTTATTTTTAAACTGGTGCTAAGAACTGTGTAACTGTGACAGCTAGGAGCTCGGCACTGCTTGTGTAGCTAACACAGCTGCTGAACAAATCGGTGATAAGTTAACCAGCCCTCGGCCTGTGTTGCTACTTGAATACTTCTTGTTTACAGCCAGATGAGATATCCCTGCAGTCATTCTATGGAGCGTATCTTCAGACAAGGATTTCACACCCCTTTTTTTTCTGATCTCATGCACCCATAAATGTGCACAGTTTGCATTCATGACCATCAAGTCCAAAGGCCTTGCTAAAAGCTACAGAGAACTGGATTTTATTTCCGAGAGTGACCTGTGCTCCTATTGCCCATCACAGCTTGCCATGACAGGTACATTGGAGATGGTAGGGTGTATTTTTTATGCAACATTTAAGGGACAATGAAATCTCCATCCAGTGAGGTAGGTCACTGATGAGCCAGTTCCACTTGGTACCACTGAGGAAAGGATGGGAAAGGATGGATATCTGACCACTCCTATTCCCACAAGGTATCAGCAGCAGAGAGTTAAGCAACAGCTCTGAAATGCTGCACTTAGCACAGCATACATGTCCACAGACCTGGGAAATGGAGACAAGAACCATTAAATGTCTCCTCAGAAAAACTTCTGGGGTTTCTTTCTAGGTTTCCTTTAAAAGTTGCATTTATTGGTGACCCACAGTTCATATGAGTTGTTTGTTCAGGAGATCTCTGTCTGCGTGTCTGCTTGTTCCACAGTTTTGTTAGCAAGGCATCCTCAGCAGTGGTTAAACTTGAGTCCAGAGCAGCACCAGCATACGTAACAAGAAAGGTAGGACAACAAGAGCCATACAGCTTCTTAGGATTTATCCCAGACAGCCTACAGCTGTGAAACTACAAATTAAATATATTTGAGCATTTGTTTGAAATATCCTGTCACAAATATACCCAGCCTTACGTTTCACCACATCTAGATGATTTACAAAGTCTGCCCATCTGCCAAACAAATCAGCACTGTAACAAATCCGACTGATTTTAAGAGCGTCACATTACAGGCATGCCAGCCCTTTACCAAACCCCTGAACTGACATATATATACATTTGTCTAACTGACAGACAGGCACAACTGCCTTCTATAGGCTTCATTTGAATGGGACAGTGCCTAGGATATGCCTCATGGATACAGGTACGATGGTAGTGTTCCTGCACCACAAGTTGTCCATCAGTGGCTGAAGTTAGTGTCACAGAGCTCAAGCCACTCAAAATCCAGCAGTGGCACCCAAGTCTTGCCCTTCATTTCCAAAGGGAGAGAAGTTGAGTTCTTGATAGCTCCTCATGCATGCTCCCTAGAGGAAGCATTGCTAAAAACACTGGAGACCCACTACCTTTCATTTCAGGTTTCCTAAGTATATCTTTAACATCAGACAGCATTTTTTGACATTTAGATACAGGTTGTCATCAGGCAAGATGACTGTAAGAACATCTTTAAATGTGTGACAGGAAGACCTGATCTCTGCATGGGCACCACATGAGTTTAGAAGAACTGGGCATGGGTCATTTTTTTTTCCTGGCCCTCAAATCTTCCTCCTGACCCACACTGCTAACTGGAGCAGTGTCTAGCCAGGACACACCCTCAGCATCCCAGACCCAGCATTGCCCCAGCACAATCTATTGGGAGAAGAGAGACTGGAAACACAGCCCAAGCACTGCAGGTTGGAAAGCACAGCTCCTGTTGTGCTGCCGAGTCTCGTCCGCACTGCATCCCTACACCCCTCTCCTCTTACCCTTCCCTGCCATAAATCAGCTCCGCAGAAAAGGTAAAAACTCTCTGCATTTGCTGCACATTGATTTGGTGCTCTGTGCTTCACTGCTGTTCAAGTTATAAAACATCTTAAACCAAAACCTTATGCAGCATGAAGTGTGTACCTCCAGCTCTATTTGTCTCGGCACAGCAATAATTCATGAACTTTCTCTCAAGGGGCTCAGGAGCCAAACACAGCTCTTTTTTCCCTTCTACTCCACCAGAATTTATTTCCCCAACCCCTCTTGTGCTCTTAGCAAGAGTAAGGACTCTGTGCCCTGGTGAAGCTGATAAGGACTTGATACAGCTCATGCAGACGATCTTCACCTCTCCTAGCCAAGAAGGTCCCCTTTTAGCTCCACCTTGCCATGGCCACATTTCAGACTCTGAGCATCACTTTCTCCTTTTGTTCAGCCCCTTTGGTCAGGCTACGTGGGAGCGAGCGTGTTGGATGGGAGGACGGACAGTGTGGCAATGGATAGCAGGAGGGGTCTGGCAGCAGAGGGTATTGGTTTGGGATGGAGTGACTTAACCTCCCATTGCTGGTACTTCTCAGCCAAGACTAGCACTCCTGCTGAAGTGTAGAAAAGCCCCTGTCAGCACCTTTAAACCATCGTGCTGGGTGAAGTGGTGGGGGCATGGCAGTGCTGGGTTAAACTGCCTCTGCTTGCTGCAAGACGACACCTTTCAGAGGTACTGAATCGAGGTCCTGAGGGCAGATCCAGCATCACTGGCATTAATAGAGACAAGCTGGGATTTCACCCTAGAACTTCATAGGAATCACCAGGATACTAAGACTTGGATGGAGAAAGAAATTATTGTGGCTGTTCTTATCTTACTTATCTTGCTGAATGCTGGATCAGCATTTGCTGTGGGAGGTGTAAGGCTTGTGGCACAAGTCTTCAGTTCATTCGAAATATTAGAGATGGGAACTTCACTGGTGCACGAAGCATTGCCTGCAGGGAGCCTCTGCCAGGTCACACCCACTCCAAGGTGTCTCAGCAATGTGAACGGTTCTTTTCTTCCCCATTTCACTGCTCACTAAAAGCAGATTTTCACTTTAAACTTCTAAGATCCAGCCAGTCAAGGCAAGTTGCTTCACCTTTCCCAACCATCATTGAAGAAGAATGGGCACATCCAAGGGTAAACTTCTTGCCTGCCTTAGACACCTACCTCAGGTGGACCATTTTTGGGGACCCTCTCCATTGCCTAGATAAGTAGCTCAGACTGGGATGGATCCCATCCTGAGTCCCATGAAATGGCAGCTGGCATCACTGACTACTAAGGGAAGGCTGCAAGGACAGCATACATATAGTTTTCTTGGAATTTGGAGAACCTTGCCCTGGAAAAGGACCCAAACCACATCTATGGGCAATTCATGAGTCTTTAAAAACAGCCTTGTTTGTTCTGATCTGTATCAAACCACTGGTTGGTGGAAAACCACCCCAAGAACTGTTGGAGGGCCTGGCGGGGGCAGCTCTTGGACAACATCTTGGCAGGTCTCCTGGGTGATACTTGGCCCTGATACCACTCTGAGTGGTTGAGAAGGACCCATGTACCTGGAAAATGTGAATGGTGTTTACAAGCCATGACGTAAGGCCCAAGTGCCAGCAGCTCGACCAAGACACCGACTCAGCCTCAGAGGACGGTTTACTCACAGGGACCTATTATTTTTATTCGCAACCTATTTTTTTTCTTATCATCTTTTTTTTTTAAATAATTATCCTAAGCCGAACCACAGATTTTTTAAAAAAGATACTTCCCCGTGATTAAGTACTTTGAAAAAACAGACCTTCCTCTCTGACAAGGTGTATTCAGACAGATGGTGGCTCTCATCTGCAGCGGGTGTTGCAGGCACCCATTTGAAAACCTTTGCCTTCAAACTCACAGCCCTTGCACCCCTGCTCCCAGGCTGGGGGTGGTTTTAAAGGACACAGGAGGATTAGGAGGCACTTGAGGGAAGGTGAAAAGACTCTCAACCCTGGAGGCACCTGGAGAGAGATGTCCCTGGCCCTAAATCCATGCCTAGAGCATGTTGTGGGGCATTGCATGCCCCAGACCCTTCGATCCCTGACACTTGCTGCTGAGGGGAAGGACGAAGAGATACATGATGGTCATACCTGGTCCCCTCTGTCAAGATTGGGGATGGAGGTGGAAATGTGTCTCCACAGTGCTTGGAGTCACTGCCAGTAGCCAGGGAGGGATCAACACCTTACTCCCTACACTTGCAAAGGGAAAAAGGCAATGGTTTAACAAGAATAGAAACCACACCAATCAAGAAGACAGGAAAGGGAAAAAAAAGATGTAGGGTATGAGCCAGACTGCCTACCACAGGCACCTCGCTTGTGCCAAGTGAGCAGATAAGTCAGTCCTGACAGTAAGTCCCCAAATTCCCTGCCCAGGCAGTGGGAGACAGAAGGTCTCCAGGAAGATAAAAATAAATCAAGAGCGTAGGACTTCACTCTGGGCATCTCCAAGTCCCTTTCCTCTCCTCGCTGATCAGGCAGGCAGCGAAGGAGGCACACCAAGAGCTAGCAGGCTGCTTCTCCCCTTCTCTCCGAGGCAGAGGATCTCCGCTGCCGCCTTGTTTGCTTTGAAAATATTCCTCGGAGCGATTCACCCAAGATGCCACAGGAATGCAGTGGTTGATCTGGGAGGGGAACAGCAATGAAGTCTCGTGTATAAGTGGTTTAGCAGGAGCAGCCGTCCTCCTCCTTGCCTGGCTGCAGCCGCCAAGCATTGGCCTTGGTGCTCAGCCCCACCAACCCCATACCTTGTGCTTTCTGCATTTCCAAGAGCTTCCCAGCCTTCAGCACTGCTTCCAGCTCAAAGTTGGGCAATGTGTACACTCTGAGGTGGGTCAGGGCTGGGGGGAAGTGGAGGGTCTTACAGATGTCTGGGGTGGGGGCGGCGGTTTACAGCCACCAGAGACAGGCGGTGCCACCCTGCCAGCCTCTTCACTTAGAGCCATGTCACCCCCCTCTGACTCCCTCCACCAAAACCACTCAGGGCGGCCAGTGGAATAACAGTGAAATGGGGTGGCACACGCCTCCAGAGCATGCAAAAGCAGAGCCAGCAGCCAGGACACTACTCCTGGCTCTCCACCCCTATTACAGGAGATGTACAGAGCTCGTTGTTAGGGCAGATAGCTCGTAGCCTTTGCAACGCAGCTATTTGCAAGATATAAATTGCAGATGCAAACCAAGGCAATGCAGCGTCTGCTCTGGTTCCTTCCAGGTACCATGCGTGGGTGGTAGATATCAGAACACACCTCTGTTCTGTTCCTGGAGAGTACCTGGCATGGGTTAAGCTGCTTAGAGGTAAATGACACTGAATGTTGAAGTGCACTACCCAGCTCAGCTATGCTGAGCTTAAAGGAAAATGTTTTGAGTAAGGCAAACCCAAATCTTTTCTCTGCTGCTAGAAACAATTCAGGTGCTGAGAACAGACATAGTTTTAAGTCTACCTTACAGGACAGGCTGCTTCATAGATTCCTGCATTTTGCTCTGCCTGAATGCTGAAAATGACTGAGTTATTGGTTACTGCTTTTACTTTTTTTTTTCATTTCTCTCTCAGAGTTGGGTTGCAGTTTCAGCTGGGCTTCAAAAGTCTCTCTAAGAGACTTTTTTTTTCTATAGCATGTGCAGAAACTTTCCATTTCCACAGCTACCAAACTTTCCAAAACTTGCTATCCACTTTAATTTCCAACTCAGCTTTTTTCCCACTGAGTACTATTATTATCACAATAAAACTAATCAGGTCTGATACACCTAAAACTCCTTTGCCAATATACCTTACCTCAAGTGTATTGTTCTCCAACTGGAAGTTGCCATGTGACTGCGTCTCCATCTAAACATGTTTTACTTGGCTTGTATTTCAATAGGATTAGGTCACCATTCCCCCCACATGTACACACAGCAAATTAATTAAATACCAAGGAAGGGATAAAAACAGCAAGACCCAGAAACAGAGTGTATTGCGTCCTTCCCTCTCACTGATGGGAACACGGGGAAATGAGAAACTGCTGACCAGAGCAACACCGTTATCTTATGATTTATTGAAATGTCAGTGTTGAGTTTTGAAGGAGGTGACCTCTACCTCATGTTACAACAGCTCCTAGAAACTTCATTTCATTTAATGGTCCTGTTAAATAGACAAGATACACCCTACAGCAGGGTAGCAGCAAGGGAAGTACAGTATCGTCAAATGCATCATCCCCAGATGCAGCTGGAGCTGAGAACCAGCATCATCTGGTGAGGAAACATATTTATCTTCACCGATACTAATTTGCATGAGAACAATATTAATTTAAACCAGGGTTATACCTGTTTTGGGGTGTTTACTTTAGCCTGGTTTACTTCAGTCTAATGTGTTACAACTTGTAGGAGTTCCCTGGGGGTCCTAATAGAGGTGACTGGTGCTCTCGTGTGGCAGGTGCTATATGGATGCCTGTAAGCTGAAGTTCAGATGAAATTTAGCTGTTAGGGGTACAAAATAACAGGTGGGAGATGTGAGCTCTGGGAGGATGGGGAGCATGTGGAAACAGTGGAACAAAGTCGATTAAAGGCTTAATGAATTCAAAACCTCCTGTGGGTAAGGTAATGCCAGACCTCCATGTACCCCTCAGCCCATTCGGAGCACAAATGCTCAGTGCCTGCATCCTCTGTTGCCAAGAAGGGTTGGGATCAGTAAATACACAGTAAAATACATTTTATATATAACATGAAAAATCCTTTGCTTCTCTGTCACCTCCAAGTCAAAACGGGGAAAGAGAGAAGCAGAGCAAATCCCAGCAGGCTGTGGATGGGTTTTGGCAAATGGCCACAGTGTGACTGCAGTGCATTGGACTCTGCCTCTCAAGAAAACTCAGAAACAGGGACATTTACTGTACGTGGAGCCCACGTCTCCTCCCCAGAAAGTATATCATACCTAGGGGAAGTTTTACACACAGGAGGAGAACCCGTGCTGGGAAAGGCAAATGTTTAAAGTTAATGCAGCATCTATAAAAGTCGTGTTGCCCTATAAATCCCTCCACACTGAACGTCTTGGCTTCATACTTCACATCAGCTGCTGCAGCTCAGCTGCCTTTACAAACAGATAGGATTTCCTTGGCTGCAGGCTCGGCTGGAAGCCCCGAGCACGCGCTGCTGCCGTGCAGCTTCTGGGTCTCAAAGAGCAAATGCAGGTGCACCAGCGCAACGTGCTGTCCTCCGGTGCTGCTGGGAAGCAGAGGTGTCCGCATCGCTCCTGAGCAAAACAGCTGGTGCTGTTTTACTTCATTTGTCAGGTCCACTTGGGTACAGAAAAGCCAGGGGAGTGAAAAGGACATACACAGACCCATATTCATCTGGGCTTGGTGGGTGCCTTGGGGAAGTCTTCGCACCACACTACTTAACGTGTCTAACCTAGGTGCTGGGTTGGAAATGTTGGTTTTTTGGGCTCTTCCTACAGCCAGTGGAGAGGCAGAATATCCTCTGGAGGATGAGTCAGAGAAACTAATTTAGAGCAGGGGAACAGGCACTAAACCAGAGCTAAGCAGTATGGAAACAACTCTGACACCGTGCTTACGCACACAGCTGGAGACGCCCCTGCCACAGCAGGAGAGGGACAGGAGGCTCTAATGAAGCCTTTCCCTGTAAGCAATAAGGGATCTGTGAAACCTTGAGGGAAATGATGGCAGTGGCATTGGAATCAGCCTGGACGAAGCGCAGCGGCTTGACAAGGGCATCTGCATCTGCTCCCGAGTTGCTCTGCAAGCCCAGAGCAAAGAGGAGACCTTGGCAAGAAGCTGTTTGCTGTGCCCCACGCAAGCAGCCTCGGGAGAGGTGACCGAGCAAGCGGTGACAAACAGGCACAGCAGAGGACCAGGTTCAGCCCTCATTCAAGTGTGGAAGTGCCACAGGTTGCCACCGTGGTGAAGTGGAAAAGCTTCGGCGAGGTTGAAGAAGCAAAGACAAAGGGATGGAAAACAAACATCTGCGATCTGCAGGCGCTCTCTGGCTAACGTCCACATGCCGAGAAAGGAACCGAGGAGGCAAAATGCCTGAGAGACTAATCAGCAGCTCTGAATAACAAGCTCCAAGCACTAACATCTGGCTGACGGGAGCTCGCTGCTACTCACAGATATTCCCATCCCACCAGGCAGCTTAGAGCAGCCTGTCCACAACTCCAGCTGTGTGGACTGCAAATCCTGAAGGGGCCCCGGGCCACCCTGAATGCAATAAAGGGCAACAGGCTACTCTAAGCATGGCAGGGTCTGGCAAATAACCGGGCTTCAAGTGCAGAGGCGTGGTATTTAGGGGACAACCCTCCTGCCTGCCCATGCTGGAATTGCCTTAAGCGTTAGTGGCTGTTTCCATAGGAGGCAAAAGCTGCTGTTTCACTCTAGTACAATCCCTCAGACAGGGTCCTGTTCCTGAGCCAGTATTTCAACTCTCAGTTAAAAAATTTTGTCAGGGAAATACAGGGTCATATTTGAAATTCAGCATCATATTTAACGGCCAAAGTCTCTCCCTGCTGGTTTACTGTGCTTCATATCGTCACAGAAGCATCAGAAACTTCCATCTCGTGCTGCGCAACTTCCTGCCATGTACAGGGAAAAGCTTTTCACACAGGACCAGCTACAATGCCGGTGGAAAATAAGGTCCTGAGGAAAGTGTGACTCAGGTCTCCCTGTACACACAAGCCTGGAGCCCTCTTTCCATCCTGATTTCAAGCGAAGGAGGATTGAAGCCACAGCTATGACAGACAAAACATCCACGGGGCTGACAGATGCCCTGCAGTGAACTCTTCCCTGCCAGCATCTAAATTACAGAGCACACACTCCACTGCTGGATAATGTTACCATGGTGGCTCTCGACTGTTTAATCCTAAGTTAGCAATTGTGTTGGAGCGAGACAATTACATAGCAAGTGCCACACCACCGCGCAGCAAGCAGACAGTGATAGCTCTGAGCTACAGTTCAGTCATCACACAGACTTTTTGGGTTTTGGCTCTTTTGTGAATAACTGCCCTGTGGTCTGCAAAAATCTTGTGAAATCCTGCTGCCGTGCGTACTTCCCTGCAAAATCTGCTGTTCTTCCTGGCCAGTTACTTAGGGACAGGTAGGAAATGTGTTGCTGTTTGTGCATTTGAGTGCATATGAAGGTTTTAAATCCAATTATGAAATTTATTTTCACTATCAGTCCAAAATTCTTCTGTGGATACTCCTTTTGCTTTTCTCACATTTCTCTGACGCTCAAGTTATCTATCCTTTCATCAGCTTTCTATTGCAACACTTCAGCAACAGCAAGAGCCAGGATCTGGACAGCCCAAAGAGCTGATAATCTGAATTTTAGCAATCACAGTATCCACACCAGGCATCATCCGCACAACTCCACAAGAATTGCCTAACATCCTAGCAACAACAACAAAAAAGACAAAAAACCCCCAATTCCACTGTGAGGAAGCCAGGACCTGGGTTCCAGTCTAGTCCCTCAACTAGGACACTTTCTTCTTTTTTTTTGGCAATGGGAATTTTGGAAAAGCAAAATCACAATTATTTTGAGCTGCGTTATCTGAACAGCTTGTTCTCATTAAACAACGTGCACACTTCACACCTAATCAAAGAGGGCAGATAAAATGAATGTCCTAATCAGAGGAACGGAACTGGATGTCTTCAACACAGAGAGGGCAATAATCAGGGGAAAAGCAGTCCCCGTAAGAAGTAGTTTGTGCTTCAATTCCCCATCTCCACAAATGGGGATTACAGGACACCTGTGATTTACAGAGTTTTCTGAGCCGTTATAGTCCACAGCAGAAAGGTCTATATTCAAAGTGAGGATAGTGTGGGCACAGGAGCACTACGGGAGCCAGGTCCCATGGTCAGACACTTCTCTTGCATGCAGAATGGTCTCAGTGCTTCTCTGTGCAAATTCAGAAGATGAGCACAGAAACCACATTTTTTTCCACGAATGGTACCGCTAGGCATTGCCTACGACTGCAGCCTTGTCTCCAGCAATCTGGAAACCCATTTCCAGTAAGGATCCTGGATAAATTGCCCAGCACTGGACCACAGGACTGGTTGAGCTTTCAATAACTAGGAATTTAGTCAATAAAAGTTTGTAATATAAAAGTTGCATCTCTCTGTGTCACAAATCAAGGCATTTATCCAAAAAGGGGCAAATTCTAGCTGTGTGAAAGCTTGGCTTAGATACATGAGCGACGTCCATGGGATTTGGGTGTGTGCTGTGTTCCACTTATGACAGACAGGAGGAATTTTCGAAGCTGGGAGGATCACAGATCCCAGTCAATATCATTGGAAACTTTTGGAAATCTCCCGAAATGTCTAAATGAGTTTAAGTTTTCTTTGAAGGGAAGGGTGACATGGTTAAATCTGCTGCAATCCTGAACCCTTATTCCCTCAGAGAGTGAAGTGAGGAGAATGAGTTGTAGGTGATGTACTGCAGGCTTCAATCTCAGAAGTTTATATTGCTGTGAAAAGAGGGATCTCTGTGGCATTAAATAATTATTATTTTCTCTATATTTTTAATGCTTACCTGTAAATCCTGTTTGCCTGCAGGACAAGGGCAGACCAGGTCAGGTTAATGAGAGAAGCGTGGCATTGTATAAGTGCCTGGTAGGTTGCAAAGAACTAAGAAATGGTGGATTGTCATTTCTCCATCTGCAAAAAAACGTTTTCTTTTGGGAGCTGAAGGGTGTCTCACCAGCTAAAACCTGGGCCATTGATTAGTTGGCTAAACACAGTCATGTCATTATCTGTCATCAAGATGGGACAACTGTGCCCTCTTCTTGGTGCATGATCCTGACTTGGCAATGGGCATCAGGGTGGCCATGGACACATTCACACTCCTGCTCGGCTCCAGACATACCCAGTGGAGGATGCAGACAGGTAGGTGTTATAGCCCCATAACCAAAGGTTTCAAGCATGACCAAAGGGAGACCTTCCAGCAACAGCCTTCATCAGGACATGCATCACAAAACCAACCATTCTTTAGGCACCATTCACCAACGGGGACAAAACGGGTGCGAGCAGTTGGACAACAACGTGCCAATGGTCACACCTCTTCTTCTTCTGGATCTAAGGATCAGAAAAGCCAGCAGAGCACACCAGGGTTTTTTACAGGAAGGGAAGGAAACATTTATGTTCACTCATAGTCTAGGACAGAAATTAACTGGAGTTTGAGCCACTGTGGAAGAGCACAGCAAGAACATGGCACTAAGCCTCTGGAGGGTTTGGTAAAGAACCTTTCCTGCAGGTATTTGAGGCTTCTTTCCAACAACTAGGTGAGATTTAGGGTTAATACATGTAAACTGCAACACCAACTCAGCTGGAAAAACTGGATGACTGGTTTGTTTTATCTGATTCCCATCCAGACTGATCTCTGAGTTCTGCCTTGGTCTGTTTAATCCTGTTAATAAGTACGTCACTGTACTGGCATACAGCACCTATACTTCTCGTGGCAGCCGGTGTTTCTGAAAGGCAACCAAACTGGTGATCTGCACTGCTCCCTCAGGATATTTGTGAGGAATTTCAAGTGAAGAAGCACCAAAAAAATCATAAAAAGTTGCATCATTTCAAGTGTTTATCTTTCCATATTCTCCCCACCCTAGAGATTCTGCCACTTACTAATGTTTCTTTATTTAATCCCTTCCTAAAACAACTTTTTACCATTGGGAGATTTACAAGCGTTTGGGAAGGGGAGGAGTTGTTTGCTGTTTTGATGGAAGGAGAGAAACTATATTATTTCCTGGCTGAGATTTATGTGTCAAGTTTTAGCTTACAGCCAGATTTTTTTAGCCAAGTTATAAAACCTGGAGATAATTCTAACTCTCCTCCTCAGTGACTGTTACGAAGTAATTCCTGATAGGTGCCAAAATAAAAGGAGACTGCACCATGGAGGTTTTCAGTGGAAAGGAGGAGCCCCATCCCTGCACAGAAGGAAAGGGCAGGAACATACATCAGTCTAAGCAGAGCTGTCAGAAAGCCGAAACTGAGCTTACTAAAAAGCAGTGAACATGTTGACGAACTTGGCCTCTTAAATGCTTTGGATGCAAACTGAGAGCAAGGCAGAGGTTGCACCTGCCCGTGGACAAAATGAAGCTAGGTTTTGCTGGAGGCATCAGGCTTTTTGGAAACTTCAGAGCAAATGCCTTGATGTGATACCTTGAAGATGCTCCTGATCTGCTGAGAAAATGCAGTTCGATGCTGGTCAGCTGGAGGGTGTTATGGTCATGTCTCCCAGCAAAAGGACAGAGAAATCCCTCACTAAGCCATGGGCAATGTTGTCACATCCCTCCTGTCACATTTGCCATGCCAGACCAGTGCAACAGTGTTGGCCTGACCCGTGCCTGAGCAGTAAGGTGGTGGGAGCAGTTGCCTATGTACTGGCTCAAAGCAAAGAGGAAGCAGAGATGAATAACTGAGTGTGCCAGAAACCCACGTGAGACTTGGGTGCCTGAAACTCAAGGTTTGAGGTGGGACACTGAGAAAAGGCTGGGGTTGTTGGCTGCATCCACATTAGCAAGTCAGTTGGATCAAGAGGAACGTATCTGCACACTGAAGCTCTAAATGTGTTTGGGGTGAGTAAATATATGGAGAAAGGGAATCAGAAGGTGTATGAAAGGACCAACCACATGTTCCCATTAGGAACATACCAACATTCCCATTGGTGCATACCAGACAGGCATCTGGAGCACCTGGCTATTTCTTCTAGGAGGAATCTACTTGGTGCGCACCAAAACCTCTTCATGAACTGAACCAACATTTGCGAAGCAAAACTACATGTTTCCTACTCACCAGGCTCATTCCCCATCATGAAAGAGATTGCACTGATTTGACACACCTTCTTCTTGTTGACAAACGTAAGATGGCTGCTGTTTTCCCTGAGATCCATGGCTTGGGAAAACTTCGAATGGTAAATCTCACAACCATTGCACAGCCTGCAATGCAACCAGTTTCATGCTTGCCACCCATCCTTCCTGATGGGCCAGCTCCAGTCTCTGAAGTTCTCGGCACTGGGCTGGCCATGGCCCCTTACAGCTCAGCTGCCGACAGGAGGTGGTGATGGATGTGCATTGCAGCTCCAGGATTGTGTAATCCAATTGTAACTCAGAAATAGCAGCTGGCAGCTCCCCAAAGAGCCATCTACTACTGGAGCTCTTGTTTCTCTCCCTGAAGTTTCACATGAAAGCTCAAGCAAAGAGGAGGTCTAGCTCGGCTTTAAAATATCCCACCTATTTCCCTCTACTCGACACACTACAAATCCTTACTGGTGCTGACATCCACTCCCTCCCACACTCCCACATTTTTTGAGAAGAGTTGAACCAACAAGTGCTGGGAGAACACAGAGCCTGTGAAGCCACTTTGGCTGTGTTTGAACACCTTCTGGAAAGATCCTAATGCAAGACAGACGTTCATGATATGTTTGCACTTATAACTACGCGCTGGCTACATTTGAACTTGGCTGTAATGAGCTCTGCCCAAAATACCACACATGAAATGCAGGCAAAGAGACAGGGAAAGGGGTTTCAGAGTTACGTGTGAAGGAAGGCAGAAGATTAGAAGCAAGAAGACGTGAGTAGATATGGATCCCCCTATGCCTCTCAGCTCTGCTAATGACTGTCCACACCTTAAAGCCAGCTAAAACTCGTTCTGATACTCCAGTTGTGAAGTGAGTCCCTCAGACACAACCAGAACATGATTTCCAGGTACACCATGAGGCTAGAGCAGGGCTGAGATCAGTGAAAGCCATAGATGCTCAGATATACTAAAAAATAACAAGAAATTGAGTTTGCCCTAACCTTTAGGGTTGTGTGAGGAGATGAGGAGTGACATATCAGAGGAAATGCTCTGGCTATAGGGTCAAGGCAATGAGTCCAAGACTTGCTTACATGGCCAGGTAGCAATTTGAATAAGGTGACAGAAAGTAGATCAAAAGTAATGTGATAGCAGCTACAGAAACTGTCATTTGACCAACAGCCACATGTCAGGGTGCATCTGCCTTTTGAAGTCAGTGGGATCATTGCTGGGTAGGTGTAAACTCATGTCTTAGGTCACTAATTTGAATACTCAAATTTAGTGAAGACTATTAGAAATACCTGTCACATCCTTGTGTATGCCTTTGAAAGCTGAGGGAATATTTCCCAGGCATCTCAAAGCTTAGGTATTCAAAGGCCTTTTCAGACAATTAGAATAAAACTGATTCATACATTACAACAATCAAAAACCAAGAAAATTAGAGAGATAATCCAACGTAAGCACCAGTTGATTCAATTACTGGGCTGAACCCCAAAGGTCAGGCTCCTCCTTCGGTTTCCAGCCTTTTGCCTTTTGTTTGGCCAACCCCAATTCAAGTCTACTCCAGACAGTGGTGAAAGAAGAGCTCACAAAGCAATGTTCCACCTCTACCATTTATGAAAGTAGCCAATACCCTAAACTAACAAAGCCACTTTTATCCAAAGATTCTGAAAGCAGCTTCAGATTTCAAACTCATGTGTTACTTTATTTTTGTACGTATGACTCGTAGTTCATGAGGTCTGCACAAAACCACATACATGGGAAGAGGAAAAGGGAGGGATCCTTTAATAAACTCTGCATTACCTGGAAAGATAGGAAGTATCTTCTAGTATCAACATCCCTTGATGTTAGATCACAAGAAGGAGTTATATGCAGTTACACCTAATCAGTTCTGAGCTGAGTTTTGAGTCTCGGACAGTGACACAGTGGATGCAGGTGTGGGTTGCCTGGACTTTTAAAGTCCTGGTTAAGAAATAATGAAGTTTTAGTAATGGCCATGACAAGCATGTCTGTTGCAACCACACATGGGCACTCCTCAATCTTCATCCTGCGTGTGTGTTATGCATTAAACCACTATAGGCATTACAGCACACGAATAATTCACACAACAGCATCTGCGAGGCTTGCAAAGTTCAGAGGAAGAGGACACAGCTCTGCTCAGCTCTGACAAATTACAATCAACTCACTGTTACAGATTTTCCGCGTCCTCATGGGCAACGTGGTGTTATGGGGCACTCTCGCTCCTTACAGTCAGCAGAGTCAAAGCTTCCTGAAGGCTACCTAAAAAATGCCTCTCCCTATATCCACCAGGACACAAAAAAACTCCTGTAGCAGCTGTGAGCAGGTGTATTCCAACCTCCCTTTCAACAGCTGCTGGACGCCTCCAAGCATGGGGCTGCACCAGCAGGACCAGGCGTGAGGCACCGCCGCATCCTCAGCCGGTGCATGGCAATAGCGCGCCACAGACCTCAGTCTCCTTCCTGCTCCTTTTTTAAGCGACGTGATGTCAGCTGAGTTGAACCAGTTTTCTGGACGCTTTCCCATTCCTTAATACTTCAGCAACAGCACTAAGGGTGCAAAAGGGCTCAGTGCACACTTTTAAAGGAACCAGGACCAACCAGCACTCCTTGGCCACCACTGCCGTGAAGAGATGTATCAGCCCTTGCTTTCTCCTTTTTTAAAGCTACTCTACAGTGTGTTTTATTGCATTTGGTGGGACTTTAAAAGGCTCCTGGTCTGAAGTGATTTTAGAAGACAGCCTCCGTATGGCAATGCTTTTTTGCACCCTGACTCTTTAGCCATAGTTGAGCTTGGTAACACGGTGGCTTGGGCAGCCTTCTGACCTTGCTTTCAGGGCTGCTTCTTGTTCCCTCCTGTGGTTGCGATTTCCTTGTAATTGTGGCTGTACAATATTTCCTTTGGCTCACAGGGAAAAAAAATCCCCAACGATGGGCTTTGGGCAAGAGCATTGAATTCTCAATTATGTGCTGTATAGCCCCCAAAACCATGTTTTCTCTTAGCCAAACTAGAAAATAACATGTGAAAGCTCAGGGCCAGTGTGGGACAACACGGGCAACAAGAATCAGTCCTATTTAAACCAGATTTGATCTGACTTCCTGTATAAAATTGTTGAAAGTCATCCCTTACACTCACCAAATGACATCAGCAGGTGCATATCTTTCCTAGAAAAATGATCCAACCCCTTTTTCAGTGATGGTGAGTCCATCGTGACCCCTGGCAAACTAAAGATTAATGATCTACTTCAGTTGAAAAACCCCTGTATTTAGGTTGGGTTATATGGACTTATATTGTTAGCAATTTCCAGTTGCCGGCCAAAAAAAAAAGAGATTTAAGACAGAACAGTTCTGGTTGATTTCCAAGTCAGGAATCCTTGTAATTGCAGTCTTCCAGGTAAGCCACGCTTCCCCCCCATGCTCCCATCCACACCACATTCAAGTGTTTAAGGACGTACTATTCTCCCCTCCAGAGAACACGGTGGCCTCTACCAATCACTAATTAGCACCTTGCTGATCGACAAAGCGCCGAAGAGTGTTTGCTTCTGCATCACCGCTAACTCCATAACCGATAATTACATTTTGTCAGGCTGCCAAGGTCCTCACACACACCTGCACGCTGCCCACACGGTTGTTAGGAAGAGATTTACCATAATTAATTGTAACATTCCTATCACGCACCTCCCCACTCACTTCCAGCAGCGGCATGTCTCATTTCCCCTCCTTGTTAACTGGGTTCACAGCATTAGAATAAAGTCAGTTCAGAGCGTCTTCTGTGTGCATCCTTGAAGATTGGATTCATTTTTCTTTCCTGACGTCTTAATTTAATTCTAGGTGACGAATCACTCTGTCTTTTCTTCTTTTTCTTCTGTTTTCCCCCTGGTTATACGTTCACGCCTTCCCAACTAGTCTAGACAGCCCTACTGCTTATGGTCTGCCCGAGATGGACGCTTTCCAACTGCACGGCTCTCCTCCCACAGAACATGGGCCAAGCTTCACAAAACCAAACCTCTTCCCACAGATCACCATTTCCCCAGCTAGCAATTGACTTCCAAGCTGAAGGAGAAGGGTAACTAAAGGTAGTGCAAGATACTAGTCACCTCCAGGACCCTTCCCGATGTCCCAAAGACATCTACTGTCCAGGAAGCGTCCTACCAGCTGCATCCCTTTTGCTGATATTCTTACCCCCTCCCTACTTTGCGCTCACCCTTGGAGACTCCCAAGCTGCTGTCATGATGAGCCTTGCTGCAGTGCTCCTCTTGATGGTCTTCATGCTGCCCTTCTTTGGAAAGGAAAAAAGCCCCCTCGAAATTTTCCGTCTCCCTCATTTGCTTCTAATCGTTTTTACATTTTGTTCTTTCTTTTTTTTCCCCCCTTGCACTGTGCTCTGGTTTTACGTTCTTCTCTGTTTTCACTTTCTCTTGCAGGTTGCTGGCACTACTGACATCCATCTGCACTTAATCTTTTTGGGTTAAAGACTTACACGCAAGTATTTCCTTTCCCTTTGGCACTTCTAGCAGCTAGGCAAAACTTTGAAATTTTCCCGTGGCAATAGCAGTGGGAGGTCCCAGACAGTCAGGGAAGGGGCTTTACTCCCTCTTTTCTCGGTGAACTTGCATCACAAACCATTTGTGGTAGCTGATTCCTGCTGAGGACAGGACAGAAACAATCCTCTTTGCATGGTCTGTAACCTTGAGTTCTGTGCTGTGAGGGGATACAGGTTAGAGGTCTGCACAATCATGAGTGCCATGGAGGGAGGAAATAGAGACTGAGAGCATCTTCCCCCAGAAGAACTGGGGATATCAGATGATATAGTAGGAACCAGGTTCAAGGCAATCAAAAAGTGGTGATTCTCAAGAGGAGGCTGGACAGCCTCATGGAAGATACGTACACTGAAAGTCACTGAATATATAGAAACAACTAGATATATGGAAATCAATTTGCCGCAGAGAGTCCTTCACCTGAAAGCACTGGAGGCTGGGAGAACATCTACAGGAACCATCATATATCACTACCCTCTTCTTACACTCTTCCCTGGATACCTGATTTAGATATCTGTTGGTGTGCTGTGGGTCTTGGGGGGCAGGGGGGAGTGCTGGCAGTCTTTTCCTGTATGTGAAAAAACAAGTGCAACAGGTTTGTTTCAGCTCTTTCACGGCCAAGCAGGTGGCAAGGACCATTTCACCTCTGAAGATCACCTTTGCCTGGTACTCCCCTGGGTCTCCACTGACCAGGTACATGCACCACACTCAGGCAACCTGACTTTCACTCATGCTTGTTCTTCTCAATCCACAGACTTTTTGTCCTTACTCCTTGCTTCCTTCTTTGCCAAAGTTTATCATTAAATAGTCCATTGCCAATTTTAGAAGACAAGACTGAGACAGGTGCTAGAAAGGAGCTCCCACCTCCTGGGAGCTGCGGTGGGGGGGCAACCACCTGCAGGACCCAACAGGGCCTGTGCATAACCCTTACAGGTCACTCAAGTCACCCCTTGTTGGCACTGGAGCAAAACTCATCCCTCTGCCTTCCCAATAAACTTATCTCGTGATCTGCTTGGAAGCTGGCTTTGCTTGGCTTGAGGATATTAGCTGAAGAAACTCGTGCGCGTTTCACCTTGGTGAAAGTTTTTGGAAATTATTTTAAGAAAATTGGTTTCCTACTCTTATCTTCCGCTGTATTTCTACCTCTAAACATTCGTATCACACGATACACCAGGAAACATGAGTCAGCTCAATCGATTAATGGCACACCAGTTTGCTACTTGCAACTGTGTCTGAACGTGTCATCCCAGAAATCAAAACAGCCATAAATGAGGTCCCAGATGGAGACTTCCATTTCCATAAGGTCCTACTTGGTTTCCCTTGGAAATTAGGCAGACGAAGGAGGGGTGGCTATGAAGAAACAGTTATCAGAAGACCCCTTGCTTACCTACAGCAGTATTTTTTTTTTTTTTGTAAACTATATCACTGGGCCCACGTCAAACGAGAGCATTCCCTCTTAAGCACATGCTTTGCTTTCCAACAAAAGACAGGAGAAATTCCAGGGCCAGGAGTGGGGTAAGACATCTGTGATTGATGAATGTCCACTGTTTTCCCAGAGCTGAACTCTCAGCCATGCAACAGCTCAACAGATTTTTCTGGCATCTCTTGGGGAAAGACAACTCACCTCTCCATGTCATTCTTCCCCAGTTAACAGTGGTTAAATATTGACCTGAACTCCTGGGAATTTCTGAAGGCCAGTACTGTGCTGGGGAGGGTACTGATAAAAGCCGGCCTTTGGTGGATGAGGCTGGTCTCCTTTGGATCCTGTTATTTTTGGCATGGCAGGTGGAGAAGCCCCTCCAGAAAAGCACTGAGAAGAGACACCTTGTTGAGGGCGCGGGGGAACTGCTTGCACATGGAACTCCACGAGCAAGTACCTATGCAGGACTCCAGCCTCTGGATTTGGTATCACAGCTTTCCTTTGTGGACCTCAGCAGACAAAAAGCGATGTTGAAGCACCCCATAAATTCTGGGCACTGTATCCGTGGTTTCTCAGAAAGTTTCCTTATGCGCTGTCTCCAATTCACTTTGGATTTCTGAAAGACTTTTGAAGTTTCTGAAGGCTGACGTCATCTCTTAATAGGCATGATACCATGCCACGTAAAAATGTTCTTTCTCCACCTCACTGCTTCTCCAGGCCCAAGTTCCTCTTCACTAGGACAGCACTTAAACCCAAACAAAACAAAACTCTTCAGGTGTACTGTGAAATTTTGCATGATTGCTTTGATTCTTCAAGCCAAGTCCATTCTAAACCTTTCTGAGATGAGCAGAGAAAAATACTTTTTCTAGACCTTTGTTCCATTTCATGTTCTCCAGGTCTGGATCCAGCTCTAGGTTAGACACCTGACCCTAAGGAGACAATCCAGCTGCTGAAGTGGTGGTGTCTACCCTCATTTCAGGTGGTGCGTATTTCAGATGATGTCCATTTGCAGGTGGGTTCCTACCCACCACCTGCCACTGCAGATGGTTTAGAGTTTTCCACAAGCGCTGTGATGTATCTGCCAGCCCTGCACAAAGGTCAGGGCATTTCAAATGGCATACGGATCCTATGGTTAGGTAAAGGAATCCTACTCTGTGTGTCTACATAGGAGATATTAATGTATGAGAGAGGTTGTCTAAGAAATCCAACAAGCCCTGACCCTGCAGCCTCTACCATCCCAGCAACCCAACACTTGAGGAATCTGCATGCTAAAAGCCCAAGGATCAGCCCAACTAAGCATCCATGCCTAGAACAAATAGAATCAATTTTTCTTAACGGCATGTCCTTGAAAAGCTTAAGTTTACTGTATTGCTAGGTTTTTGTGTTAAACACAACATGATGCACTCTTCCCTTCAAGAGGCTGACCAGGCCTTGAGACTACTGCAACTACTAGTCTAATGGATCCTTTCATTTAGAAAGATGATGCTCAAGCTTCTTAGATCTGGTTGGATCTTCTGCATCCAAGTTGAGTTCTCCCCAGAAGTGGGCCACGTAAGGAATAACGAATTCTAAACAATGGTTTGAGGCCATATAAACCGATACATCCCTTTAGTTCCTGACAGGAGCAAATCTTCCCAGGACTCTTGGTATCCTGCAGGTATCATGCTTGCTTCGTGGTGGCAAGAGACAACTCTGTCCCTTGCCTTTTTCCTTTTCCAGAAATGGAGAGTTTTCCTCAAAAGCACGTCTCCTCTGTCTGGCATGGGGCAATCCTCTATTCAAACCCCAGAACAGGAGCAACATTGCGGTTGGCTTGGCTGGTTCTTCTGCTCAGCATCTTTAGTTTCCTCCAGCCCCAAAGAGACCAAAGTGCCTCACACCAACTTTTTCCATCACAACCACAGATTACACACTTCTCAAATCACAAACTCCGGAGGAGAAGAAAAGGGGCTATATTCTTTAACATGATTCCTTTCCTTTAGTCAGTGGGATTTTCAGTGGAAATGGGACGAGGTGGAAGGACTAAGTGTGATTCCTCCAAGTAGACAATACAAAGCACAATGTATTTAGCTGTTCAATAGATTTCTTCATTTGATAGGTTGATTTCCATTTCAAACATTTAAAATCAAACCAGCACATACCTCACACTTCTTTTGTAGCCCCAGCTTGTATTCTCCACTTTTTTCCCCAGAAGACCACTATTTTGCACCAATTCAGAGTTTTGAACACTGAAGCTCCTGTCAAAAGGACTCCTGTAGTCCACTTTGCTGTTGACTGCAGCACTTTAGAGCCTTGTATGCAGGGAAATTCAGTCTTTCCTCACATTTTGGGAGCTCCCTAACTCCTTTCAACTACTATTGAAAATAATCCAACCAGGAAGCCAATCCTAAACCAGAATATTTACACATAAATTGCATGGAAAAAATATGTTCAGAGTCCTGCCCAGCGTGTATACTTGAAGACCAAATAGAAAAAGCCCTAGATCGATGTTGAAGTAATACAAAGAGCCCCATGTAAAAAGCTTGTCTTACGTGATGATTCCAACAACGTTGCCTGGATTAGAAAGCTTATTCCTGTTGTTACTGCAAGATTTGGAGTCTAAGGCTTTCTATGGTCAGAGACATTGTTCCCTTTAGATGAAGTATTGATAACTTATGTGGGGTTTTTTTTCCTAACCCCATTTTGAAAAATGCTTTTGTTTCATTTACACGTTTTGCACCATTTCCCAAATCAGTCTGTAATTTACCATAAGCATTTAAAAAGGGGGGACCAGGGGATTTGGAATTTAAAAACACAAGGAATTACTTTAAAGCGATTTAGAAAATTGGATTTAAATCCACAAAATAAAACTCAACACCTTACATGCATTCAGCAAATCTTATCCAAAAGGCTTTATAAGCTAGAAGATAAAGACTCCAAAATGCATCATAAGCTCCAATCAAATTCAAGCCACCTGCTCCACACAGCAATAGGTGGGAAAGGAGGACCACAGGCAGACTGCAGTGCTTGTTTCAAGCTCTGGACTTCTCAAGAATCCACTGAATCTAAGCCCAGAACTGCTACATCCAGGAAAAGCAGCGAGACAGAGCCAGAGTCATGGTCAAGGTGTTGTGGCATAAATGGTCCAGGACCATGACTGTCCCTTTTAAGACACTAAAAGAAGTCCACACAGAGCCAAGGTGAGACCAGAGTGTGCACTCAAATGAGATCTGTTTCCGCAACATTAATGTATTGTTCTCATCCAAAAGGCAAAAAGAACCTGAAACCAGTTATTTGCAGGGCTACCCTCACCACTGGGTGCAACACAGAAGCTCTTTCGACAGAGATGTTGAGCTGGGCATGGATTTCCGAATCACCACGCTGCTCTGGAGAAGTCAGGAATACCGAATGCAGCCAACTCTGCAAGCACAACTGGGGGCACAGGAAAAGCCAGTCTCAGCAGTTGGACTGACCCCCCCATCACGTTTTACGTGCCACAAGATGCACATTCATTAACCTGTCACTTCAGAATCAATTTACACCTAGAGAAAGCATCAGTGCTGCAAACCAGAGGACAAAACGCTGGGATTGCATAGCTCTGTTTTCTCAAGAATTTCTGTAAGCGATCTTTCTGTTGGCAATTCTCATATTTAAAAGGCAATTCTCATAATTAAATAAATGAAGTGCGATTCAGCTGCCCACCCTGTGACACCTAGTGCCACCTGAAATGCCCATGTGGGCTCCAGCTGCCGTTGGAGAAGGTGATGTTTCAGTGATGAACAGCAGGTTTCCTGCTGTTCCTGGTCCTGTGCCCTATCTCTCCAATCCTCAATGGTGTCTCAAATGGCAACAGGCTGTTGAACTGCTCCCATAAAGGTAGGTATCTCCGTCTGACTGCTGGAGTCCAGGAGTCTCCTGGAATGCATTAAGGATAACTTCTTAAGCCAGGTAACTGACAGCCCTACCAGAGGGAAAGCAATACTGGACCTGTTGGTCACCAGTGCAAGTGAGCTCATTGGTGATGTCAAGATCGGAGACAGCCTGGGCTGCAGTGATCATGCACTGGTGGAGTTCACAGTCCTGAGGGATATGGGTCAGGCAAAGAGTAAGGTCAGGACCCTGAATTTTAGGAAAGCAAACTTCCAGCTTCAAGCTTTTCAAGGAGTTAGTCACTAGGAACCCCCAGAAAATGTCCCTCGGGGGCAAGGGAGCAGAACAGAGCTGGCAGAAAATTCTCTAGGATCTGTAGAGGAAGGGACAAGATACTGCACCTGATAAATACTGAGAGAAACATTAACACTGCAATAGCCATGTTCCCAGCTGGGTAGCTGTGGGATTGAGACCGACCCTGGACACTGCCAACGTGTGTGTTAATGTTTAAGATACAGGTGGGCTTAGGAGCAGGTCAGAGTACACAGTTAGCCCCGGGCAAGGCTGGGATCTCTCCATTTCAAAACATAGGAAATGCTGTAAATACCATAGCAAATGCAATTGCCAGAGCTCGATAAACACCACTTTGTAAGCAGGGACCACGGGAGCCTTCTCCCGGTTTAGACATTTCTGACAATGAGCAGGAACCGGAGGTCAGTCCTGAAGTCCAGACACAGAACAGGCAGGCAAATGCCTCAGGGATGCCGCCAGCCTGGGATTTTGTTTTTAGTCCTTCTCTGTCCTGATGCTGTGATGTGCTCCTTCACATCCTGAACATCTGGAAATTGTTTCTGGAGCAACCACCACCTGTAAGGAGCGGGATGCATTCCAGCAGCTCCAGAGTGTCACTGACTTGGCAGTGCCAGGACATTTTCCAGCAGTATTTCAGCTGCTTCTAGACATGGTTAAATGTAGGAGGGATTTGTCACTGGATAGTTTTGAGAGATTTTTATTGCAGCAGGAAAGATTTGAGCATAAAATATTATTTCCAGGACACATTTAATCTACACTTTCGCACCTTTGGGAAAAGAACCAAGAATCACATTTGTTCCCCTGCTCTTTGAAATCAAGACCTAAGAAAACAATCTGCAATTAGGAATTCAAGGGACAGATCATGAAGTGTTCGCTGAACTCAGGCAAAACGTGCTGGAGCCTAAAACATGTAAAAGGGCAGAAACCCAATCCCTGATGGTAGTAACAACCCTTCCCTGGGGTCTTCTTAAAACTGTTTGTTTCCAATCCATGGGCTTTCCCCAACATCATCATTCCCGTCCAGCATAGCTGTAGCTGTCTGAAGGGCCCAGGGAACTTGCAAGTGATTTTTTAGAAAAATTCACCTCCAGGTTGTCTTTTCGAATCCAGCTGGTGGAGGTGGGCTGTGGATGCTCTCTGGTACCTCCTGGAGCTGCTCAGCCACAACGTGGGGGGTCTAAACCCTCTGCAGAGGGAGCGAGTCACTACTGTCACCACAGCCACCCAGTTTGAGGAACAAGAAGTGGGCAGGGACAGAGTGCTCTGAAACCCTATACTGTCACTCTCGGAGCCATGTCACGACCCATGCAACGGATCTTACTCCAGAGGCAGGCAGCAAAAGGAGAACGTCTTCTGACTAAGAGACCCACCACAATCCCCCAACTTGACCCAAGCCTTGTAACTGATGGAGATTTCACCACACCTGGCTACACATTCAGTGCATTATTTCCTCATTTCCTATTTTCATGGGTTTTTTTAAAATTTTCTCTCGTTTGCATCTGTTATTTTTCTTTGTCTACTTACTGATACCTCCCAACAGAGGCACTTACACACCAAGAATAAGCTGCCTGTTTCCTTCCCGCAGATAAGCCACGTACACAGAGATTCTCACTTTAAGACATCTTTTACAGACATGAATAAAATCTCTCCCACCCATCTAAGACCTCAGGGTTTTAAAGCACAGGCTGGCATCTGGCAGAGCTCCCCCATGGCTGCTGTGGCTAAGCCCCTTCCTCATTGTCCATCCTCTTCCACACCCCAGATGATGTTTATAAGGTGGAAAAGATCTTGCTTGCTCTGCAACAAATGAAGGATTTCAAGTGGATGTGGCTGCAATGTTCACACTTCAAAGGCTCTGAAACAGGACTTTTTTCCCTATGTAATGGAAATGGGGACTTACAGCATCTGAATTTCTAGTTCTATCCTCAGCCAATGTCAGTACAAGCTGTTCCTCCACTTTGAGTTTCCTTCCTTTTCTCCCTCAATACCATCCAGTTAAACAACTAACTGAATTTTTTCTACAATAAAAATATAATCAAAAACGTCCAGAAGAACATAATTGTGTTCAGATCCTGTCTAAAGGCTTTGAAAAGACAAAAAAGCAAGCCAGATAAATGAACGTGCTCTGAAATGGGTATACAGCGAAGACAAATGGAGGTGATAAACTCATCGTGTTGAGAGGCAAAGAAGAGGACGTGTCACCGTCCACCTGAAGAAGGAAGTCAGACTTCATACCACTGATATGCTTTGGTTTGAACGAACGGCCAGATCCCAGTTGCTGACTTGTCACCCTTAGGAACGTTCCTCCTTACTCAAGTGCAGCACTGCCTGTGCAACAGGGCTGCAAGTCACGGAGGGGCACGGGGAAGGGCACAGGCTTTAGACAAATGAGTTTACAGACAGAAGAAGTGTTCAGACTGTTGTTTCTGATCCCAGCGGGGATAAATCATGGGTCAAAGAGAATTGTCTCCACTGAACTGGGATACAGAGCCTAACACCTGCCTCACCTTTACCACTTGCAGAACGGGAATAGTTCTCCGGCTACCCCTGCATGGTGATGAAGATGAGTCAGTTTGAGGATGACAGTATGTTAAGTACTAGCTTCCTTTTAGTCCCACTTCCTGTCTTAATACAGAACACTGCTCTGACATTCCCCCTTGCAGTAGCTAGTACTTGTACTGGTCCCCCACTGATCTAGGAAATTCAAAAATTCTGCAGACCAAGTCCAATAACTGCTTTCAGATCTCGGGAAATAGTTTTTTGCTTGCTTGCTCTTAACTGTTTTGGGCAGAAATTCAGACCTGGCTTTCTAGCCGTATTATTTCCCCTTTGCATTACACAGCGTCATGGAAACTTGCTTCTCCCTCAGTATATTTTTCCCTGCTGTCATTCATTGTACAGATAACTGGAATAACAGTTGTAGCAGCATCCTTCCAAAAAAACCTGCAAGCTGGGGCAGCAAAGGAGATAGTCACTGTGTCAGCTGCCAGAGGCACCTGCAACGATCTGAGCGGCAACCAGCTGCAACTGGTCACACGAAAACGGTAAACTTCCAGTCCCTCAAAACCAGCCGCTCTGGTCTGTCACTTCACATTAGCTGCTGCAAGGGGCTAGGTGCTCGCAGGGCTGGCAGCGACGCCAAGCCTGGCACCGACGCCAAGCCTGGCACCGCGTGGTCTCTCCTGGCCAAGCACAACGGGGCAAGGACACTTCTCTGGAGGAATTTGGCTGGCGGAGGCAGGACAGGCTTTAAGAGGATCCGTCTGCAGCTTCCATTAGGGTTTCAAACTGCTGCTGCCTCAGAGCCAATTTGGCTTGCTGTTTGCGAAATAAACATCAAAAGGCACGGGCTGGGAGAAAATACATCCCAAACGGAGAGATCTCATCTCCCTTCAAGCCACAATGGCAGATCTCGTTACAGGCAGCATTACAGGTGTCCCATCTGCCAGCTGCCAGCTGGATTTGGGTGGCTGTTGATTATAGTAAAAGTTTTGCTCCATCTTTTTCTGTATCTATCTCATGGGTGGATCAGAGGAGAGAGAGAAGTGGAAGAAAAGACTTTTCCCCGGATTCAAGGTTAACTGGGGTCAGTAACTAAACCAAAGAGCAGATCTGCCCACAGCGCCTGTAGAAGCAGCATGTGCATCAAGGACAGATCCTGGTCCAGGACTGTTGGTCCACATGAATCATCCTTCCCAACTGCTAACCAACACAAAGCATGGCTTTGCGCACACAAAACCACCTCATGCATCTATAGCCTCCCAGATTTAGAGAGAGGCTTTTCAGCTCCCATAATGGGCTGAACAACACAGAATTTGGGGATCTCCCTCATCATTTTGGCCGCTCTTGGCCCAGAAAACTTGCCTGAGACTCACGCTGAATGCATTCCCTGAAACAACTGGCCCAAACCAAGGTTGAGGAAAATCCAAGCAGGTGAAGAGCGAGGTACACCGTGCTCAGATGTTTGCTTCCCACTCCTGTTCCCAACCCAATGAAAAGCACTGGAATAGCACCAGTGGGTTACTGCAAGTGGGGTGCCAGGAGTCATATTTGAGCATCTTCCAGTAGCTCACAGGCTAAGTCATCACCTCCACTCTCTATGGTTGAAAATTGTGGGACAAGTATGAATAATAAACATGACTGGATCAAAAAACACCCATGATCTTCTTCTTTGGACTGCACATTTTGGTTTGCCTCAGGTTAGCAAGATAATACATCCACCTTACAAGTACACTAGCCTCAACCCTTCCCTGTGGAGGCCAGGTCCCAGACACCCGGGGAGCACCCTGAGTACAGGAACCTGGGTTGAGGAACCCAAGGTTTGGCTGTGGACACAAGCTCTTTCAAGCACATGTTGCCCTGCATCACTTCATTTCCCAGCTCCAGTAACAGCCCAGGTCCCCACCAGCTGCCTCCCCTTGCCAGCCAGTGCTTTCACCCTTTGCAGTCTATGTGTGGTGGGATGTCCTCTCTCACCTTCCCGTGCTGGAGAGGTCAAATCCCGAATCGCTCACACACAGGGAAGGAGACAAGGTACTGAAGTCAGCCTTCTCAGGTCTTCTTGTTGCTACTTTTCTCATGGCAGGGTCGTCTTCAGAGGGTATGGACAAGACATCCATCTCTCATTAAAGTGCTGCAATTCCCAGCCCACCTTCACATGCAGATTCTCAGCGGGGTACCTTTAAACTTTGCACTGCTCTCCCCAGAGGGAGATACCTCCCACCTTGGCCACTTCTGTGCTAACACAGAGGGAATGTGACAGGCTCAGTGAAAGTCCCATCTCTCCTACCTACCCTGAGACAACAGCAGTGGCATCCTACCTGTGTGCTGCACTATGGAGTTAGCCCCAGCCAGGTAGCTGCATCTTCCTAACATGACTGTGGAACACATTGCCTTGGCCCTTGGCTAAAAGTTAGCAGTCAAATGCTTCAAAAAAAAGTCGTTGTCCAGCTAGACAAGCACTGTGGCGGGATTTGTGCTTGGCAGCACCACTGCAGGGCTTTCAACTGTCTCTGGGCTGAAAACCGCAAGGGTACAGGACCCTCCAGGCAGCCTCGGATCTGAAATACAGGAGGGACAGCAGGGTCCCTCCAGCCCCATCTTTGTGTCTCTCAACGTGCAGAGCTCAGCCCACAACCACCAACTGCCTCTGTGGCCACTAGCAGTTTCCTGCCTCTGGTGGAAGAAGCCGGTGCAGAGGAGGGGGGTGTCCACCCAAGATGAGACTGCAGCCCTCATGCCATGAAACAGGATATTTAGTGCATTTGGCAGAATTTCTTTGAAGCGGTGGCTCTGGATAATTTAAAACAGCCTGGAGCCATGTTGTCTTCAATTCATGCCAGTTCCTGGAAGAATCATGTTTGCCCTTTGGAGGAGATAGCCATGTACATACACACATACCCAAGGCTATATAGGCATTTCTTTGCTCGTTGGGCTGAAAAGCAGAAATTTTTAAAGGATATCATTGTACTGGATGTGCCTGAGTGCAGTCAGAGAGAACCGCTCCGAAGTGATCTGCACTGTTTGATAGGGAGCGAGTTAGTTCAGAGTCATCCACCAGGAGCTGTGGAACTGATTTGGGGACTCCCCTCATCTCGTCCTGCACCCATGTTTGGTACCAGAAAGCACTAAGTGGGGGCCTTGCCTGGGAGGCTCCCCACCTGGTCATGGCTGCCAGTGGGGACAGAGTTCAGATGGGTGGGGAAAAAAAAAAAAGGAAAAGAGCTCCTTAGTCAACACCAATTCAGACTGTTCACAACTGGTACTAAATTCAAGGCTCCCATGCTACCTCTGTCATCCCACCTGCTTTGTATTTGTCAGTCAGCCAACCTGCCTCCTGACACAGGAATAAGGAACCTCTACGAGACACCCTAAAACAGATAAATGTCACCATTTTTCTCCTGGGAAGTGCTCAGAACACTTTCTAGGTGCTATAAATATGATAAAGATCATATGCAATGGAAACACCTTGTGGATAAGACTACGGCGTACTCCACTGTGATCTTTTATTCTGTATTTCAGCAGCCTGTGTGCATGCGGGAAGACAGAAAAGCAACAGGGAGATGCCAATCAGACCTAAGAGTCCCCTACCACAGACTGGGTGGGAAGATTTGAAAATGAGTCAATGCCATTTCCATGCCAAAAGACTCTTGGGGATGTTACCCAAAAGTATCAACTGTCTTGTGGTCTCCCCTCTTCCCAGACACTTGCCAGTTCTCCATGTCATTTAATATTGCTTACATGTACTCAAATTAAACAGATCATAGGGAGGGGATATGCTCTGGGTGGGTTTCTGGGAGGAAAACAAAAGCGCTGTAAATCACTGTTAAAACAATCCAGAAGCGATGTACACCTTCTATTAGGCTAATGGAGCAATAGCTTTCTAACTAACAGCAGGGCAAGAATCCAAATGTAAATCAACATTTTCAAACCTCTAGATACTGGGCCTTACTTTCATCCATGTCGGGGTCTTTTTGCCCTGCCCTTGCCCTGTACCACTGTTTGGAACTGAGAATATCTACTATTTCCCTTAGGACCAGAGAAGGGAGGATCCTTTACGTGGCTCATGCCACAAGCAAACACAAAAGGCCAGTACATGGGAATTAAAGAAATCTGTCTCAACCAAACCAGGCTGCTGCCTGATTTTTTCCAGTCCAGTCCTTCACCTAAAACTGCTGGCTCTGGACTCCATGACCAGGGTTTTCCAGTCCTGTGGTTTGTCTCCCAGCACTCAGAGCAGAAAGGGAATTCCTCAAGAGCAGAAGTCCTTAACTCTTAAAAGAGAAAAACCAAATTGCTTCATTACTTTATCTTGGTGGATACCATGGATGAAACTTCAGCTGAAATTCATCAGCTTTTTTTTTTCTAGTGGCCAGGCTTTGCATGGTTCACATAGCAGAGTCACCTTCAGCATCACTGATGTCCATCTCAGCCACAGCAGGAAGACCTCTGGTCCCTGCAATCCAAGGCAGTGCAGTCTCTCACCAGAGATGGCCATGTCATCTCTCCAGCAAGTATCTAGCCATGATGCTATTTAATCACTGTCCAGACTCAAAATCAGGGTGGTCAGAAAATTATGGGGACTTCCCCAAATTTCCTTCTTCTTTTCCCCTCTCTGGGGGCACGTTACCTGGCCAGATAGATGAAAACAGGTGTCCACAGCAAATGTCACATGAGCAAGCCCTTCCCTGTAGCCCGAACAGCTTTTGTGTAAGCTGATATTTCTCTGGGATTTAAGCCCTCGTGGTCCTGTGAAGTGTCGCTGAATGAGACCCACTACCATTTGCCCCGTTATGAGCATCAGGGAAAAGACAGTCTGGGACCACTGCTGAGAAAACCTGCTGCTGCCCACTGATGGGTTCAGGGAATGAACCGACCCAGTGGCTCACAGGTCATGCACACAACCACTGCTAAAATACAAATAGCTCTGAAACTCTTTCCTCTACTTCTGCAGAGGAGGAATGCCATTTAATTTAATTTTCACTTTGCATAATAATGGCAAGGCCATTTATGCAATTACATCGCTTTTCTTATCCACTTTCCTTTTCAGCTGCTCTAAAGCCTTGCAGGTCATCAGGCCATTACAGCAGCCAAAGTGCCACCAGAGAAGAGGACCCAGGCCCAAACATGCTACACAGATACTTGTAGACAGCCCTGCTAACCCACTAATTACTTCACTTTTTATTTGGGACACTCACTACTCTCATAAAACCTTTATTATTACCCAGATAAATCTCTGGAGGCCTTTCGGAAGGTAAGTCTGTTTGTCTAAATCAATTGAAGTAACAGCGCGGTTGTGGCGCTGATGCTTGAGAGGAGGAGAGGCCAGGCAGGGAGAGAGGCTTAATAACATATAATCTTCCCCTGCAATCTCACCAGGCTTAATTGAAGTTATTGGACTCCTTAAGTTCTGTGGGCATCACAGCACCAGTGCTCATAGTTGCCCATGCTCAGTTTGACGTGCTGCTGTTAATTCCCTCCTTATGAAGCACGTGAAGTCATTCTGAAATTCTCCTGTGTGGAAAAAAGGGGAGGAGGTGCCCTGTATAGCACCGCACGGCCCCAGGTTGTGAGCACTTCCACAGCTCACAGCAAGCTGGAACTGATGCCAAAAGATTGCATTTCCCTACCAACCTGTTGACAAAACCAGCAGTTAAAACCCCTACGAGTAATAAATTTTGACAAGTGCTGTTTGACATTCTATAGACCTTATTATGATCAGACCGAGTCATTTTGATATAATCCCTCTTGTGCAACAAGGCAACGAGGTCTTATTTAAGAGATCTCACCACCCTGCTGAAGGTCAAGTCAGGAGAAGAAATTACAGCCTCTAGATTTGCACTAAAATGGTAAAACTCTGCTGCGGAAAAAGATTTCAACCCCAATGCACTGCATCACCCCCCAGTCTTAGCAGCAGGCACTGTGAAAGGGGGGAAACCGCAGGGATGAGTCTCACCTCCCAGCTCAAGCAAGCAGAAATCAACCCCCTGTGTGCAGAAATGTGTCGTTTATCACTTAGCCATAAGAAAAATGATTGTCATGACAAAGAGGCATTGGCACATATGGGAAACACCTTCGGGATTTTCCTATTCCCCCTCTCCCCCCTGGAGGAGGATGCTGGCTGCATGCCGAATGCTCATCCCTATCTCCCAAAATAAATTCTGACCCCTTGGTCTCCTTTTGAACAAGAAAAGGTCGCAAGGCTGCTCCCGAAAAGCATCTGTAATGAAACACCAGCACCATCAGCTCCACCAGAGAACAACTGGGCAGCACGCAGGAGTTTCTGAGCAATTTTAGGGGTACTGGGGAAGCAGGGGGTAAAGGAAAAGGGATGTCTGGGGTGGTTTCCCGAGGTAGGGTGACCCCGAGGCCACACGCCGTCTGGCACAGGACAGCCTGCGTAGGAGGCTGTCAGACTTCACAAACTTTGAATCGTCTGTGGATCTTCCCTCAGGGGGTCAACATGAGACTTGGGTAAGAACACAGAGTTTTAAAGAATTTTAATTAGGTTTGTATTACTTCTTAATTGTTCCTTTCTTTAATAAAAGCACCTTATTAAATAAACTGCTGTGACTGCAAGATTCCTGGGACAGGCAAATACTGCATTTCTCCCTGGGGCAGAGAGTGGGAATAATTGACTAAAACCGTAATTCCAAAAGGGAAAAAGCACCGTTCCTGTGTTATTATCTCCACCAACATCAGCTCTGGGACTGGGCCAAACCTGGGACAGAGGTACCTTCAACGTGCTGCAAGAAGGGGCCCCTTGCCCTGCAAGCAGTTGCAGCCTCGTTACAAACCCAGCTCCAACCCCAAGCCAAGTGGGAACTCAGGGCTTCAGTAACAACCTTGCAGAAACCACTGCAACAGTGAGCTGGGGTAAAGCAAGAGGTCTGCAAACATTGCTCAGGGGCTGTGAGAAAAGCCAGGATGGAGACAAATTAATTACTGCCTCTGCAAACTGGGAGCCAAAATGCAAGTGTCTAAAGAAACGCCAGCCAGAGCTACC
Source organism: Bucorvus abyssinicus (assembly GCA_009769605.1). Lineage (NCBI taxonomy): Eukaryota > Metazoa > Chordata > Aves > Bucerotiformes > Bucorvidae > Bucorvus > Bucorvus abyssinicus. The sequence goes on from CM020025.1 coordinate 7,060,610, forward strand.
AGTGCTGGCCGGAGCGGCCAGGACAAGCACCTGAGTGAATTTATGAAACTGTGATTATTGGAGAACTATGGAAAACAGCACCTGGCCCATCGCCCAGACTGCAAGGGGCTTAAAAACACAGCTGGAATTAACTTCCAGCAACAGCAGCAGGCCCAGGATGAGGAATGTATTATCCCCAGTGAGATGTGCCTTGGGCCTGGCCTCCTTTCACCATGTGCCATGGGACTGTCGGAAAATTAAAAGGGCTTCCCTATGATGGACAAGGCAGATGGAGTGCCTGGAGAAGTGCATCAAGAAGTTCCTGCACATCTCTTTGCTCTCTTTTGCATCGTCAGACATGTTGGCTGGGTGGCGGAGAAGATGCTGTCAGGGTTTTCCTCATTTCACCCATTTTGGGACAGCCCAGACGAGGCCGTGTGCGTGCAAGGAGTATGGCAGAGAGAAGAGGGCAAGCAGGAGGACAGCATGTCAGTGGTCACCTTTGGGTCCCCTGCTTCACAGCTGGGTCAGGTACACCCTGCAGAAGGGACCTCTCGCTGCGAGCAGCATTACGTGAGGCAAAAGGCATTCACCCACAGGGCTCTCTGACCTTCTGGATGAGCACCCCAGAGCTACAAATACAAATTATTCATTGCAACTGCACATGCTTCGAGCTACAAACGATCCCTTAAAATGTCCACCCCAGAAATATATCAAGAGTAGGGCGTAGGGCCACAAGCAAATACATGGATTCGAAGAGTCTTTCAGAGTACAGGATCCAGCTGCAAACAGATTTCACCACTCCTTTATTCCAAACCTACTTGAGCACACTGCTTTTTCAGAGAAGCTTTTTAAGATGTCCTTGAATGCAGCTGTCCCAAGACCCAGAGGCAGGACCTTAGCTACTAACTCCCGTAACAAGACCTTTGCCTCAGCTACATTCTGCTCTGAGGATCTCAACAGGTCCATCTCTACTCTGACTGCTCCAAACATCCAAGATGGATTTTAACTAGCAATTTATGTTAGTATGCAGCTGCCAGTGAGACCCCGACTCCTCACTGCAGCGTGAGCCTCACCAGAAGACCCTTCCCTCTCTGTCCAAGCTCTCCACAACTTGGCACCATCACAGAAGTCTCCCTAGTGTGTCTCTGGCCTCCCAAACAGCCTCTTTTCCAAAAAGCTTGAAGAATATTGCTCCAAGTAATGTTCACTTTCTGTGCCATGAAGCCGGCACATACCACAGTTTGGGGCTCAGCCAGCATGGGGCAGCTCGGCCACGCGCATTTGGGAATGGAAATTGTTCACATTGTGAAGGGATGCAAGCAAACACGGTGCCAGTTGGGAAAGTCATCATCAGATGTGACAAGGCAAAGAGAGGAGCAAAATGCTAAAGAGACCTGCAACCCAGATAAGGGCACCGGCATTGGGAAGAGCTGGGGAACAAATTCCTAATACCATGGCAGCCAGAAAGGCCATCCCCTTCCCAGGCTGGGACATGCAGGCACCAGGAGCCAGGGCTCGACTGGGCAAACACAGATGCAGGAGCTGAAAGGGAGCACAGACAGCCCAAACTATTTTTAACCGCTGCAGAGGAAGCTTTTACTTTTCATTACCAAGGGGAGACAAAGTGTCCATCAGTTGTGCGGAATTTATTCCCTCGACGGGTGGGTGTTGAAGGATGCAAAACCCCCAGCCCTGGCCTGTGCTACCAGCAGCTCTAATCCCCCCTCACAGCTGCACAGGGTCAAAGAGCGCAACAGCTGAAATGCACTTTTGATACGTACGCTTTCGGTTGCCCCAACCCACCCTGGGGGTTTCCGCCTTGTGATTTCCATTAAAGCTAACTGGCGAGATTCACTGCTGGCATAAACGAGCACCAACCCATCAAGGAATTCCCTACATTTAGCTCAGCACGGCTAAATAAACAGAGCAGAGGTATCACAAGCAGACACTGGGAGGTGGATCTGGTGGTTTCCTAGTGTCATTTGTTCCCCTGGAGCAAAACATGTGGATTTGGCAGCAGCGGAACCTTCTCTTGCCAATACGTTGCTTGGAGCACTGGGGAGCCCATGGGCTGGCAGGGAGGAGGTGGAGCTGGGACGGGGGCTCCCCCTTCTGCCCAGCCAGGGTTATGGCTCTGCAATCTAATTGTAAGACGATTCATTTTCTCTTAAACATCAGTTCCTGCTGCTGTCCCCAAATATAAATTTGATCATCGCTGTTCCCCACTCCCTCCCCAAAATACCAGCAGTGAGAAAACACTCACTCACGGTGCGTCGCAAGGAGCAGGGTTGTGTCACTGGCCAGATGACCACCCAGCAGCTCAAACTTTGTATGCTGATGGTCAGCCAGCTGGTGAAGGGAAAGGACTCAGCCAGCTACCAAGCTCCCTCCCTCCATCTCCGAAACAAGCCACTAGTGCATCTGCTGCCATAGGTAATAATGTGCCTTGGATGAATCCACAGAAGATGCAAGCAATGACACATGTCCTTGTCCATCCTGACCTAAAGAGATGCTTAAAATGTTCTCAGCTAAGAGTGGAAACCATCAGCCTCATAAAACAAGGTTTGGCACTGAAACAGCTCTCCAAATTCCACTTTTGCAAATGTAGCTGCACATCCAGAACATACACACACATAACTGCAGGTTGCTCCTCACTGCCAAGGAAGTATTTATTAAAATCATGCATTTATACAGCTCCATAAAGAGGCTCAGAAGCCACTAACAACTGGCATCGTTGGGCGTGCCATACTAAAAATGCACTTTCTTAAAGGAGGATCGCCTAGAGGGTGAACTACTTGCGGTGGCCTCCCTTGAGAGGAGAAAGAGGCATTTCATTCAGCTTCTTCAGAAGTAGGCGCTGGCATCAATCAGAGGAACCATGCCCTCATCACTCAAATGGAACATGCCCTCAACAGTCTATCCCCAGCTGCTACAAGACAGCTTAGGGCGATTAGTGCAGTAGATGTTTGTGCTGTTTATGGAGTTAGGCAAGAATAATCCCTTACAGGCTGTCATGGTCTAGGCACTGCTCTTGCTGCATCAGATGAACACACAAGTGAAAAAGCAAAGCTCTGCTCTGCTCTGCAGCTGAAGTATGGGGTCTAGGAACGACCTGGGTGGAGTAGGACAGGATCACAAGCAATGCTGGTTTCCAACCTATTGCTCATGAAGAAGGTTGATACCGAGCTTTGCTCAGGTCTACAGGATGCTAAAGAGCGAACCCAGGGGTCAGCTTTGAAAAAAGAGTTTAACATCTCTCCACTGGTGTTACTTTGCCAGTGAAACCACTGAAGGACCAGGAAAATCAGGGACCTGCTGCTCTGCATTCATCTATGTATATGTTTGCAAATGACATGGGAATGCCTGTGCCTACTTAGAAAAGAAACCCTGGAGAGTAAATAAATCCCTTACCCGGTTGTCCTCTTGAATCTCCCAGTCACTGGAGAAGCTCAAGACATGCTGCGCCTGTGAGCAGTTAGAGAACTGGAAAAGGCTGGCAAACATCCTTCGGTTCTCCTGGGTGTCCGGGAAAATCGCCTCCTGGAAGTTGACTCCGTGCGGCAGAGATGTAGTTCTCATCCATTCTGAAACATAAATTGCACGGGCAGCCCTGTGAGGCTGAACAGCACCTTCTCTCATGCAGAATTCACCCATCATGATTCAGCCTGGCTCCAAATGTCGCCAAAGTTGCACAGACACTTTCAGTCAGCACATGGCTCTCAGCTCTCCCGGCACTTAGTCACCAAGTCAGCAATTTCCACCACAGAGGGCAGGACCAGGAGCAGCAGTAAGGACCTAACAGGTTCCTACCACCGTAAAGACATCAACGAGCCCCCAGGAATGAGGCAAATCTACATTTTGGCCCATGGTTCCTACTGAATTTGCATCGCTTTGCCCTCGATCCTGGAATTCAAGTACTCCTTCAAGCAGTCAATAAATAACTTGTGTAAAACATGTTTAAAGATATTGCCATAGACGGAGCACTAGACAGCATCAAACTGTGTTTTGTTACACACCCAGTCTAAGGATATACCAAGTATGTCGAAACGAGCCACTGAGTAGTATTTCACAAACACGCTTGGACTGAAAGGTCACAGCGATGGCTCTGTTCCCACATTGTGGTTTATTTTCTTATTTGTTCGATGAGCCCAAAGTCAGGATTTGGCTGGGACTCGGGAAAGCCGAAAGCAAGCTATGGGTGAGTATTTCGGAATGGGTTTTAAACTCCCGGGCCAAACTTCAGCGAGTCGGCGCTGGCCCCTCTCCAGCGCCGTGACCATCGCACCGTAAAAACAAAAGCGGCAGCACCCAGGAGCTACTCAGCAGCAGCTCCTCGTACTTCTGCTGGAATACTACGTGTTCAGGGCGGGTTTTCCCCCACGAAACTGTAGGTGTACGCGCAAAGGAGCCGGCGCTGCGGCGAGAGCGGCAGCGGGACGGAGCGAACCCTCCCGGGCAGGGGCGGCCGCGCATCGCCCCGGGCGCGAGATGCCCCGGAGCGGGGTTGCCGACAACCCTCCCCACCACCACCCCGCCCCATCCCCTGGATCCACCCCCCCATCCCGGGACTCACCGGAGGAAGAAGAAGTAAGCGTAGCCCTGCATGACGGTGTGCGAGTGGCAGGAGAAGTAGCCGAGGCCGGTGAGGTTGAGGCGGGAGCCGGCGGGCACCTCCAGCATGCTGCCCCACGCCTGATCGCACAGCAGCTCGATCTCGGCCGAATAAAAGAGCCCCCCCGCTCCTTGCTGGGGGCCGGCGGGGGGTCCTCTCTGCCAGGGCAGGTAGTTGTACGCGCCGTAGGGGTCGGGGTGCAGCGCCAGCACCCGCGCGTAGACGATGATCGCCGCCAGCTCGGCTCGGCAGCCCTCGCTGAGCGGCCGCCACTCCGCCGGCAGCTGGCAGCCCCCGCCGCCGCCCGCCCGCCCCCCCAGCCCCAGCCCCAACCCCAGCAGCAGCAGCGGCAGCAGCCTCGGCGGAGGCGGCATCGCGGGCGGCCCGGACCCGCTGCTGGCTGCCCCGGAGGCTGCGGGGACGGGGTGGGGAGGGGGGAGAGGTCCGAAAGGGCCGGGGCGTAAAAGGCAGGGAGACAGCGAGACGCGAAGGGGCAGGGAAACGAAAGGGAGGGGTGTAAAAGGGGTGGGGTGGGTGGAGGGTGCCAGTAGTCGGATGCCCGGAGGGCTGAGATCCAGGAGGGCAGGAGGGCAAAGAGGCAGAGACGCAAAGGGTCGGGGGGCAAAGGGGCAGGGGGTGCACAGGGACAGAGATGTGAGGAGCGGGGATGTAAAGGGGAGGGATGGGAAAAGGCAGAGATGCGAAGGGGGCAGAAAGGCAAAGGGAGGGATGTAAATGAGAGAGGTGCAAAGGGGAGGTGAAAAGGGAGGGATACAAAGGGGAGGGATGCAAAGGCAGAGTTGTAAAGAGGAGGAATGCAAAGGGAAGAGGTGGACTGGACAGAGAGTGCAAAGAGGCAAGATGGAGCAGAGCAGAGCAAACACAGCCCGGGGCGAAGGCGGCTGCTGCCGGGCATCCCCTGGCCCCGGGGTGGGCACCGGAGGCATCCAGGGCTCTGGGAGGGGAAGGGCTGGCTCGTAGGGTGCTGGAAGTGTGAGGGTCCCACTGGGGCAGGGGGCTGTGCACAGCTCCTGCTGGGAAAGAGGAGCCTGGGAACTGAAGCTTGTCACCCTGGTCACCCATTTCTCCCACTTCAGATGAGGATGGAGAAAAACGTGCAAATGGAGGAGAGCGGATCTTCCTAGCAGCCCGCAACCTTTCCTCAAAATGCATCTAGTGAGCAAGGTCTCTGAAAGCCAGGTCTCGATGTGTTTTTGCTTCCCACTGTTTCCTCCTAGAACTGGCTGAGGCAGCTTCGGGCTTCTCCAGCTTTTTGGCAAACGGCTCAGAGACTGACCCTCTCCCTGCATACATACGAACTGCTGTGGAGCTTCTCCCGAGGAACCCTGGAGGCCCCACGCCACTCACAGCCCAAAATAGCCTCTTTCTATTTCAGTATTCTCCTTTTCCCACATCTGATCTCACTGGGGATAACAGAGTCAGGAATGGGCATGGGATGCGGGATGCTTAGAAAGTTGCTATAACGTGAATATCACGGAGACATGGTCCCAGTTAAATCTCTCCCTCGCTGTGATGGTTACTAAAAGTTTGATAGCATGTCCTGGCTGGTTCCTTTAACCTCATCTTCCACCTGTCTGTCTCCATCTGCCTCTGCAGTCCTCTACAAGGACTAGGAGCTCTTGGGAGCAGGAGATGACTTTTTGTACCACGTTTGTGCTGTGCCCAGTGTAGGGTAGTCCTTATGCACGGCTGGTGTTCAAAATATGTGCACAATAATGAATCGTTAGTTAAATAATGCTAAGCCAACTTCATGACAGTGAGACAAGACTTTTGGGACAAGTGTCTCCCTCTGGATTAGTTCCATCAGACTCAGCTGTGTGCTGAAGACTTTAACATAGGTAACATTCATTTTTCATGAGGGCATGGTCCTACAATGTATTTCATCACAGCTTTACGCAAGAACAGCAAAGTTGGCTCTTGCTAAAATAGAAACAGATTTTGATTTTTTTTCCTAACAAAAACTCCAGAATGACAGATAGAGCTTTTCTAACTTTTTTAAAAACATACATATATAGTCTGTTTCTTGAAGATCAACAATTGCTTACAACTATCAGGAAAAAAGCTTGAAAGACAGTCCTGAAAATAATTTTTTGAAGAACATATCCTCAGGAAATCCTAACAGACCCACAACTCAGTAATTTTTTAATATTAACCATCGGGAAAACTGATTTTGCTTTGGAAACTGAAGGGACTAAACTGTGGTAGAGAAGAGTTCGGGGCCTTATTCACTAGTTTTTAGATAAATAAATAAGAACTAAGGAGAAAACCAAAGAATTGAGGTTGATGTTGATTTCGGACAAAGCTGAGGCAGTTCTGGAGGTATTTCATGCAATCCAGTGTACATGGAGGCCTTAGTAGAAACCTTAGGTTCCTGCTGAGACATGGTGCTTCAAGATGTTGGGTAAGACATGGAGGTCATGTAAGAGAGAGAGGTGCTGCAAGTGATGGGAGAGATGTTCAGCACATCCAAGGTGGTTTGTCCATGTCTCTCCATGTGGTACGACAGGCATCAGAGCCTGGTTGCTTCAGCAACGTTAATCTTGGGTTGGGTGTTGGCAGCAACACAGGTGTGCTCTTACTCCTCCACTGCTGCTGAGAACATAGAGTACCAAGAAGCTGAAGAGACATTTGCAACCATAGGTTGGTTGGGTTTGTCCTGGGAACCAAATTCTTAGCTTGTGAAACACAATTGCTATTTCTTCTGTGTATGCATGAGATTGGTATCTTACGAGTAGAAGAGCCTCATAATTAAGCTTCATCTCTGTTTACTGTGTGTAGCAATGAGTAATGGTCAACTGTCCTCAAACAACTTTGGAAATATCTAATCTAAGCTGTGATCTGTTCTGTTATTCCTCATATTTCAGTTAGCCACCACGTAGCTGGGAAGGAGGACAGGGTGAGAAAGGGAGGGACACAGGCAGCTCACACCGAAAATATGGATGTGTTTTTCCTTAATGCTACTGTTAATAGTCTAAATTAAAGTTTTATTTCGTAGAAGTTTTTGAATCAGTGAGCCACTCAGAAAACACAACGGCATTTGCTGGCGTGCGCTGGCTTTGGGTGATGTCCTCCAACTCTCTTTTCGATGGTGATTACTGGAGTGTGGGAGCAAGTAATTAATGTGCTTTGGAATTTCTCTATCGTCCTGCAGAGTGGTCGTGCCAGTGTTTTGAGGATACAGCAGGAGTCTGTGGAGCTGACTTGAGCTGAATGAGCTGAAAGGAGGTCTTGGCCATAACTCTGGAGCAGACACAGTAGGTAGGCAAGTCTTTGCATGAAAATAAAATACCTCTCACTTGAAAGTGCCTGATTTCCTTGTTCTCTTCCATTTATGTTTGCTGGTGCTGTGCCCAGTGACAGTGTAAGGGCTCAGGGTGGCTAGTCTTCTCCTGTGCCCTCTGCGAGACGTCCTCAGCTGAGACCTCTCCCTGTCAGGAGGCTCTCTGAAGATTGATCAGCGCATAAACTTTCCTTCCCATCCCGACATGCTGGTGCCTTGAGCTATTTGCTGTCTGAGTTCATTAGCAACTTTCAGATCAGTATTTTAGTAAAGAACTAGAACCTTCTATGCTCAGATCGCGGTGATTAATGTGATTTTTCTTTTAAATTTCTCTAAACAGAAGCATCACCAATTATCTTCTCTCTTCCTTCATTTCCGAGGTAGTGAAAAGTAGCAGGAGCACCTGAATCCATTCCAGGAGCCCTTTCTCTTCCAGCTCTGGATAACACGGAATTAGGGACTCGAAGTAAGGATTTAGAAACGCTCCCTGGAGACCACAGCCTTCAGATCTGTGTTTGCTGTTTCTCTGCAGGGATCACCAGCTCATCTGAGACGCTCTCCAGTGCAGCGTGAATACTGTTGTGCTGTGAACTCAGCGTGGGTCTGACAAGTGTTGTAGCCAAAACCAGCTAATCAGAGGAGCACCAATAGAGCAAATTATCGCTCAGGCTGCACTTTCAGCCACTCACACATGTGCCACAGTTGTTCATTCACTTTCTCTGCTTAGATAGTCTTGTAGACTTTGAGACAGGTGCTCTTTCTTTTCTTCCACACACCTTTACAGATATTTAAACCAAAGGTTTGTCCCTTCGGGCTGTGTCATTTTCTTTGCTGTTTCTGTGATTTAAGCCTTCTGATAAAATATAGCTCTGCTCTGCCGCTCTCTTTGCCTTTAAAGTATTGACAGAGTTGAGCGTTAGTCCAGGTATCAAACGAGAGCACGGCACTCAGAGTCTGGCTGCCTTTCTGATGGGTGTAGGTGATCTGAAACCTCAGCCCAGCTGTCTTTTATTTATATCTGCAATGATTCCTTTGTAGTCCAGGGTACAAAATATCAATCCCAGATTTCTTTCCCCCTGCCCACATCTCTTTAAACTGGGCAACCTACAAAGATGAATATTTGGCTGTGTTAGTGTCCCCACAGGAAGAGATGTTTTTGTTAGCTTCTTCTGTCTACACTTCTCTAATTTGAGTCATTCTTCTCATAGTTTGACATTTGGCCCATCATATTTAACTCCTTTTGTGCCAACGTCTCGGCTGGGTGATTGCTATTCTAAAAAACCGTATACCCTGGCCAAATTTCCCTGTAGTGCTTTATGTTTCTTTCTTTTGAAGAGCAATCATGACCGTGAAGAAACAGGATCTCTCTTTGGGGATCTGCTGAAAATACACTGCTGTCTCGAAGAGTTTGCAAAGATTTACTTTACACACAGCAGTAAAAAGACTTTCTGTAATATCATTCGGAATTTGAATGGAAATGTGAGTAGAAGGATCAAAGTGCTGGTACTGATGGAGTCTTTGCTTACACCTTCATTGTATCTTCCTGCCTTTTCTTGGCCCCTTCAGCATTTATCCTTCCCACTGTCCATCTTCCCCATCCTGCCCTCACTGTGCCCACAGGGTCCTACTCTCCTCTTGCTCTGCCCTGATCTCTGACAAATCTCACCAATTTAAAGGTGGTTTCTTTTGGATATGGACTTCTGTCTTGTTAGCTGTGTCCTCCTACGGAACTCCTGACTCCCTGAAAACTGAGGACATCTGGCTCTCATCTCAGACCCATCATGGCTGAAGGGAACTGTTACTGTCATTCCAAGTGACCCTTTCTCCCTTTCTCCCTTTCTCCATCACTGACACTATCACCTCCTCTTATCCATCACTTGACCTCACAACCTGGATGTCATCCTCACCTTAGACTTTCCTCTCTATTCTCAAGGTTGTGTAGGCACTTTCCTTGTAGCTTCTCCCAGGCATGCCTTTCCTACTGTTCACACAACAAAGATGCTGCGCAGGCTCTTTCTTCACCTGTCTTGAGTCCTGCAGCATCTTTTTCTGGGCAGACTCAGCCTTGGCCCACCACTGCCTCTCCAACTGGTTGCTACACGGACTGTTTTTCTAGCTCGTCACTACTGATCACATTCATCACCCATGTTTCCCTGGGCTCCCTTGGCTACCCACATCCACACCTTGCCTCATGCCAGGTTCTTACAGAAGAGTTCTGAGGCAAGGACCTCCTCAGCCGTCCATTTCTGCAGAATCTAGTTCATGAACCATGACTGCAGGTCCAAGAATAAGAATAGCAACAACATGCAAGCTGATTGCAGCCCAAGTCAGCAGAAGCCAGAAGCTGCTGCGCTCAGAAATCTGTTCATAAATCAATGTGAAAGTGCTGTCTGAGCGTAGCTCCCAGTAGAGACACATCTGCATAACACATACCACTGACACAACTGGCGATGGGAAAAATATCTAAACATATCATTCCCACAGCTGTGGAGGAATGAATAAAGATATCTAATTCCCCTGTCCCTTGGGTGAACCCTGGTCCAGGTAAATGCACTTCTTATAAAGCAGAGGTTTTAAAGGCAGAGACCTTTAGGAAATTCTGATATGACCATACTGCCTGGAAGATGTCACTCAGGGACTCCTGTGTCAGGATCATAACTGAATTTAAAAGAAAGCAGAAGACATGCAACTCTCACTTTAAAATCTCAGATGGTGGATAAACAAGCTTATCCCTTGGTGAGTTGTTCCAGTGCTAAAATGTTGTGGGTTTTCGCATTCAGGATTTGCCCCGCTTCAGCTTCCAGTCTTGGGACATGTTGTGCTGTTGTCTGCTCTGTGAAAAAAGAACGCTCTTATTAGAAATCCTCACCTAGTTTTGGCATTTATGATCCACCAGTCAAGCACTGCCTTGATATTGATGTCTCTTTTTGCTTGGTGATCAGACTATCAGTCACTGTTGTAGCTTGACTGCCCCAGATTTTCAACATCCTTCTCTCCTGCACAGACCAGAGATTAACTCTGGTTTGTAGACAGTGGTCTCCAAAGAGTCAGGGAGAAGGCAGCACCACCACTCCTCTTTGGTTTTCTGCTTCTTTATCCAAGAACCACATTTATTCTGCTGGCCAGCATTACACAAGTATGTGGTAATTTCAGTTGGTCACACCTGAAGAAAAATTCTATTGCCAAAGTACAATTTGAACTTTAATCCTAGCTCAGTCAAGCAAAGGTAATTCTAGCCTGGTTTTGGGTTAGAGCAATCACCCCTCCAGCACCCAGTCACTCACATTGGGTGTCTTCAGCTGCAGGATCACAGGGGAGTGATGAAGAAAGTGATGCTTACGTGCCTAAGTCCTAACGGTAGTATAGGAATTTGGCTTCTTGTTGGGAAATAAGAATACAGAGATCTGAAATGTTTTGCCTTTGCTTTAATAGTTCAAGTTTTCTGGATTTCTATCCTGTCCCTCCTATGTTTAAATTTTTGAATCACAGCAGGAGTAACATGTTTTACATTGTCTTCTTCTAAAGTGAGTTTTGTGCTGCTAAATGGCAACAGATTGCCAGGGCTGACTTCTCTCTGTGCCCCTGGCAGAAGAGCTCAGGACAAACCTGAGCTGAGGAAGAGGTTGCCTTTCAAAAGGGCCAAGACACGCCCAAACCAAAGCCAACTCTGAGTGCAGAGATGATGTGCAGGTAAATCAAACAAAGGCAGGTCATGAGAGACAACATCCCTCCCTGTGCAGACTCCCAGTCTCGAAGAACTGCTTTACCTTTCCTTCATCACTCAGCAACCAGCATCCGACCTCAGAGCATCTTGTGGAGAGCCCATATAGTAATGAGAATCATGACTCGTGCTCACTGTCATTACTGACTGAGCAGGAACGGATGTGTGCATTCAGGAGGTTGCATGATCCTGACTTGGGATAGTCCCACACAGAACAACACTTCTTCTTGCAGTTTGCACAGATAAAAAGGGGAGAAAAGCATCTTATAATGACAGAACTTGGCACCATGTATAGTTAATGCAATTGACCTCACACTCTGCTCAGTTTTCACAACTGAGTTTTTGCTCTGATGAGTTAATCCCCTTTGATGTCCCTTCTGTCCCTCCCCTGTTTTCACTGAGCCTAAAATAACCCAACTGTCCATCTTGCTTATGGAATTACTTTTTAAGAGAACACAAAGTGCTCTCACATGAGGATTTGGGATTAAATCTCTCTTGTTTATGTTAAACATAACATCTTGATTCTTCCACTGCTGGAGGGCAAATGAGTTTCCACAACCCAAAGAAACCTGCTTTCAAGCCCTATAGCAAAGGTCAGTGCGATTTGTTTCTCATTACATATGTTCTTTCCGGTAAAGTTGTCTCATGGTATATGACAGTTCTCTTACAAAACACCTTTATGCAACTTAAAGCATTTATACTTAAATATTTTCCATTGTAAGACAAGATATGCTTAATTTTCCACACAATTCTCACAAACCATGCTAATCAGTGGAGTACTTGATTTTTTTCCAGGGATGGGGTAAGGAGCACAACTGCCTGCCATCCACATCTCATCCAACACCCAAGGAGCTCTGGATTTGGTGGGGGGAATCCCACTGAATCTGGCAGTTTCCTGACTGGGTTTGACTCCATTCTCCTGGCTCTAGGAGTATGTGTACTTCGTGTACAGCTGTGTGTGCACTTCTGGAGGGGCAGACCTGTGGGAAAGGGGGGCAAGGCAGCACAGATTACTGAGTGGTAGATTACTGTAGACACTACAGGGGTGACAAATGCTTCTGTATAACATGAAGTCCCACAGATGAAGAGAATAGGCAATAACATGAGGGATGAGGCAGACACAGCAATCCAGAGCCCAGGAGAAAAACAGAGACTGTGAGGGAAAGGCAGAAGAATAGGGAGAAAAGGCAAGAAAAGGCTCAGGACAGGAGAGAAGGGACAGTTGAGGGAAGTAACGGATCAAGGAAAATTTTAGGCAAAGAAGGAATGAAGGAAAGCATTAAGAAGTTTTGAATTTAACTTATTGAACATCATAAGGTAAAACTACTGAAAAAGGGACGGGGGGGGGAAAAGAGCTGTTGCTCTTTAGAATCCTAAGCCTTTTTTTTAAGTGAGCACTGCTTGCAAGTGTCCGGTATAAACACCATCAGAGACACCTGCACTTCCCCACAGGAGCTGTCAGCCCTTCTGTAAAACCAGCTTTTGCTCAGCAGTCTCACAGTGGCCAGCTTGCACTGCCTCCTGTCCTGCAGAAAGCTGGGGTTCACTTCAGTGTCGTGACCTGCCTCCTGGCTGGTCCCCTTGCTCTGGACCTGCACGCCTTCATCTCCTTCATCTCTCACTGCTCACCTTCCCTTCCACAGTCCCACCATCACCTGCTCTTTTGTCTCATGAGCATCCCCTCATCTACTTCCATTTCTGGACCATGTAAATGAAGTGCCAAAATGAGGTACCACGAGAAGGAGAGACATGGGGTTTCTTGTCTGAGATGGCTTTATAAGCTGTGTCCCGGACAGTGAGGGCTCACAACCTTCCCACCAACATCCACCAACACTCACATGAGATGTGCCCGCTCCCCAAAAACCACCTATTCCCCAACCACCAGACAGCCAGTTTCTCTCTTAAACTGCTACGGAGGATGCACCAAACCATGTAGACAAACCTCACAAAATAGCTCAATCCTGCTCCATTAGTGTATGAGCTCTGTGGTTTTCTGTGTCTTGAGTAGGTCTTGCTCTTCTCTGGTATGCTTTTGAATAGGGCTTTCCAGATCTTTGACACAGAGGCAGCATTCACAGAGCAGTTGACATGAAAGCACATCCCCCCCTGCCATTGTGCAGGAGGTTTATTTGGATTTTAGAAATTGCCCTCAGTAAAGGATAAAAACCCCACACTTAACCCTGTGAGTTATCCCAAGCATGTGGCCAAGGCAGTGAAACAGGCTCTGATCCAGCTTCCCCACCAGAGATTCCTCCCTCCTCTCATGGCAATCAGCTGTCTTGTTGTTGAGCAAAACTGTCCTCCTGACACAGGGGAATTTCTTCCCCTAGGAGCTGGATTAGCAACGCCAGCAATGTTCATGGAGTATTCACTTCAATGCCGGAGATGAAAGCCATGCAGCTGATGGTGTTGGTCATCTAGTCCTGTTCCCAACCTCCTCGGCAATGAGATGCTCCCACACATGATCAGTGTTACCAAGGAGGAAACACCTCTGCTTCTGGACCTGCCTTGGCTCAGTGAAATGCATCCATGCAGCTTGCTGATAACCCATGGGGAGAGGCTGGCTGCTGTGATGCTGAGCAGTAGATCAGTGCATCTCCTCGCATACAGCAGCCAGCACAAGGTCATATGTCAAGGCCAGGACAGCTGTCCCCTGGCCACCACTTCAGTGGCTGATGACACGTGTAGCAAGCAGGTGGTGTTGGAGCCCGTCAAGGCCACAAAATCCAGCAGCAGCAGCTGAAGCAAATGATTTTCTGGATTATATTGCAGTCAGAAAAACTGCCCAGCTCCTCCTTGGATTGCATTCACTGTTTGGGCTGAAACATCACATCTTGCATGTTTATCTTGAGTAGATTTCTGTGGAAAATGTTTCAATGGTCTCTTCAGTAGGGAAGGCTAAAGAGCAATGTCTTGTTTTGCTTGTGTTGAAGACTGTGTTCAGTCTGAACTAAACTGAAGTGGCTGAAAGGTGGGGATGAAGAAGGGGATTGACTGGAAGGATGAGATTTGGGGACGAAAAAGCCAAGTCTGGTAGGTCACACAGGTACCATCTTCTTACTATATAAATAGATTGTGAATTCACATCCATTAAAATGTTTGTGGCACTCAGACAATGTGGAGACAAGAACAACGCATCACAGGAAAGCACATATAGGTGTTAATAGTTCTGTCTCTCAAGTTCTGCCTCTCAAATCCACCATGATTCAAGGACAGTGAGTTTCAGGACATTTGCACACGGAGCAGCACAGATAAAACGTAACTACCCTCTAGGAGGGCACAGTCTGAGCTGCCACTCAGGGCACACCACCCTGAACGAAGGCTTAGGAGGCAGCAGATGTTCTTCTGCTACTGAAGATTTGCCATTACTCATTTGCATCCTGTGTGTGTAGCCCCGGTGACACACCAGGAAAGATCTTCTCTGCTGTTCCCATCTCCAATGCAATAGCTAGAGAAGAGCTGCCTCTTGCAGACACCCTGCTAAAAACCCTGCTGTGCAGAGGCTTGCTGGAGCCAGAGCTGGGCACAGACACAGCTTGAGGTCTTGCAGGAGTCTGAAACACTTAGTAGGGCTTTCACAACTTAGACAGCCCAAAGAATTTGTCCTCACTACTTGGAGGGCCATTCCATCCAGGAGTTACTGGGAATAAGAGCACAAGTCACTTGCAGCCCCTCCATCCTCTTGCTGTGAATTCACTGCTGAGGTTCAGCTCCGAGTCTTGTCTGCTGCCCAGGTGATAATACAACCATAAGGGGAAAGAAAATATCTCTTTCACAGAGATGTCTGTAATCTCCAGTCCTGAATAAATATATCCCAGCTGCTAGGAACAGCTGTGAAAGATTTTTTTTCTTTTCCTTTTTCAAGTGTGATGCATTCCTCCTCTTCACCATCCCCTCATGAAGGGGAGAAGAAGAGCATCAGATAAAAGCCTTGCTCCAGGGTAAGAAAAAATCCAAACTGCAGCTTTGCATAAATCTGTCACTTTGATTCGCCTGAGAACAACTGCAAACTTGAAAAATGGAACAGTGAAGCAGGCACAGGTCTTAACTCCTTGGTTTTTAATTGGTAAAAAAACAGGGAGAAAAAGTTGCTGCGAACAGCTCCCAGAACATGATTTCTTTCTTTACACTTCATTAGCTCTTCCAGGTCTATCCGTGTGTTGATAAAAATCTTGTTTCTACACCAGAAGGAAACAGGGAAACAGTCCTGTATCAATACCTGCTGCAAAATCCACATGAACTGCCCTTTGCTGCTTCTGCTGTTTTGTTCTCTCTCTGGAACGCTTTGTGAGAGGTTTTTTGCTCTCTTACTCGCTTTTAAATGTTAATGCATCAAAGATTTGCTGGCTTTGGCTCGGGGGTGGGATGGCAGCCTCTGAGGAGGCTCAGTGATGTCTTTCACCCCAGGGTCAGCTTTGTATCCTGCATTAAATTTGGCTTTTTTACTCGAAACAAAGAAACACTGTTGTTACAAACACTTCCACTCTCCTCAGCCCCACTCTCTAACACTTTGGCAACAAGTGGCCAGAATTTGCTCCAGCGAGCAGAGGTGGCCGGGAGGCTGAGTTCGTCTTTGCTGGGACCCAACACTGCGATGCCCTGGTTGCGCCCTGGGAAGACTGACCACTGAGGAAGCCTGCAGGCAGGGGCTGCCCCAAGGCTAAGGTCTTCCACAATGGGAGACCTCATTGTGGTCCATCAGTACTTAAAGGGGACCTACAAGAAAGATGGGGACAAGTTTTTTAGCAAGGGCTGTTGTGACAGAGGAAGGGGAGATGGTTTAAAACTAAAAGAAGGGAGGCTTAGACTATATATAAGGAAGACTTTTTTATGCTGAATGTGGTGAGACCCTGGCCCAGGTTGCCCAGAGAGGTGGTAGATGCCCCATCCCTGGAACCATCCCAGGTCAGGTGTTTGGGGCTCTGAGGAACCTGCTCTAGTTGGAGACGTCCCTGCTCGCTGCAGGGGGTTTGACTGGATGACATTTAGGTCCTTTCCAGCACAACCCCTATGTTTCTGTGATCCTATGATTCTAAGATGGGTGGAAGGAAGAAGAACCACCCAAATCAGAGGCCTGTGGCAGAGGCCCCCGTGCCAGCAGAGATGGCCCAGGCACCCCTTGCCCTACCTGGGCTCCTCTTACCCCCACCCGGCCACCTCACACAGACCTTGGCTGGCTATAGCCCAGCTCCTCACCCCTACCTTTGTCCCTTAATCTTTCATGGTCTCATTAAGCAGGAGGGGGTTTCGTTAAGGCTCCACTGTAAAGAAGGAAATTGCTTTTGCCACTGTGGTCCCAAGGGCTGTACATTTCTCAGGCAATTAGACCTTTATCAGGATCTATGCTGCAGAGATAAGGTTTGTTGAGTATGTGTTGGCTGACAGGGACTGACAGACATAGAGCTTAAATAATGTAAGTGAAATGTCTTGAAATTATTTTTTCCTTCTTTTGGGGCTGTTTTGAGTGTTTGTTTGTTTGTTTGTTTGTTTGAAGTCCTTTCCTTGTTAATCAGTGAAACTATATTTGCAGTAAATGAAGTGAAAATATTTAGGACTGTGTTAGTACCACCAGTCACAGTGTCTAAGCCTGGCAAGCTGCTCTCTCCAAGCATGATGAACTTGGTGACCACTCTTCTCCTGTGAGTGTCATGGGAGCACAAACTGACGGGACTGGAGAGCCCACCAGATTGCTCATTGCTTTCTTGCACCGAACCACCCCAGGAGCCAGGAACCCTGGCTCTCGCTCGACATCAGGTGAAGCCACCCACACCAGAAAAGCTCTAATCCTACTCAGCTATAATCTGAGAGTATATGGAAAATGGTTTATCCACTGAGATAGTTTTGCGTTTTGGCGCTGCACTGCTTGCGTTGGAAGCCAAATTAATAATAAGATTTGGCCAAGTTCTGCATAGGTTGAAACCTGACTTTTGGCTCAGCTTCTGTATGACAAAGTGCAAGATTTCAGCGTTCCCATCAGCAGCTTTGCTTCTGGGGCTGTCATTCCCATTCCAGCAAATGAGCTCTGGGTGGCTTGCCTCCTGCCTTGAGGATACCCGTGGGTCTTGTCAGCTATGGCGGGAGCGTGACATAGGGTTGGGTTTAAATAGATGAAAAGTCAGAATTTGTGAGATTTTTTTGCAGCCTATGCAATTAATTCATAACGACAGAGCTAGCATGAATTCCACCACTGCAGTACACAGCTCTGCCTGGGAACATGCAGAAGTTCAAGCTAATGTAGAGTTCTGCCTGTTGCATGGGGACTGATGGATCACACTGAATCGTACCAAGAGTTGTGTTGGACTGTTGTTTGGAGTTTCTCATTTCAGTAACTGGAACACAGGAAGTTCCATCTGAACATCAGGAAAAATTTTTTTACTTTAAGGCTGGCAGAGCCCTGGAACAGGCTGCCCAGAGAGGTGGTGGAGAGATTCAAATCCTGCCTGGATGCCACCTGTGCAACCTGCTCTAGGTTAACCTGTTTTAGCAGGGGAGTTGGACTAGATGATCCTCAGAGTTTCCTTCCAACCTCCATCACTCTGTGATTCTGTAATAATCTACCAATCCTCACTGAAATCAACTGGAGGCTGAAACTGATGCTTTTAATGTGAGTTGGGTTGGCTGTTGAAACCCAATTATTTGAGATCATCTCTCTGACATTTTTCCTCTGAGATCTAAGAAATTTACTTCGGACAAGTGCTATCATACATAGATATGATGAATATATGATATTATTAATACTCCACGTTTCAGATCAGAGTTCAGATCTCTCTCAAGTAAAGGTCTTTTTCTATCCATTATCCAGAAGTATAGAAGAAAATTTCTCGAGAGGAGTCCTTGGTTCTTAAATTCGCTTCCCTCTTGATACACCTTTCCTTAAAGGCATTTGAGAAAGTGATGAGTCCTGCACAGTTTGGAAATTGCAGAACATTTTCTGAAAGGCAACACAAATGCACAGGAAGACAGTAAAATCAAGCTGGTCCGGCAGGTAGGAACTTGGACTCAGGACACCAGAGTGTAATTCCCTTTTCTGCCACTGGCTTCCTGTGACACTTCCGGCGAGTCACCAAAAGCCAACGACTTAAAAACTTGAGCCTTAGTTCCATTGTATCCCAGATTCCCATTTGTAACTAGGGATAACACCATTTTCTTTGATCACAGTGGTGTGGTGAAGCAGAGATCCTGGAGCATCACGATACTACAGTAAAGGGGATCACATGAATAAAGCTCGTGTTGTAGGAAAGACTGCTAACAAAGAACTTAGAACTAGCAAATCGAGGGAAAGAAACACATCAGTGGAATGTGCAGAATTGCTAACTGTGTTTAAAGGTTTGGGAAAATGCCTAGAGCTGCAAGCATGTGCCAGAGAAATTAATTATGATAATGAAACTTCTGGTAAGAGGTGGAAATGCTGAAATGATCAAATCGGGTGTAATTATAAGGAACATTTTCTCTCTTCTTGGCAACAGAGTTGCAAGGAATGTGGTGTTGCCTCTAGAAATGTTAGGGGCCAGATGTCATTCTTTCAGAAACAAAACAGACAAGAACTGAAAGGGGGGGAAAAAAGAAAATAAAAGCCAATCCAAACAACTGCCTTGCAGGTCACGATGCAGCAGCCAGAGCTTTGAAAGGCAGCCAGGGGAAATTCCCTGAGAAGCTTCCCTCTGCTCAGGTAGGAATTCCTCACCCCTAACCTTTGCTTGGGATCGGCTGAATCATGTTATATGGGCTTATTTTTCATTCCACCCATACGCCTCCAGTCTGCGCACACGTGAGTGGATTATCAGGGGCAAACAAGCCTCTACTGTTCCTTTCTTCCCCCCAGCCCTCGTGTTCCGGGTTGGAGCTTCTTTTCCAAAACAGTGGCCTTTGCCAGAGCTACATTGGTCTTAAAGAGCGTGGGCAGAGCCCACAAGACCAGAAGTGCTTGCTGCAGCTAATAGCCATGCGACTGCTCCTTCACTGACATATTTAAAGGTAATATTTAACAAACTGCTGCTCACTGCAAAAAAACTGTTGATAAAAACCCAGCCCTGGTGGCAATTTAGCAGCACAATTACTTAAAGCCTCTGTATAGAAACTCCAGGTCACTGGTGACTGTTTAAGGTTGTGTTGTTTCAAGATGAATTAATTGCCTCCTGGGTTTCCCCTGGTTCTGCAAGGCTTTTCCTGCATTCACACATACTGCACGGAAAGTCAGTGGGAAAAGGTAGGGCTGAGAGGAGATGCGGATGGGCCCTGTCTAGCAAAGTTTTGGTTTTGTCAGCTTCTGAACATCACCATCAATTCATTCTGCAGTTTTGTTGTGCTGTAGGCCATTGAAAAGAATAATAAAAAAACAAATTGCAAGCCATGAAAATGAAAGGCTTTGGTCTTGCTCTGCTGTTTGGGAGAAAGGCTGCAAACTGCACCCTGCTAAAAGGCAGAATTAGCTGAGCTTCTTGGAAACTCACTCTTAGAGGCTTCATCCAAACTACAGACTGGGTCCACAACTGCAGCTCAAGTTGTCTCTTTAAAGGAAGCTTTGATACACAGTAGTGGATTCCAGACACATCAGCACAGAAGGTTTTCTTCTTATCCCTTATAGAAATGGCATGTAATTCTTATCCCTTACAGAAAGGCATGGAATTATGTATGGAATAATGGAGTAGGTGCATCACATGGCTTGTCCTCAACACAGCACCCAAAAGACCTGACACAGCGAGTGTTCAGCATCATCCCAGAGCACTGTCCTGGTGGATGCTCCCACCCCTCAGCAATATTTAAACACCTCTAAATCAAGCTGTCTACCTCCTCACACTACTTAGGATTTAGAGCACTTTTCCCGGACACTGCTGAAGGACCCCTGGAGATGCCATGAAAGAAAGGAAATCTTTACATTGCATTTTGTGTCTGTTGGCTCCGCAGCGATGCTATCGCCTATCTCCCGGATTGCTGACATCCTGGCATTAATCCTCATTGGATTTCTTTGTCAGTTATATCCTGATGTCTCAGATGTGATTTATGCCTTTACTGACAAGTCCATCAACAGACAGTCTACCCCATTAAAACAAGACTACTCCTCAGAGAAGCCCCTTGTTCTCAATATTTACAAGCAGGTTTGATCTAGAGATTCTCAAAGCTAGTACTTTCAAAAGGACACACCCATGCGAGCAACTTCCATCTGTAAACTGCAATGCCACTGGGGTGGTATGACCACTCTGATGTGCATCGTACTGCACCTCATCCCAAAGATTTACTGGGATTAAGAGACCCCATCCCTTAACTACTCTGTAGTTACTCCAGTGGTGTTAAAAGTTTATCGCAGTCTTTTCCAGAGATGACAGCAATTTCAGCGAGGGGATGTTGTGGAGCATCATATCACAGCGGGTTCTCAACCCTGCATTGCGAGAGTATCCAAATGCTCTTCAGAAATACCTCCAGCAGTGTGTTTATGCCTTTTTTTTTCACTCCCCAGGTTAAAAGCTGTTGTTTGTCAAGCTCTTTTCTTCTTCATGTACTTTATATGATCACCCCTCAATAAGTGCTCACATTTAAGCTTTAGGATGAAACCTGAAAATAGCACTCAGACACCTGGATGAGTTAATTTGTATGAACTAAAGATGCTTTCAAACCATTCCACCTGATTGCATCCCGATACCAAATTATTCAAGAGAGCAATCCTTATTCACGTCTGCGCTCTTTTGGTGAGAACCCATGACAGCACAGCACAGGGGGGGAGCAGGCTGTTTGGCTTTTTTTCTTTATTTTGCTGGTTTTATCCCATTTTCCACCTCAGTCTGTACCTAATTCTCAGATATGTTAGCTCAAGCTAGGAAGTAACTGGTAGCAACTGCTTTCAAATGAGATGGGATTTACTCAGCTGGCTGCCTGCTTTGCTCAATTATCAGTGTTGGAGCACTATTGATTTTGCCTCCCTGAGCTTAGTGGTGAACAAGTGCTGAAAAATGGAAGTGGCACGCAAAGGAACAAGGAGGGAAAAGAGCATCCACTTCCAACAGAGTTCCGTCACCTGAAATCCGGTGGCTCATGTATTACCTAACCTGTGGAAAAGTCATGCCCACAGAAGTTACTTTGTCCTTCTCAAATTTCCTCTAGTTACTTCCACTCAACACATTCTTTGTTTCCTGGGTTCAAGGATGAGGTGTTTTGGGGTAACGTAATGGCTTTTGGCAAATGACACCTTTACACGAGCTGGCTGTAAACCTCGGAAGCTCTTTGAGATTTGGTATGTAGATATCATCACTGAGGCACTTACAGGCAAAACAAATTACAAAAACCAGAGTCATATATTAGCCCAGCTCTCACTCTCAAACAAAACCTTCAACCCTCAATCCAAAATGCACTTTACTGGCTGCAGTCTCATGCAGTCCAAAATCTTAGATGACCCCTTGCTTTCAGAGCATAAAGTAGAAGACAATGCCTCTGAAGAAGTTTACTTCATGGGCTCCCCATGCCCCAGCCCACAGCTTCCATACCGTACACAAAATCCCCCAGGACCCTAAAAGCACCCTCCAATGTGGTCTCTCTGCTCTGGACACACTACTGCTGCCAAACCCTGCCACGTCCAGCTGGGACTCCAGCAGCAGACTGTTTAGAGCCCAGATTTTGGTCTCGAGGAGGAACTACTGGTGCTTTTAAAGAGATTTGTACTAAATCCTCACGCAGAGCACAGCATTTAAACAGAAGGGGTGCTTTCAGATAGAAAGTTACCAGTCAAGGAAAATCTTTGCAGAAGTCAGAACTGGCCGTATATAGATCAGTAGGGGTTTTACCTGTGATATCAGGGGGAGCCCAGGATCATGCAGCGATGCGGCTACAGAAAAAGTGCAAGAAGCCTCAGTCTCTCAAACAGAACCTTGTTGGGAACAATGCCAGGTCTTAGGGAATATTTGACCCCGGGATTGGTTCAAATTTTGTCACAGGCCTTTTTCGCGGGGATGAATAGGTTAAACTAAGGCAATGAGACCTGGATAGGAACTTTTGTTATTGCATTTACTCCGTCATTGCAATGCTAATAAGTGCATAAGGTAAAATAATATGTCAAACTAATAATACCTTAAATGTGTATCCAAACCCTCAGCAAGAGCAGATCCCTAAAACCATTACAATTCCTTCCCCTTTCAGACTCTTGCAAAAATAACCCCTTTTAACAGACAGAAGCTATGATGTAATGCAATCAAACATGAGCCTGACTTCTTTCTCTGCAGAACCACACGGATGAGGGGCAGGTACCCCTCTCCTTCGACTCTCTAACCCAGTGGCAGCCAGAAGAATCAGGCAGCCGGGGAGAAAGGAAAGCAAATTAGAAGAGGAAGGCTGCAAGTGAAGCAGTGAGCACCATAGGAACAACTGCAAAGACGCTGCCTGGGGTCCTGTTTGGGTCTCCATCATGTACAGGGCAGCTCTGTTCACCTTGGGGGAGCTTAGCAAACAGGAGTAACCACATGTGCTTACCGCCTGTACACCATATTTCTCCAATAATCTACCCAAAGGAAACAATATTTCTTTAGAGAGGAAAGCAAGGGAACAAGTAAGCGAAGAAGGGAGGAAAAATAAAACCTGTATAAAGCAGGCATCAACTCTGAGGCTGTAACCTATGGATTAACAGATCTTTTAATAGGTTGTTTGAACTCAGCATGTCTAGAATTATAGCTGGCTTTCTGTAACATCAGCTTGTTCTCATCTCCGTAACTAGTTTATTGCAGCAATGGACAATAATTGATCAACTTGTAAACCTGATTATAAAGACTGCTCCCTCATCTGCTTTGTTCCTTGTCTGGCTCTTGCTTTTGAAAGCAGCAAGGATTTACAGTGGTGGCTGTCTGCAGCATCCATCCCCTCCCTGGCTTGCCATTAATGCTGCCTGGATTGGGAAGCACAGTCTGGCTCCAGCAGAGTGACTGAGGATGTCTGGTTACAGAGCCTCCAGCCATTAACCCCCACCTGAATCTGGTCTGAGCTGAAAAAGAGAATATCGAAGTTGCAGAGGGAGTCAGAAAGGTTGGCACAAGGGACAAAATGCCTCTGCCTTGTATTCTAGCACCCCACGGTCCTCATGGGTCATGCTTGTGAGACACTTAACTGCACAGAAGTGGATGTCCTTCAAACAGGCCCTCTGGATTTGATAGTTATGATACTGCCCAGGGCACTTGAAGGCCAAAGATAGACAATATACTAAGTAGGAGGTATCTGAGAGGGATCACTTGCTATTGGGGACATCCACAGGCTATCCCTTAAGAAATCCAGTCTGAATCACCCCCAACAGAGCTGACAGGCAGAAACGGGATTCAAAGAAGGATTGACATCTGGATATCAGTCTGCATCTCATCAGGAAGCTGGACCTGATTTCTGCGTGCACCAATGCCTCTCCTTTAAATAACCAGGTACATCATTCTGTGGAGAAAACAGATGGTTACTGTGCTGGCTGGCTGTGTCATGAGGAACATAGTTGTTGCCAAAGCCTTTTTTTATCTCATTGGAAATGCGAAATGAGTTGGGAATTCCAGATTATGGTGAAGAGAGCACTGGGACAAGAAAGAAGTGCTTTGTCATTTCTCTGCAGCACTGTATTACAGCCCCAGTGTGGAACCCAAGGAGTCGGATAGCTCAGGAGGACAAGTCCTGTGCTCAGGGAAATCCCACCTGAAGGCCCCATGCCAACACAACCTGGTTGTGTCGTTGGACTTGCAAGACCAAGAGAGGAAGACATTTGTTCCATGACACAATGTAAAGTCTTGGGTGCCAAGGCACCAAAACAAAGCAGATGAGCTAGCCCATGCCATGCCACGAGGCTCGGCCACAGCTCGAGTCAGGAAGCACTATTACAGCCATGTGGTCACACACAAACCCTAAACTAAGACAATCTATTTCTGCATGGAAGAAATTCTCCATGCCCACGCATACCTAAGAAGAGATAAGCTAGATGCTCAATGCCAACTGGCCTTGCAATAACCAGTGCTTGTAAACCCAAATCAAAGTCTCTATGGATAAAAACATGGCAATTGACTGACATAAAAATTCTGAACTTTCTAAGCCAAGATGTTCCTTTAGAGCCGAAACAAGTACAGGAATCATTGCCACAATAATTACTTATCTTTCTTCTCAAGGACATGAGGTATCCAACCAAGCCAGACTTTAGTAGCATGGATTACTTGACTTAAATAAAATAAATGTTAAAGTGATTTCAGCAAAATACTCTAATTTTTTATTCATACCACTACACGGTAATAATACAGTTAACAAATCAGAAGTATTGTTTCATGTCCTAAGAAGCTTTAGAAGCACTAGGAATTAAGGATTTGCTAACAAAGAGTGGTGGAATAATGAAAAATCACAGAAGGATTTTAAGAAGTTTGAATAAGCTACGAAGTCAATGGAAGATAAATGAGAACCCAGAGAAAATACGATTTATTTAATAAACCATAAAACCAATAATGTAACAGTATGGTCTGGGTGAACTGAGATCACTGGTGTCTCTTTCCAGAACTAAACAGACATGCCCACATGCAGAATCCATCACAACAGAGGTCGCTTTCCTCAGGAAATGTTGGGATGGATATAGATGGTGATTCTGGCAAAGGCGCGTCATGCCAAGAAGCAGATTCAAAGACAAGGATAAAACCAGGATGAGAGAAAACTCAAAAAGGACGGTCAGACATAAACAACCAGGTAATATTAGGCCTAACACCTTTCTCCAGCACTACTTGCATGGAGATTACTTGACATTGCAATAAATAAATAACCCCCTGCTGCTTCAGAAGAGGAAATCTGTATCAAAAGAGTTCTTCAAGGTGCCATTAAAATTAAGGCATTACATTTATGCTTGTTTTGAAGCACATAAGCAGCTATTTAACCAGCTCTGGCCTTTTATTTTCAGGTGTTGGCAGGTTAGAGCTAAAGCCTTTGCCCAGGCTTTGCTGACCAGCAGCACTATCTTGACTCAAGCATCGTGCGTTTTAGAGTTGGATCTTCAGGCGCAAACCTGCACACCACCAACTCACTTCAGCAGCGCTGAGCGCCCTCCGCTGTTTGAAAAGCACTTTCGTTTCTGCCAAAATGTCAAGTCTCTGTTTACCGCCTTGAACAAAAATTCCCCTTCTCTTCCTTTTCTTGCATACCAAATTCTTCCCGTATTCGCCGCTCTCCCAGGGACAGTGCAATGGCAGGCTCTGGATTGCTTTGCAGAGGGCGAATCCACCAAGCAGGGCAGATTGCCCCCGTTGTGCCCAGGAGGAGAAGTGCTGAGCGGCCGGGGCTGGCAAGCCTCCGGCATCCAGGGTTGGCATCCCTCCGGCATCCAGGGCATCACTGAGAGCTGGGGTTCCCCTCGTGCTCTGCAGGGCAGATGTCCATTGAAGGCCTCTCAGTCTAAGTCCCCATGATGATAAAATCCTCTCTTGATCCCAATCCCAGTTCTCTCTGCTGGGGATTCGAGGTTCTCAAACACACTGTGGATTGATGTGGAGTTTACAACAGTATAAACTAACGTGCCTGCTGAAAGAATCAGCCCTTCTTCCCTTCTATCACAGAATCACAGAATGGTTTGGGTTGGAAGGGACCTTTGAAGATTACCTAATCCAACCCCCCTGCCGTGGGCAGGGACATCTTCAGCTAGAGCCGGTTGCTCAGAGCCCCATCCAACATGACCTGGAACACTTCCAGTGATGGGGCATCAACAACTCCCTCTGGGCAAACTGTTCCCACATCTCACCACCCTCATCGTAAAGAATTTTATATCTAATCTAAACCTACTATCTTTCAGTTTAAAACTATTGCCCCTTGTCCTGTCTCTACAGGTCCTGGTAAAAAGTCTCTCCCTGGTTTTCTTATAAGCCCCCTTTAAGTAGTGAAAGGTGACAATAAGGTCTCCCTGGAGCCTTCTTTTCTCCAGGCTGAACAACCCCAACTCTCTCAGCCTGTCCTCACAGCAAAGATGTTCCAGCCCTCTGATCATTTCCATGGCCTCCTCTGGATCCACTCCACAGGTCCAAAAGTCACTCCTTCACAGTCTTCCACCGAAGCTGCATGAGCATGTGGTGAGCCAGCACAAGGGAACCTGATTCAGGTAAAAAACGATCCAGGTTCAAATCTCTGGTCTGGTTCACCGTGATCTGGCTGGCTGTGTGTCTCCACCCGCACTTTTCTCGCAGGCAGTGCTGTCTTATACAGGATGAAACACTATATAAACTTTTCACTCCAAGTCTCCGCAGGAGGTGCATTCCGGGGTATGCCAGGGTGTTCCTACAGTCATCATAGCAACAGGCCAAGGCTGCACAAAACAAGGTCCCCTAAGTGACCAGAGAAATACTGCAATTTGTGAGATGTGCTTGCAAGCTTCACTTCCACTCAGAAGCAGCCACAGGATCTCAAAAGCAAGATGAGGATATGGTTCCATGGCCCCTGGAGTACTGTTGAGGGTTCATGGCTTCTAGAGCCAGAAGATGCCCCAGAAGAAAGCCCCACCTAGCTCCTTCCATGGGTGTGATCTGGGGTCTCTCATTGGGGACAACCTCCACAATGTTGCTGCAATTGTTCCCTTAGCGGTTTCTAACACCAGACGTGGTCTTTGCTGCGAAAATGCCAGCGCAGCTCAATTCTCTATGATCGCACTGTTTCCCTCCTCTGGATTGGGTATAAAGAGAAGTAGTGATGAGTGCACTTATACCCGTCAAAAGTGATATTTCCCACACTTAGTAAGAAAGCAGATTGTGGAGTCAAGAGCCCTTCAATCAAAAATCGTAGCAAGACATTTGAGGTAAAACACAATAAGGGGCATGTATGACTAAAAATATTAGAAGGGGATTTTCAGAAGGATTTAAGCAGTAGAATCCAAGAAGAATCCATTTGCCTCCAGGCCTTAGTTGAGAGTTAAGCCTTTTAAAATAATGTTATACTTCCACCCAAATATTTTCGGTTTGACCATCTCTTTGCAGCCACGAAGCAACATTTCCTTTACATTATAATGCATGATGGGTGCCTGGCTCATCTCTCCCCGTGGCCCATAGGGTGGTAGGGAGCTGCAGGCACCGTTCTCTATTAATGATGAACACAGGTACATTTCAGGATAAAGAAAACAGTATTATCTGCAAGAGATTTTTGCCACAGTACTTTCAGAACAGAGGCTTCTTCAGTCCCATTCTGGCTTCATTCCTCTTGCAGTTTTATAGCAGTACTGCAGATCTCCCCTACATGGAAATACTGAGGAGTCACTTCTTCCAGGGGGAGCAAGCTGTGCTGGACAGACCACTGCTCTCGCTCAACAAGGTGCACTGTCATTGCTCCTCCGCTGAGACTTCTCTGTCTGACCTGGAATCCCCGTGCTTCATTCTCCATGGCTCTCCAATTCCTTCTCAATAATTCCCTAAAACAGTCCCACTTTTACTTTTGACCATCCTTAGGCAAAAGTAAACCTCCCTCCTGTGTCCCCCAGCCCTGGGTCATGTTTGCTTGTTGAACAGCCAGTGTTTTCCTGGTATGGCTGTACTTGGCAGCAGTGCCACATTCCAAGGGCTTCAGACATTTTCTCAGTCTGCTGCCTTCTTGGTCCAAATTTCACACTCAAAAAAAGCAAAAGAAAAGGGCAAAGACGTCTGTGTTTTTAAACACTTGGGGTATTTCGGAGCTCCTGACCTGGGCAACCAACGGTGATCTAGAAAGAGAACTGGTGCCATCTATTGGAAAGAGAAAACAAGGACAGCCGTCAATTTGATTTTTCGCTTTTCTGCACATTTTTCCGTTTGATTTTTTCCTTCCCCTTTATCACCTAGGGGCTAAGGACAGGCAGAGCAGCATCTGCTGGCATGGCAGCTGTTAAGTGAAATGTGCTCCCCAAGTGGACACCAGTAGCTGTTAAGTAGTCAAGAAAAGAGAAGACAGCCTGAACAAGGATCCTATAGTACTGTCAATGGCGGTTATTCCACAGTCACAAGTCAGTTCCTCTCTTCTGAACTGCCGGAGACAGAATCACAAAACCTTCAGACTTGTGGTTAACATTTCACTCTCCTTCTCTGCAAAAAGTCTAAAGCATCCTACTACAGACAGAAAATTACTTTGTCATCAGGGCTCCTAATGCAGGGCCATGCACCTTGAGGAAATAGCATGGAGTACTTTTCTTGGGTGCTGCTCTTGCTAGACTCAGAATAAATGGGGACATTTTTTGGACTATTTTACTCCAATCACTGAATTATTAGGAAAAAAGAAAGATGACAGATAATATTTTTGACTGGCGATGGAACGAGTTCATTTCAAGAAAGAAATCAGGGCTGATGGTGAGGAATTCCAGCAACTCAGCAGACCCAAACTGCAGCTCCTTTGAGGAAGGAAAAAGCTGAAAAGGAAAACCGTTACATTACAATTTCTCTACATACCAGCACGCTCCGAATTAGATCATCCAAGAGCTGTGCTAGAGGTACTATTTTTACTCTTCTGTGTCACGGCACAGGGATGTTATATAATTGAAGTTGTAAAAGAAGTTATCCGTTCGGCTGTACGTGGGAGGGAAGTGGTACATGACACACGGTATTAAACTGCCCAGAATGGGCCAAAAGCAGTTAGAGACATTCTTTGGCACTACCTTTGCTTCGCATATCCTGCCCACAACAGGGCTGTCAGACTAAAAACATGATCTTGGGTCACTTTTTTCTGCTATTTTATTTCTTGGCTTCCTGGACTTTGCATTCGCTGATTCTCCCTTTGACGGTAATAGCAACATATAAATAGGTTCAACACTGGATGGATAATCAAAAATCTGTGATGATCCCAGATTGAACATATCGCACCATCTGTTAATGGCAGATAAACATTCAGATCATACATCTGACTTTCATGTTCTTTGAAATTGTTTTACTGTAGATGATAATCTAAGGCCTGACATTGTTTAATGTAAACTTTACCAGCTGGCTCCGAGCCCTCTCCAGGCCACGGGAGAATTTAATTGTTGGAATAAATGAATGCATTTTATTCTCTTACTTCTCTCTAGGTTATGGTGACATTCATCACACAGTTTGCTGACTGCAGAAGTTGGATGCACTTCATAAGATCCCCTCTCCCCACTTAATCTGCTCAAAGCCTGGAAAGAAAATATCTTTACGGTGTTTTCAAATTAGCTGTCAATTGGAAATTAAGCTTAATCAGCAAATCTGAAGTCACAGCAAACACTCCAGCATTTACGTTGGCAAGAAGCCTAGGTATTAATCAAGGGTAGCAGTCCTTCCACGGAGCTGTGGGTACCTCTGTGGACAGACTAAAGCAAAGTCTCTTTAGGAAGCTGAGCTGCTCAGAGGAAGAAATCCAGACTGGTGCAGTGCATGTTCACAGTGTCCTGAAAGACAAGTTAGTCCTTGGGCTACGTCTGTGCATTGTCATTGGGATCCTGGCCAACATCAGGTGTTTCCAGCAGCCACCACAGCAACAGTCAGAAGCAGGAAGGCAACGCTGAGACTAGAAAGACAGGAAGAGCAGAGCCAACATAAGAGAGTCAGAGGCAGCACGAGTTCCACATAACATAAGACAGATAAAACTTAAGCCCTATGTGTATATATGTAGAGATGTACATAGAGAAGTGTTCTTCGTATCAAAGCTTTCTGAAGTTCAAGCCTTTGTCCCGGCTTTGTTAGATTCTCAGGGTTCTGCTCCTGGACAGCTGCAAAACCAGTATCCAAGCCCAGAGAGATGTAAAGACAATTCAGCGTAACCCTCTGCCGTTTCAGACGGCACTAAGCTGCATTCTCTCACATCTGCTAGGGAGTAAGGATGTACACTAGACTGCTTCCATCGCCCAGCTTCCATGAGGGAATTTCTTAAGTAATTTGACTGAATCTGAGCCCTCAGATCAAGAGCTGACCAATGTCTATTTTCACGAACAAATGCTATGGCTTAGGAAAAGTTAGACACATGTATACCTCTTACTTCCAAATATTTACTATCCGTGCAGTGCAGCATAGATAGATGAACTACTCATAACTCAAAAAGCAGCTCACACCACTCCCTGGGAGAGTTAGAACAGAAGTCTCCTTCCTTCACGGAGCCAACACGCTCCATCCCTGTGTGTAACCCATGACCTGCAAACGGACAAAGTGAATTCATCACATGAGAGATTGGGGTGGAAAAAAAGATCTGAATAAAATAGGTGGCCCCAAACAATTGTTTCCTCTGTTGTATTTCCACAATGCTGGTGTGTAACAAGAATTTTGTGCAAACACTTCAGTGTACCTTAGAAGCAACTTTTCCTTTTATGTAAAAAATTTGAACTGCCTAATTTTTTTTTTTTTTCACAAGGCTCGTTTGTTTTTTTCTCTCTCTCCCTATCTATAATCACTTTAACTTTTTTTTGGCTTTTAAAAAGCAAACACCACATTCTGATCTGGTTTTTTTTTTTTTTTTTTTTTTTTTTTCCAAAGCACACATCACCCCACTCCCATTTTACAACTGCAAGCAGGGATGGTTCTTGCATTCGGATCTCTTCAAAGAATGCTGGACACATAGATCCTAATGGCAGTGAAGCACAACACTGAAATGTTAACTGCTCCCCTAAAAACTTAGAATTTGCTGTCTAAATAGATCTGTTCCCAAAAATGAATCTGGGTACTAAAACCAGATCTGGGGTTACTGTGGGGACAAACAGCTATGAGAAGGGTAATAAAATAGCAAACGCTTCTTTCAGTTCCTCTGACAAGTAAAACTCAGTTGATCATTGCTGCTTTCTTTGCCTTTGCTGCACATGCAGTAAGGTCCTGCAGTTTGCAAGAACTTTGCTGAGCTCAGATAAAAAGTCATGATGAGCTGCTACAAGGAGCTGGACTCGATTTGTTAGCAGAGTAAGCAGAAAGCATGGCTTATGGGCTCTGCACTCATCAATCTGCTATCAGACCTGTTCTTTATGATGCAAGAGGTCCCAAGTGTTTGCTGGTTTTATTTCTAGGGAGATTTGTAACCTGCACCTCCGTTTGAATGCTGAAGTTCCTCAGCTGTAAAAGGATTCTTCCCAGCCAGCATCCACCACCCACCGTGCACCTCTCTTCTCTCCCTCATGCTGGAGAGTCGGTGGCTGCAGCACATGGAGGGCAGCTGGGGAGACCCATCTGCAGAAAGCCACGATTTCTTGAAACAACAGTTCACAACTCCTAGGTGATACCAAAGCAGCACTTTCAAAGCAAAAGAGCTTATTTCAAGCCATGCGTTATGTAGCGAAATTTTGGTATTTTCACAATGAACACTGACATTTTAGCTAAGATGGCATTTTTCCCAGTGAAAACAAAGGAACCAAAATATCATAGTTGGCCCTGATACCTAAGAACAGGCACTGTGAGGTACTTCCAGCCCAGCTTCCTGCTAAGGACAGTCACTAAGCACTGGGACTGTGCGGGATGAACTGCCCCAACTAACTCCATCCCTGGGAACCAGGCATTTAAGGACTACCTGGGCCAGACATGCATCCAGCCATGACATTTAACACTCATTAATGGGCAACATTCCACAGCGTGGCAAACCCCATCCTAATTGATTTGATCCTGTATCAATAATCACTAAAACGTCATTACATCCTGTGAAAAACCGCTCCCTTTCATTCACCTCACATCTGCTGTCCGATCCCATCTTTCAGGCATCATGCAACATGAAGTCTTTCCTAAACATTCCTCTTGATGCTGCTCTCTGCACCACCACCATACTCTAATCTTTATTTCTTCGTAGAATCACAGAATGGTTTGGGTTGGAAGGGACCTAAAGGGCATCTGGTCCAAGCCCCTGCAGCGAGCAGGGACATCTCCAACTAGAGCAGGTTCCTCAGAGCCCCAAACAACCTGACCTGGAATGTTTCCAGGGATGGGGCTTCTACCACCTCTCTGGGCAACCTGGGCCAGGGTCTCACCACCCTCAATGTAAAAATTTTCTTCCTTCTCTCTAGTCTAAATCTACCCTCTTTAGTTTAAAACCATCACCCCTTGTCCTGTCACAACAGCCCTACTATAAAGATCGTCCCATCTCTCTTATAAGCCCCCTTTAAGCACTGAAAGGCTGCATTAAGGTCTCCTGGAGCCTTCTCTGCTCTAGGCTGAACAACCCCAGCTCTCCCCTGTCCTCTCAGCAGAGGGGTTCAGAGCCCACCCATCCTTTTTGTGGCCTCTTCCGGCCCCGCTCCAACAGGTCCATGTCTCTGCTGCACTGAGGACTCCAGAGCTGGACCCAGCACTTCAGGGGATCTCACCAGAGCGGACCAGAGCAACAGGATCCCCTCCCTCGACCTGCTGGCCACACTGCTGGGGATGCAGCCCAGGACATGGTTGATTTTCTGGGCTGCGTGTGCACATTGCTGGCTCATGTCCAGCTTTTCATCCACCAGCGCCCCGAATCCTTCTCCTCAGGGCTGCTCTCAATCACATCATCCCCAGCCTGCATTGATTCCAGGGGTTGCCTTGACCCACGTGCAGGACCTTGCACTCGGCCTTGTCGAACCTCATGAGGTTCACACCTTCACTGGAGGTTCTCCTGTGAGGACCCACAGTTCTCCCCTCTGATGACCTTGCTTCTCCTTGGGGATTTGTTTCGGTTTCCACTCGGCTGGCAGGCCCCGGGTTCCTCAGGCCGGGAACCGAGGCCGCGTGTGAGGGAAGGGAGACACTGTGTGCCGGAGAGAGGGCGAGGGCGCCGGGGCGGGAGGCCCAGCACCCGAAGGAGGGCCCGCAGGCTGCCCTGCCGCCGGGCGGGCAGTGGGCGGGAAGCGCAAAGCTCGGAAAGTCCCCGTGGAGGAGGAGGAGGAGGCGGGGAAGGGCAGTCAGCTGAGCCGGGCCGCCGCCGCTGCCATGGGCGCACCGTGAGGCGGGGTGAGCGGGGAAGCGCTCGGCGGTGGGGGCTGCCCCCGAGACGACCACGGCGCGGAGGGGCGGCGGGAGCGGCCGGCTTTTCTCGGGGTCCCCGTGGGCGGGTTCGCCCGGTGACTTGGCGGATCCGGGGTGGGCCTGCGGGGAGGCGGGCCGCGCCGCGCCGCGGAAGGGCGAGCCGGGAAACGCTGGTGGGCTGTAGGAGGCCGTCCCCGGCCTGGAGGGGGTGTGGTGGGGGTGGTGGCGAGGCGGGGAGGCTGCAGCGGGATGGAGCCGCCGTGAGTCGGCAGAGGCGGGCGCCTCCGACCCAGTACCGCGGCGGGGTGCCGGGTTTGCGGTGGAGAAGGAAAAGGGGGACAAGAAAGCGAAAATGAAAGTTAAAAATCGCGGAAATGAAATGTCGGCGTGAAACGCAGCGTCGGGGCGCGCTGAGGCCGAGCGGGGCGGGCGGAGGCGGCGGCGGTGGCGCCCGGGGCCCTGTTAGGGCCGGGCGGGTGTCGGAGCCCGCTGTCCTCAGGGACGGGAGCTGCCGGCCGCCCAAGACAGTGTCGGGTTGCGCACGCCCAGGGCTGCTGAGGGAGAGGGGGGAGACGGTGGTTCTTCTGGTTTCGTTCCCAGAGGAAGGGGCTCCCGAGGAAGGGTGGGTCAGCCCGAGGGATCAGTTGCTTTAGTCACGCAGCGCTGTGGGGGCTTAATGGGAGATGGATACTCAGTTGTAGCGGGGTCAGTGGGATTGTAGTATGAGAAGATATGCGGGTTGGTTTTGTTAATAAAATCAAGGTATGTTGTGTTTTCTTTACAAACATTTATTGGGCAAGAAATCGAAGAGTTTTGTCTTTGCAAACCTTGTACTAGACTCTTCAGAGATGTCCAGCAAGTTGAAGAGCCACTGCTGAAAATGGAGAGCACCCCAGGAATGAAATGGAGAATGGGACAGACAGCACGGCTGCCCCTGCCCTTAGTACCTACACCCCAGAAGAGATGGTACAACAGATGAAAGAACTAATCACTGAGAACAATGAGTTAAAAGGTGAATGTGCATGTGAAACTGGTCTTGAAATGCAAAAGCCCAGAGTCTCCTCTGGGGCGGGGTTTCCTATGAGTGTGATTCCTGTGTTCATTTGGCCGGCTATGACATTGTATACCGGGGTAGCATTTGCTATATAAGAGACTTTGCAAATGACCGGACCAATTTGATAGGACATGTCAAACTGAATCAGTATGGAAGGCTAGGGGGAGAGCAGCCCACTATAGAGGTGGCTTAATTGCTTTCGAATTATACATAGAAGCAATACAGCACTGTGTATTTTTGGAGGCGAGGTGAAAAATCTTGCTATGATATGCTGTTTGCTCATCAACATCCAAAAGCTTTTTGGTTTGTATTTTAGGACTGTTAGGCAGCTCCATTACAGACAAGCAATTTGCCACAGCTGCATCAGGAGGGGTGGGTACTGCACAGTGCCCAGAACAGTTTGGGTTAGGATGCTGCCTGAAGGGAGACGCATCCTCTTGGGCTGAGAGGGGGGAACTGGAGCAGGCTGTCCTGCCCTGTGTGTGGTAACTGGGAACAAACTGGTAACTGCCACATAGATGTAGCAGCACCTTCTGTACTTCAAAAGGAAGACCCCCATGGCAGGGTCTATCTGGGAGAACCAATGGGTTTCCCTGAAAAGGACTTAGGAGTCTTTTAGGTGAGATAGATTTTTAGGTGTCAGATTTTTTTTTTTTAATGGATCGAGCAAAACACAAGAGATCTGAGAACTTCCTGTGTGAAAGACAGAGGTACCTCACTGTTTATATAGCAGCAAAGCATGAAGTCACATATCTTGTGTCCCGTGATTTTACACTATTGTTTAAATTCCTCCTGAATCATATCTGGACCTGGTCCAAGTTCTCTGCCTAGGAAATTCGTGGGTATCTGGCACATCTAGAAGTGCTTCGGATATTTTGCTAAAAGGTCCTATCCTATATCATATCAGATAATGTTTCAGGACCATATTTACAGCTGCTGTAACTCATGCCTTGCAGAGTCATTCTCCAGAGCTACATTTATTTACATAACCTGAAGGATTTGATGGCAGTTTGTAATATGGCAACAGGACATAGTGGAAGTTACTAGAAAATACAATGTTTGAAAGATTTTCAAGCAATTGGCTTGAAAAAGCCAGTCTGAAATACTTTCATTGACTCTTCCTAAAAATCTGGTAAGCATTTTGCAATAGTAAGACAGACTTTGTAGGATACTGACTTCTACAACACATGGCTCCCAGCCAGGGGGAACTGACTCTGCTGTAAGTTGTCAGGTATATTTTTTCAACACTTTCAATCAAATTTTAACCAAATGTTCATGTAGAACGTTGTCAGGCAATTTGAGATGTTTGATTTGATAGCATCTGTGTTCATGCAAGAACTTATCAGTCTAGGATGTCCATTTCCCCTACCAAGTCTCAGTAGTTTGATTTGGGTTGATCATGTAAATAACTAGTGTAGCAAGGTACCAAGTACCACTTGTGAACAATATTTCTTGCTTGTACTTCTCAGTTTAGGAATAAGTCAAGAAGTGAGAGAGTGTGGGCACGTCATTTAAGCAGTGGAGTTTAACACTATTTGTATAGTACTAACGGACTATAATAAGTTTAGTTTTGGTTTGGTACTTAAGGTACAGGAGAAGGAGGTTTGCTTTTCATACTCAATTATTGCTAACCCTTTTGATACTGCAGGATGCTGAGCTCAGGGTAGTGGAAATGTGCTGTTTCATTGACAGAGCATTAATATGAATCAGGGTCTTGTCTCTGTCTATCGTTTAGAAGCCATGAAGTTGCATAACCAAGCTATGAAGGACCGGTATGAGGAGCTTTCCGTCTGGCGAGAGAAGCAGAAGGAAGAACGAGAATTTTACGAGCTAAAGTTTAAGGAGGCTAAGCAGTGCTTGCTAGCCAAGTCTATTGAAAATGAACAGCTACAGCAACAGCTTCAGAGCTTGAAGGAAAGAGAAGAAGGAGCTGAAATGGTAAATAAGGAATTGGTTGGATTTACATGATTTTAAAGTGAAAGTCTGGAGCCTTCGTACCCCTCTGCACGCTGGGAGGTTTGGAGGTCTGTTAACATCTCCATTTTTATCCTTAAGCTCTAACAAGAGGTTTGGCCTGGCTTATTTGTATAAAGTGAGGCCTTCTCAGAGCATAGTAACAGAAAGTTGTGCCACACCTGAGAGAATCTTCCTTTCCATTAACATTTAATTAAGAAAATAATTAACATTCTTGACCTAAGAAATAAGAAATTAACATTTCTGCTAACTTTTCATCCTCTTTTGTTTACTGTTGGTGTCTCTTGACTTTTATCCTCCCTTTGCATCTTTAGATCATCTGTGTCTCAGGATCGTTTACATTGCTTTGTGTTCCAGGGAGAAGTTGACATGTAAGCAAAAAAAAAAATGACCTGCCATCCTTTTTTTTATTATAACATTCATCTCTCGTGAAAGGTTTTTTACTGAGGTCAGATTAGCTCTGTACTGCTTGCCCTGCTTGAGTCTGAGCTTTCTCCCTCTGTCACCTCTGCTCTT
Organism: Bucorvus abyssinicus; assembly: GCA_009769605.1. Lineage (NCBI taxonomy): Eukaryota > Metazoa > Chordata > Aves > Bucerotiformes > Bucorvidae > Bucorvus > Bucorvus abyssinicus. The sequence goes on from CM020025.1 coordinate 7,097,603, forward strand.
GGACACCTTCTTACACCTTGGCTGTGGCACATCTTTTCTCATGTGGCAGGTGATGTCTGAGTAGCCAGGCAACATTTTGCAGGTAGTACTGAAGACATCTATGGTAAAAGCCTGTTAAACCAAAACCTGCCTTTGTGTCCCACATGGTCATGTGAAGAAGCGGTGAACAAGAAGTTTCTTGCAGAGCCAGACCAATGGATCCTGGTATCTGGTACCTCAGGACCCACGTGGATTCTCTGTTTCCTGATGAGTGTATCAGCCTTTTTTCTCAGTGGAGACACTAGTAGACTCTCCTTTCCTCTCCTGACTGCCTGTTTTATGGAACTCTGTAAGAAATTTTTGAGCATGTAAATCAAAACTGGCCAATGAGTAGTAAGCTACAAGGAGGAAGAAAGTAATGTAAATAGTGAGATTGTGTAAGTATTACTTACACAAACTTTAACTTACAGGCTAGAAGTAGTGTTTAAGGATTATCAAGGAAGCTCAGAATTTCATAAATCTGGAAGTTTTTAAGGGGAGGTAGCGGATTTGTTTTGCCTCTATGTGTTGTAGAACTTCTTATACTTTGAATACTTAGAGTACGTCATTGACAGAGGGCTCCAACCTGCACGAGAAATCCAACATCCAAAGAAGTAAAAATAAATCTCATTTAATTATCTTATTCCAAGAGCTTCATAGAGTAAGCCCTGGTTCTTCTGTGATTCTTGCAGTTTTATCAGCCACTGGGAATTTAAACAGCAACATTTTCATTTCCAATTATGATTTTCAGACTGTGTCATTTAAGCCAAAATTACTTTCTGTCTTGAATGCCTAGTTCTACGTCCTTTTTTTTTATTGTTTAGAAAAGAGAATGAAAAAAATTCCTGTAACAGGAAGGACTAATATAAAATTAGTCTAATTTCTTTTGTCTCTGTGTATTAACTGAGATAGTCTCTTGTCCACTGCTACTGTTCAGTGACATCTCTTGTTTCACTCAAAGTAAATCACAGTTATATTGTGTTGCTTCCCTTAGTGATAAACCAGCATGCACAGGAGAGTTTTCTCTGAAAACCATGTCTCTGTTAGCATAGGTTGCTGTAAAGCTCGCTCTTCTTCACTGGGGCTGACTCTGCATTCTTTTATAGCCTAAACCACAATATCAGAAACAGCGGCAAGTCAGGCGGGTAGAGTGGTACTGCGGTGTGAGAGGCGCTGTCAGTGTAGCAAGAGTTCGGAGATTTGGCATGAATGATAGATCAGAATGTAATTCAGACTCCAGGAATTACCCAGAATTTACATCAGTGGTATGTGGTCTAATAAAGGCATTACCAGGAGGTGGAAGGCTCGAATTATAAAAGGAGGAAGAACCAAACTCGCAGGGAAGGTTTCATAACAGGGAGAGGCATTTAAAGGAGAGAGGGAAATGAGATTTCCTGGCTGTGGTAGAGGCTAAGAGAGGGGTTTGAGGATCCTGGGGAAAGGGAAGAGGCAGAAGGTGAAGGAGACAGTCCTGATTGGAAGGAGAGGTTAAGTTTGGGGAATATCTCTGAGGGACAGAGTCTTTGTGGAAGGGACATAGGACTTTGTGCGAAGGTCGGAGCACAGGGGAGATTTATACATGGAGATGGAGTACAGAGAAGTTGTATGATGGGGAAAGCCTGAAATGGGGGGTGTGAAAAGCTCTCTGCCCATGGTCTTTTCTCCCTAGAATCCTTGGTAGATTGGGAAAAGAGGAATAAGGATATGGGTGAAAAAAACCAGTAATTCTGTAGGTGGCTGAGACCCTGTGTGGCAGTGAGAGGAATAGATCAGGCAAAGATTTACATCCTAATTATCTGGTCCTTCAGAGAACAAGGCCCATGTTTTCCAGAAACATGATACTTATCATTTGATTAACTTGGTTTCACAGTTTAGACTTCTTGATGGATCTCTACACTGGGCTTTACCAGCAACCTAAACAGGTTTGAAACCTAAACAGAGAAGAAGGGATGCAGGACATGGTGGTTGTGTTCAGGCTCTGTGCTCCTTGGCTGATGTTACATTTTGGTTGGCTAATGCAGGGTTTTTTTTTATCCCCAGGAGGGCTGCACAGCTCCTGAGAAGGAAGTGAGGCAGCTGAAATCCCAGGTGGCAGCGGCTCCCAGGCTGAGAAGGCAGATCTGCTGGCCATCATTTCAGAACTGCAGGTCAAGCTGAACATCTCAGCAGAGGATTCCTTTGTGGAGATTAGGATGAATGTGAGTGAGTGGAATAAAAAGAACACGGTGACTTGTGGCTGGAAATTTTCATTCCAGCTTGGTCCTCTCTTTTGAGACTGAATTTTCTTCTCACCCCTGGCTAAATGATGAGGAACTCAGGTCTGAGTGTAATTGTGATGATGATGTTTATTTGATGACATTCTCCAGTAACACAAGATACAGGCACGGTGGATTTGGGAGAAGAGTTGCATGGTCTCTTAGATTACCTGACATAGAGCACTTGTGCGATACAGATGTAGTGTTAAAGGACTTGGAATATATTTTTGTTCTTTGACTTTCATGCTTGAAATAAATTAATTTCATAGGTAGCCTCCATCGCACTAAAAATATTCTCTGGAAAAAACAACGTGGTCCAGCAGATGACTTTGAATTAATTCAAAATGTTGAGAGTTGAGTCTTAGCTGGAATTCCTGGGAACATCAGTACTGGTTGTTAAGGGGCAACACCTATGCATAGAGGCGGGGCATTTTCTTTTGAGAATGGGGCTCACTTTCTACTGACAGATGTGTAGAGATGCAGACAAACTAAACTCAGTGCAAACCTTTAGAGTGTTCCCTAGAGGCACAAAAATCTACTTTTTCTACTGTCGTGTTTGAAAATCTTCAAAGACAAAATGTGAAAAAGTGGGTCTCCAGTGTTTCCATAATAGCAGATCCCTACCTGGAAAGTACAAGTGCAACAAGAAATTAAGAGAATTTAACTAAAACTTGTTGGAGTTGCTGAAAAAAATTTTTGAACTGCAGGAAACCTACAACGATTCTCCTTTGGGCTACAAAGATCAAGCAGTGAGTTTATAGTGGGAAAGAAGAGTGGTGCTTTTGGGAAGCAGGAGAGTGGTTTTTTAGGCTTATATTTAAAGACACCTGCAGTGATGTTGCCTGTTGCGGTGTGGCACACAGTTATCTTTACAGGGGAGGATGTGGTCGTGGAAATTGCTGATGAAAAGCGAGGCCAAATCTCATTGTTGTTTCTCTTCTCTGATCAGTCTGGAGATACAGGGAAAGGCATGTGAAGTATTTAAAGTTAACGAATTTCCAAACATGAAGCTGATCCGTAGGAGTTCTGTGATTTATTTACTTCTATTGTCATGATAGTACTTTTCCCTGGTTTTTCTTGCTTCCTTAACTCAATCAAATTATGTCCTTTTTAGTCCAAATACCAAGCTAATAGTGTTTTTCTTTCCTAGGAAGGAGAAATAAATAGAATTGCAAAGGAACATCAAGAGAATAGTGGTGAAATGACCAGTAACGTCGCTATGTACATGTACGTATGTTCTTGTGGGACGGTGTGATCCGGACTTCTGCAATGTGTTTTGTTTTCATGTGAGGCAACTTTTTTCTATGAGGAATGCAATAGAAATCCTGTTTTTTCTGTTGCCTTGCATCCTTTCCATTGCAGCAGCTCTACTTTCCTACCATGCCAGAAAGACCCTCAGCTCTTTGCCATTTCTCCTTCCAATTTTCACTAGCTGACAAGAGGGAGTGCATTTTCTGGCCACCTGGTTAGGCATTTATGTACATGCTGACTTGCCAACTTTTCAGGCTTTAAGGGAGGCGAAACAGAAAAGATAAAGATGAAGATGTGGGGACTCCCTCCTTTCTAGTCACTGGAGAGGATCTAATAGAGCATCTGTCCTCTACCCAATTATAGTGATGTTGGTAAGAATCAGAGGTCTCATAGTCTTTCAGATCTGAACCTGTCTGTTCTGTTTGTGTGTGGTTGGTATGAAATGTATCCCAGTGGGGTAGACAGATGGTGCAATAACAGTCCTTAGTTTTCAAGTTACTAGTCTTAAGAGACTAACATTCTGTTTAGGTGACTTCTTAAAAATTTGATCTTTACATCAGCTCGAGGGACTTTCTTGCCCCTAGCTGAACCTGTACTCCGCAGGGACATAGACAGCTGATACTATTAAACTTTCCATGTGGATACTGCCCAATTCAGCAGCTAGATGGTTGTGGCTGAACTCTCTTACTTTGTGGCCTTGGCTTTTGCAATGAGAGGATACAGAAAACGCTAAGGGCATAGCAGGCCAGATAGCTGTGCAGCCTGTACAGGTTGTCACTCCCTGTGTCACGGCAAGGGAGAACAGCGTTTTAAGGTAATGACATAGAAAACTTGTTGCTTAGCATGCAGGTAAGAAGTTGAAGGTGGGAGGAAAAAAAGTTGTGATCATGGATGCAGTTGTCAGAGTCACTGACCACAGACCAGGCTGCAGGTATTCAGCTTGTTGCTAGCAGTGGCTTGTGAGAACACTGATTACAAGACAGCATTCCTATGGGACTTGCCTACATTTTGTTGAGTATCTGGGCTGTATCTACAAGACCAGGGGATATGGGTATATGTGCCTCTTGAAATGTTTTCTGTGTCACCACATGTCTTTATCCAGCACTGAAACTTTAGACTGGTGCTGTTGCAGTTTCAAAGTAACATGATCCACTCAGGACAGGTTTATTTCTGTAAAAGGGTAACTATGCACTAAAAATCCCCTGATAAAAGCTATTTACTTAAAATATCCTGGCCGAACACTGTCTTTGGGGTATTGAATTTTGCTCCCCAAAGATTTCTAGCTCTCAGGAGCACATAGAGGACTATGCTTTGCTTTCTGTTCTGAACTACAAAAGCAAAGTTTTAAACACAAGCTGTTTTACACCTGAGCTTCTGAAATGTACAGTGTGTACAATCTGCCTGTCTTACCATATAGTTAGGGGATATTAACCTTCTGTCTTGGTGGACATAAAAATGGAGGGAATGCAATACAGTATTTTATCACCAGGAAATTAACTTACCTTATTTTTCAGATAGTTTGGTATTTGTTTTCATTCATTTCTACAGCAGCATAATGCAATTTTGAAAAGAGCTATAGAATATGAAGGAGGTGAAACACAGGAGAGGTATTTTTGGAAAAAGAAAGCAAGTTCTGATGACCATTTTTAGTGGAATGTGTCTTCTTTACCTGGAAAGGAATGAGACAGAGATAAGAAATGTTGCATGTTTCATTGGAAAAAAAAATGGTATTTTGGGAAGAGACAGCAGCACACTGCAGAAGGGGCTGCAAAGTAGTCAGAATTAATGCACTGGGTTTGTGTTGTCTTGACTGCTTTTGTTTTCCTTGCTTAAGTACTGAATTGTTCCCCCAGCTTGAAGGGGACTGTCTGAGGACCATGCAAAACAAGGACTGCATTTGCGCACATGGGGACTGTGGCCAGCAGCTTGTGGGCAGGTCTTGGTTCTTGGGAATGAGCCCTTTGCTCAGAAAATTGGTTTTCAGCACTGTATGAAAGGGTGGCTTCTCAGACTGGAATGCCAGAATGAGGGATAAGGGAGTGCTCCAGTAAATCATAGCTGTTGTGATTTACATCTGGTTTGGTTTGAAGCAGAAACAAACCTGCAGAGGAATCGAAGAATTGGAGTCTGAGGAGCTAACTGTGAGCCAGCTGCTCTGCTGCCTTAGAAATGAAACTCAGAAGAGGGAAAAACTTGAGAAGGAGCTGCAGGATCACAAAGAGAGGTATGGAGCAGGTGCACCGCAACATTTGGAGCTGTTCTTTTCCAGGGCTGCTCAGTTACAGAGTCTGTGACTGATTGATTGCCCAGGGCAGTGATGTAGTCCCCATCCCTGGAGGTATTTAAAGGACGTGCTGGAGGGACATGGTTAGTGGTGACTTGGTAGTGCTGCGTTAACAGTTGGACTTGATGATCTGAAAGGTTTCTTCCAACCAAAATGATTCTGTGATTCTATGATCAGAGACAAGCTGAAATATCAGTGTGACCTGGATGGAGAATTTCCCAAGCACAGTAGCAGTAATTTTTGTGGTAGTCCTTACAGGGATCAACCACAGGTTCTCTTCTATGGGCAAAAGAGTTTCCATGTTTTATCATTATTTCCTGTAGCACCACAGATCATGAAAAATTACCCATTTCCTCTTGGGTTTGAACTTTCCCCAGGTTATGTCAGAATGATATGATGTCTAGTTGAGGATGTTCTCTGCACTCACTCCTCATAGTTATTTGGGTTTGCATGAATCATCTGCATGTGACGTCCCAAGAAAATCACTATGTATAAAACAGGGATTACAGTCCTTGTCGTGATATTACTACATTTAGTAATGTGTGAGCTTGGAAGAGTTCCTTAGAAATGTCTAAAATAAGTTCAATTCCAAACTTGTCTAAGAGAGAGTTTTTCCAGTGAGACCTACGTGAGGTTCCATCTCAGCGCAGTTATATCAGTATAGATCAGCACGGACTGTTCAGGTGTGGAAAATTGCCTAAGCAGTAGGTGTTCCAGATACCCACTTTGCAGAGACAGAGTAAGACTTCCTGGACATTATCTACTATGAAAGGTGGCGTCACAGTAATTGCTTCTCTGTGGTCTTCCTAGAAGAGTTAATGAGCCATAGCCAAATGATTTGTAGAAATCTCAGAAATATCAGAGAAATCGTAGAAAATCTCTGAAAATATCAGAGGAAACAGAAGCAGTATTCATTACTGGATGCAGTGAACAAACTGACCCGTTTCCAAAGGGTCAGCTGTCTGGCCTGTCCCAAAGATCAGTCACTGTGGACTGAATGTCAGTGTCCTTCACCACACCTGCAGACTTATACATCCAATTTAATTAAATACACATGCTGGGTGTCTCTGTTCCTCAGGAACCTCCATGACTGTGCAGGCTTTCCTGTATGTCTGTGCTTTCAATTCTGTCCCTCGTTTGTGGCTGTGATGTTAGAAAGAAAGCGGATCGCTTGCATGAAATCCTTGAGTAGTCACTATCTCACTTTAAATATAGGCCAGATCCATCACTATTGGCTCCTTTTGTTTTCCAGACTGTCAGAGCTGGAGAAGGAGACCAGCAACTGCCTGGAGAGTGGGACACAAACTGAACGGAAAGAAGAGGAGAGTTCAGAGGCTGTAAGTACCTGTCCTCCTGCGCTGAGGTATGACAAACACAGCTTAGTCGTTGAGGCCAACAACCTCAGGGCTTAGATTTCCACTTGCACTCAGGGAGCAAGGGGCAATTATCCTGCACAGGATGTGGAAGTGAATTTTGAACTCTCCAATCCCTATCTTAAGGTGGTTCAAATTACACCAGCCACCAAAAGGGGTGAGGACTGGTGACCAAGCATTAGGGAAGCATGGCATAACTGCGGGTGTACCTCATTGCCTTGGTCCTGCCCACTCAGCAGAGAGAGATGCAGTCATTTTGAGCTCCAGAAAGTTTTCTACACTGGATGAACTTCCTCACTGCTGGCTACGTCAGCTATCCAGTGAGAGAGTACTGCAAAACAGACTTTAAATGTAGAGCTCGTATGGCACTTGGTTTTGGGTTTTTTTTCAGGGTTTTGGTGGGATGTATTACAGTACTGGGGTGTAACTATCTTGGATAGTCCCTTCCACAGGGGACCAAGAATTCACAGTCTAGCTTTGTTAGAAGTCAGACTCTTGCCAGTGATACATGGTTTCATTTACTGACACATTTTCTGTGCATTTCTAGTGATGTCTAGTTTTCTGCAAATTGAAATGCCATCACCTTGGAAAAATCAGTGCTTTCATCTGTGAGTGTGACTGGGTTAGTTGGATTATTGCATAGAATAATTTTGTGGCTCGTTTTGTAGCTAAGATGGTAAAGAATGATCTCTTTTGCTTCCAAGATAGAAAAAAAAATAGAGCAGTGTCCTTTGTGAGTGTTCACGTTATTATGTTCAGTCCCTTTTGCTTGGTGAATTATATTAGCTTGGGCAGCTTGTGGAGAGTGTCCTCAGCAACATCTGTCAGTAGACAGTTGTATTTTGTCTGCCTCAGTCACAGTGGCTGTGTTCCACACTTCTGCTCTGAGATGAAAGCTGGAACTGTTCACAGGACATCATGGATGAGCAACTTCTGTCTCTTCAGTTGCCTGGGGAAGTGATGGACTTTCCCTGTTAGAAAAGTAGAGCTTTTCTTCAAGGGAATAGGACAGCAGCATGCTCTTGACAGACCTGGTATCTTTCTAGCCACAGCCACCCAGCTCATTCCCAAGCTGGACTGGAGGCTTTCTGTGCGTTTGACAAGATAAGAAGTTATCAATGGAAATTACAGTACTCAGGACAATTAAACTGATGCTAGCGAGGTGATAAGATTCAGATGTTTCTTTAGGAAAGCTCCGGGATGTACCTCCAGAGACTACAGACCAGCAAGAGGCAAAGGTTTCATGCCTCCTAGAGTATGGGGATATATTTTAAGAATTGAAACTCTGTTGTGTCTGGGGTTGGAGGAGAACCCAGATGCTGCTTCTTTCCTCCTCTTATTTTTTCTGTGTCTTTTGGATCCTTCAGTGAACTTCCTGTGATCTGAAGGCCAGAAACTTGCAACAAAACTGATTACAGTTTTACTAGAAATCATCTTCTTGGTTTGCAAAGTTGATTCATGAATGCATGGTAATGAAATTACCATTTGGGATTGTATTTTCTCCTTCAAAAGGTCAAGAACTGAGGTCTTTCAAACCTGTGGTTCCCATGCGTGTGGTGTAGGAGAAGCTGGTATGTGTAGGGAGAGTGCCAGATGGCTGGAGGGGTTTCATGTGTAATCAAAATAAATCACAACACATAAAGACTACTGTGTTCTCTGCTTTCTGCCTAGTACAAGAATGGAGGAAACTGGAATGGAGGGGATAACACCAGTGCAGGATCTAACTGGGAGGAGAAGGTCTGAGGTTTTAGTCTGCATTAACTACTTTTCTACTTCCAAATTGCTTCTGATGTAGAGATGCTGTCACACCTCTTTCTCAGGAGCACACTGGTGCTAGCAGACTGGAAGCCTGCCTCAGGATAGATATTTGTCCATGTTTCTTTCACAGACTGTAACTATTGCTTAGAGGAGTGGCAGTAATCCCTACGTCTGTCTGCTTTTCTCATGTGCTTTAAATTGTGAACTCTTGAGGATGAAACCCTAGATGAGTTCCCCATCTGCATGAGGTGTGTTCTAGCCAATGTTGGAACATCAGTAACAGCACTGTCCTTGAGTCACCTGGATTTTATGAAAGTGTTAAGTCAAAATGGGTTCTGTCCTATTTAGGAATATTGGTAATTGCAAAGCCTTGTGGACAGGGCCTTACTCCTGAGTATAGAGTGTAACGGTGCTTTCTGCCTTAGGCTGCTCTCTCTAGAGAAAGAGGAATACTTCCTGCTTAGATCTCCTAGCCTGCAACTGTGATCTTGAATTGTCCATATGTAATTTTCCTTATCTTTTCTCTAAAGATTGGCAGTGAAGTAGAAGCCCTGAATTTGCAAGTTTGTGTTCTGTTCAAAGAGCTTCAGGAAGCCATGAGAAGTTAAAAGAAGCAGAATTGATTCAGAAGAAGCTTCAAGAAAAGTAAGGTTCAGAAGAACAAAAGTTCTGCTGTGACATGCAGTATATATTGTATGACCACTCCCATCTTGAGGAACTCTGGAAATATTAACTTAAATTTCTGTTTCATAGAAATGCTGTGAAAGATTTGTCCTTCTTTGTAAGTGGAGATGAAAGTACAGAAATACAGTAATTGTCAGAAAATCTGAGCTGCCAACCTAGTTCTATAAATAGAACCCCAGTGCCTTGAATTTTAAGATGTAGGTTTTAACCTTTCCTGAGGTTAAAGGCAAATCTTTCCTGTTTTCTGCTTCACATAATCAATCCCTATTCTAGTCTTAGGGGAAGAAGCTAAGGGACCTTTTCACATGAACTGTCTGTGCTTTTGAAGACCAGTCATGTGGGTTATAATAAGTGGTTACAAGCCTCTCACTTTAGTTGCTTAGTTTTCTGTCAAATTCCAGTTCTTTGAGATTCATCATAGTAAGCAAGTGCCAGTTTCAGCAGCTTTGTTTTCTGATGATTCGGTATTAGATTCATTTTTTTCTTTCCTTGTTCTTCATCAGAATAAGCCTTTGAAGTGAACCACACTAAGATTCTTTTTGTAACATGCCTAGTGTGCCAAATCCATCATGAAAAGGCAAACAGGAGACATCAACCTTTTTCCCTTGTTCTGTCAGGTGCCAAGTACTGGAAAGAAAAAGTGCAGCTGCTGCAGAAGAATTGGAGGAGAAGCAGCAGCTAATATATAACATCAAGAAGCTGGAACTTCAGGTGGAGAGCATGCAAGCACAGGTCAAGCTGGAACAAGCCAAGACGCATGAAGAAAAGTGAGCATGACTTGGTTTTATATTCTGGGGAGGTATTGTCAGTGAGGAAGGGAAGTCCAAGGGAACCTGGCAAAGGGGAGTTGAATCAGAAATACTAATTTTGCATCCTGCACCCTTTGAAACCATGTTATGTTTGTAGTCTCTGAACTAGAAACTTGCGTTCACCTCAGTGTCTGTCACTTGGCGTCCGGAGTCTCCACATTAGGCCCAAACTGTACTTTTTCATCTACTGAACCCATCCCTTAGGAAACTTTGAGCTGTAAGCTCTGAATTGTATCTTCCTTTTGTCATAAAGTCAAAGATGGGATAGAATCAGGGGTAAGTGCGTGCTCCACAACTTGGAGGCAGGGACAAGTCAGGTGGTGACAATGATGGGAAAGTGACATTAATGAACTGGTCTGTGGCCCCTACAATACATTTGCAACTAAGAGAGGTAAGTGTGCAGTGAAGCTGAGGTAAAGTGACTTGCTGTTTGCTCTGGTTCCCCGCTGACTTTCATGTGCAGCCCATGTAAAGAGTGTGACAATGTCAGTCCAAGCTACACAGGGAGGCTGGTCTTCCTGAAGGACCTTCTTCAGCAGCTGGAGAAGCTGCTTGTTATCTTTGGAGTCTGAGTCTAGTTTTTCTGGTGAATTCTCCTTCACTTGGAGTCTCTGAGTCAAGACTTGGATGTCTTCCTAAGAGAAGTGTTACATTTTGAACAGGATTTGTGAGCTTGGTATAAAAATACTGGGTGACGGATTCTTCAATACGAATGCAGAGGATCAGTAAGGACATTTGTTTGGACTTGGTCCATGGATAGAGTAGCACGTAACTCATTAGAAGAGAGAGATGTTGAGACATGGAGCATGATTTTTTTTCTCATCAGAAATGCAGATTCATTTGCAAGATGCTGGTGGTGGCCTTTTTTCTAAATTCTAACATTATTTAGATTTCAATGAATTTTTAAGTGTTTCAAACTTTCACCTCTTTTCTTGTCATAAACAGGGCAAGATACAGTAGCTTGCAGGATGAGTATAACAAACTCCTTCCTGAACTCACTGAGGCAACGAAAAGAATTAATGAAATGAAACTCAAAGAGGTAAATGCATCGCAAGAAGAAATCGTAATTAATTGGGGGGGAGCATGAAGAGATGGGAGAATATATCTAGGAACAAGTTTGGGCCAGAAAAACAATTGTCATTCCTTCCACATAATACAGCATGAAATGCAGCAGCATTGCTCTGATAAACACAGATCCTGTGCTGTCAGTTACAGAAAACTATCCACATATCAGCACTTCCATGGTGTTTTCTAGGTAAGGTCCTGAGGCTCCGTGGAAGCACCAGATTCTTCTGTAACATTTTAGAAAGTGGGAAAATATCCTTTCCAGTGTCCATTAGGGAGTTCTCTTTTAACTTGATACAGTGTCATTTAAAAGCTCAACATAAAATACCAATCACCACTGCTGTCATAGTCCAACTTCCTTTGATGACCAAAATTGGAAGCTTTTCCAAGAGCAGAGGGAATAATAAGCAAACTTTAACTTCAAGCAGGGTCATGTTCTGAGTTCCTGTAATTCTTCCTTGCAGCTGGACAGAGTGGATAAAGCTGTGGTGGAACAACTGAATAAAAAGGTGGAGTTGGCAGAACAAGCCCTTGCTGCAAAGCAGCTCCAGATAGATGAAATGAAGCAGTTAATTACTAAGCAAGAGGAGGACCTTGAAACCATGGCTGTGCTCCGTGCTCAGGTATCAGCTCTTCTTCAGAAACGGGCTAGTTCCCCCACGCAATATGCAGAAACCAGGAAGAGGTATTTAATGGCTCCCTCTGGAATACCAACTCCATTTTCTCAATTCCAAAGCATGATGCCCTTACTTGGCCTGGCTTGCAGATCCTTGCAGCGCCTTTACCACCATATCCTACAGTTCTGTAGGAGGAACTGTGTGTGCTGGAGCCTGGTGCAACAAACAAAAGTTGGGAACAGATGTGTTTGTGTATTTATAACCACTGTCTTAATCACTGCATATGTTTTAGGGATGATTTTACTCTAACCAGTGTATATAAACAGCAACTGAAAAGGGTCTGCCTCACATTTAAGGCACAGAACTGGCATCTTGGCCCAGTTCCACTGTCTGTGCCACAGATTTGTCTGTCATCGGTCAAGTCACGTCCTCACTGCTCGTGTATGCCTCACTTCTGCCTCTGCACAGCAGAGGGCAATAGCACTGTCCCAGATAAGACACTTGAAGTATCTTATACAGAATCCAGAAACTACTGAGTCTTCTTCACCGTGTAAGCAGTGCAGGTCTTTGCTTTGCAGCATGTCAGTGCTGGAGGATTGTTTTGGGTAGATGCAGGCTGTGATACAGATTTGCTGTTTTGGCATATAATATATGACTGGTTCAGTCTAAATTACAACTTCTCAGCGTGATTTCATTTCTCTGATCAGATGGAAGTTTATTGCTCTGATTTCCATGCTGAGAGGGCAGCAAGAGAGAAGATCCACGAGGAGAAGGAGCAGTTGGCTGTCCAGCTGGCATACCTGCTAAAAGAGCAGCAAAACCTTGAAGAGCTTAGCCGGTGAGGATGGACTTTGGCTGAGCTGCCTTTAACTTTTTGTTACCCTCTGTGCTGGAGTTGACCAACATTGTCTTGCTAGCATCTCAGTAGAAAGGCAAACAACTTTTAATTTTAAAAGAGAAAAAAAAACCTGAATTGGCTGACTTCTCATTTTAATTTTGTGATAGAATCTCTGTAAGGAGGGTTAGTTATTACCTTAGCAAGTTTTCACTTCGGATGATTCATGCTTGGTGAATTCTCCCTGCTGATTCATGTGAATTTCTTTGGGTTCCAGCTTCAATTTTAGTGGCAAATCTGCAGCTAAGCTTGCTGCATGTGTGCCAGGGATATCTGCTGCCTCTCTGGGTGGCAGTGGTAAGTGGGTACCCCTAGTTTCAAGTTCTGTGATACCCTGGAATTGCACCATTTTGGCACTCTTAGTTGTAAAAGAGGAAAAAGAAACATTAACCATGCGTCCTCCACTCATACTGTGGAAGCTGTGGGTACCAGAAGAGTGCCCAGAGTCTGAAGAATTGAGGTACAGTTCACATTAACTGTACACTGAACCCTTTTTCTGGTATAACACTCTTTTCTACTTTAATCAAAACTGCAGTTTGCCTTGAATAGCTGAGAGTCCCTGGAGTTTTCCAGAGGAGTGTGCCCCAGATCCCTACGAGTGTAGCTGCCCAGATGCTGCCAGGGTCAGTTGTATGACCCTGATTTCAGCGGGATGCTGGCACCAGCTCACAAAGCAGCAGTGTTTCTAGGTCCTCTTTCTGAGCAGCAGTTGTGAACTAAATGTATGACTAGTTGACACAATTTACTTGCAAATCCTTTGATTTATTTTGAATCCTTTTACCTTTTCTGGAGACAAAGGGAAGATACCTTTTGCCGAGTCTTTTTTCAGAGCCTTTGATTTATTTCTGCAGAAACTCTTTGGCGGAGATGCAGAATCGCCACGGAGCCAGGGCACCAGATCGGGAACACTCACCTCGCCTTGTCCAAAGAGGTACCGTCAGCAACCCTTCCAGCTCATGGGGCCAGGCCCTGATGTGTTCAGTTTAAACCAGCTTTGCACAGCTACCAGCAGCTCCCCAGCTCCCCTATGGCTGTGGGGTAGCTACAGAGAGCATGATTCTCTGGCGGTTAGGAGCAAGCCAGTCCTCTTTCAACCACTCCACAAAAAGAGAGGGAAAATCAAGTAACATAACAGGTAATCATTTCTCTTCTCTGCTTGCAGGAACTGGTAGTCAAGACTGGCCAGAACAGCAGAATATCTCCATGTATTCATGTCCCAAATGTGAAGAAATTCTACCTGATTTGGACACACTGCAGATTCACGTTATGGACTGCATTAATTGAGTGATGCCCTCCAATTCTTCATCTTCTGGAATTTCACCTGCCAAACACATTTTTTTCCTTCCTGCTTGAGTAAAGCTCAACTCTACATCCCATGAAGGAGGTTTTTAGGGTTTTTCTCGCTAATTCGATGGGAAAAGGGTAAAACTTCACCTCACTCCCTGTACTCACTAATCTTGTTTTAATCTGCTTTAGCAAAGAAATTTTGTAGGTTAATGACACGGATGCATTAAAGAACTCCCAGTGTATCTGCTGCTATGAAATCTTGAAGGAACATTCCCCTGATGGGCTCTGCTCTTAGGGCTAGTCCACAGAACGAGGCTGGGTCACTGAAGTCAGAAGGGAGATGGGATATATGCCAATCAATTAAAAGTACTGTGAGCCCGTAAATACTTCATCTCTCATGTACTATATACCAGGAAACTAACACATTTAAAAAGCTGTTTGAGAAGCTTTCAGCAAAATGGAGTAGTGCTGTATTTATCAAGCGTTTGAAATGAACCCTGCTCTTTCTCCACATGACACTTTTATTGCTGCCCTTGTGACCATACTAATCTGATGTTACATTTTTGATGGCTTATGTAACTTCTTGCTTTAGCCACATGTGGGTAAGGTTTAAAACAGATCATTTAGGTCTGGTACATGTAGCTCCTGATGTGCCCAAGTCACTTGGTTTTATAGAACTGTTCATTTTAAGGTGGTGTCTTGATTCTTCTTTATTATAATAAATTCATTTGAATGTGTACAGTATTGTGCTAGAAAGCGCTGAGATGGATGTAACCTAATTTAAAAAGAGAAGTATAATAGATTTTCACATCTCAAAATAAATTTATTGCAAGTGTAAAATTTTCTATGCCTGTGAGTACTTCAGAGGCTGAAACAGGACTGCAAATCCCTATGGCTGAAAAGCTTGTGTAGAGAGTGTAGAGAGAACCATAGTGTATTCGTTTTGTTCTTGTCCTCCCTGGTGTTTTTATCTCAACAACAACAACAAAAAAAAACCAAACCCCACCCAGTTCTTAACTTACTTGCATAAGGGAGAAAAACCCACCCTCTTAACAGAATATGAACCAGCTTGAACAGCAGGAAATGACTCAAACAAATTGCTGGGATCCACGCAAATGAGGAGTTTCACATCTTCAGCAACAGCTAACATTTGCACTGCTGGAAACTGGCGGGGAAGGGCAGTAAGAAGAACCTTCAGCCCGACTGGTGTCTCCTTATGGTGTCACCCTCCTGCTGCAGAAAAGAATGTGTTGGTCGCTTTGGCACTGCCCAGTTGGAAGGAGGCCTCCATGTGGTTCTGGACTCATCGGCCAGCGCTGGGGTAGGGAAAGATTTTTATTTTTGTCCTCCACTGTTCAAACCTGAATTTCTGGAATCAAACATGCCAGGACTCAGGACAATCCAGTAGTTAAATCTGCGCCATCTTGTTCTGTGGTAGGTCTGCCAGGCTCACAGAGGGGCACCAGCAAGGTTTGTCTGTGCCCAGTCCACTTCATTCTGATTGCCAGAATGGTGAGCTGGGCATTCAGAAGGAGCAGGGTGTGACCACCTGAAAGGAAGTTGTAGTAAGGTGGGGCTTGGACTCTTCTCCCATGTAACAAGTGACAGGACTAGAGGAAACAGCCTCAACTTGCACCAGGGGAGATTTAGGTTGGATATTGGGAAGAATTTCGTTTACAGAAAGGATTGTGAAGCATTGGAACAGGCTGCCCAGGGCAGTGGTGGAGTCCTCATCCCTGGAAGTGTTCAAAGGACATGCAGATGTGGCACTGAGGGACATGGTTTAGGGACCCTGTCAGTTCAGGATGTACGATTGGACTCGATGATCTTAAAGGTCTCTTCCAACCAGATGATTCTGTGATTACAGTTTTAGGAGAGATTAGCTAAAAGACACATCCATTTTTGTCACTGCATGTCACCTCTCCACTGCGCTTCCTGGGTCTTTGAGAAGACCCCAGCTCACTGCTTTGACTGTTGAAGAGAAAGGGCATATTCACGGACCTGGAAGAGAGGTTCTGGTTGAGGGATGGCTGTTCTATCACACAGAAAACTCCCCTGGGCCTCCAGCTTCAGACCAGGTCATGCAGACCATTCTCAAGGAAAAGAAGTGAAGGCGTGGTACAAAGTCCAAGCGTTGCTGCTGTCCACCACAACTGAATGGGCAGAGTTATAGCAGATAATCTGTATTTGCACGTGGCAGATTCTCCTGACAGCCTACTTCCATAAATATGTCCTGGGGATGAAGATCCAAATCTCAGAGGAGAATACACACTGAACAGATCAATTGTGGAATTAGAAGTAAAAAGTTTGGTGACTCTTATTTCACTCAATATTTTACTTCAAACCTGTCATAGAAGCTATTCTAGACCTGATTAATTCAAAACAAAGGCCTCAACAGTGTAAGATTTATGTTTCACTCTCAGCAGATGAATATTCATAAGATATACACAAGAAAAACACCTCCATATGTTTCCTGGGCCAAAGAAAATCTTCAATGTATTTTTCATGTCATGGTGTCAGTGAGTTCTCACCTACCAGTACCAGGAAAAACAATCTCTTTTTTACTCTTTTAATTAGAGTGAGGAGGTGCTTTTATTTTGCTGGTTGTCACTGTTGTTCTAATTATCTCTTGTAGACTCTGGATACTTGTTTTCTGTTAGCTATAGCTCATGTTCTTGTGCAGCTCCATCCATAATTTCAGGTAATACAAGAGAAATCTGTTGTGAAGAGGTATTCATCAGCTTGGCTGCAACCTTCTTCATCAATTACAAGTACTCCCAGCAGATGCAATCCCTTATGGGCTTTTAATTGCTTCCTTGTGACAGTAGGATTTATGGGCTTTTTTCCCTGAATCCAATTTTATTACGGGAGCTTCATGATACTTATGGATTCTGCAATGATCGAAATCTGATGGAAATGCTACTAGGCCAAAATCAAACTAAAGAGAATGATAATGGAGCTGATTTCATCTGAGGAGCATTAACCTTAATGAAAACACAGAAAATCAATGTGAAAGGCCAAAGGAGGAATTACTTATGTATCCATCAAGTCAAAATTAATCATTTTAGGAGGCTTCAGAAAGAGAGGGGATCTTAGCGCAGGAATACTAACAGGAAGACGTGGGCATTAGCTGACGTCAGTCATAAAAAGGTAAGATAGTAGGTCTAACAGTGCAAATCAGGAGGGACAACTGCAAAGGACGAAAGCACAACACACTGAAACCTCTTCATGCAACAGGGAGGATTACTGCTCTGTTGTTGTCATCATTAACTGCGGTCCAGAGGACCGATGTGCTATTGCGATAGGTAGCCACGGCCAGCAGATGCTCATTAGCACAGGTTTAAGAGTACATTCCCTCTGTTTGCCTTTAGATGAAAGATAAAATTGTGTTTTAAAGCAACTAGTACATGTCTCTGTTTTTAACAAAGGACATTTCTGGTGTAGCAGCATGTCCTGCTATCAGTACCCTGACTTAACGTGGAACAGGAGCCAGACGCTCCACTTTATTCCACTTCAGATTTAAAATCCAGATTGGAAAGGAGCTGGAGCAGTCCTGTAGGCTGGGCTTCAGATTTGCAAGCATCAAGGTATCTCTGGATTTGCAAACTTCAAGTTGCAGGAGCAGACAAGCCATTGTTCCTCTGTGTGGATGGAGACTAAGGGAACCTGGTGATGCTCTGCGATTAGCCTGGGTCACACCAGCAATTAAAAGGAGGGACAACATGAAAAACACAGCGTCCCACTGCCTACCCACAGATTCGCACCCATGGCAAGATGGGACAGAGGGTGTTTCCCTGCTTCTATGATGGATGAGCAGCAATACGGATGAGACCCACCGGGCCCTCAGCACCCACGCACTCCTCCCCAGCTCCTGTCATTACTCACTGCTCCTGCTCCCCTGAAAAACCTTTGCATGAGCATCATGCAGGCGGGTGCATCCAGAATGAGCTAGCTCAATGTGCCTGGGCCAGGCACATGGTTTTCAGGAGAAAATCCAAAACCAAGAGAGTCTGACATGACACTCACCAGACAGCGTGGCTGATGACTACCCAGCAGAGCATTTCAACTGGTCAGTGGAGAGTTTGCCTCTTTGATTTTTTCCTGCCATCTGCTGGAACTTCTTCTTGATTCCTTCCGCTACCACAGCATTTCTGTCCTTAATTTATCTTTCCTAACTCAGTACTGGTATTGCTGGCTTTTAAATACCACAGACATCCTCTCTTTCTCTGTACATAGTCTTGCAGGATGAACTTGTTACAAGAGCCTGGGGATCAAATAATGCTGGTTTTGTGGCAGTTCGGGGTTGGTATCTGCATGTTATTGACACACAGAGAAAGGGACTGGAGCAATGAGCTCCTAAGTGTTCAGAAACACTGTTTTTCACAGAATTAGGGTTGCTTATACCAAAGAACTACTGAACCAGACTACAAACACTGTGAACTGCATAGATCAGGAATACACGAGTTTTCATTTGCTAGGTTAACACAAGTGCTGAGATAATTCAAATTTAAATTATTAAATTAATATTAAAATTAAATTAAAATTATGATGCTTGCTGTAACCACCCCTGGAAGTCACTGTGTCAGACAAGGGCCGTTATTTACACCTAAAACGAGCTCACCCAGAGCTGTGGGCACAGGCCCCACACCACCGGGCAGGCCGCAACACTGCACGGAGCCCCACCGGGGGGGGGGGTAACCACGGCAGGACACGGTCATCCTCACACCCGTGACCTCGCTGGGCACAGCGGCGCTTCCCTACGCCGCCATCGTCCCCTCCCTGGGCCCAACCACAGCGGGCAACCCCACCCTCCCCACCGCTCGCCCACAACCAACATGGCTCCGGACGGCCCCGTTGCTGCCAAGTCTAACGATGGCGCGGGTGCGCGCCGCAGCCGCGCGCACCTCGGAGCTGTGCCTGCGCATGCGCCGGAGGGGGCGTGGCCGGGTTGGAGTTTTTGGCGGGTGCCATTGAGCGCGCGGCCGGTGGTGAGTGGGGCCGTGTGAGGGAAGGGCCGGGAGCCCAGAGAGCGGTGCCGGGGGGCAGAGGCTGGGGTGAGGGGTCGGAGATCCCCCGGGAAGCGCCGGAGGAGGTCGGGGCTCCCCTGGGTGGGGGAGGCGGCCGAGCGGGGAGGGAAGCCGTGGGGGCAAGGCAGATCCCCTGGTAAGGGTGGGGGTGGATCCCGGGCAGCGCTGGGGGAGAATCGGGGGACCACTGGGAGCCGGGATGGGGTTCCCGCGGCTGCTGCGATCCATGGGAAGGGAGGAGGCGGCGGTCACGGCACAGCGAAGCTCTGTCGGACCTCGAGAGCCTGGGTCCTGCCCGTCAGGAGGGAGGCAGGGGGAGATCCCGGGGGGACCCGGCAGGACCCGCTCGGCAGCAGGGCGGAACCCTCGGCCAGTGTCACCAGCAGGACCGCGGGAGCCCGAGGTGTGGGGTCGGCACTAGCCACGCCTGCTCGTGTATGTTCTTGAGTTTCGTTTTGTTCTGTACTGAAAATTAATATTCTGGAGGAATTGAGACGAGAGAACCGATAGAAGTGCAGTTTATGGGCAAAACAAAAGTCTCTGCAGCAGGAAGACCTGTAAGCACAGAGTTGGAGTTTGGGTTTGTGAGTAATCCATCCCCAGGGGGTTCCTCTGCCTGTTATCCCAGTCCCCCCCTTGGCCATTTATGTCTGCCTCTGCTGCTTATTTTTCATGGACAGTGTCCATGAAATGGAGGAGCTGTGAGAAATGTAGAACATAGGCTTTTAAGAATAAGAACTGTGTTGTGAGGAGAGTGAAATCCTGCTACCTTCCATTTTCAAATGAAGACTGAATCTGTTTCGGTAGATTTCCTTTAGTTAAGTGCTAATTATGATTATAACACAGGACTGATGAGGTGGAAATGGTTATTACTAGGAGAACATGGCAGGTATTTCTTAAAAGCTGTGTCTGTAATGGGCTTTCTTCTAAAAGTAATGCCCTTACCCTGCAGTGAGTTCAGCACAGGTCAGACTTTAGATGTAGAAAATGTATGTGAAGGCTTTAAGTTTGGTGGAATCTTATCTGCAGCTGTAAACAAAAACAAGCTGGTGATTTGCAAATCACCGAAGATGAAGCCTGAACACAATATGTATTTCCAGTTGAGCTGTTTCTGCTTATAACAGTATCACTGTTGTTCTCCCCATAACAGAATATTTTTTCCCAGAGGGGCTTTTGAAGAAATCCTGGTGAAATCATGGACGGTAAGGAGAGAAGTACTCTTTTTACTTTCAGTGGGAAAGTCATCTTCGGAACCACGTTAGTTAATAAGTTCAAGTGTTCAGAACACTTGGTGAATGTTTTAGAAAGGAAGTTATGTTGCACTGACTTTACTGGTGGAGGCCTTTGAGGTTGCCCCTTGCTTTCGTTGTTGTCACCTTTCCGTGAGGCTGCTCTGTGCCTTCCCTGGCTTTGTTTTCTTCAGCAGCAAAGGATAAATAAATTTGTTTTGTTCTGAATTTCAGTTCTGTTCTGTCTGTCCCATTCCTCTCTTTCTCCCTCCTCTTGATTTTTCTTTTTCCATTATTTGTCCCTTCGATCCATGTTTCTTTACTTTCTATTCTCTTCCTTGAGCAAAGCATATCTGAGAATATGCTTTCTTGCCTGCCTTGCATCTTCCTCTTCAGCTTCTATTGGCAAAACCCACGTGGGTGTCTGTAGAGCTCCTGGCTACACCTTTACAGGTCCCAAGACTTTTCATTGTAACAGCAGCTCTTGTACAAGCAGCTGCATAGGAGGAAAAGCCAGCACTAAGGAGCCTGCCGATTTTCTGCTGACCAGCCAGCCTGGATCATAAACTGGGAGTGTCTGCAACCAGATGGCAGGAAGCTGCTTTATCTTCCTCTAGCCAAAGTTGAAGTATTTTTTTTAAGAATGCCACTTGCTGTTCCAATTTACTTTTGTTTGTCATTAGCTCGTGATTAGAGTATTGTGGATATTTTATTCCATGGCAGGGTTCCTCCAACTGGAAAGAATTAACGCTGAGATTAATTTTTGCCTTAGCTGATGATGACTTGGATCTGTTGGCCTCCCTCCTGGAAGAAAGCGAGGCAGCTGAGGAGGGGAATTCTCCGGGGGAAGATGCCCCGGAGAATGAGGGGGGAGAGCCAGATGAATATGATGAGCTCTTTGATGCAGAAGATGATGCGTCCTACACCGAGGAGGTCGATGGTGAGGACAGCATGATTGACGAACAGAAGGAGAACCTGGCTTCACTGTTTGGAGATGTAGATGACCTGCTGGAAGAAGAGGAGATAGAGGAAACTGGCCCCACTTCAGCTCCCAGTCCAGCAAAAGAAAAGACCAACCAAGAACTGCAAGGTTTCTGTAACAGCATCTTGTATCTGTTTTATTGCATATGTCTTGTCTCTAGAGGGCAGGAGGTAGGGCCTGCTGCTTCTCAGTTTAGAGTGGTGCCCATTTGGAGAATACAGAAAGTCCTTGAAAAAGTTTCTAAGTCCAGTTTTAGTGCTCAATGGCCAAACTCACCATATCTGTTTTCCCAAAGGAAAGTCAGGACTTAAGTAAGCCGGGGAGACTGAACTAGCTCTGCTGAGCAGGACAGAGAAGGTTGCCATGTACCTGCACCTTGTCTGATGTAGAGCCGTGTTGCTCCAGTCTTCAGTGCTGTCATCCTGGCATTTTTCACCAGCACAACTCCCCCTTCCCCCTCAGGACTTCACAGCAGGAGGTTCTGCCATACCAGTCAGTGTGGAAGCAGAGCTGGCCACTGAGCCTTCCTCTATCCAGGCCACATAGTTGATTGTATCGGAAGCATTTCTTTACACTAAGGAGTGCAGTCATCAGCCATTTAAATTGTCTTTTGTTCCATAGGAAGGATATTACCACAATCAAGTAAAATATTGATATAAGAGAGGTCAGCTCCAGGCTGTATGGAAAAGTCTCCCTTCACTGTGAGCTGTGTTGTGGCTCTAGTCTTTGTTTTTTAAGTTCCTATGATGTAGTAAAACTGCCAGACTTCCAGGGATCTCGTAAATCCCTCTTTGCAATGGCTTCCTGCTGTCCTCATTATTATCCTTTTTATTCTCTTCTCTTTCCCAGCTGAGCTGAGAAAATTGCAAGAACAGATGAAGATGTTACAGGAGCAGTTGCAAAAGACTGCTCTTGGGCAGCAATCCAGTTCAGGCCCTGAGAAGAAAATCCCTGGTAATGAGACTAATTAAATGGGTTTATGATTTGTTGGCCTACTAACATGTGATTCATAGGCAAGACTCCAGATAATCCTAAAGTGGGCACCAAGTAGCAAGGAGGAATGGTGGTCTGGTGTATCCCCACACAGGGTGTTTCCTGCAGCTACAGACTAAATCAGTGAGTTGCAGTTTTGGTATCTGCATCATAGCTTGGTTCTACATGGGGCAGCTTTCAGGACTGAAGTGCTCCAGGGTTTTCTGAAAGTGTCCTTTCTTAGTGGCAGATGGTACACCCAGAAAATACAGCTACGTTTGCTGCTGTAGCGTATCGGGTATAGTAATAAAATTGTACGGGAAAATTGGCTTGGGCTTCTTATTCAGACAATTATGTAGTTTGGAGCAGTTCTTACTGTCCGAGCCCAGATCCTGCAATCTCCTATTTTTTGTTTTCTTGGCCAGGTAAATCTCCTTGTCCACCCTTAAAGGAAAGGAAAGTTCAGAAGCTGCAAGAGTCACCATGTTTCTCGGCCCAGTTGGGCAATCCTTTACTGCCAGCCAAACGAGGGATCCAGAAATCAGAAGCATCCTCAGCAGGTACCGTTCACAGCCTGCCTTTCACTGAAACACTCTGGGCTTTTGTTCAAAGCCTGCTTAGTTCACAACAGCAGTGTAGACATATCCAGGGTAGTTTTACGCTAGTCAGTGCACCAGCAGCGACCTGGTCATAACGGAACAAAGCTTATTACCAAGTTAATTACTTTGTTCTTTGCAATGGGTGCTGTGTTACTGCTGTAACTGCTCTGTACTGCTGTGGTTAACATGGACAGCAGTCTAGCTTGTGTCTATATCCTACAGTTTAGCTTGCCTGGAAAATGAGAGCTGCTGTGGAAAGCCCCTCGCCAGGCAGAACTCACTGCTCTGAGTTACACGTGACTGATCTGGAGCTGTCAGTTAGTTCCCAGTTCAGAACAAATAAAACCATTTTACACCTTTTTCTTAAGTGTGTTGTATTAGATCCCTGTCTCTGGTCAGCTGTAAGTTAGTATTATTTTTATTTAGGTGTTTTCTTTCATTATCAAGATTTTTTTTCTTGCTTTTTTACTACTAAAGAGAACAAGACTCCTCCTCCGCGGCAAGTCCTGAGTCTGGCGTTCCAGCCTCTTAAGTCTGCTGTAGGAAACACACCCAGTAAGATGACCAGAGAGAAGACTCCTCACATGCCTCCATGCTCCAGTGCAACAACTCAGCCAGTGTCTGTGGAAACCTTCTCAGGACTGAGATTAAGGTCAGCAGCCCAGCACTGAGCTTTCTCTGGGGACAGCACCCTCTGGTAATGGGAGAGAAAATGTAATCACTCCAGAGTCCTGTGATGCTGCTCACACCAGTGCTGAACAGAGAACTGGATTTCTGATTTGCTGTGTATACATCATTTAACCACGAAAGATAGTCGATCATCATTAGGGGATGTAACACAAAGCCACAGCACTGGCCGGTTGGTCTGTAAATAGCACTGACTTTTGGCTTAGTACCATGTTTATATTTCTATTTCCACCTTTGTTCTTTTCTAACAAAAAAAAATCTACTATTTTATTAGTGCTGCCTTCCCTGGGATGTCCTCAGTGGTGGAGGAGGGAAGCAGTGGGCATGTGCAAAGCTCAGCTGTTCTCCAGTTGAGCAGATTCTGCTCCTCACTGGGAAGCGTCGGGAGACGCTTGCGATCCCCGTACTCGAGGTGGCCACAAGAGGACTCTGAATACTCACAGTGTCTTTCCTTACCAGGAACCATGCTGGGTTTCCAAACCCTGCTCAGACATCATACTCAGTCATTTCTGAAATGAGCAGAGTTAATGCAGGCTGGGGGCTAAGGTGCAGTGTGGCTCTTTGGACAAAACCCAGTGTGATCAGTAGCTTTCTGATGTTTTTACAGTGTCCTGAACTGGGGGTGTTTGTTTCAAGTGACCTCAGGATGAAATAAGGCACAGAAACATTTGGCAGCAAGATGTAGTCTCCTCAGGAGAATGCTGGATGGTTTTGATTGCCTTGGTCCATTTATGCCAACAGATATGTTCTCTTTTCCGTGCTTTCGCTTGATCTAGGAAACCCCGGGTGTCTTCAGCCGAAATGGACAGGAAGATGGCTAACCGCAAGCTCATCCGACTGTCCCAGCTGAAGAGCAAACTTGCTACAGAAAACCTGGAGGAAGTAGACTGGGTAACATTTGGAGTCATAGTGAAGAAGGTCACTCCTCAGAGCGCAAATAATGTGAGGAACTTAGCTGATTCCCTTGCTCTGTCCTAGATTCTGTACATGTCCTAAAGAAAGTCATTGATGGAACAGAGATCTGGATATGCCTTGGTTTTGTTTGTTCAGTGGCGTAAAAACCTCTTTATTCAGCAAGCCAGAGTGCTGTCCAGCTTTAGTATCTGGAAGATCAGTGGTAACAGCATCATTGTGCTATTTTGGCCTTCAGAATCCCAGAACTGGCTGTGTGACCTGCTGGAGATACTGTATCTAACCTCTCCTGAGGTTACAAATGGTGCTTTTCTAAATCAGGAAAACCCAGAGTTGGGGGGTGACCACATCAGAATAACTCTTTCCAAGCCACAGCAGGAGGGGGTGCAGTCAGTGTCCATGTACTGAGAGCTGAAAGGAGAGTGAATGTCTGTTCCAGGGCAGAACCTTCAGCATCTGGCGGCTGAACGACCTACGGGATCTCAATCAGTGCGTCTCGCTCTTCTTGTTCGGTGATGTCCACAAAGAGCACTGGAAGACAGACCAGGGCACAGTCATCGGGCTGCTCAATGCTAATCCTATGAAACCTAAAGAAGGCTCGGATGAGGTGAGAAGATTTTTCTCTTGCCCATCAGCTGTAGATAAAAATCCAGAGCTGAACTTTTTCATATCTGCTTGGGATTTAACTTTATAACACCTTAAGGCTGAAATTGCCACACTCTGCCTAAACAGTTTGAATTGCATTCAGATATTTGTGTAGTGTGTATTTGCTTCTGGCCTTCTGGAAGACTGAACTTCAAAAAGTCCTATTAAGCATCTAAAACCAGAGTTTGTTCAAGTGTTTAATCTGCTCTCAGTGGCAGTTGGCTCTTCCACAGGCACAGAGAGTGTATGTTCATTTCTGTTTGTTCAGCTACTTCAGTGCAATGCCTGTATCAGCCTAGAGCTGAAAAAGGCTGGGAAGCTCATTTCTCTCTTCTAATTTAAGCATGAGATTTGATTGCATAATGTTTTCTGGTTCCAAAATCATGACTGAGAAGAAGCAATATTTGATTTATCAGACAAATGATGTATTACGTATAGTAAGTTGATACATGATCGTTCGCTTGTTTAATCAATTACTTATAAATGCAGAACATGATTAATTACTTTTCTGTATGTATGAAAACATTTAAGAATTTTATTTTGCTAATAAGTTAAATTTTTAAATAACTTTTTAATTGCACTGGAATGGAAACTGTTTTTACTGACTTCTGTCAAGCAGAATTACAGTCTAGTAGCTGGTGATTCAGTGTTTTGCATTTTAAATTCTCAGAATGAAAAAATTAAGAATCTCACTAATTGTCTATTAAGCTATGTAATTGCTTAAATTAACATGAATAAGCAGTAGAAAGTCCTATTGGTGAGTAGAAAGGCACAGCAGATTTAATGTAAGGGCTCTATTTAACTGTCAAGAATGGCTCTTAGCTAAAATGCATTTAGAACTGCTTTAAAACTGACTTCTCAAAGCATTTCTTACCTACATACACAACTCCAGGTATCTTTGGTTGCATGAAGTAGACTCTCTCCTTGCACAGGAGTCAGTTTTGGTTGGACCTAGTCACATGGAAAGGGACAGAGAGCTCTAGTCCATCTCCTCTTCCCATCCACTACTGAATGTGGTTGCCATGATGGTGTCAGAGCCCAGCAGTGGCACAGGACCATCATTTATAGCACAACTAGATCTTCCTTTGCTGGTTGTTGGTTTCCTGAGGCTCTGAGCATAGAAATCCAACATCTTTCATCTCTTTGTGAGAAAAAAATTCACTTTTTTCTTTTTAACTGAGCATTTTCTCAGTCTGAACAGGGCATGTGGCTTTCTTAAACTAGACCTACGTTTTAAAACTTCATTGTTAATACAAGAGGTACCAAACTGGACCAGTTCCAAACCAGTGACATCCAGAGAGAAGCCAGTTTAGTCCTCCTCAAGGCACGTTCTGATTTCTTTCTAGGTATGTTTGTCTGTTGACCATCCCCAAAAGATCCTCCTCATGGGTGAAGCTTTGGACATGGGCACCTGCAAAGCCAGGAAGAAGAACGGTGATCCTTGTGCACAGATTGTGAACCTGGTCTGTGTCTCAGTAGTCAGGATATCCTAAAGCTATTGGTAAAAATCTGCCTGCTGATTTTATACGGATGCTCTGACTCTGACTTGTTTCTGGATCTTGACCTGTAACTGTAAAGTGAGTGGAGAAACTGAGAAATGAAACGCAGAGGACCTGCCTCTGTGACAGCACTACAGCAGCAGCATGGTAGTTCCCTAAATGCCAAGCTGGTGCTGCAGTGAAAAGAGACAGTCTTGGCCCGTGACTGCCACCGTCTCCACACCCTTTCCCTTTCCTTTGTGCTGCTGCAAGTTTCCATGCACCACACTAGAGAACTCATCCAAGGTGAAACAATAGGAGATTTTTCTTGGCAATGTGCTTTTCAGGGGTGGTTTTATCCCAGGGAGTTTCCTGGTCCAGTGTGCCTGCAAGCTGCCATTTATACCTAAATGTGGGGTACTGGAGATGAGAGGAAAAAGGTGTTGGGATTCTTCTTTTAGGGACCGTACTGTCTGGCAGTAGTTTAAAGGACTCATGAACTGTGTCAGCTCATGGCTGAAGTGAAGTTACGATACCTGCAAGGAACCCTGTCATAAGTCGGAAGGGTCATAGCTAGTAGAGTAGCACTTGGAGAGAAAATGAAGGAATGAAGAACCAGGGAGGAACTCAAAGTGTGTGGAGTGAGAGGAAGACACAGAAGCTGTATGCAGACCCGCTACAGGAGGTGGCTGTGCACAAGGCTCTCAATGTCGGTGAGATGTTCCAGTGCCACCCGGAACAAACTGTAGATGGAGGCTGTCTGGCAGAAGAACCTCGTGAGGGAATTGGCTGTCTGTTTAATTAGTGACAAAAAATGTTTGATTGTGGGGTAACTGTAGTTATACAAATCTGGGGCAGGTGAATATCAACAAGAATGGAGTTATTTTATTGGTAAAACGTTAAAGACTACTCTGAGTGAGTGTGTGGCCCTGCTGTCTGACTGGCAGCCTCACTATCTTCAGTTCTAAACCCCCTCAGATTGCTGCTGAAAACTGATGAATTAATTTTAAATGAGTGTATGAAATGTCTTGCTCTGGTGTCAGTTTTCCTTTGTGTTCATACCATTAGGAAAATTGTATAGAGTTCAGGATCAGGAGTACAGAATCTGGGCAAGATGACGTGGGACATCAGTTGACTTGAGCCAAGGAATAATCTTAAAATTCCTTGAGGCACTTTTTTTTTCCCCAGTGATTAATATGGGCAATTTTAGTTTTGTTTTTCATTGCTGGAGTGTGGGTTTACGTTTGCTGAGGTGGTCAAATGCTGGCTTACTATAACGGAGATATTACTTCAGTTTAGCCATAGAAGGATGCATGTGGGTGAGAGGAATGAAGTAAATCGTAGTTGCTAGTGTTCTGCAACAGGCTTCTCCCATTCCTTTTCAGAACGACTGTGAATATTGTCAGTATCACGTACAAACCCAGTACAAGAAGCTCAGCTCGAAGCGAGCAGATCTACAGTCTACCTTCTCTGGTGGCCGCATTCCCAAAAAAGTTGGTCGAAAGAATCCCAGTTTGAAGGAGAGGCTGTGTCAGGATGGGTTTTACTATGGAGGTGTCTCTTCAGCAGCATATGCAGCCTCAGTGTAAGATAAATTGCTTCTTTCACTTGCTTTTCAACAGTTTCCCTCCCGTATACAAGGGAGCCTGAAGCTCTCTCTAAGGGGGTTTATTTAGTTAGAGATCCCTCTGACTTAGCTATATTCCTCAAATAGGAGTCAATGCCCCATGTTTGGTGTAACCCTTGTGGGCCCATGGGGTAACAGAGGTGCTATTCCATAGGAAAATTTTAACAGCGCTAAGATGTGGTAAGGGCTGGTTTTACCTCTACTTACATGCTGTGTTGTGAAGCCAGGCGATCCTGGGTTTCAGCAGATGAAATCAACTTTGTCATGAGATCCCAACTTTATCATTTGAGTTTCTGAGATGAATGTTTTTTCAGTGCCATTCCCTTACTGTATTTTGTTACAGCTCATTGCATTTAATCCCAGGCTCAGTGCATTCAGTATTTCCTTCCCTTCTCTTCCTTGACTGAAATAATACAGTATCACTGTGTATTAAGGAAGAGGCAGTAGTACACCCCACGAGTTACTGAGTGACCCAGATAAGCAGATCAGTATGCAGCTCACAACCAGCATGGAGGGGTCAGGTCCTTCATCCAGATCCCCCTGCAGACAACTGTGGGAAGACTTGAGTCACAGCTGGGTCAAGCCCTGTGCTTGCACAAGACTTTCACTCCCTTACCACTGCCCTCAGACAGCTGGTGCGACTCCACTCTAATGAAGCAATTCCAGTCTCCTCTCCACCCCTGGAACTAACTGTGAGCCAAACTTAGCCATTACTTAATGTTTAGTTTTCTCCCCATGCATAGGAAATACAAATCTCAACCCAGGGAGGTGGGAAGTCATCAACATTGTGCTAGAATTTGGCTTTAGATCCACATCCTTCCCAAAGACAGACAAATGACAGGAGAGAGGCGCCCTTTAGGGCAGCTGGAGTTTTGTTGAAGTACTTTGCCAGCATTCAGGCTCCTGTCCTTGCTCTAAGCATGGGAAAACTGATGTTCTCATTTTGTTTCCTCTTTCTAGTGCAGCAGCTGCAGTGCCAAAAAGGAAGATTCAAACCACTCTTTCCAACCTGGTCGTGAGAGGAGTTGATGCAATTGTCCAGGAAACCAGGCAGAAAATTGGTACCTAATTACCCATGTAGTCTCTTCACCCTCCAGATATTTCCAGCGTGATGTGTAGATGTGTCCCAGGACCCTGCTACTCAATGAATCTGGCAGTGGGTTTGCTACAGAGATAGCCGTTTGCAGGCTGCTTTCTCCATTGATCAAAACTCTTCTCCTCTCTTGAGATCGCAGCTGCAAGGGAAATGTAACTAAGCAACTGGGTAACTCCATGCATCTCTTTTTCATCAGTGCCCGTTAATTCAGTCTCCTGTTCTGTCTTTGGACAGTGACAGAAGATCTTTGCCGGATTAATGGGAATTGGAAATTTTAAGGCCTTTGAACCAGAGAATTTATTTTGTTTGATTAAAATAAACGACTTCTGTCAATCTTGAAAGCTTCCAAGGAATACTAAGTGTAAATCAGAGTCAGGACTGCAATGCAGGGGACCTCCTGAGTACCCAGCCTGTTTCTAGTGCTTTTCTTTTGTGATCTTCAAAGTGTGTTCCTTCCATATCCTTTGGGATGTCACCAAACTTCTCTGCCTCCTTTTTGTTTCTGTACAGTACTTAATATTATGCCCCCTATGCTCGGTGGAGAGCAGATGACAGGTTGTTCAACCTATGTGCTCTTGATGTCTTAGATGCCTTATTCACATATTTCAGTTCCCTCAGTTGTTTCAGACAACAGTGTGTGTGTCCTGTCTCTAGCTTTTAGCTGCTCTTAGTTCTTCACGGATAAGATGTGGTGACTTCAGGGCTTTCAAGCGTTCTAAAAATGGGAATGATGGGAGCACCACAGACAGCCAAGGCTAATGAGGAACTGACTGACTGATAGAATTGCTGAAGGGGTAGAAATGTCTTCATGATGTGCTCTGTGAGGACAAGGCCTTGGGCAACCAAATATAATGTAGAAGCTGGCCTTGCTTTGGGGGACCCACAGGGATTTCTTTCAACCTAGACTACTCTGCATCTCTAAAGCCAGGCCTGCTTCCCTTCCTGGCTCCAAATCTGTTGTATTTCTGCCTCTTCTGCTCCAGGTCCAGCGAAGAGACCCATGCAGTGTTCTGAGGAGTTCAAGGAACTGCTGGCACAGCCAACTTTTGGAGCAAGAAACCTCTGCAAACACTGGACCAAAGCAGGTATTTTCCCTCTGCCTGAAGGAAAACCCGCTCCTGGAAACACTCAGCTTCCTTCTGAGCAAACATTAGTGGCTTTTTATTTTGGTTTGGTTTTTTTTTTCCCAGATGCTGAAAAGAAGCAAGGGGCCAATTTCCAGTCTGTCTCTGCTTCAGCACTTCTCAAGCAGCAGAAACAGAAATTGCTGGAGGCCAGAAAAAAGCAATCTGAAGAGATTCAGAGACGGTAATATATACTGACTTCCACAGGTTCCCTTAGTGTGGCCTGAAGTATAACTGTGGGAGGTGTTTTGCTGTTTTAATAAAAGCGTCATTTAAAAAGAAATACCCCAGTATTTAGTGAAGAACCAAATGCTCCAGAACAGTGCCCAGCAACTGGAAGGCATGATGGGAAGAGGCTGATTAGAGTAAGAAATTTGGATCAGGGGTCCTGGTTCTGTTCATTGCTGGCTTGCAAGAGTCCTCTGAACCTTAAAATTTGCCAAATGTTTTGTGCATATCTTGTTAACAAACCGAAGAAGAACCTCAGAAGAGCCACTCTGGGTGAGACTGAGACTGAGTATCCAAATAGCCTCAAAAGGCTCAACAGCAGCCAAAACACAACCTGAGGGAGAATAATAAGACTAGGTACAGTGATGATGATATTTCCCCCAAATACGCTTCCAGCCTACAATACTATGTATTTCAGGGACTCACTAAACTAGAGTCTGTCACAAACTGGTGTCTGTCACAATATCTCTGAAGGTTTGGGGTTTTTTTCCAAGAACCTGTCCAATCTCTTTGCCATGACCTATGTAAACCAAAGCATTTATGTGACTCCTCTGACAAGGAGGCCCACTGCTTAACTACCTGTTCTGCAAAGAAGCTCATTTTTGTGCATTCTGCTCCACCTCCCAGCTTCATTTGATGCTTCTCTCTGTTTTTTGTCTTGGAAAGCAATTAATCACTTACGCCTGGTGACTTCTTCAAGTCACTTTTGATTTCAGTGACCCAGTGAGTTCCTTACCAGTATTGTTTTCCTCTCCTCAACAGCTGCATGATTTTCCAGCAATAAAAGGACAATTAGTGAAAAATCAGTTTGCATCCCTTCCACTCCTGTTTTTTAAACCTTTCTGTCTCTTTGGCTTATGTCCCTATTTCAGTGAATTATTCTTGTCTCACAAGGTTTCTCCAGAACACAAGTAAAGCTGTCAGCCCTGCTTTGCCGTCCTCCTCCGGTCAGTCCTCGCTCCATTCCCCAATGCCTGGAGCAGAGTTTCCCAAAGCTGCAAAAATGTCAACTCCTCAAAGGCCCAGGCTAGGCACAGGCTTCTCAGAAGGAGAGGATATCCTCTTCTTTGACAAGTCTCCACCTCCAAGACCAAAGCTAGACAGCTTGGCAGAAGCCAAAAAGGTAACAGCTCTTGGAATCTTTTACCTGTTACGAAGGGGAGGTTAAGGGAGGTTTGGTTTGTGGTAGAGAAGGAGCGTTGGATCAGATAGAGGCCAGCTCTGTTCTGGTGTTAGTGAAGTTTCTGATTTGTGGGATCAGAATGTCCTGTATTACAGCACACAAGAAACCTGTGGTTCCTGACAGCTCCTGTTAGTACCAAGGTCCATTGCCTGTAGTCAACCTCTAGAGCAGTGCAACAGTGCTAAAGAGGGGCCTGTGTGTGTGACGTTTGGCCACCTGAGCTATTGTCTCTTGCTTGTTCAAAATCCACCTGAATTAGTCAGAAGTGAGTTGTTACGATCTGTCTCGTATATGATGAGCTCACTCTTGATCTTCTCTGAAGGCAAATACCACCGAAGCCACTGGCACAACTGGCAATTTCAGCAAATGCAGTTTGAGCATGGGTGGGGAACAGAGCAGCATCTTGGCATGGGACTGGGGAAAAGGAGATGGGGAGACAGGACATGTCATTTACCTCATGAACCTGGTGCTAAGCTTTTTGCAGAAGAAACGCTTCTTTATGCATGCTGGCAGCTTCTCTGAGTAGAACTGACTCTGTTCTTTGTGACCTGACATAGTCTGTCACTCTCTGGGCAAATAACCTTTGGAGAGCAGTTTGGAGTAGCTGTGTGGCTCTTCTTGCACATTGTTCTTCATGCAGGTGGGACAGACCTGCTCTGTCCACCAGCGGCTGCTGTTTTTGCTCTTGTTTTGGGCTTTGGGAACATCTGAAAGCATGAGGCTGTGGCCAGGTCCTGGACCAGGATGGGATGTGCTGAAGTGATTTTTTTGCAGGAGAAAGGAGAGCAAGGCCTGTTGCTATTGATTGTTTTGTAAGCATGAAAAACACTTACATGCTGGGAAGGGGATTTGTGCTGAAAATCCCTGGAGTGCTAAACCGTGTGTGTTTTGTTCTTTGACATTGCTAGTACAGTGTACTGTGGGTGTTGTCTGTCTGCCAGGTGAGCGGCAGTGAACTAAGCTAGTTTAGCTGTGTCGTGCCATGAGTTTGCATAATTTTGGTTTCTAACCAGAACAGACTGCACCTTTCCTTGGCACAAACCTGTTCATGTGTTTGTCAAAGAAACTTTTCTCTTCCAACAAGAAAGAAGGAGTCCAAGCATTCTGGGAGTACGGAAAGGTGTAGTTGTGTGCAATTTTCTATTAGTTCCCAATTATTACCAGTTTGTGTGGAAATCTCAAGTGATTTGATTCCTCTGGAAAACTTACTGATTTGTGAGGCAGTTAAAGCACAGCTGCAGAGATATCAAGCTGGGTAACAGCCCTAGAGGAGTGATTTTTATGATTTGGGAAGTCACGAGAGACTGGGTGATGTGGTACATTAAATGTACAACAGAGCTGGGAATTTTGTTTGTCCTCTCTTCGGCCAGCTTTATGCTCAGGCCAGTGGATCTTGTCTCCTCCATCTGACAGACTTCCTCTGCTACTTCTGAAAGTAGGAACCTGGGCGCCAGACTGGTTTCTGAAAGTAGGAACCCAGGAGCTGGACTGGTCACCAACACATTCACTACTCTTTCCTGTTTTCTAGCTGGCTGCCATACACCGACTACAAGCAAAAGGCCAGATCCTTGCTAAAACTGACCCGAACAATGTCAAGAGGAAAAGAGCTGATATTGATGATGTCCTAGAAATTGTTGAAAGAGTTGAGAAAAATATTGCTCAGCCACAAGGTACAGAAGCAGAGAATGGTATGTTACTTTCTAGGAGAGAAAAAATATGCCTATGTCCTGCTGAATGTTGCACTATTGCTGGGCAAAGGACTTAATTGCTGTGCCAAAGTGAGGTCTGTTTAGAACTTAAAGGGTTTGTTGCAAAGGCTAAACAATCTCTAACCCTGTGGAGAGACTGTGAAATGTAATCTCTGAGAGCTCCCTGTCCTCATCTCCGTTCCTTCCCACACTTGAGCACCTGCAATGTGTGGCTGACTTAGCCAAGGCAAACCAAGAACTAGTCCCACCTGGGAAAGAGTCTGAATTTTCTGTGGGAACTTGTTTTCCTGCTGGTGATTTGCTGTGTGACCTTGTATGAATTGCTTAGTTCCCTTTAAAGCTTCTCCATCAGTCAGGGAGGGAACACTGCTTGCTCCCCTGGCAGTAACGTGGTAATTCCCAATACAGTGCTTGGAGAGAAGATGCAATGTTATTTAAAAAAACACTTTTATTTTTTTCTGAAGCCATATTTGAACTTGGCTTCCTTTTCTCCTGAACTGTGAAAGGCTGCTGTTTGACCTGAACATCTGCCTGAGAGACCTGAAACTTCCAACATCTCCTTCAGTGATCATGCTTAGAGATCACAGCCTTGTTTTGAACTTGGTCTCTATAGGACTGAACCTTTTTGTCTCTCTAGATATGGATGAACTGGAGCCTGCTCAAAAGAAACGACGTGAGCAGCTGGCCTATCTGGAGTCAGAAGAGTTCCAGAAAATCCTGAGTGCCAAGTCCAAGCACACAGATGTCCTGAAAGAGGTATGACCTCAATCCATCCATGACTGAAGGTTCGGAGCTAGGGAGCTGTCTGGACCCCTCATAGCCTGCAAGAAGCAGGCACCCAAACATGTGATAGGCACCAAGCTGTCTTGATGAGTAGAGTCAGGGGTCTCTGAGCATGCAGGGCACGGTGCCTGCAGGTCAACATTATTGCCATAGCCATGGTAAGGTCAAGTTGCTGTCTGGTTTTTTGCAATGTTTGGAAGAATCAGTGAAATTTCCAGGTTAATGATGATCAAAGAAATCCTACTGCCTTAAAAACCAAATTAGCCATGTGCCTATTTTGTCCTCGTTTCTTGATGTCTTGGCCACATAAGGACAGCTGCCACCTTCATCTGGCACTTGTCTAAGTTGTGGAGCCTGTGCAATGCCAGCAGTTGCCCTGAAGAGCTAAGAGGTTGGGTTTCCCCCGTCGGGGTCTTTGAGCATGGTCCCAGGGATACAGCACCTCTAGTGGCAGAGGGCTCTTGTCTTGAGTGCCTTGTACTGTTACAAAGTTGTAGTTGTTTTAAGGTCTTCTGAGGAGTAATATTTTGGCTCAGAAGCAATACCATTCATTACCTCTTCCTACCTGTCCTCATCAGTATCTGCTTATTTCAGTAGTAGGTGCTGTTGTTAAACCCTCCCACTCACATCTCAGAGGTGGCTCATTTCAGTGTTGGGGAAGCACAGCACGTGCACGATGTGGATTTACTGAAGAAGACATACGTGGTGTCATTTGCCCTAAGGCCATTTCTGGAGTGGCTTCTCTCATCAGTGTCTCCCCACAACTCTTTTTGTGTGCCCCCACAGGCTGAGGCTGAACTGCAGGAGCAATACTTCCAGCCCCTGGTGAAAAAGGAAGAATTGGAAGAGAAGATGAGGACCATTAAAGAAGTGAAATGTCGAGTTGTGACGTGTAAAACGGTGAGTGAAGGGGAGCCAGGGTGACAGCAGGGAAGTGGGACACGGATTGCATAAAATTATGCTGGACCATCCTGCAGACTCCCCATCAGTCACCCTCTTGGTTGTAGCCCAGTGTGGGGATCAAATGGAGACAGTTTTGTTCCTTATGCCTGTTGCTGAGAGCGGCCCATGCACTGAGTGATGTGAGGATGCTGGCAAGGCAGGCTTTAGTCTGTGCTGAACATCTCAACTTGATGTTTATGCCAGTGGATTCCTTGGCTGATGGTGTCCTGAAAATATTTACCAGTTTCTTCCGTTAAGTGCTTTGTACCAGGAGCCTCAGTTCCCCATATTAGGTAACAAAATAGCCAAAGTCCCTTGAAAACACAGCAGTGGGTGGGATTCCTCTATGTGCATTTTCAGGGACTTTGCCATCAGGAAGAGGAATGGAGCTTTGTTACTATTCCAATGCACTGAGCAGAAGGCAGGACTTACCTCCCATTCCCAGAGTTTCAGCCCCTGCTGGACTTCCCCTCTCAGTGCCTTTTCCTATCTGTTTTGGGGCTGCACAGAGGGTCACGGCGTGCCCCATAGAGTGCTGGGAGCCGGGCCACAAGGTGGTGGCAAAGAGGGGAGGATGGCATTAGGAGGAGCAGTGACAAAGCCTGGGGCGATGATCTCTCAGACTAGTGGGCTCCTCAGGTTGGGAGAACACAGGGACACTTTCCTCTGGATGTTCAGCTGTCACCAGCCCACAGAACAGGTCTCACACACTGGTGCAGGGCTCACAGCTCTCTTTCTCCTCCCTGACAGTGTAATTACACCTATTTCAAGCTTTTGGAGACCTGTGTGCAGGATAACCACGACTTCCACTGGCATGATGCCATCAAGCGGTTTTTCAAATGTCCTTGTGGAAACCGAGCTATTTCGCTTGACAGGCTCCCAAAAAAGCCCTGCAGGTAAGAAATGAGCCTCGTGGAAACAGCGACTGGGGCTTTTGTACTGCCCATTCACAAGTAGCATGTCGGGAGTCACATAACCATGCCCTCAAGTGGGAATGTTGGCCCTTGCAAGGCTAAGCTGTGTGGGAAAGGTGAGGGGCTACTTTCATACTGTGCAGCAAACACACCGCACAGTGGTCCTCACCTGCCATCTTCATCTTTCAGTACCTGTGGCCTCTTCAAGTGGGAGCGAGACAGGATGCTAAAGGTAAGGGTGAGCCAACCATTTCTCAGCAGTTTCTTGGTATTTTTGTCCCATGCTTTGCTCCCGTGCCCTTTCGAGCTCCCAGCAAAACCTGCAGCTCTGCATTGCACACAGGTACCTGTTGTTTTAGTGGACTTCCTCCCCTTTCTTTCTGTTCTGGAAGCTTTGTTTTATTTAACCATGGGGACCTTGCTTTTGGCCAACGTTGTAAGAGTTCACAATGTCAAGGTTCTTAGAGCGTCTGTTAATATTTAATTAGAAAATTTAGCCGTACCACAACTTCTTACCACACGTTAACTTCTTTTCTCCACGGTTTGTGTTTCTAGGAGAAAAAAGGTCCAAAGATTGGTGGAGAAACGCTTTTACCAAGAGGAGAGGAACAACCAAAATTTCTCAATAGTCTTAAGTGACCTGGAGTTGGTTTTTATTCACAACATAAAGATGGATTTCTGTGTCTAAACCACACATTTCTGTACTGGAATGCCAAGAGGAAAGTGATTTTAGGGATGAATGGGAAAGGGAGTCAATTCCTGATGAGAAGGACATCCGCAAAATCTCCTCCAGACCACTGCATGGATATTTAGCTTTGATCTTTTTAAAATTGACTGAATAAGGCAGCATGTGAAACACATGTTCATGGCTGTTCTTTTTTACTAACAACTTGGTTACAAGATTTAACCTAGAAAAGAGACACCTAGAGTGGAATTCGTCCCAAGCGAATCCCTAGGGATCCCACAATTTCTGTGGAATGGCTGGTGTAGAGTGACCCACCAGAATTTTAAGTGACAAATCATCATGAACTGGGAGGACTGTAGACTCCATAAGCACTTGTGAAGTTAATACTGTGGTGTGTAAGTACTAGCCTGTCAAGGTTTTTCAGCTGCTGGCTGAAAAGGGGTGTGAGAGGGTTGTAGCCACTGAGCAGTCTTCATTGGCTCCAAAATTACTCACTTTGAACCCTTAAGAACAGAAGTCAGACAGTTCCTGAGTGTCTCCTTGGCTTAGGTGTTAAAAACCCTTTCAGGGGTCTTGGTGTTGCCAAGAGCTCTTCTGAAAGCCCTTGCCCCATCACACAGCCCCTTACTGGCTTCCCAGCACCATCCACACTATGCCAACTTTATGGCTACAAACCCACAGCTTCCACTTGGAAAAACTTTATTGAATCTGGCACCCTTTTGTGAGTGGTTTTAAAGAGCTGAGCAATACATTTGATACATTTTACCCTTTTTCTGGCATTTTAAATTTTCCTGAAATCTTCCCCAGCCATCACCTTGTCAACCTTGGCTGCTGGTACAGCTGCCTGGGGACAGTAGCTGTCTTAGACCAAGCAAGATGAGGTCTTCAAGGGGTGGCTTGTGAGAAGGGCTGTCTTCATACAGGTGTTTTTCTGAAAGCATGTCTGTAGGGATGCCTGCAGCATTTGGCCACCTCTTCCTGGACCTGATCCTTCTACTGCCCTGGCTTGTGCCCAATGGGATCCCAGGGTGTTTCTAAGTGCCCAAAACCACTAGTACCGCAGTGATTTGGTGAAACTGCCACCACCAGTCTCACATGTCCCAGTGGCCTTGTCGATACCTATTTTGTTTGCACAGGGGCTGGTAAGTTGCTTCATTTGAAGCAATGGACAGATTTACCTCAGTGTTCTGCAGCCCTCCTCTCCTGCTGGTGCTTTTGCTGGGCACCTTTGCTCAGCATGTTTCATTCATTTCAGTCACATGTGGTACCATTCGATGGGTGGGGTGTCACTGGTGGGTGACTGTAAGGTTGTAACTGGGACATTGTTTGACAATGTCTTCTGTGGATTCCTCGTTCAGAATAAATACTGTGCACAATAAAACACTCCCTGGGTTTGTATGGTGCCATGTCTCTGAGGAAGAGGAGTCGTCCTTTGCCCAAGAGCTTGGTGCTGAATCACCAGAAGGGATTGGTTTGTGGTCCGTAACTCCAGCTGCCACACAGTTTTCTCATCCAGACCAACAGGAGATTCTCACCTGAGGTCCACGAAACCAGCATGAAATTCCACATCTCTTATCAGCCTCCAGCTGGCACATGGAAAGCTTCAGGCCTCTTTCCAGGTCCTGCCTTTGGCTAATGGAAGGGAGATTTTTGCAGAAATTAAAGTGTTGAAGGTGGGGTAATGCTTTGTCTTCATAACTGCCCCCAGGACGATGGTAGGGAGGATAGGTTGTGCCTCCTTGGGAGCTGAGGGATGAACGTGATACTCAGTTCTTCCTTGTATGCAAAAATGGGATGAAGAAACCAAGGCCCATTGCTCTGCTTAAACCCCAGCAGTAAACAGGGAGTGGGGGAGATTGATGTGCCCCAGTCTATTTTTGGAGATTCTTTTCTTGTGCCAAAGATGGTTCCAGCCCAGCAGAAGCAGGCAGGAAGGGAGCTGCCCCCTGGGACATGCTGCCACACAAGGACACAGCCCCAGCCTCAGGCCAAATCAGCTTGCTGGGTCTCCAGTCTGTACCAACACATTCCCACCAAAACTTGGGAACAAGAGGCAGCGATCCGTGAGAGGCAGCTCAGATGTGACCGGACAAACTCAGCTGGATCTACACTGCTACTGAGGCTGTCCCGGTTTTAGGAACATGATACAGAGACCTCCAGCCTTGCAGTGAAGAAGCCCAACCACATGCCAGGCTGTGTTGGCAGGAGAGCAGCCAGCAGATGGAGGGATGTGAGTCTGCCCTAACACTACCAGTGGGTATAAGTAAGTTATTAAACTGGGTTAACGCTACAGAAACTTCTGCTGCTGCTGCTAGCAGGGCGGGTGAATCAAGACAGCGGGGTTGCTGAAGCTGAGGTGTCCCCTAAATTGTTAAGCAAAACTGTGCTGGAAATACAATGCCAACAGTGTGCTCGCAAGCCGGTACGAAGATCTGCAGACCAGTAAGCTGATAAATCAGCCCTTTCCCCAGCCAAATTGGCACATGACTGCAAGGGGTTTGCTCAGCTACAAAATGCCTCGTGTCTATCAAAACAGACAGGAAGACATCCAGCTTTTCTCATAATAACCTCCTACGAAATCAGCCTTGGGTTTTAGGTATTGGAGCATCCTGCCTGTCCTCAGCCCTCAACTACTGCTGAAATGTCAATTATGCCACCTCGCCCTGCTGCCGCAAATTACGTTTCCTTGGATTTTACAA
The DNA here is from genome assembly GCA_009769605.1 of Bucorvus abyssinicus. Taxonomy (NCBI): domain Eukaryota; kingdom Metazoa; phylum Chordata; class Aves; order Bucerotiformes; family Bucorvidae; genus Bucorvus; species Bucorvus abyssinicus. The sequence goes on from CM020025.1 coordinate 7,137,420, forward strand.
ACACTTTGAGGAAAAATTAAGCCTTTAGCATTTTCTCCCTCTGCTCTAACCAGCTCAGGTTTATTAACTCTCAAGTAAAATCAGCTTAATGAAAACTTAATACCCTTTCACTAATAAATACGCTACTAAAGGACCCTCCTTTTTGCCCTTCAGTTTTTCATGACAGAGCCCGTACCGTGGTCTCTTGGGCCATCGTGTGCAGCTCCCCCAGCAAGCTGGACTCACCCAGCCATTTCACGTCATTTGATTTTGCCCAACCCACCTGCTGCCTGCCTTTTCCCTTCCAAAATTAAGTCTATGTGGGACAAGAGCACAGGCAGAACTTTCTCCTGTTGTTTTGTTCTTTCCTGTGCAAAGCTGTGTTGCAGATCCTACTTTTTTTTTGCCCTGAAAACAGCCCTGTGATGCCTACGCAGGAGAACCTCAGGGTGCCACTGGGGTCCTCCACTGCTAGATGAAAAAATCAACCCGGGCAATTAGTGCTCTTTGCTCATTATATGACTAACGGGGATTCAAAAATAGCAAAATAACCTTTGTCCATGGTCCATCAGACAAAAACTCAAATCCTGACTTTGAGCGTGACAGGCAAATGCAGAGGGAAGGGAAAGCCCTCATGTCTCTGGGGACGTGGCTTCTCCAGGACCATTATTTTTGCTGTTGAGTTTCAACCTTGCTGTTAAGTTTCCCCCAGACTTTCCTACCTGCCCTGCGTTAGCTTATGCCTTTTGTTGGCTGCCCGATAGCTCTACCCACGTCATGCAGCTTCCTCTCCTGCACAGCTGCTTATGTTGTATTTTTCTGTCTTCATAGACTTGGAGCCAAGAAGGGAGCAGCTCTGGTTTCAGGGTGCCCACACCGCTTGCACAGACAAGGAGCAGGGGAGTAATCAGAGCAAGGAGAGGGGATATTTTGCATGGGAAAAGGTAATTTCTCCCTCTGTCCCCACAGCAGAACAGAGTTGGCCAGGCTGGTTCTCCAGGCACAGATAAGGGCTGGGAAAGGCACAGGGGATGGGGTACATGTGCAAACATGAAAATAAGTGATGGTGCAGGCTGCTGTCCCAGCAGGGACTACTCACCAGGCGAGAGCCTGTGTTGTGACCCTGGGTAACACAGCACATGGTGGCTGTGCTGCTTTTAGGAGAGGACACGTGACACTGAACGTGAGTGAGCATAGCATTCCCTTGCAGAGCTGGAGTAACTGGGGTGGCTTAGAGCAGCCAGGGGCTGGATAGGAGCTTAGCATGGCCAAGTCACGGCAAATCATGGTGCTCCTGTATCTGAGTCCGTCTTGTACACCAGCAGCACGGCATGTGCCATGGGAAATAATTACATGGAGTCTTAATTACCTTCCCAAATTAAGGCCTCAGTTACTCTTGGCTCATGCCGAGACTTGTGTGCCCTGGGGGTTAAACCTGCCTGATGCTGTCAGTCTGATTTCATTCAGGCCTGTGGAGATCATAGAATCACAGAATGGCTGGGAGGGACCTTAAAGATCATCTTGTTCCAGCTGCTCTGCCATGGGCAGGGACACCTTCTACTAGACCAGGTTGCTGAAATCCTGGTGATAGAGTTCTTGAACACCCTGTTTAGATTCAGTGAGTTATGTAAATCCCTCCCAAAAAATCTCTGGGCTCTTTCATCCCTGAAACTGCTGCTCCACTCCTAAGCAAGGCTGCAGATCAATGATGTGGGGTCTTTCAGCCTAGAAGTTGCTTGGGAACCGCAGCAATAAATGGTTTCTCGTGCTCTTTTTTTGCTGTTGCTGCTGCTTTTGACGAGTCCTTTTTTGGGGGGGAAACTCCCTTCTAGCTCTCAGCTTGCAAGAGAGATTTCTGGGAAAAGTTAGGCTGAATTTTTAAGGAATGGAATAACACTTTGAGAAAATCCTTTTTCATACAGCAAAATAAACAATTGCTGAAGACCAAAGCTGAGCATCTGGAAAGCTTCTAAGCCAAACCTAAGCCTAAGTGTGAGAGGACATACTCTTTTTGTTAATAAAAAGTTGGGCAGAAGCAGCTTTCTCAGTACAAAGTGCTGAAAATGATAAATGTCCCTCATCACATCAACAAAACGGGCTTGAAGAATCGTAAGGGCTGAAATAACAATGAAATGGAACTTTTCTTCATTTCCCTCCCGTGGTTTCGAAGATTTTGGATGCCATTTTCCACTTTTTTTTTTTTTTTTTTTTTTTGGGTGGGTGTCCTATTTTTCAGGATTTATTATTTAGAAACACTCCGGGGGTTAAGATTTCTGATTCCCATTTTTCTCTCATTCCTGAACCAGAGAATTTCTGAAATTGAATCTTCAAGAAAAAAGTCTGTAGCCAAGACACCAGCAAACAATCAAAACCACAAGACGGGTCGATACCCTTAGGACCACCTGTGAGATAATCATCAAGGCCAAAAATGCAACCACATGGACCTGGCAAAAGCTCTGCCCTCCAGCCCAAACTGGCCCGTGGGAAGTGTTGGAGGAATGAAAACTGTGCTGTACTCTGGTCTGGTCACCCTCTGCTGGCCCTTGAGTTCGCTGGTGATCCTGCAGGTAAAAGAGGACCACAGATCTCTGGGGCTGCACACGTGGGGCGAGCCAGGGCAGGAGGGAATGGCCATGACCCCCTTTGGTGGAGAACCGGCGCTTTGGCTTCACGCACGTGTCCCTGTGGGCATTTGAGTGTCTGTCACTCCCAGGAGAAATGCAGCATTAGTGTTCTGGAGATGAGCAAATTTAGTGAGTCTTGAAACAGTAGAGGAGGCAAAATATACAGTGGAAACACTGTGATTTTTTAGTTAAAGAAAAAAAGCTTTGAGACCAAATGCATGAGAGAAAAAATAAAGTGCGAGTGAGAAAGAGAATGAATGGAAGGGGAGAAGAGAGAGAGAAAAGACGAAGAAAGGAAAAGGTAGATGATAAAGATGAAGATAATGATAGAGAGTGAGAGGAGAGGAGAAAGAAAAAGAGGAAAGAAAGGGAAAGAAAGAGGAAAAGGGAAGGGAAAAGGAAAAAGGAAGAGGAAGAAAAGACTGCATGCATTGGGGGAACAGTGCTCTGAAAATGACATGAACAGCGTTTTAGCTGATGTGCGAACCAGGACACTCAGGACATTACTTAGGTGGAAAAAACCTCCCTCAAAATTATCTTGCGGAAAATGCCTCTCCAGCTCAAGTCGCTGACAAAACCCCTGAAGGTGAGCATTTTCCCTGCGTTTCAGGGCCGGAGGATGCTGAGGGAAAGCACACGTGCTGCAGAGAGCATCACCCTGAGTCCTAACAGGAGAGGAACTGGGCATGGGTGCAGAGAGGAGATCCACCCACTGCCTTAGGGGAGAAAATACCGTCTGCCTGCAAAATTCTCCCTTAGCTCTATGTTCCTTTTGCTGGACAGCTTGCATCAGGAAGGCACACGTCCAACAGAAGGCTGAGCAGTAATAAAATCAGGGCCAGGTCTGTTTGTACCATGTCCCTGATGCTGAGGTCCTGAATTTTCCTGCTCACCCCTACACAGCACAATGGGGCAAAGCAATGTGGGGAAGACCAGGCCACCAAGCTGTGGACGTGTTAAGTCTTGTAGCGTCTCTCACAGCCCTGAAACCATGCTCCCACCTGATGGTGCAGGTGACCACATTTGGAAGGAGACGGGCTTGAAACCTAGTTCAGTGCAGGTTGCCCCACACCCCGTGGACAAGCTGTCTGTCTGCTCCTCATGCACGTGGGTAAACTGATAGCATGAAACCTTGCTTCATGCCTGTTGCTTAACAAAAGTCCTTATTAAAAATAAACCAAACCCTTCCTTTAACAGCATGCATGTGGTTTTTCCTTGCACAACAAGATGTCCTTAAGCCTTCAGGTGCAGCTTGGTTTATATTTCATATAATCTTATCTAGACCATCTTATCTAGACCGTGCTTTTCCCCAAGGAAGGTTGAACCAGATGATCCTTGTGGTCCCTTCCAACCTGGTGTTCCGTGATTCTATGATAATAATTCCTTAGGACAGTTGGCTTTTAATCACAGACACAGCATAACTCATCTACTGCTGCACCGATATCCCTATTTCTGAAAATCTGGCTATAACTTCATGGAAACCAGGACATGGTCTGGGACCGGGATGGTCATGCACTGACGAGATGAAGAGATACTGGCGGGTGGTTTGCCCAAAGCTGCCTCCCAAATGGTTTTGGCATTGCTATATCTGTGAGCAAAGGCTGTAACGCAGAGTCGTGAAGTGTCTGCTAGGATTTAAAAGCAGAAAAAATGGCCTAAGCTCACAACAAGGAGATTGACTTAGTGTTAGCAAAAAGACTCATAACTGCACTGAAACAGGTGCCAAGGAATCACCTACCAGCTCCCGGGACTCATTAACATGTCCTGATGACTTTTGAAGAAAGTAACAGTGGTAAAGCCAAATTGGCGCTGTGCTGGAAGACTTCAGGAGAAGGTGTTCAGCCCCGCATACCAAAACTACAGCCCAGCATCCCAGGGCATCGAACTGAACTGCACTGGCCTGGCTAAACAGAGAGCTTTGGCTGGAACACAGGAAGAAAAGGAAAGTCTATGGACTATGGAAGAAGGGGCCACTCAGGAGGACTACAAGGATTTTGCAAGGCTGCGCGGGCAGAAAATTAGAAAGGCTGAACTTCTAGAACTTAATCTGGCCACTGCGATGAAAGACAATAAAAAATGGTTCTGTAAATATATTAACAGCAACAGGAGAGCTGAGGAGAATCTCCATCCTCTACTGGATGCAGGCCTGTCAGTCTGACCTCAGTGCCAGGGAAGGTTATGGAGCAGATCATCTTGAGTGCCATCCCATGGCACATACAGGACAACCAGGTGATCAGGCCCAGTCAGCATGGGGTTATGAAAGGCAGGTCCTGCTTCACCAACTTGATCTCCTTCTATGACAAGGTGACCGGCTTAGCAGATGAGGGAAGAGCTGTGGACGTTGTCTACCTGGACTTTAGTAGAGCTTTTGACACTGTTTCCCACAGCATTCTCCTGGAGAAACTGGCTGCTCGTGGCTTGGATGTGTGTACTCTCTGCTGGATAAAAACCTGGCTGGATGGCCGGGCCCAGAGAGTGCTGGTGAATGGAGTTAAACCCAGTTGGTGGCTGGTCACAAGTGGAGTCCCCCAGGGCTCAGTTTTGGGGCCTGTCCTCTATAACATCTTTATCAATGATCTAGATGAGGGGATCAAGTGCACCCTCAGTAAGTTCACAGACAACACCAAGCTGGGTGGGTGTGTTGATCTGCTTAAAACTCAGGAGGCTCTACAGAGGGATCTGGACAGGCTGAGGCCAGTTTTATGAGGTTCAACAAGGCCAAGTGCCAGGTCCTGCACTTGGGTCACAACAACCCCCTGCAACATTACAGGCTTGAGGAAGAATGGCTGAAAAGCTGCACTGGTTGACAGCCAGGTGAAGATGAGCCAGCAGTGTGCCCAGGTGGCCAAGAAGACCAATGGTATCTTGGCTTGTATCAGCACTAGTGTGGCCAGCAGGAGTAGGGCAGTGATTGTCCCCCTGTACTCAGCGCTGGTGAGGCCACACCTTGAGTACTGTGTCCAGTTTTGGGCCCCTCACTACAAGAAGGACACTGAGGTGCTGGAGTGTGGCCAAAGGACAACGAAGCTGGTGAAGGATCTTGAGCACAAGTGCTATGAGGAGCAGCTGAGGGAACTGGGAGTGTTTAGCCTGGAGAAAAGGAGGCTGAGGGGAGACCTCATCACCCTACAACTACCTGAAAGGAGGTTGTAGTGACATGGGGATCAGTCTCTTCTCACAAGAAACAAGTGACAGGACAAAAGGAAATGGCCTCAAGTTGTGCCAGGGGAGGTTTAGGTTGGATATTGGGAAAAATTTCTTCACAGAAAGGGTTGTCAAGCCCTGGAACAGGCTGCCCAGGGCAGTGGTGGAGTCCCCATCCCTGGAGATACGTAAACCTGTGTAGATGTAGGACATGAGGGACATGGTTTAGAGGTGGACTTGGCAATGCAGGGTGAATGGTTGGACTCAAAGATCTTAAAGGTCCCTTCCAACCAAAATGATTCTGTGATTCTGGGATTTCATGCAATAAAGAAGAGCCATCCCTGAACGGCTCCTTGGTCCTGCAAACCACACTGGAGGGGCTCAGCAGCAGGAGCACCGGAATTGCTCTCAGCTGTCCTGCCCTGCGCCCGGTTGCCCACGCATCCGGCAAGCCAGGCAGGACCCAGGCAGTTGTTGGATTTTGGGTGACTCTGAGCTGCACTGTCCTGATGTTTTTCTCAGCCCAAACACCTGCCCTTCCAGGATTCACTTTCTTATTTATTCAACCACACCCCCACTGGCAGAATTTCTGAACCATGGAAATAATGCAACGCAGCCACCAAACATGGGTTTGCTCTAATTTAATCTTTATTTCAAAAACAACAATAAAATCCATGTCTTCATCAGCTGTGCTAATGATTTGCCTTGCGAACTCATACTGAAACTTCCCTGACACTCTGATTGACTCTCTTTATTTTGTATGGAAAAAGGATGTTAGGAACCTTAAAAACAGGATCATGCATAGAATCTTATATTGATAATATTGATTGAATGTAACTATAATTAATATAATTCTATTATGATTATTAATAACCTTACATTAATAGAGCATCAGCCCAAAAGTGTATCAAGAGAGAGACTAGAAAAAAATAATCAAGAAGTAAAGCACATCTCCCATCAGAATTTTCCTTTGATTAGCTAAAATAACTGCAGTAAATCTGCTTTTGTAGGTCAGGTTTCCTTTGAAGAACATCAGCTGTTCAACCTCAACGGAACTATTTTGTATTAGCATAAAGTGATTTTCTAATGCAGTATTTGGGTAAGTTTCTTACGTAGAGGGCAAAAAGCACATAAATCTGGCTACTCAGAAGCTGAGGCTCAGGCACATGTTTTCCATCCTGGTCTTCAGAGGCCACTTTAAAGATTAATTCTTTCTCCTTTCACGATCTTTCCTCGCTTCTTCCAAATACACTGCATTAAAAAAAAAAAAAAAAAGAAAGAAAAGAAAAATCAAACAAAAAAATGCTTAGAATCCACCATCTTTGGATACGGTGTTTCCTGCTTATTCCTGGCATGTCTTATCTCCTTGGCCATGTATTCATAAAAATACCCATTAACTTATTAACTGTCGCTTCAATGTCTCCAACAGAAAAGTATAGACAATACTAAATGAAATAAAAAGCTACAGATCCCAGCGCACAAACCCGCACTTGAAACAACCCAAAAGGCTCATTGGATTGATGCGGTATGCAGAGAAGACACCGCAGATGGGCACGGTATAAACTGTGCCCTCCTGTTCTTGCAAATTCAAGTATGGTCACCTAAGGAGCTGCTGGCGTAACTTGGCCCTAGCTGGGCTGATCTGCCCTTGAAGATGACAAGGCGTGAGGATGAAATCAATTTTGGTAGCTCAGAGGTGGGAATGGCGACGAGCAGAGCTGGAGGAGGAACTTGCAGAGCTCCTCCGCTGCCCTCCAGAAGGGGCTGCTCGGGGAGCAAGGGCACTTCTCCAGCACAGGCAGCAAGAAGCAGCCTTGTCAGCAAAAAAGCCAAAACTGCTTCTAGTTGGTGCTAGTTACGAGATAAAGTCATGATTTAAGGTTACCGGAAAGTCCACTGGGGTAGTCACTTTATATCTTTCTCGTCCAAATGCAATCACTTCCTTCTCCAGGTGCTCTTGGGTCGTGTTCTTAACATCAATGTAGTTGCACTCGGAGCTGGCGAAGTGACAGCTTATACACTGCGTGGGGAAATTGGGCATCACTCACTACCATACTGGTTACAAATGACTGGTGGAAAAAAGTCTCAAGCATTCCAGATCATGCACACACGCACCCTAAAGCTATACTTCACCTCCTTGATCCCGGATTACCAGCAACCAGAGTGGCGATCAGAGAAGTCCGGTCAGAGCAGATCTGTGTGCTGGTAAGGATTCTTACTCTGCACCCAGACAGTCTCATCAACTTATATCTCATCAATTATTTTGTGATCAGTTCTTAGTTAAGAAGACTTTGATGGTGTTTAGCAGCTAAACAAATATTGACAGCTGTATCTACAGGTGGTTTCCTACCTTCCGGAAACCTGACGTCTTGTTTATCCCAGAGCCATGAATGAGCAGGGGGTGGAAGAACACCGTGTCTCCCTTCTCCATGATAATGTGAACCCTGGGACTTTTCTCATCATAATCCAGCAGCCCATGGAAAAATTTGCTCGGTGGACTCTAGAAACCAAGGAAGAGTTGAAATAATTCAGTAAAATTAGAACACTGGTTTCTCAATGTAGGAGAAGAGATGCAAAGATCATGTCTAATTTTCTTTCTTGAAGGTTGTACATTTAACACACCCGACGAAGAGTCAACGTGTTCACCTACAAGCCTTGTTAATCAGATATGAAAGACTCATGTATAAAGAACCAGAATGGTCCGCTCTCCTTTCTGGATCATCTTTGCACATCCCACAGCTAGCTCAGCTTCCTCAGTTGCATCTCAAACACACGTGTGATAGGACTTCTCTGCTCTTTTGAGCTACAAACCCATGTGAAAAATTCCCATCTCACAACTAAAACATTCTTTATCTGTTTTCTCAAGCTGAATTTATTCTTTCCATTGGCCAGAATGGAGAGGAGCACAAGGGAGCCCCATAATGCTACCTCTGGGGTGTCAAGCCCAGCCTCCTGCTCCAAGCACAGCCATCACCAACACCGGGCCAGGTCAAGAAGCATCCTTGCTTAGGAGAAAAGTACTGCTTGAAGTTAAATTCTGGTCAACTGTTTATTATCCAATTTTCTCCTACAGGAAAGCAGGAATGAATTCAGAGAAGCAGAAAGAGCCTTCAGACTCGGCAAGAATGGTGAAAAACAGTTGACTGGTGTGAACGAAGACCAATCCGTAGCAGACAGCTCCCCAGCCACAGACTGCATTAGAGTGTACCCCCCCAGCCAAAACGCGGTCCCCTCACGCACGCCCTCCCCAACCCCCCGTGTCGCTCTACCTCCCACTGCGGATAGCCGTGAGGCTTCAGGGGCAGCTTGTGCGTCCCCGGCTGCACCACCAGGCAGCCGTTGTCCCGGTCGGCTCTCTCCATGGCGGTCCAGGCGCACACGATGCGATCCGCAGGCCGGAAGGGGAAATAGTGCAAGTCCTGATGCATGGGGTGGCGAGAGCTCAGGTTACCTGAAAGACAGGGAACGCGTGTGGCTACGCTGAAAAGGCTCTTCATGCACTTTAGGTGTGACATAGAATTGTCCTGGGGAACATCACGTCACTTCTGGTGGTAACGTGTCCCAGGACACCGCTCCAAAGCTGCGGGTGAAGCCGTGTCTCTAAGGATGCCCCTTGCTGGCACTCAGCTCTGAGGCCAAACACGTTGAAATCTCAGTCTATGGCCACAGTAAGAGGCCAGACATGGTTCTTGGGTCCGTCGCTGCTCTGCGGAGTTGCTGGGAATGGCATGAACAAACGAAGTGTTTTAATAACTCAACGTACTCTGCCCTTGCTGACGTTGAACACCTCAGAGTAGGAAGCAGTGCGGGTCCCAGCTCTGCTGAACTGCAAAAGCTTATGAAGAGCCAAAGCAATTTGACAAAACCTGTAATGTAGTTCATGAAGCTTCCTTCCCCCCCATTTCTCTTGTATGAAGTAAAACTTTGATCTGCAGCACTAGAAGCCCAAGCCAGCATTCCAAATCCTTCCTTTGGCAGCTATTCAAGTGTCTCCACGTCAAAGCGCTGAGCTTGCAACCACTGTCAGTGAGGTCAGGAGTCAGGCTAAATTTGACATTTCTGAAATGTTAGTCTGGAAAATCGCACAGGAACTCTAAGCAGAGGATCTTCTCTGTGTATATTGTCTTTTACCAAGCTCCAGGAAGTGCTTGCTTTCAACACGTGTGAAATGTCAAGCCTTAAAAAAAAAAGTTTCTTAAACAGCGAGGCTTCACGCAAGTGCCAACAGCTGGAGAAGCAGCTGGGTGTCTAATTTTTCTATGTTCCTGTCTGAAACTTGAATGCTGCTTTAAAAAAAAAATAATTGAGGGACAGTTAATATGCTGCAAAGACCTAAATTGCAGAAAGATATTAAATTAGTTGGAAAGAATATTTTAGATGTGACATGTGGTTAGATTTAGGAGGCTCACACGTACTCCCAACGTGTGAACCTGAACATCTCCAGCAAACCCAACGGTAAGAAACGTATCCCACCAAGCCAGGGCTAAACTAAACCACGCTATTACCAAACTAACTTCATATATCTTCAGAATTGCTTTTAATTCCATTCAATTCAAGCAACTCCTCTGAAAGGGTACGTGCCCCTTCAGCTAAAGACACGGCAACGCAGGCACACGAACAACTGCATTTCCCTCTCCCTGGAGCTCTGCTTACCGGGATCTGGGAGTTTATTTATCAGCATCATCTGCATGGCCATTATGTTTGGCCCGGTGAAGCATTCAACGTATTTTAGGATCTGCGAAGGAAAAAGCAGTAGAAGAAATATCTGTGGTTTACGCTGCAGTAATATAGAGCAAGTAAACCAAAACCTAGGCAGGTCTAGACCATAAGGATTAGTGGGTTGGGTTGTTCATGAGGGTGGACCTATTATCAGCAGTTTTACCCAAAATTTTTTACTTGGCCAGACTCTTCTCAGTGGTGCCCAGTGACAGGACAAGGGGCAACTGGAACACAAAAGCTCCATCTGAACATGAGGAAAAACTTCTTTGAGGGAGGCAGAGCCCTGGAACAGGCTGCCCAGAGAGGTTGTGGAGTCTCCTTCTCTGAAGAGATTCAAAACTTGCCTGGACGTGACCCTGTGCCACCTGCTCTGGGTGACCCTGCTTTAGCAGGGGGGTTGAACTAGATGATCCCCAGAGGTCCCTTCCAACCCCTGCCACTCTGTGGATCTGTGATTATAAAAACCAAGCACAAACAAACCACCTATAGATGCTGCTGTAGATGCAGGGCTCACCAGCGCTTTCTCTGCTGCATTTTGCAGCATTGCCAAAGATGGATGACTGCCAGGGCAACAGCTCAAGAGCTCTACAAAATATTCTCCAACATAACCTGACTTTTGTAGTGCTCCAGGATCCAGGACAAGCCAATACATGAGGAACTGTATCCACACATTACATACATTCATACCCTTTATCTTATGAAACGTGGTGGGAATGAACACAAAGTACAAACCCATCTGATAAGGAGCCCTTGTGCAGAACAGAGCAGCACATAACCTTCCAGCAGGGTTAGTCTGGCCTGCCTAGCTGGGACACCGCCTTCACCTTGACATTAAAACATAGGTATGTTCACAAATAGATACTAGGTTCTCCCAGCACCATCCCCCTGCTGGCTTTTTACCTCCGGCAGAGTACAGTATCTGAACAGCTCTTCATCTTCCCGGAAATCATGCACTTTCTTAACTGTTCTTTCAGACCGAACGAAGTTGGGCCGGTAGACCTCGTCTCTCATTATCATAAGTCCTGGTGGATTCACCTCCTTGTTACAGATCCTCACAAATTCATTCCTACAAAGCAGAGGGAACCAGAGAAGTAGAGCCCATTTTAACCATGTTTGTCCAGATTACTCTCCTCAAAGACACCATTGCTACAGAGGAAGTACTCAACAACAAACACACAACCCTGTTGGGAGAGTCCAGATTCATCCAGCTTCCCAGAGCTCCGCCGGGATGCTGCTGCACACAGGACCCCCCAGCACCTCAGGTGAGCACCCCGTACCTGAAGCGCTCAATGTCTTCATCAGAAACGAGCTTCCGAATGAGCAGATACCCGTTGTCTTCATAGAACTGCCTTTGCTCCGTGGTGAGGACATCGTTGTCCAGGGTATAGCTGAGAGACAGAGGGGAAACACGTTAGCAGGGCTGGGCAGAGCAATGGGAACAGCGTTGGTGAGACCCAGCAGGAGGACAGTGCCCTGTGGGCTATAGGTGGCTGCTGGGCAGCTCCAGCCAATGTCTGAGGGACAATCAGAAAGAAACCGTCCCCACAGCAGACACCAAGGGCACTTGGAATAAAATAATTAAAATTCAGTAGCAACTCAAACAACTCAGCGTTTGATTTTTTTACTTTTGTATGAACAAAGATACAATTTACCGAAACATCCTTGGCTGAGCAGGAGCAAAGACTGATGGAGCAGCAGTTTTCTGGGATATAAATTAAGGAATACACACTCAGACACACTAGAGTATGAAAACATTACTGCAGGTAAATGAGACCCTTCCCAACGCCTCACAAGGAAAGCACGCAGAAAGGAAACCTCCAGTTCATTTTAACGAGTTTAGACAAACACGACTGTGTTCTGCTAGGCAGAGAGAGCACAGGCTCACCCAGAGGACAGTGACCCACCCAGAGGACAGTTACCCCTCCTTGCTGACGGAGCCTCAGGATAGCTTTGTGGGTGGAATTGAAGCTTCACCTAAAGAAAGTTTAAATCTCACCTGGTGAAGAGTCACACGAGGTGTGAGCACGGCACCCAAATGCAACCGATAGTGGCGAGTCAGGGAAAAGCAAAAGGGGTGAGAGGAGCAGCTGAGGAAGGAGATGTAAGAAGGGAAAAGCGCAGGGGAGACTGAGGAGGAAGAGGTACATGTAGAGTGCAAGCAGGCAGTGAGAGCAGGGTGGGGAGCACCACAGCAGGTCTGTGGATGCCCATATGGAGGGCACTGCTGCACCAAGCTCAACAGAAGGTAAATGCTTCACCCCAGATTTCGTGTCCCAATTTCAGTGGAAATGGGACACACGGCCACTCAGGCTCTCCAGGTGCCCAAAGCACTGCTCCTACCCAAAAAAAAACCCTTCAGGAGAGTCTTTCTCCTTCTCTTAAGATATCACAGAGCTGATGGAGACACAGACACTGGTTGAACCCCACCTGTGGCGCCCTCCTCAGCACATCCCCACTGCCCAGAACAGGGGGACAGCAGACAAGCCCACCAAGCACTGGCCTCCATTTGAGCATCTTCCTCCCAGGCTTTGCAGCACCTCTTCCTCTCACTGGTTTTGTTCTTGCCACCTTGCAACACGCAAAGGACAGGTTCATGTTTCTTGGACAACTGAAAACAGGAGGCACCCAGGCTGGGAAGGAGCTGGCACCTCCGGCAGCTCATTTTGGTGAAGACATGGAGTATTTAAACATTTCTCTTCCCCTCACGCACACCCTTTCGGGAATAATGTATTCACAGACATGTTAGCCAACTGAGCAGGCAGTGAAATACCTGGGACCACTCAGAAGCAAGAAAACATTTTTGGAGAGAGTGGCACAGCAAGGTTCAAGATTCACTTAACTTCATTTATTGTTCACAGGATGCTGGGAAACACTGTGCAATTAAAAAAAAAAAAAAGAAAAGAAAAAAGCCTTTGTTCTAACAAGCCATTTTCAGTTTTCCAAATCTCTCTCTCTCCTCCTGGCTCCTGCACTCTTCAGGAGAAACTACTTCAGCACAAACCTGCAAAGGAGTCAGGAAATCCAGACTTCTCCATACACCCTACTCACTCCAGACATCCCAGAAAAAGAAATCAACCTGGGAAAACCAAACTCTCAAATAACACACCAGCTAAGCTTCCTTGTGAGCCTGCAGTTTGAGTCAAGGCGACAAGTTCAAATACTACTTTTCCTCCTGGCTCAGCCCAGAGGAGACAAACTCACAGGTGTATGAGCAAGGGTCTTGCAAAGGCAATTGTGAACGTGGCTTTTCCTCCAGTAACACCTTTCAGATGGTGACAGAGGAGGCGGGGGATACCGAGCGAAGCACTCTTTGCAAGAAACATCTCCAGGATCCTCCAAGCCCCATTCAGGCTCTGAAAAAAGATCATACCTTGCATTATCCAGGTCACAACACAGCCAATGTGGAGACCACTGCTGCTTTTCACCCCACGTCCCTCCTCCCTCTCCAACCTAACCCCAGATCAGAAAGGATACAGGAGCAGGAGCTGCACCCAAATGTGGGGAAAGTGCCGTAGGATGGTGGTCAGCCGAGCCGTTGGGTTTGGCTTTGATGCTGAGGAGACAGCACCAAGAGCCCAGCTTGCCACCCAGCACTTATAAGGTCTGCACAGCACGCAGGGCGGAGCCCAACCACAGCATGGGCAGCACCAAGGTGACAGTCCCCAGGTGCTGTTTGCTCCTTTTCACCTCCCCTGCGCATGTGCTGGCACCTGTGCATGCCCAGGAGCTTCTCAAGCTGTTGGTCTCACCATCCTGGCTGGGTGAGGGGCAGGAGTGAAGGAACAGGAAAGTTTCGGAACAGGAGAGAAGTAGGTGAGGAAAGTTCAAGCATGATTCTACGTGCTGCCTTTCCTGTACTCTGCTCATTCCGAGCTGCCACCAGCTGCCATGATGGCTGCAAGGACATAGCCAACAAGTGTGCAGAACCCAGTGCCGGGCACGCTCAGTCACGCACCACAACTGTGCTGGCATGGGTGGTTTCTAATTTAACAGCATGATGGCTCCCGTCCTCTAAGAGTGCCCTGTTGGGAAAGAAAAAGCCTAGAGTGGAAATCCTGGAGTAGGGAGAGAAGGAAAAGTGAAGGTAGCTTAAAAATGGGGAGCTGTAAACAGAGGTTGCAACGGCCTTGTGTTCCTCTCAAGTTGGGGCATGCTTAAAAATTATGTATTCAACGTACCCTGTCCTTGGCAGTGCACTCAGTACCCTCCTGTGCCCACATTAACTCCGTGAGTGATGTTTGAGAGGAGATAAATAGTGAGATTGATTATGGATCCATAACGGACCGGCAGCACAGTGCAGGAGATGACTTTTTGACATCTTTGCACATGTCCCCTCTTGCCACTGCACCACAGAGCCTCACCGTTCCTGCAAAGTGGACTCCAGCCCCACCACGTCACAGTTCAGGCTAGCTTGTGCCATCAGCGTGACAGTCAGTTCCTCACTTTTCCCTCAATCTCTGCTCTGTGAAGCAGACTGCTGAAAGATGGGGTTTGTCCTGCTGAGATTTGCTGTCCTTCGTCTTTCCCCTTCCCCTGGGGCAACTTCACAGTCCACGGGTCACAGCACTTGCTGCAGGAGGGAAGGTGGAGGTATGGCTCTTGCTGCAAGGAGCAGGAGTGCGTCGAATGCAGCATGTCCTCATTACAAACTGGGGTCAGCCGTCCTTCTGTCTGCTCTGACTCCAGAAAAGGTGGAGGCCACAGGCTGAACATGGTCCTTCTCTTGACAGGGCTCTTCATTTTTTTCACGAGCTTTTCACAGGATAGCAAAGAAAAAAAAAAAATCCCCTTTCTGATGGGGAATATTTTGGGACTGCAAAACTCATGGAGAGACGGGCAGTGTGTTTGGGAAGAGCACTTGGGTTCCTGCACTTGTTCTTCATGGGGTCACAGCATGCTAGGCAGGTTTCCTCCTGGAAAAAATTAAGCTTGGGGCAGCAGGTGACTTGGTTAACTATTGCTTTTCCTCTCCTCCTCCCTTTCCTGCTGCTGTGGTGGCAATTCAAAGGAGAAGAGGGAGTTTGGACGTGATGGCTGATAAGACCTTGCAGCTCCTCTGTGGCCGCAGCTCCCTCTGCAGCCACCCGCCTGACATGCCAGAATCAGCTGCACTTCACCGCCAGGAAACCAAACCCTAAGAGATACATGGTCGTGGTTTGGTTTTTCACCCAGAAAGCCAAGTGCTGGAGACTGACATGAATTTCTAGCCATGAATTTCCACTGGTGGGGCTTGAGTTTTGGAAACCTGTGACTGCAGAATCTCTGCTGGCTGGGATGGGTGGGGACAGAAACAAGAATGCACTTACCAGGTAGATCCGTCGCGCAGGAGGTCACACTTATATGAACTGATGAAGCATCCCTTGGACCCCAGCCCTTGCTCAAACATCCTGTGAGGAAGTGCTTGTGGGTCCCTACTCTCCCGGGGACAAGGTCCTGCACTCATGAGCCTGTAGCTGAGAAGAAACTCTGCTGCATCTGGCTCTGCTCACGGTCATTTCAGGGGTCAAGGATCAGACTCCTTGGCATCACTAGGATGCACCTGAGGTGGCCTTGCACACCGTTGAGGCGAGTTTAACTAAGCTTAGACCTCCCAGGCTCTGGAGTATCCTCAATGTGGTGTTGTAGGAAGGAGTAAGGACTTGAGTCTCTCATCAGATGGGACAACTCTTGAGTTTCTGTGATCTGCAAGGTCTTTCGTGGGTTTATTCTTCTGAAAGAGGAAATTTAAGCCAAAATCCATAGGCAGAGATGCGCAGATTTTTAAAAACAAAGCTAAAGTTCTTCCTTTCCTTCTCCTACCATTAGCAGGAGAACTTCAGAGTCTGGAAGCTCTGGGGATCTGATGGACACCTGTAGCTCTTCTCTGTGGTGATAGCTCCCTCTGCAGTCAACTCAGCTACTTCAGTAATGCTAGACAGTGAAGTTTCTCCACGAATCCTGTGTCGTGAACCAGATGGGACACTTAAGTCCCCACAAAAATCCCAAGGAAAGGACCAGCTCAGCTGTGAGGCAGAACCCTCAGTCACTGGAGGAGCCTCCAGCTCACTGGAAAGCATTCACTTGGGCCCATGCAACAAGCAAAGGCCAGGCTGAGAAGGTCCAAGTCTCGAGTGGCAGCATGGCACATCTCCTGAAGAGCGGCATCAGTGCCAGGGTTATATAGAGGGCATGGGAAGAGAGGCAGGAACCAGGATACTCAAAATCACCCAATGAGCAGGGCTGGGGGTCTGTCCTGAAGTCTCCCCTTCCTCAGACTTCTTGGTGTGGTAGTCAAACCAAAGGCTACCAAGGGGATATGTCTGTCTCCAGGTGGGAACCACAGCCCAGACACCTCAGCCGACCATCAGGAATTCAGGACCAATGCAGTGACTGTACTCAAACCTCCCCTCGTTTAAAAAGCATGCAAACAACAAGAAACCCCATAGATGCTGCAAGAAGAGGAAGAAGCACAAATCCTTCCTCTCCATTATGTTGTCACGCATGAAATTACTGCAACAGCTTTGACTTGCAGGCACTTTTCTAAGCAGCCCGCTATTGAGTCGTGTGGGTTGAGGACAGGACTGCCCCCAAACTCCTGTCTCACCTGAGTGACCTCCCAAGCTGCAAGGTAACAGAGCAGAAGGAACCACAAGAGCCCGTCAGTGCAGCCTTTGGAGCTGCTCTGGCACCTTCTTCGGGTGGAAGGAAGGAGTGGAAAAGAGGTGAGGATTCCTGGGGTATTCAATGATGCACCCACCGCCAGAATTTCTGAGCAGCAGAAATAATACAACACAGCCCTTGAACATAGTTTTGCTCTGATTTAATCTGTAGTTCAAAAAATAGATTCTGAAAGCAAAAGGATCGTTCAGAAAGCAAGTAAAAACATCGTGAAAGGCGGGAGGATCATTTTGGTGCACATTGCTCCACCCTGCCACCAGTGCATCCTGAGGAACCTCCAACCACCTCCCCGACCTGGCAGCACCAGAAGTCTCCTTTCCCCAGTCCCACCAGACTCCAGGGAGGACTCCCTCATTTCACACAGCCTTAGGTCAGTTGTGCAAGGCCAACAGGAGGCTGGTTTGCTGGCCCAGTAGCTCCCAACCCTGTCAACCACGTACTTCACTTGTGCCACCGCTGCTAGGTAAGATATGGTGCCACACTAGGTCATGTTTGAGGAACTCTAGTAGAAACCATGTTCCCGCCCATCAATCCCATTTTGCTATGTGAGTGGTTGCTGCTTCCTCTTCACCCAGTTCCTGACACTGTTCATTCTGCTGGTACCGATACCCCCATCTGCATCAGCTGTACTAAAAACTTCCCATGTGAGCTCATACTGAGGGCTTGGCATGAAACTCCGATTCATTTTATTTCTTTGTATAGAAAAGGAAGTTGGAAATGTTAAAAACTGTACCCTTGCATAAATTCTTGCACAAAATCTTGTTAGTGTAGCATCATTCCAAAGGGCTGTCATGTGAGGAACTTTTGAAAAACAATCCTGAAAACATCAAGAAAATCAGGGTGTTCTCTCAAGACCTTAATTCTTCGATTGTCTAAGATAAGCACAGCAAATCTCGGTTTTTCTGGGTTAGGTTTTCTTTGACGTATCAGCTGTTCAACCTCAGTGCAATTATTTTGTATTAGCATAAAATGATTTTGCAATGCAGCACTTGGCCAAGTTACCAAGACAGAGGTCAACAAATCACACATAATTCTGCCTGCCGAGGCAGGGTCTGCACTCTCCCATCAGAGAGGCTCCTTCTCAGGCACATGTTTTTCATCCTGCTCTTCAGAGATTGTTCTACAGGTTAATTCTTTCCCCATGCACAAGCCGTCCTCGGAAGCTCCAGATATCCTTCAAAACAAAAACGAGACAAAACAAAAGCCTTAAGGGCCAGTGAAAACTGTACCAGGATTCCAGCGTACAGAGATGGAAATAGATATGGCATTCTCAGCTAAGTTACCTACCCATAAAACCACACCAAAACATTTACTGAATGTCGTTTCAAATCCTAAATATCAAGAAAAAAAATACAGCCAAACTAAGGAGGAGGTGCAGCCTCCACCCCCAGGGCACAGGCTGTTTGCCGGTGTTGCACAGATGGCAAGAAGCCCAGGGTTCAGTTCTGGAAGGCGGCAGAAGAGGAAACATGAGCAGTACGGAGAACGTTACCCTTGCAGAAGTCACCCTGCCTGCTTGCGTGCACAGCGCCTCCCTTGTGCGCCTCTGGGTGATCAAAAAAGCTCACCAGCTGACTGCGCCTTGCACACCGCTGCCCACGAGCAAGAGTTACTTGTGCAGCAGAAACCAGCAGGAAATAACGGGTACGAATGCAAGACCTTGGGCAGGCATCAGGTGCTGGGCAGGCATTGCTGCAGACTGGGAAGCAGAGACCATCGCTGTTTGCTTCACGGAGGTAGCCGTTGGCCAGCTCCTACCTCGGTTTCCCTATGTGGGCATTACTTGGTTCTTATCATTAGTCTCGTGAAGATGAAACAGGCGAGCTGGGAACTCCTCTGGGAGACAGCTCCGACTCTGGTTAAAAAAAACGTAAAGCAACATGGAAACACACACTCATCTGAGGCTTGTATGGGCACAACCTCATTTCCACTCACGAGATGGAGAGCCTCACCACGCATCCCTTCAGATGTCAGTGTGTGCCTAAATAACTCCATGAGTCAAAAGCGAAGCAAGCTCTAACTTCACAGACAGCTTGTAAGGTCAGGCTGGCAAAACACAGCTGGATGCCCCACCATAGCCAGGCACAGTGTGGGAAAAAACCAAACCAAACAAAGCAAAACCCCCAAAGGTTTTGTTTTCCCTCTCCTCCAGCATGCCCTAGATATTGTAGGATCTGTAAAATATGTAAATTGTAAAAGAAAATCGCTGCCTATTGCATCTAGACCTTACTGCCCCAATACTGGCTGTGCACGTGTTTGGGAACTGCTGGGGGTTAAGACAGTCAGAACTTTTTCACTCCAATAACAAGGTCTATTTTTTTTCAGTGGCTGAATCCCTGAAGAATTCAGATTTGCTTTCTGTTTTACACAATGGTTTCGGTTACTCAGCAAGAACATTTTAACTTCTTTTTGAGGCAGCTGTAGATCGCTGCTGACATGCCTGCCGTAGCCTCAAGTCTAAACTATTGCTGTTGGATTATATTTAAGCAAAAAAATCCAGTCCACTATTGCAGTCAGATGTGGCTACTTGTTTCAAAAGGAAAATCCACCTGCCATTAGGAGGGGAAACTGTAAGAGCTGTGGTCATACAAAATGTGGATGAGCACCGGATTTACTGCACCTTATACTTGAGAATTCAGGGCAAGAGATGACCGCATCTTCCTATTCACATCGTGCAGTCCAAATGCAACGGCAAAGAGCTCTGGTTCAGACACGCTCCTCACCACAAACCATGACCCAGGAGATGCAGCGAAGGGCAAAGCTTGCACAGACTTCACCCTATTCCTGCCTTGTCTCATTAGCCCCCCTGCCACTGCGCAGCGTGGCGAAGTCTAGACCCCCTCGGGTGGTGTAAGAAGTGCACGGGAGCAGCCTCAGAGCTGAGCCGTCGCGACAGCAGAGTCCACAGCTCCTCCTCACTTATGCTACAACAGCAGTCACGTTGCATAACGAAGTGCTGATCTAATCCGCACCAACTCGTCCGGCTCTGGAAGGCATCAAGGCATGCTGGCAAAACCCATTTTGACAAGCAGAGCTGCAGGAGGAACTCCTAGAGCTCAAGGGATGAGAAGGGGCTGCCCAGAGAACACGGCCGCTTCTCCAGCCTTATGAGCAAAAAGGCCCCCAGAAAGGTCTGCTGGCCATCCTCTGGACACCAGGTCTTTTATTCTGCCAAGCACCCCTGCTTGGCACAGCTTGATCTGCCAAAGTGGGCATAGCAAAAAGCAGGAACCTGTCACAGGAGAGAGACTTAGGAAAGGGAACTGATTCGGATGGTAACAAAGGGCATTTAGCCAAGCCTTACCTTGAGATCCACAGAAGGCATGTTGTATCTCTTGTGAGCCACTTCGACCACTTCTTTCTCCAGGTCCGCTTGGGTCGTGTTCTTGACATCGATGTAATAGCACTCTGAGCTGGCGAAGTGACAGCTTATACTCTGCGTGAGGAAATAGGGCATCACGCACTACCACAGCAAGTACAAATGACTGGTGGAAAAAAAAATCTCATGCATTCTACATTATGGACACCCAACCCCTCCTTACAGACCACGTCAGCAAATTCCTTCCTCCTTTCCGAGCACTCCTGCTCTCCTGAGAATGTTCCCTTGGAGAAATACTCTTGCTTGCTGACATGCTTTGTCCTTTCCTTCTCTTCCAAACACTCCCCCAGCATGAATTGTACTATTTGATCTTAGAATATCAGCCATTAGAGTGGGAATATGCAAAGTCAGAGTTGGAGCGGACCTGTGCGTTAAGTAAAGGTTCTTACTTTCTGCACCCAGACAGTCCCATCAAACCACTTGTTTTGTAATCGGTTCGTGGTTAAGCAGAGCCTAGAGGAAATAAGTGAGACCATGCCAGATCTCACAGGGTGCTGAACCATAATCCGGCTCAGAGAGCTCCAGGGCACTCACTGATGTATCCCAAAGGCAGACAGATGTTGGGATGTGGCACAGTATGAGGAAGCCCTTGTGTTTCTGCAGGATACTGAACAGGACTATTGCTCCACTAGCCAGGAAAGAGCCAACGGATAAGACTCTCAGTACCTGATGTCCTCTCTGCTTTCAGGATTGCAGGAGGAAGGAATTCCACACCAGTAAACGGCTCCTGGGGCCATATGGTAGCTGATGCAGGGACAACGGAACAAAATTAAAATAGAGCAGCCTGTGTTGCAGCGTACGAGGGGAAATACCTGCATAGCCACCAGTGGCTACACTAGAGGCTACAGCTCCCTGACGCGACTGGATGAATCCTCTTCTGAGACAGGATCAGGCCTCTACAGGAGGGCACTTGCCTCTTTCAGTTAAGTAATCATGATGCAAAAGAAATAGATGATGCGTAATCAAATCTTTAATAGACAAGTGGGTTGTGTTATCATATAAATAAGTATTTATTGGCTGATGTAGGCTCCTGCTATCCAGAGATGAGACACCAAGAAGGCAGGGGGAAGAAAGTTAGAGAAGCTCCTGATATTTGGGGCAGCTGGAAGGGAACTATTGGAAAAGCAAGTACAGCCAGTTAGGATTCAAATATAGATTCAACATCTAATATTCTGCTCTTGCTCTGTTTTTCTCAAGCTGCCCCACACCATGCTCCCAAAAGACAGAGATGTTCAAAAATGAAAAATAAAAAATAGAGTATAAAAGTATATGAGGAAGCTAAAACCTCATTAAAAAGTTCATCGACATATTCATGACCTTGGAAAGGGGAGTGATGGTTTGACCAGTTTTTTAAAAATCACAAATATCAGAAGTTATATCAAGAGATGGTTTCCTACCTTCCGGAAACCTGATGTCTTGTTTATCCCAGAGCCATGAATGAGCAGGGGGTGGAAGAACACCGTGTCTCCCTTCTCCATGGCAAGGTGAACCCTGGGAGCCTTCTCATCCTCTTCAAGCAGCCCATGGAAAAGTTTGTTGGTTTTACCCTAGGCAAAAAGGCTGAGTTGAAATCACTCCCTTAAAACCAGAACGCGTGCCAATTCTCGGTGTGCGGCACAGCAGGGACAGCTGCTGGTCTGCTTTCCTCTGGGCAGTGTATTTGTATGCCCAACCAAAAGCCTGCCCACTTGCCTACGAGTCCTCCTACATCAGCTCTGAGGTACAGCAAAATAACACTTTTTCTATTTTCTGAAGCTGGATTCAGACAATTAAGAACATTTCTGGGATGGATAGAACAAAGAGCGCTGGGAAATCCCACAAGTGTGGCCTGATGCCACTGCTGCGGTCCAGCCTTCTCCTCCCAGTATAACCATCACCAATGCCAGGCCAGGTCAGGAAACATCTGTTCTTAAGAAGATACTGCTTGATATTTAATTGCATCCAGTCGTTTACTATCCGATTTCTCCTCTTCGGGACAGGACACGTGCTCACCAGTCCAGAACAAATTCGCAGGAGGAAAAAGACTCTTGGCAAGGGCAGTGGGAAATGGTTTCATGTGTTTGTGCCGTTATGCCATGACATGCCGGACAATTTCTAGGTGAAGGTGGGAGCAGAGGCAAACCTACCCAGGTTATGTAGAGTTAAGGCCAATCAGGCAACTCTCCTGAAGCAACCAGTCAGTGTTGGAATAAACAGAAGAGCCCCATGGTGAGCTCTTCCCAGCCCTTTTCCAAGCCCCCCGTGTCGCTCTACCTCCCACTGTGGATAGCCGTGAGGCTTCAGGGGCAGCTTGTGCGTCCCCGGCTGCACCACCAGGCAGCCGTTGTCCCGGTCGGCTCTCTCCATGGCGGTCCAGGCGCACACGATGCGATCCGCAGGCCGGAAGGGGAAATAGTGCAAGTCCTGATGCATGGGGTGGAGAAAGGTCTGTTTATCTGCAACACAGGTTCAAAACCGTCAACCTCACCAAACGTGACACAGCCTTTTCGTTCCCGTTAAACCACCGCGCTCGTTGTAACGCGTCCTAAGACGCCGCTGCCTCCGCTCCAGCCCACCACTGCCGTGGAAGCCGGGTGGGTTAGCTTAGCTGGTGTTCCCAGATGGACCACGAGCACGGTGGTGGCGCTTGGGTCAGCAATGGCACAGGCACACAGCGAATGCCAGCAGGCTGCCTGGCCGTGCGATCCCTCAGCAGGCTCCTTTTGCTGGCCTTCGCCACCACCAAGCCCCTGCCAGGTTTTCACCATTCCCTTTGGCCGCTCTCCCCTTTTGTGAACTTTAACCAGCACGGCGTTGCACAAACCTTTCCCGGCACAAAGGCATTCAAAGAGTCCTGCTGTCTGCAGTCACCGCATCTATCGCTGTGTTACACACGGAATCAACCCTGTCTGTGCTGCACCCAACGCATGTTTATTCAGTCTTCTTTTAAAAATAATTAAAATCTCAATTTATGGACTGCAGCCTCCCCAGACAGCCTACCCAGCACTCCATTACCTTTCGCCCCAGAGGCTTTTTTCCATGAATTCTAAACAAAAAGAAGTATTTCTGAAGTTTTGTTACTTCTTTTCCCACTATGGAAATGCAAACATATAAAAGTCTGGGTTTGGTATGGATGATATTATTTACATGCTTATTTTGCCATCAAGTTTGCCCCTCAGATATAGTTAAGATGTTTCCACATGCCTCATTTGCCATATTATTTAGTCTCTGGGCAGCCCTGACAGCTCTCCTGAGACGTGCACGTCTTCTAAAGCACTCCTCGAATATATTGACCTTGCAAATACGGAGCAGCTTCCCATTTCTCGTCTGTTATAGGTTTGGTTTTACTTTATAAAGGTATGGCCTCCTGCTGAATGTCCAAACTGACACGGCCCAGCTTCCCGTGGACTATTTAAGACGGCAAGTGGAGATGACTTGAACAAACTCTGTATTTTAATACCTCAGTGTACTATGTATCTGCTTAGAAGCTGCACCCCTGAGAATCAGAAACGTAGCTCAGGTCTCAACTTTGCTAAACCAAAACAGCTGAAGCAGAGCCAAAGCTACTCTGAGAAACTGTAATTATGCTTAGTTCAGTTCTCTTCCTCTCTCCTTGCCCGTCACCCTTGTATTAATTATCGTCTCAATTTCCAGCAGCAGAAGCCAAATCCAGACTCCTAAATCCTTCTATTCAAGTATCCACCTATTCAAGTATCTTCGTATCAAAGTGCTGGGCATGCAACAACTGTGAGGTCAGGAGCGCACAAACTCCAAGCAAAGGACGATCTCCGTATTTATCACCTTTTACCCAGGTCCATAGAGGCACTTGTTTATCCCACGTTTGAAAAGTCAAGGTTAAAAAGCATGTCATGTTTTAAACCCTGCGCCTTTATGCGAGCGCAGCTGGCTGGACAGGGAGCTCGCTTGCCCACTTCAAACTCGTGAGTGGTGCAGCCCAAACAGCCACCGTCTTTAGCAAATAAACACCCAGGCAAGAAACGGTATCTCATCAAGCCAGGGTTAAAAGACAACAAACTATTACCAAAGTGGCCTCATAAATTTTCAGTCATGTGGTTTTCGTTTGTCTCACTGTTTTCAAACAGCTTTTCTAGAACACTAAGTTCACTTGTGGCCAGACAGGCAGCATGCACACAACCATTTCTCCATTCTCCCCTTCTCCAGCTTTTCCTTACCAGAATCTGGAAGTTTATTTATCAGCATGGTGTGCATTGCCATGATGTTTGGCCCTGTGAAGCACTCAACATATCTGAGCACCTACAGGGAAGAAAACAATCAGAAAAAATGTTACAAACATGAAGGACAAGAGGAAAGAATGCTGAGAAAGCAATGGGACCTGGGTGTTTGGCTGAGGACTGGGGTACAGGAGGAGGAGGTCGGGATGGAGGTGTGCAGGACAGGAGGCAGGATCTGGCATGGCACACGAACAGGCATGACGGTAGGAGGCCAAGATGGAAGATGGTGAGCAGGCTGCTGGGTGGGGTTGAAAAGCTGGAGAAGGCTCATACTTCCACAAAGCTATGCCTGTCTGCCACAGTATGAATACTGGCTACAAGGCTAGACCTGTCCAGAAAGCAGATGCTTTGCTGGATAAAAGAAAATGTTGCTGATCTGTCCTACTAGCCTGGCACGGTTTGGGCTAGCCGCATTCCTGGCTGGCTTCTGCACCACAGAGGCAGAGGAGCACTGCTTGAAGTCATCTGCCCTGACGACCACCCATTCCATGTTCATTCAGAACACTCTTTAAAAGATGGCTTGATGTTCCTGCCGTGCACATGTACTTTTGGGAGTGACCTACAGGGGCTCTAAGGGATGAAGGATGTAGCTTTAGCGGAACCAAAAAAAAAAAGCTTCTTCACGTAGGCATTAAAACACAGGAACGTTCACATGGGCTCTGCCACCCCCATCCCCCTTTTTGTTGTTTTATATTTATTTATTTATTTTACCTCTGGCAGCGTACAGTATCTGAACAGCTCTTCATCTTCCTGGAAGTCCTGCACTTTATTAACTACTCTTTCAGACTGACCATACTGGGATCTCAGGGACTCGTCTTTCATAATCATAGCTCCCAGTGGATTCACCTCTTTTTTACAGATCCTCACAAACTCCTTCCTGCAAAGCAAACGGAACATCCATGTGTCCATCCAGCTTCCCAGAGCTCCGCCGGGATGCTGCTGCACACAGGACCCCCCAGCACCTCAGGTGAGCACCCCGTACCTGAAGCGCTCAATGTCTTCATCAGAAACGAGCTTCCGAATGAGCAGATACCCGTTGTCTTCATAGAACTGCCTTTGCTCCGTGGTGAGGACATCGTTGTCCAGGGTATAGCTGAGAGACAGAGGGGAAACACGTTAGCAGGGCTGGGCAGAGCAATGGGAACAGCGTTGGTGAGGCCCAGCAGGAAGGTGGGGGATCAGCAGTTGCTGGGGAGAATTGGTGAGAAACCCTCTCTGCCCACAGCCACCCACTACATCTGTGACAGAACTCGAAGAATTCCACTTGTGCCCTCCCAAAGCGGAGAAGCAAGCAGGAAAGCTGGGATGGGTCCTCAGCAGCTTTGCTCTCACCAGAGATACTGAAGCACACAGGGATAGTCTCTGCAGTCAGACTATCCCCTCAGACATTTTCAAGATGGGTGGTTAAGCTTTTTCGTTAAGCTACAGTTAAACAAAGGAGAATATACCCTTGCAAAATGAAAGGTTACACAACGTCTATTGATCAACACGTGTTCTAGGGTGGAGAAAAGAATTAAGTTCTGCAGGTGGGTTTTTTTCTCTCTGCAAAGGAAGATAGAGCTTACCAAAACGTCCCTGGTTGAGGAACAGCACTAGCTTGGGCTGAAGCAGGAACGCTTGTCTGGGATGGAAACTGAGGAACATACACTCCAGCAGAACAGAGTACAAGAACATCTATACACCTGCATCCTGAATCCTGCAATGTGGTTCATCTTAAAGGTAAGTACTGTGCTGGGCATTCGATTTATGTTCTTGGTTATTTTGCTTCTAAAGAAGTATTTCCCACCTTTGGAGTAGCACGTCTGGCACAGAGCTATAAAATAACAGCATAGTAGAGCCTTGTCCCTGCACATAGAAAGTGAGTACGAAACGCCTGAGACTCCAGAGCTGTCCACAGGCCTCGATTCATCTCCCAGAACATCAAGACACTCAATGAGACGCCCAGCGGAGATGTTTACTTGCCCAGTTTCCCCCGCTATGCTCCAGAACGCAGCCAGACCTAACCAAAACCTGTGCTGACTCCTGGAGGTGCTCCTCCATCTCTCCCCTCTGAACAGCAGGGTGCCAAATTCAACGCCCAAAATCACATGGGCTAAACCTGGGACTTCACCCTCCCACGTGGTGGTGCCAACCCTCACCTTCTCTCCAGTTACTGCAGAGATTAGGTCCCTCCCAAACTTAAGAGGGACAGCACAGAGAGGAGAGCTATGGGCTATGGACTTGTCTTCCACCTCAACCAATTCCAACAGGTTTAAATAACCACAGTTGTGGTGTCCTGTGCAGAGAGAGGCATTCTCATCACTTGCTACGGAACCCTCACAAGAGCTTCGTGCATCACCCAGGAGCAAGGTCAAAAAAAAAAAGAGCATTTTCATGGAGATCCCTGGGTCTGCCCATGCCTATCTGGAGACTCTCGTGCTTCAAGGCTTTATGTAAACCAAAGATTTTCCTCCACTGCTCACCACCACCTGTTAAATGTGCCATAAAAGCATGCATGCTTCTGGAATAAGACATAGGTTTCATCACAGTAGGTGTGTCTGTGGTCCCTACACCAGGAAGCTTAAATATTAGCTGGTCAAGAGTCACACACAGAGGGAGAAGAAACGACACGTTAAAATGATGAGCCAGAGGGAGAAAAGGGTGTTGAGAACTGGATGGGAGAGAGAGGGAAGGAAGAGGACATGGGGAGACCAGGTAGAAACCACCACAGCAGGTCCCTGAGCAAGGGATTCCCCAACTGAGAGCACTACTGCTCCACACGCCACATTTCAGGACAAATTTCAGTGAAAATGGGACTCCTGGCCATTCAGACTCCTAAATGACCACAGAGAGCTGATGGAGACACAGACACTGGTTGAACCCCAGCTGTGGTGCCCTCCTCAGCACAGAACAGAACAGAACAGAACAGGGGGACACCAGACAAGCCCACCAAGCACTGGCCTCTATTTGAGCACCTTCCTCCCAGGCTTTGCAGCACCTCTTCCTCCCACTGGTTTTGTTCTTGCCACCTTGCAACACACAAAGGACAGGTTCATGTTTCTTGGACAACTGAAAACAAGAGGCACCCAGGCTGGGAAGGAGCTGCCACCTCCGGCAGCTCATTTTGGAGGGTGCTTCTCCTTGCATTTATTTCCTATTTTGGGTTCCTGCTTGCACCTTTGTCTCAGGGCAGTCTGAGTCGACTACTACCCAATCATCTGTCTTCATATTTTTAATATATTTGAAGACTCCTACGTCCTGTTCGATCACATACTCTATTCTAATTCAGAGGTAACCTGTCAGCATTCAGCTCTCACCGAGGATCAGCAGCATTTTAATTTTTTAAAGCAAGATTTATGGCAGCAGCTCTAAAAACCCTATCAGCAAGCAGTCTTCATTTAACTTCAGGAACCATGGGACAGACCAATATGAGAACTTCTTTCTGCTCTGGTTTCCTTGTTCTGATCGATCTCAAAGCTGGCAGCCTCCGACATCTCCATCTCATTTCCCAAATTCTGATGTTCCTGCTCTACCAGCCAAGTCTGTAGCTCTCAACAAAGTCTAAGACTCGCTGTGGAACAGCTGAGCCTTGCAGAATTTATCTCCCCCCAAACCCACGAATCTCTAGGAGGAAATTCACTACAGTAACAGCCCTGCTCAGTGCTGGGGGGAGATGAGCAGAGGGGGAGATGCGTGGGGGGGGGGGGGAGATGTGCGGGGGGGGGGGGGGGGAGATGCGGGGGGGAGGGAGATGCGCGGGGGGAGGGAGATGCGGGGGGGGGGGGGGAGGGAGATGCGCGGGGGGGGGGAGATGCGCGGGGGGGGGGGGGAGATGCGCGGGGGGGAGGGACGGAGATGCGGGGGGGGGAGATGCGGGGGGGGAGGGAGATGCGGGGGGGGGGGAGGGAGATGCGGGGGGGGGGGGGGAGGGAGATGCGGGGGGGGGGGAGGGAGATGCGGGGGGGGGGAGGGAGATGCGGGGGGGGGGGAGGGAGATGCGGGGGGGGGGGAGGGAGATGCGGGGGGGGGGGCGAGGGAGATGCGGGGGGGGGGGAGGGAGATGCGGGGGGGGGGAGGGAGATGCGGGGGGGGGGGGAGGGAGATGCGGGGGGGGGGAGGGAGATGTGGGGGGGAGGGAGATGCGGGGGGGGGAGGGAGATGCGGGGGGGAGATGCGGGGGGGGAGGGAGATGCGGGGGGGGGGAGATGCGCGGGGGGCGGGGGGAGATGCGCGGGGGGCGGGGGGAGATGCGCGGGGGGCGGGGGGAGATGCGCGGGGGGCGGGGGGAGATGCGCGGGGGGTGCTGCGGAAGGGCTCGTCAGAAGCACGTCCCAGCACCCGGCGGGTTGCAGGGCTGAAGCTCAGGGAGAAAGCACCAGGGAACAAGAGATTTTCGGGGTGGGGTGGGTGCTGACCCCGGAACACCAGCTGGGGCTGCCAGGCGAAGCGCTGCCCTGGTGCAGCCCCGCTCGCCGAGAGGCTGCGTGGGACACGGCCCCGCCGCTCTGCACCGCCCCAGAACCGGGGCAGAGGGCAGCGACCCGGCCCCTGTGTCCTTCCCGGGCAGGGTGTCCTTGTAGGGCACACGGCACCCAGCCCCTCCTCGGTGCCCACGCAGTGTGCACGAACGCAGGGTCCGGGGAGCGACGAGCGAAGCTCTCCGGGGCGGGGGACGCAGAGCCCCGACTCCAGCGGGGCCAACGCCCCCCGTCCCTCCCTGCCCCAGTCCCCCATCGGAAAGGATACGGGAGCAGCGGCTGCTCCCAGCCGCGGGCAGAGGTGCCGGAAGATGACGTCCAGCCGAGCCGCCGGCCCCGACTGCTTCCCGAGCTGCTCCATCGCGCCGGGCCGCCGCCGCGCTCTGTCCGCAGCCCGACCCTCCCCGCCCGGCCCGGCGGCGGTTCGTCCCCGCCGGCCCCGCCGCACATGCGCCAGCGGCCGGGCATGCTCAGAAGGGCCGCACAGCCCCTGCCGCGCTGCTGGCTGGGCTCGCTGGTGGGAGGCGTTGCTGGAGCGTACGCCGGGCGGGATGTTGTCCGTCATCCCCGTTCCCGTGTTTTCCACTTAGCTGCCACGGTTTCGTCAGCCCGGTGCGGAGTGAGCCCTGCGGCACCGCCCGCGGCCGGGGCTGGCACGGGGATGCTCGGTACGGGCTGGGTGGCCTCTCTGTCCGGCCTTCTGGGCCAGCTCTGGTGCTTTTGAGTGAGAAAAGAGGGGAAGGAGCAATAGTGAGTCACAGTCGGGAGGTGGGAGAGGAGGAAAAAACCTCAAACCCGGAGGGGAAAACCTGGGGTAGGAAGAGGGGGAAGAAGCGTAAAATTGGGCAGCTGCAAATAGAGGCTGCAAAAAACAAGTTGTAGAGGCTTGGTATTCCTCTGAAGCTGGGATGCACTTAAAAGAGGCATATTCAATATCCAGTGTCTGTAGCACGCTCCCATCTGACACCATGAGTGCGTTAACATTCAAGGAAAAAGAGTACTACTGGACTGAAAATCCCCTAACTAGACCTGCAGCACAGTTCAGATGGTTTTCATCATCTTTGCACGTGTCCCTGTTGCCACGGCACTGCAAAGCCTCACCACAACTTCGAAGTGGACTCCAGGCCCCCCAGGGCATGGCTCAGAGTAGCTTGTGCCATTGGTGTGACAGTCAGTTCGTCCTTCAAGCCCTACACCATGAAGCAGGTGCTGCTGGAAGGTGCAGTATCTCCTCCTGGAATTTTCTGTCCTTCACCTTTCCCCTTTCTCCGGGCCAAGTGGTTTCATCCCTGACCAGGAGAGAGTAGGGAGGTGAGGACAGAAGTAAGAGCTTGAGGAGGATGAAGGTGGGAGGAAGGCGGAATGCTGCCTGCTCCAGGTCCAGCCTTGCAGGCTGCTGTCCCACCAGGGGATGGAGACGTTTGGCATCTGGATGAGAGAGCCTGGAGAGCAGCGAGGAGAGATAAACCAAGGGTGGCAAACCCAGTAACGAACACACCATGATAATATAAGCTGTGCAGCAGCATCAGGACTGGAAGGAAATTGTGCTAAGAATTTGCATTGTTTTGCCAACCCAACATATGCAAAGAGATCTTCACACCCACCGGTTTGTTCATAAGCCCCTCCTTGCTCATGAACAATTCCACCAGGCCCAGCTCCCAAAGATGCACCATCAAGAGTGAGTTGAGTAAGTCCCCTGTTGCTCCAGGCGGTCCCATGATGATAGGGTGTGCACCAAAAACTGCACCACAGCTGCTTTAGGAAGCTCAACTCCACAGCAGGTTTTGCTGGAATCTGAGGTGACATGTTGACAGATCAACAACTCAGCTCTCAATATACTAAGCTGTATGTTAGTGCTACAGATAAACAGAAGCCAAAGTGCTTCTGAACTTAACCTGTGTTCTAGAAGTTGATCCCCTTTAAAACTCAGTGGGAAAACTCCCAAAGCTGAACCAGAGCAGGTTTCCATCCTCCATCCGTGGCATCCTCCATCCGTGCAGCCCGGACTGGGCTGCATTCCTCTTCATGGCTCTCATGGTCGGTGGTTCCGTGTGTGCTCGGTGAAGTCACTCCCTTCAGGGGCTGCAACAAAACAGAGGCTGTTCACAAAAGTGGGACAAACGAGGTTAGGAACCCAGAGAAAAACCTCTCGAAATGATTTTGTGTAGTCACAGAGGCAAGCGTATGGGCACTGTGAAGGGACAACTAGCAGCAGGCAGTGACAGCAGCCAGCCCTTTGTTGCCAATAAAATCAGACCTTTGACTCCTGAGCCACAGAAAAGCTCTTAGAGGTAAAGAGAAAGTTCATCAAAGTTCCTCAAATCAATTCAAGTGAGGGGGGAGGGAAAGAAAAATAAAAAAAAAGAAACTTGAGTAACAGTTTTATTACTGAACTCCTAATTATAACTGCACTGGAAGGTCTATTTATAATTCAGGTATGTGCCTTCACAATCCAAACCGAAACAGGAACCACAATAAATCTTCACCTGCTTCAAAACTCAGATAAGATCAAGTGGAACAGTGCTACACACGCCAACTCTGACACGGACCTGCTTGCAGCATTGGTATTTCTTCCACTGGTAGTTGTTTGACAGCATCTTAGGCAAAGGTGTCCTTCATACCTGAAAAAAATTAACAAAAAGTAGTTAGTGATTTTGCTGTCCTGATTTGGGAATTTGAGAACTAAGATGCCTTTGTTCACACTTACATACATAGATATACATATTTTTAAACAAGAAGAGCCTCAAAACCCCTAATCGCTGCATGCACCGAATACAAGCTTCCCTTTTTTCTCTCTGCTCCTCTGGGAACCTCCCTGCTGGCAAGGCTCGGTCATACCGGCTTGTGCGGCCACTCCGGTGTCACTGGGCCACCCTGTTATATCCCACCCCAAAAAGATCCAGGATACTTCACCTGCCTGGCCCAGAGGAGCAGGTGGGCGAGGTGGCTGCCCTTCGCTTGTACCCTCTCGCTAATACAGTCCACGACCACACTTCAGTACACCAGGGGGTTGATGTCAAGCCTTGCCGGCATCACTCCGTGCTGCAGCGCCGAGAGCCGCGCAGTGACACCGACGGCACGACGGCTAGCTCCACACTCTAAAAACAGAAGCATGTGGACACGTGTGAGAAATCCTGTCCTTTTGTCAGGGTTTAAGCCCAGCTGGCAACTAAGCACCACGCAGCCGCTTGCTCACTCCCCCCGCCGTGGGATGGAAGGAGAATCGGGAGGAGAAGGTAAAACCCCGTGGGCTGAGATGAGGAGAGTTCACCACAACACCACAAAGCAAGAAGAACCAACAGTAAGAACAATAGTACTAACGAAGTAACATAGAAAGTGGGTGATGCACAACGCAGCAAGTCCACCGCTGGTAACCCGCTGCTACCAACACCACTGCCGCTGCCCGGCTGCTGCTTCAAACTGCCGCCAGCTCTGCCCCCCCTTACATATACCCTGGGCATGATGTCAGTACCGTATCGAATATCCCACTGGCTGGCTCAGTTCGGCTGTCCCAGACTGGACTGGCCCCTCCCAACTTCTGGTGAAAATTAACCCTATCCTAGCTGAACCCAGGACACATTTGCATCTTAATCTGATTTTTATTTAAAAAAAAAAAAAATCCTAAAACAGTCCAGAGTGAATAATTTTCAAATCTTTAGATAAGTTTCACTGAAGTACAGACTGAATCTCGTGGATCTAGGAAAAGAAATGAGGAAGAGAGTTTCTTCGTTAACAAAACTGATGGTG
Source organism: Bucorvus abyssinicus (assembly GCA_009769605.1). Taxonomy (NCBI): domain Eukaryota; kingdom Metazoa; phylum Chordata; class Aves; order Bucerotiformes; family Bucorvidae; genus Bucorvus; species Bucorvus abyssinicus. The sequence goes on from CM020025.1 coordinate 7,170,358, forward strand.
GCATTCATTTTTTTATTAAAACTAATGGCATCGAAGAGGGGCCGTGTCTTTGCAAAGTACTTTTACGCTATGTCATTTTATAGAACATTTTTATACAGCTGTTTTGCATTTGGCTTTTAGTTTTAATCTTTTCTGTTCACTAAATCACAAAACTAATAAAAACTAAACGATCGAGATTTCTCCGGCAGTACAGGAACAGCCCTGATGCAGAGTGTTATAATTTAATAAGCATCTCAACTGACTAGTAAAATCCACATTATGATCAGAACTGTGATTCCAAAGATGAGGTCTTTCGAAAGCTTAATTTACTGTGGTGGGAAGTGGCAGCTGCTCCAGCTCAGCAAAATTAGCTTTTTAAACTTAGATGCCAGGGAAAACAGATGTAGATGAGACAATAACAAGAGCAACAACAAAATCCACCACCAACACGCAGGTTCATTTCTCATCGCCAGAAGATTCAAGAAGGGCTTCTACAGATCCATGAGCAGTGAAAGGGAGGCAAAGGAAATTGTGGACCCATTGGAGAATAAAATAGGGGGATAGTGACACAAAATAGTGTCAAAGGACATGGAAAATGTCAAGGGTCTCGATGACTTCTCTGCCTTGGGCTTTGCCAGCATGGTCTGTTCTCGGCTTCCCTGTGCCACACAGAGGGGTCTGGGGCCATGGAGCATCACCAACACTGCACAAGGCTGAGCTGGAGACCACTGGAGCAGACTGGGCATTTTCAAGTCCACGGCACCATGTGGGATTTATCTGTAGGAGCCAACGTGACTGCAAAGCTGCTCTCTCCTGGTGGCAGGAGAGGTTCTTGATGGCTGGAAAAAGGCAAATGTCACACTTCTCTTTGCAAAGGGCAAGAACAAGGATCTGAGGAGCTCAGTCTCCAAAAAGGTGATGGAGTAAGCCCCCTTGGACTGCTGTGTCCCATGACTGGGAGCAGCCAGCACAGATTTACCAAAGACAAATTGGGCCTGGCCAATCTCCTCGCCTTCCGTGACAAAGGTTCTGCAGCCTAGGGTAGGGTGACACACGGCCTGCACCTCAACCTTAGCAAAGCTTTTGCCGTCTTGGGACAGGCAGATGGTAACAGAAAATGGGCCAAACTGCCAAGCTCAAAGGACTGCCATCAGCAGTATGAAGTGCAGATGGTTACCTGTGGTGTCCCTCAGCGTTCGGTAGCAGAACTTATGCCAGTTTATCTCTGTGTTCCTGACCTGGATGAAAATGAACCCTCAGGAAGCCGCTGATGACACCTACACGGGGAAGCAGTCTCAACTGCTGGAGGCCAGGGCTGCTGCTCAGAGGAACCTCAGCAGACAGATCAGCAGGAACCCCCAGATGGAAGTTCAGCCAAGGTGGAGTGCCAAAACCTGGCATGGAGAAAGCCCGTGGTGTGGGACAAGCTGAGTCCTGCCTGCCTGCAACGCTGCTTTGCAGGAGAGGACTCGACAGGCTAGTTGAACCTGAGTGAGCAGAGGACACCTGTGATGAACGAGGCTGTCTGCATGCTGGGCTGCATCGGCAGGAGCGCAGCCAGGGGGTCAAGGGAAGGGGTCCTGCCCCTCCGTGAAGCAGATGACGAGATCACATCTGGAGACTGTGTCTACTTTTGGGCTCCCAGCACAGATGCTGACATCCTGGAGCAAGTTCAGTGGAGAGCCTCTAAAATGAGGGGGCTGGAGCACATGATGCACAAGGAAAGGCTGAGAAAATAGCTCAGCTTGGAGAAGGCTCCAGGGAGATCCTACAGCTGTCTGCACGCACCTCACGGGAGGAGATAGAGAAGATAGCCAAACTCTTCTTGAAAGTTTACAGCAACATTAGGAGACAAGAGGCACAAAATGCAGCAAGAAAAATTCCTGTTAGGTGTAAGGAGAATATTTTGTAGAATGGGGATGGCCAAACACTGCAACAGGGGCGCAGAGAGACTGTGACATTTCTGTCCTTGGAGACACTCAAAACTTGACTGCACACAGGCCTGAGAAACCTAAGGTGACCTCAAAGTTGCCCCTGCTTTGGACCAGAAGACTGCCAGACATCTGTTCCAAACTGAATCACTCTGTGAGTTCAGCTGGTGTTGGTAGGATCATCCCCCAACCGACCTACCGCAATAAGGAATGTGCATCTGAATGCTATTTTTACCTTAGGAACACCCGGACCATTTTTCTGTGGTTACTATTTCCCCTTCTCTGAGGGCCAGCACCTTTCTCAAGCCTTAAAAAGTACAACAGAAGATATGTCAATGTTGCAAGCAAAAGCACAAAACAGCACTGGCTGCAATATCAGCATTAGCTTAAATATGTCTTGGGTGACAGGAGAGACATAGTGTCATGGCCTGGAGATGGGGCAAGCAGCAAGGGATGTACCTGGACTCCGAGTCAGCACAGGCTTTGCTGCTCCTGAAGTGCTGAAGTCTAAACTGCTGCTGCTGGAAGCAGAGCAAGCCAGGTTAGAGCTGGTTTAGACATGCTTGGAGGAAGTCCTCCATGAGGACACATGGTATGTCAAGAGCCAAGCTGAACAGCATGGCTTTCCACAAAAGCTGTGTCCTGTCTCTAGCTTGGGGCCTCTGCTGCATTTCAAGCTTTGGGCAACCCCTACCCACCTACTGAGGCACTGTGGCCTGGCTTCTCTGCAGGGTGGGAAACAGGGCCTACAGCTGTCCCCAAGTTCTGAGCTGTGGGTGCCCACCCGCTCTTAAACACACAGATAACCTTCCAGAGACATGGACCCACCATAGCCAGCTCAGAAGACCTTAAAAAAAGCCCCAAGCTCTTCCTTCATGGTTGGCTCTTGCATTGCAGCTGACCTCAGCAGATGGTGAGCTGATATACAGAAGTCTCCTCCACAGAGATGTTGCTCCTGTTGAGGTTCTACAGTTCCCCAAAGGGATTCCCGTCTCCCTCACGACCACCCAGCCTGGGAAAAACACCTATCCAAAGGCTGAACAAGAGAACACTTTATTACCTTTCTCCTCTTCAAGCACCAGCCAGAGGTTGGCAATTGCAGTTTGTGGTCAGAATTCAGACGCACACCCAGAAGGTGACTCTTCCCAACTGTTCACCAGACGTTCAGTGAAAGATCAGTAAAACAGTTGGTCATCTGTTCCCACCGCCGCCATTCAGGTTTGCTGCCCTCTCACTGCGGCATTCACACTGATTTTTGTGTCTCCTAAAAGGGTCAGTCCTGAATTTCTAGCAAAACATGAAATCAAAATAATACTTAAATAAAATGACAAAACCATTCTGACTTTATACACTGCCACAGATAATTTTAAGAGCATTGTTTTTGCCTGATGCAGGGGGAAAAGCAATAGCCTGAGGAAACCAACATCTTACAGAGAGGCAACAGCAGCTTTCCAAGAATATATGCTCCTTAACGAAGGTATCGATGAGGCTAGTGAATATTCCCACTATTACATTATTTCTTTTTAATCTTCTCACAACTCCGACAGGGTTTTACAAGAGCCTCCTCGTACAGGCTGAGATGGAACTTTGTGTTTGCAGAGGTACCTGTGTCTGCAGACCACGGTACGTTCACATCTGTATAAACGGACACAGCTCATAACCACCACTGTTTGCTGGTGCTTTCTCACAGCTTTTTGTTGCCAGCGTCTCAAAATTAACTTCATTTAAAAGGAGATCTTTAAGTGTCTTGCTTAAAGGTGCATGACTTAGGACTTGCCAACCCAGTACAATTTACCCTCCTACAGGAGATGCTTGATCTACAGTCTCTTACTTAGCAAAACAGATCATAAAAGTGCTAATACACATCACTGAAAGGATGAGGTGATGCTAACAGGACTTCCCAGCTCAATAATCACCCACTCAGCAGCACATTGCAGCCAGCCAAGTCAGGAAGCACTTTGGGTTGTAGATTCCGGCCATCAGGAAACATTAGGAGAGTCTTCCTGTCAGGGTTTTACTCCTAGCTGGCTTCAGCAGCTGAATAGTCCAGCCACAAAAGTCCAGCTCTTGCCATGATGGTTGTGAATTTCCACTCGTCTTGCTGGCTCAGCAGCCTTCCTCCGCACCCCCTTCCCCTTGGAGATGAACCTTCCACTGCTCAAGGCAGGTCTAGCGAAGAAGCGGTGGTTTCACACCTGGCAATGAACCAATCAACAAGAAACCCCAGTATCTTATCAACCAGTACCAGTTGTCCTGCTCAGGGTGAGCTTCGTACACACATCTAGCACCCTCACAAAGTGCAACAGGTCCTTGGAACAAGAACTTTCATACTGAAGTACACACCTGCTCTGCACACCTTTGATCTGTTCTGGCATTTTTTAATCTAAAAGAATAACCTGTGTAGCAACAGCCATGTCCATGAACATAAAGAAAATGAACACGAGCTGGTGCTCCACAGTTTTGCATCAGGTTACAGAATACAAGGAAACGAATTAAATCAGTATTTTTTGCACAGACAGCTGAGTTTTGATGCTTTATTTTCAGAACTGCTGTGAAAAACCTAACAATTTTTCCCTTCCCAAAGCAAAGTCAAACACTCAGTGACTACTTTGACGTTTTGTGGTGAGCATGCAACTTGCAGACGGCTTCTCCAGGAAGAGGAGCGGGAGGTTCTGTGTGGTTTAGGCTGCTTGCAAGGGGGAGAAAAATTAAAAAAACCCTCTATCTGTGCAAAAGGTGTCTGTTAGAACACTCCTGCATGGGGAAAAAGATGAGCCAAGTTTTGCCACAGTCATCAGGAGGAGCCAGGCTGGAAATTGAAACCTTGCATGATGCACAAGATGGGTTCATCTCTGGTGACTCATTTTTCACAGACAGAAGCCCTTGTAGCTCCTGCTGGTAACAAGTAATGATGATCCAAGGTTTTCTTCTTTCTGGTCTGGATATCAAGAAGCAAATTTCATGATCTGGGGAAAGCAGAAAAAGTGCTGGTCGAGTGAAGCGCACTCGGTCCCCCTCAGCAGAAGAAAGGCGTGGTGAGGTTCCTTGAGCCGCTGCAGTGGGGCAGCTTACCGTGTGCCGGGGGAGAGATGGGCTTTGGCATCCGTCCCGCTTACAGGGCTGCTCAGGAACCCACGTCCAGCTTGCAGCAGGCACGGCCAGCAGACTTGCAGAGGAAACAACTGAAAATGATGGCATACTTTGCGCTGATAAGTAAAATAAACAAAATGAAGTGGAAAATATACTTGAGATAACCTACTCACCCCCACCTCTGTCGGTCAGGCGGAGGTTCTAGATTACCACTGGACATCGCAGCATGCAGATTTGATCAAAGCAGGAATAACAACCACCCATATAATCACATCTTGCAATAAAATAAAACCCCTGAGGATTTCTGCTCTTTCCAGTGAGGAATCAGAAAGGTTTGTGCACTTATACAAGAGCAATAAAAAAAATTAAATATTTATTTTGAATAACAAGCTTTCAAGCTGCAATGTTGGCAATGTAGATCTTAAACACGGATCACAAAAGCGTGCAGAAAAATGTATTTGAGCAAAGAACAAAATAATACTAAGAATTATACTAAACAGCTGCTGATTTTAAAGAAACAAAAAAGGCTGGTAATCACTATACAAAATATAAAATGTATTAAACACTACCATCCACAGAACAGGTTTATTTTAGTTTGATTATATTTAAAAATTATTTGTGTAGTTATTTATATAGTGAATTGTAAATGAATATTATACATTAACCTCCTTTTGGTCTGCAAAACCTTTGTTGCACTATAGCACATCCAATCACATTGCAAAAAAAAGAATTATTTTTTCTTACTATCAATAAAGAAAACAATCATTGATAATACAGTAAATATTGTCAGGTCTACAAATAATGAAATTAAAAATGACTCTTCGACTCTGAAGCGCTTTCCATGCAAAGTCAGCACTTGCTCGTTTAAACAGCACTACCAAGCAATGTCCAGGGTCGTAGATGCTCTTGGTAAGACTAAACCTTGCAAAAAAATTAAAAAAAAAAAAAAAAAATCAAAGATTGAATGTAATCATGCAACCCTCTTACTACGGGGTGTACCCACTGTGTCACTTCTCAATTTATTGCCTTTCAGGAATACCACTCAAGGCATCAGAATTAGACTCATGATAAATATACATATAATGAAAGGACACAAACTGCTATTCGACACTACTACTGGTAATGTCTGTGCTACGTGAAAGCACCTTTAAAAAGAGCCTATGCGGCAAGAGATAAGTGTCTAAAGATTCAAAATGAATCAACAGTATTGGATAACAATATAATTCTCAACTCAGAAGCTGCCTCAAGATTAGGTGCATCTTCAGTTAATGTAACAGGAAAAAAAGGCAATGGATTTTATTTCATTAATTGTATCCACTCATAAACTGACCTAAGGCCACCAGATGTGCAGACACAAGAAGTTTTCTTTTCTTTTTACAGTTCTTTAAATTGTAGGATGATAAGGGAATAGATCTATTTAAAAACAAACAGCTATTTCATCTCTATTAAGAGGTGGCACCAGGCGTTGGGTTCACGTTCTGAGTGGCCACTTGTGGTGCAACTTCAATGATTCGTGGTTTGTCTATAATTCTGGCCGTACGGTTGCCCTTCTCTACAATGCCAATAATCCATGCTTGGTGACCTTCACCGTACTTTGGAGACTTGATCTCGGCACAGAAACGTGCTGCCTGTTCTCGTGGTAAACAGATGAGGAGGCCTCCTGCGAAGAGAAAAAAGTAGAGCATTGGAACATCTGACTGCAAACCCTGGGTTAGACAAGCACTTGGTGACTGCAGAGAATTCTGTGGCACTCCAAGGGCTCCAAGAGAAGACACGGGGTAAGTCTGAGCTCTTGCTTTACAGAAAGAAGTTTGTGCCCAAATTCAGTGTTTAGTGGGTATGTAAATGAAGCCCAATACACACAGAAGATGTTGGCAGAAGGACATCATACTGATGCCAACAAATGACATACTGAAACAACACCAGCATTGTAAACTTCCAACAGAGGAATGGAAAAGGCCTCTACACAGAAACATTTTGGATAAAGGTCAGATTCAGATACCTACAACTACACAGTGGTAGCAGCTGGTTTTCCAAGTAATCCCATTGCCTCCCATGAAATCATTTAGAGCAGGGACTATTACCAGGGAATGCAAGAGGCAGAAACTGAGCACAGGCTTGTTCCAGTGCTCCCGGCGACGGTCCTTTTGACCCCTCCGTCTGAGAATTTTCTAACCTTTCTTAGCCTTTCCCATAAAATTTTTTTTCTCAGAGACAAGTGAAAACTATTTTATTTACTAATGAACACTTTTCAGAAGCAGCACAGTAACTAGTTAGTGAGCTCACCCTTCAGTGATTAAACCTAAGAACACTTCTACTCTAAGGATCCCAAAGCACCCAGAAAGGTGGCTTGGTGAGTGAATTACCAAGAATGAGTTTCACTGTCATATCTGGCTTGGTCAGAGGCATTAAATGTTTTAGTGCTACCCTTTATTACTGGAGTATTCAGCTTTTTTATATACCCTATGCAGTTAATATTGCAAATGTGTGCAGCACTGCAACACAGAGCAGCAAACAGACCTAATCAAACCTCAAAGCACTGCATGCTACGAGTTGTTTGCGCAGCTCACACCTCTATGCTGTGCTGGACGCTGACATGCAGCAGCCTCTTGTAAGGGATGTTAAAACACCATCTCCCACTGGAAAATGTCTGGAGAACACAGGGAAGAGGATATTCAGGCAGACAGGAATCTGGGCACACACCAAGGCTTGCTTATTCTTAAGGAGTTATTTGACCCAAAGTCTTCTCGCCCTGGTGAAGGGCATCAGCCAGCAGCATAAGTCATGCTCTGAGCCAAGGCTGGGTGCAAAGTGCCACCTGCTGAGCAGGCCACCCTGGGCTCAGTGACACCTCCTCCTCTACGGCCCTTGGACAGCTTCTTAGCACCTTGGGCGCCCTCATGTCGGCTTTTGCCAGCACACAGCCCTCTTGTTGGCGACTGAAGACACTTTTAATTTAAGCGCATGAGGAAGAAGCAGGTACTGAACATGAGGAATTATTATAAGGACACGTGGAAGTGTGAAAGTTTTTGGTTTTACATTATGAGGCAAAACAAGTGTGCCACCCAGAAAAACGTCCACCTCTCTCAGACCTTTCAGAACATAACGTCCACGTATTTCTCAAAACAACAACCCCCAGAAGCTTGAAAGCCAGTGCTTCGACTACTCCAAATGCAAGAGACATCAATTGCAAAGGAAATACACACTATTCCCACTGAAGGCTCTAAATCAAACTGAAGAGAAACTTATGGTGAAAGCGAGTCAGGTTTACAAGTGGTAGGTAGTGCACAGAACGTGTTTACTAGCCAGGAAGGAGGAGGAGAAGGATGGTGAAAAAGGAAATGAGAAAGAGCACAAGAATAGTCTTCAATCCATTATCTTTCCCACACACACTCTCTCTGTGATTTTGCATCACTTGTACGCATACCCTGTTAATATTCCTTGGCAAGATCAGAAAAAAAAAAAAAAAAAATGTACAAAGCCTCAGTTTCCAGTCCAAAACACTTCCCACCTGCTGGCTGCTTCCTGCATTTGACCAAGAACCCTTTGCAGAGGCTATAGGCTGGTCTCAAGCAGCAGTAGGATTCCTATCTGCAGGGATTATAATTATTTCTCTGGTAGATTGACCAGTCTCTTTAACCCTCTGGGTATGTCCTTAAGGTTTTCCACTACATATTCTATTCTAGTTTAGGTTACTGGTCTGTCCCATGGACATCCACAGCAAGTCTTCACCTGGACAAGGTTGGGGCCACCAGCAGTTTAAACTGTTGCAAGGTGCCTGGGGAAAATGAAGCAGCAGTGCTGCTCTGCACTGAAGCAAGCAGCATTTTGTGGTGTACCCAGCTTTTGAGGTCTGCATCAACCAAGACAAAGCAAATGGGCTGCACACAGAATGAACAAATGGCCACGGTGGCTTGAGAGCTTGCTGCACGCTTCTTTTGGGGTTGAAAGGACATAGACACCTGTTAGCTGTCCTGCCTTCCCTTTCTAAAAACCTAAGGGTTGCTTTGGTAGGAGGGTTTGAACATTGTTGGGTTTAACTGTTCTAGTCAAGAAGGGAACTGGACAGAAAACTTCAAAGGCAGACTAGACAAAGCTTTGCAATGGAGTACAGAGATAGAAAACTTCATGAATTGAAACCAAGTGTCCTTGCTCCTCCTAACGGCTTTCTCCCACAAGACTAATGAAAGGAGGAGATCATTTGCCTTGCTTCTTGTAAAGCACTAACACAGCCCTTTTCTACCAACCTGCCTATTTCCCACAAAATTCGCACTATCACCCCATTGCTGAGGGATCTCTACTCACTGAAAAAGCTGGCTGATGCCAGTCGACAGTTGATTAGAGGAGGACTGGCAAAAATACAGACATGCATGAATATCCCATGTAGAGTAACTTACTTCTGCCAACAGTCTAATAAACAGAATTAAATTTTTTGAAACTAAATGCCTGATTGCAACTTTAACCTTTACCAAAGAGTGACCTACAAGAGACTTCAAAATCACGTAAAACTGCAATTTTAAGAAAATACACCATAAGCAAGGGTGCTTGGAGGATGGAACACATGACATAATAGATCTTTCCAACACTGAGTTTGTCAACAGGTGCCCAGCAAATGTGCACTGGAAAAAACCCAACAGTCTTAAAATCCATTCAAGTGATTTTCCAGTAAATTTCTCATTGCTTGCCCACTCTGCTGAAAAACATCTGTTCACAAAGGAAGAAGCTACAGAGAGAGCATTTCCAGACATTTAAGGCCACAGAGAAAGGGCGTTATCTGTGTTATGGCATGAACAGCTCTGAGCAGCCCCGCAAAAGGCATCCTCACAAGCAGATATACAGGTACAGCACAGCAGACATCTGCCTTCAGGACAGCCGCCTGGGTCTGAACATGGAGGAGTCTCCCAGTACACCATGCCCCAGCTAACACACACTGCTGCAGCGTATCAGACGATCCGGCATAAGCCTGAAGCCTACGGGACCGCAGTTACAGAGCCTTCAGACCAGAGCTATTGTGTCCACGTGGCTATGAATCTTTCCAGTATTTGGCAGGCGCTGCCCTGTAACAAATCCCTACAGCCACCAACAATGCGAGAAATGCAACACTGTGATGAAATTAAATGTATGTGTTTTGAGGCACCCAAAGTTCACAAATAACCAGATACGTCTTGCTGTTTTTTCCATCATCATCTATGTTGAAGCATAAGCTGTTCAGTGTTTCAAAGACACCTCTTGCTCTCAGTCCCAAAAGAAATTCTGAAGTCGACTGCTTTCCACTTCCAAGTGCTCTCGGAGCAGTTTCACATTCCTGCAGTGAAAAGACAGAACTGGGTATCCCCAGGGTGCAGGACGGGCAGCTCTGAAGACTCAAGCACTGCGTTTGCAGCTGAACCATTCCCATGCCAGTGGCTACACAAACCTCTGTGACGGCCACTCACCTGAAAGAGCATCTTGCAGTTCCAGATCTGTGTCCACGCTATTTTTTGGACTCTAATAAATGCTACCATCAGTCTGGTTATATGGACTCCTGGGTAGTAAGAAACTGTCTGGTGCTACCAACCCTACTGACACAGCCTGCCAAACTGCCACCAGATATTTCTGGTCTCTGCTGACGCTGGATTTGAACTCTTGAAAGGGCTCACGGCTCATATCCTATTACACGTCATTGGAGCCATACGCGTCTGTTTAAACACAGATGGCTCAGGAACAACTCAGCAGACCACGGTAAGTTGTGTATTCACTAGGGGAAAAGTTTATGGCTCTCACTGTGATGCATCTTTCCAGATCTATGGACTGTTTTGCTTCAAGGGGCCCCTCTGTTGTGAACTGCAGAGAACTTGGATAACACTTCTGGAGAGCAGGAAGAGGGTGGAGAAATGAGATAAGAGAAAAAGAAGTATTTGTTTCTACATCTTCTCCATTTCCCAAAGAGAAAGAAAAGTCAGATTAAAGGAGGAAAACAAAATGGAACAGGACAAAAGATTTAAGGAGGAAATGAAGTATAGAGGCTTTCAGCAGATGACAGTTGTCATGCTGGTCAGCCGAGTGCCCTACACTTAAGGCAACTTGCAAACTTCAGAAGTTCTTATAACCTGATGACTGTTCAAACGCTTCTCTGAAATGAACTTGGTGTCCACAGCCTGAGTCTCAGCACATATCTTGTATCCACTGTCACTGCAAGTGGCAGCTTCATTAATAGAGAACTCAAATAACGAATGGGTCAGAGACCAAAGTTTGGGGTTTTTTTACTTTGCTGCTAGTTACAGTCCTTAGTCAGATTTCATATATCTAAGGGAGAAAATCTATGTTCTTTGATGTCTGTGTACTGGGGACAGAGAAGGCAGACACTGCGATGAGCCCATTCAGTGCTCAACTTCACACATATTCATAAAAAGAACCCAAACACCACTCACCTGACTGGCAAACCTACTGCAGGTGACTTTACCTTTGAAAGAACTGTGTCAGCTCTGCTAGGCTTTTCAGATTTCACTGTTCTGGAGTTAACAGCTAAGAGAAAAACAGGTTTCAAAAGAATTCGGAATCATCACTAACTTCTAACTGCAAAAGGTCTTAGACATAGCAAGGGCTGCTATAATAGTAGTTTCAGGAAGTAGAAGGTGCTCAGAAGAGGATGGCGATTTGGAAGTTTGGATGAAGAAGTTAATTGTGAATAGTTTTGTGGCTAATGCTCATTAGCTCGGCTATATGCCAAACCAACTGTGATTTTGAATGCAAAACACATGATCTGTACATTAGAAATGTTACTGAATTCTAACGTGGAAGGGTAGGAAAGGAAGAGAGTGGTAAAACTGTCACCTACCTGAAGTCTCTGGACAAGTCCCATGCATAAGGCCAAACATATTGCCACAAGCCTTACTGACAGCAGCCATCTTAGCAAGGACAGGAAGATTATGAATAACAAAGGACACCTCATTTCGCTGCTGCTTGGCAAGGTTTTGTGCATGCCCCAGGATGCCAAATCCTGTGATGTCTGTAGCTGCGTGTGCATTGAAAGTGTGCATAAGTCCAGCAGCTACAAGACAGGGAGGGGGGGAAACAAAAAATCAGAAAAAAAATTGTCATGAAAAGCAATGCTTCAACAATATCATGCACAGTTTGAATGAAGTTGCATACCTTTAATTTGAATCAGGTTGGGTTGCTGTTTAAATTAATTAAAAAAATTCATGCTTGAAGGGAACTGGAATTCACCAATACTGCATGTAATCCTTAAAAAATTCAACTTGTATTTAAGGTATTAAATCATGCTGAAAATCCAGCACCAAAGTTATATTTATGAGCATGCTCCATTAGACATGTGCTACTAATTTATATTAGCAGTCAAAGAAACCAGGGCTTGCTCCAGATTCAAGCTTCCCAAAGGTGAAGGCCAGAATGGTTCTGCACTCAGGTTTGCTTCATTAAGGGCAAGGACTAGACTCATCCCGGGTCGTTTTTCTCCCACATCTTCCCCTGTCACTCAGAAAACGATCACATCAGAACTTAAGTTCTAGACACTTATTAAACTTTAAGAGCTTAAGAACAAAGCCTGCAGGTTGTGGGAGAAGGGCCCCAGCCTCCCCACCTTTGCATTCATGGAATTCTTGGGCATTTGCAACTTCAGAGCAGGGTGGGAGAAGGGCACCCCCACATGCAGGACAATTGCCCCAGTTAGGAATATTTAAATGTTGTTGAAGGTGCCCAACAAGAGGAGTGGAGAAAAACAACACTGAGAATGCTTTGCCCTTCTTTGGAGCTTCCCAATACAGGAGCTGGACCCAAGTTATTTTCCATAAGACAATACTGGTCATTAATTTTTCCTGGAAGACTTTGTGAAAGAATGAAAAACCAGTGGGATAACAAATACCAAATAAAAAATGAATAAATGGGAGAAGAGATATTTAACTATCCCTCTTCCTTCAACTGAGAAGTAAGGAAACACCTAATTTAATTCTCCATTCCTCCAAAGATACTTTGGACAAAGAAGGGAAATCCTAGATTAAAATTTCTAGGATTAAAATCAGAACCTTCCCCCTACCAAAATTAAAAGAAAAAAAACCCTAAAAGAAAATCCACAAAACAGGAAAAAAGCGCCAGAAAACATGTGCTACATGTTCTACACTTTGGAACACGCATAACATGACAAAATTGGAAAACCAAAAATTAAAACTGAAGCATACAAAAACTAAGTTTTTCCTTTTTTATTCTATTTCATTTTATTAACGTTATTACATCCAAGCCCTCACGAGTTCTCCAGGCACAGAAGGAACAAATTCAATATATTTCCCTTCAAAACATCTTCTTACTGAGATGTTACTTGCAGCACTCACAAGTCATAATCGTCTCCAGCAGCATTTGTATTTTTGTTGTATAATTAAAAGAGGGCATTTGATTTTAATTTGCTTGCTTCACAAAGACTGAACAGCAGAAAGATGGGGCAGAAGGAAGGGATAAAGCGGCTGTGTCACATTTCCCCATGGCAGTGAAATGAAGTTAAGTATGAATTGGAAAAACCCACAACCTCCCCACCACGCACATCTCTTCTTACCTGTTCGGTTCAGTCGTGCCATATTCATCATTGCTTCCTGGTACGCTAGTTCTACATCTTCTTGCGTTACCACTAGTTTGATTTTATTCCACTTTTCTGGCTAATGAATGAAATAAAGATGATTCTTTTAGATTTTCAGCTGTATATTGTAAAGCACACCCTTACCACTTTTAAAAAAAAATCTTCATCCAAAATGTACTTCTTTTTTTAAAACTCAGTTAAAGGGGGGCAAAAGGTTCCACAGTCAGAGGTGTGGGCCATACTCTACTGCACCGAGTCAGATTCATTTAAAGATCTGTTAGACACTAAGAACTCAGATCTTGCATTCAGCAACAGTGGAGTGGAATAACCTACCCTAGGGCAAAGAACTCCTTCAAGGCAGCTCTCTGGCTTGAACTCAGCAGCCACATGAAAAGAACTTTGTTGCTGGATGTTGAGATTTGTACTCTTTGGCTTCTTGTTTTATTAAGACAAGATTCTTGATTTCATATTTAGATGCTTTGATCAAGAAAGGCCACTGATATCCGTAAGTCCAGGTCTGAGGGACATATGCTAAGGGAGGGTGTAATCACTCCAGTGACTTCAGATTAAGGCAGTTTCAGAAGCTTCCTTTACAGTTTAATACCAGCATCTCCATTCACCTGTTCTCCAGTGTCTGGTATGGACTTATGCCTCCATCACATGCTTTTCATCCCCAAACGGTGTCAGAAAAATTTAGGAAATGGTACCTTTATAAAGGGCAATTGTTTCATTCAAAGCTGAAGTAGTTCCAGATCCAGAATGAAACAAAGCAACCATTTAGCTGTTCAGAGCAACACTACAAACTGGTGTAATTTTCTTTCTTTTTTTGCAATGGAAATAAAATTACAGAGAACTGAAAGTAAAAAACAAAAAAAAAAAAACATTTTTGAAGCCACAATGCCTACGCTGCCATTCCGTAGAATAAATGCATAGAACAAACTTCTTACCAGACCAAAGGTGCAATAACTGCTAAGAACTGGTATATGGTGCTGCACTGGGGAGGACCTTGACAAAGAGGCTCTTACACTTAACAAATGAGCACTGACTTCGAGGGGTGTAAGAGAGAATCCAGAAATGGCAAGAGGGAAAAAGCCTGGTCAGCCAAAACAAATCCTTTGTTAAAGAGCAAGGAAGTACAGCAGTGAGATCAGAGCTTCTGAAATTAGGTTGAACTGGGTCTGACCAACTAAGTAAGAGAGCAAGTGAAAAAAAGAATAAATGAGGCTATTAGAGAGGGGACAGAATAGTGCTTATTCTTACTGCGGGTAAGACTGAAAAACCTGAGCAGTTGTTCTGCCTTAGTTTTCAAAAGCATGGTTATGAGGTGGATCATGTGACGGAAACCAGTCAGATGATGGGGATGGAAATCACAAATGAGGTGGAAGCTCAGGAAGCTCAGGAAGGCTGAGGCTGGAAGAGCTTCTCCAGTACAGCAATCAGACACTGGGGTTAGCAGACAGGAAAAAAAGGCAGAAAAGTTCACAAAAATTCCCAAAACAACTTCCAAAAGCAAGCTTAGGTTTCCACATGGGAAGGGTCAACAGGCAACGACAAGGGCTAGGAAGCCCCGTCTGAAGGGGCACATCACTGCAACCCCTCTCGTGCCTTTCAGCTGAAAGAGGAAAAGGCAAAGGGATGCTAGCTCCCAGCTGTGGACCAGCCTAATCAGTCCACACCATCAGCCTGGCAACCAAAGCTACAGCAAACAGCTTCACCATCCCAGCATTTTCCTGACTGAGGTCTCAGGGGCCCAGCTCCCCGCAGACCCTTTGCAGTCTCTTCCTTCGCACCCTATGGCAGCTGCTGCCAGCAACGCAGCTGGTGCTTGGCTGCAATGATGCTGGCAGCAACCACACAAGGAGGGGACAAATTTTGCCTCCATTTGGATCTTCATTCTTGTCACCAGGAACTCATTCACCACTGCTCTGTTTAAATGCCTCAGCTTTTAAGTTGGGGGGTTTTTTTTTATAATTATTTGTTTTGCAGCCACATGTCTCTACTGTCCATTTTCCTTTCTTGTCTATGCATAAATTTGCTGTACTATGTACCTTCTCCCACAAAGTCAAATTCCCTACCAAAATTTGATTTATGGGTGGATTTGTGATGGGCAATTCTGGTTTCACTTTCCCTACTCTTTCACACAGCAAAGCTGAAGAAAAGGCAGCACAGCTACTCAGAAATTTTCCTACCACAAAGATAGAAGCTGTTTATACATCACAGAAGGATTGATTTCCTTGCTGTCCTCACTTTTCAGACCAGAAAGTGTTTCTGGTTGACAGTCAATGAAATTAGAAGTACTTGAAATATGTGGAAATTCAGAATATCCTTAATTTGCAAGTCTGTTTGTCAGTACAGTAATAGATATGTTAAGAAGTAAGATTATGGCCAGAAAACATACTATAAAATTGGTGTCTTGTTGTTTCACTTCATTTTCATATCAAGATTATCTGACGCCCTGATCCTTATATCTGATAGGAAAACGCAGGATTCTGTGAAGGTCAAAATTGCTAGGCCAGACCCTATGAAGAAGGAGAAAAATATTTTTTTCTTGTTGATCACGCTTCAGACTCCAATGAAGGTTTAAGCTGGTTCTCTCCCACTTCTGCTAACACAGGCTTTGTAATTAGAATTCATCTGACAACGTAGTGGCCAACATCCAAGACAAAGTAGATTCCAGCTCACTCCTCTGACAGTCTATTGGCTCAGTAGTCCCAAACGTAGAAAAGATGCATCTTTTTGAAGTGTAAACTGAGCAGTTATAATTCTGAAGACGCGTACTGGGAGCCAGACAACATAAGCAGATGCCAATTTTGCAGTCACTTTTCAGTTCAGTAGTTACATTTGTGCCTGAAGTAACAGATGGAAGTATGTCTACATACATAATGCTGCTAGAAATATTCCTACTGAATGCTCAGGGTAGTACATGTGAATCGTAGATATATTTCCATGCACACAAGCAGAAAGCCCATGAACACAGACAGCAATCTTGGCCTTAACTGCCATCAATAAGCTTTTGCCAATTACTTTGGCAGGTGGAGCAGGGCATAATTCTACCCAGGGTGCTAGTCTGTTGCTCTGTTAGTAAACAATTTTGTCTATTACGGGAACGCCTGAGAACTAAGAATTAGATGCAACTAAGATGGCCTTAATTAATATTAAACTGCCTCGATTCCAAAAGAGTTTTACATTGTAAGCAGGTAAGACTGACACACCAAGGAGGGAGTGATCTACCACCTCTCTCTCCAACTAAGCCCTCAGTGTACTTATTACACTGCTGAACTTGGTCATTTTGAGGGAACAAGGAAGGTCACCTTTAACTCAGGCCCCTCTTCCCCATTTCTTTTTTTGCAGCGTACTCACAATATCTAGCCACTGGTGGACGGCTACAGCCACTTGTGTTCCCAAGGGTTTAGTTAATACAAGCACATCTCCCGGCACTGCATTGTCTGGCCTGAAAACAAAGAATTCATATATTAATTACACAGCGAGATTCACACATGACATTAGGAGTAAGTGCTGGGAATTATGTTTTCACAGTCCCGTGTATCTTGTTGCACAGTTAAAAAAAATGACTAATTGCAGAATTACCCTTTGGGAGTCATTGCCACGGGACATTATTGAGCAAAATGCTGCAAACTTATTTAAAAGTGCTAATCCTTCTTTCTTGGAATAGAACAACGCTTGCAGTCAGATATACACAAAATCACATCTTTTCTTTCAATTTACTGGAGACACAAGATAGGATAGGGAAAAAAATTGACCTTTGTTACTTCAAGGCATAAGATTACCATCACTGGAACCACAAACAAATTCATGCCACAGTGGGACATTCAGTATCAGCTGCTGTTAGATGGACAGAATGGTGTAAAGACTATGGCAATTCTGTAGTTCTCTACAGCCATTAGTAGGGTAAGTGGGAGATAGTTTAAAATGTATGTATAAAGATGACAGAAATTTACGTCCCAAAACAGTCTTCAATACCTTTAAAGGTTAGAAGCTTAAATCTCCTGTCAAAAGGAGAATAGGATCAAAAGATTCCAAGGGGTGGGGAGAAGTAAAAGGACATCCTGTTTGAAAAAGCAAATATGTACAAAAGAGATGTGGCATCTGTTGAGTGCCAAGGACAAATGCAAGCCAGAGAAGGTACTGCTTTATGCATCAGGAGACAGACCATGAGATCACAACACGGTATTTCAAGGATTTTTCACTGTATCCCTTCAGACCAGTGCCTTCAATTGTTTAGTGATTTAACTTACATTATAAATTCATTAGGCTGACAGACTGTCGTGGCCACTCCTCCTAAAACAATCCAGGGATTTAACACTGTTTGGCCACCAGTAACAGATGTTCCTGCCTCTTCTGCTGCATCTTTGAAACCCTGGATAATTAGAGGCATCACTTTGTCTCTTTCCTAGAGATCAAAACAGAAGTCAGAGTTCCGTACACAGCAGTGCTAGTCATTCAAAGACTGGCCCAGGGCTTTTCATCGCTCAAGCCAAATGCCCGCGTGGCAAATAGTTCATGACAGAAAAGCCAGCCTTAGGAAGAAGTTAGCCTCCTGAAAACTGCACGTTATCCCACTGAGCTGTGGACTTACAGCTCTTTTACAAAAGAGGTGCAGACATTCTTACGCTGCAGAAATGTTCTTTAAAGGTCATAAAAGTAAAGGAACTGGAGTTCTGGAAACGCAGAACAACTATCCTGCTGCTGCAGTCAGGTACAGCCACAGCAGCGCAGTGCAATAAGGCAAAGTTAAATAAAGCTCCATTTGGCCTCCACTCACCTGCAAAGTTTCAACTTACTTCCTTTAAGGATAAACATTCCTTTTTTGCTAGAGCAAAACAAACATAAATGCTGGTCACTTCCACCAAAAAAACCCCCAAAAAACCCCAAAGCAATCCATTTCAGTTTCTTCTGCTTCAGATTTGATACATGAATTGGTAATCAAATGCTGCCTTGGAGCAATACGGACCTGAACTGACAGAAACACGGACACTGTTTTGGTGGAGGTGAAGGTATTAGCAGAAAAAGACTGCAATGCCACAGAAAATGGAACTTCTAGTAAGTGACCTCAGAATGTTTGAAGCAACACCCACACTATGAACTGAGACATTCAATAAAACCATCTCTTCTCTAAAAGAGTTCAAACTTCTGAGGAGAAAATACACTAAAGGTGAATACATTCTATGAAAGTTTAGCTGTTTAGGTCTTCAAAAGCAAGTACCAAAAATCTTACCCTATCTGTCATTTTATTGCTGATTCCAAGGAGCATCAACATGTTGTCGCATTCCGTGACCCCCATGGCATAAAGGTCACTTAGGACATTGGCACACGCTATCCGTCCCTGAAAGAGACAAAAAATAACCTGCAGGACTGCCTGTGAACCTCCAGACAAACAGCTGCCATGAACAAAACTTGGAGCGTGAGTTTGCACCCTGAGATAGCTGCTTATTCCACAGGCTCCTGCATTGAGAAACCCAACCAAAGATGCGGTATGAACCATTTCGTGCAATGTGCTCACCTAGAAGTGCAGCCACCTGTTCCCTTCACAGGTAAGGAGAGGATTCATCCCAAGTGTCTCGGTCAACATACTCTCTCACTGACTACATAGGAATCCCACACCAAGTTTAGACTGGACGCCTAATTTTAGAAAGTTGAGGCTGAAGTTAAGCTTGACCAAGTCTTGCTTTGGTAACAAGCTCAGTTTCCTTCATCTGATATGTCCCTATTAACTTTATTCCAGCACAAAACTGTATGTGCTGGTGAAGACAACCATCGTATGCAATTCATAACTGCCAGGAATCTGATCTGAATATTGCTGTACCTCTTCAGGTGTCTGCAGATGTCACCGCTTAGGAGCATGCACAGCTACCGTGGGGAGATGGCTGTCCCTCGCCACTGGAATGGTGAGGGAGATATGCCTGCTCTATCACTCGTTCAAATGACAAGATACAGCTAAATTCTGCTACATTTTAATTGAATTGTGTGTGTGAGAACACCTCCAACAACAACGATTTGCCCAGGAGACCTAGTCTTCTGTTGAAGATTCCTCTAAGAAGTCTTGAAGCTGACAGGACTGAGAAGCAATCACTTGGGTCACATAAGCTTAGCTACTCTAATTTTGCTAAATTCATGGATCGAAGTGAGGGTCTGTTGGGGTGAGGACCCAGCACAGATGAGACATCAAGCTTCCTAATGAAGACGCAGAAGTTTCATACGGGCTGTGCCCTAAGGGAGGCAAGATAATTTTAAATACAGGACAAATTCCGTTGTGTTACTCTCAAGACTCTACACAGTCTATTAAAATGGTTTTAAGTTCACAGCTGCAGAACTGTAACCAACATCTGGTTTTATGATTTTAAATCTGTGCTTTTCATAAAGTTCAGAGGCAACACCACCATGGTAAAAACAACAAACTTATTTGACAGAATTTGGACTACAGAAAGATGCTTTAGCTGGAAGACAAATTTGGGGAAAAAAAAAAAAAGAGGGCATCTAAACACATTTCCACTATCTCTAAAACCTCATGGCCTAATCACATAGCCAGGATTTTTTTGGGGGGGGAAATAAAAAAAAAAAAATCAGTATTTTCAGGCCATTACCTTACTTACTGATGACATAACACCTCCAAATCACGATTAAATATAATCCAGTTATTCATAAATTCAAGACCTTCCAGTGGCATCAGGGGAATCCTTTATATTTGGAACTGGAATATGTTGTAATCATTTAAATCTCAAACCGTTAAGAGTGAGCTGCGTACTGCATGGTTTGAAGAATATTGGCTGTTACAATTTCCGGACATTTAAGAACAATCAAGCCTGCCATTTTCCTTTTCTGGAAGGGGACTCCACTGTCTTCTTCAGTACTGACCAAGCAAACTGCTGGTTTATGCCCTCTTCGGAGTGACAGATAAGTCTTTAAAACCACACCGACAACAGCTCTCTATTCTAATAGTCAGAGGTCAGTCTAACTCCGCTTTTGCCAACTGGCAAAGCACTACAGAAACTAATTCAGGGAGTGCAAGTCTCCAGTCTGAAATAGTAGAGGGAACAACACATGGCTTGCAGACACAGATAAACACAACAGGATTCACAACTAGGGCCAGCCTAGCTGGGTCCCACATGCTACCTGACTCTTTATTTCATCTCACTGAAACACAATTATCTACATGCAATACTAAGAGCTATTTATTGAGGCAAAGGATGGAGTATCAGACCCCCGTCCCCAGTCTTGAGTGAAGGTTCTTCTTGAAAGAGCCCAAAAAGGTCCCTGGAATGAGGTGAGGCAAGGAAGTCCACTCCCAAACCAGCAAGTTTCCTGCTCCTGTACTCAAAAAGGCATCTCCAAAGACACAACAGAGGCCAGTACCAGTCCTATTATCAGTGGCTTGATACTTACGAAACCTAGTCTCAATTGCTAGTAACTTTCCCAATATCAAACTATTTCAGGTCAGAAGTCCTATGCTGGATAAGATTTTACAGGTGTACATCCCTCCTCGCACAACAGGGCTTGCCTTCAGAGAAGGGGGAAAGGGGAAAAGAAAGATTTTTTGCATCTAACTGCAGAACTTAGTTTTAAAATAAGCAGTGACAGGGAGAGAGAAAGTTGTTTTCTGAAGCAGAAATTTGAAGTTCAGCTAAGTCCACATGCAGTTTTGCTTTCCTCAGCTGTTTTCTAATCCCTTCTGTCACAGCACCCAGCTTGGAGTCCATTTGCACTCTTGGCTTTCCCTCCTTGCGTCCTCTTCCTCCAACTAGGAAGACAGATCAGACAAGGAGCAGCAGGTAGACACTGCACAGAGAAAGGAAGAGACTCTAAATCAGGGAACACCAGCCCAAAACCAGACTAGGACTGACTAGGTTAGAAGCCAGAGCAGAATAGCCAGAAGCAGAGTGTGGTCGGCATGTGAGTGGCAACGAGAACAGAGAGTGTTAACAACAAGCATGGGTCAGGGTACATCTAGACTGAAAACATGGAAAGAAGCAGTTGGAGAAGCAGGGCAGCAGCAGTCGACCTTGAACAGGAGTCCAGAACACATTCCTTTATACAGCCTGGACACAAAACTCCAAAATTCCCGAGTCTTGCCATTCCTCTGCTCTTAACAACTGCCCATAAACCCTGTGGCAAACTGTATTTGTATGTCCTCCAACTGATGTTGGTCCACACAAGACAATGGCACCTATCTTGTCCCCAGGTACTCTAGTCCTCGAGAGAGAGGTCCAAGCAGAGGATTCAGCAGCTCCAGCCCTACTGGATCACTGCAGCAGGTATCAGCAAGAGGGTTGTGACAGAATCCCTGCTCTCAGTTAGCTTTTAAGAAGAAATACACATCTGCAAACAGATTAGGAAGTGGCAAGCCACCACATGAAAATGAATGTTGACAAGAATGAAAAGTGAAGGACTTGAGAGTTAGAAGACACCTAGTTACAGCTGCTGGTGCATGGGAATCACAGCATAGACTGTAACTACGGTGCAACCACTGAAGTTGGACTACGGCCAAATTTACATTTCAGTCCTACCATGCTGGCCTAATCCTCATCTGGGCACAAGCTCATTGCGGCATCTCAAACACCTTGCATCTCCAAACAGAACAACCCTCCCCCTTCACCACAGCCTTCTCACACTGTCCCTCACAGGTTTTTGTTACAAGATGAGAAAACAGTTTCTCAGCTGCTGAACTGGAACACAGCTCTCCAACAACACAGATATCTATTTTTTTCTTTTTTTCCACCCCCTCTGGTCCCTGACGAGTTTCCACACAATATTGAAACAAGCCACTTCAATCAGATTTCTCAGGAGAGCTCAGTAACTCTGTACTCTAGAGGCCAGCATGAGATCTTGGCTGCTCAGTTTGCAGAAAGAGAGGTCATGTCAAATAGAAATCAAAGGATCCAGGCTTGTATGTGTGTGCAACACCTGGTCAAGCAGGCTGAAAAAAAAGAGTTGGTCCTAATCTCAAACTGCATATCCAAAACCTACCCGACAGGTCTCACAGAACAAACAACGAACCAACAACAGCAAATAAAGCACGCAATTACCTAAACAGCAGTAAAACCATGCCTTAAATTAGACACATTCAAATCACAGGAAACATGAATTCTACCATTTCTAATTTTCATTTAACCAACACCTCCTGTAGAACTCTTTACAGCTTTACTAAGTAATTTTTTAAAGTTCATTTGTTTCCTCATGACCTCCTGTTCAAGTCTATGCTGATGCCCACCACACAGAACACCACAGAGGAATCTCTGCTGAGATGGACTAAATGAAACAGTGACAAGAAGGAACCAAAGTGTTATTTCAACTTCTCCACCTGCAAGTGGAGGTAGTATGGCGGGAAAACTGGTGTTCACCCAGCAGTCTGAAGTTGCCAGGTGTTATTGCCAACTACTGTCATTCAGACATTTCCAGTTCTGACATGCTACCCGGTTATTTCAGAACCTCAAAAAAGGCCAGTTACAACACGTTTCTGCTCCTAAGTGGAGTTTACTCACTGCTGCTTCACATACAGCTCTTTTTCACCCTTTTGGGCTTTTCAAGCCAAATCCCACCGAACAACAGATGGAGGGAAATGTGAATTAAAGGTGGCAACTTTCCCAACTTTCACCTGCAGAAAGCAGCACTGCAGCATTCCTGGCTGACATGGAAAAGATTACAGGATGAAACTATGCCTCTCCCTCTCCACTTGTGCTTAGGAAAGACTCTGAATGCAGTTAACTAAACAACTGGCACTGCACATCTAGAAGGAATGGTAAAATTGCCATCAGGCTGGTAAATCAGAAGCAATAGACAACTTACCATCATATAAGGATCATCCACAATAGGATAAATATAATCTGTCGTCTGGACCAACGACAGACCTCCATGTCTTAATGGAATAACGCAAGTGTCCATCCCAATTCCTGTGAAAACAGAGATCCATCAGGGAGGCGAGTAGCTTTGCCCTTTATTATCTGTTGCTCTTAACAAAAGATCTTATAAAACATTTATTGCTTAAACAGACACCGCAAATTCCTTCCTTAGAGAAAGCACATAGCACAAATAAGAGGACAACCAAGCAAAGAATGAAAACTCCTGACTGGAACAGAACAGAAGCGTAAATGGCTGAAAGCAAGAACTGAACTACAATGTTTCACGCGTTTTTTTGCAGCACAATAATAGCGCACTAAGAACATCTGTGCTTGTATGTGTGTACATTTATAGTTAAGAGGAACTACGTAAATTGCTATTGCCACTTCTGTCTCAACAAAAACAGTGACAGTTTTAAAAGGACAAAGCCTCTCACAAAGGCTCTCACTTCAGGAGGAACAAAGAGAATGGCACAAGTCACAGCCCAGGCCCTTGGTGGAAGATGATTCACCCACTTGAAGCTCTTGCAACTGTGTTAACTTTGCCTTACTGTTGTGAGGCTGAAAGGCAGCAAGACAACCTGCTAGACAGGGAACCTCCTCCGACGAAACCACACCACCAAGTGCAGCCTTTTCCCCGACGGTGGAGATTTCAAACGGAATAAACAATGTTAAAATCACTCAGCATTTGCTGTGATGAAGAACTCACACAAAAGCAGCAGGTGACAAATCACACTGTGCTAGCTGAGCTGTGCTACTTGTCGATATCCCCATGCCTTTTGACAATGGCAAGTAACTTGCCTCCTTCCTGAGCTGGAACAAGCAGCCTAGATCCACTCTGCATACCTCACAGCGCAAGAGCCTTCCAACAGCCAGTCTTCAGGGAGCAGATACCACACAGTGTCTTTTCCCCATGTATTAATGAAACTCACTACCTAGCAAGAGCTACAAGCCAGTATTTGGCAGTGTGCTGTGCAGGGATGGAGTGAGCTGCTGTCACCAGAGGTCCTAGGAGGACACAGCAGGAGGTCTGCCAGACAGCAGGTATATAGGTGGAGAGATCCTCTATCTTGCCTCAGAAGAGAAGGATGCTGACAGAAGCTCATGAGCTGTAATACAGGGTCGCTCATCCACCGCAGAAACTAGGCCACTATGCATGATGTCCAGCATCTGCAGGGAGGTGATATAAGCTGTTACAGAGAGGTAGCTCATGTATAGGAGCTGTTTTGCCCTTGGTTCACCTATTTATGTCATAAGACTGCAAGACTGATTTCACTTGTGTGGTTTTCCAGGACTGCAGTGAAAGTGCTGCTTGACAGACAGGCCAAGGGGCCATGACAGTCCTTCTGAGGCTTCATTTCTGTTTCACCACAAAAGGACTGATTAAATAAGTGAATCTGTTCAGAAAGGTGACTGAAACCAGTGATTTCAAGGTCCCTAACAGCTCTGGGAGTTCGTATCAAACTTGCAGTTTCTTACTCAGATATACTCGCAGCCACAGTCAAGATTGCTCTGGGCAACACCACTGGCAGAACTAAAAAGGAGTGAGCTTGTGCTTGCTATTGGCAATTTCCCTCTCCACTGCCTCTCAAAAGCATGCTGTATGCACAGGCTGTAAAGTGACCTGTCTATACCTTTTAAGCACAAAACATCAGAGGCAAATCACACCAAACTTATCCAAAGACACATTCCTTAAAGGAATACTCACCACAAAAGCACATTTTTAAGAGACCTCAGCTCTTCACCTTCAATTACTAACAGATTTCCAGTTACATAATATCACACCTACAAATTGATGGCATTAGTTTACTTTTTTACCTTTTCATATAGCTGGAGAAGAAAAATCTATTAGCAGTTCCATTACTGTTTAGACCCTGTAGGTTTGTAAGAGAAAAAAAGCTAGATAATTAAATCTAAAACAAACTATTACTGATTTTAGAAATTTGCCAAATTGAAATGCCATTTTGAATGACTTATATGTTTTTTCTAAATTAAATAAATTGCAATTTAGGGATAAAAGAAGCTGGAAGTATCCTTCATTAGGGAGTATTAAATTATAGTGCCACCCCAGCTCCACACACAATCGCTGCTTGGATATTTCATACAAAGATCACCATTGTTTAAGCTAGAACACGGGCTCCTTACTAATCTCTCACTGAATTCAATCTCTACCAGAATAATGGGCTGCAACCTGTTAGCCTGCTAATAGACAATTAGCAATGTTAAAATAATTTATAATAAGGTTATTGTACACTAAATTGATAATTAAATAACTTCAGAACAAACGCTACATTCACATTCCTAAGTTGAGGGAAAAAAATTCATTCTGCGCCGCAAAGTAGAGATTGAATATGCAGGGCTGAGTAAATAGACAAACAGAATTAAAAGTGTCATTAACCATATTATCCACATTAATTTATCTATATCAATATTAGGTACAGTAGCTAGTATCAAAATACCTACATTCGCCGTTCCCCATGTAGGTGGCTCATGCAGGTTGTTTTCCCTTATTGCTTGCATCACTGTGCAAATATCAAAGAGAAAGTGAAGCTGCATGAACACAGAGGTGTTGGGAAGACAGCCTTTCCCAGGCACCTTCTACAGTGAGCAAAATAGAGTGGGGCACCATGGAAGGACTGAAGGGAGAAATGACAACTCTGAAACGGTCTGCTCCCGGCCTCAGCTGGAGAGAGAAAGTTTTTTCTTGCTCACTTTCTCTGACCCAGGAACAGAGGGGAGAGGAGGGAGAGGGGAACTTCACCTGTCAGTCATCTAATTGCATCAAATTCATTGCACACATTTCCAAAGGAATATAGAAGTCCAGAAATTAACTGATACGTCTATAGTTTGCAAAGCATCTCCTGGGGACAGGGCGGAGGAGACTAATGCCTAAGCACATGCTTATCATGATGGCCATTCCTGATCTCTTTGTAGCTGAGCGCACTGCAGGGTGTTAAATAATTAAAATAATATTCTTGTATCCCAGATGCCAACAAATGACAACGCAAGATTCATTCTTCACATTTCCGGATGCCGTGCATGCATTATGCCACATACAGTTTTCAACCTGATTAAACAAACCACAAACAAGATGGCATCACTAAGCAGACCGAACAGAAGGACCACACAAGCCTAGAGGAGCAGCTACTTACCCAACCTGGGCATAACTGCCCCCAGGAACTGTTCATCTTCCTGAAAATGGTTTTCTTGTAAAGATTCAAGCAGTTTCTGTAAGACATCCTGCGGAACTTTGCAGCCTGTGCCTTTCAGTTCAGTGAATCGGGTCAGACGGAAGCTCTTGTCCAGTTCGTAACTTTCTGGGTTAAAGGACTCCCGAACAGACATGGTTCTCCCGCACAGACTGCTGGTTTTTCCCACCCCAGAGCAACAGTAACAGTTTCTCCACTGATCAGTCTAATTAAAAAAAAAAAAAAAAAAAAAAAAAGGTAATTGCGAACATTAGAAATTCCTAGGACCTGCAAGAGAACAGGTTTTCCACATGGAGCAAGTTAAAAAGAAAGAGAAAGCACTTGAAGTCACTGTTCACTTAAGAGAGGTGGGAACATCTCACCCAACTCAGTTCTCAAAGACTACGAAGGAATGACTCCTCTTCCTACCTTCCAACATCTAAAATTATAACTATATGCCAGGCAAATCGGAGAATTAAAATTCTTTTCCAGACATGCTGCATCAGTTTTTCATTAAAAAAAGAATCTAACACAGTTACCAACCTCATGTAACACAGAGGTAATGAAAGGAATAATCGTTCCCCGAGCACTGAGGCCAATTTCCAAAAGGCAACCCGGGCCCTGATCCTGCAACATGCTCAGCGGAGACATCTGTTTGTACTCAGCTCAGTGCAGGGTCATGATTTTAGCCGTTAACTTATTAATTGCAAAATTAAGATGTTTTCCAAATAGCAGCTCTGCTTCAGTTCAAATGTAAGAAGCTGAAACTCCATGATACACCTGTTCTCCTTGGGGGAAAGCGTGATCCCCTCAAGGTGTTCTGTCAGCACAGGTAACGGAAGAACAAAGAGGCTCTATGCAGACTGGTTTACCTACAAATGCGCCAGTTCACCTTTGAGCACGTTCGTGGGCACAAAAATGTTGAAAAGGAAAGTTTCCTGCCCCTCGAGCCCTTTTTTAGTCAACTAACGATACTGAGAACACAGCAAATCGCCCGTTAAAATGGTAATGTAAAAAGACACTGATGCAACTCGTTTAATAAAATTCTTAACAATGCACGTCTAATTTTAGAACGTTTTCCACTCTGACTCACACACACCACACTCCAAAACTAATAAGAGGCCTAACCGAGACAGACTTCTAAACAGGAACGGCTGTGACAAAACGCAGCTCATCGTGCCTGGAGAAGTTTTCAGGAATTACTAAAAACGACCTGTCTGCGGTAGTTTCTTCGAAAGTGAAGATCCTGCCTAACAACGAGAAGAGCGGAGTTCAGCAGCGTTGCTGACAAAACCTGATACCGACGGTCATGCCCTTACGGGGCGAAGCTGAAAAGCAATAAATGAATGCAAATGACTGGTTTTCACTGAGTTCGACAGCACTAAATGCAAGAAAGAAGGAAACCCACAGCCAGTGCTACTGATCTCCCCTATACGGTGCATATTAACGAGTAGGACCGTTTCATTAACCTTTCACTTCACTGATTTACCGACTGTGCGTTGTAGGACTTGAAGTTTTCAGCTCCCTGAGAACTTCTGATGAGGAGCCCAACCCTACAGCCTTTCCCTCCTTCTCCAGGAGGCGTGGCACGCACTTAAAACACATCTCCCCGAGCCCGGGCTCGGGCAGGAATCCAAACTCCGGTTACAGGAACGTGTCTTGGATGAGCAATGAATTCAGTTCGTAGCTGTTGTCTTCCAAGGCAAGGCACTAAGCACTTGCAATAACAACAACAACAAAAAAAGATAATATCTGGAAAACAACCTGTCAACAGAACTGGAAGACAAAAGCTTTTCAAGGAGAGGGATTTTTTTTCCCCCCCCTTAATTCTTTTTTAACACTTCATCCTAATTAATTCCAGAAATGCAGAAAAACGAGCCTGCCCCACAAGGGAAACATTTTCCCTCATCTAACTAGTCAGTGCGATATGCTCAGCAGCCCCTGCCTGCTCATACAGCCAAGGATTCTGAGGCCACAGCCCACCAGGAACTTTTTGCAGCCTAGAGGACTGTAAAGACACAGCAGATTACCTTTCCCGGTTTGAAAACAAATATTGAAACAAACAAGACGACTTTTATTTAATGGAGAACATCCACAGTGCAAGAGCACAGTAACTTCTTAACGAAGACCTGAAGAAAGCGGCATGTCCCTCTGTGTCTCGCAGGCTGCCGTGGGAGCAGCCGTGCCTGCAGGACCAAGCTCCCCGTGACCGCTGGCAGTCCACGCAGACAGGCGACCTGCGCGTCAGGCAGCCCTCCCCAGCCGAGGAAAACACCTCCTAACCCAGACGTTCCTCACTTTAAAAGAATGGCATAATAAACACTAAAAACTTCAGTTTAACCCTTGCCTCCCTAAAGAGCAGAGAGGAGAGCACGGGAGCGAGAGACGAGAGCGAGGAAGAACCAGAGCCAGGTACCTACCCACAACAAACCCCAGAGCCGTTAACGCAACCCGACCGCCCGAGACCGACACGGTGAGGGGTTGCAGCCACCGGTTATCCACGGGGAGCGGCGAGGCGCGCTGCGGGGTGACATGGCTCTGGGACACCTTAAATTTCCAGCCGCTGCCTTTAAAGGCGAGCCAGGGCCTTCGCCGCTGCTCTTTGTGCAGCCGCAGAGGAAGAGGCGGCGGCGGCGGTGGCGGGGGGGGGGAGGAGGAAGAGCAGCTCGGCTCTCTGCGTGCAGGCAGGAGCCGCGCACGCAGCAACCCCCGCTCCCGACTCCGGAGGGCACAAATCCCGCGGGGGGGGGGCGGGGGGCGGTTCGGCCACCGGTGAGCGACAACCCCCCCCCCCCCCCCCCCCCCAAGCCGCTCGGGTCCGGGGCGCACGTGCGCGCAGGTAAGATGTCAGCGGGGGCGGGGTTAACCCCTTGCTGGCGGAGGCGGCACGAGCCGCCGGCCCCGCGGCGCGCACGCGGGGCGGCCCGTGGGACGTTGGGCGCGCGCGCCCCCCCCCTCCGCCCCCCACTCCGCCGCCGCCACTGCCGCTCCGTGAGGGGGAGGGGAGAGAAGGAGGGAAAAAGGGGGAAAAAAAAAAAAAATGTCGGCGGGTGAAAAATTTAACCCGTCCGTTGCCGGCGACGGATTTTTTTAAAGCGGCCGCGGCGCGGTGAGGCGCACGCACCACCGCCCCCCCACACCTCCTCCCCCGCCCTTCCCCTGGGGCCGGGCTGAAGGAGGGCGGCGGGGCCCGGGGCCAGGCGGGCAGCCCGCGCCCCGGCGGCACCGCGCCGCCCCCCGCGCCCGGCTCGGCATAACGGCGAAGGCGAATTCCCCTTTAAATCTCCCCGCCTTGCACCCCCACCCCCCCCTCCTCCTCCTCCCTCCCTCCTCAGGTCTCCCTCTTACCGGCTCGCCTTCTCGCCCTCCGCCTCCTCCCGCGAACGGGACTCCCAGCCCAGTCCCACAATGCACCGGGCGCGCCGGGCTCCCTCAGCGCCGCCTGAATAGAAATGCCGCGGCCGCCGCCGGGCACGGCGGGGTTAAACCACCCCCCCCACCACAGCCTTCCCGGCTCCGCGCGCCTCGCCTCGTGCGCGCGCGCCGCGCTCCCTGCCCCTTCCCCTTCCGCGGCCGCGCGCGCCGCTTTCCAACCCGCCCCCCACCCCCCGGCTCGTTCCCGCGCGCGACGGTGGCGCGCGCCCTGTTGCCGCGCGACTTGTTGCACGCCCACCCGCCCCGTCCCTCTCCTTGGTGGCCGTGAACGGGCGGGCTGCGGGGACTGGGTGAGGGAACCGCCTGAGCTGGAAGGGACCTACAGGTCATGCAGTCCAACCCCCCTGCAGCGAGCAGGGACATCTCCAACTAGAGCAGGTTCCTCAGAGCCCCAAACAACCTGACCTGGGATGGTTCCAGGGATGGGGCTTCTACCACCTCTCTGGGCAGCCTGGGCCAGGGTCTCACCACCCTCATGGTAAAAACTGCTTTCCTTCTCCCTAGTCTAAATGTCCCTGTTTTAGTTTAAAACCATCACCCCTTGTCCTGTCGCAACAGCCCCTGCTGTAAAGATCGTCCCATCTCTCTTACAGGCCCCTTTAAGCACTGAAAGGCCACCCTAAGGTCTCCCTGGAGCCTTCTCCAGGCTGAACAACCCCAACTGTCTCCCCTGTCCTCACAGCAGAGGGGTTCCAGCCCTGGGAACATTTTTGTGGCCCATGTCTCTGCTGCACTGAGGACCCCCGAGCCGGACCCAGCACTGCAGGTGAGGTCTCACCAGAGCAGAGGGGCAGAATCACCTCCCTGGACCTCCCTGGTCACACTGCTCGTGATGCAGCCCAGGACATGGTTGATTTTCTGGGCTGCGAGCACACATTGCTGGCTTATGCCCAGCTGTTCATCCAGCAGTAACCCCAAGTCCTTCTCCGCAGGGCTGCTCTCCATCCCTTCATCCCCAGCCTGCGCTGACACTGCGGGTTGCCCTGACCCAGGCCAGGACCTTGCAGGGTGCATTGCCCACCCTGGTCACACAGTGCTCTGCATGGTGGGGTGGGAGGTAGGGGAGCGGGTGGGAGCTGCTCCCCACTGCGAGGAACGGGGGTGGATCGGTGAGGGGGAGAGCGGGACGGTGGGGCCACGCAAACCCTGCGGTGCTGCTGGGCTAGCACTGCAGGTGTGTGGCTGGGCACGGGTGGGGGGACACATCCTGCTGGTGGGGCTCACCCTCATCAGGGAGCATAGTACTGGGGTGCAGAGCAGGTTTTTAAGTAGGGTTCAAAAGTGATCTTAGTGTGGTGAGGGCAAGGACGGGTGAAGACATTAATTTCCTTGAGTTCTTCTTGCATCCCACCCAGCGGGATGCTTTGGGCTGGTGTGGGACGTTAGCTCCTGGGATGAAGAAACCCCGGTGTCCAAATTTTAACACTTCCACTGTAAAGCAAAGTCTCTCTGTGAAATCTGTTGCTCAAGATGTTGTCCTTAAATAATGAGAATGTTGAGTTTGGGAGGATTTTGGGTGGAAAATCTAGCCGAAGCTGAGGAGACCCTGCAGCTGGGCCCTCCACCTGTGCTGAATTTTGCCCAGAAACTGGACAAAAAGTGACACTTGATCCATGTTGCACTCAAAAGCTGGGCAAGAAGGAAACTGAGGTTGGGTGGACTTAATGATGGGCAAAATTTGGCCAGTGTTAAGTTTTTCTGGATGTAGAGCCAGGACCATGGCCCTGGGGAGCCACAGGAACCTTCAGGTCTAACTCCAGGGGTCTCCGTTGGTGTGTGGCCCATGGAGGGCTGCAGGTGCTGTGACCTGGCTGGCCATGTCAGCTGGTGACTTTTTTTACCAAACATCTGTGTCAGAGCATGCTGCATTTTTTCTGAAATCTGGTTGTGAAGCACAACCCTAGAAAGCTGTGCTGTGTTTATGAACCCGTACAGCCAGGACATCCCTTCTCCTCTGAGAGTATTTGCCTAAGTCAACCCTCTTCCATCACCAATTTGCAAAGCGTCCCATTTTTTCTTACACATTTAATGTATAAATGTCTGGAAGCTGACATGTCTTTAACAAGTCTGGTTTCCAGTGTCTTCTCAGTTAATTTTTCTACCTGAGAGTGCTTTGCCTGCTTCTAAAGACCCCTTTCCCAACCAGTTAAAGCCAAAAGTCAAATGGTTCTCACTTAAAACTTGTCTTGCTTTACGTGTGAGACAAGTCTTCCCCAGGAAGGCGACAGTTTCAGTGGTACGGACAGCACTGGGCCCAGTTGTATGCTGCCAAGTAGATAAAAAAGGCACTTTGCTTCTTGTAATTTGCAATCAAATATCTAACGAAGCAATTGCCTGTTAATTCAAAGACTGCCTTTTATGCAACTGTCTTTGAAAAAGTCCTGCCTAAAAACAAGCAGAAAGAGAAGAAGTGAAAATGTTGCTTTTCTTGCCTGATTTTAATTGCTCTCTTTATCTCTGAGCAAAGGTGGTGCCCCCGGACTGTGGTGCAGAGGACCAGCGGTGCATGGGGGCTCCCAGCACTGAGCACCTTTAGGAAGTCACTAATATTAGTTGATTTTCAGGCTCCTCCGTGTTGCTCTCCGTTCGACACGCACGGGTTGTTTTCCTGTGAACAGCTGTGGGGCATTTCACATGGTTTTGACAGCAGAGATGAATTGAGGATGCGGCGCCCACAGTCCTGACCTGGGAGTTGAACTCTTCTTTGGTGCCTCACCCTCCTCTCGGAGGGAGAGGTGGCAGAAGATCTCGGGATCTTCTGATTGCCATCAATCTGAGATGATTTCCTGAGCGTTGGCTTTGTATCATGTCCACATGCTTCTTGATAGATGATTTCAATCTGAAAAAAACCCTCTAAGTATCTTGAGAGGTGATAATTCTGGTATTCTGATCTAACATTTCTCCAGCATTTAGCTATCGCTTCTACCACCAGCACCTCATTTTTAAAAAAATAAGTCATGAAACATAAGGAAAACCATGACATAAAAGAAAATAAAAATGGATTTTGCTGATTTTTAAGCCATAACTTAGTTTTTTACTTTCTCATTTTTTTGGAGGGGAGAGGGAACTGAACCATATTTTCATCTTTTCTTTTTTTTTGCCACATCCATGAGGGCTGGATGCTTATTTCTTTAATACAAGGGAAACAAAAATAATCCATGGAGATTTCCAGGTGGAAGCACGACCAAAATAAAACCTGAATTTGTGCCAAGGTGGTGA
Source organism: Bucorvus abyssinicus (assembly GCA_009769605.1). Classification (NCBI taxonomy): domain Eukaryota; kingdom Metazoa; phylum Chordata; class Aves; order Bucerotiformes; family Bucorvidae; genus Bucorvus; species Bucorvus abyssinicus. Next base: position 7,203,614 of record CM020025.1, read on the forward strand.
GGTCTGGTGGTGCCGCCTCACGTCCTGTGTGACGTGCAGGAGTGGGAGTGAGGTATCTGCCTCATGAGTGCCGTGCTGGGGGCTGCCCCTGTCCCTTGCCGTGGTTTCTGGGGTTGGGATGGTCACCACTGAAGACAGATATGGGAAGGAAAACACATGCAGGGGTATCCATGCAGCCCATTAGTACCGGTATGGATGTGACCCTCTAGAGCTGAAACTAAACAATCAGGGTATGGAGGTGGGCACCATGCGTAATTGACTGCACTCATTAATTAAAAGCTTGCTGCTTGGCATGGGCAATGGTGTAGCTTCCTCAGGTGGAGCTTCCTCAGGTGGAGCTGCACGTGTCCCGGTGGACATATGCACCGGCCCCTCCTGCCTGCGCTGGGGTGAGGATGTGCGTGGGCAAGCAGCAGGTGGGCAAGCGGCTTTGCCGGCAAAGCAAGCCGAGGGGGAGCAGCGACCCCCAGCTCCGCTGCAGCTTCAGGTCACTGTTGCCGCACCCAGCACGCGTGTTCCCCGTACTGCTGCTGGACCCCACCGTGGAGACAGCTGCTGGAGGATCACAGAGGGAATCCTGTGCATCTAGGGGAATGTCCTTTTGGTGCAGGATCGTAAGCAAAACCCTAAAAGAGCAGCGATGGATCCAGCAGCCCTGGGGAGAGCCCGCACTGCTGGAACCACCTGCTTCATGTAACATTTCTGCAGAGCTGAATGATGGTTTTCTAGAGTTAAGAAATGATCAAACAGCTTTTTTTTTCCCCCCCAAAGGCTTTTTTGCCATCTGCGTGCAAAACCCCCAGCGGAAATTCCATGATCTGGAGAGATTTGGTCCAATGCCACGAGAACGGTCTGCTCTGCACACCTTAGGAAGTGCAAAAAGGAAAAAGAAGACAGAGCCCTCTGTGCTGCTGCCCAACAAAGCCAGCTGCCTCCTGTGCTGACACGAGGACATGACACATGTCCTTAACCTTTACAGGAGCAAAGCTTGCATTTCTTCAGCCTTTTTTTTCCTTGGATGACTCGGAGCAGGGATTAATAGCAGCTCACATTTCTTTGGCCAAAGTGCTCTGTTGCTTACACATCCAGGTCAATCTAAGCAGTATTTCTAAGCCATGTAGGCTCATGACTTGGTTCTGCATCTTTGGTGTTTATGAAATGATCCATGTTTGAACTCTCCCTGTTCTGTTTCTTAAATGTCAGCAGAAACTTTTTAAAAATAAAACAATGCAGCCTCCCCCTGCAATGCTTGTAACCAAGAAACTGTGGCATCACAAGAGCATGAGAAAATATTGCTGATTAAAACCAGGGTAAGAAATGACAGCGAAAGTGTTTTGTTTTTCCTCATTGCAGACTTTGCAATGGAGTGGCTGGTAAAATAGGACCAGCTGGTTCAGCCCCACTTGTGCTCAATACTGGGTTTAACGTGCTGAAACTACTCCCACTGGCATGTGGGGCTGGTCATATGCTTTTGATAGGAAAACTTTAACTTTGGTGTGATAATTTAATTTCTCATGTTGTAAAACATGTTTCACAGCACAGCTTTTCCCCCACCTCTCTCTGTTTTGACAAAGCAAAGTAAGTTAGTGCTACCAGCTGCTTTCCTCACCTTGTTTTTCTCTTCTTCCTGTGTCTCATTAATACACAAACGATATTAAATAATAATGATGCCGGTAGTGGCCTCTGCTGCACCTCAGTGTTTGCTCCTTTTTGCTTCGAGGAGCAGATGTTCCCTGTCATTGTTTTCTGTCACCAACTGGGGACTTTGCCCCTTTAACCTTTGATAAGGTGTTTTAATAGTTTCTGACCTGAGATTTTATCAAAAGCCTTGGCAAAAGCCAAATAAATGATACCTGCCCAGCAGCTTTTATTAAACGTTTATTAAATGTTTCCGTCGTGTTTTACAGCAGTTCAAGGAAGTGCAGTTCCCTCTGTGTTTTTGCAGGCTGTATTTATCCGACACTCCCTTTGCCTCGCTGCCTGGTTCCCAGCCCCAGTCGTCTCAGGCTGGGCTGAGCCCCACTGCCCCTACACCCATGTGCGGAGCACCCATGGGCAGGGGTCCCAACCCGGGGCTGTGCAGTCCTGCATGCTGCTCCAGCACTGGCCTTGAACCAGCCTGCGCTGCGTACTGGTCAAACAGGGCAATGCTGCCTGTGAACGGTCGATGGGGTCCAACTGCTCTGGCCTAGATCCCATTTTCCAACAACCGCTGATGTGGGATGAGGAGGGCAGCGTGTACGTGAGGGCTGCTGGAGGTCTTGGTGCTTGTTCTTCTCTTGCTGTATGGCTGGCCAGGGGCTGCTGGCTGCTTTTGCACCAGCAGTTAAACACCATTGTGCTTTAAAGCTGCTCTAACTCTGCCTATAAATAGGCACCCCCACAACGCCCATCTCTTCCTTGTCCCTTTTGTGGCATTTCTTACCTTGCTCCTGCACTCAGCCACCCCAAGGGAAGGTCCACCTCCCAGTTTCTACCTACTTATTTGCCCGGGCATCTACATGGCTCATACGAACAGTCGTCAGCCCTGGGCTGGGGTAGTGAGGGCTCTCCCTGGGTCTGTCAGGCTGAGTGGCAACGTGGGTGGAAGTGTGTCTGGCTCTGGGAAGCCTTGTGGGCAACTTGGGAAAGTGACACTGTGGTTGAGATGTTCATGTGTTTTCTCCCATGGCCTCTTGCAAGAGCTGCCTGCAGCGTTAGGGGTGGCTTCTGCTGAATCCCCCTTGGCCTTACCCACATCTCTCTAAAATAGCATTAGATTTGGGTTTCCCACCCCTGCTTTTGCTGCCTCGACCTGTTTGACATCCTCACCATGTCACATCTGGGGAGCATTTCATTAACCCCCCTACTTCTGCCAGTCTGGGGCAGCAGACACCGCAGAGCTGCTCTGTGTTATGGGCCATGTGGTCACCACATGGAAAATAAGCACACAGGGCGGGTTGATCCAGCAGCCTCTGCCAGGCTTCCTGCCGTGCTGCTGCCCAGCCTACGCATGAGGCACCTCCTTCCCTTTCCGGCCCCAAAAGTTCACCTGTGCCAGCAATGTCTGCTTCAGTGGGCAAGCCTCATGCCTTGCATCACCCACTAGCATGCTCCTTATGTCCTTCACCCTTCATAGGACTTCATTTCCCCAAGCCACGTCTCACCACACTGAGCCTGGGCATCTCCAAAAATCTGCTATTCGCCAATACCAAAAAAGCTTTGTCTAGGACATGCCCTGGGGACAGTCGCTCCTGCACTGCAGGCAGCACCAGCATGACCCAGTTATCACCATCACGAGGCTGCTTTGGCCCCATGCACAGCCCATACACCCTGTGCTTCTCTGTGCCAAGATCCTTTCCAAGGCTTGAGCTTATGAATAATCCAGGAGCTTCGCATCCCACCCGGCTTTGTGCACTGCTGCCCCGCTTTGTTTCAGAACGGGCTGTGTGATCCTACCAGCCAGACCTGCAGCCACCCGATACAGCCTCCCTTGGGATAAGCCTCGAACACTGACTTCCCAAATTACCGTCTGGAGCGATGGGTGCAGCTAAGCTGAGCCAGCAATCGTATTCCAGCTGCTGGCACTTGCCAAAACATCTGCCTCGCCTGCGTCGTGCTTGTTGATGGAGCTGTGAGCAGCTCCCCGTGTGTCATTTGGGAGTATAAATTGAGTTCCTCTGAGCTGGAACCACCTGCTTCAGATAATTTCTTTGGCAAGGAGTCTTCTTACTTACTCGCCATCCAGGATTTTTCTCCCGCTGCTGGCAGCCCTACTCAGTAGCTGTGGGGTTGATACTGATGGGTGGGAGTTTAGGGGAACCCAGCGGGGAAATGCCATCTTGCTGCCGGAGCAGAGCAAAAGGCAAATGTGCTGTTTAAACCATGTAATCACAGAATCACAGACTGGTTTGGGTTGGAAGGGATGTTTAAGGTTCACCTAGTTCTAACCCCTCTGCCATTGGGCAGAGACATCTTCTGTTAGATTACATAGCTCAAAGCCCCATCCAACCTGGCCTTGAATAGTCCCAGTGATGGGGCATCCACAACTTCTCTGGACAACCTGTTCCTGTGTCCCACCACCACTCTCATCATAAAAAACCTTCTTCCTTATGTTCCATCTAAATCTACCCTATTTCAGCTCGAAATACCTCACAGGCCTTGCAGCAGGGCTGATGCAGAGGGGCTGGAGCTTCATCCAGAGGAGTTTTGCCCAAGTCCCATTGAGATGAAGGTGGGATTTGCTCCTCTTCTCTACCACCAATGGGCTGAATGGCCTCAGCTTGAACTCAGTCTTGGATCGGGTGCTTTTGTTTTTGAGGTGCCAGGTACTTGTTGATACTGAGCGGAGGCTAGTTGGATGCTTGAGCGAAGCAGCAAGCAGCTCCCAGGGCAAGCAGGCAGCTGTTGCAAGGAGCAAAGCGGCCTCAGCAACCCTGCCAGCTTTGTGTGCTGGAAACCTGCCCCAGCTTCCCTACCCACCCCGTAGGGTAACCTGCAGCTCTCCTGGTCTGTCCTCGCCTCTGCTCCTTCTCCTGCCCCAGCAGTATCCATTAGATGAGCATTCATAGGATCCATTAAACACACCCATAGCTGAATCCCGCCCTGGGATCATGCCAACTAGGCACCCGAACCTTGAGCAAATGGGGAAAAGTGGTCTATACACCCAGTTCCTCCGCTGGGAAATCAGTGTAAGGTCAGCAAAGTGCTCTCAGGGCTGCAGGTGAGGTGCCCTCCAAGAGGACACGGATGCTCGATATGACCGCTTGTCTCTGGAGGGGTCACCACTGTGCAGTGGTGTATTTTTCTCTTAGGAAAAGCAAAAATAAACTAAACCCAAATGCCTAAGCAGGTGGTTTGCTCTCCTCGGGGGGCTGAATGTGAGCGTGTTGCCATAACAGCCTCACAGCAGAGGAAGAACTTGAACTTCTCTGTTGTATCCAGTCCAGTTAGCTGAGGGGAAGCGAGGTTTGCTGAGCTGAGCCTGGAGGTAGCAACTCTCCCAAGAAACTCCCAGAAAGCCCCTGATTTACATGCCGCAAGAGACGGCAAGGCAGTCTCACCGGGATAATCGGTGGAGCTGCCAGGAGGTGAGACCCTTCCGGTGGGCTTGGACCTCCCACTATGCTGGGACATGGAGGTGGATGGAGGAGGGCATCAGGGCTCCCTGCAGCCCCTGAAAGCCCCGCCACAGCCCTGCACTCTGCAGCTCGCCCAGCGGTGGTGGGAAGTGCTGTAGTGGTGGTCTGCATCCTCCTAAGGGCTTTTTTACAGCATTTAGAAGGAAAAAACCCACCCAAACTCACAGGGAGAGCAATGATCACACTGTTAAATCTTCCAATTTCTCCATTTCTTTCCCATCCCCTGCATCACCCTGCCCACCCTCCCCACCGGCTGCAGCCAATTCCAAGTGTGTTTTCCCAGGATTTGTGCCCAGGATTGGCATTAAGTAAACTCTCCACAGCAGCATCTACCTTTGCAGGGCCTCATGCTCGGACAGCGGGATAAGCCTATGGAAGGGGGTGAACGCTTGGAGCAGCTTAGGGGTCCCTGGGGAGAGACATCCCTGCGGGTGAAGTGTTTTCCCATGCAGATGGGGAAGCAAAGCCAGCTGGTGGGCAGTGCTTGGGGAAAGCAGCAAAGCAAAACCCAGCAAACAGTCCCAGCGCCAGCTGCTTTGATTTCCAGAAATGCAATTAACACCCACCCCGATGCAACTCCGCGCCAGAAAGCCAACGAACGGGAAAGAGCCGCTCTTCCCAAATGCAAAGCATTGCCCCAAGCCCCTACTGCTGCTTGCTCGAGTGGTGCCTGTGGAGTCAGTCAGTCACTGCTGAGCCAAGCCTGAACGCTGTTTTTAACTGAGTTGTTTGATTTAACCCAAGCTGTAGAGCCAAACCTTGCTGTGACGAATATTCTTAGCACTACCCTTGTGTCTACAAGAAGGACATTGAGGAGCTGGAGTGTGTCCAGAGAAGGGAAACGAAGCTGGTGAAGAGTTTAGAGAACAAGTCCTATGAGGAGCAGCTGAGGGAACTGGGGTTGTTTAGCCTGAGAAAAGGAGGATGAGGGGAGACCTTCTCGCTCTCTACAACTACCTGAAAGGAGGTTGTAGCGAGGTGGGGCTTGGACTCTTCTCCCACGTAGCATGTGATAGGGCAAGAGGAAATGGCCTCAAGTTGCACTAGGAGAGATTTATGTTGCATATTAGGAAAAATTTCTTTACAGAAGGAGTGCTAAAGCATTGGAACAGGCTGCTCAGGGAGGTAGTGGAGTCGCCATCCCTGGAGGTATTTAAAAGATGAGTAGATGTGGTGCTGAGAGACATGGTTTAGGGACCCTGGCAGTGCAGAGTGAACGTTTGGACTCGATTTTAAAGGTCTCTTCCAACCCAAATGTTTCTGTGATCTGTCATACTGTCTGTGGTGTAACTGATGGGTCAGGGAATAGATGCGGGCTCCAAAGAAATGGGGTTTCCCCCAGTTTGGGGTGTTGGTTTAATCTGGGTGGCTCTGCAAAAGCTGCTGTGAATGTTGGAGGGTCAGGAGTGGACGTGGGGTGGGTGGACTGCAGCAGAGAAACACAGGGGGCTGCTGGCAGGTCTGCTTGTGCCACCTAAACTGCCACCAAACATCAGCCTCATGTGCACCTCCTGACCCTCAGCAGGTAGTGCCAGGGACGGAACAGTGAGCCCAACTCAGTCTTAGCAGTTTGGACAAAGACTATAGGCACTGGAACAGCTTTTGCTCATAGAATCATAGAATCCTTTGGGTTGGAATGGATCTTCAAAGGCCATCTAGTCCAACCGCTCTGCCATGGCCACGGACATCTTCAACAAGAGCAGGTTGCTCAGAGCCCGGTCCAATCTGACGTGGAATGTTTCCCACAATGGGGCATCTCCCACCTCTCTGGGCAACCTGGGCCAGTGTCTTGCCACCCTCAAGGTAAAGAATTTCTTCCTTATGTCTTCTCTATCCTGCCCAAGGTGATCTTAGTGGTGCATAGTACAGGCAGGTCGGGGTGGACCTGCACAGCTGGTGGTGCCATCTTGCCTTGCATTCCCAGCATCCCACCCAGAGGACCATTGGCATGGTTGGGACGGGCAGGGTTTGCTCCAAGGGACTCCCCACTGCCAGGAGCTCCCTGCAATGCTCACGACCCAGAGTCCAAATAGCCTTGCTGAGGGAGTCGACCACTATTAGAAGCAAAGATAATGTTTTAGAGGTGATCTACTTCAACAGGTCACAATATTCCAGTGAGTTATGGACCAAGGAGGCAGAGTTCGGGGTAGAAAATTGCTTTCAAGTTCAGCCATTTAAGATATCAGCATTAGTTTTGCTTCTAAAACTTCCCGAGAGTGAGCAAGAATCACCTCGCCCACCCACACTCACTAAATATTTAGTCATTTTTAACAAGTTAAACAAAGCCCTTTGATTGGATTTATGCTAATGGCTCCTCCGTAGGCATTTCTGATTCATTTACATTTCATTTTAAAATTGCCTGTGTACATTGCTGATTCTCACCAACACCATTAGCAGATAAAAGGAACACGTAACGGGTCACAGACGCCACAAGATGGCAATAGTTGAAGAGCAATTTGTTTCTGGAGGAAGAGATCTGGGGTTGGCCAGAAAGCGTCTCTCCAAGGGCGCCGCGCTGCCTGTGCATTAACCTTCGCACTTGCAGAGGGGTTTGTGTCGGACGAAAGCAAAGCAGGGGTGGGTTGGTTCATCTTGTCCCCTGGAGACAGGGATGGAGGAGGACGGAGAAAATAGGAGAGTTGTTCAAGGTCGGCCCAGCAGTGCCCTGCCTCCCGGTTTCGCCGAGCAAAACTTCCAGCATGAAACGCAGGCGGTTTGCACACCTGGAGATGGAGCCTGGCCACGGGTGAAAAGGTTGGGCTTTCCTGGGTCTGAGCCTCTTGGGCACGTGGCAGCTGGGCACGTCGCTGTGCCAACATCCTTCGTGCATCTACCGACAGCTGATTTGCGGTGTTAGGAGAAGAGGTCTCAGCCCCACAGCACCCCTGGACCCAACACAGAGTGGGTTGCAGTGGACAGGAGTGTCTCTGCCTTCGTGACGTTGCTAAGACCCTGGGCAAGACTGGCTGCTACCAGATTACTCTTCAAACCCTGCTAGATCCTGTATGACCTACAAAATGCAGGGATGGGGTTCAGGGCTTTTGTAAGGCCTTTGATATGGTCACCACAAAACACTTTTGCCTCTAAATTGGAGAGATGTGGGTCTGATGGGTGGGCTGTTACATGGATAAGGAATTGGCTGGATGACCATGTCCAACGAGTTCAGTCAACATTTCAGTGTCCAAGTAGAAACCAGCAAGGAGTCGTGTCCCCCAAGAATTAGTTCAGGGACTAGTACTTTTTAATACCTTCATCTATGACATAGACAGTGGTTTCTATTGCGCCCTCAGCAAGTTTGCAGATGACAACAATCTGAGTGGTGCAGCTGATTTGCTAGGGGGAAGGGATTTCATCCAGAGGGACCTTGGCAGGCTTGGGAGGTGGGCATGTGTGAACCTCAAGAAGTTCAACTAGGCCAAGTGCAAGGTCGTGCACTTGAGTTGGGGCAATCCCCAGTATCAATACAGACTGGGGGATGAATGGATTGAGATCAACCCTGTGGAGAAGGACTTGGAGATGGATGGGTGGGTGGATGGATGGATGGATCAAAAACTGGACATGAACCAGCAATGTGCACTCACAGTCCAGGAGCCAACAGTATCCTGGGCTGCATCACAAAAAGCATAGCCAGCAGGTCAGAGAAGCTGATTTTGCCCCTCTGCTCCCCTCTCGTGAGACCCCATCTGGAGTGCTGTGTAAAGGTTTGGGACCACAGCACAAGACAGACATGGTCCTGTTGGAGTGGGTCCAGAGGAGGCCACAAAAATGATCAGAGGCTGGATAACCTCCCCTAGAAAGAAAGGCTGAGAGAGTTGGGGTTCTTCAGCCTGGAGAAGAGAAAGCTTCAGGAACAACTTACTGAGGCCTTTCAATATATAATGAGGTATTATAAGAAAAATGGAGAGAGACTTTTTGCTGGAGCCTGTAGTGACAGGACAAGGAGCCACAGTTTAAACTGAAACAGGGTAGGTTTGGATTGGACATAAGGAGGAAATAGTGAGACACAGAAACAGTTTGCCCAGAGAAGTTACAGATGCCCCATCATTGGAAGTGTTCAAGACCAGGTTGGACAGGGCTTTGAGCAAACTGATCTAGTGCAAGATGCCCCTGCCCATGGCAGGGGGGTTGGACTAGATGGACTTTTAAATGTCTCTTCCAACCCAAACCATTCTGTGTTTCTATGCTTTGGCCCTGGCTGTGCTGGTGAAGCTCATGACCTTTCTGCTCACAAAAAAGGTGTGCCACCATGTGAAATGTTGTGAATGGTAAAGCAAAGCCCAGTACTGGGCATGCAGGAGCCAGGTACGTGCCCCTTAAGTGGATGGGGCAGCAGATCTGCAGCTCTGTCTCCCCCAGAGCTAGAGCTAACCCAGCACTTCTGAGCAGCAAAGCTGCCAGCTGAGACCTTGGCAACATCCTCCTCAAAGTGAAATCCCTCCCTAGCTCAAGCCCTCGTGTTCCCTCCATTGAGCTTCTTTGATTTTCTGCCTAGCATGAAAAGAAGTGCAATGGTTTTACTCAGAGCAGGAAGGGCATAAACCTTGGCCATGAACCTCGGCTTCCCTTCTGAACAGCAGCAAGTGGAGTTAGATCCAGTGGAGTTAGTTGCAGCTCCCAGCTACAAGAGGTTTTATTCTGGAGAAAGCATCCACCTCTATTCATTCAAGTGAATGCTGGCTTGCATGAAAAGCCCTGCTGCCTGCGATGAGGTCTGTGGCTGCAGCTTCCCTGGCTTGGTAGCACCTCCTGCTTCCGTCTGTAGCTCCTCTGGAGGACAAGGATGTCACGGACATGGAGCAAGCAGAAGGTGTCCATCATCCTCACTGCAGGTCCATCACACCTGCAGGTATGGCTTCAGCGTGGCTTTTTCCCTGCCATCCTGAAGGAGCATCCCCTCTGCCGCAGGGAGAGATGGGGAAAGGGAGAATGTCGCCGCAAAGCCAGAGGTAGAAATAAAACCCAAGAGGCAAGACAGCCCAGGGAAGGAGGTCCTCACTGCCTGGCCCTGTCCATGGGACTGGATGGAGACCCCATGGGCACCATCCCACTGGGATGGGTGCTGGGAGCCTGCTCATGGGTGACCTGTGTCTGAGGCAGGAGTGTCCTCTGCTCTAAGGCTTCCCCAAGGGACATGAAATGAGAGACGAGGGAGGATCCATCATGCTCGGTGAAGGGCAGAGAAGGAACCATGCAGAAGCTCGTTGTTGTAATAAATGTTAAATGCAACATCTATGTAAATTCACTGGGGTTTGGGACACTTTATGTGCTCCACATGATGAAGCCGGGAAGGTGATGCCCTGATGAGCAGAGCAGCCAGGAAATGGGGGAGGTCTGGCAGCAGCACCCACAACTCCTCTGTGGGATGCAGCACTTCTGCCCCATGTCCTGGCTCCCTTCCCAGGGGACCGGCAGCACCTGGGTGTTCAGGGCAGCTGTGGGCTGCCCACCAGCCTCTGCCTGAGTTTTAGCTGTGGGGGAAGGATCGGAGGGCAGCAGCATCCCCGAGCAGGGCAGCTCCCCACGGTGTCGGATCACGTGTGGTACCCTGGTCCAGAGGGACAGAAAGGACGAATATGTTGCAAGCCATCAGGTGTCACCAGTGCTGTCCTGTTGTGGTCCAGATCGAGGTGGTTAGACAAATTTTATGCAGACAAAGAGTGTTTCTAACCCCGAGGCAAACATCATTCCCTGCAGGGTGTCCAGCCCGGGATGGCTGCTCTTGACTCTCCCCAGTAAGAGCAGGGTGGGTGGGGAGGGAGGGAGTGGATACCCCACTGATGCTGCCTGCATTAGGCAAGGCAACGTGTGCTGCAGGGAGGTGGAGGTCTGCGAGCTTTGAGGACCAAGCCATCACCAGGAAAAAAAGTCAAGAAAACCAAGGGTGGATGGTATCACCATTCTCACCAGCCAAAAAGTGGGTCAGATGCCTCGGCCAGGACCCACCACAGCTGCAATGCAGCGGCAGCAGGCAGACATGCCGCAGCGGCAAGAGCTGAGGTCTGAGTGCGCGTGTGGGAGCTCAGGGAAAGGGAAATCAGAAGGGAGCAGAGGTCCACCTAAGAGCAGAGCAGTTTACACGCATCCCCTGTGCCACGATGAATGGAGACGTGAGATACAGTCAGCGAATCCTGAAATCTCTTGGGATTAAATGATTACATTAATCTTTGCTTTCTCTAAGCCGCAGTAACAGCAATAGCCACACGCTGGTTCCAGTCCAGATCCCTCCGTGCTAACTTCATGGTGACTCACCAGGGAGCTGGCACAGGCTCGCAGTGTCCTGACACATGAGTGTCCCCCTCATCCCTGTCCAGCCCACAGCTGCTTTCATCTGGTGCTTCCGGGGCAGTGCTGGGCATGGGACGGAAGCGGAGCAGGGATGCTGTGGGGTGGGAGCATTGCTGCCAGTGAGGTTTTTTGGGAAGTCTCGTGGACTGATTTCCTCTGCTGGAGTGCAGGACTGCCTCCCAGTGTGTGCACGTGCTGTCCATATGATGGTTTGCTGAACCATCCCGGTGCAGGAAAGGTCCTCAAGGCCACCTGAGTATCATTGGATGGCAGAGCTACGTGGGTTGTCCTTTTCCATCCACCCGGATCTGTCCAGGCATCACCTGAAGATGATATTTCTCCTGGGTGCTCTGGTGATGGACACAACCAGGGGACATCCCTGGTCATGGTGGTGGTTGTCACCACAAGCTTGCCCCATAGCCAGGCTCCAGCAGGAGCCATAGGCCACCTTGGTCCTCCCACCTGTGAATGGCTCTTGCTGAGTGGAGGTAGATGAAGGTCTTCATCCCATGCTGGTTCGTAGTGTCAGGGGCAGCTGTGTCATTGTCAGCACTTTAACGCAAAGTTATGCAGGGATGAGCTGCCTGGAAGGGCAACCATCAGCAGACCATTCATCTCCCCAGAGCTTCAGGAAAGATTATGGATCAGTTTGGCAACTTTTGGGCCCAGGGTCCAGCTAGTGGTGCGCTATCTACCACACCAGTTTGTAATCCTCAGCTAAGGTCCCTCCAGAGGGTTTCACAGGGCAAGGGTGAGCCAAGGGGGCTCCTTCTTGGCCTTGGTCCAATGTTTCCATCCATGGGGCCTCGTTTGCCCCTTGGAGCCACTCTTGATGGCTGAATTTGCTCTCCAAGGGATGCTGTTGCTATTTGGCTGTTGCCTTCCTCGGTTTCCTATGGTGAGGTCTTCCAGGGCTGGAGAGCCACATGGTCAGCTCAAGGTGGGCTTGGACACCCTGCGGGAACTCCTTCTTAGGGCAATTTTGGGACAAACCAGCTCATCTGAAGGCAGCTGCTGGAAAGGTCAGTCAATGCCTCGTAGGGTGAGCCTGGTGCTTGCATCTGCCTGACCGAGCGAGAGGAGCAAAGGGGAGAACGTGGGTCAGATAATGCAGCCGCTTCTCTTACCACCATCCCTCTGGTCAAGAATTTCTTGCAATTACAAGCCAGAATTATGTCCTCATTCCTAATTAGCTGCCTCACTCATCCTGATTCCTCTATGCCTCTGAGGAGCTGGGTGGTGGAAGGAGCCAGCGCAGAAGCACAAGGGCTGTGTCTCCCCAGTTTCCAAATTCCCCAAGTATTAGCTATTTTCTGTTCCCGTTAGCAGTTGGGTGTAACGACATATGCATGGCGGGGGGGGGGGGGGAGGTGAAAAAGCTGATGGAAGCCCAGAATCAATGTTTACACACCGGAGCTAAATTATTTATACACATAATGTTATAGGTTTCACATCAGTGGCTTTTATTAGCGTTCGGTGGATGAGAAATCATACCTGACCTACTTGTACAAACCCCTACTGCACCTCTCTGCGATGACAGTGTGGTGGGAAGGGGTGAAGGTGCTCACCCCAGCCCAGCTGTAGGGATGCTCGAGCAGTGGGAGAGCCGGTGGAGGGAGAAGGGATGTCTCAGCACCTCCTACAAGGCATTTTGCTACTTTAGATTTGGAGGAAGACAGGCGTGAGGGGGTTATTTTTGAAAAGGCTTGCAAAATCCCACCTTCATCTGTCTCTCTCTGAGTGGACCAGTGGGGTATTCCTAGGACTGTGCCCCCTCCCTTCCCCAGCAAAGGAGAGATGCGCTTCCCAGCAAGGCATCACGACCTCAGCAGAGGGTAGGGTTTTGGGGGAGAAGATTGCTCACCAGAGGGTTGGCCACATCAGGACCACCCATCTCCAGACCACTCCGAAGTAATGGTGTGTATTTCCCCCAAAAGGCTCCACCAGCGATTTCTAAACCAATGTGTCACAGGCACTTGAGATGACTTTTTCTTGCCTCCCAATTAATGCATTTTTTATAAAGCCCAGGCTCCAGTTTCCTTTCACGTTACCATGAGGATATCCTTTTTCCTCTTAAGCTTCAGAAGGGTATTTTTCACCCAAGGTATTTATCTCTAGCATCCTGCACACAGGACAGAGGGATGCACTGGCCAAACAGTCCATCGAGGATGCTGGAGCTTGGCCCGCGCCCATGCGTGGGTGCTGGCCATGGCGCTGGCTCCATCCCGAAGCCATTCCAACAGGTGAAACTGCAGCCTGGCAGCAGGGCTTGCTGGTGGCTTTGCAGCACAGATGAGATGTAGTGCCTTGCAGAGCCTGGCACACAGCAACATTTCTCACTTGTAATTGTATCTTAAAGATGGGTGTTCCACTTAACACTACAAGGAACCGTGTACTCACCTGACCCCGTTTAAAAAAGCCAGAGAAAGCCAAACTTTTGGGGATGACACACAGAGCACAGAGCAGGTGAGTGACAATTCTGGTTTACAGAAGGATGGATTTGTTCCATCAAACTGGAAGGTCCCTAATTGTGTGAGCTGCATTCAGATCTGAAGCCAATTTGTTGGCATGTGAAGGGTGCGGCAATCACTGTTGACCTCGTCAGGCTGAAGGAGTGGGACCACGTGAACCTCATGAGGTTCAACAAGGCCAAGCGCAAGGTCCTGCACATGGGTCCGGGCAATTCGCACTGTCAATACTGGCTGCGGGATAAAGGGATTGAGAGCAGCCCTGCAGAGGATTCGGGGTGCTGGTGGATGAACAGCTGGACATGAGCCAGCAATGTGCACACGCAGCCCAGAAAATCAACCGTGTCCTGGGCTTCGTCACAAGAAGCGTGACCAGCAGGTCGAGGGAGGGGATCCTGTTGCTCTGCTCTGCTCTGGTGAGAACCCCCTGCAGTGCTGGGTCCAGCTCTGGAGTCCTCAGTGCAGCAGAGACATGGACCTGTTGGAGTGGGGGAGGCCGCAAAAATGTTCCCAGGGCTGGAACCCCTCTGCTGTGAGGACAGGGGAGACAGTTGGGGTTGTTCAGCCTGGAGAAGGCTCCAGGGAGACCTTAATGCGGCCTTTCAGTGCTTAAAGGAGCCTGTAAGAGAGATGGGACGATCTTTATAGCAAGGCTTGTTGTGACAGGACAAGGGGTGATGGTTTTAAACTAAAAGAGGGAGGTTTAGACTGGAGAGAAGGCAGGCGTATTTTTTATGCTGCATGTGGTGAGACCCTGGCCCAGGCTGCCCAGAGAGGTGGTAGAAGCCCCATCCCTGGAAACATTCCAGGTCAGGTTGTTAACATGGGGCTCTGAGCAACCTGCTCTAGTTGGAGATGTCCCTGCTCACTGCAGGGGGTTGGACTTGATGAACTTTAAAGGTCCCTCCCAACCCAACCCATTCTGTGATCTCTGATTTAGCTGCTTCCAACGCTCCCCCATGGAGCAGGACTGTGCTGACTCGCCACGTCACACGGATACAAGACGCGCACTGGGCTTCAGCCGACCCACGCAGCCACCGAGGCAGAAAGGCAGCTCCCACTAGACTTTTTCCCAGCGGTTCATCCCTAGCGCTCCTGATACAAAGCAGAAAAGCTGTGGCGAGCCGCTCTCACTTCACTGCCTCCCTGTAACTGATGGAAGATTACCAGGAACGTGTTTTTGAAGGAAGTATTTTCTAAGGCTAACAACATTTGACGAGGGTGTGATAATAAATTACCAAGCGTGCATCTTGCTACTCTAAATTTTGAGCATTGGTTTGTCCTTCCTATGTGTTGTTTCCATAGAAGCAGAGCTTAACCTTTTAAGTGCAGATTATAAAGGCACCTAATTCAATTAAAATTTGACTTCAAGCATGTCAGCACTTAATACTCAAGAGTTATTATGTGATTGGATATAGATGTCGTCCTGATTGGCAGGCGGCGTGGCTTCCACCTGAGCCAGCTGGAAAAACACGGTGGTGGTAACTCCTAGGGTTTTCCTACACATTCCCCTACGCACATTTCCACTCATTTCTAGGTAATTCCTCTGAAATACAGGGATCCAGTACAGAACACAGGAACACACACGCCATTAAAGTTATTTATTGTAGGTTTTCTTTTCTGAACTGACAAAGAGGGTTTCCCAGAGATCGGTAACACGACACAACGTTATACACCATTTCACAACTAGTCCCTTGTCGCTTTATTAAGAACATAGTAATTTAAAAATATCTAAATATTTACATATTAATAAAACATATATACAGAAGATTGAGACATTTTTACCTAAATATGGAATGATTTTTTTTTCCTTCTCTCTAATAAACCCTATAAAAAGATTTTTGAAGAAAATCTGAACAGTAGTCACAGTAAGTAAACACAAACGCAATCATCCAAATTTACAAAACGCTGATTCCGCTGCTGAAGGGTTACGATACGGACACGACGGACTGGTGCCCCCTGCTCAACGCAGGCAACTCCAAGCCACGAAGGAAGGAAAGACTCAAACGTTAAGGTTTGCAGTGCATATTCAATCTGTTCCACAGTTTCAGAGAGAACATGATCATTCTTACAGTCCACAGTAGGAGGGAGGGGAAGGGCTGGGAGCCTCGTTTCTCAGGTGCTGAGAGAACAAATGGCTCCCCGTTGGCTTCGGTGTTATTTGTGGGCGTTCGTCGACATCTGAGAAACAGGCTTTAGGGTTGTTAAAAAAAGAGATTAAATATTTTGAACACCATCCCACTCTGTAATAGCACTTCTTTTGAGACACTCAAAGGCCAAATAGTTTAAAAAAAAAAAAAGAGATGCACCTAAAATATACAGAGGGAAAGGAAACACAATGGTAAAGGCTCTAGCAAGCTCCCCCTCGAGTCGCAGG
The DNA here is from genome assembly GCA_009769605.1 of Bucorvus abyssinicus. Taxonomy (NCBI): domain Eukaryota; kingdom Metazoa; phylum Chordata; class Aves; order Bucerotiformes; family Bucorvidae; genus Bucorvus; species Bucorvus abyssinicus. The sequence goes on from CM020025.1 coordinate 7,219,864, forward strand.
AAACACGCTCAAACTACCAGGTGACAGATGTTGCAGGTAAGACCTTCTAGACTTTTTCACGAGATCTTTAAAGTGAATTTAGTGCTGATGAAAGGTGCAGAAGCAAAGGTTTGCATGGAGGGCCATGAACGATTTTACCACAGCCCTGACCTGAAAGGACCGACCCTTTCAGCGTCTAAGAGGGTAGTGCAATTTCTTGATCGATTCACTCAGCTGCTGAGATACCAAGAGTGCCAGTCGAAAGGTGACTTTTTTTAAAAAAAGGTGAATATTGTCGCCAAGGGCAGCAGTTGAAAAATCACAGTGTGCAGACCCTCTTCCTGGAAATCAGCAAACTAATACGTTTTGAGATTGAGGTGGTAGGGCAAGCTGGGGGGGGAAGTGAGGGGAGAATGACCACCTCCAGCAATCTGCACTAGGACGATGCTCAAGAGCCACCCCACTAGGTCCACGCAGGGAGAATTGTTTGAGGAACAGCTTCTCCTTGCTATAATTAGGAAATTGGGCACTGCTGGCAGGAATCCAGCTTTATTTCCTGCTAAATCCAGTGAGGACTTTTTTATCACAGCTGAGTATGACTGGCCATTGGTACCACAGCAGCCAGGGAAGAAAAAGTGGGTCTGCAGAAGCAAAGGGCTTTGCCAAGTCAAATGCTCCTCGAGGCCCCAGGGTTCAGGATAGAGAGAGATGCCACCCCTGTCCCCGGGGACGGGAAGAGTCACCCAGCTGTGTGTATTCACCTCTGCGTGGACTAAGATGAAACACTGCTGGCGAGCAGACAATCACGGGGAAAGATACAATCACGGAGGACAAACCAAGGCAAGAGAATGTCTTCAGAGTGCACACCCCGCTGAGTAAATAACGCGTTGGATACGGAGGGAAATCATCTTTAATTAAGATGAAGAACAGTGAAGCAATCTGGCGGTTTCGTTATTTGAGGTTACATGGAAAATGCATGAAACAACACAACTGTGAGGAGAAACCAGTAGGATGTCCACGTCTGGCGGTATGCTGAAGTTCTCATGTCAATCTTGCAGGAACGTTACTCAAAGGAGAGGATGTTTCTATCCACTACGAACATTGATGCAGGATGTGAAATTCAAGCTCAAAAATCTGGGTTTGCATCTATCAGATGATCTGTTGTGGTGTCGAAAAGGTTACCTGAAGGAACAGAGAGTTCAAAGAGATCAGATAAAAAATAAGAAAATTTAAGAAATTGGTAATTTGAAAAATACATGTTTTAAACTGATGGAAATTATGTATTTGCATTCTAACTTTAATTTGTGATAAGGCTGAATGTGCAGGCAGTGGCTGCTGAATTCCAGTTGGAGTAGAGCTCAATCGGCTGAAGAAAAGCAAATTAAATAGGTTTTTTTTGAATCCAGAGTTTGCCAGCGAAGTTTTTCACACAACATACAGCGCACCCCACTTCAGATGTTAAGTGCTGCATTAGACTCGGGCACAAACTGTGCTGCGACACTCGCACCTTTGAAGTTACGGTTCTGAAGAAGCGAAAAAAGCACCACATGAATTTTAAACCTCGAGTATGTACTTCGGGATCTTCTTTGGATTAAAAAACCCACCACCACTCCAGTCTAAACACATATGGGAGAATATATATATACATATACATATCAAGGTGCACGGTATGCTTATATCCCATCTTTTTTGAAGTTCTTTAAGAAAATGCTTTTTCCAAACAGAACAATGAAAGGTGGGCAGAAGAATTACGGCGAGAGCGCTAAGAACACAGGGCAAACAGGAGACAGACATCAATCAGCCTGAGAGGCAAATACAGCCCAATGAAAAGGGAAGACTCACACAATCATGCACTGAAAGGATAAAGATTTATATTACAACAAAGCATTTATATTTAAGGTTTCGCAAAGGGTTTTTTTTTTGAAGTTTCGTTTTCTTGATATTGTATATCAAGAGAAAAGGAGACAACCTATACAGAATTGGATCGTTGCTGTTTTCTTATCATCTGTTTCGTTACCAAGAGATTGCTCTCATCTTTTCACAAAGCCGTATCACCCCTGGACCTGAGGATTGCGATGTTAGTGTTTCGGCTCCTTTTAGCGATAACAAAATGCTTTCTCATCTTCAAATTAACCCCAGTGTGGAGAAACTACACCAACTCTCAGCACAGCTGTGGTCCAAAGCATGGGTAAAAGGAGGGCTCTCTCATGGTCCTGGGCTGCATATGTCTCTCAAATGCAATTTTCAAGATGAAGATCCAAGAAAAGGGTTTTGCAGCAGGCTTACATTTGTCTCCACATGCAAAACCTATGGGTTATACCTTCTTTTTGGTTTGTTTTTGTTTTTTTTTTTTTTAAGGACAAAATCCAGATGCTTCATGTAAACTGTAGACCAAAATCAGATGAGCCTTTTCTCAGTAACAGCTTATATAGAAAGACTCTAAAACCTGCCACATCTTCATCCCGATAAAGATCTATCTCACGCCTTCCAGGTTCATGTTATCACCGAGAAACCAATCAGTCTTTCCACTCGGTCCATGGTAATCACCCTCGAACAGTCTCCTCTGTCTCAGCTCAGGTCTGGGCACAGCCTTCAGCTTTTGGGAGGTGCAAAAACTGGAACTGAGGAAGACCTGAGCTTTGACAACATTTCTTAGAGACGATTCTTGCAGTATTTTCTTGAGATTTATCTGTCAATACACCAAAGTTCCCAGCAAGTTTAACTGCCACAGTTCTCCCCATTTACTTTAAACACCCTTTGATCAACAGCCTTTAAAGCAAAGGCCCTCTTGGCATTGAGGGTGATTTAAAACAGGAGCACGATTTCTGCTCAGAGGTGCTAAAATATAACTGGGTAAAAATGTCTTCCTTAGTTTTGTGAGCATGTACCTGCTCCAGTTTCTTACGAGGCTTCTGAGTTCCAAAAGAGCATTTTGAAAACAAAACACCTCCTGTTCTCCTCGAAGCCCAGGACGTTGCTAATTGCGGGCACAGAGGGAGCAGGTTCAGTCCTGGCTGTAGGCTCCTATACCAATTGACTGCAGTCACAGCCCAGTCCTGCTGGCTCCAAAGGAGAGACACCTGCAAACACGACCTCAGTTGATCTGCCCTTCTCTCTGGAAGCAGCCCTCTTCCTACCAATGAGGAAGAGAGCTGAGAGCAACCACACTTCTGACTGAGGTATCTCAAATGAAGCGTCAGCCATAGGCTGTGATCCAAAAACATGAAGGCTGAGGCATTCCAGCATATACCCAGATCTTCCACATATACCCAGATCTTGTTCATAATGTCACTGGTGTCACGGGCAGGACTGACTGAGCAGGAAAGGCAGATTAAAGGCATGAGTTTTACCTTTTTTTGGCACCAACACTTACCATTGATTCAAATAATTTACTCTGGGTGTTTTTGCTTCACAAGCTTGTTCAATTCTTGAAGATGAAGAGAGCAACCATCTGACATCTGTCATAGCTAGCTTCCGTACCCCACCTTTTCTCCCCATCCAGACTCCTGCAAGACCCCCACCTCAAGCAATCTGATTCAGTCTGGCTGCATTCTACCAACACACCAGGTTAACCACTGATCACAAAACCACAGAAACATTGTGGTTGGAAAAGACCTTGAAGATCATCAAGTCCAACCATTAAACCAGCACTGCCAGGTCACCACTAAGCCATGTCCCTCAGCACATCTACACATCCTTTAAATACCTCCAAAGATGGGGACTCCACCACTGCCCTGGGCAGCCTGTTCCAGGGCTTGACAACTGTTTCAGTGAAGAAATTTTTCCTAATGTCCAGCTTAAACCTCCCCTGGTACAACTGGAGTCTGTGATTTATCCAGTATTAGCTGTCATCTGCAACCGTGGCCCGCTGTGCCAGGCACTGTACAAACACACCGTCGGAGAGACTCTTCCCCAAAGATTTTTCAGGCTAACCAGAGAAGACAGCTGAATAAATCACATGAAGGCTCTCTTTACAGACTCTGGCAGTAACACCCCTTTATAAACCTAGCTGAAGGAAGACAGGGAAAGACCTCTGTAAAAGTTACATTCCACCTCTTTTGCTACACCCCTTGATAGAAAGCATCTGTATTTTGGCTCTCTATCATAATGACTGTCATTATACTGTCTGTATATCACTTTAAATCATTTGCTTCCAAGAACAGTATGGTATTACATGGACACGTACTGTAAAGAGGCACTCGCACACATACAATAATGGGTGTGAGTCAAACGCTTGGCTTTCAGCCTGCGAGCATCACCTCCCCCACCAGTGCAAACTGCAGCGTGGTTTATTTAGGCATCCTTCCACAGAGAGTTTGGAGAAGTATACATCGCAAACAATACTCCCAGCTCAAAACTGCACGCATGGATGCTCCAACGTGTACCAGCAAGCTGTGGAGAGGAAAGGGAGTCGTCTTCTCTGCCACAACCTCTTCAGCACACTCATTTCCATCAACGACGGACAACGCCAGTAGTAACTACAGAAACTGCGCTCGGAGAAAAGCACAGCAATCCGATAATTCTGCTCCTTAATACGATTACCAGAGCAATGGAAAGATAACGCTACGTCGCATTAGCACCCTTTATTAGGGTCCTCTTGCAGCGGAATTGCTTCCCTCCCTGATAGAGGAAACGCACAGGATGTCACTTGGAAGAGACCTTTCAAACCAGAGCTTCCTGCATCTATTATCACAACTGTACCCTGAAATATTATTCAGCAGCTGGCCAAGAAAGCAGCACGGCAGCTCCCAGCCAGCGCGTGCTCCCAGCCCCCACTGGGTCCATGCCAGAACAAGACTATAGCTGCTTGTCCTCCCAACTGCTTCGCTGGTCCTATTCCTTAGTAACTGCACGTGCTCCGACAGCGGGATTTCAACCAACAGCGCTCCATGGCCGGCAGCTGCTGCTCCAGCACACAGCAGCGGTGTGTGAAAGCTCCTTCTCCAGCCCTTATGCAAGAGAGATTAGGAAGCCCTTGCGCAAGAGGCAGATGCTGCAATGGTACCAGTACTCTGCCATCCACCCCACAGCCTCCAGGTACTGTGCCACACACTCAGCAACCCAGAATCAGCCCTGCCCTGCTCTGCACAGCAGTAGCATCGCTGATCTCCAACCACCCTTTGTTGTTACACCACAGAAATAGGATAAAAATGCACCATAATCTGTGACTCTATTTGTCTGCTCAAGATCTTCTCTACTTTTGTTTTAGCTTTGGGGATAACAGGCAGCATCTTGGGGAAATTACAGGGAAACAACTCTGTAACGCAGGGAGATGACCATCTCCTCAGACTCTGGCCCCACAGGATTTTCAGAGGATGGAAGCTCAGCTCCTACCATCAGGGCACCTATTGATGGACTGACTCTTAACGAGATGGTGCTTCAAACTTCAGTCTTGGCCTGCCTTGATTTCAACACCATGTGCAGCAGCGTGCAAAACTCTTATTTCCCAGTCCGCACAACTGCACAGCTAAGCTGCTGTTCAGCAGCCGTCAGGCTTCTAAGGCAGGGTGGCTGCACTTCAAGAAAAGGTAAACCGACAATTAACGAGCATATAAATATCTTTGCAATCCTTCTGTGAAGCCAAGATAGTATTGCTAATACCTTGGACAACTGAACAGATGCTACAACACAAATTATTGTGTTTGTCCCTAACAGTAACTCCATTAAGATTTCAAAAACCCTCCCAGAAATACCAGGGATGAGCAAAGGTCCCTGTCTGGCACAAGAAGGGTAACTCGCTGGCCTTATTAGCTTAGCTGCTACCATGAACCTTGAGGTTTTATGGCTCTGAAATCAAGGGGGAAATGGTAAGACTCTGAAGCATTTGTTTTCTAATACAGGCCATTCACAACTCGAGATGGCTGGGTCCTGTGTGCAATTACCTGACTGGATATGGCATGCCAGGATTATTGAAAACTGCTTCTCTGCCATAAATAAACACACACACTGGAAGCTGATAAAAATTTTAATGCATTTTACCTGTTTGTAGTAGAGAAATGTCCGGCTTCTCATCACAGTCAGTTGCCTCTGCTGATTACAAATATAAACAAGAAATCTCATTACTTTTACCGAATAAGGGAATGCGATTAAAAAGCTACATACTGTAGAGTGATTTTGCATTTTCTGTTTACTTTCCTCAGCTGCAATTTGCTATTGCTCAGTTAAAAACCCACTGCTTGGAGGGAAAGATCATATAATAAAAATGCAAACTTAGAAGAAGGAGCTGGGTATTAAGAAGCAGTTGTGCTAGCAATGGGATGCAGTAACACTCGCTCTTTTTAAGGTTTCAGGATATCCGGATGATAAAAGGAATTGTGATCATTTGATAAAATCACGTTAAGAAAAGTCCCCTGTGGTCCTTGGAGGAAGATCCTCTGAAGCTGGTACTCCACCCTCCAACAGCTGCCATCAATCCAACGCCTGTGGGGAAAGGGTGAACACCCCCATTTCTGCACCCACACTTCCTGTGACCACGGGCAAGCTTTTCTCGCAGGGGACAAGTTTATTGGGGCAAAACGTCTTCAAAGATGCAGGTGGGCACCCAGCGAAATTAAAAAAGCACGTAACCAGGCAGGCACACGGGCGATCGCAGTGTGTGTACACACACGTGCTTTCAACCCACAGCTTATGCAAGAACGTTTGACTTAATTTAGCCCATGGTGAAGGAAGGCTAAAAGCCTAATTTGTTCATCTCGTATTTGCCACAGGCCAAGGCTATGCACAGACATAGCTCATGTGGCCCAGCAGATGTGCAGTGACTTGTTCAGCTGCGCTATCCTGGAGCGGGCATGTGAACCCCGAGTAAGTTACAGGTGTGTAACAGGAAATCGGTGCCTAACCTACACAAGCCCTACTCACAACCCTATTACCACGAGAGCTTTGAGAGCTCTTCAGCAAACTAGGTGTGGTGATAAAGGGCCAACCCATTACATTGTACATGATTAGTGTGGTGGGTGTGCATCTACTCACATCCCTTCACTGCACGACATCCACAGGGATCAAATCCGACCAAGGCCACTGATGCACTAAGTAACCTTGTTCAGCTCCCACCTGAAACTAAGTTAACTGTCCTGGTCATCCTTAGCACGACTCTACGCATGAGTTGAGTTGTTGCCTTTACGAAGATATTGTAAAAAGAACTAATCCAGCTCCTGATCTACGTTAGTTTCCTAATGTAGATCCATTAACCCTTCGCTATCCATCCCTGGACCAAGAGGCTGCTCTCTCTCCCACATGCACAGATGTCATTTTAGTTTTTAGCTATAGCCTCTCTACTCACTTCTGCAAAATTAATTGAACTAAAGAAAAGAGAAACAAACTGAAAACCCCAGTACTAAGCAGTTTTCCTCCTGCTGAAGGTTTAAATGGAGAACCCTGACAAGCACACGGCACAAACCCGCAAGTGACGCTGTGCCTTGAATCATAAGAAGGTGGCACAGAGGGCAGAAACAAAGTAAGTGCTTGGTACAACTTGCTGTGAAAATCTTGAATTTTGGAAGGAATGGGTGGCTCAGTAAATGGGAGGAGGTTACCTAGGCTAGTTTGAGCCTGGTCTGGTCTCCCAGCGCTGGAAGCACTGGATGGCAAGGAAGGAGACAGCATGGTGAAAGGAGCAGCTGAGAAACAGCCAACAGGATATACACAGCTTAAAAAATCTGGAATGACGGTCTGAGGCCAACTTTTAGCTAGATTACGAAGAACCACCAGCACCAAGCGATTCTGCCACACAGCTGCTCAGCATACACGAGACAAAGCTGTAACTGGCCCCTTGGATTGAAGGGACCCAAGCTATGAAAAGGACAGAAGTCAGATCGGAGCACTGGCATGGGTTGGAAAGCCTTCCCTCTATCACACCAGGGTTGGTGCCAACTAGGCTGTTCACTCAGGTGACAGGTTTTCTGGAAATCTCAGCAGCGACTCTTGAAGTAGCTCTAGAGATGTGGTTACCTTTCTGCCTAACTGCTCTTCTTACACCTGGCTACAGCTGAGCTTAGAGGAAGGCAGTAATACAGAAAGAAACAAATGGAAGCCAGGAATTACCTTCCTTTCAGAAGACAAGGACTTGAGTCTCCAGCTCTGTTGGTACCAAAGTTATCTGGCCATTTTCATCTGGCCCAAGGCTGACAGATGAGGTCCATCTCTGCACCATTGTTCCAGTCTCATTCCTCACATCAGCACAAACATTTATAGCCACCAAGATCAGGTCTAGTTAAAAACTGACAACATCGCCACATGAACACTTGTGCCAGCACCAGAACGGGAGTGGGAGCACAGCAGATGCCTGGAGAGCCCACTCACTCTTCTCAGTAGCTGCCTGAATTTGTTTTATGAAACTGGATGCATAACCGCAGCTCCAGGTGAAGTATGACACAAAGGCACCACAAACACCTCGACCTTCTAACATGGACGTACATCACCAGCTTCTCACATGTCATTCCAAACGGGAAAGACGGTTTGCCTTTGACAACCGCACCCAGAGCCCGCCAGCCAAACTTTACACGTATGGAGCCAGCCTGCAAGCCAAGGCAAGCAGGAACAGGACCTACTGTGGGAATTCAGAGCCTCTTTTCTGTGCTTTGCTTAGATAGAGCTCAGTAGCTCTTGCAAAACAATCCTGGTAGTCACTTCTCACAATTTCTGCCCCGTTTCTGTCAGTTTAGCTTCTGATGTACATTTGTCTGTGAAGTGCTGACCTGCTGGTTTGCTCCTTGGACAGAAGTACGTGTATGCTCAGGGCTGGGAAGATGAATGCAGCAGTTACTCATTCTAATATTGCTGTCTTTATCCAAGATACTGCCCTCAAAAGCAATGTACCACGTGTTGGACTGGCATCCTACATCCTTCCTGGCCCTGCGTGTGTGGCTAAGCAAAAAATCAGCATGATTTCTTGCAACACACAGGCATTATGTGTTGGAAACACAAACCAGGGAAATCAGAAGGATGAAGAGAAATAGAAAGCAAAAAGAAAAACCACCCTCATACAAAACAATGGCAGCAGCAGTTTAAACAAGGACACGGGACAAAAGGTGAATTTCTGGAATAAAGGTAAGCAGCTGTTCTTCCTTTGTTCCCACTATTTTACACTGCAACGAGGTAATGTTAATTTTAAACAACAATTCAAAGATGAAGCATCATGGCATGTAACTTATTTAGATTCACCCTGCCTGAAAAATTTCACCATGTTTTCAAACTTTGCCGTATTTTCCTTTGTGGAGCAGGGCAATCAAGAGCTTCCAGGTTACACGCAAGGTGATCACCTTGCATGAGCAGCTCTTCCCTGGTGTACTTTGGGAGCATTACTCACATGGTATGAGCTCTCCTGCCGGAGCAATGGACAGCCGCTACACAGAACAGCTTGTTACAGGCCCTTCAAAACATAAAAAGGGAGGAAGAACTTACTGCGAGAGATGTGTGGCCCCTGACCTGCTGCTTATTAATGGATGGAGAGATTAGTCATCAAAAGGCTTGGATGCTATGGCTGGCACAGAGGTGACATGAACAGCGAGCCAGTTCCTTCTGATTTTATCCGTTTTAAGATCTCTAAGCTCATGGTTGACTGTCTCCTTCTGTGCTGCCGCTGGCAAGGCCACCAGCACCTACCCATATTCTCTTTTACCTCCGCAGGAAACCCACTGCTGTAAATGACAAGGCAATTTGCATTATAACTCACGCTGCTTTAAGAGAAGAAACCTTCCCCTGACTTCTTCCCTTCCAGGACTACTTTGCATCCCATCCCAGCAGCCAAAAAGGTCCACCTTCTCTGCTGGGAAAAGACAGATCTGGCACTAGAAAGCCGCGCCCCAGTACGCTGCGCTGTTGGCATGAAATGGAACCAGTAGTCAAGGCTGAAGAATATTATCATACTCTTTAATTTTAATTATAACATCTGTTTGTAACATTAACCTCGCAGTCTCTTCTCCCCTTTGTGACAGCCAACTTCAGAAATTTTGAAAAGACTGAACAAGGCCAATAAAAATTTAATGGCAGTGACAGCTTTATTCTCAGATCTAACAAATAAAAAAAACCTACCCAAGCCTCAGATCTCAGGCAATAATGTAAAAGAACTAAGAAAAAGCCAAAGCAAAATAAATAAATTAAAAAAAGAATATTTCCAGCTATGAAAAATATTGTCACTGATTCAGAACTTAAATGAATTTTTATTTGGCTTAGGATAACAACCTTTCAAAACCCACACAGGGGAACTATTTTCTAGAAAGCAGAATTTTTAAGTGTTTTTTTGATTAGCTTTCCAAGTAGGCAGCTTTTCTGTCCCTAATTCTAGGAGATGAGCCAAACACAATAAATAAGGTTGGAGCTGGCCAGCATCTATTATCCAGTGATCATAATTTCATTTAATTTGGAAACACTCGGGAGAGTACGCCCTATAGAAAGAGGTACAAAAAGCAGACCTACCCCACTTATTTGCTAGAATTCTCTCAAATTATTAATACCACTGAAAGCTAGAGCAGGATTTACATTGTCAGACTGAAATAATGTTTCATGGGATAAAGCAGAGAGGGCTGCTCATGAATGCAGTACCTTACTGCCTGGTTTGAAATGAAAAACTAACCAGGGGATGTACTAAATGGCTCAAAGGAAGGCAAGCAGGATGGAAAACCTGCCCCTCCTCTCTTAAATACTTCTGCTGTTAAAATTTAGCCCAGCTCAGTGGTGACTAAAAAGTTGTCTTCTGGCTTCTGTAAAATAAATGGATCACCTTAAGCATTCTTCATATAAAGCCTGAGCATTACGACACACCAGAAACCAATGTGGATAAATCAGTGCCATCAGGCAGCAAAGGAACACGTTGGCTCAGGAAGTCTGGGTGAATTTAGCTTTTTGCTGGCGCAGATTTGTTCTTTGGGCACCTTCGTCTATACCCACAAACTTAGCCAGCATATTTTAATGAGCAAGTGGAGACAAAACTGAATGAATGACATGGGGTGTGGATGTGAGGAGCTCGGGCTCAGGCTCTGCTCCATTGGCCACATGTGGACTGGAAGAGCTGAAGAGCTCAGCTGGAAGAGTGATAAGATCCACATTGCATTGGCTGCAATTCCTGTAGTTTTCAGATTTGCAACATGGAGTCCTGGGACATTGTCTCTCCACCGCAGATTAAAGCTCCTCCATGCCTGCCCTCCCTTCTTGGTCTTTAAGTCACACACAGCTTTAACCATTTTGGAATGGCTTCACAGTGAGTAGTTAAAATGTGGGTAGCTCCCATACAACCAGTTTTACGTCAGACAAAGCTGCTGAGGGCTGTGAGACTACGCCAGCAAATATTGAATCGCAACATCCTTCCCTTGGTCCTATAGACCTCCCCAGGCATTTGCCAACAGCCGGCGTTGGAAACAAAGTAAGAGATGAGCCTGATCAGCTCTGCATCCCTCAAATCAGCAGCTCACGATGGTAACATAAAAGGACTTAACAAATCTTATTTCAATAAGATGAAGATGTTACTGCAACCAGCTGTCTGCTCCTGCCTCTCTGCTGCTACCTACTGCTTTGCTGTCATGAAGGCTGTGGAAACTTCTCATGTTCTTCACTGCAAGGCCATGTTGGGTTAGCTTAAGTCACCGGTGGAGATGGCAGTGGACAGTAAGGCGCAGATAGCCACAGTGGTGTGTTCAATCACTCCTGCTAGATCAAAACCAGCACATCTGCCTGTGGCCTCATGTCAGAGAGAAACCGGTGCACTTCAGGGAATGGCCAGTAAACTAAACACCACAAAAAAGAGCTTTTCTACCAATCTAGGCACCGTGTTCTTTTTTTCAGGAAATAAACCTGAGGGGCTGCTAGGTACACTGCTGCTCAGCACTCATCCACACACCAGTTAACGAGTTACCTTCCCTCTGCAGGCAGAGGTAGGTACTAGAGCCTATCTTACTCTGTCACCCTATGCTCAGCTTCCCTTATTTTTCTTCATAGTCTTGCTAGCTTCGAGACAATATCCTCTGCTTAGATTCTCCCATCCTGAGAAAGGACCGAAGATGGAGGTGGCTCCATTTGAAAGACAAAAGCTGAACGTCATTGTCATTGTAATTAATATCCTGCAGAGGCATGAAGAAAAGCAAATAAAAAAGGATGAAAGAAAATAAAAATCAAAACAAAATTAGGTCAACCCTCTTTCCTGAGGGATCTTCCGCAGACAGCCCAAGGACCCTCTGCTCTCCACATCCCACACTGCACTCTTCACCCTATTGAGTCTGGCATCCCATTTCCACCCTCCTGTGCTGGGGGAGGACAGGCAGCCTCGGAAGGGCAGAAAGCAGTCCTGCTGCACGCCAGCAGTAATCTGACACTGTCTTTAACAAGATTATCTTGTATCCCGCTCTCTTCCCTCCCCCAACACACACAAGAAACCCTTTTTAAGGCTAGTGCTGGTTTGCTTCTCTGCTCAAGGAAGCTTATGCTACTGAGTAATCTGCACTTTTTTCCTCCCCCTGAGTAATTTCTGTCTCTGGGTGATTTTCCTTTTCCTCAGTCTTACGCTCTTCTCTCTCAGCACTGTTACTGATGTGGAGAATGATTTCAGATGCCAGTCTAAGCGTGTTTCAGAGACACAGCTTTGGACACAAAACGGCTCCCTGAGACAGGGAGCAAGAGAGGATATTTCCCATGCTCTCGCTCACCCCCCCCATAGCCACGGGGACCACCAACATCCCCTGCAGAGCCATCAGGTTTCCCATCCCATCAACCCGCTGATGGTAACAGGCACTTACTTAATTGTGGTGATGGGCAGAAGGGAAGAGGGGAAAAGGCAGGCAGCTCAATACAATAACAGTGAAGGACCATGTTTAAGGACACTGGAACAAGTGTGCTTCAGATAATGATGTCAAATGTTCCAAGGGAGAGATAGGCAAGAAATATGACAAGAGAGCCTTAAGAAAACACTAGGATAAGGAAGAGTAAGTGAAGCCTCATATGAAGAAAGCCCCTTGTAGGATAGGAGGCATGAAGATGGGAAGGAGACTAGTTAAGGTTTATAAAGTAATTACACATCTCTTAATCAGTGGTACTGCTTTCCCATGAATTGTACTAGGGATTTTGAGACTGCACATTGCTGTTTGTCCCTGGAGCTGAGAGCTCACCAGCTGCATGCTGTCAGGGTGAAAGCTTAGTGCTGAGCCTTCACCGCAGGATTGTCCCAGTCCCAAGCATGCAGGTTCTCCCAGCCCAAGCTGAGCACCTTTGCTGCAAAACCCTACTTGGTGCTAGCGAGCTCCCTCCCATGTATCGCAGAACCTTGCTGGCACAACAAGGACGGGGTTTTTTTTTTTGGCTACAGTGATGCTGATTGTTTCACAAGGAATGTGAGAAAACTCATCTATCCTTCCAGACACATACAGTTTAGAGGGAAAGGTCAGTTGGTTATGTCTTAACAGGCAGTGAGCATCTTGTCAGACCAAATAACACAGAATTAAAAAAATTCTACCTGCAACCCTGGATAGGTCAGATAGTTTAGGACTCAGATCTCATCAAACACTGGGAAGAAGAGTTTGGGTGCTAATGGAAAGGGGTTAGAGACGACATTTGAGAAAGTCTCGAAGTTAACTTAGCTGCAAGGACAGCCCCTAAACTTGCTACCAAACCAAACATAAGGAAACACTGTACTTCACACAGAAAGCTGCTAAAAGCTCAGAGGTCACATTCTCATAGCGTGAACGTGTACAACTCTGCAGGCAACAAGAACTTCTGGGGATACGAAGGCTCTAAGCTTTCCATCTTACACTCACAGGTTGTTCCTGATATTTTTATACATACCTGAGCCTCTTTTTAATCGTCTTCTTGCAAGTTTAATTTGATCCTGAAGAATCTGGACCCAGTCCCTAGGACCAGGAAGTTTATCCACATGGTTAGCAGTGCAGTACTTTTCTGTAAAGACTGAAATAAAGAGATACCGTCTTTGTGAAATGTGCCACCAGAATGCAGAAGAGCGGAGAGGCTTATAAACAAAATAGATTAAATTATCCACTTATCAAAAAGCATTTAAATGGCCAAATACAGGATTGTGAGAGCAGAGCCCAACTCAGCATTTCACAAGTTTATCATTCAGAAGCCATTTTGTGCATAAATATCACAGTAATGCCATAGTTACTACTTTAAAAAGCTTATCCCAGAGAAACGGTCTTCAACTGATGTCCTCCATTCATGAATTTCACATACAAACATCACAGAAAAATGATAGTGCAGTTTGAACTGAGTCTCCAGATGTGGCAGGCACTTATAAACGCTGCCTTCCACGTAGTACAAGTAGAGCTGAAGATCTGGCCATTTGGTGGCCTCTTGGTCAGTTCCTATGGCTTCAGGAAAACTGATGAAACATAGAAGTCCTACCACTGCAGAAATCTTGATGGTTCTCAAACTGCCAAACCAGATGGAATAGAATTTTTACAAAGCTACTAAAAAACCCCAAAGCCATTATCAAGAAAAGGAAGCA